>CM046395.1:12302500-13618750 GCA_025413875.1 Rhododendron molle | reverse complement strand
AGAAAATGGCTGAGCTTGGGATGCCACCCAACCCATCCAGCTTCGATTAGATAACAGGTTTCTCTACCGATGAAACCCATGGTTGATTGGAGCCGGGCAACGCCATACCTCGAGGTGCCGTCACCTTCCGACTGGGCATGGAAGCCCCGCACCAGTATTTCTCCCTTGGCCGCGTCATCGTCCGAGTCCAACCCCTCCGACTGGGTGTGGATGCTCGGAGAGAACATAAGTTGTGGTTTGTTGTAGGCCGATTCACCATGGGAAAGTGAAGAACGGCGTAAGCAAATGGTGGAATGGATCGGAGATCCCCTTTCGCTGGTAACTCGCTGGATGTTGTGGAATCAGTCCACGGAGTGAACTGAGAAAATAGGATGATTCCAAGGTGAATCCATTAGTAGTTTGGTGGGTTTGATCGGGGAGAAGTTTTTCAGTGCCGAGCGGGTATTGCCGACTTGGCACCCGCTCGGCGCATCTCAGCCGTCCGATTCACTTTCGGACGGCTCGGATTGAAACACCTTCTCTTCCCTCACCCCAACACACTCTCTCTCCTATTTCTCTCTCCAAATCTGAGCCGTTCAAACCCGAAATGAACGGCTCGGATGCCGAGCGGGTATCACGTGGTACCCGCTCGGCACTGAAAAATTTTCCTTGATGGGGACATATGGATCATCCCTTTTCTCTCTCTAGAGATTCTAGAGAGAAGGCAGAGCCCCTCGGAGGCAGAGCCCTAGATTAGATTCCGTTGTTTTTTCCACATTAGAAGAGCTTATATTGCATATTACCCGAATCTGAACATAACAAATGGCATCAACCTCCACTCCATCGAAGTTGAACCTACTACCTCACAGGGCCGGTCCCAGGATAAGCTCAACAAGCCACCGGGCTTGGGCAACCCCCCACCACGGGGCAACCAAAAAAGAAAAATTAACTACCAAGTATGTAATAAATATATAAGTTAGCGACATATACAAGGACATAACAAATGGCATATTACCCGAATCTGAACATAACAAATGGCATCAACCTCCACTCCATCGAAGTTGAACCTACTACCTCATAGGGCCGGCTCCGGGGTGGCTTGTAGGGCCGGCTCCGGGGTAAGCTCTACAAGCCACGGGGCAACCAAAAAAGAAAAATTAACTACCAAGTATGTAATAAATATTTAAGTTAGCGACATATATGAGGGCAGTTCCTTTGGCCCAGTGGAAAAGTAAGGGTCTTTCCCTACAACGTGCGCGTGTTCGAGTCACGGAGTGGAGAATCAATCCCCTTCCCTTTTTCTTCATTTATCCTGCCCTTCTTCAGTTTTTTTTTTTTTTTTTTTTTTTTTGGGAAGTAAATAATCCAAAAGGCATGTTTCGTCGCTTGAATAAGAAACAGATTCTTTCTTCAGTTCTTTGTCTCTTTACTAGGTGCATTGCTATGTGCCAGGCACGTATATCATCCCCGTTGGATTGACCGGTGTTGAATATTTTCAAAAGCATAGAGTGGATAAGTTTCATATACGTAAATGCGCCATATTTCTTATTACAAAAGGACCTAGTGAAATTAAGCTGAACATCTTGATAACAAAAGGATAAGTACAATTCTTGAATGGTTCTATGACTATCAAAAATTAAACCAAACTGTTGCTAGATAATGGTTTTCATCAGTGTAAGTGTGCAACTAATAAGTAGTTGATTGAAAGAAATGAATTGGCTTTGTTGCTCAAAATCATTGAAGCATTAAACTGACAGATGAATATCTGTCCAGTGTGCATAGAGACTCGAGAAGTTTCCTTGCAATGGACGATCCAACGAATAGAACGACGAAATGACAAGAAACCCGACCCCTATTGTTCCTCACCTTCCATGCATTTTGAAGACTCTGGTCTGTGTTCTCCATATTAACCTTGACTGCTAGAGAGCTGAGCAGTTCTGCTTGCTGCATCAATGCAAGTATCCTTGGATCATCCTTTTTGAGAAATGTCCCTTGAATCTTGTCATTACTAACTGTACCTTGAAAAGAAAGGAAGATTAACATTGTAGCGCGTGTCCCAATTTAATAGCAACCGCTTGATTGGATCTGCATATCGATTCAAATAATAAGAAACAATATGCCCAATTCTATAACAGATGCTAGGCTAATATTGCATTAGTGCTATGTAGCAGAAAAAGAGTTGAAGTTATCCTTTGACCCAAAAAAGTTCCATGGGGTAATTTGTTAACACATTTACTGTTGATAGCACATTATTCTGGACATATTTATGAAGAAAAAATATTCTAGTTTTTTGGCGAAAATTCAACATGGAGTTCACCTAATAAACTGAATGGGAGACAGAGACGTACCAAAAATGAAGCGATCGAGGCTTGCATTGGGCACAAACTCATAGATAAGAAGCCTTTCTTTTCCTTCGAAGCAAAAGCCAAGGAGCCTAACAAGATTTCTGTGTTGGAGCCTGGCCATTAACGCAATTTCATTCTTGAATTCCCCTTCACCTTGTTCAGAGCAACCATCAAGTCTTTTAACAGCAATTTCTTGGCCATTTGCAAGCTTACCCTGTTGAATGTACACAAATCATCGAGATTTAAGTAGCCACTTGATATTGACAACTCTTTGGTGCTAAACCATGTACATGTATTGTTTTTCAAGAGCACAAAAGAAAGCTAAATTGTTTGGTTACCTTGTAGACCGAACCAAATCCACCATGCCCAACCATATTAGCATTGGAAAAGTCATTTGTCACAGCTCTTATTGTGGAAAACTCAAATCTCAAGGAATCCAAACTCAAAGATTGTGATGCATCTTCACCTTGACATGAGTAAACATATTGAATAGATAAGTTAATCGTCTACATGAACTTACATATGCAGAAGATTTTGAAGTTGAATACTACAAGAGTTTCGCAGGGAAATTAAACAAAGAATTCAGCTTCTTCAAAATATAAAACCATAAGTCCCTCACAAATCCATGAAAAAATGATAGCCTTGTTTTCACAGCGGACGAGAAGACCAAAGCTGGATTTGTACAAGGACTTGTGCAGGGAAATGCTAAGGGATTCTATGTCATCTTCTCCGCCATGATGAAGTAAAATCCCTTGATGTTTCATGACTCCACAAATCCAAGATCCAAACGCAACCAATGTGGAAACAAAAGAATTTTGAATCCATACTATTCCACTTGATTGAGTTCTTTTAACAACCTCGTGAATTTACAATATACCACTTCTTTCCAGCATATTCATTTTCGATTTTAGAAACCACAAGAATTCAACCCACAACCACAAGGAAACATCTCAGAAACAATTTATTTCAAAGGTCATAGCAATTTTCATCTGCTAGTTTCAGAAAAAGAAGTCATTATTAGACTGCAGAAATGTGTAAATGGAAAGTCTTAGTCGTGTAGATTATTTTCCAGTGACACTGTATGAACAGATTCAATTCATGGTTTCCAAAGTCTCTATTAGACTATTACCTTTTGTGCTCACTATGGTTTTGAGGCTTTCCTTCTACAGGGTGAACAGTTGTAGCAAGGTTTCCGATATCTCTGAGCACGCGCCGGGGTCTTCCTTCTGCTTGTCCATTGTTGTGCTCAAGTCCTCCTAAGGAAATCCCATAATCAAAGAGACATATATAAGGTCCTAATTCAAAAGAAGAATAAACAAAAGAAGAAGATAATCCAAGTGAAACTGAATAACCTAAAGAAAAAATGGAAGAAAATCAAAGAAACATAAAGAAGAAAGCCCCACTCCCTCTTCTCCCTAGAGAGGAAGAAAAAAGATGGCGAAATTTCGTTTCAAGTTGCAGAAGTAAATCATATTTCAGTTTTGCTTATCAAAAAAAAAATCGTATTTCAGTTTCATCAAGAAGATACAAAACAAGTCACCCAATTACTGAATTAAGGCTAATACGTACAGGTTTTCGTACTCTCAAACCTGCGTAAATCAAACAACATTTCGATGTAATTGTAATTTCCAACAAAATTTTCTCAAATTTTCAAAAACAGTGAAACTCTAATGTAAAGCTTCAGAAATTAAATCGCTATTATTATCACCCATCTGATCTAGCAAAATAGAATTTTCCAAAACTCAAGAAATCGATCGATAAACCAATTATAATCAATCATCAGAACCTCTCTCTCTCTCTCTCTCTCTCTCTCTCTCTCTCTCTCTCTCTCTCTCTCCATGTCATTAACCAGATCAATTGCCATGTCCCGCAAAAGAAAATCACCGACTGACAAAACCCAGAACAGAAAATCACGGATTGAAAAAACCCAGAAAATAAAATCACTGATTACAAAAACCCAGAAACGAAAACCACGGATCATGGTACCTCTGGGTTGCCACCAAAATCACCACCACCACAGATTGCCAACGCCGGCCACCGCCCTTTTTATCTCTCTGATCCGCTAACTGCCAACCCAGAAAAATTAGCACTAACAAAGACATGCAAAGGGTGCAAATCGGATATTTGGAAAGAAAAAAAACAGAGGAACAAATGCAGAAAATCAGAAGAGATACTCCATGATCGGCGATGGAGATACATAGAGAACGTAGCAGCAACGCCCCCTCCGACCGGATCGTCGTCGGCGAAGTCCCAAACCGCCTGAAACTCCGTTGTCGTCGAACTCAAAATCGCCTGAAACTCTTGAATCTTGGGCTACAAAAGAGATGCAAGGTGGAGGTTTTTTTAGGATTGAAGACGGAGGAAGAGGGTTGCGGATCCCATCTCTCTCTCTCTCTAACCAGAGGAATTTTAGGATTGAAGGCCGATAACTCTGTGTTGCGGATCCCATCCCCCCGTGCCGGCGAAGCGTTTGGGTTGTCCAAGCCCGACCTCAAGTTTGGTTGCCCGCTTATTATTAAGTCATAAAAAAAAATTAAAAAAAAATAATAATAAGGTCACAATGTGCTTTTAGTTTGAATTCTATCAAAAAATTAAAATTAGAATGGAATTCGGGTTATGTTGCTTTATGATTTAGCATGATTCGATTCAAAGAAAAACAATGATGGGTTTCTATTTATTTTAACTTTCATTTTTTTATTTTCTTATTTTGATCATTGTTCTATATTTAATGATAAATTGAGAAAAGAAATATTATGGACCAACTTGAAAAAAATACAATCTTGACTTTAAAAATGGTTAATTTTTTCATTGAAGTTTTTTAAATTGGTGAGTTCTGTGTATACGGTATATACATATACATGTATATTTTTCATATTTGCACACATCACTATGTGAGTATGCGAATGCGAGTAGTAATTTTATTTTTATTTCTTTTGAGGAGTTTGCCACGTTCGGTTAAGGTTCTTATTTTTTAAGTACTTATTTTTTGTTTTAAGAGACAGGTCATTCTCTCACAATACATCACATTTAATTTTAAAAATAAATACTTATTTTAGTAAGTGAAACACACCCTAATTGTTGATGTTGAAGAAGTATTTGCTAAAATAAAAAATGTACACCAACAAACCAGCACAATCCTGGATACGGACGGGACAGAATGGAAAGAGGAGGTGGAAGAGTGGGTGCAGTGAGAGAGAGAGAGAGAGAGAGAGAGAGAGAGAGAAATTTAAAAGGAAAAGACTGCAAAAATGAAACCTCAATTCTAGACACGGAAGGGACTTGAACCTGGGCACAAGTGTGCTTAAGTATGCTCCATTAACCAACAAACCAACACAATCCTTTATGCTATGTTTGGGTCCAAAAAATATATATACGTATTTATATTTACTTGAAATTTTTTTTTTTTGGTTGCCCTAGCCCGGGGGGTTGCCCAAGCCGACTGGCTTGCGGGGCTTACCCCGGGGCCGGCCCTGCCCCCCCCCCCCCCTCGCTCTCTAACCAGAGGAATTTTAGGATTGAAAAGAAAAGTGGGAGGCCGAAGAAAAGTGGGAGGCGGAAGAAAAGAAGGGGAGGCGGAGTTAACAAAGCGGGTTACGTGGCAAGAGATCAACAAGGGTGGGAAAAAGGGGCTGAAGGGTGGCAAGCGAAATCCACTCACAAACCGCTTCCCTCCTACTATTACTTCTTTTGGTTTTATTTTTTCATGTAACCTCTACTATTGAAAGTTAAATGGTTTGTTTGGTAAAATTCAGTATTTCTTTTGATTACAATAACTGATATAGATGTTAAAATGTCTACATAGGTAAATATTACACGCTTAATTTTAACCTTATATAGTAGGCCTCTTTTTTGGCTAAAAAGAATTTGTAAAAACAGTTACTTCAACAGAGAGTAATTTTTCTTAGTTGAAGTCGCATAAAAATTTACCTTCGGACGACTATGTCACACGAGAGATTAAGGGGATTGATTACGATCTCAGATTCTCAATTGAAAATGAGTATAGATAGATAAGCTAAAGCACGATAACTCAATTGGAGATATTACTTCAATAAATGCAAGGAAAAGTGATTTTCTTTGAATTGAATCGTGGTAATCATATAGCAATATAACCGGAGTTACATTTTGATTTTAATTTTTTGATGTAATTCCAGCTAAAAGCACAATGTAACATTGATTTTTTTTTTTTTTTGACTTGTATGTCATTCTATTTTTTTTTTTATGATTTAATAGTATGTGGGCAACCAAGCTTGAAGTCGGGCTTGGGCAACCCAAACATCGGGGCCGGCACTGCTACCTCACTACACTAAGCGCAACCACACAATCATCGGGCCAACTGTCTCGGTTCACGATGCTCCCATTAATATCCCAACAATGTGATACGACATTTAGATATTTCAGAAAACACCGATATGTGTTGGGTTTTTCCCACATTAAATGCTATTTGAAAAGAAAAAATGATAATGGGTTGTTGAGCATTTATTTGGGCCATGTAAATATGGTCATTGGAAATGCTCTTGAAATTTGAAGAGTCAAGTGTGTAGATCCTTCTCCTAGGCCTATTTAAGTGAAGTGGTGCATGTGGCCTGGGAGATAGAGATAGTGCAGAGAGCAGAGGCTAAGTGAGAGAGAGTGAGGTGAGGCAGAGAGAGAACCGGAGAAGGGCAAGAGGGAGGGCAGCCCCTGTGGGGGTTGCCGTGCGCTCCGGGCTTTGTTTGTAATCTCTTATTGTTCATAGTGGAATATCTCTCCCGTGGACGTAGGCATTGAGGCCGAACCACGTATATCTTGTGTGTTTGTTCGTGTTTGATTTATATTGCTACGCTTCCGTTATTGTGCGTGGTGGGATCGCTGAGAATAATCCCCAACAATATGAGTGTTTTAGCCTGCCGACTGTTTCTTCTTTGACAGCAACCCAATGCAATTCAGCCAACAAAACGCACAAATTCCACAAGTACCCATCTCAATATGGATGCCATCTTGGTCGATATATAGCTGACCTCAGGATGAATGTCATCTTGGTCGACATTAAGCAAATTGCTTTTCCCACCCCCTGACACCCCACCCCCGATCCCACACCCAATTTCTCGGACTACCCCTTCCCCCCTCCCCCCGGCTCTCTCTCTTTCTCATTTATTTTTTTGTTACAAAATTTTAAATGATAATAACTTTTTCTTGACGTATTTTTTTAAAATAAATTTTATATTTTTGAAATCTACTGAACGAAACCTATCAAACGAGCCTAATTTTGATGGTGAAATAATGTAAAATGGAAAAACTATATATTTTTGTGGTAGTTTAAACTGTATAAAGAGGTTAGAAAATTAAGTGTTTCAAAATTCAATCTGTTTGAACGGGTGAAAAGATTTTAGTTTTCTGATCATTTTATTCTAAATGGTCATAATTAAATTTTAAGTGTAAGGCTCTCGTTGATTAACCCTAAGAAAGTCGTTGAATCAAATTTAATTATGACCATTTAGAATAAAATGATCAGAAAACTAAAATCTTTCCACCCGTTCAAACGGATTGAATTTTGGAACACTTAATTTTTTAACTGTATTTTTTAATATATAAACTGTATAAAAAATATGGTTAAAAAATTAAGTATTCCAAATTTCAATCCGTTTGAACCGGTGGGAAGATTCTATTTTTCTAATCATTTTATCCTAAATTGTCATAATTAAATTTTGACTCTAGGGCTCTCGTTAATTAACCCTAAGAGATATTTGATTCAATAACTTTCTTAGGGTTAATCAACGAGAGCCCTATAGTCAAAATTTAATTATGACCATTCAGAATAAAATGATCAGAAAACTAAAATCTTTCCACCCGTTTAAATGGATTGAATTTTGGAACACTTAATTTTCCAACCTCTTTATACAGTTTAAACTACCACAAAAATATATAGTTTTTCCATTTTTCCAACCTCTTTAGTTTCGAGAGAAAAAGAAAGTCATTTCCAATTTGCCTTTTTTTCCCCCCTTTTCTTTCTTTCTTTCCAGTTTGCTTTTTTTTTTTTAAATCCGCTTTATTTCCTTTTATTTCTATCCAGTTTGAAATCTTTATTTCTTTTTTTTCTCTTTATTTCTTTTTCTTTCTTTTCAGTTTGAAATTTTTTCCTCTTTGATCAGTCTTGAATGGAGAAGACGCATGAACCCAAGAGAAAAACAAAACTGATTTCGAAACCCATATTACAACGATTCATATGGCCAATCTCTCTCACACTATTGTTTATCTGTTTTTCACTCATACAAATTTTACGCTAGCTCCCCAAATACAAACAAACGATATTAGTAATTTGCGAAGAAGATGGTGATTTTTTTTTTTATCAAAGAAGATGGTGATTTGAATTGGTCATTCTTCCAAACTTTGAAGTTTTATTTGATATGGACTTGGAAAAATCAGAAAGAGAAATTTGAAGTTCTACGGAAACATACACTCTACTAGTAGTTGCCCTTTGTTTGTTTACGAGGGTACTCGTTGAAAGGCCTAAGAGCCTCAAATTTCCTCCTCCTTTAAATTTTTTTTCAACGCAAGAGTCTTGGCTAGCATACATGAATCTCGAGTAATCCTTTTAATATGAAAAAAGATGAGGAAAAAATATCATTGTAGCTTCAAATTTAAATGTCCAAACATAATTTAGGCATAATTTTTCTTTTTCAAAAACCCGTAACCATAATGTCCAAACACGTTTCCAATTGTGGTACAAAGTAATGGGTATAAACGCGCCGGGAGCAACATTTGGAGGAGATATTGATTAGAATGTGTTTTTATGTATTTTCATATTTTGACAATATGTACTCAATTATATTGAAATGAAATTTTGTTTCAATTTATTATTGTTCATTAGAAGTTATTTTTATTATTCATTGTTAAGACAAATTAATTAACTAATTAAAATAATATAAATTTGTTAAGTGTACACTCAATTTTAATTGAAAATAGAATTTGAGTTAACCAAAAAAAAAGAAGGGAGGTAAATGGGAAAAGAAACAAATAAAGAAAAGAATTGAAAATTAAAAAAAGAAAAAAAAAATCAAACTGTAAAAAAAATGAAATAAAGAGAAAAAAAAGGAAAAAAAATTCAAACTGAAAAGAAAGAAAATGAAATAAAGAGAAAAAAGAAAAGAAAAAAAAACCGAACTGTAAAGAAAGAGAGAAAAGGGGGAAAAGGGGGGTGTTTGTGGTGGCGGGAGGTGAATGTGGAAAAAGGACGTGGGGCCGGGGGTGGGGTGTGTCAGGGGAGGGGGGAAAAGCAACTCTCGACATTAAACATATAGCAAAAAGTAATATTAGATTAGTTCATCCCCTAACTCAACTATGTTGAATTCGTCAATCCCAAAAAATAATAAAAACGAGGCGGCTTAGCGATAAGGCAGGGAAAATTGTCAGAAAAACAGACAAAACCCGCCAAGAAAGTGAACGACTTGGTTCAACCTATAACCTTCTCTGCCTTTAAATAAGAAGCAAAAACCATGAGACTATGCTCATCTCACAAAAACAGAGGCCAAACGAAACGCTGCTCCTTCCTAGAATTTGGCTGTAGTAACTTGAAAACTCCCTCTTTCTAATCCCATTTGGTTGGGAACCATGGAGTTATTGATCTTGATTCTGTATATCTTGCTAAGCATCACTTTGGTCCGAGCCCTCCTTTCACTATTAAGAAGGAGCAAACCAGGCCGCCCAAAACTTCCACCAGGGCCGGTGCCTCTTCCGGTCATCGGAAGCCTTCTAAAATTAGGTGACAAGCCCCACAAATCCCTGGCTGAGTTAGCCAAGATATATGGCCCAATTATGAGCTTGAAACTGGGCCAAAAAACCACAGTGGTCATTTCTTCACCAGCCTTGGCGAAAGAAATCCTCCAAAAGCAGGATCTAGCCTTCTCTACCAGATCCATCCCCAACGCTGTCCATGCCCACGACCACCACAAATATTCCACAGTTTGGTTGCCGGTGACAAATCAGTGGCGGAGCCTCAGAAAAGCCCTCAACTCCAACATATTTTCAGGTATTGCAAAACATTTTGTAGTTTACAACTAGAGTAACTTTTTCTTCGTATCCACTTTCATATTATATGAAGTTTGTCGTATTTTGATCGAAAAGATTTACCCTTCTAATCCTGACTAGATGAACTAGACGTTTATTTTGACTATAAACGATCTGTACTTAGAAAACATCAATTAAATAAATACCGATTTTGCTAACATCAGCCTACTAGGTAGTGAATAATCCACACTAAATCCAAAAAACGTAAGAGTTCCAACGTACTTTCCACATATGTTAATGGACCTTTTTCATATATCTATACGCCTTTCACAAATATCAATGCAATTTTTACACATTAACCATTTCCTATTGAGCTGATATCAATAGTCTTTCACTTCTCTATCTGATACTCTGACTTTTGCTCGAGAGCAAGCAACCGCTACTATATCATTCATTCATTCTTCCTCTTCCAATACAGTTACAGAATCTTAAAAGATAACCAAATCTCTGGTACTTTTGCCCATCCTACTGGCCGGGTAGGCAACCAATAGGAGGCCTTTGAGACATAGAGGAAAGAGGCCAAACAAAACACCAACATACCAAGCTCGGTGGTGCCATAAGTCACTTTCTGGGTTCGAGCCATGGTATCTCCTCTCTAACATGACAAGATACCAACATGGAAGTCGAGTGTTCCTGAGTGTTGTCCGCGGCCCCGTGACTAATGCACTTAAAGTATACCAATCATTTATTTTTTTTCTTAGGCTACTTCAACTGTTATGTGCTTATTTTTTACTTACAGAAATTGAAAAATGAGAATGTAAAATAATCAATTTTTTATCAAATCAAACCAAAATTATTAAGATTATAAGTAGTTATACACAAATAATTATCAATAATATTCAAATTCATGTATATATAAACTAAAAAATTTAAAATTTGGATGCTCGAGGAGCTGGGGTCAGGAGACCGGGCCTCTCGACCCCAACATAGCTCCGCCCACATTAACTAAGCTAAACAAGGTAGAAAATGACACGTAAGGTGTCACACCCCAAAACGAGAAGTGACCGGCTATAAACCACAAGACCAAAGCTCGCAGAACATGCAGCCTAAAAAGAAATTTAATTATATTCCAAAGCAATGAACTACTAAACAACCAACCCTTTTTTTTTAATTAAGAACAATTCCAACCAATTAAGTTCAACAAGTATGAGGCACAAACATCCCAAGAACCAAACAATATCTAATGATCCAACAATAATAAAAGAACTTAATATCTGACAAATGTTTCGAATGTGGAAGCGATTATTAAAATAACTAAGATGAGACACCCTAATGAGGACAACAAAAGAAAATCCCCGAAATGCTGCCAGAGTCCATGCCTAAATCCCCAACTTGCCTGAAAAAGAAGTTGGAATAAATCCGTCAGCTGACGAGCTCAGTAAGTAGCAAAGCATGTATAGTAAAATAAAGTTGTAAAACAGTGATCAAAATAACTTTACCATGTCAACATAAATTTGGCATACAGAAGAACAATAAAATGATCAATTAATCCAATTAGCGATTCATCCGATAAGTCTTAATGGTGGTCACAATACAACCTCCAACAACAATGGGGAACCACAACCAAAATCAATAGTACCAACTGCCAGTAAATATTCTCTCAAAAATTGGATCCAATATCGGAACTTAGAGTCACCACGAGTAGGCAGCCCATGGAACTTTTCTCTAAGAACGATCCGGTTAGTAACAACCGTTGAGCATTAAGGTCACCGGCCTAATCCGGTCTTTTCCCTAATGGCCAAAGTCACCAGCACACAGAGGATTTATTTCTCTAGACTTCCAAATATGTTCCCATCGATATCCACAAAGTTCTCACCAAAAGATTATTCGAATAACAAATGGTTTCACCGATACCGCATGCCAATTTAATATAATCAAATATAAATAATATGTGTTTCCAATTTCAATAGTAAATTTTCCAAAACAACAATTTAAGGGACACGGGAAAGTTCGAAAGTACGTAACATGTTTAACCACTCACCTGAGTTCAAAACTAATGCAATCGGACAATGCAGAACGAGCCTAACCTGAACAAAAATCATATAACAGTATTATCACTAATTGAACCAATACAATCTGTCGCAATATGGGACTACCTAAGAAAACACCCTTCTAACCTAAGACTAAGCCAACTTGAGTTCAATTAAAGAAACCCAACACCGTAAATCCAAGTCCAAAATCCACGTACGTGCACAAACCCATGGCAGTCCACCACGTGCCAAAACTCTCCTGATCTTTGGTCCAAAATTATTCCAAAACACCCTACCACAACCCTTGCTAATATAGTATAAATCTTAGATTATATTTACACTATAGCAAAACAACCACCTGCCATCTAAACCCCACGCACATGCAGATTGCCGATCACCATTACACCCGATAATTTAACTTGGAAGTACTACTCTCCGATCCAAGTTTTCCATTTCTGTGCCGACCATTGGAAAAGCAGATTACGAATTTAGCCTTCACTCCGAAGATCACCTTAGATTCGACTGTGCGGCTCTTTCTTTTCTTTTCTTTTTCCTCAGAAAGTTAACTCTAATGTAGAACCCTATTCAGCGTATAACATATAGCTTTAAGTATTACTCTTAAAACCACCCACTACTCCCGCTGCACCCTAAATTATAGCTAACTATAATTTATTAGAGTTTAGATAAGTAAATAGCAAAAATATATCTACTAATAATCTGATCCAACCTAATATTACCATCCAGTACCACCAGGGCCGGCCTAAGGTATTTGAGTGCCCAAGTCCTGTTTTAAGAATGGTGCCCTAAACGCTTGATAATTTTTACGGGAAAAAAAACAGTCAGAGAAAGCCAAAACTATAGTATTAAATCCACTTTGCCATTGAGCCTTTCCTCTGTCGATGTGGGACAAACAAGTTGCAAAACAAAGCATCCCACATATAGTCCCACATCGCTTGTTGAAGGAAATAATGAAGACATAATATTTTATAAGTAGAAAGTCCTACTGCCTCAGTATCAATGCTCAAGAGACTGGGCCTAACTTCTGAAATTTGGACCGAGCATTTCCTAAAAAGAGTCCTACCCAACTCAAATACTAAAAAAAATTGGGCATCTTGGGGATGCCCAAGGCCCAGGCCTTGTGGGCCTTCTGCCTGGGCCGGCTGTGAGTACCACTGTTTTACCCAAAATCAATCTCATACTCCAATTATTACAATCGTGTCAATATTACACATAGTGCGCGCAAAATAATTAATTAGGGCCCAACCATAACACTTCAATAATAAATGGCAACATAATTAAATAAATAAATAAATAAATATGTTAGACAGTAACATAAGTTGCTTCTTTTTTCGAAGATAGCATATCTAATTGATATTAAAAAGATTTGAACGAAGCGGGCCTAGTCAAAATTTGTTTGTCAATCATTTCCCCTCACATTTCAGGTAACAGACTCGATGCTAGTCAAAATTTACGGCGGCAAAAGGTGCAAGAGCTCATTGAGTACATCGGGAAATGTTGCCAAGAGGGCGTCGCAGTGGACATAGGCAGCGCAGTCTTCAAAACATCCCTTAATTTGTTATCCAATACCATATTTTCGATCGATATGGCCGACCCAACTCAAGATTCAGTGCAACAATTCAGGCATTTGGTTTGGCGGACGGTAAAAGAGATGGGTAAGCCCAATTTGGTGGATTACTTTCCGATCCTTGACAAAATTGATCCACAGGGAATAAGACGCCGGGTGAAGAGTCATTTTGAGGATACTTTTGAGATGTTTGGTCGGCTTATTGATGAACGGTTGGAGTTGAGAAGATCAGGTAAGAGTGGTGCAGAGAACGATGTGACAGATATTCTGCTCAATATCAGTGAAGAGAATGGAGAGATCAACAGAACTCATATTGAGCATCTGTGCTTGGTTTGTTTTCTTCCCTTTCCTCCTTCCACTAATTCCATCATTAAGTCATTTCATCGTAGCAATTCCAAGGCATATATGTCCATGAACTATTTGGCTAAAACTATCATGAGAACCCAATTAAACTATTCACTTCTGTACGAATACGGTTTAAACAGATATAGTATTCAAGAATGTACTGGACTCTTGAAAACTCTCGTTTTTGGCAAATGCGTAAATGCGCTGAGCGTAGGCCTGCCAAGACTTGTAGCGCCTAACTTTTGATGAAGATTCCCGTGAATCTTGACTTCTAACGTAAGAGCGATTGCGTATAACCCAAAGGTTAAAGATCACAAGTAGGTTCGTAGTTTGTCACACGGTCGTGGACTTAAAATTTTCTAGTCGTATAGGAAATGGACGTAAAAACGTAAAAACATAGACTTTATTACTCCGGGATAATAAAGTGTGTACAAGGAAAAGTTAAAGATCCAAACTACTTGATGAAGTGAGTTTGAATGGGATTTGAGCACGAGGTACTCGATACACTACTTTGCTGAAAGTAAGAAAGTGTTTGTAAGCGTTGAGTTTTGATTGGTGTTGGACCCATTTTCCTTCTTCGAAACTAATATTTATAAACAAAGCAGCAAGCTGATTCAGGCCTGAATCCGAATTCTGCTTGCACCACAGGCCGACATGTGTCCCATGATGGCTCCTTCTTCCATGCATGCAAAATCATGGGCAGTTAAGGGCAGTTGAGTTAGATCATGGGTGGAGGGTTGCTTGCATGGTGACAAGTGTCCCTTGTCTTGGTAAAATATCTCCCCACTTCCCCCTTTTTATGCTCATGCGTGACACATGGCCAATTGACGTCAATTGACTAAGTCAATTAGCCTTTGATCTTTAGAAAAGTAACTGCCTCAGAATAACCTATTCTCTATGGAACAATTATTCGGCGTATCTCGCTCCACTTGGACTTTAATTAATCGGTCCATGCTCCAAATCATAAAATCAATGTGGCCCATTAATTTTCAGCCCGATAAACTAATGAATATCGGCCCAATTTAATTAATACTTAATTAAATGGCCCTCCAGCACTGACCCAAAATTTGGTGCCAAAAATGGGCATAAACAACTCTATAAAAACCAACTGTACAGATACGGCATTCAGTTCCACTCTATTGACACTTCTTAGTGTTCGATATAGGATTTTGAAGTTTGAACATATCTGTTTTACACACCAATTCTGTTGTAGGACATATTCGGAGCCGGGACTGATACAACATCGAGCTCAGTTGAGTGGGCAATGGCGGAGCTATTGTGCACTCCCGAGACATTACAGAAAGCAAAAGCCGAGCTTGTACAAACTATTGGCAAAGGAAAACCGATAGAGGAATCGGACATTCCACGACTTCCTTACTTGCAAGCAATCGTGAAAGAGATCATGAGGTTACACCCGCCTGCTCCATTGCTAGTCCCTCGCACTGTTGAGACAGATGTTGAAGTTTACGGCTACACTGTCCCACAGGGAGCGCAAGTGCTAGTTAATGCTTGGGCTATTGGCCATGACCCAAGCGTATGGGCAAACCCGACATCATTTATGCCTGAGAGGTTCTTGGACTCAGACATCGATATCCGAGGGAGAGACTTTGAGCTGATTCCTTTTGGAGCAGGACGAAGAATTTGCCCCGGATTATCTCTAGCCATAAGGGTAGTCCCGCTGATGTTGGGTTCGCTCATAAACTCGTTTGATTGGAAGCTTGAAGGTGGAATTAAGCCGGAGGAGTTAGACATGGACGACAAGTTTGGCCTTACTGTACAAAAGGCTCAGCCCCTCCGTGTTGTTCCATTCCGTGTGTGACAGTTTGAATTTTCTTGTGTGTTCGGTGAATACGTATGTCATGCGGCGAAACCACGATTACTGGTTTCCTTGCTTCCGCTTCCTCATCAATGTGGTTTTTGTTCCAGTTTTTCCTTTACTAATAATAAGGCCAACATGGCTTTAACGTATGTTAAATTTCTAACTATACCCATACTTTAAGATATACATTGAGATTTTGTAAACACCAAAAAAAATAAGGGATGAACATTACTTGAGGGCATCTTTTTAGACGGGGACAATTCCAAATGTTCATGCCTGAAAATACCGGTGTGTTTTTCGCAACTGTACTTCTGCTCGTGTTTTTTACATACTCTATGCTTTGACTTTGGATAAATAACTTCCAAAGCTATTTAAAACCTGATTATAAGAAACCTCTCTTTTGATGATTTCAAATTCTCATTTTCAAAATAAACTGAAGTAAAATTTAGGTTTCGACAGCTTCCCTCTTAATATTTGACGTTTAGTGATTTTAGATGATGAAACCAAACTGACCTGTTTTCTCCAATTAAATTTCAAAACAGTTTGGATTGGGTAAACATTGGTTTGGGTAACTATCGATTCAGGCTGAACATTGCTCTTGTTTTGAAGCTAGCCCTATGAACATCTTTGAACCATATTTGGGGGAAGGAGCCTCAGAATTTTTCAAAAGTACTAATGGGCGATGTATGGTTAGATGTATGAGTATGGCTTATTCATATGTATGAGTATGGCTTATTTATAGAGCTTCTGTAAAGAGGTAATTTACAAAGCCGCTTGATCTCAGCCGTCCATTTTAGCATTGGACGGTCCGGATTTTAATGAAACTTTTCCGACGAAGAGTAATCCGGACCATCCAATATACTTTGGATAGATGCAATTCACCTCCGTAAATCACCATTCACAGAAACCTCCGTGAAATAGTTTTTCTCTAGATGTATAGTAAATATTTTTTACAGCTTGTTTGCGTGCTTGAAACAATGTTCGTGCAAGTGCTGCGAAACAGAGGTTTAGTGAGCAGAGAGTTGCCCTAAAATTTCATAGGAACCTAAAAGGATTGAGCCGGGGCTTGTGGTTCTTGGAGAGAGCTGTAGTCTGTTGTGGTGGCTCTGGATTGTTGTGAGGTTAGGTTAGCGCCTTTGCTGGTTTTTTGTTCTTGTTGTTTCATTTTTTTTATCAAAAGGAGAGAATCAACTACCTGTTCATATTCAATAGAAACTAGGAATGGCAACGGGTCGGTTGGGCTATTGGTAAAAACAAAACTAAAACCGAAACCAAAACTTATAGTAACTAAAACCGTAACCAATACCAGATGTTTTCTTCTTATCTAAACCATAACCAAAACCGTTGCTTATCG
Source organism: Rhododendron molle (assembly GCA_025413875.1). Taxonomy (NCBI): domain Eukaryota; kingdom Viridiplantae; phylum Streptophyta; class Magnoliopsida; order Ericales; family Ericaceae; genus Rhododendron; species Rhododendron molle. The sequence continues at coordinate 13,601,310 of CM046395.1, read as the reverse complement.
GTTCGATTTTTCACTGAATTCAGTGATCAGCATTTTTAATCATCCAACCTTAATAAACCAGACGAAACGGCCAACGTAAAAACTAAGAACAATGTACTCCCGCCGTCCCCGGCCTGTGTCTTACTTCGTAAATTCAACTTTTTATGGACACACCATCATTACGTTTTAAAAGTAATTACTTTTCATCATTACCTCATGTGCAGATATCATTATTACATTTTTATCCACTAACTTTTTAAAATTAAATCTACTTTTAAAAGCAAAATAAAAAATGTACAAATTTTTACCCTCTTACTTTACCCAACTAGACATTTTATTAAGGGACAACCCAAATAAAATATTGAACTCTTAAAAAGAGAGGGTGGGAGTAAATAATAAGTTTGATGAGACCACGGTGAGCCAACCGAATTGCGCTAAATCTTAACGAAGATGGCACAGCTCACAAAATCTTCATTCAACTGAATTATAATCTGATGAACGACAAAGACAAATGAGACGGGAGGGAAAGAGAGACAGAAGGGCGAGAGAAGAGAGAGGCATAGAGCATTAAGGAAGTGAGGTTATATATAAAAAAATACTCCGTACAAGGGTATTTTCATAATCATATCCTAGTTCGGTTCTGATTACGAATCAATTTTGATGCAGATATCTTGTCTAATCAAAACCGAACTGACCTGTTTTTTTCAGATTAAAAATCATAACCGTGGCTAAAAAATCAATAAAAAAAACAGTCCCGATCGGTTCGGTTAACCATCGGTCCGGATGAGATTGCCAATCATGCCTCCTTTTGGCCAGGTAGACCATTCAAAACTATGAGACTAAAGGTGATACCTTAACTTGAGCCATCCAGACAAACCGCATGTTTTGCACTACCAGAAAAGCTCTAATATTCCCATCATATTAAGCAAATGATGGTCCAGATCGCTAAGCATGTCATGCAATGCAACAGATGAACAAAATTGTAACGAAAAAGAAGAGGTAAAAGAAGGAAACCCTTCAAAGTTAAAGCAATTTAATATGTACAAATCCGCCCACAAATTGTACAGATAAGTTTACCCATGTTCATCTCAAACAGCTATCCTAAAAGGAGGTGTATATAAAGCTGCCATATACACATGAGACTCCATGAGAAACAAGAAACAATTATTATACCTGAGGAGACAAGGAAGAATCAACTCATCAGGAGAGTTCCGCATCAGCTAAGCATGGTAGGATGTCCAGTTTGAAGCATCCTCTTAAACATGTCCATCCCAAATGCGGAATCTGAAGAACTACAACATGAAGCATTCTAACTTCTATCAACTCCAATTCAGAAAATAAACTTAATATCAACTCGCATACCAATCAACTAGCTTCAAATATGCTCCAAGCAACCACTTGAAGACTTGTGATTGAGCAAAAACAATGGCAAAACAAATCAATGGACATAGCACATTTTTTCCATTAGCAATGTACGGAAAATCAGGGTCTGGATGCAAGTGATCTCGACCCTATACTCTGTGCATTCTGAGTAAATAGGCATGACCACAAGCACAAAAACTGTTGCCTTGGACAGAAGATCTGCCACAGATCAAGAGTTACCTACAAACAACTTCAAAGCCTACCATCTCATGTTTTTGACAGATAACATCATAACACTAGTGGAACAGTACTCCAGTGAATAGAAACAGGTGTCACGACCCAAGTAGCTGTTGGCTCAGTACCTCGCCTACCAAAGTTAATTGTAGTCGTCTATTTGGTTCTTTCCTCAGTTAACGTGGCATATCATGATACCCCATACTTAGTTACATGATTTCCTTGTTATGTTACCCAGTCATACGCGACCCGAAAGCAGCGGCACAGGGTACAATACCCCGGGCCTATAACCCCCTCTTTGGAGCCGTTACTCCAGTACCACGCCGCCAAGGAACCCTTCACAGAATCAGGGCTGGCTTTGACAGCATTTTTCAAGCCCCGAGTAGCTTAATAATTCAGTCTATGAAGCACTAACACTTTGCCGGTCTCAACACACGAAGACACCCAAGTTGGACTCAGTTGGAATAGTCTCAGTTGGACTCGCTCCTGACACACGAAGACACCCAAGTTACTAGTACTAATCTACTTATATACACTTCTTAATTTTGATTCTTACATAACAGTTAACACACTAACGTTTCTATGTAGGAAATCACAACCGATGCAACGTCGTCAACATATAACTCCGAAGCAACTATATAGAACCTTTCAATATGAGAAAAGGTTCTAGATGCTTATAGAATAAAAAACAAAAGGATCTTTTTTTTCCAGGGTAGTTATATTGAAAATTACGTACACCAATTGGATTTTGAACTATGGGTTGGAGTGGTTTGCGACTTCAGATATGACCATTATCCCTGCCATGTACGATCTGAAGTGGATCCGGGATTGTGAAGTAATTTTTGGTGTGAAATGAAAAATATAATACAACAAAAATGATACTCAAATGAAGAAACTAAATATATATATTCGGTATTCCTATCATTTTCAGTTACGTTGTGAAAAACATTACACTATTCAAATACAACCTGAAGTAATAAGGAATTCCGTTCTATAAATAGAACTAAATGTCATAGCATTTCAAAGCAATTCCAACAGATGAAAATAAAAATGTAAAAAACCAACAGGAAGCAAGCAACAGAAGAAGCATGTAAAATTTTCCAAAGGACATGAAGCAACTGCTTCCAAATAAGAGTCCCTAAATATTGCAGCAACCAGCAATTGAAAAATTAAACAGACCTTAGGAGGAAAACAAGCTCACCCGGGGATCGTGATTTCATAGGGAAAAGAGATGCCATCAAGATTTGGTATCGGCGGAACATGATCCTTTTTCTCATTCACGAATTTTATTATCTGAAACAAAACCTCACGAAGAGATGCTTCTAGTGCTGCCCGACGAATACTTGTCTCCTCCACCGCACTCTCTGACATCAATCATTGAAAGGTGGGCGAACCACACAAGTATATGATGATCAGTGAAGAATTTGAGAAAGAAAAAAGAAAACAAAAATCAATACACAGAAACCATTTGTACCTCCTGGATCCACCACTACTTTGGAATGATGCGATTTGCTAGAATGTGCTTTCTGTTGTTGCACCACATTCAAATTAATCTCCCACTGTTCCCAGTATAGGCGCTCAAGTTTCTTCGGGAACCATGTTCCCGGTTTGTTTTTCACTTCATAGAAAGATAAACATATCTGCATCATTAGGGACCCCGTTAAACAGTGTGATAATTATACGCATAGCTAAGTTTTCTGATGGTTATGGCAAAGAACTTTATCGTGTGATGAAACAAGAACTTCCACAAGGAAAGATGATGCTGAGTAAACCATCTCTGAAACTAAATGCATCATACGACATAAATATGAAAACATCAATAACGAACTTAGTTAAACAAAACCAAACTAAACAGGTGCACAACTCTCCTAAAGACTCGCCACTTGACCCATCCAACTTGTACGTCCCACTCAATAGAAAATTCTTAAAAATTGTCTATTTTTCTCCATTATTAGTTTCACGCTAGAAACGGAAGATCAAAAAAAAAGTGAATCTGACAAGTCGGTTTGTAATACGAGATTATTATATTCCATTCCCACAATTTAAGTAGGATGTACTGCTAGGAGTTTGACTGTGAGTTAATTAATATTGCGCAAGGGTAGTTTAGTCTTTCATATCATGTAATTCTCTCAATATATACTAAGAAGCACACAGTCATGAACACGACACCACATGCTCCGGACACGTGTCGCCGTGTTGGACATGCCTAAATACTCGTCCAATATTTTTATTATTACTTTTACTGGGACAGATTGTGGATGCTCTAGGACACATTGGTGACACTCTCCGGACAAGTGTCGGACATGCCTAAATACTTGTCCAATTTTGTTATTGTATTTCTTTTACTCAGACATGTTGTGGATGCTCTAGGACAGGTTGGCAACACTCTTGGAACGTGCTAAAGACATGTTAAAACGTTAATATATTTCTAAACTCGGCCCAGAGTGAAAATTTCCACAGATGTATAGTTCATGTATACGACCATTGCTTTTTATCTTCATAGTATTGCTCCTAATTTGATAGCAGCACTGTTTTTTATTTGTATATGAATTCATTACATTCCCCTATAATACAAATAAAGTTTACATTCGACGTGTCCGTGTCCTAATTTTCGAAGAAATGAAGTGTCCACGCGTCTATGTCGTGTTGTGTCATGCGTGTATCCCGCATCCCTGTCCGCACTTCTTATGGTATATAATATTAAGCTTATGTGTGTTAGGGTTAATTTAACACCCTAAACCCTATTATTTCTCTCTCTAACAACATGGTATCAAAGCCTAACCATAACCCACCCTAAATGCACACAACCCTACCACCGCCACCACCATCACCCCTGCCTCCGCCTCAACCTCACCACCGTCATCAATCACGTAACCAAGCCAAGCCCAGTTCTCGCCGACTGTAAAACACTAACTCTGAAACCTTAACACTCGAATCAGATTGCAGATCAGCCGTGAAACCATAACCTCGATCCGAAAACACCAACCGATTGAACCCTAACCTCGATGACCCTGAATCCACAATCTCTGCTCGCACTGTGTTTCCCGATTTCTTCAGCCTTATTTCAAGATATGTGACACTCTACTAATGAAATAAAAAATGTACCTAAAAAGAAACCATGAAATCTATGAAACCATGAAATCATTGAAACCATTGAAATCATTGAAATCTGTGCTGCACTGAAAGAAGGGATCCTGTTGGTTACCAGCTCCCATGAACGATAATATACAAGACAACAATATTTCACAGGTCACGTCGCTGTTGCCCATTACAATGGTGCTAACAATGCCATCTGGACCCGATAAAGATAAAACTAAGAGAAATGCAGCAAAGAAAGAACCTGATATTTCTTGTTCGGGTGTTTCTCCACCCTATCAATGAACTGGTCAATCTTCTCCTCTATTTTCTTCTCAAGGTCCAAGTCGCCACATTGCACCTAAGCAGTAAAAATTTCCTCCATTACATGATCAAGAATATATTATCCAAAATTTTTAGATATCCACTTCAATCACTCCACAGTCCATGGATGAAGTGCAATCAAATCAAAACTCTTCATAGATTTTCAACATGAACAATTACAAATCGTAAGACACAAGGAACAGATATCTTCCTTGCTTCATCCAATCACTCTTCTAGCTAAGAATCCACCAACAGATGGTATATGCTTCACATAGCAAATTTGGTAACAAGTAGGCAGTTGCATAACTATTATACAGTTCCACTTCAACATAATGCAACACAAACTGGATCATGGCTTCAGAATAGAGAAAAACATAAATTTGAAACTTACCAAGTCAGGAGTAAGAAAATATTTTCAAAACATGTTTCCAAATTTAGAAAGTCTATACATAATGTTCCTCAATAAACTCCAATCTAAGCAGAAGACAAAATTCATGCAGAAAACATTAGTTAACAAATAACATAGCCTATTTGGTTAACATAAAAAGTAATCCTCGAACCACAACGCCAAACCAAGATCTAGACAAATGTAGTTAGAGCGAAATACACTGAAATCCTTGAGGTTTCTAACAAATATACTGACAACCCCTCAGCCCCTCCCCCCACCCTCCCTCCCTCTTTCCCCTTCTAATTCCAGAAACTACTTTGGCCTCCCTTAGGACCCTTACTTTAGAAACTACTATACAGATACTCCATTCCGTTAATTGTCTTCACAGTTTTCGGTGATGCCATAATACACTTCTTACTAGTAGCTGCCAAGATTACCCCCAACACTTGCCACCAACCATAAAGAAGAGACCAATGCTTTTGTTTTTTATTTTGCACAATCACTTCGCACATGGAATATATAAATCTTAGAAATAAGAAAAGAGAGTTGTCGCTACCTGTTTATATTAATTCGAGGTACAAATCTTTTCACCCATTGAACATTATGCATGACACCTTGTTTACACCTATTTTTGACATATTTTGCAAAATCAATGATAAAATTATATGAGGCATGTGGGCCTGGAATTTGGATCACTGTGGAGTCAAACACGACTGAGTCTGGGCTTCAACATATCGAATGGCTGACAAAACCGGTTGAAACATACCGTATTATCAGGGACAGATATCGTGTTCTCGCAGACTTTCAAGGTATCCCAAGGGAATATTCTTTAGATTCTAGGCATTTAAGTACCATATAGCCATTGCAACACTCAAACACAAGAAGACCAGGTCAGTAATACCACTTGGCGCTTAGCCGCTTAGAATGTGGTTAACGGATAAGGAAAATCAAGGGAGGCCCTCAAAAATAGGAAAAACTTCAACCCTTGACCAATTCAAGGACCATGTGGCATCCATCATGGGAGGTCAGAAAAATCTAGAAACCACAACTTCACCACAGAAGTTGTGGTTTCAAGGTTTCTATGATACAACTATGCACCACAGAAGCAGTGAACTAGACAAGGAGTCAAGGAGTTTTACTCCCCCTGCCCCTTCTACAAATTACTGAATGGAGCCGAAACAAGCAACTATCCCATCTCAATACACGAACATACAAAGCAGCAAGGTTACAGATACAAAGAAATTTGGTCTTTCAGAAATATTCATTGGGATTGCCGAGTCACTATACTTAAACACTTAGTTGACAGACGTAAGGGCACCCAACACGACTGTTGGAAATTTATTATACAAAGCCGAAGATTGCCTAGCAAAACAAGCATGTACAGAGTGTCAGAGTCACAAACATTAGCGAGGAGAACAAATTTAATAAGTATCAGACCTAAGCCCATCATCGCAAGTTCACAACTGGGCAGTCTACCCCTGGAAACTCAAGTTAAGCAGTGATTAGGCATTAAAATTCAATTGAAACATAGGCTTCTATACAAAAGGGGGAAGAATCAAAGCAAGTACATAAAAGAGAGTGGTGGAAGTGGAAATGTAATTGCTGGATGAGCACTAATAAACTGCTGTTTCCGGTTTCAATTTTCAACAAGAATACGACCTAGTTGCAGTGTGTGAATCAACAGAAACATGGGCCTCTACAAAATGTGGGGGAGGAATCAAAGAAAGTAACTAAAAGAGAGTGATGTAAGTAGAAACACTTTTGGTGTAACTGCTGGATGAGCAACGGTAGACTGCTTTTTCCGGCTTCAACTTTTCAATGAGAATAGCACGTAGTTGCACAGCGTTAGCCAGAGACTTAAGGCAGATACGTGGAAGATGTGGTGAAGCGATGACATTAGATGGCAAGGTTAGACATCTCAAGAGAGTCGGTGATAGGTGTAAAGATAGCAAGGTAATCTTGATGGCAGTGATGGTGGCAACCTTACATCTGGAAGAAGTGGTAACAGGAGTTTCGTTGTAAATTTGTTTGCGTAATCAGACTTGCATCTGTCAAACTGCAACCTACAAGAGGCTCCTCCCAGCACAAGTTTGGTATTTGGGGTCCCCATCCAAATCCAAGGCTGATTCCCTCAAACAAATGTAACCCAAGAAGTTGAATTCAAACAACAAATTCTATGGAAATCTATACAACTATTCTAAAGACCATTTCCGGTTATTTAGATACAAGGAAATCATCTATTGAAGACGGAAAAGTTTACTTCTCCACTAGAAATGTTGTCACGGCAAACCAATATGTACCCAATAAGGCTAACAACTTCCCATCCGCTACATATCACTTACATATGTAATGTCGAAGAGTTCCAAATCAACATCTTTGGGACGCACAAGACCTAAAGCCCTATGAAAGAATATTGTGTGTAGAACGCCTGCACATACATTCACCTAAGTTAAATGTCCAGACAGAAACTTGTAAGAATATATTGATTAGTGCCAAAGCAAGAGCGATACAAGACAACCAGCATAGAGTTGAGACGAAAAGAACAATCAAATAAATGACAGGAGGAGATCCTTAAAATAGACAAGTACTATCAACAACAATGACCCTAGAAAATTAGCAACAATTTAAACTTCTCATTACAAACTAAATTCTTACAAAAATGAAAGACTTGCTCATCATTTCGGAAAAACCCTCTTCCAGGTGCACCACCAAAAGTGGAAAAAGACATTAGAGGGGGGGGGAAAAAAACTGCTGCCTTTTGCACTGTCTTCATCATCCTTTAACCTTGGCCAAAGAAAGCCATGTTTCATGCCCTCATATAAAGAAATAAGCAGAACTAAAGTTTTCAAAGGTGCAAGGCAATGTTGTTGACCTCTCATGAGGCGAGGTGTAAGTCCCAAGGCATTGAGGTATGAACCTTTGGAGTTTTTTCCTTTTCATTTATAAACGCTAGATTTAATTTAAAAGACCATAAAAATACAAGACAGTGTTTGTGCCATACAAAAGTGCCTCAAAAAAAATAAGAAAACAGGATACATAATTTATAAAAAATAAAATAAAAAATTGCATGATAAGTCATAAAAAACGTAGTAAAGTAATAGATCAAGCTTTTTAAAAGCACTCTAAATCGTTTTGCAAATATATGAAAACCATTCATCTCTGCCTCAACAACTCATAATGAACCGACTCTTCACCTACAAAAAGGACAGACACTTTTGAGGCGTACGCTTTCATCATCTGGGTGAAAAAGGCCTGAAAATGGATGGGCAAAAATGCCTTTGTGGTTCTCAGCCCAAAACTCACCTTTGAAAATATTGAGTAGAACCGACAAAACTCCATGGCGGGGCTAAAGCATGGGACTCCTGATTCATAATTTAATCGCAAGGCTTTTCGTTTTAGGACTTCTACAACAACAGCAATAACAGTACTGATCATGTCAAAATCAAGATATATTTAACCCGTAAAATATGCAAATGGATTTAGTAGTAAAGCGGGAGTACGGGTGTCGATCCACAGGGACTAGGAATTAACTCAATTATAAGAACTGACTTCCAAAGTAATTAAAAGGCAGAGATTTGATGATTTAGATTATGAACTAATTTTACTGAAAACAAGAGGTTTTATATTTTTATCAAATGAAAGGAAGACTTAGGGTATCGGATCCACCACTAACTCTATAATCAATGGTTTGAGGTATTTTGTACTAATTTCATAATTTGGTCAATCAATGTGGTAGTGATGTATTCTAGCTACAAGCCAAAATACTATCTTTCAAGAAATTCTTGTATATGTAAATTAAGAACAAACCATCTATGATTAGGCACGGACTGTCCACACTAAACTAACACTAACTAGGGTCATGGGCACAACCCGTCTTCTCATGAGCATGGTTTGTCTTAACTTACAATATACTAGGTGGCGTGAAAACAATTGTATAACCTTTGCATTTATAATCACAGAAAATAAACACATGGTTGAGATTTGGCAATGAAAACCGATTATTGAGACAATCCTCTGGATTATACAATCACCACATTTAATTGATCTAATTACAAAATACAATTACAAAATAAAAGAAACCATAGATACAAAGCTAGGGCTTACGAAAGTGGCGTTGAATAATCTAGGTAGTTTTTACTTATTTATCTTATTTTCTTTGCTCAAGGACTAGCAAAGTGTAAGTTGAGGGGTGTGATAAGTGCCGAAATGAGTACATTTGGGCCACCTAATATACATTTGTTATGTCCTATATTATTATTATTTAATGTCTTTTGTTGTATTTTTGTGGTTGTAGGTCACAGGGCTACTTGTAACAAAATTGGCCTAAAATTGGGAGCTTGACACTGAATTTGGCCCACTCGCTTGAGCGCGCAAAAACGACGCCGGCATCGCCATCGTAAAATTTAAGACAAAGCAAAAGTCTGGATTGTATTCGGACCCCAATCGAACACCGTTAAAAATTGACCAAAGAGCAATGCAGAACGAAGCACAGTGCACAATTAATTGGGATGCCGGCAGACAATGGCCTTGACAGGCCCCTCCATTAACGCCATTATTTCCATAGCAGGATAAGGCCAATGGACTTCAATCCCAATATCATAGCCACATGCATTATATGCGTGGCTACTTTCTTTTCTTTCTTTTTTTTTTTACCTTTTGGTTTTCTTTTATTCTTTTAGTTATCTTGGCTTATAAGAAGGCAGCCTGGGCTGCTAGAGTTACGGGAGAGGGCCAGGAGAAAATTTCCAAAATCCCACAAGGTGTTCCTCTGAGAACAGAAGCAAAAGAAAAGAGGAGAATCCCACTCCACAAATGGCCAAGTAAATCATCAGCTTAGGGTGTAGGTAAGCCCTAGCTTTGTATCTATGGTTTCTTTTATTTTGTAATTGTATTTTGTAATTAGATCAATTAAATGTGGTGATTGTATAATCCAGAGGATTGTCTCAATAATCGGTTTTCATTGCCAAATCTCAACCATGTGTTTATTTTCTGTGATTATAAATGCAAAGGTTATACAATTGTTTTCACGCCACCTAGTGTATTGTAAGTTAAGACAAACCATGCTCATGAGAAGACGGGTTGTGCCCATGACCCTAGTTAGTGTTAGTTTAGCGTGGACAGTCCGTGCCTAATCATAGATGGTTTGTTCTTAATTTACATATACAAGAATTTCTTGAAAGATAGTATTTTGGCTTGTAGCTAGAATACATCACTACCACATTGATTGACCAAATTATGAAATTAGTACAAAATACCTCAAACCATTGATTATAGAGTTAGTGGTGGATCCGATACCCTAAGTCTTCCTTTCATTTGATAAAAATATAAAACCTCTTGTTTTCAGTAAAATTAGTTCATAATCTAAATCACCAAATCTCTGCCTTTTAATTACTTTGGAAGTCAGTTCTTATAATTGAGTTAATTCCTAGTCCCTGTGGATCGACACCCGTACTCCCGCTTTACTACTAAATCCATTTGCATATTTTACGGGTTAAATATATCTTGATTTTGACACGATCAAATTTTTGGCGCCGTTGCCGGGGACTTTGTTAATTACTTTGAATTTCAGAATTGATTCCTTTTAAATACTAAAGCAAAAAAAAAAACAGAAAAAAAAGGGAAGCACTCCCACATGAGATTATGAATTAAAAAAAAAAAACATTTCAAGCACTTCAGTCATCTTCCCTACTGTGAAACATAATTTTGTTAAGGACTTTGGACTGAGGACTTTTGGACTCTGGACTGTGGACTACTAACATTCGGACTACTAATTTTCTAACTGCAGAGGTTGGTTTCCGCCCCTCTTTAACATCTGACTTTGACCCCTCCTCTTTACTTTCTTGTACATCTAACTACTAATTGCTAACTTAGGAGGGTAATTCTGACTTCTGACTTCTGACTTACTATATAGTATATCTATATAAATTTATATATATCTATATCCCCTGTGGAGGTTAACCCCTCACTCATATTCTTTTTCTTTTCTTTTTTTCTTTTTTTTTATATAGAGGCCGGTATTTCATATACTCCTCTTATTTTCTTTTATGGCAGGTGGTACCGCCTATTATTTGTTTGTTTCTTAACGTGTGTTGTTGCAGCAGTTGCAGGTGCGAAGAAAATAAAATAAAATAAAAACCCTCATAAAAGGAAAGCGTTGCATGTCCAGTTACTCATAATTGGTGTGTTATCTATTTCAAGTTGCTTACGCATTCTCTGTAATCTTCTGCTTCTAATTACTTTTCGTTTATTAACTTTATTGCCATGCTGCGAAATCTTCCAAAAAATAAATAAAAAAGAAGACTTTCTTGCATGTACAGTTCGGTACTGATGGCTTTCATTTAGCCACCTTTTCAAATTAGATTATCACTAGTCTTTTGTCTTTTCATCAGCATTCACGTCTCTCTTGCATGTGCAGTTAGGTGTCAATATATATATATAAAAAAAAAACACACTATTGTCCTTATGCTTTCCGGAAAAAATTCAGCTCTTAATTTATAAAAAGAAAAAAAAAAGACCAATGTTAATAGGTATTCAAGCAATCAAACGTGAAATCCGGAGACTTGAATTGCAACAGCATAATATCAGTGTTGTTATAGACTATTTATCACAAGCAAATGAAACTGACGAAGAACTCCGGCTAAGTTACTTGAATAATATTTTCAAAATATTTTGTCTTCGACATAGACTCTCCATCTTAGCTAGACCTTAAGTTTAAAAAAAAAAGAGTTTATTTTTATCTTTAGTGACTTTTGTGTATTGTTGCTTTTACATTGTCTTATATTTTATGCACGGGCGTCGGTCTCTTGAATCTGAGTTAGTCCCACTTGACACCGAGTTAGAAAGAACTGCGAGAAAAATTCGAGCAAAAAATCGCATAGGGGATCTTTTAGAACCACCTTTACAAATGGCTTTAGAAGAAATTCCTGGTGAACTGCCTAGAGAAAATCCTGGTGCACCACTGCCTAGACAATTGAGAGACTACTTTATTCCCTCGATATATACATCACCATCCTGCATTCGTTTGCCCGATGATACGGCACCCCAGTATGAAATTAAGTCCAGCATCATTCAAATGCTCCCATCATTTTATGGACTTAGTAATGAAGACCCATATAAGCACTTAGACGAATTCCTAGAAATCTGTTCCACTTTCAAAATTCAAAGCCTTTCTGACGATGCTCTAAAGTTAAGGCTCTTCCCTTTTTCACTTAAGGATAAAGCCAAACATTGGCTCAATTCCTTAGAATCTGGCACAATCACGACCTGGGCACAAATGCAACAAGAATTTCTGAAAAAGTACTTTCCCATGGGCAAAACAAATAAAATCAGGAGAGATATCACAACTTTCTCTCAACTCGATGGTGAGCAGTTTCACGAAACATGGGAAAGACTTAGAGACCTTATACGAAAGTGTCCCCACCACGCAGTGCCAAAGTGGCAACTGGTCCAATGTTTTTATGACGGTTTGAGCGAACGCCACCGTCAGATGGTTGATGCCTCATGTGGAGGCACATTCATGCTTAAGAGTGAAAATGAGGCATGGGAACTATTCGATAATCTCAGTGAGAATTCCCAACACCATGCTTCCGCCGCTAGGAACGAGAGACCCTCGGCTTCAAGTTCCCAAAGGGGTGTTTATGAGGTTAAACAGTCTAGTGACCTTTCTGACCAAGTTGTTGCCTTGACCCCGTAAACTTCACCATCTTCTGTCTATAGGCCAAGTCCCTTCCACTTCTTCTCATCCTAACGCTTTTCAAGAGGCGTGTTCGTTGTGTTCTAATCCAGGACACTCAATGATTGAGTGCCCCATGGCATCCCAGTACCCAGAGTATGTCCAGGAGCAAGTCAATTTTGCTCAGGGATTTCCTAGACCGGGAAATGATCCATTCTCCAACACTTATAACCCAGGATGGAGAAATCACCCCAATTTCTCTTGGAAGCCACAAAATCAAGGAATCTCTTTTCCTCAACCCCAAAGGCAAAATTTTCCTAATCCTCCACCTCAAAGGACCACTTCTTTTGAGGACAAAGTATTACAAGCTCTTCAAGGGCTAGAGGCTAACACCCAATTGCTCCATTCCCACACACAATCAATCTCAAAGCTTGAGGCCCAAGTGGGTCAACTAGCTAATGTACTTAGTAAACGTGAGGATGGTAAATTACCAAGTCAGCCAGAAAGCAACCCCAAGGGTCACTATGTTGGTGAAAATTCACATTCAAGTGGTCCCTATCATGAGCAAGCCAAACTTGTTGTCACCCTTAGAAGTAAGAGAGAGGTAGAGACCCGCCCTGAAAAAGTCAAGCAAACTGAGCAAGAATCTCAGTCCATCCTTGACAATTCAGGGGTTGAAAATGAGCATCTGTCTACGAGGGATGACCATTCCCCTTCTCCACCAAGCACTCCTCTTCCACCTTACATCCCAAAAGCGCCTTTTCCTACCTGTCTTAATACTCCTTCGCCCTTTTCTAAAAAGGGTACCAAAATGGAAGCAATCATAAAGGTGTTCAAACATGTCAACATCAATCTTCCTCTTCTTGATGCTATTAAGCAAATCCCGTCATATGCAAAGTTTTTGAAAGATTTGTGCACCCAAAAGCGCAAATCTCAAGCTCGTGTTTCAAAACCTATTCTTCTTACTGAACAAGTGAGCTCGATTCTTCAGCAGGCCACCCCTCCTAAATTCAAGGACCCCGGTGCTCCTACTATCTCTTGCATTATAGGCAATCATTTTATAGATAGGGCACTCTTGGACTTAGGAGCTAGTGTCAACATTCTACCTTATTCGGTGTATGAACAATTTGGGCTTGGTGAGTTGAAACCAACCTCGGTCACCCTTCAATTAGCTGATAGATCCCTCAAGGTGCCCCGTGGCATTATTGAGGACGTCTTGGTTCAGATAGAAAAATTCTACTTCCCCGTGGACTTTCTAGTCCTTGACATGCAACCAGTGAACAATCCTAAAAAGCAAACTACTATTATTCTTGGTCGACCTTTCCTAGCTACAGCTAATGCTAACATTCAATGTCGGACCGGGGTAATGGATGTTTCCTTCGGTAACATGAAGTTGCATCTTAATGTTTTTAGTGCCTCTCAACAACCTCATAAAGAAGAAGATTGCTTTGTAGTCAATGTGATTGATGAATTGGTTAGTGATGCACTCCCTTACATTCTAGCTGAAGATCCTCTAGAGACCTGTTTGGCTTACTTTGGCTCTGAAAATTTTGATATTGATCAATCCATTGAGGAGGTTAATTCCTTACTTGAGTCAACCCTCTTTGTTGACTATCCACCATGGGAAGTTCCAGTCGAGCCATTACCTAAATTGTCTTGTATGCCCGCCTTGCCTTCTATTGAGTCACCACCCAAACTTGAATTGAAACCACTTCCAGCAACACTTAAATATGCCTTTTTAGGCCCTTCAGAAAACTTGCCGGTAATCATTTCCTCTAGCTTGACCACCGATCAAGAGAGTCAGCTTTTAGAAGTGCTCAGTCAGCATAAGGAAGCTATCGGGTGGTCCATAGCAGATTTGAAAGGCATAGCTCCCTCAGTATGCATGCATCACATTTATTGTAAAGAAGATGCAAAACCTAGTCAAGAGATGCAAAGAAGGTTAAACCCAAACATGAAGGAGGTTGTGATGAAAGAAGTGGTCAAATTGCTTGATGCAGGTATTATATACCCCATCTTAGATAGCAAGTGGGTAAGTCCCATTCAAGTAGTGCCCAAGAAGTATGGCATTACTGTGGTTGAAAATGATAAAGGTGAGCTAGTTCCTACCCGCGTAACCACTGGTTGGCGCGTGTATATTGACTATAGAAAGCTAAATTCCATGACCCGAAAAGATCACTTTCCTTTGCCATTCATTGATCAAATTCTAGAAAGATTGCCAGGTCAAAGCTACTACTGTTTCCTAGATGGGTACTCAGGATACAATCAAGTTCCTGTCTACCCCGAAGATCAAGAAAAAACCACATTTACTTGTCCATTTGGCACATTTGCATATCGTCGTATGCCATTTGGCTTATGCAATGCACCCGCGACCTTTCAAAGATGCATGATGGCAATATTCTCTGACATGGTTGAGAAATTCCTTGAAGTTTTCATGGACGACTTCTCTGTCTTTGGTACCACATTTGATGATTGTCTGCAAAATCTTTCAAAAGTACTTAAACGTTGTACGGAGACAAACCTTGTGTTAAGTTGGGAAAAGAGTCATTTCATGGTTCAAGAAGGGATAGTTTTGGGTCACATAGTGTCTAAAAGGGGTATAGAGGTTGATAAGGCTAAAGTTGATCTCATCTCTAAACTTCCACCTCCAAATTCTGTTAGGCAAATACGTTCCTTCCTTGGGCATGCGGGCTTCTATAGACGTTTCATAAAAGATTTCAGCAAAATTTCTAGACCCTTGTGTGCTCTTCTAGCTAAGGACGCCCCTTTTGTCTTTGATGAGGCTTGCATGCAAGCCTTTGAAAAGCTTCGCTCAATACTCACAACAGCTCCTATTCTACAATCACCTGATTGGTCTTTACCATTCGAGATAATGTGTGACGCCTCTGACTATGCAGTTGGTGCGGTCCTAGGCCAACGGGTGAATAAGGTTCCCCATGTGATTTACTATGCTAGCAAGACACTATCAGATGCACAAATGAACTATACCACCACGGAAAAAGAATTATTAGCAGTAGTATTTTCCTTGGATAAGTTTCGATCTTACCTCTTAGGCTCAAAGGTCTTAGTGTACTCGGATCATGCTGCCTTGCGATACTTACTCTCAAAGAAAGACACTAAGCCTAGATTGATTAGATGGATTCTTCTGCTCCAAGAATTTGATTATGAAATTCGGGACAAAAAGGGTTCCGAAAATTCAGTAGCAGATCATCTATCCAGGATCTTGGTTGAGCATTCAAATGACCTCATTCCTTTAAGAGATTCATTTCCAGATGAACAACTTTTTGGGGTTACTCAAGTCAATCCTCCTTGGTTCGCCCATATAGTAAACTATCTCGCCACAGGTCAAATTCCTCGCAGTTGGTCCAAGCAAGACAAAGACCGATTCTTTTCCCAAGTCAAATCCTACTTTTGGGAGGATCCGGAATTGTTCAAATATTGTTCTGATCAAATAATTCGTAGATGTGTTCCAGAGAGTGAATTCCATAGTATTCTTACCTTCTGTCACTCTATTGCATGTGGCGGACACTTCAGTAGTAAGAAAACTGCCGCCAAGATCTTGCAAAGTGGCTTCTATTGGCCAACTATCTTCAAAGATGCACATAGATTCTGTCAGACTTGCTTGCGATGTCAACAAACTGGAAATATGTCCCGTCGTGACATGATGCCACTTACCCCTATTCTTATTGTTGAGATTTTTGATGTGTGGGGTATTGATTTCATGGGTCCTTTTCCACCTTCATTTGGGTTTGAGTATATCCTTTTGGCAGTAGACTATGTCTCAAAGTGGGTTGAAGCAGTAGCCACCAAGACTAATGACCATAAGGTTGCGGTCCAATTTCTTCAAAGCAACATTTTCAGTCGATTTGGCTTTCCTCGGGCTATCATTAGCGATAACGGAACCCACTTTATAAACAGACACTTCGCCACACTTGTTCGGAAGTACTCAATCACTCACAAGGTTGCCACTCCTTATCACCCCCAAACTAGTGGCCAAGTTGAAGTGTCTAACCGAGAAGTTAAGCGTATTTTGGAGAAAACAGTTAGACCTGACCGAAAAGATTGGTCTGTGAGACTAGACGATGCATTATGGGCCTATCGTACAGCCTATAAAACTCCCATTGGCATGTCCCCATATAGGTTGGTATTTGGCAAAGCATGTCATTTGCCAGTGGAATTAGAAATGTACTCATTTCGGCACTTATCAAGTACCCATACCAATGTAATTCCTACTCGATGAGGGTATGCATCGGGGAGGACTCGAGACAACCTAACCTTTGGCAATACATGCACAAAGTGAATGTTAGGACATCTAGGCCCCGTTTGATAACGGGTTTGAGGGTTGGGATTGGAGTAATAATCCCATGGGACTATTAATACTCCGTTTGGTAACAAAAAAAGGTCCGGACTATTAGTCCGATCGGATTAATAGAGGGGGTATTAGGGGGTATTGCTAATACCCCGTGGGACTTGGTATTGAGGGGTATTAATAATCCAATCCCAACTCCTTCACATTACCAATCCCTTCTTTTTACCAATTTCTTCTAACAATCCAATCCCATCATCTAATCCCATCTCAAACAAACATGATATTAATAATCCCATCATCTAATCCCATCCCAAACAAACATACTCATTATCAATCCCTTCTCATTACCAATCCCATCTCCTTACGAATCCCAATCATAATCCCATCTCCTTACGAATCCCATCCATCTATCTCTGTTATCAAACGAGGCCCTAGTTTCTTCAAATCAATGCATAATTGCATGTGAAAATCAGTGCTTTTGAATTTAATAAGAAAATATGTTCTAAAGCCAACGAAACTTGCACTAAAAATAGTAGTATATTGCGCTAACTTGCGAAAAATCTAATTTCACACTAATCCTTTATAAGTGCCCCCTCCGCGTTGATTCTAAGAATCCAACAGTGGTCGATAGCATCATAAGCCTAGAGCTCTGACCATATAGCTAATTCCTTTCGCTATCAATCAGCTACCACCCGTGAAATTGAATATCCAAAGCAAAAATGCGCCGGAAGAATCAGGCCCCGTTCCGGAACCTTAAATAAGTTCTTATTTTTTAAGAAGGCAATTTCAAGCTCAAAAATAATGTATTTACGTAAATAATTTTCCTACCAATATGGATCTAGCTTGATAGATCTCATCAAGATCTTTAATACGGTGCAAAAAAAATCAAAAAATTATTTTTTATTTACATTATTTTTAAGTTTGAAAATGTGAAATAAGCTGCTTATTTTTTAAGAAGTTTTCTGGAACGGAGAGAGAAACTAAACTCACTCCATTCGGTCAATTTAGAAAAAGAAAAAGGAAAAAGTTCACTAATCGTAGACGCTAACTTACATCGCAAAACTTCCCGAACCTCAAAGTGCTCCAATTCCTGCAAACATAAAGAATGAAAAAGTCTAGAAACAGTACACGAAACCAGTACAATCGACAACGGAGGCAGCGATTATCACAGAGATCAAATTTTGAAACGAAAACCAAATTAGTATACCGATCAAGTAAGTGGATATGTGGAGAGAAGTTTACCAGTTCTTTAAGCGGACAGACTTCACAATTCATGATATCAGTTGAACGGCACAGCGATCAATTTAGAGAGAGAGAGAGAGAGAGAGAGAGAGAGATGATCGGAAGGAACTGAAAAAAATCGTTAAGCTTCCCTTGTGTGAGCTTCGGGGGAAGTAAATTAAAATACTCCTATATCGAGCAAGACCCGAAAATCCGAACCACATTCGTTATTACGGGTTAAACCAATTAGAGACCGATTTAGGACTGGGCTTCTTTGGCATGGTTGATTGGACCTGTTGGGCTCTGTAAGTCCCAGTACGGGCCTAACCCGATAAATACAATTGTTTATCTTACGAGTAATCATTCAGTGTACTGGGGCAACACCCGTCTCCATACGAATCCCACATGAATTTGTGATAGAGAAAGAGGTTGGGCACCAGCTGGCGGTGCCGTAGGACCACGTAATAATTTTTCTCATGACTCCATATTGGGCAAACTATCCATACTTATAACGAAGAGTACAAGTGACGAGAAAATCAAGACCATATGATTGGAACGCATTATGACTAGGATTGGATTGCGTTTGTCTTTTAAAAAAAAGTAACAAAATCAAATGGACTAGTTCAGTTGGTTAAGATTTTTGTATTCAGGAGTTCGAATCTTTTTCAAATGCTTGTGGTTTAATTCCCCTTGATTTTTATGAGGATTATTTCTCTCTTTAATGAACAATCACTTGTGTTGGGGCTATAGTGATTATATGGACTTATTTTCTGTAGAGACTCATAAATTCGTAAAATTGATTTAAATATTTTATAAGGAATAAAAGGAGGAAATTAGTTTGGAATATTGAGGTTCGGGGTTAAAATGTCAAAGTGTTATGCTTCAAGGGTAAATGTGTGATATGTGCATGGTGCGTATATAGAATGTGTGTGTGAGAGGTAGGGAATAACTTCCTCATTTTCCTCCCTTCTCACTCTCCCGTCCATCTCTCAGCTCTCACTCTCTCTCTCACCCTCACCCAAATTTTACCCAAAATCATCCAAAATCCACTCAAGCCAGCCTTCAATCCTTTGTTCTTTCGTGTAGTGGAGCTCGTTTCTCGTTGGTTTGAGCTTGGTAGAGGCGTAATCCTTCCGATCGTAAGCTTTGGAGCTAGGGTTTGGAAAATCACTTGAGTTGTTCCTCAATCCTTGAGGTAGGGAGTTCTAACTATCAATAAATGTAATGACTTGTTTCTTGTAGCTTGATTTGTGTCACTGATCGTGGTTGTTATTGATGTTGTTGTTGTTATTGAGAAACCCATGAAAATCTATTGAAAATCTGCTCGAAAAGCATTGTTATCGATACCATTCCCGTTTGTTATCGATACCCTTATGTTATCAAACCCAGAAATCACATGTTATCGATAACATTTGTTCTTGTTATCGATACCTTTGAACTCCAAACCCTGAAAACCTATTGTTATCGATACCTTTGGCCCTTGTTATTGATACCCTTGCGTCTGGAGTGATTCTCTACCAAATGGTATCGATACCATTTTCCTTGGTATCGATACCTGTTGCTTATCTTCAGTTTTCACTTTTTGCTTTGTTTTTCACCGTTTTGGTTTCTAATCACTTTCAACCCATTCAAGCACTTCCCGAATGATCCCTATCTAGATTACTTATATCCGAAGACCTCATTGAACGTTCCCATGACTCTAATGCTCGTTTGGACACGATTTTACGAAAATTGCTTTATGAATCAAAGTTGAGTTGAATGGTACAAACGTGATAGAAAAAGGATTTTGAAACTTTACGAATGCGACGAGAACATTTATGACTCATCGATGGGTGAGTGCTTTGCAGAGGACATCAGGGTCCTTTAATTGGCCTGGCAGGAGCTATATGCTCATATTTGACATTTCAGGACCTCCCTATGGGTAAGGTGTCTAGCAGAGGACATCGGGGTCTTTTAACTAGCCCGGCAGGAGCTTCGGCTCATGACACATGTACGAGACACGTTTGAAGTGTGGTGCTTTCAAAGATTGTTCATTGGGACACACGGTTGGTTCTGAAAACGAATGTTGGAATTGGATTTCTGTTATTGTTCATTCATTGGATCTTATTGCCATTGTCCATCTTGTGATCTTCCTTACATTTCATATGCGTACATTGTTAGATTAGAGCTTTCTACTGGGCTAGTGTAGCTCAGACCTTATTTCATTTTCAAGTACTAACCCAGGGTAATAGCTGCATGTTTGGATTGCGTGGACGTGGATATTGTTTTGAAAACTAACATAGAGGAGTTACCACATCTTTGCTATTTATTTTTGGAAGATGTATTTGTAACTTCATTTGATGATTCTTTGACTTAAAAGCGTTGTAAACCCTTAACTTCTGAATATTTGGTACTTATGTTAATTTGGGTTAAGGAGCCAAAGATGTAATCTTTTGGATATTTAAGGAGGATGAAGTGTAATTGAGGAATGGAAATGTTAGACTCTTTTGGGGTATTGTACGGATTATTGTGAGATTTTATTTATGAAAATTCCTTTATAAATATGTTGACAATCGAGGGTGTGACATTTTCAATATGATAGTAATTTGTTTCTTGCATCAAGGCCTAATTGCCTATACTCTCCTCCTTCTCTCTACTTTCTCTTTCTACATCTTTCAAAACTAGGGTTCCGTTTGGGGGGTGGGGCTACTGCCTCCTCTCCTCCACCTCCCCCCCCCAATCCCTAGCTCTCCTCCTCTCAGCATCGTAGGACACATTTCTGCCATTCCACGCCCTCTCCAGCTTCGTTGCCTCTGCTCTGGCAACCCCAGCAACATAGCTCAGTCTCGGCAGCCCGTTCATTGTGGTGTCTTCCTCAGCATTCTCGGGTTGGATCGTGGTGGTCGAGGCATCTTTGCTCTGATCGTTTCCAGTTGTATGGTAATAAGTAGGGCTTTGTGTTGGTTTGGAGCTAGTTTTGTTTTCTTTTTTGCGGTAAATTTCTCCCGGTGTGAAGTTTTTCCCAATAGGTTTCTTCCAGTCCGGTGGGTAGTGGAGGTGGGTAAATAATTCAGTTGTTTTAGTTGCTGTGTTTGGTTCTCGGTTTGGTGGGTGGTTGGAGTGAGGACAACGGTGGTGGACGGTTGTATCGGTGCTGCTTCTTGGGGGTTTCCGACAGTGGTAGCAGTGGCGCCGTTGTTGAGGTGTTCTTGTAGCAGCTCGGGTCCAATTTGTTAGCCTACATTTGTCCTTGCTCTTGGTGTGTTCAGCTTCAACGACTCAATCCGACAGAGGACGTGTGCAGATCTTCGAGAGCCATGGGTGAATCAACCAGCCGGTGTTTACTCCGTCCGGAGAGCTGTACTTTTTCTGTAGTTGTTGTTGTGATTTTCAGATTTCAGCTGTGCTTATCGTTTACTGTGGGTTTGAGCTGGGGTCTCTTAGGATTCTTTACTACCTGGACCTAGATTGGCTCCTAATTTAGGCGTTTCGTCGGTCTTACTTTTGCAGGGGGTGCTTGTGTCGAAATCTTGGTAGTGTTGGTTCATTCTTGTATCATTTAATGAAATCTGTATTGCCTTCGGACTTTGACTTAATCAAAAAAAAAAAAAAAATTCAAGGCCTAATTCAGTTCCAATCTTCATGACAGAGAGATACAATTCGAAATTGTGTTGTATCTTCACCGGGTATCGATACTTCTCATGACCCAAAAGTAAATAGTAAGATGGACGTTTATTCTTACACCATGCACCATAACCAAAAATATTTTCACCCCTTTTCGCTCGCCTTTTTATTGTTGTGGAGAGCATGATTTATAACTCTTTCTCTCTTTGCAAAATGGGGGCCAAATCAAAATACCTGATCCAAACAAACAAAATCAAATCAAAACAAATTGAGGCTTAAGTTCCAATCAATAGAGTCGAGTACACTAATTCGATTTTTCCATTAAGCTCTATTAAGGATATCGTGTTCTGTGATATCCAACAAAGTTATAGTATCATTTTTACCTGACCCTATTAAAGTTTTTGTTTACCTCTCCCCTTAATGATGCCCTGTACCATAACAATATCATTACTCGTAACTACTGCTTCTATTGATCTATGATAAATATTTCCAAACCACTTTAACTGTTGTCTCTCATTTTATCTCTATTGGTGCTTCCTCTATGGAGCTTAGGGGAGACAAGTGGTGGCAAACTACATAGATAAGTATCTTGGATATCACTGATAGAAAAACTACATAATGATACAGTGGTTATACACATAGAGAAATCATACAACTAAACTGGTGTGGGACTTCATGATTTTCAGTTTTTCTTAGCTCTTTGATTTTAGCCAATATATATCATGGAGTCCTCTACATTTCTTCTTTTAGTAATAAAATAAAAGTAATAATTATTAAAAGATTGAAATTATAGTTTACTCGTACAAAAGAAAATTCTAAAGATCCTATATAGCAAGAGCCCGAGCCCATGGCAGAATATGTAAAGGTCATGTGGACTAGTCCGGGACTAGATATTGTGAAATGGTGGGCTTGGCCCGGGTCTAAATTTTAGAAGCCTGATGGGCTTGGCCTAGACTAGGCCAAGCTAGATGATTTTCTGGGCCGGGCTGGTCGAAGTCACACCCTTACCGGGGTCTAGCAAAATTTTTTATTAATCACCAAATTCGAAAATTACTGATTAAACGGATAAGGGCATAAGAAAATTAAAATTACTTAATCTCTTTAGATACTCGAGACCCAAGCGCTGGTCAAAGACCAACCAAATCCTAATACACCCCCAAACCCGAAATGTCGTCTGTTCCTTATCTGTCACCACACCTGAAAAAACTCATGCCCAAACCGCCATCCCACCGAAGATGGAAACCGAAGTACTGTCGTCGTCGCGAAAATAGCCGTGAACCCGCCGTATGTCGCGGATCCCAAAAACGCCCCGAGAGACGCCAGCAATCTCAGATCCCATACTCCCACCACCTGCTACACCGTTGAAGTCCCCAAATTCTATAGCCGCCCACCTTGCATCCACTGCCCAACAAGTAAGGACTATATATTATACTTACATACGTACAGATTATTTACAATTGGATACTCCGAAATTATGATTGTGTGGAGGAAATATAAAACATGAGATTTCATTTTCAGATGCTTACATGAGATTTCAGTGTCAAAGTTTGTTGGGTGCATCTAATCATCGACAGAAAGCTCAGTTCATAAGCAAAATCAATCACGCAATCGATCGATTTTTATTGTACTCCCATGTATCCATGTAGGTTTTTTTTTTCTTTTTCAATATTGTATTACACGTGCGGGATCGAGTTAACAGAAAATTAATTAGTTAGTCCACAAGAGGTTCAGATGCTATTCATAACCCCAAATTCCAACCAACCACCTCTCATGGAACTAAAATCCAGGGCTCTACTAAGATTGCGTTCTTTTGAACTTAACAAATGAAAAAAAAAATTTAATTTTAATTAAATTTAAATTAAGTTCAAAAGAACGGGACCTAAGAAATGCAAAGGGTGATGTCAATTGAGCTAGGAGCTCATTGGCGTATCCAGGTAGTTAGGACAAGGAGAAATAGTAGTCCTCTATGGGATATTATGGTAATAATTATCTGGTCCCATTACATATCCATTCAAATGGAGCCCATTTGTTTTTCCTTTTGGAAAAAGTTAATTTCAGGATACATGTTATAGCCCACCACCACTTGGATTTGTCCATATATTCGGTTGAGGTCGTACCTTCTCAGGACGAGGCAAATATTTTTTTTATGAAAATTTATAGAAATGGTTCTCATAGTTTCACTCGAGTTTCATTTTCATCATTCAATTATCAATTACAACTCTTTTAACCTTCAAGTTTGATTTTCGTACCAAGTTGGTCCAATTGATAACTTTTGTCAGCTAAACTTAACACAAAAAAAAGTCAAATTGATGGCAGTTTAGACTTTGCAGTTCGTTCTAAATTTGTCCAATTGATAACGTCTGCCATCAATCTGATTTTTTTAGTCCAGTTTGGTTGATAGACATTATCAATTGGATCAACTTGTTACAAAAATCAAACTTGAAGGTCAAAAAAGTTACAATTGATTCTTGGAAGACGAAAATGAGACTCGGGTGAAACTAGGAAGACCATTTCTATAAATTTTCCTTTTTTTAATGGATAAAAGAGATCATTCACCTTATATAAATATGATGATGTACAAAATACAAACCGATTTAAGGGATACAACATTAATTGTGAAAGTTCATGAGATAACCAAGCCCCCATCAAATCAACCAATACAAAATAAACCTATTATAGGGTAGATACAAAGAAAGGAAAAACCCCGTTAAGGCAAGAACACTAATACGCAGTTAAAGAGATTCGAACTCTTGATCTTCTCTAGTGAGATGCAAAAGTCTTGACCAACAGAGCTAGCTCTAGTTGGTTAAAGTGTGGAAAGGATATATAAAGATATGAAAATGCTACAGCATAATAATTACTATTTGGGTGAGTACCCTATAATTAAGAAATTTTTCAGTGCCGAGCGGGTATTACTTTTGGACGGCTCAGATTGAAACCTTCTTTCTCTTTCTCTCTCTCCAAATTCAAGCAGTCCAAAATCGAAATGGACGGCATGGATGCACCGAGCGGACACCACGTGGTACCCGCTCGGCACTGAAAAATTTCTCCTATGAATCCCTTTAAATCGAATTGAATTCAAAATTGTTGGTCATAATCTTCCCATGTGAACTTCAACCAAATTCTACAAAATAAACATGAATTCAATTGAGTCCCAAATATCACAATATTAATTATATTTCAATTCTAATATGTTTTGTTATCATCAAAATCAATAAGGTATTCTATAGAAACCTTTCGACTAACAAAAACATTAATCTTGAATTAATTCATGCCTTTGCATAAAGGTTCATAACATTAAATTTTCAATTCGCGACATTTGTATGTATAAATTATTATCGTGATGCTTTATGAATTTCTAAGCAAGTGTCATGATTTTTAAGCAAACTAGAAATTGCTCGTGTCTGAAGGCACGGCGCAACACGTTTTTGAACACGTCTAAAATGAATTATTGAGTGTTTAATTTTTTTCCTTAGTCGAGGAGTGTGTTTTCAAATTATGAAAATGGTCCAACTTCAAAGGTCCGAAATCTGATATGAGTGAGAAATCAAATTTTCCTTTCGCAGTTACAATTTTGAATTTGAGTAAGGTGCGCGCATGCACACATACATCGAGAGAGAGAGAGAGAGAGAGAGAGCATGCTATTGCTTTGGGATACACGTGAGTGAGAGAGAATGATTCGATATAAGAGTCTTGTGTTCCTCTATTTTGGAGAGCCTCCCCTAGCTTCTTGTTCTTTTACTTTCAAATATGAGAGTCTCATGTCTTTTTCTTTAAATATTTCATGGCCTTTATCCAAGTGGAAGAAGGTGGCTAGCGCATGCCCGTGCTTGAAAGCACAGTTCGAACGATCAACACACACAAATAAATTTTGGACTCGCGTGCAATATATCAACCCCCACAAAACAAATCCAACTATCCAGAACACAATAGCGCAAACATATTCATTTACCTATTTAACTTGAATTAGCAAATAAAGAAGACACAATTTTTCAATCCCTGCCGATTGTGTTGGTGCCTGAAGGCAGGACGTAATACTTTCTTTCACAACACATTCTCAAACAAATATGTTTACAGGCAAAAAATACAACAAGGAAATCCGTAAATCCGAACCACAAAGTCTGTCCAAAGTCAATCAAAACAAAAACTATTAAGAGAGTTATGAATTTTGCTCATAAAAATGGATCATAAAGAATTAACTCATTCCCCACTATTTTCACTCTCAAACATGCATTTTAACAAATACAAAGTAAACATCTTAGAAAGACCCACATGTCAACTGGGACAAAGAATATAAAGAGAAGAAAAACAAATAACAATGGAAGCTAGGTTTGAACGAAGGGTAGACACCCAGAGGGATTTTTAGCCACCAAAACTGCAAACCAACTCAGATGAATGAAAGAGAGAAAAACCAACAATACATGTCAAGCATGGTGAGCCACAAATCTTTTTTGGCTACTTCAGAGGTGGAGCAAACACTCTTAGAATAACATTTCATTGGTAAATAAGCTATAGAGAAATATGTTGAAGACAAATTCCTTGTTTAGGCTTTTGAATGAAACGTGTACTTGTAAAAGAAACAAAGACAAAAGGGTAAAGAAACCGCATGCATAAGAGTAAACACCATCAAAGGCTCGTAAGGTCTAGCAATTCATATCAAAATGGGTAACTTTTAACCACAAAGAAACTATAGAAGAAGAGACTTTTACATATTTCCCCTTTGCATAACAATGTAAAAGAAACTCTAACAAAAATAAACTTATATCTAACAAATTTAAATCCGTTCTGACATTTCTAGAGCCATGGGGATTAACAAAAATTTAAATCAAGCTTCATGAAGAAGTGCACCTGGTACTTACTCTGCCAAGGGAATTACCAAATTAGTTGTCCATGACATGGTACTTACTTTGCCATTGATTAAAAGGTTTAACAGAAGTTGAAGTACATACACAATCAAAAGAGGCTCAAACTGCCTACTACAAAATTGCAAGTTAACGTCTACTACTAAATTGCATTACCCAAAACTCAATCTGTGAAAAACAAAATAGCCATATCTAAAAGAGGCTCATATGGCTTGAATGCTTCTGCTTTTGTGACAGATTAATCAAAGATAATAGAAAGATATGTAGGGTTTTTTTCTTATTACGTTGAACAAAACTCTATTATGTCGATACGATTACCTATCTTTTTAAGGACATCATGCAACAAAACAACATCCATTCATAAATTATTCACCAAATAAGTTGATCCACATGTACCTCCTAACGGCGAGGCCGCCGAGGAGCTTGTAACATAGAGACTCAGCCTGAGCAAATAAGTCTATGTTGTTCACCAAATAAGTCCCTTGTTGTTCACCTTGTCGGCGCACAACTCCACGTTGCCTTCAACTCTATGAAGAAAGGAAAAATGTATACTTTCAGCTATAGCAAGAACCCCAAACTGATGACATAGCTGCAAGAATATAAAACATCAATCTTAGAAGAATCTAGGGCCGTGTGGGGAAGTGGTAGAAAACCCAGCTTATGAAAGAGATAGCGTAAAGTGTCCAAAAATTAGGAGGCAACAACATATAGCTCCTGCTTTATGATCTCTCAAAACTAAAGAACACAGTACCTTTTGAGCCAGCAATACCCTCCACCTACTTTAAATCAAAATTGTTTGGTTTGCTGAACCATTCAGAAAGGAATAAAATGGTCTTTCCTTCCAACTTGAGTCCCAATGGAGTTGGCAAATGACCATTCCATTTGTAATGAACATTTTATTCAACTTAAGCAAAAATGTTTAGGAACCACAATCGTAGAGTACTCCAAAGAATTGGTCATTGCTTTCTGCCTTTGTTATAGAAAAACAAAAGCCAACTAAGAACCATCTTTGAGAAGCATACACAATCATAATAGAAGCGAGGAGTGCTCGAGATAAGTTTCAAGCTTTTGTCGTTTACCAAATCTCATTCAAAGATTAGTAAACAAAAAAGTAATGAACAGGTTTTCTAGAAAGTCCATCAAATTAAACTTCGAAGCCAAAAATCCTGAGTATGTTATTGTCACTCTTTAAGGCACATGACATGCAATTGACTCCTTAAGTATTATTATGCTCGGAAACCATTATCTTAGAATAAGTCAATCATTTTGGAGTTGGACTAAACAGCCGTCACTCCAATTTGAACCAAGCATAATCGAAAATATTTGGAGTTGGACTGAACAAAGAAAATTGTACAAAAAAGAAAAAGAAAAAGATCGAGGTGACGAACTGGAAAAAAAGAGAATTTACCATGGATGGAGAACGGAGAACTAAAGCGTCATACATGTAGAGAGAGAATTGGAGAGAGGGCGAGAGTCAGAGAGACCGGAAATAGAACTTGAAGAAAACATTTAGGGAGGAGAGAAAGAGAATAGGAAACAAAAATTCGTCCAACATCCCTCCCATATTTACTTATTCAAACTTACCAAAAATGCATTTAGCAAAACTGAAACTGAGAATCAAAACCCGATTTTAAATCAACGCTACTCTATTGCATACTCCAAAAATCATTACCCAATCAAGCCTTCAGTCCAACTCCAAAATCTGTCATTATATTCTTTGAACCCAATCAAGTCTTTGCCAATAACCCAATCAAGTCTTTGCCAATCATGCCCGTGAATTAAGTCATTACAAAAAAAAATGCGTCATTACATGTATTAGCCATGCCAATCAAACTTCCGGTAAAGTAGGTGACTGAATATAATGACTCTTAACATTTCCAAAAATTAAACATTCAAACTGAAAAAATCACTCTCAACCGTCGGATGAAATAAATCTAAGCCATCCAATGCCAATGGTTGAATGAAGGGTGGAGATTTGTACAGGATAATGTGTGTTAAGCCAACGGTAAATATTCATGCAGAAGAAATATGTGGGCCACCACACCGTCGCGATTTGTATTATAGATGTAATGATATTCAATATGAACATCATGAATGTATATGCAAATTAATATTTTAGAAGTAGGAGTTTAAAAGCAATTCAAGAGGTGTAAGTTGTGCAATCGAATCTATTTAGGCCTCGTTTGATAACAGTGATAGATGGATGAGATTCGTAAGGAGATGAGATTAGAATTGGGATTGGTAATGAGAAATGATTGATAATGGGTATGTTTGCTTGGGATGAGATTAGATGATGAGATTATTAATATCATGTTTGTTTGAGATGAGATTAGACGATGAGATTAGATTGATAGAAGAAATTGGTAATGAGAAGGGATTGGTAATGTGAAGGAGTTGGGATTGGACTATTAATACCAAGTCTCACGGGGTATTGCTAATACCTCCTAAAGACCGGATTGTTTATCCCATGGGACTACCAATCCGAACCAATTATGAAAACCAAACAAAGAATTACTAATACCATCACCTTCGTAATCCAATCCCAACCTCCAATCCGTTTATCAAATAGGACCTTAGTGGCCTAGCTGTACGGATGTTCCTCCGTTAAAAAATATATATAGAAAAATTCAAGAGGTGCAAAAATCTCGTCCCTACCCTCATGGTTATGCTCAGGTTTCACATCTTTTTTTTTTCTTTTTTTTTGGTCAAATGGAAAATCAAATTAGATTACGAGTAAAAGTACCACATACAGGATACACACAGAGTTAGGAGGTCCAAAGCCTAAACACAGCGCCAAAGCCTAAAACACGAAATCAAACTAATCTAGAACCTGCCTGATATTCAGGCGGTCTCTAAGCAGAAATTCCCTCATTGAAATGGGCATGTCCATGACAAAGACGAGTTCATCAGTGTGTTCGACTCCCATTCTGGCGAGATGGTCTGCATATTGGTTTGCTGCACGGTAAGTGTGCTCGATCAGAGCATTGGTCTTGGCCAGGATGAAATGTGCTTCATTAATGAGCACACTCTGAGGATGATTATTAGGATTCCCTTCCCTAATCAGGTTAACGGTCGTGATTGAGTCAGATTCGATTGTCACGTTCTGTAGTTTCCTTTCCAGAATGATCTACAACCCTGTGTAGATGCTCCAAATCTCAGCTTCCAAACTTGAGGAGAAGTGTCGCATTCCGTAAAATCCCATGATCCATTCACCCGTGTGATCTCTGAACAATCCTCCGAAGCCTCCTCTTCCATTCATCTCATACCAGCAGCCGTCCGTATTGAGTTTGATATTACCTGCATTTGGATTCACCCAAGAAATTAGACAGTCCTGTTGAGAGCTCGTAATGAGAGGGAACTTGAATGCTTCCACAATTTCCTTAGAATATTCCATGATATTCCTGGCACTAATAAAGCTAGGGATTTCAATGTTTTCAAAGCTTTTTTTAGTTCTATCCTTCCATATTTGCCAAAGGGATGAAATAAATAAAGTGTGCCAAGGAATATCATAGCCATTCTCAAGGATTTTGTTGTATCTCAAGTTGAGGGAGACCCACTCTTGAAAGGTGTCTCCAAGTTCCCTCTCATTAGGTGACTCGAGGGGATGTTACTCCAAAGCTCTTTTGCTTTGGTACACTCCCTGAACAAGTGAGATTAATTTTCAGCGCAAGTGCTACATCTAGGGCAGAGATCAGAAGTTTCAATTCCTTTTCTGGCTCGTATCTGATTGGTTAGAAGACTGTTATGGAGAATTAGCCAAATAAAAGTTTTGAGTTTTTCAGGAATTTTGAGTCTTCAAAACCATTTCCAACCCTTCAGATCAGAATCACTTTTATTAATGAGGTCATAGGCAGCAGAGATAGAGAATTGGCCATTTCCAGAGCCTACCCAACTAGGATGATCTGATCCTTGGGTGTAGCTATGGAGGGGAATAGAATCAATGACTTCCAAGGTATCCGGATCCAAATACTGATCTATCGCACCCAAGTCCCAATGTCCATCCACTGTAAGGCTTTCGACCTTTTAGAGTTAGTGTGAGCACCTGGGTGTGACAGGGCCAGAGGTCTGTCACCACACCACCAGTCATGCCAAATGCTCATGGTTCTACCATCTCTAATGATCCATTTTACTCCCTTTTCCAAGACCTACTTGGTGTCCAAAATGCATCTCTAGAGGTGAGAAGTAGGCCTCCTCCTAGGCCAGGAGGAGATGGATTGGTTACTCAAATACTTATCCCTAAGTATACAGAACCATAGGCCCTCCTCCTCCTCATGAGAAACTTTCCAAGCCAACT
Organism: Rhododendron molle; assembly: GCA_025413875.1. Lineage (NCBI taxonomy): Eukaryota > Viridiplantae > Streptophyta > Magnoliopsida > Ericales > Ericaceae > Rhododendron > Rhododendron molle. Next base: position 13,569,987 of record CM046395.1, on the reverse strand, counting down.
TGGTGAAGAAGGCCAGGTTTTGGTCTTTGGCTTTTTCAATGAAGATAATTCCTTGCTCTTCTCATCTAGCATATCCAATCAACCCAAGGCATTGCCTCACGTGTGGAGCATTAAAAATTCAGAAATTTGCTCTCTTCAATGCATCAGGTTCGAAACCACACGTTTTATCAACTCGTGCGAGATCTTGTATTAGTAGCATTAGTCGAGTCTTTCGATAGTGAACAGTGAGATATATCTCCTAGAAATTAATTGAGGTGTAATCAATTGAACGGTTCAATAAAAAACTGTTCAAATCAAGCATTTTTCGGTCATTTTTTTTGCTGATTTCTCATGAGTACCCTTAAAATCACGTTTTAAACACATTGAGCGGCTCGGATCATCAAAATTTGATAGGAAACTGTGAGATAGAGATTTGGGGTGTTTTTTTTAGATGTTTTTTTTAGGTGTCCCCGGAACCATCCCGTATACATATATACGGAGCATTTCACATGAGGACCACCGCATTTTAAGCTAAAATGCGACTACTCAGTTGCCGTTGGATTGTGTTTTGAATGGTCAGGATTCACGGACAATCTATTCGCCAAATAGATATCTATTCGCGCGAATAGATTATCCGTGAATCCTGATCATTCAAAACACAATCCAACAGCCAGAACGGTAGTCTGCATTTTAGCTTAAAATGTGGTGGTCCTTATGAGAAATGGACCGATATATATCCTTACTTTAAAAAAAAAAAAAACAGTATATCCCATCTTAATTAGGGTTAAATCCATGGCCTCCCCGAAATTTTCCGTTCTGTTCTATGTAGTCGGCCTGGTTTTCATAGGAATTAATCCTGATCAGGGTGAGGTTAATTTAGATAATTTGGATCATATTCTACTTTTAGTATCAAGTAGTACTTTTTTTCCACATGCTACTCACACAATGGTTGTGCAAAACACCAAACACAACCAATCTCCATCCATCCATTGTTGTAATAAATGGTCAAGATTCACTCAAATTTTTCTCCGAAAAAGTAAAACTTTTGGTTGGAAGAGTTTCTTTAAAAACTAGGCCGTCCAAACACATCTGGACGGCCAAAATTTGTTACACAACACACACAACTGTTGTGTGAGTATCATTTTTGTTTTTACTTTTGGTGAATCCCTCGTTGAACTGAGTTTTGTTTGTTCGTCGAATTTTCCTTTCATTTTCTCCAACTTGAATTAATTTTTATGGAAAGAAAAGCAAGGGCAAGTAAAATGATTCGTTTCACACTCATAGGCAGTCGCATCAAACTGAAACTTCAATCTACTCGGTCAATAGTCTAGGAGCACCGTTACGTAGTGCTTTGGACCACTCCAAGATTACACATTCTTGTGGAATTCAGGACTAATGTATGGACCCAACATAAAATCTGAAACACTATGTGGTGGGGTTCACGATTAAGTAATTACTCGCTCTCTATGTACTTAAGACATGTTCATTAACTCTTCTTTACCAAACGGGCCCTTATTGTTTTCTTATACCAATGATGCACCAATAATTCACGAAAATCATTAATTTGTGTTAAATTAACCAACAAGGCCATCATATATCGTTAATTTCCTTTTGGTCGGTTATTAATTCCAACTTTTGTTCCCATCTTAACGAATAACGAGCTAGCAAACGACCAAACTCTCATAAAAATTGCAACTTCTGTTTAATAGTATTCTAGTTTCTTGAAATAAAATGCTATAAGCAGTCCATTGTTAGGGTTTAAAAAGTGTCTTCAAATACTTCATCCGTCTCAAAATTTTGGTCCGTAGCTTTTTGGAAATTCAACTTTTTAAGAGGACATAATTATTACTCTTGAAAATATATTACTAACTCCCCCCCAAAAAAAACCCTCATTTTTTTAAGTGCGACGATTACTTTTTACCATTCAATTCAGTTTTTACTACGCTTTTGTGTTTGAATTTGAATATATGGATGAAGGGCAAAATAGACAATGACATTTTTTCTCCTTCACTAGTCAACATGGGCAAGAGTTTTGAGACAGCAATAAAGGGTATAAGAACAAAAATAACGAGACGTAGGGAGTAAAAGAGTATAAAAATGTGAGTGTATTAAAAAGTGTAAAAATTGCAGTGGCCTGCCGGACTATTTTGTTTGCCATTTTCTTTATTTATTGACAGCTATCAATAAAAGGACCCTCGTTTGAATTCGCTACATGCTTCTTTTCTACGTATTTTGTATATTCGAATAAAAAAAACAGAGCATCACAAAACCATTTTTGTCAATAACATGAGCCCAGTTTCTACTAATAAAAATCACAAAAAAAACATAAATGCATTTTACCATCTCATTTTCACTAACAAAAAAATAATAAAAACTTAACACATTTTATCAGCTAGTTTCCACTAACAAAAAAGTTTTTACCAACTCAACAATTTTTTCACTCACATACCCAATAAAAACTTTTTCACCACTGGAAATAACTTGACATTTCTTAACAATTTATTCACTACCGAAAACACTTAACAACTTTCCAACCACAAATAAAAATCTACAAAATTTTCACTACCGGAAACACCCTCCAGTGCCCAATTCCAGCTCTTTGCAACATTAAGAAGAGATACACCAAGCCTTTATTTATACTAGTTCAGAGTACCATCATCATAATGGTAGAGATTGAACCGAGAAAAAGCACAATTAAGGGTGCAACTTTCACAGTTTACGAGCTCATACGATCTATACCATAAGTATAGTTTTTAAGTAATCTAATTAAGGCACTCATGCATTGCATGGTTTCCCATGCATGTGGCATTTATAGGGGTTGGGATCTTCAAAGTAGATATGTGGAAAATGTTATTTAAATCACATGCATATATGGATCCCAACCCAAGTAGTATTGTTATAACTTATAACCATGTGATAAGACATATTGTATTAGTTTACAGCCAAAGCCTGCAAAAATTGTTGAAAACTTCCAAATTAAGAGAACAAAATCTAATCTTGGTAACAGCAAATATATATTTGGATCGAAAAGGGAATATTGGGCCTGGGAAACCTTAAATTAGGTTTGTCAGTTAAATTAATTAAACAAAATTCAGGAAGTTCAAAATCAAAACATCGATGTATCCAAGATCTCCCTCCAATAAATATCGATCCACATGCCATTTTTGCCTTGCCCCCAGAGAAGACATGATCTATGGGTATTCCTGAAGGAAGGATCTTGTCCATCCTAGCTAGCTTTTGTCGGCATGAAATTCCCATTGGTTTTCCCATCGACGGGTCACCTAGTGACCTACCTACCTATATAATAATTGGCTCATATATTCTTCAAGGTGGGGTCCCTCGATCTGAATATGCAGAGTTAAGAGCTGTATACATCTTGCTCCTTTCATTTTCATTTACAAACTCCCTTTTTTTCCCTTCATACATATATATATTTCAATGAATGCTTACAAAATGGGGAGTACTATATATAAAGTGACCTTTGGAAACTCTAGTTTACATGAAACTATATATATATAGGAGAATCCTAAGGGAGAATACTTTGGCCTCAACAACTCTAAACACGTCTGCCTGTCCTATGCCGAACACATCACTACAAGTTAAAGTGATAAGAAGAGACACATTTGTTTTGTTTGTTTTGCATGATTGATTTCAACTGTTGAGCCCAGATTTAACCGGTGCTGGAGCCTCGAGGTTGTGTCGGTCGGTGTTTGTCTTTCAAGATTGACTCGATTTCACGCAGTCGTAGGAGCACTGTCTTTGACTGTCCGTTGAATGAACTCGTATTTGCACTCTCTTTTGAAGGAAGAAGGATCTCAGAAGATCGATGGAGGAGCTAGCTCTCGTTTTCGGTGTCTATAAACAAATGAGAAGAACTCCTTTATATGTTGGAGGAGCCTCTGAAAAGCTCTCGTTTTTTTGCAACTGCTTCAAAATAGATTTGCGGGTGCGATGTCAAGTACCATTTTATAAAAGACTTAATTGAAATCCTCGCTAACACCAATTGATTTTAGCAGAGAATGTGGAAAAAGGGTCCGACATCAACCATCAAGACCTATATTGTCCTTGAATACAAATTGTTGAGGTGCTTATAGAGCCAAAGAGAAAAAGAAAATGTAGATTACAAGAAAATAATATGTGAAGAAGAGGAATGTACGTACGTATTTCTTTGATAAATCTCTTCAAACTAAATCAAACCAAATCGAGTTTTGTGTCCCAATGAATTCGGGTCATCTACATGAACTTGAAAGATTGGATGAACCATAACCAAATCAAAACCTTCAGGTGGTCGGAGGTTTCGGTTGTGACTGGTTGTTGGACGTGGTTGCGGCGGCAAAGCTCTCTGGTGTTGGCGGTTTCTGTAGCTTGTATGTTTAGGGTTTGTTTAGGGCTCTTGGTTTGGACCTGGCCCTTGTGGTCTTTGGGTTGTATTTTTTGAGGCCTAGCCCTTAGGGTGTTGTTGGGCTTTGTTGTAATAGTTTTTTTTTTTCCTTTCTTTTTTTATCTAACCCTCGGTTGAATTCCTCTCCTCATTCCTCCATCTTGACGTATCATTTGTCAAGATTTCTTAATAAAACTTTTTTGCCTATCAAAAAAAGAAGATTGGATGAACCACTTATATGTATCCAATTGAACTGATTTTATGCAAGATTATTTAAAAATTAATAAACAATTTGAATTATCTGTTTGGGACCCAGAAGTGGGCCCATAGGCACGTACGCCTTCGTATCTCATAAATATCGGTAGCCGTAGCGGGCCTAGTATATACACGTATGATAAATTCTTTTGCCATGATTGTGGAGTCATGAGGAGCAGCAGCATGAAACAAATGCAAGTGGATGGAGTAGCGTTGCTCTTTTAAAAAACAATTTTAGTTTGAGGAGAAGGTACAACTGAGGTTTACCGAATTCAAAACTATCAAAAGAAAGAATCATTCACGGGACTCAGGTGCCGTTTCGCTTTTTTTTTTTTTTTTAAATAATTTTTTTTAAAATAATAATAATTTCAAACTCAAATATAATGTAAATGAAAAATAATTTTTTAATTTTTTTTGTACCGTTTAAAAGATTTCAATGAGATCTATCAGATAAGATCCATATTGATAGAAAAAATATTTACACAAATACATATAATTTTTAAACTTAAAATTATCTTTTTTTTTAAAAAAAATTCTTTTTCTTAGAAACTAGAACGGTCCCTCGGCACAGCAGCAACTCAGAGACTGTATTAGTGAGGACAAACAAAAACAGACACCAAACGTAAATAAAGCTAGGAGACCGATTTTAGGTTAACTGCGTGCGTGCGTACGTCCGTAAAAAAGACAGCGATAGAAACTAATTCACAACTGGAACTATATATATATATATATATATGATGCATTCAAACCAAACAAAAATTACAGCGAATTATTGGAACAGGATCCTATGAGTACAATGAAAAAAAAAAGAAGAAGAAAAAAATGTGTGTGTATCAATTAGGTAGGGGAGGGGACCCAATGTAAAAGCTGAGCTGCCTCCCCAAGGGGAGACATGAGGACGGGTTCACACAGAATGTGGGAATTTGAATTGGATTCCGATTTCGATGGATTTAATTGAATTGAATTGAATTGTGCAGGCCCATTTTCACACCGAAAACGATACACGTAGTAGAAACCGATCGGAGGTACTGATTGCGAGTCACGGGAGTTTGTTTCGGATCTTACACGAATGATTTGAGTCGTTTAATAATTTGATTTTTTTTTTAAATCGAGTGGGCCTTGTGATGAATCAACTCAATTCAATATGTTTAGATGTTCGATTCAATCTTTTATTATTTTTTTTTCATTCAGATTTTGGATCCTTGGATCATCAATGGAGAACTTAGAGTGGACCTCGTGTAGCCGTTGATACCTATATATGGTCGGTTTCCATAGCACGGTTGGTTTCACATTATGCATTTGCATGGAAAAAAATAAAGGTTTTGGCGAACTTTCTCATATTCAAGATTGAAATTGAAGAAAGAGAGATTTGGTGATAGGTTCACTATAGAGGTTTTCATAAACTTACAAATTTACCTATTAATTTTGTAAGGGTACAAGTCCACTAACCTAAATCCTAGGGTACCCTATAAAAGTGCCTAAAACCCTAAACTCTATGAAAGTGTCTAAATCACTAAAACCCCATAATAGAAAAATGCACCCTAAAATCTAATGAAAGTGCCTAAATTTTAGAATGCCCTACCCTATAAAAAGAAAGTGCACCCTAAAACTTTATCAAAGTGCCTAAATCCTGCTAGAGTACCCTATTCTAAGAAGTGGATTGAGCTTATTATGAACTTTGTAAATTAGCCTTACAAAACTAATAAGTGAACTTAAGAAATTCACATAATAGACCTGAGACCAATTTTTATAGAGGAGAAACCCATATATCAAGCTCCCCTCCGCCGTCGCAAAAGGGTCATGAAAATCCTAGGGAGGGAGGAGGGGAAGGAAGGGATGAAACAGGCCAGGGTTTTGTTTTGTAGAGAAGAGGCTTTGGGTTAGAGAGGAAGGGTCAGCGCATAGCAATACGGATCTGGGGTGCTGTAGTGCATCCTTGGCACTACATCATATTGTGTGGCAAATGAGGTTGTCCATTTTGACAATGGACGGTTCAATTTTGCATCAGAACAATAGAAATTACGGCCAAAACATATAAAAAAAAAATCAAAAAAAGATACAAAGTACCCAAAAATCCACATCGATCATTAATTAGTAGAATAGTATAGTGTTCAGTGAACTTTTATATACGAGTATTAACTTTCCATCCTAATTTTTAATTTTTTTTATTTTTCTCATCAAGATGAATAGTTATCCAAAAAACTTGACCGTTACATGTTATACATTTGAGCAAGTGTTTTCTTTTTGTTAAAACTTTATTTTTAGAATTCACGATCAATGCAACTAATTCTCGTTACGTACCGTCCAATATTCTCGATACCATTATACCATAACTGTTACAGTTACGAATTTCAATTTCTTTATTTAAAACCTTGATCATAATATCTGGGAAGCTGTTCAATCCAAGGTGGCTACAAGATCGGTGCTTTTGGGCAGAAATTTGATTTTAGAGGGACAATCTTCTCTGTGCCCTCTTTGTTCTTTGCTCTTGGAAACTCCGCATCACTTGTTTTTGCACTGACATTTTTCATGGGGTGTTTGGTCCTAGATTCTAGAATGGTGGCATGTTCAATGGGTTTGTCCCGAATCTCTGGATAATCATCTCAGATGGTGGATGGATAATAAATTTAGAAACTTGGAGAAAATATTGTGGGAAGCTACCTTCTTCTCGACCTTGTGGTCGTTGTGGTTGGTGCAAAATGAGTTTGTGTTCAACAATGCAATAGTGACAGTTGGGGAAGTGGTTGAAAAGGTAAAATCTAGAGTTGCGAAGTGGGTAAAGGCAAAGTTCAATATTAAGGTGTACACGGTGGAGGATTTTAATTAGGTTATTTTTGGATGGAATTAGGTTGTTAAAGTTATAAGTCGCGCTTGTGATTTTAGGTGAGGTGTGTTTTTCTTCCCATGGTCTGTTGGAGGGAGTTGTAAGGTGTTTTTTTATTTCCTATCCTTTGCTTGATCGCGTAAGTATTGTATGTTTAATGTGGTTCAACCCCTTCGATATATCTCTTCGATCTTGATATAAAAGTTTCGTTTGTCGGAAAAAAAAAAAAAATCTGCCACACTGACCAAAACAGTCCTAAGTCCATGGCGTGTATCATGTCATAACTCATAAGCGAGTGCAATAACAGAGAGAGAGAGAGAGAGAGATCCTGTCAATTGTCATTTTCTGCTGCTATATCTCTGCGATATACTCCAAAATGGACTCCTCCATGCACATGAACCTAGCTAATTAAAGGGATAAGTATATGCATAAAATATAATAGTATGGTCAGGAGAAGAATATGTCGGGTCTTTGTTTTTATCCTGAAACCCTCTGAAACGAGGCCTCTCCGGACGGCACGCGCGATCAGGTGCAGTCTTTTACTAAAACAACAGACCACTGGTGGTACTATACTACAATACAATAGGGTACCGATGTGCCAAAAGCAAGGCAACATCCTCTTTGCCAAAAATTCCTGTCTTGTTTCTGTACCGTCGAGAGATTATTCGGTCGTTGAATTTAAAATATTCAAAAAATTTCATATAATTCAATTATCGAAAAATCTCTCAGCTAAGACGCACAGAAATTTTTGGGATAGAAAAGATTGTACCCAAAATGAAAAGCCAAAGAGGAAAACTCTGATCTCTATAATTGACCAAAAGTACATGATTAGCCATGTCCCCTCTCTCTCTCTCTCTCACACGGTCTGTCATTTTCACATGTTGCTGATCTCCCATCTTTGGTGCTTCAAGCTTTCACAATCACAAATAGTACATGAAGAGCTAGCACCTTGTGGTTCATGTTCACACACCAAGTTGTATCACTGTCAGTTTGTTGATTATTGTCACATTTGGATAGGAATATCTGACAACTACTTAGCAATTTCATTAATTAAATTCAGTGCCAGTTAAACTAGTAGACTAAGATTACAACTATAATAATGTTGCATTTAGCCTAAATTTAAGCTTTTTTTTGTTAGATCGTCCTATATATCTGAGTTCATATTCCATCGATTCTCGACAAAAAAAAATTCTATTCATTACACATCTTGATGAGCTAAATCTAAAAATAAAAATAAAAGGTGTGTGACTGAAATAAAAAAGAGTTCGCTAAAGATGAAAAAAGTCCAAGACGTGTGTCTTTAGAATCTTTATCATCGCCTTTTCTAATTTTTTTTCTCAATCTCGGATTCTCGATCCAAGTTCATGTACTTGTTTCTCGTCGAGAAGAATAATCCATCCCAAATTTTTTTTACGAAAGCTACTCCATTGAAAAAATATTAAATTAATACCGGCTGTTGTAGCTATTAGTACTGTTCTTGGGTCTTTCTTCCTATTTTTCCAATAGAGATATGTTATGGACACCGACAACATTCCGACATAAGTTCAAATACAGATGTGTCAATAATTTTGAGATGCTCGTAGATTCCACACAATGCATGTGGAACCTACACATCAACCGGCCGGTTGCAGACACATTAATTAGTACGTATCAGGTATCTATTTGGAAAGTATTTAGTTAATTTCCTTTTCAATGAAGTTGCACCCTACCAACTTCACCTCAATTATAAGTGTGAACGGGAGATCGACTCATATGATCATGAAGTCATAATAAATGTATACCTACGTAAATCAGGCTCAATAATGCAAATGCCACATAGTACATAATAATTAATAAGCAAAATGAACTTTTTAAGATCGAGACGCAGGATTACTGGTTTAGCCGCCCCTGATAGGTTGTTAATTGTGAAAAGTACTGCCCACATGTATTACTCACCAGACACAGAAATAATGTTGGAAATTAGGACTAGTTGTATTACAAGCTTTTCAACCTTTTCAACAACCAGAGGGTGAAGGAGTAGCCAGCAAAATTACTACTGTAACAACGGTTTTTTTTTTTTTTTTTTTGGGGGCAAAGCAGATTTAAAATGACCAGCAAGTTTTATTGAATATATTGAAGATTTTTAGTCAAAAAGATGTATGATAAAAACATTAAGAGCTGAATTATAACAATTAACTTGATATAGATATAAATAATTTTTCAATGTATTAATTGTAATTTTGTTTTAAAGAGATACTAATAGCCGACATGCATGTATGGTGGTGATGGTAGTGGTGGTAGTGGTAGTGGTAGTGGTAGTTGTGGTGACGGTAGTGTAGCGGTGGTGGTGGTGGTGGTGGTTTGCAGGTGGCATAAAAATACAAATAAATTCAGTCAAACTTAAGTAAGCACTGGGTTATCGGATTTTTATAAGTCTTTTAAGTCTACATTTTTAAGCGGTTCTTAAAATTATGTATAGTTTAAAATATACCTACTTTTATTTTATTTTTTTAATAGCAAAGAAATATTTTATTAATCTTTGAAAATAAATATTACAAAAATTAAAAGCACCCTAATTAAGCACAAGACATCAAAACGGAGCAAGAGCATACCTACAAAAAAGGCACCCCTCAAATTGACTATCATATACCGCCAGGATCCAAAAGGAATAAAAAACACCCCAAATTTACAAGAAGCCAACAAAGACATGCCCCAAAAGAAACCCCACCAAGTTGGAGAACATGTGTTCTTAAAGATTAGACCACGAAGGGGAGTTATCCGATTTGGAAAGAAGGGAAAGCTATCACCACGATACATTGGCCCTTTTGAGATCCTTGAGAAAATTGGAGAAGTGGCGTACCGCCTGGCGCTACCACCCCAACTGGACCGAGTTCATAATGTATTCCACGTGTCGATGCTCCGAAAGTACATGACGCATCCTTCCCACATCATCAATTGGGAAAACATCGAACTCAACGATGACGTCACTCTAGAGGAACAGCCAATAGAGATCCAAGATTATAGTGAGAAGTGCATTCGAGGCAAAACGATTCAACTAGTCCGAATCCTCTGGCGACATCAAGGAATTGAGGAATCAACATGGGAAAGAGAGGATACTATGCGCACCAAATACCCAAATCTGTTTTCCTTCTAAAGGTACACTTTAATTTCGAGGACGAAATTTTATTTAAGGGGATAGGTTGTAATAACCCGAAAATTTAAATTAATAAAAATAAAAAAAAAATTATTTATTTATGATAATATTAATTTCCTTATTTAATAACTAGTAGATAATTACAAAAAAATAAGTTCTTATATCTAATTATCTCCTAAAAATTATTTTGTCATTATATACATACATATAATTGCATGCATGATCGTCCCTCCTCTCCCTCACTCTCCTACTCGACCTCTACCTCCTCCGTGACCCAAAAATCGTGTCTAATTCGTTCGTTCCGAAACCCAATACCGTTAGGACTCGTTTTAATCCGAAACTCATCCAATTCTCCTATTTATACACACCATGTAACGCCCCGATTTTCGGACACGTTAATTAAATCATTTTTAAATAGATTTAATAATTCATATGACTGATTTAAGAAATGAAATTTTATTAAACAGAGTTTAGCAGCGGAAATCTCAAATACTAAATTCAAAATTACTTAATTGTCTTAAAACTCCAAAAATAAAACAAAAGTTGACTAACGTGATAATACTTTTGGAAATTCAAATAACAATATTTCAAACTAACAGAGCTTCTAAGGGTAAGACATCCAAGACTCGACAAACTCTCATTCCTTAACTGTGACGTCCTCACCCTGGTACTGATCAACTTGCAGAGGATCATGTTCTTCAATCTCCTGATATCCTGCAACCTCTGGCAAATTGATCGCCAAAGCAACCGATTTACCAGGATACAAACGTATCCGTGAGTGATAACTCACCCAGTAGAATAATCTCAATCCTACCAACCCTTACTCTACAATTAGCAGTTTAACAATATAACCATTGATAATACACAGAAGGTACAGAATAATAGCACATCATATTTTCCTTTACTATCCATCAACTTACATGAAATCTAAGGATTCCCTCCGCGAGATCCTTTCCTCCCACCTCCACCAACTTTGACCGTCCCATGGAATAACTCTCCCTTTATTTGTCCTGCACCAGGGTTCTAAGCGAATACTGCTAAATTATGTATTTAGTCTGGATTCGCCTACAACCATAATAAAGGAACAGCTCACCATGACAACTCAGCATTAGGGGTCGCACTATCTCATTGTCAGGATCCTTTACCGTCTCCCAACTTTACACATTGGGTACTTTACATACCCCTAATCTACACACTGGTACTATACCGTATTCAAGGATCTTTTACCATTTCCCAAAATACCGTACCCGAAGTCCTTTACCGTCCTTCACACACACAGGGTACTGTACCGCATTTAGGATCCTTTACCGTATCCCAAATACTGTACCCGGAGTCCTTTACCGTCCTCCACACACACATTGGGCACTGTACCGCATTTAGGATCCTTTACCGTATCCCAAATACTGTACCCGAAGTCCTCAATCAACTTTACCATTTTATCCTTTACTTAAACATCATCTACGTATTCACTACTCGAAACCATCCCAAGAGTCTAAGTCCGACTAGCAAGTGCAACACGATACAATCCATAAAAATTCAATTCATAAATGGTACATCAATGACATAACAACATAACAATTGATAGGTACAAATAATTAAACACATAAGGGATTTGGATTGGGCCAATGCCTTTCGAGTTACTTATAATTTTTAGCGAACAACTAACTTCTTAACTAAATTTATTAAACTTGAGGTTTCAATAGCAATTTTGTAAACCCTTAAGGTAATTTTTCTGTAATCTATTATCTCTTCAGTTCTATTGTTATTGTATAATTAATTCAATATCTAAAGTTTATTAAAATCTAGAAGGGAATTGGTGTTGTTTTATAAATCTATGTAATTCAAGTATTATCATTACTAGCTTTGTAGTTAAAAGATACTTAGCAATTTTATTTGCTCCATTTCTAATCTAATGTGGATATGTTCTCCGCTAATAAATTATACTTTTACCTTCTAAGTAAAACTAACTTCCAAAGTAATTATTCTCTATAAATCTAAGTACCTAGTTAAATAAAGTAATGATCCTTGTATATCTTTAGTTACTTTCTTACAGTAGTTGTAGCAAACTTTGTTTCATTTATTGAAATCCTTATTTTCTAACTTTTAATATGCAAAAGTGATTTATTTAGCTACCGTAGTTATTATTATTATTATTTATTAAACTCTAGAGATATAACTTAATAAGTCTTTATTTTATTAATGGAGTATATTAACTGTTATTGATTCTAACTTGTACAATATTTATTTATAGAAAAATTTAGTTCATGTCAACCTATACACAATACAACTATTTTCACATTTACGAGAAAAAGGTTAATCGAAACACGCATTTATCCTCCTAATAATTAATAAAGTAGTAAAATGAGTTAAACGCATATTTTAGGATTGGATCTGGAACTAATGTAAGTACAGGGGGGTAACTGTAATTCCAGTACATCATCTTTTTAAAAAGCAACGTGCATGTACAGTGAACATTCTCCATTTTCCAGAAAACAGAGCATTTCAAGTTTCCCCGTAACTTCCGATACTTGGACATAATTTTTTCCATTTCAACTCGTCTAAATAGTCACACAGAAACTAAATATATTTAGGAGAAAATAGGAGAGCGATTATTCTACCTTGGTTCCGGCCGAAAAAGCGGTTAACGGGTTTGGTCGGTTTCGGAAAAATCGGAGAAGATGATGGAGCAACGTACGGGACGCCGGGGCTGACTTCGGATAATTGGGAATAGATTCGGAGGTGCTCGGGGTCGTGCTAGAGTTGGTGTAGTGCAGATTTGTATTCGGATAAGTGCAGAATTAGAACCCACTTCGTATTCTCTCTCCAGTCCACCATTGTTGGACCTTAGAAACTTTTCTTTCTCTTTTATTTATCTCTGAATTTTCGGTGGTGTGTGGTGTGTTTTCAATATGATTTTCAGAGAGCAAGAGAGGGTATATGAGAGAGTGGAGGGAAGGTGGGTGAAGATGGGAGGAGCCGACTATGGAGTGTCCAAGGGCTATAAGACTAATTGAATTGATTAGTATTCTTTCTATTCTTCCTCTTTTTTTCCCATCTAGAGTTCATCCGTACAATGGAATTAAAAAATTAGAATACAAGAGTTTACGGATTATAATACTAGCTAATAACAAGATAGAAATACATTTGAAAAGTTATATTTATCTACAACAACTTGAAAGGGGTTTCTCTGCAGAAAGATTTTTATCCTTATCATTAAGAGAGAGGATGTGCTGTAAGTGGTGGGAACAAATCCCCTAATTCTAGGGAAAATGAATTTTGTATACTATTATATATCTCCACATATACCTGTAATTATCTTAATATTATTCTGAATAAGGCATAATAATAATTGAACTAGTTAGTTTAAATAAACTAATAAAATTTGGGATAGCAATATATATTTATATTCAAAAAAAAAAAAAAATAGGGCCAAAATCCGGATCGTTACACACCACACCGACCCTAGGGCACGTACACTATTCTACCACCTTCCACGGAGCCAGAGAGAGGAGAAAAACCCGAGAGAACCGAGCTTTAATCCATAGAATTTTAGAGAGAGAAAAAGAGAGAGAGAAAAGTGGGTTTCGAGGTTCCGTTCGTCCGAGATCCAAATTGATCGTTCGAAGTACTTTCCACAGTCCCAAGGTTCACCGTAGATCAACCAATTCGGCCCCGTAGTCCCCCGATCGAAGGAATTGAAGTCGTCTTCTCCAATTTCAATTTTTCGATCGAAAACCAATTCAATCCGAACCAAGGTACTATAATTCAATCCGAGCCCTCCTCTACGTATAAATATGTTTATTAGACATAACCCAAGGACCCCCGTGACCCCATGCATCGAAACCGAACCAAAAAAATCAAAAAAAACGAAAAACAGCCGCGACCTTGCGGCCGCGACCTTCGGGCCTTCCCACCGCCAGAACCAGCAAACGGAGTTTGCGGCAGCAAACTCCATGATTTCCCAGCCGTGCGGTTTTGTAGCATCATGTTCGAATTGATTTTGCGACCCTTTAAAAATAGATTTTGACTCCGAATTTTTTTATCCTAGGTTCCTGACATTCTAAAGTTCATAACTTGTTAGTTTCATATTTTTTTTATTTAATCTACTATTTATTTAATTTTTATTCGTAATCGTGAGATCGTTTGTAAACTAAAATTTGTTACGACCTTTTAAATTATTCTATAAATTCCCAAACTATTTTTCTTAGATTCCTAACTTATTAAAGATCATAAGTTGTTGATTTCATAACTTTTTGATGTTATTTGTTATTTATTTTATTTTTAGTTAAAGTTTCACACGAAAAATAGTTACGACCTTACAAAAAATATTTTTAATATCGAAAATATTTTTCTTAGACTCCTAACAGTTCAAAGGTGATATGTTGTTAAAATAAAATTTTATTTATTTAATTAACTATTTATTTTTATTTAAGTATTGTTTCTTAATAATAATATCGTAAAATATTATACAGAAGGTTTAAAAATCCGAATAATTTTATTTAGACTACTTACAGCCCTATAATGATATTCTGTAAATATAAAAATATTTCCAACTATTTAATTATTTATTGTTTATTTATGCTTGTTTAGTCTATTTATTTAATCTTTTTATTCAAATTAATTCCGTGAGCATCCAAACCCAACTATTAGCACTCGAACTCATTATAGGGGACTGTTAGGACCTTTATTAAGGTTACGATATTTATTTTAATATTTTTACCTAATTAATGCATTTAATTAGTATTTAATTACTTATAATTAATTAATAGAAGCTTAGAATATTATTTTTAAATCTTAATTAAATAATTCTTACATTCTTAATGACTTTGTGACCATACGAGATTAAGGGCAACGACCCAGTCATAAAAAGTTATGTGATTGCATTGCTTATTAACTGTTTCGATCCGTCTGTTATTCGTTTTCAATTATTATTGTGATTGATATTGTATCGATACTTCAGTTGACTGTTAGATTGGACCCTAGGGACATGGGGTGGTATGCGAATTAGAAATCACGTAGACGATGCTAAGTAATGGATAAATTGTGAAGTTTATTTTCTGTTTAGAGGTTGCCTGCAGGCGTGATGTGGTGATATGATGAGATTGTGATGAGAATTGATACTGGCGGGTGTCCAGTGATGAATTGATAGACTGGCGGGTGTCCAGTGATGATTGTGAAAAGAATTGTGATGTGGTTTATAAGATAGGCGAACCCTAGTCGTGATACCGGCATGATAAGCTTACCCCTTGTTGTAGTTATTGGGGGTGCACACTCGGTACATAACTTAGGTGTTCCTGCGACAACAAAGGGAAGTGATCTCATGGGACTGAGCATGGCTAGTGGTTAGGGAGGAAAGATCTCGTGGAGAGATCTTAGATTTCAGATTAAGTTAATGGATAGTAAAGAAACAAGTTATGTGAATTATCTCTGATTTACTCGTTCGTATCATTATCTCCTGTTTGATTGCTAATTGTATTGTAAGAGGGGTATTTGGGTTGGATTATAGTTCGGGTGAACTCTTTCACTCAGCACGGATTTTCTGGCATCCGTGTCAGATTTTGCAGAAAACCAGGAAACACAGGATCCCGTGGGCGAACAGTTTTATGCTGAGGAGAATCCAGAGGTGGGAGTTGAGCCAGAATACGCTTGGGACCCATATCAATCCTAGAAGATGGCTCTATTATCTGTTTAGCTTATCCCTTCGAAGACTATTTTCAATATTTTCACAATGGTTTGTAATAGATAAATCATTAGGATGAATTATCCGGTTTGGATTTCGAATTTGATTTAATAAGATTTTCGAGAATTAGTATATAATACCTCCGATTTTACTTCCGAAAATCGGGGCGTTACAACTTGGTATCAGAGCCAGGTTCAACCCTCGGCCTTGGGTAGATTGGGTAGATTGGATAAATTCACGTAGAATTGAGTATATCCTTACGTTTTTAAGATAACGTTATCTGAAATATACCAAAACCGTTCGATAATTAGATTTCCTCCTTATTTTGTAGATGGACCCCGCACTCGCAGCCCAGTTAGCTACAGAAGTGGAAAACCTAAGAGCCTTCATGATAGACACTCCAGATTTTCCGATGGGAGATGATTATTTGGCTGGAATGTTTCCTACTCTCTTCCAGATAAGGCAGGACTTCCAAAGAGCTAGAGTTCTCGCTGATACCATCACCCGCTTCACTAGGGGACACCACGAGAGGGAAGCCGTGTTAGCCTACATCCTTGGAATAGAAATTGGACCGCTAGGAGATCCTGAGGAACCCCCTGAGGAGGAGGAAGATCCTGAGGAACCCCCTGAAGAGGAGGAAGATCCTGAGAAACCTCCTGAGCAAGAAAAGGATCCTGAAGAACCTCCTGAGGAAGAGGAAGTTCCAGTAGAGCAGAATCAGGATGAAGAGATGGACAATGCTGGGTCTGGGTCAGAAGGAGATGCAGGAAATAATGCTGACAATGAGGATGAGTTTTTGGAAGACCTAGAGGAGGATGATTATGGTTGGATGCTACCTGTAGATGCACCTCGAGATATGGATGCCGAGTTACAGTGGTGGCTGACAACCCAACGACTTGAGATGCAAGAACCCCTACCTCTTCCAGTCCCCGCACCAATAGAAGAATCCGACAGTGAGTGTGAAGTCATAGATGCCGATCCTCCACCTCGCCCTAGGATGACTCGACCCGCAGGAATCCCATGGGTAGGACACCATTCCGATTATGACCCGGGCACTATGGTCTATATACAGTTGGAGCCGCTATACCCTTGCCCATTCAAGATTCGAGCACAATCCGCTTATTTAGGGCCATTGAGGATCATAGCTCCATGCTACAATGGATATTACCTTATGACTGTACCCCGAGGATTCAAAGAGCATTACACCGACCGCATCCACTATTCTCGCGTCACAAGGGCCCGCCCCGAGCAAGAGCATCGTATCATTACAGAGAATGTCGATTTTACTGATCACGTCACCTATGTAGAAGTACCCATCCGCCTAGAGACCTATCACAACCCAAACTCTCACGGAGGACAGCAAGAACAGCTTTGGCGAGTGACTTGGCGTTGCTACGGACTTACAGAGGACACCGTTGAGAGGCGGAGTATACTAGAGGAACACTTTCCAGGGCTTTTCGATTGATCGACTTCTTTAGCATCTCTTAGAATTTGTTTTACACAAGATTTTTTTTTTTTAGGAAAACAATTGTGATAGTGGGAATTAGCTTGACTTTTAGAAGTAACATTTTTGAGTAGTATGTTTTGATAGGAACAAGTTGTTTGATTCGTTTTGTTAATAGAGTAAAGTTTCTTACGATATCCTGTCTTCCATGCATATAATAGATTTATAATATATATGTTCATATAATAAAAACCCCCCTTACTAAATTTTTTAACATAACTACCTAGATGGAGGGAGCAGAAAACAACCAAAACAACGGGCAGAATAATGGAAACCCTCAACCCAACGGCCAATTCGGGGCTCCTGAGATAGTCCAACTAATGCAGGCGTTTATCGCCGCTGCAACTGCCAACAACCAGAACCGCGGACCCCCACACACACCTCGAGGGCCGATGACTAGGAGTCAGGCACTGAACGAATTCTGCAAGCGTCGCCCGCCCTACTTTCAGGGAGAACCTAACCCCACCGCTGCAGAAGCTTGGTTGGAAGAAATCAAGAAGATTCTTGAAACCCTAGATATTCAAGAAGCTAGCAATCGTATTGCTCTAGCCACCTATCAGATGCAGGGTGAAGCTCAGCATTGGTGGAATCTGATGAAGAACACTCATGACGTGGCGACAATGACTTGGGAAAGTTTCGAGGAGATTTTTCTTGATAAGTACTTCCCGAAACCTGTCAAACAGGCAATGGCCCTTGAGTTCATGAATCTAGAGCAAGGTACGATGACCGTCACCCAGTACGCAGCACGGTTTGAGGAACTATCTCGCTACGGTGCAACGATCATACCTACTGATGATGACAAGGCAAGGAAATTTGAGTGGGGGCTCAATGAGACACGCCGAGCGGTAGTGGCACAGTCACTTCCCACTTACTCACAAGTGGTGCAATGTGCGCTAAAGATGGAGAGAGAGAACTTGGATTACAAGACAAGGCGTGAGCAGAAGAAACCGATACCCGCAGTTGGAGGACCTATCCGCAACAACCCTACCAGCAGGAGTATTCAAACCTCTCAACCCTACCAACAAAACTACCCTCGCCCTCAGCCAGCACAATTTAACCCAGCATGGAGGAACCCCAACCCAGGCTTCAAACAAAACCCTAACCCTAATCCAAACCAGATCCAAGTACAAAACCGAGGCCCAAATCCTAACCCTGGACCAAACCGCAACCCTTTTCCCCAGAACCCAAACTCTGACCCCCGCTGCTTTTACTGCCTAGAGGAGGGGCACATTAAGAGGAATTGTCCAAAGCTGAACGGCGCTGGAAACTATGGAGGACCGCCGCAAAACCCGGTTAGGACTGCAGAACATGGAAATCAGAATCAGAATCAAGTTAGGCCGGTCTGGAATGGTAATCAACCTGGAGGTCAAAATTAGCCCCGTGGCGGATGGAACCAAGCACCAACTCGCCCTCCTCAGAACAGAGGACCGAACGGGCCAACTCAGCCCAATGCTGGGAGGATGTTTGCACTGCAAGGAACAGAAGAGGAAATGGATCCTGCAGTAATTCAAGGTACCCTCACTCTTTAAACTACCTGCGTTCAAGCACTATTTGATTCTGGAGCTTCGCACTCATTCATATCTGCCGCATGTGTATCTGCACTTGGATTAGAAACCGAAACCCTAAAAATAGCTATGCATGTGACCTCACCATTAGGGGGTAAGATTTCGGTAGAACTAATCTGTAAAGGGTGCGAACTAGAAGTATCGAACTTGCGATTAACCTGCGATTTACGAGTAATTGAAATGACGGACTTTGACGTCATACTGGGGATGGACTGGTTGACGGCACACCGAGCTGTCATAGACTGCCATCGAAAGATGGTGACAGCTTATTCACCAGATGGGACCTGTTTCAAATTTAAGGGGGATAGACAAGACCCTTTTGCACCCCATGCGCACAAAACGAAGTGGCATAGGACGCTTGCTGGATGGTTAACAAGTCTTTCGTTGAAGGAAACAGACCGAATGGAATTGGGTCTTCCTCACATCGTCTGCGAATACGAGGATGTATTTCCTGAAGAGTTACCAGGATTACCGCCGTCAAGAGAAATGGATTTCACCATAGAGTTACAACCCGGCACAGCCCCTATTTCAATGGCCCCGTATCGAATGGCGCCAGCGGAGCTACGAGAATTGAAAACTCAACTTCAAGAACTTTTAGAGAAGGGTTTCATCAGACCTAGTACCTCACCTTGGGGAGCCCCTGCTCTATTTGTCAAGAAGAAAGAGGGAACGCTCCGACTTTGTATCGATTACCGCCAGCTCAACAAGGTCACAATTAAGAACCGATACCCCCTACCGAGAATAGACGACTTGTTCGACCAACTGAGAGGGTCGACCTGTTTCTCGAAGATTGACTTAAGGTCTGGATATCACCAATTACGAATTCGAGATGGTGATATACCTAAGACGGCGTTCCGCACGCGCTACGGACACTACGAGTTTGTAGTCATGCCGTTTGGTCTAACCAATGCTCCTGCAGTTTTCATGTGTCTGATGAACCAAATTTTCACCCCGTACTTGGACAAATTCGTGGTAGTGTTCATTCATGATATTCTTATATACTCTCCAACGGAGAAAGAACATGAGGACCACTTGAGAATTGTCCTCCAAGTACTTCGAGATAACCATTTGTATGCTACAGCTAGCAAGTGTGAATTTTGGATGAAAGAAGTCAAATTCCTAGGACACGTGGTGTTTGAGAAAGGGATTTCAGTAGACGAAAGCAAAGTAGAGGCAGTCATGGACTGGAAAAGACCTTCTTCAGTGTTCGAGATTAGAAGCTTCTTGGGATTAGCTGGCTACTACCGAAGATTCATTCAGGATTTCTCCATCTTGGGAAAACCATTGACGCGACTGACCCAAAAAGGGGTTAAGTTTGAATGGAACGAAGCATGTGAGAGATCTTTCCAAGAACTCAAGAAGAGATTGACTAGCGCGCCTATATTAATCGTACCCGAACGAGACGTAGGGTACACCGTGTACTGCGACGCATCCAAAGATGGATTGGGAGCTGTACTCATGCAGAACGGGAAGGTCGTTGCTACGGATCCCGACAGTTGAGGCCGCACGAGAGGAATTATCCGACACACGATTTGGAACTGGCAGCAGTAGTGTTCGCCCTAAAGTCTTGGCGACATTATCTATACGGAGTTCAGTTTGAGGTATTCACGGACCATAAAAGTTTGAAATATCTGTTTACCCAGAAAGAGCTAAACATGAGACAAAGGAGATGGGTGGAATATTTGGAAGATTTCAATTTTACGATGTCCTATCACCCTGGAAAGGCGAATGTAGTCGCTGATGCGCTGAGTCGCAAAAGCCGAGGACAAGTGGCTAGTTTAGCTGTAAGAGAATGGAAGATGATGGAAGATCTTAACGAATTCAAGCTGCAGCCAACTGTAGAAGGCACCGACGCATGTCTCTCCGCGATCGTCGCAACCCCAGCCTTACACCGAGAAATTCTTCTAGCCCAAACCTTTGAACAAGAGTGTGATTTCATTAGGTATCAACTCGCAAATGGAAAAGCAGCAGCTGGATGGGAAATCCATGCCGACAAGAGCCTCCGCTTTCAAGGGAGAATTTTTGTACCTGACATTGGTACCCTCCGGGAAGCAATACTTAAGGAATTCCACCATTCCAACTTCGCCGTCCACCCAGGGAGCACCAAGATGTACCAAGACCTCCGCCGACAGTACTGGTGGACTGGAATTAAGAAGGACGTGGCCAATTACGTTTCAACGTGCCTCACGTGCCAACAAGTAAAAGCGGAACATCAGAAACCCGGTGGAACCCTACAACCCTTGCCTATACCTGGATGGAAGTGGGAACATATCGCCATGGATTTTGTGACAGGACTACCTAAGTCTCCACAATCAAATACCGCCATTTGGGTGATAGTCGATCGTTTGACCAAATCCGCCCACTTCTTACCCATGAAAATGACAGACTCTATGGACTCTCTCAGTAGACTCTACATACGAGAAATCGTGCGATTACATGGAGTGCCCGTATCCATTGTGAGTGATAGAGATTCACGATTCACATCAACTTTCTGGGAGAGTCTGCAGAAAGCTTTGGGAACTGACCTCCATCTCAGCACCGCATTCCACCCGCAGACGGACGGACAATCTGAAAGAACAATCCAAATCCTAGAAGACATGCTCCGCGCTTGTGTTTTAGACTTTAAGGGAAGTTGGGAACGACATATGCCCTTCGTAGAGTTCACCTATAACAACAGCTATCAATCGAGCATTGAGATGGCACCATATGAAGCTTTGTATGGACGACCCTGCCGATCGCCAGTTTGTTGGGCTGAACTGGGAGAAGCAAGGTTACTAGGACCAGAGTTAGTCCAAGAGACGACGGAAAAGATCATAACCATTCGCCAACGGCTCCTGACCGCTCAAAGTCGACAGAAGAGCTACGCCGACAAAAGGACTAGACCATTGACCTTTCAAGTTGGAGAACATGTGTTCTTAAAGATTAGACCACGAAGGGGAGTTATCCGATTTGGAAAGAAGGGAAAGCTATCACCACGATACATTGGCCCTTTTGAGATCCTTGAGAAAATTGGAGAAGTGGCGTACCGCTTGGCGCTACCACCCCAACTGGACCGAGTTCATAATGTATTCCACGTGTCGATGCTCCGAAAGTACATGACGCATCCTTCCCACATCATCAATTGGGAAAACATCGAACTCAACGATGACGTCACTCTAGAGGAACAGCCAATAGAGATCCAAGATTATAGTGAGAAGTGCATTCGAGGCAAAACGATTCAACTAGTCCGAATCCTCTGGCGACATCAAGGAATTGAGGAATCAACATGGGAAAGAGAGGATACTATGCGCACCAAATACCCAAATCTGTTTCCTCCTAAAGGTACACTTTAAATTTCGAGGACGAAATTTTATTTAAGGGGGATAGGTTGTAATAACCCGAAAATTTAAACTAATAAATAATAAAAAGAATTATTTATTTATGATAAAATTAATTTCCTTATTTAATAACTAGTAGATAATTACAAAAAAATAAGTTCTTATATCTAATTATCTCCTAAAAATTATTTTGTCATTATATACATACATATAATTGCATGCATGATCGTCCCTCCTCTCCCTCACTCTCCTACTCGACCTCTACCTCCTCCGTGACCCAAAAATCGTGTCTAATTCGTTCGTTCCGAAACCCAATACCGTTAGGACTCGTTTTAATCCGAAACTCATCCAATTCTCCTATTTATACACACCACACCGACCCTAGGGCACGTACACTATTCTACCACCTTCCACGGAGCCAGAGAGAGGAGAAAAACCCGAGAGAACCGAGCTTTAATCCATAGAATTTTAGAGAGAGAAAAAGAGAGAGAAAAGTGGGTTTTGAGGTTCCGTTCGTCCGAGATCCAAATTGATCGTTCGAAGTACTTTCCACAGTCCCAAGGTTCACCGTAGATCAACCAATTCGGCCCCGTAGTCCCCCGATCGAAGGAATTGAAGTCGTCTTCTCCAATTTCAATTTTTCGATCGAAAACCAATTCAATCCGAACCGAGGTACTATAATTCAATCCGAGCCCTCCTCTGCGTATAAATATGTTTATTAGACATAACCCAAGGTCCCCCGTGCCCCCATGCATCGAACCCGAGGCCAAACGAACGAAAATAAAAAAACAGCGCGCGACCTTGCGGCGCGACCTTCGGGCCTTCCCACCGCCAGAACCAACAAACGGAGTTTGCGGCAGCAAACTCCATGATTTCCCAGCCGTGCGGTTTTGTAGCATCATGTTCGAATTGATTTTGCGACCCTTTAAAAATAGATTTTGACTCCGAATTTTTTTATCCTAGGTTCCTGACATTCTAAAGTTCATAACTTGTTAGTTTCATATTTTTT
Source organism: Rhododendron molle (assembly GCA_025413875.1). Taxonomy (NCBI): domain Eukaryota; kingdom Viridiplantae; phylum Streptophyta; class Magnoliopsida; order Ericales; family Ericaceae; genus Rhododendron; species Rhododendron molle. The sequence continues at coordinate 13,546,340 of CM046395.1, read as the reverse complement.
TTATTTAATCTACTATTTATTTAATTTTTATTCGTAATCGTGAGATCGTTTGTAAACTAAAATTTGTTACGACCTTTTAAATTATTCTATAAATTCCCAAACTATTTTTCTTAGATTCCTAACTTATTAAAGATCATAAGTTGTTGATTTCATAACTTTTTGATGTTATTTGTTATTTATTTTATTTTTAGTTAAAGTTTCACACGAAAAATAGTTACGACCTTACAAAAAATATTTTTAATATCGAAAATATTTTTCTTAGACTCCTGACAGTTCAAAGGTGATATGTTGTTAAAATAAAATTTTATTTATTTAATTAACTATTTATTTTTATTTAAGTATTGTTTCTTAATAATAATATCGTAAAATATTATACAGAAGGTTTAAAAATCCGAATAATTTTATTTAGACTACTTACAGCCCTATAATGATATTCTGTAAATATAAAAATATTTTCAACTATTTAATTATTTATTGTTTATTTATGCTTGTTTAGTCTATTTATTTAATCTTTTTATTCAAATTAATTCCGTGAGCATCCAAACCCAACTATTAGCACTCGAACTCATTATAGGGGACTGTTAGGACCTTTATTAAGGTTACGATATTTATTTTAATATTTTTACCTAATTAATGCATTTAATTAGTATTTAATTAGCTTAATTACTTATAATTAATTAATAGAAGCCTAGAATATTATTTTTAAATCTTAATTAAATAATTCTTACATTCTTAATGACTTTGTGACCATACGAGATTAAGGGCAACGACCCAGTCATAAAAAGTTATGTGATTGCATTGCTTATTAACTGTTTCGATCCGTCTGTTATTCGTTTTCAATTATTATTGTGATTGATATTGTATCGATACTTCAGTTGACTGTTAGATTGGACCCTAGGGACATGGGGTGGTATGCGAATTAGAAATCACGTAGACGATGCTAAGTAATGGATAAATTGTGAAGTTTATTTTCTGTTTAGAGGTTGCCTGCAGGCGTGATGTGGTGATATGATGAGATTGTGATGAGAATTGATACTGGCGGGTGTCCAGTGATGAATTGATAGACTGGCGGGCGGGTGTCAGTGATGATTGTGAAAAGAATTGTGATGTGGTTTATAAGATAGGCGAACCATAGTTGTGATTCTGGCATGATAAGCTTACCCTTGTTGTAGTTATTAGGGGTGCACACTCGGTATATAACTTAGGTGTTCTGCGACAACAAAGGGAAGTGATCTCATGGGGTGAGCATGGCTAGTGGTTAGGGAGGAAAGATCTCGTGGAGATCTTAGATTTCAATTAAGTTAATGGATAGTAAAGAAACAAGTTATGTGAATTATCTCTGATTTACTCGTTCGTATCATTATCTCCTGTTTGATTGCTAATTGTATTGTAAGAGGGGTATTTGGGTTGGATTATAGTTCGGGGTGAACTCTTTCACTCAGGCACGGATTTTCTGGCATCCGTGTCAGATTTTGCAGAAAACCAGGAAACACAGGATCCCGTGGGCGAACAGTTTTATGCTGAGGAGAATTCAGAGGTGGGAGTTGAGCCAGAATACGCTTGGGACCCATATCAATCCTAGAAGATGGCTCTATTATCTGTTTAGCTTATCCCTTCGAAGACTATTTTCAATATTTTCACAATGGTTTGTAATAGATAAATCATTAGGATGAATTATCCGGTTTGGATTTCGAATTTGATTTAATAAGATTTTCGAGAATTAGTATATAATACCTCCGATTTTACTTCCGAAAATCGGGGCGTTACAATGTACTTGTTTCTCGTCGAGAAGAATAATCCATCCCAAATTTTTTTTACGAAAGCTACTCCATTGAAAAAATATTAAATTAATACCGGCTGTTGTAGCTATTAGTACTGTTCTTGGGTCTTTCTTCCTATTTTTCCAATAGAGATATGTTATGGACACCGACAACATTCCGACACAAGTTCAAATACAGATGTGTCAATAATTTTGAGATGCTCGTAGATTCCACACAATGCATGTGGAACCTACACATCAACCGGCCGGTTGCAGACACATTAATTAGTACGTATCAGGTATCTATTTGGAAAGTATTTAGTTAATTTCCTTTTCAATGAAGTTGCACCCTACCAACTTCACCTCAATTATAAGTGTGAACGGGAGAGCGACTCATATGATCATGAAGTCATAATAAATGTATACCTATGTAAATCAGGCTCAATAATGCAAATGCCACATAGTACATAATAATTAATAAGCAAAATGAACTTTTTAAGATCGAGACGCAGGATTACTGGTTTAGCCGCCCCTGATAGGTTGTTAATTGTGAAAAGTACTGCCCACATGTATTACTCAGCAGACACAGAAATAATGTTGGAAATTAGGACTAGTTGTATTACAAGCTTTTCAACCTTTTCAACAACCAGAGGGTGAAGGAGTAGCCAGCAAAATTACTACTGTAACAACGGTTTTTTTTTTTTTTTTGGGGCAAAGCAGATTTAAAATGACCAGCAAGTTTTATTGAATATATTGAAGATTTTTAGTCAAAAAGATGTATGATAAAAACATTAAGAGCTGAATTATAACAATTAACTTGATATAGATATAAATAATTTTTCAATGTATTAATTGTAATTTTGTTTTAAAGAGATACTAATAGCCGACATGCATGTATGGTGGTGATGGTAGTGGTGGTAGTGGTAGTGGTAGTGGTAGTTGTGGTGACGGTAGTGTAGCGGTGGTGGTGGTGGTGGTGATGGTTTGTAGGTGGCATAAAAATACAAATAAATTCAGTCAAACTTAAGTAAGCGCTGGGTTATTGGATTTTTATAAGTCTTTTAAGTCTACATTTTTAAGCGGTTCTTAAAATTATGTATAGTTTAAAATATACCTACTTTTATTTTATTTTTTTAATAGCAAAGAAATATTTTATTAATCTTTGAAAAAAAATATTACAAAAACTAAAAGCACCCTAATTAAGCACAAGACATCAAAACGGAGCAAGAGCATACTTACAAAAAAGACACCCCTCAAATTGACTATCATATACCGCCAGGATCCAAAAGGAATAAAAAACACCCCAAATTTACAAGAAGCCAACAAAGACATACCCCAAATGGAACCCCACCAAAACCCAATCAAGGCAAAATAACCATCCTAAAGAACCACCGCTCCCGAAAAGACTAAGGATCAATCAACACACTACACTGAGTTAATATATAATCACTTAATATATTCAATTTTAAGTGTTTAATTAAATTATCAAACACAACTAAATCTTACAGCTGTGACAAAGCTTGAAGCTTCACAACAATTATTCCACTCGTGCGGATTATTTGGGTTGGGCTTCAACAAATGTTTTGCACACCATGGGCAGCCAATTTTGAGACTTAGGTCCTTTCTTTTTTTGACACAAGATTTAAGTCTAATTATTAATCCCTCCATCCCAAATTGTTGATCCAGCTATTTGAGATCTCTCAAAAAATTGGCTATATTTTTTAATTAATATTTTTTTATATCAAATATGGATTATATTTGATAGATCTCAATTATTATTATCAGACAAAATTTTTAAAATTATAAAAAATATTATATATTAGTACATATAGACAACTTTCTAAACCACACAAAAAGTGAAACAGAACCAACAATTTGAGACGGAGAGAATATTATGGAAAATGCATCAAACCCATATGTTGAGATACAAATGTATTCCGAATTGTTTTACGTGCGTAAATTTCTCACGCACCATGTGAATGACATAAATTGGACGATCTCGAACATACCTACATGAAATTTGTGTACGTACAATTGTATTCATAGTGTTGTAACGAACGCTATGAATGCAAGCTAAGAACGAGAAATTGAATACTAAATAAGAAATCACAAAAACACAAGATATACGTGGTTCCCCAAGATGGGTACATCCACGGGCGAGGAGAGAGAGGATTCACTAACCAACGTGAAGAAGAGATACAAAGAGTCAGCTGTAATCCGTAACTCTAGAAAGGCCACAATATGAAAGCCCAAAAAGATACTTAAGAAGTTCCCCAAAAGCCCTATTTATAATAGGCTACAAAAACGGGAACAACATAATTAACCAATGTGGGACTAAAAAATACAAGGCATTCCCAACAATTCTCCACCTTAACTTGAATTCCACTGAACCAAATCACCAAATATAGCTCTCCCCTTCAAACCTCTCACTCGCCAAATGCCCCCAAGGGGCGATCAACTGCAAATAGCAAGCCCAAGCAATGCTTGAACTTGGCAACTGGAACCAATTTAGTAAACATATCTGCTGGGTTATCTGTCGTACCCACTTTCTTCACCTCAACTTGCTTTTGTGAGAGGATATCCCGAACAAAGTGATACCTGACATCGATATGCTTGGTCCTCTCATGGTTCATCAGATTTTTAGTCAAACGTATAGCACTCTGCGAATCACAAAATACTGAACTCACACCCTGTGTAAGACCAAGCTCACAAAGCAAACCTCTCATCCACAATGCCTCCTTCACAGCTTCAGCAATGGCCATATACTCCGCTTCTGTTATAGACAGCGCGACTGTAGCCTGTAAAGTAGCTTTCCAACTAATGGCACTTCCGGATAGAGTAAAAACATAACCTGTCAGAGACCTCCTCTTATCGTGGTCACCGGCAAAATCCGAATCAACATAACGAACAGCATGATCACCAGAATTGGTAACCCCAAACAATAGACCAACACCTGCAGTTCCGCACAAATACCGTAGTATCCATTTCACAGCCTCTCAATGTGCCTTTCCTGGACGCCCCATATAACGACTAACGACACTAACTGCATGTGAAATATCAGGACGAGTACATACCATGGCGTACATAAGTCTCCCAACTGCGCGCGAATATGGAACCTGAGACATATACTTCTCTTCATCCTCTGACTGTGGTGACAACTCAGCTGAAAGTCGAAAGTGTGCAGCCAAAGGGGTACTGACTGGCTTCGAATTCTGCATGGCAAAGCGCTCAAGCACTTTAAGAACATAAGACTTCTGATTCAAAAATAATTTGCCAGCTACTCGATCTCTGCAAATCTCCATAACCAAAATACGTTTTGTCGTACCCAAATTTTTCATCTCAAATTCACCACCTAACTGTTGTTTCAACCTATTGATTTTTGATACACTCTTGGCAGCAATAAGCATATCATCAACATACAATAGTAGATAAACAAACGAACCATCTGGAAGTTTTCGAAAATACACACAAATGTCATACTCACTCCTAGAATATGACTGACTTATCATAAAAGTATCAAACCGCTTATACCACTACCTTGGGGATTGTTTGAGGCCATACAAAGACGTACGAAGTAAACAAACGTGATCCTTCTTACCAGAAACAACAAATCCCTTAGGCTGACGCATATAAATCTGTTCCTCAAGCTCGCCATGCAAAAACGCAGTTTTGACATCAAGTTGCTTTAACTCAAGATCATGACATGCAACAATAGCAAGTAAAGTGCGAATGGAACTATGTTTTACAACTGGTGAAAATACTTCATTGTAGTCAACACCCTCTTTCTGGCTGTATCCTTTCGCCACTAGTCGAGTTTTGAACCGAGCGTCTTCTACCCCTAGAATACCTGGTTTGCGCTTGAAGACCCACTTGCACCCAACAATCCTCTTCCTTTTCAGCGATTCTACTAACTCCCATGTCTGATTCTTCTAAAGAGACTCAATCTCCTCATTCATAGCAACAAACCACTGTGCAGACTCAGCGCTCGAAACAGCTTTCGTATAGCTTGAAGGCTCCTCATACTCAACTGTTTCAGCAACTGATAAAGTATAGGCCACCATCTCAGAATAAGCCGAATATCTTTCAGGAGGCCGAATCTCCCTCCTTGGCTTATCTTTAGCAATAGTGTGTGGTTGCTCAACTAACGCATCAACCTTTGTGTCTGAACTCTTGAACTCCTCTTCAATTGGCTTCTCAATGTGCTTCTTCCCTGAGTCGGAAGATTCACTCAAAAACTCCACCTGCTTTGGAACACTCTGTTCCTGAACTGTATCATCAATTTACTTAGACCCCTTAATCAAATAATTTTCATCAAAAGTCACATCCCTGCTAATTAAAAACTTCGAATCATCAGAGCACCATAACCTGTACCCTTTGACACCTACTGCATAACCCAAGAAAATACACTTCTTGGCTCGTGGCTCCAATTTACCCTCATTCACATGAGCGTAAGCTGGACACCCAAAAACACGCAACACAGAATAATCAGCTAGATGACCTGACCATACCTCAAACGGAGTCTTACACTCAATAGCAGTCGACGGAGACCTGTTCACCAAATAGCATGTCGTGGAAACGGCTTCAGCCCAAAATTCTTTGCCCAATCCGGAATTGGACAACATACAACGTGCCTTATCCAAAAGAGTCATGTTCATTCGTTCAACCACACCATTCTGCTGAGGGGTTTTCCTCACTGTGTGATGCCTCACAATGCCCTCATCACTGCAGAACCTATCAAACTCGCCAAGACAAAACTCCATACCATTGTCAGTTCTCAAACGTTTTATTTTTACCAGTTTGATTCTCAATCAAAGTTTTAAACTGTTTGAATGTATTAAAGGCGTCACTCTTATGTTTCAACATATACACCCAAATCTTACGAGAGAAATCATCAATAATACTCATAAAATAACGAAAACAACCTTTAGAAGTTACCTCTGCGGGACCCCAAAGATCCGAGTGAAAATAATCCACCGTGCCTTTGGTGCGATGAACAGCTGTACTGAATTTTACCCTGCATTGCTTGCCGTAGACACAATACTCACAAAATCCAGCTTCTCAATTTTCTGGCCACATAGCAAACCCTGTTTGCTCAAAACTATCATCCCTCTCTCGCTCATATGCCCAAGGCGCATCTGCCACAAACGAGTCAAGTCTGAATCTGAAACCTTGGATGAAGTAACCGTTGTTGCAGCACCTAGAACTGTACTGCCCTGGAGTGTATAGAGGTTACCACGCTTCTGACCCTTCATCAGTACTAATGCACCCCTTGAGACTTTCAAAACTCCACCTTCACTAGGGCTGTAAGTGAGCCGAGCTACTCGCGAGCTCGGCTCGGCTCGACTCGCTAAGGCTCGGCTCGACTCGGCTCGTTTAGTAAACGAGCCGAGCTCGAGCTCGAGTATCCGGCTCGTTTACTAAACGAGCCGAGCTCGGCTCGGCTCGTTAGACAAAAGCTCGGCTCGTTAAGGGAGGCTCGGCTCGATAAAGAGAGGCTCGTTAAGTAAATTACTAAGCTCGGCTCGTTAAGGGCTCGGCTCGTTAAGGCTCGAGCCGAGCTCGAGCTCGAGTTTTGGGCTCGTTAAGTTAACGAGCCGAGCTCGAGCTCGCCGAAACTCGGCTCGGCTCGGCTCGTTTACACCCCTAACCTTCACCGAGGAATTTGCAACCATGAGAATCAAGAGCACCCAGGGAGATAAGATTTTTCTTCAAATCTGGAACATGTCGAACCTCAGATAAAGTCCTAACAATACCGTCATGCATCCTAAGCTGAATCGTTCCTAAACCAACAGTCTTACAGGCCATGTTGTTGCCCATCAAAACTGTACCACCATTGACCGCCTCATAAGTAGAAAACCACTCTCTATGTGGACACATGTGGTATGAACATCCAGAATCCATAATCCACTCGGTATTAGAGCGAGAATCGCCCTCTGCAACTGATAACACATTATCTGACTCATCTGAACTTTCAGCGATTCCAGCAATTACTTTACCCCCTTTCTGGTCTTCTTCTTCATTCTCCTTGAGTTTTAAACAGTCTTTTTTCCAGTGCCCGGATTTCTTGCAATAATTGCACTTTCCTTTCTTCTTACCTGATGACCTTGATCTTCCCCTATTACTCGACTCCTCTCTTTCTGTTGTTCTTCCCCTAACAAACAAACCCTCCGCATGTGCATCACCCTCACCTGACACCTTTTTCCTTAATTCTTTCGAATAAAGACTGGCCTTATCATCGTCCATGGATATTGTGTCTTTGCCATACAATAGGATTGTAACAAAGTGCTCATACGAAAGCGGTAAAGAACATAACAAAATTAGGACTTGGTCCTCATCCTCAATTTTACTATCAATATTTTTCAGATCCAAAATAATACGATTGAACTCGTCTAATGATCCTTAACAGGTATACCTTCTCGCATACGAAACGTATAAAGACGTTGTTTAAGATATAACTTGTTGGTGAGCGACTTCGTCATATATATGCCTTCCAACTTCACCCAAATTCCTGCTGTTGAAGTTTCTTCTTCGACCTCGCGAAAAACGTCATCTGCCAGACTCAACTGAATAGAACTCAGAGATTTGGCATCCGTATCATCCCAATCTTCCTCTTTGATTCCAGAGCCAGTCTTGCCTAACAAAGTCTTGTGCAATCCTTGTTGGATTAACAGAGCCTTCATCTTTACTCTCCAAAGACTGAAACTGCTGCTCTGCCCATCAAACTTCGCAATCTCGAATTTAGCCGCCATAGCCACGATCGGAAACGAAACCCTAGTTTTTGCAACCGAGAGCTTTGATACTAGTTTGATGTAACGAACGCTATGAATGCAAGCTAAGAACGAGAAATTGAATACTAAACAAGAAATCACAAAGACACAAGATATACGTGGTTCCCTAAGATGAGTACGTCCACGGGCGAGAAGAGAGAGTTCACTAACCAACGTGAAGAAGAGATACAAAGAGTCGGCTGTAATCCGTAACTCTAGAAAGGCCACAATATGAAAGCCCAAAAAGATACTTAAGAAGTTTCCCAAAAACACTATTTATAATAGGTTACAAAAACAGAAACAATATAATTAACTAATATGAGACTAAGAAATACAAGGCATTCCCAACACATAGCATTGAGCTTTGATAGAATATGTGATCGAATTTTGTGGAAGGCAAAATTCAAGCCAGAAGTTTCGGGGCAGTGACTTTTTGTAGTTGGTGGCCTGTGGGGACATATGCTTTACCACGTATTTCCACGTGATTAAGCCTCTCCCCTTGAACTTGTAATGATTGCTTTGAACGGCATAATCATCTTCCATGAAGGATTTAAAGAATCACAAATCCCTATTCATTAATTAAAGCTAGATGAGAAGCGTTATATAGAGCCATGTTAGCTTCGGATTAATATTTTCTGGTTTGAAGAGTTAATTTGTGGTGCTTTTTGCGGGCGTTTTTTTATGGGTATTATATCTTGCTTGACATCTTGCCGATTCCGGGTTGTTATTTTCCATTTGGGTTATGGCGGCATTTGATCATTGATGTGAGGGGTTGTCATTCTGTGGTTATTCATTTGCCCCGTTGTGACGCATCGTGCTTACGATTCTTTTAATTTTTGTAATTTGTTTTCAAAGATTAATAAAATATTTTTTGCTCTTAAAACAAAAATGCTAGACTAGCCTTAAAAAAAATTAACAGCTAGATTAAGCCCTCCCCTTGAACTTGATTCCAAGTATGATATTATTAAGTAGTAATTGTTGGCTCTTCTCCCCACTTTAGCTAATCAATGAATGTATATTAATAGTTTTAATTAGGTACCTTTGTAATGTTATCTACTAACTAAATCACTCAAATATGTTGAGATGCAAGACGATGCTTTTTTTTTTTTTGTTGAGGTGGATGACGATGGGTTAATTCGCCCGGATCGCGGAGGACTCATCTCTTTCTTTGGAGTTTTATAGTTATCTTGTATATATCCATTGCTTGTGTTAATCCTGGTTTTTTGACGGAGGCTTTTTGTCAGGTGTTGCGTTTTTTGTTCGATTCGGCTCGACTTTTCATTGTTGCTGTAGATGCGTGTTGGTTGGGTTTGGAGGTGTTTTGCTAGCTAAATTCAGGCGTTTCTTTTTGTTTTGGTGTGCGCCTTACCTTCCTTTTATGGGTCTCGGGTGGCGCGCAGTTGTCGTTTGTGTCATTGGTCTGTTTAAACTTTATATTTTTTTTCAAATTAAGATTATTGCATTTCTTTTGCCCCTGGGAAAAAAAAACATAAAAAAACAAATCACTCAAATGTAGTACGGCCCTACTTAATTCCACTAAAACACCTACTTAGATTCCTTGCTTCACTTGATATACCTCTTTATATCTATGTTTATGTTTATCTTTTTTAATAATAGTACAAACTAATGGTGCATGGCACGTGCCACGTCGAAATAATATAGTATGTAGTTTTACCGGTTCGAGCTACAGGATCAATTTCGATTTTTTTTTCCCGAAGGAAAAGAATTTATTAATCTTTATAAATGATTACAAAAAATAAAAAATCAAGGGCACATCGGCACTAAGCCACCCGATCGAGACCTAAATAAAAGCAAGACGCCAACTAAACACCAAAAAAAAAAAAACCACATAAACCAACAAAAAACACCAAAAACCTAAGTGAACCTCAACCTCTACACAAGATCCCCAACATCAATCAGCCGAAAAAGCCAAAGAGTCAAACATACACAGAAACAAAACAACCGAGACCTAAAAGGAAGCGCCAGCCCCCATATCAGAATTAAAAAAACCTTCTTCTACCTTTGCAAAAGACTACACCGCTATCTCTCCCTAACAACGAATTCCTCAACGCAAAGAAGCAACCAAAACCGAAACCAAGAGACCACCGAGTAAAACCCGAATAAGCAAAACACCCCAAACCCGCCCAAACTCGAAATCAAAAGGCCAGAGAGAGAGAGGCTTCATCCTCGAAATCAATATCGTCCTCCAAGCTAAACTCTTCCTCAAAGTCATCTTGCGCATGGATCCTTCCCCTTAATTCTTCCTGTTGATTGTTCATATTGTTCATATTATTGATTCCTCCCTCCTTTAACTTCAATGCTCAAAGGAGAACCTACAGCAATTTTGATATTTTATCCTATAAGGCTATAATCAACTACTTTTGAGACTCTATAGTTATGACTTATGCAGCAGGCAAAACCTTTGTAGCTCCAAAATAACTGTTTTGTTTTTTTTTGTTTAGTATGAGTCAAACCTGCCAGCTGATCAAGTTATCAATTTCAAATAGTATTAATGATCGAGGGGAAATTTCGAAGAGGACAACAGGATATGTCTCTATTTCTGAACTTCATATTACAGGTCAGAGATTTTATTCAGTGCCTCAAGAGTAGGGACACATTGTTCCATAATTCTTATTTTTAACTAACGTTTGTGTGGGCTCCATATATATTCTTTGTAGTGGAAACGAAACAACTGTGTGAAAAAAATAGAGGTTGGGACAACGTATCTCTACCCTTGGGAGGCATTGAATAATTTTTCTATCGGTAGAGTGAGGTGTATAAAATGAAGCTATCCATCCCTATAGAAACTATTTAAGTTTGGTACGTATAACTCCTTGCAGTCTTCTGAAATATCGAACAATAGTTTTTTTTTTTTTTCACTTCTTTTTTCTCCTTTTCGCCTCATATTTTGCTTCAATCTTTGTGGCAAGTATTTGGTCTTTCTCTCGACATATCCTTTATCTAGTTTCAATAAAATTTTGTTGCCGATCAAAAAAATATAAAAAAAATTCTCACTCTTTTGATATTTAGATGAGTTGCTGCTCAATAATTCAACATATCCCAATGGAACACAAAATATATAAAGAGGAAAAATAGGTTTCCCACAACCTATTAGATTAATATTTCTTTCTGATATCATCTGAATCATGAGGGTTACAACGTGTATATAATTTTGTAATTATCAACGTTTGAAGAGATTTTTTAGTGCCGAGCGGGTATATCCTACGTGATATCTGTTTGGTGCATCCGAGCCGTCCGATACACTTTTGGACAGTTCGGATTGAAACCCTCTCTCTCTTCTCATTCCAATACTTTCTCTCTCCGAATCTGAGCCGTTCAAATACGGAATAGACTGCTTGAGTGCGCGAGCAGGCACCATGTGGTACCCGCTCACTGAAAATTTTTTCCTACGTTTCTGATGAGTGAGAAAAGTATATGATCAGAAGGGTAGATTGGGAAAAAGAAGAATGGTCCACACATCCTTCGTAAAACAACCCACTACCAACCAAATCTAATACGACTAGGTAAACATTTTCAAACGCTTAATCAAAGTGGCTTCTCACTCCTTTCCTCCCTATATTAAAGCTTTGTCTACCCCCCACAGTCCTCTATTCTTTTACACCCCCAAAGACCAACCCAACAGCGAAGTCTCTCTCTCATTCTCTCTCTCTCTCTCATCAACCCCCAAAAAAACCCTACTTTCATAATCTTTTCCGCTCCTAAAAAAGACGAAGACCATCCCTTTATTCTCTTGCTTTTGGATTGTTGTGTGCAAAGATCTACAAAGAAACAAAAGAAAGGGGGAAAAAAATGTTTCAAGAGCTGCTGGGAGGTGCTAATTCACTCATTGGAGGAGAGAGAAAACCCTCTCTCTCTAACCCTTTTGAGCCCTCCCCCTCTCCTTCTCCCTCCCCTTCTCCTTCCCCTACTTCCTCCGCCGCCGCCGCCACCCCAACCACCCCTGCCACCTCGGCACCTCCTGGGGCGGAGAACCAGAACCTCCGGTGCCCCCGGTGCGATTCGTCCAACACGAAGTTCTGTTACTACAACAACTACAACCTCACCCAGCCGCGGCACTTCTGCAAGACGTGCCGCCGGTACTGGACCAAGGGCGGGGCCCTCCGTAACGTACCCATCGGCGGCGGTTGCAGGAAAAACAAGAGTGTCGTCAGCGTAGCGTCGGCCCCGAACGGGAAGTCGAGCGGCGGGGGAAGGTTTATCAAGACGGTGTCGTCTGAGGGGGGAAAACCGGTCTTCGGTGGTGGGTTTGAGCAAGAGATTCCGGTGAACCCGGCTTTGTGGGCCTCGCCGGCACAGAATTCTCATCTGTTGGCTTTACTGAGAGCAACCCAAAACCCAAACCCTAACCCTAGTCCGTTGTCCAATTTTATTGGGTCCATGGGGGCAACAGAAGCTATAAGGTATAGTTTCAGTATGAGTTTCGTGTCATCCTCTTTAAATGTTTTGTGTTTAAAATAGTACTCGTGTAAAGAAAAATATGAAAGCAAGTTTTATCATCATATATAATGATGGTTGCTTCTTGTTTTCCTTGGGATGTGGGTCTCAGGTGCCGATGTGTTCGGTATCCTTTAAATCTTTGTAATTTTTTTCAAATATTTATAAAATCTTCTCTTTCTTTTTTTTGCCGATTAAAAAAAAAAAAAAAAGTTTTGTGAATCATCGGCCTAACGAATTCGAGCAATAATAATGTTCGAATTATGGTGATAAAAGCAGTTAATATTTTTAATGAATCATTTTTTTTTTTCTAAAATGGGAAGTCATTAACAGATTACAAATTAATTGAAAGCATGCGCAAGAAAATGGTTTTGAAAAATGGACTCAAACTAATGTGTTCTTAACGAACGAAACTTACACAAAAATAAGGAGTCACTATGATGAATTCTACAATCACATCGTTTTGATGAATTCTTTGTATAAAAATTACCTTTGTAAATTACCTGGTATGAAAACAAGATGAATAATTCATTATTTTGACAAACAGTTGCTATTTGCGGTGTTTGGTGCATATTTTTTTAGTTTTTCATTAAAAAAAATGAGATTCATCATTCATAGGAATTGAAATACATTAAAAATAATAATAATAATAATAATAATAATAATAAGGACCAAAATTGAAAGATGCAGATAAAAATGTGAAACTACCTCCTTTTTTACTATTTTCATCTATAGCAAATAATTTTGGCTGGCCATGGCTGTCAACTAATTAAATTTCAAAGATCTTCCAAAGATAAATAAATTTTTCCCCTTTCAAAAAAAAAATTTAAATTTCACAAGTATTTGTAACAATCTCAAATTGGCATAGAATTGTTGTTAGCTTTGCTCAGAGATACAATACTCCTTATTCTTTTTAGTCTTTGTAATAATTTTAAAAATTAATAAAATTTTCTTTTGCCGGTCAAAAAGTAAATAAATTTCGCTAGTCAAGACAAACGAAAATCCGACACGCACCTACCAAAAAATCAGAAATATTAACCTGGGTCCTTTCCGGCCGTGTGTCCTATGCAGTTCTTTCTGGAGAAACAACCAAAACCAAGCGCAACAAGCGCACCAAAATCATCAACAACAGCAGCAACAGATTGGGTTGGTACTAGCAAGTGAAGTTCAAAACAGTGGGATTCATGAAATATACCAAAGGCTCAGATCAACAGCCAACTATTATCCTCATGATCACTCATCACCACTGCTTTTCACTGCTTCCTCCTCATCTTCTTCCGCCGCGGTTTTGGAGTCGGCTCCGGTTTCTGCTGCAGCAGCTCATGAAATGGGTTACTGGAATCCCACGCTTACCTGGTCTGATCTACAACCAACCACTAATGGTGCATTTCCTTAATTAATTCCTGTTTTGTGTCTTTGATTTGTGTTTTTCTTACTTCATATGCTAGGGGTTTCGTGTGGTAACAGTGGTATACTGGTCACCTAAAGTCTTGTAGAATCAGGGTTTTTTTTTTTTTTTTCCTCCTTTGTTTTCTGCTGTAGCCTTTCTTCAATCAAGTATGTGTGTGCTTTAATTAAGGTGTGTTTGGTCTGTGAGGTGTAGTGGTGGTGTGTATTATACCAAGACTAAGAAGTGTTTCCAAATGGATAAAGTTTAAGTTCATTTTGGGTGATTGTAATGTTCGCAAATCAGAAAGTCTATTTACACACCTTGTAAAACACAATTCCGAAGATAGCTATGTATTATGTTAGTTTAATGCATATGGATCACGTGCATTGAACATGATGCATAAGGATCGATCGCATGCATCGAACGATTTTTAATGCAATTGTACCCGGAATTGTATTTTAAAAATATGTGTAGAATCACTTTTTGTAGATTGCAGTTGCATTGCATAGAATTTCATTAGTTTGATCAACGGCCTTAAACAATGGGCTGGAGTTCAATTTTCAACATAGGCCAGTCATTGGCAGCTCCAGAAATTCTTACTAGGACAGTCATATAAAAGTTTTTGTTCATGTATGTACTTTGGTTAAATAATGTATCCGCCGTCCAATACCGTTACACCCCTGATATATATCAGGGAGGTGAAAAATCGCATGCGTATCAGACGATTCTCGTTATGTTTCAGGCCGTTTCTGATTCACGGACCAATTCACAGCCGTTATAGCCAATATTCGACCGATACAGATGATAAAAAGCAATTCAAATTTTCCGATTGACCGAAAATGATTTCCAAAAAATTCTCATCCGCTACAACCGATTTCCGTTGCATCTCGCTCGATACTCCCAATATCTTTACACAACGATCCATCGTTTCCCGAAATCGTTTTTTGAAAACCTTGCTTCGCATGTAGATTAAAAATATAGCATGCCATCTTGATTGATTAGTATATAATCAATCCGACAGAATAAGATTCACCTCTGACACACTATTCTAAAAACAAATCGTCTAGCTGAGAAATTATTCGGTGCCCTTGGGCCAACACGTGTCCCTGCCTCCAACACATCCGAGCCGTCCGTTCGGGTACCGAACGGCTCGGATTTAGTGAGAGAAAATAGAGAGAGAAAGGAGAGAGAAAGGGGGAGAGAGGGGGTTTTGATCCGAGCCGTTCGGTACCCGAACGGACGGCTCGGATGTACCGAAGGGCACCACGTGTCCCTGCCCTTGGGGCAAGGAATAATTTCTCCGTCTAGCTACCTGAACACACATCAATGAAATCTCTTCGAAGATTAGAAGAACAAAATAGGAGTAGTAGGTATATCTTCTTGGTTTACTCGAAGTTTCTACATATACCCAGACATATATAGAGTCCCCATCTTCAGAAGACCAACCAGCTCTGGGGATTTGGGACAACTGATGGAAATGGGTGGCAGATGGAGATTCGTTCGTTGTTTTTCCACCATGATGACTAGCTCTCTGCGAGAAAAGGCTAGCGTGAATACTGAAAGGGTACTTAAAAGCAGCCTTAGGAAATACTCCCACTCAGGAGTCCTACTTAGTATTAGTTAATTAATTCATTTCCTTCACCGACAGCAATTTGATTCTTCTTCAAGGGATTCCCTCCCTCGATCCGGGCCACCTGATGCATGCCATATCCAATTGACACTTGTTGAAATGGAGGAGGCTGGGATAAGATCAGTGCTTTAGACGATTTGGAGAAAGTCGTGGAATGAGGAAAAATGATGACGACTTTGTGGATGATGAATCTTTATCCCTCAATTTTTTTTTAATTCCGTGGTTTGTTCTTGGATGTTATGTTGGTGTTCTGTTTGGCGTTTTCTCGGCCTTTTTTTGGTGTGATGTTTTGATTGACTTCTTGGTTTTCTTTGGGTGTGAGTCTCTGGTGACGTATGCCGGTATGTGCGTGATCTTTCTAATTTTTTTTTTGTCTCTTTCAAAACTTAATAAATTAATAAAGTCTACCTCTGCAACCTTTGTCGATAAAAAATAAAATAAAAATTAGAGACCTGTGTCTCTACCTCTGCTGCCATGTCTGGAATTGAGGATCTGACTCTATATATATTCCCTTTTAGAGCAACTCCAATCAAGTATTATAACTTCAAAATGAAGAATAAATGTGATACATTGGGAAAAAATTTTATAATTGTTTTTTATTTTTTTTTAAACTTTTTGTGCTTCACGAGAGAATATTGGGGAGAGACCCAACATCTTTTTGAAAGATTTGGTCTCTAAATTTACTTTTGGGTTTTCAAAAATCGATAGTACGCCTCCATTTTGAAAATCAAACCTCTAAAAGTGACGATGGGTGCATTCTTCCAAAATTTCCTATAAAGTACAAAACAATAAAGAAAAGAGAATAAATTATAAAATCTTCCTTTCAATATGTCACATTTGTTCTCCATTTTAGAGATATAGAGCTTGGTTGGAGTTACTCTTACCATAACTTTTACTGTACACGAAACTTGAGTGGTAGCTCGATTTTGCAATGCAAGGTTTTCGGAGTCAGTTTGCACGCACGCTAGCCCCTATGGTTCATTAATTAAGTCGGGTGGTTTCTTCTCTGTACTCTTTTTATTCTTGGTAAGATTCTCATTAACTTAAGACTTGCCATTTTTCTTGTCTCATTGATACTGAACATTGATAGCCAAACCGATAATCATTTTTGTGGTAAAATACCTTTAAAAATTGGCTAAATCGAATGGTTCAAAACCCTACCTCCTACACCGCAAGATCCTCTCTCTCTCTCTCTCTCTCTCTCTCCATAGTGCCAAAGTATCGCACACGATTAGCTGACATAAGGTAGCTCATCAGACGATATCCAAATGTGATCAATATAATTTCGGATGTAGAATTGTCCTCAAGACATCTCAAAACGATGGAAAATCTCTTTAGTTAGCAAATGCCTAGATGTAATTTTCACGTGGGGTCCCGGCTTATGTTAAAAAATTCACTAGCTCGAGGCAAGCTATGTGGGTTGGCAAGTCTCTTGGGCCTGTGACATGAAACTCGCTTCACACATGGACAGTTTATGGGTGTGTACGTATGAGAGAGTGTATAAAAGGGTAATGGGGAACTTCTTTATTTCAATTACCAGAGGTTGTTCTCTCTTGGTAGCCTTATGTTCAAAAATGATAAATAATATTATACACAAATGTAATTTGTTTTTACGTACCAAATTTGTGTGAGATATATAATTTATGGGTTTTTTGGTCAAATAAATAAGTCAGGTAAGTCAGGCTTATTTTTTGTCTTTATTCAATTTTTTTTGGCCATTTGTTAGTTTGCATCGATTTTTTTTTTTTTGGATTATTGCTTAGTAATGACAAGAGAAATCTAAAAAAATTAAAAATTACGATTCTATCCCAAATTACCATCATAATTTTTTTTGAATAAAGAAAAAAAATGGCTTATTGGCTTATTTTTGTCTTTATTCAAAATAAAAATTGGATTTCGATTGTAATTTTTTAATTTTTTAATTTCTCTCATTATGACGAAACAATAATCCAAAAAAACAATTGACGAAAACTAACAAATGCAAAAATTTAATTACATAAGAACACACACACACACACAAAAAAAAAAAAACATTTGGCCTATTAGGCCGAAATAGACGTAATCAACTTTTGGATCAGACCAGGCCCATTCAAAAGAAAAATACCCATGCATGAAGTATAAATTGGATCAGGTCCAATTAAAAGTACTGAGAGTTTAGACCATATGCATGCATGAAGTATTTTTGTTGGGTTGGGCTAGTAGATATATACATAATTAAAGAAGCCCATTAATCATTCCAACTCGTGATCGATCGAAAGGCCTCATCGTAAAACATTCAGACCACGGTCTCCTTTCTTCCGTACTAGCTTTGTCTCTTAATTTCTCCAATTTACCAAACTCACTTGTCACATTCTCTCTCTCTCTCTCTCTCTCTCATGTTCCCCGACGACCACGAAAAACGAGAAAAACACTAGAGAACTTTCTAAAATTTTACAATTTGAATGTCATGAAGAAAACTCAATTCATTGAGACTGTTAGTCTTAGATTTTCGCGGAAAAGCTTCCTTATTTCATAGTATTTCCTTTTTCCACACATAGGGCTCGTTTGGATGGAGTATTAGGTTTGGAGGTATTATGTAAGAAGGGGGGATTAGATAGTAGGGGGTATTGGTTAATACGGGATGGCCCACATTGATGTGATGTTTATGGAGGGGGGATTAAATAGTGATTGGTTTGGATGAGGTATTAGAAAGGGGGGATAAAATAGTACGTGGTTTGGATGGAGGATAAATATGGGGTAGTAGGAAGGGTGGATAATGTAAAAAGCCTTCAAATGACTATTTTGCCCTTGTGCAGACCCAAACTTAAATATGTATTACTTTATATGTATAATTACAAATATAATTCATCCTTCAAACCTTAAGCCATAATATTTATTTTTATTAACAAATGTACTAATTAAATAAAATTACAAAATGAAAAAGTCAATTTTACTTTAGAAAAATTCATGTTTTGTTATAATAAAAAATCTGATTGTTTTTAATTTGTTGGAAAAATACATTGCTTGGTAGTTAAAAATGTGTCTAACAATTTTGTTAGGTGAATTCACATGTGCCCAACTTATTTTTTTTTGGTGAAAATGTGCCTAACTAATATAATAATTATATAAAATAAATAAAAAAATGTCATATCATTTTTTAAATGTTTAATGAAAATACTTAATAATGGTTAGGATAGGAAATGTTATAATTTTTGAAAAATGTTTAATAAAACCGGAATTTTAATAATTTTTAAAAAACCCAAAATTTATAAAATGAACGGGGAGTAGATGGTGGTTGGAAACATGTGGGTGTTAGTTGAATTCATGTGAGGAGTAGGTTCAACAAATTATTGCCTCCAAATTTTCTATAAATAGCACTTCCATATCTCATACCACATCTCATCTTCATTTATAAAATTTATAAATTTGTTTTTCTCATCATTTGAATGGCACACCGGCGTTGGAGAGAGGAGGAGGAGGATACTTTGTTAACAAACCTTACGAGCCTTGTCGATCAGGGGGTGTGGCGAACCAACAACGGTCACTTCAAACCTTCCTACTTGGGAGTTCTTACAAATGAGATGCGAGTTTCTTTCCCTCAAGCAGGTATAAACGAAATTCATATTGAAGCAAAGATCAAGAAATGGAAGAGTGATTATCGCATACTAGACGCTATGCTTAGGCGTCCTGGGTTCGGGTGGAATCCAAATGAAAACAAACTAGTGGTGGAAAATGAAATTTGGAATGAATTTGTCCAAGTAAGTACTCTTAATTTTTTTTGTCAATTTTGTAAAAACTATTGGTTTGTAAATTTTGATAATGTTTTCCTACTATGTGTATGCAGGATCACCGATTTCAGAGACATTTTCGAGACAAGCAATTTCCCCATTTTAATCGATGGGCCTATTGCTTTATTTCTGATGAGAACTAGAAGTTCGAAGTTTAAGGCGGGCATTGGAAGAATAAATTGAAAGTTGTGATAATAAATAGATTGACGAATAAATTTGTAGCATTCCTAATGTATTTGAAGTATTTAATTTTATATATGTCTTGTGAAATGAATGGATTTGCCTTTTCTTGGGTTCCTAATTTGTTTTATGTATGTGTGTGAGGGTGCATTTGTGTTGGTCCTCATATTGTAGCATTGGTTTGAAGTGAAATGCGAACCACAGATACATGACTAGTCTTCCATACGTTAATTTTGAATTCAATATCCAAACCAATATCTAATCAAGTGATTTATGAAATAAAGAACGTACAACTTACGGAATTCTTACATTTCATAAAGTCTTCCCCACCTAATTCGTCCAAATTCTTGAAATAAAATACCTACAACTTCATTCTGAACCAAATAGATATGCCAATAAAATATAACATACGAAACCTAAAAAAATAGTTACAACAAAATATGTTATTAGACTAGTTTGTTGTGCCACTTGCAAATCACTTGTGGATGAGGAAGCACCGTCACTTGAATGATATTTGGTTTGACCCAACTGCATGTCTTGCATGAGCCGGTATCTTTCCTCATGAAATGCTAACAATGCTTCTTCCGCTTCGTCTAATGTGTTGTACTTTTTCAACAAGTTCCCCGCAAAGCCATTAACTTGCAATTCTGCGGTCGCCCAACTTGTATATATTCCCGGTTTACGCCCAACGAAAACCACCCAATACTTATCTTCACTTCCCATCGGAAATCTATTCGGAGACAAGAATTACGATAATTAAGTGGGAACCAATAGGACACAATTTGGACACAGGACACAATTTGGACACAAAACTGGACAGAGCAGAAAACTGGACACACACACACTCGCGGCACCTGCTACACACACACACACACATTGCACCTGCTGCACACACAGACTACACCCCTTGAACTTAACAAAACTGCAGAACCAAAAGTCATTGGAACAGAATTATATATCTAAAGCTATCTCAAATTTACCTCCCTTATAGTCCTTTTATCTGTAAAAAAATTCCAAAAGCACAATTTGATAGGAAATTAGTACTGGGCTCAGGAAATTAGTATGAAATGCACGAGAGTACACATGGCTGCAACCAAAAATTGCCCCGCCAAGGCACTACCTTCATTTACATTGTGATTTTTTCATCATTGCCCTTATAAGAACCACTTAGAATATAGAACACCAAAGTGGACAGCAGAAAATTGGACACACGCACACACTCGCTGCACCTGCTACACACACACAGATTGCACCTGCTGCATACACACAGATAACCTGAACTGGACAGATCAGGAAACTGAATACAAAACATACACCACTTAGAATACAGAACATACACCATTCAACTCCTCAACTGGACAGATCAGGAAACTGAACCTGCTCCACACACACACCAACACTGCAGCAGATACACACACACACGTGGACACAAAAACAAAACTCATCCTGCTCCCCAAAGAAGTTATGGTCCACAGAACTGAGCCTGCTCCACGAACCTGTAATGTCTACACCTCAGAGGCTCAGAAATCTATCATCCCAGCCCAAAAAACACCTCATGGATATGCCATTACAACCAGTAACAACAGCACTGCAGATACCAACAGCAACAAAAGGACACAGAAATAACCCCAAAACACAGCCCAGAAACCACACAGTGGAAACAAGCCTTGAAGCACTTAAAAAACAGCAGTAGGGTATGCCAAAACACAGCCCAGAAACCACGATCATCCGTTATGCCATGTGTCTCAGGAAAATATCATCATCGACACAAGTTCGAACCCATTTCCAGGCACACTTGACTACAGCATGGTAGGCACACATACACAGTGGGACACAGATCTAGTTTAATACAGCGGGACAACACAAAATCGAACGCAAAAATGCCAAAAAACAGTAAAAATTCGAAGATTGTTGTTCATACCTAGAGTGAATCGAACTCAATCGACCAAATCGCCACAAACCTCTTCGACCCCTTTTCTCATTTCGAACAAGAAGAAAACGAGAAGAGTGAGGCAGAAATGATGCGTGGGGGTGGGGAAAGGGGGATTACGAGAAGTACGATGGTCCGAAGAATGGCGGGATTAGGGCGTATTAGAGATGGCTACCTCTGACCCTGGCCATCTCTAAGCCCCCCTGTGGCTGTATTGGAGGGATAACGGAGAAGGGCGTGAAGAGTTATACAGCCCTGTTCTGGAAGCAGCCAAACGACGTATTACCCCTGGCCCCACGTATTAGGAGGGGGATATCCTAATCCCCCTTCTTAGTGCTGCTTCCAAACGACCCCATATTGCACTAGATTAATAAGCCCTGGTTTTTTCCAGTAATAGCGCTAGAGTTCACCATTAACTATGTTCAGCTGGTACCCTGTACCCATTTACTTTAACTAACCAACTCATTAAAGTTCCAGCTCATCATTTTTTGTCGTTGTTGGCAAAAGGTGCAAATGTTCGACCTTACAACCACTCATTTTAAGTGGTAGGAGTACTAGATTATTGGGTTGGAAGCTCAGCTACTAATTAAAACGCCAGCTATGAAGAGGCATAAAATACCTTTTGAGTCTTTGACCGAACCACGGAGGGAGTTAGTCAAGGTGCTTATACACTAGCCCGGACACCTTTCGCGGTTGAACCCAACAAAAATAGAAAAACAAAACCTTCTTGGATCGCCTCACATTAATACCAGAGCCAGGACTCAACAGCTTATTTGTAGGGAAACCTGTTAAAGGTGCCATCTCCCTTGAGGCTAGATTCTGGATCTCTTTCTGACCTGCTTTTGCAAAACTTTACAGGTTTCAATTGACGCAACAATTATTTAAACACGCAACAAAAACCTCGCCATGATCAAATTAATTTTCCAAAATAAATCCATGTAAATGACCTCATAATCATTCCATTAACATAATATTGACCTATAGCTTAGCCAAAAACTAAATGATCCGCGTACAATTTTTGCAATTTTACAAACTAAGCCGCCCGAATGTATAGAAACATGTCTTCTCTGCAGTCAAACCCTGATGACCGAAAAAACAGAATGCTGGGTACATATGATCAGGTAAATCATGGGTGGTGTCCAACGGCTTGGCCACAAAGAAGGACATTAGAAGGAATGTCATATTCATTTGCAAGGCTGTGAATTGGGGTGAACACTCTGAGATAGAATTGCTGCCCTAAGTACCGCCTTTCCCATATGGCAGACCTCATATTCCACATGCCTTGGTTGTCCAAAGAGACCAATATAGTGGTCCAAGAATTAGGATACACCTGCATAACCCAAAAAAATGGGGTCAATATGAGGTTATATGAATGGGAAATCAGGACATGGACCGAAACACCGAAGATAACCCGTTTTGATGGGCAAATAATTAGGTTACCTGAGCAGTGTGTCTCGTTAGAGCATCGACTAGATTGTATGTTTTCCTACTGGCGTCTGTCCACTGTCCGGAACCATATCTGGAAAGGCCAATTGATCAGCAAAAAATGGTCCATCTTTAAATCCAGTGATGTAAAATGAATGTGATTCTCCACTTATTTCTGTTGTTTTGTACAACTGGTTTTCGGCCAAAGTCATGAATGACGAGCAAAGAATAGTAACTCACCCAACAACCCAGAAATCGTACCCATCAAGATGCCACGATTGGATTGCATTTTCATTGTTTTGGAAAACAACTTCGATGAAATCATGGAGAGAGACAGGAACGACGGATGTAGCTAGGGATGCAGGGCCTTCGGAGGGAACACTTTGGATCGAATTCATATCAAAGACTCCAGAGATGTTGAAGTAATCGGCAAGCTTGAGAGGGGTATCAGAATCAATATAGGAGATCCTGTTTACAGCATATCGCAGATTGCCATTGATAAGAGGTGCTGAGTTGGCAAACACAAAGGTCCTCGTTGTGGTGATCTTTCCGTAATGGAATGACCCTTGCGGATTTGGACGGGCTGCATTTGCTGTCAAGTTCCACCTTCAAGAAAGACAGGAGAGAAAAATTAGTTTACATCCATAAAGCATCAGTTTAGCTGGTAAACTGCAGCAACGATAGAGTAACCAAGGGATACATTTTTCCTGGTTCTTTTTGGCTTGTTAAGGCTACATTGTTCTAGTGAAAGCTACATTAAGCGATTGTATTGTGTTTTTGTTCTGGTGAAAAATACAATCAGCAACTATATTTATGCATTTCAATGCTATTGGAGTTCAGCTTTTCTCCATATAGATCTGTCAAACTAGTACCATGGAATGTCCACAAATGAAAAACATTGGAACAAAAAAATAGGACACCCCTGATTTGAGAGTGGGACAGATCCAAACACATATTCCGATGGTGTAGGTTTCCACCACGTGTTGGGCAGCATGACCTCCGCCAAGGTGTGTGCGCTTCAAAGGTTGTTATAGGTTCGATATTTTTATTCCAAATTACGATGAGTTTTTAACTTCAAAAGCGGCAATTAGATTTAATCTGTAGTTTGCAACTGTCGAACAAGTCTAAATCTCAGGTGTGCAATTTCTTGCAAAATAGAGTAGCAACTGGACTACTTTCTTTGGACTACATTTTGTATTTTGCTCGTCATACATACCTGAGAGATCTGGCTTGCTGTATAGACCAGTCTATTTCGTTAGTCGGGCCAGCGGGCAAAGGTCCTGAAACTGCGGACTGGGAGTTTGTATAGTGTAGGACAGATGTAGCCGTGAGAATACTCTGTGTAAACCTTGTAGATGCAACAACATAGTAGTCCTTCGGAGGCTGATCCAAAGTCACTAGAACAGACATCGATTGGCCAACATGCACGTCAAGAGAATCATACATGTTCTGAACAACATTAGATCCCTCCACTTCAACCAGCTTCATTTTGTGTCCCTGAATCCTAAAATTAAAAGAGGTTGACAAGCCCACATTTGAAATCCTGAACATGTAGGTGTTTCCTGAAAAGCAAAAGAAAATGAACATTTTTAAATAAAATGAAGTTCTACGTGATCAAATAATTGTTCTATAATTAAAACACCATGTGGATTTCAGACAACAAAAGGTAGGTGATGGGCTGACCTGGATCACCGCTGAAGGTAGATTGAGTCTGCCCATTTATAAGGATGCCATCAGGAAAGGGAAGAGATTTGCCCGAGTCCAAATATTGCTGCTGCAATACCTGCCAATTCCCAGACATGTTGATAAATGATGAATACTACATGCTAATCCATCTGAGCATCAATATTATGTTTCATTTCACTGAGGCACCAATCTTATGGTTATATCTCGAACCAAATATTAGCTGGCTTGATTATTATTGTAAAAGAAGATGGATCTCTGGCAGGATATCGTGATTATTTATAGGATAAATACCAAGTACACATTTGGAGCACGTATAACCATTCACAACTGGATTCTAAAAAGGAATAAGCGTATGCTATGAATTGTAAAGTAGACAATAGCGGCTTTCTGAGACAACATCAATGATAGCGCAATACCAGAATGGGATTAAGGTCATTTAACTAGCTCCATCGTAAAGTTTCAAAAATGCAAGAACAACAAACTAGACCAGATAAAAAGTGGCCACAATTCTGTGAGAGGAAATAAAGTAAACAAGAAGAATGGAAATTTTTGAATTGCTTTTACAATACCAAATAAAAAAATCAGGAGAACGCAATTCCTGGCTAATAAACAAATCAGAAGTAATTCGCACTGAAAATGATCCACTTTCAAGAAATTAATATAAAAGAATCACATGATTAAGTTGATACGAAACACGTGAACTAAAAGACGCAAAAGTTCGTCCTATATACGCATCAACTATAGATATTCCTCACCTTATGGCTGGTCTTAAACCAATCTCCAACAAGAAGAGTAAAATCCTGAGTAGGCTTCGGGTATGGTACAGGGATAACAGATCTTGCATATACATTTAGTCCTCCAAACCCTCCAGCAGCTTTGTGCATTAGAGTTGATGGAAAGTATGAGAAGGTTCCAATCTGATCTTTGGTTTGGAACTTGTAAGTGTAGTTCGAGTTAGGAGGGATAGGGCAATTAGTCCCTAACACACCATCTTGCCACGAGTTCTTCCTCTGCTTGATTCCATTCCTACAAGTGCACAAGTACTATTGTAAGATTCTAAATGCCACCGACGTGAACAAGAATTAATGGATCAAAAAGTACATTAAATTAGCTAAGTAATGTGTAGCACTATCATTTTTCTCACAAATTAGGACATTCCTATTGTTTTACATTTTTAAAGCAGCATATTCAACAACTTAATGGTACGCTCATCCCAAATTCAAGGAGATAGAAACTTAGGTTGAATTTTCATGCCAACTATATTTTGTGGCTTTTCTTTACTATTCACCCACCGGTTTGTAACCTTAATCTATTTTTTCCCAAACTTATCATCAATTATTGTAAATATGTTCCACTATAATTCTGTCAAGTTTTGGTTTCTAAACTTTCAGATCATCAAAAACATTACACTCGTGGAGGCTGTTAATATTCTCATGGTCGCCAACAAATCCCAGATAATGCCGCTGTTTTGCCCTTGTCAACAAATCATTAGCCATTTTGCAATTTGTGCATATCAGAAAAAGCAAATAGTTGGAATGACTTATGAAACAGCAGGGAAAAGTATGGAAGTTGTAAGTTTGTGCCAACTTTGTAAGCTTAGGGAAGAAATATAACAGATAATGGATTCAGTTAGGAAAATATGTAACAAGTACTTATGAGTTCCAAGTTCAAATATGAACAAGGGAAATTCTATCAGTTAATCAACCATATGAATACCATAAAGAAACTTAAAGCAAATGCAGCCTAAAACAAAAGATGGACTTGCAAAGTGAGAGCGACTTACCATGTCAAGAGAAAAGGGTCATCCAGATTATTGATGACATTGATGATAAGGTTGTTGTTAGTGACAGCATCTAGTCTAGGTCCAGGGAATTGCCCATTTATAAGGATGACCTTCAAACATCAAAGACTACAACTTCAGAAATTATGTAACGGTTATGCTATTGACAGCCTCCTAAGTTTTCAATAAGTCAAGAAGAATACAGGAAAAAAAACACAATTTTTAATTCATTTTAAACACTTTTCGAGGTTCTTTTACACATAGAAAATTGTATTTTTTTTTTGTTTTTCCCTTGCCTTTTGACACAGCCCATTGGGCGGTTACTAGCATTTTTCATTGCATAGCTACTTGAGGAGCATAACTATATCATGACAATTCATCAGGGAATTGAAGAAGAAGTTCGTCATGAAGCCGACCTGTTGAGGAACACCCAGAGGTGAAGCTGTTCCGTAAGTGACAGTCCATGTGTAGAAGAAATAAGGATCTTCCGCTTTTACCATACAAACACTCAAGAGAGCCAGAGCAACAAAGATTGAATGGAGTAAAACTGTCCTTCCCATTTGAAGCAGAAGAAGTAACACCAAAGCTCTTGAATCTAAAGACAAAATGAGAACACATCCACACAAGACATTAAAAACCCAGACGCAAGTATAGCAAGACCAGATCTTCAAATAGCAAAATTAACTTCTCTAAATGCAAATGGCCTTTGATAAACAGAACCAAACCCAGATAGGTAAATGTAGTAAGAGTGCTTTCCCCATTGTCGCAGCAGCGAGAGAAAAAACCAAGGGAGTCAATTCCTCTCCATATCCCATCTCTCCATACTCTCCTTATGGCTCCCACCCCCAAGCTAACACCGAGAATCGAAACTGTTCATCTTGTAGAACTCGCATTCTCAAGAATGGAAGCGAGAAGAGAGTAGGGAGAGATGGAGTATGGAGAGGAATTGATCCCAAAAGGCCAAACCAAATGAGACTGTACCCATAGTGGACACGGGACACGTAGAACCAAAATCCAAAATGGAAAATCCAGATCTCCAAACGAGTAACTAGGAGATACCCATTGTCAAGCAAGCATGTTTTCACACAAGAAAGAAGGCATTATGCGTACACAAGCAAATTAACCCACATGGGAATGCTTGGATTCTTGGATAGATTTCAAAAGACTACAAGTACAAAAAGCAGGGCAAAATCATCACCAGATCCAGAAAGAAAAAAGAAAACAAAATGAGAGGAGAAATGGGAACGTACCGAGTACAAGTTTCTCTATTCTACAAAAATGGAAAGAACAATGAGAAGAAAGAATACACTCCGTCTCTCTCTATATAAGTATATATGTATGTCTAAACTGTATCTGTGTTGACTAATTCACAGTCGACATGAGTCCACATCTCTGCATAATATATACACATTTATGGGTATATATGCATGTTGAGCGGTGAGGGTTAAATTAGTTAAAATAAATAAATTATGGGAATCCAAAGGGGTGTGGGTGTTAGCTGGCAGTGAGCTCATACCTTGGAATTGGAGGGTTTTGACGCGTTACCGCGTAATCATGAATTGCATCATCAAGGCAGGCTGTAACTACTACCACTTTCATGTTCATACTACTGCTATTGATTAGTCTTTTCTTTTCTTTTCTTTTCTTGGGAAAAGAGTGAAGGTGAAGAAATTAACTGTCGGACGTCGGAACGTGCATCCCTTGAATCTCGCCGTTGGTTACGGATAATAATAGTGGAGTAGGAGAGCAAGAAGTTTTAATAAGTTTGATTATTCGGTGTTCCTTGCGCTCCAGGAGGCTTCACCGTCACACATTCGGGTGAAGCTCATATTTTAAGGGGGAAATTACATTAAACCCCCCTAAACTACCATTCGGGGACACTTTGCCCCCTCCATCTACAAAAGTGGACACTTAACCCCCTCGAACTATCTTTTGCTTAACAGGTGAGTCCTGCCGTTACCAATCCGTTAAGGATTCGGATGGAAGTCTTGCCACTTTGCCCTCATCCTCTCCGCACACGAGTTCCTCTGCAACTTGAATCTCTCTCCTTCTGTCCGTACCCCATTCCATGGAAGGAAGTATTTCGAGTCAAAACGGCAGAGATGATCCCGATCTTGGGAATTTCTTTTTCTGCAGAACACCAACAAAGATCTGCGTTTGTTCATTTGAACACAAGAAAACCCAATCTTTGATCCATCGGCCCCGTCGTAAAACCCCACGTTTTCGGCTCCAAATCGTCCAACACGTTTCTCTCTCCTCTTACAACATCTTCAGCCAAATCGTCCTTCTCCTTCTCTCCCAAAACCCAGATTTAACCACGACATCGTTGACCACTACCACCACGCCGGGAAACCAGGTTTCACGCCGATCACGACCACCACGACGCCATCGTCGACCACCCCCTCATCAATAGCTGATGCAAATTTCACAGATTTTTTGGCGCCGCGAAATCCTCGTTGTTGCTGCCGTCATCATCGCCGAAAATATCACCTCGCAGCTCCAAGCAAACCAAATCGTTTTCCAAGAATCCAAATGGGTTTGCGTCAGAAATCAATTGCTGACATGGTGGTAGTAAATTAGTAATGGGCTAGGCCGATCGATGACATGGGTTCGAAGCAAACCGAGCTCGGCTCATTAATTGTTGGATGAAGTCTTTGATCCCGCCGTCGGTGTTGGTTGGGTTTGATCGGTGGGTGGGGAAAGTGGGTTTTCTGTTGGGTGGGTTGGGTTGAGGAATTGGAGGATTAACATCCAGCCATGGCAATTGTTTGGGTTTAATTTTATGGGTTTGATTTTAGGCACTATGGAGACTATAGTGATGGTGGAGAAGACGGTGGTGGGGCCGAGGGAGAGTGGCTTTGGACGGTGGATACGAGGCGACGGCGGTGATCCGAGGAGAGGGAAGAAGGTGAGGTATGGGGAGAGGGTTTTGGATTGTACTGCAGAACAAAACAAGGGTAAAAAGGTAACTTCAGGAGTTCTGTTAACAGCATCCATTTGATTTCACGAATCGGTAGTTCGAGGGGGTTAAGTGTCCACTTTTGTAGATGGAGGGGGCAAAGTGTCCCCGAGTGGTAGTTTAGGGGGGTTTAATGTAATTTCCCCTATTTTAAGGCTTGTTTTGGCTCAATAAGTTAAAATGAATTTTTTTTTTATTCAAAAAATTTTGCATAAAACTTTTGTGACTTGTTAATTTGTCATGTCGAGAGGAATCGAAAAAGTAAAAAAATTATGATCAAAACTCACGATTTTTTGAATACATTAAGACAAAAATACTAGTGTCTTTTTGGCTTGTTTTTGTTTTCATTCAAAAAATTATGAATTTCAATCATAATTTTTATTTTTCTGATTCTTTTCTCGTAGAAAAGAATCAGTAAGTCACAAGAGTTTAACGCAAAATAAACAAGTGAGAAAAAAATTGAATACAGACAAAAAAAAAAAAGAAAAAGTCCGAAACAAGAAGTATTGGATCCCACGTGAATCTATGTTGGTGGAGGCCTTTGAAGCGTCATATAACAGTGCTCCAAGAATAATTAATAATTTCCTAGTTAATAAATTCACGAGGTTTTAAAATCTCATTTAGGATCTTGAAGTAAATACTTTTACGAAATTACCCCTACATCCACCGGGAAAGTAGTCCTCCAAAAATGCATTAGGGCATCCGCACAAGACTCTTCAAATTTTGGACCAAATTACACCTTAAAAACTCACTTTATTACTTTAGCTAGCCATTTTTACAATGTCTACTACATCTGACTCTCTACTGTCACTCTCTTCTCAATTAAATATTCGTATTTAGGATGAATGATAAAAAAATAATTTTTTACATTTTTTTTATAAGTGCAGATCTTATTAAGCGCAACCAACCATAATTTTTTACATTGTTTATTTATTACTAAAAAATATGGTTAAAAAATTAAATGTTTCAATTTTAAATCTGTTTGAACCGGTGCAAAGATTTTATCTTTCTGATCCTTTTAACCTAAATAGTCATAATAAATTTTTGACTCCAAGGCTTTCAACGAGTTTCCTAAGAGAGTCCTGGAATCAAATATAAAAAGTTTGAATGGAAAACATTAAATTAATGTTTAACCTGTGAATAGTTCCTCTTTGTTTTCCACGAGGTACTGTACAAATGTTAGTTTGATGCCAAGAGAGGAGAGGCTGATGCAAGGTTAATTTCCTCTTTTGGCTCGGTACTGTAGCGTCCCTGATGCAAATACTCTTACGGGGTATGGTGATTAGTGCACTCGGTAAATTTGACCTAAATTTCATGTTCATTATCTAAACAGTTTAGTTTACAAAGTTCCCTAAGTAGATCGTCCATGAAAAAAAAATTGGAATATTGGTCAAATATCATTTGTAATTTTGGATAATGCTCGTTACTGTATTTACTTAAAATATAGATGGTCAGCATGATTTAGAAAATGAAAGGTAAGAAAAATCTATCTCGATTATCAACTCGGCAACTCCTACTCAAATTAAATTTTTACAGTTGGACTATGTTTGGATGATCAAAATTTTCAGTAGAAATATGAATAGGATTAGAGTGATTTACTTATATATCCCTTCGACTTTTCACAAAAGTTCAACTTAGTCCTTCAAATTTCAATTTTAACAAAATAAACCTTCGATTTGCAAATTGGTTTCAATGTCATCCCTCAGTTGGGTTCCGTTAAGAATTTGGACGGAAAGTAGACATATGCCCATCACGTGATCTTCCCCCAGGGGCATATTTGCCCATTCCCTCTCTCCCTTAACCATCATCATCATCACCACCACCACCACCATCTTCTCTCTCCACTTTCTCGTCCACCGTCCCAATCCTCACCAAACCCATTCCCTTCCCTTCCTAACCAAATCCATTCCAATTAGCACTCTAAGCACGTGGGCTCTGGAGAATCAAACTCATAAACCTAGAGCCACTCTACCTTGACAGTTTAATCAAGAATTGGGAATGAAATAATCAACCAGCACCTGTGCAATATAACTGCAAAAATACTAAAACCAGATACCAAATCCATTCCAATATAACTGCAAAAATGCTGCATTTAGAACCAATTTTCACCTGGAAAGCTGATTTGAGATTAGACAAAAGAGAATAGCAAAATCAAGCTCCTGTACGAGTTGTAATCTCGATGAAATCATAGCCGTCCGACGACGTTCGGGTGATACAGCTTCACCAGGCTTCGGTACGTCAACGTCGCGTTCCTCTTCGCTCGCAATACCTCGTACAGGCTCCCTCCTCGTTGCTGTAGTTGCTAATTCCTCGGTTCTAAAGACGGCACCGTTTCAGCGCACAAGCCCTTACACGGTGGCCGCCGGTAAGGTGTTGCACGCCGACACATCTCTGTTCATGGTTAGTTGGACAGCGATTTGGGGCAGTAAGGTGCTCTTTTTTCTTTTTGGAACTGAATGGGGGTGCTCTTTTGTTTGGGTTTTCGGTGAGTGGTTGTGTGTCGGAGGTGGGGGTAGCCGGTGGTGGAGTATGTCGTGGGTCACATGACCACTGAAATTTTCTTCTTTCTTTTTTTTTGGTAAACGAAAATATGAGGAGAACTGGAGAAGTTGGGTCTTGGCCAGTTGGCTGGGAACCTAACTCAATTTGCTTTCCTTTAACAGCTTCCATGGGAATGATTACTGTAAAAGCACCAATCTTAGCCATTGTCTCTGTCCCAGACTCCCCACTCTCTCTCTCTCTCTCTCTCTCTCTCTTGGAGTCTGAGGCGATAGGGTTAAGGTTGGGAGGGGAATGGGCAAATATGCCCCCGGGGAAAGATCACGTGATGGGCACATGCCTACTTTCCGTCCAAATTCTTAACGGAACCCAACTGAGGGATGACATTGAAATCAATTTGCAAATCGAAGGTTTATTTTGTTGAAATTGAAACTTGAAGGACTACGTTGAACTTTTGTGAAAAGTCGAAGGGATATATAAGTAAATTACTCATAGGATTATCATGAATCAAATTCCTGAAAATTTTATTGAGTAGGAATAAGAATATGATTAGTAGGAAGTAAATTTCTAGGAATACAGTACCTGAAGTAATTTCATTCCGGTATTTTGATTAATTCAGTAATCCTTTTGTATTTGATTAAACCAAGGATATGAAGATTTCCATGCGGTAAGGGAGGGATAAGATTCTCGTTCAATCTGGTAATGTGATTTTTGGTTGGATGTGTCATTATGAATCACAGTCATATTCTTATCTCTCCCAAACGTAGGAATCCTGAAAGTATGGCTTCACATTCTATAGTCGTCGTTCTTTCCAAACGTCATATTCATGAAAGTATGATGTCACATTCTCATTCCTCTTTAACATCCATGTCATTCAAACAGAGCGTTGTGTAGTGTATTATGAACTCGATAAACTAAACGGTGGCGGATCCAAAAAGGAAAAAAGACAAAGTAAATGGTGCATGCGCATCATGAGACAAAGATTCGAGTGAAACCCCCAGGGTGTATTGGTCCAGTACCACCTCCACCAACCACCGCCACCTGTACTCCCCAACTCACACATCAATATTTTTCTAGTCGTGTATGCTAAGGAGAAAGGCATTGTTGTCAAAATACACACACATCAATTATCTATTTCTTAGCATGAAATTCTTGGTGAGCACGTGGTTCAAATAAGTTGAACATATATTATCTACAGAGCCAGTCTTGACTTTTCTGGAACTTAAAAGCAAAAATTAAAAATAAAATCCTTTTGTTGGACTATTATAAGGGGTAAAAAAGTACAAGGGCCCTTGAAATTCAAAAACTATTGAAAGCCTTAAGCGATCACAACACGAGCTTTATCTCACGGCCGGCTCTTAGTATCGAGAAACTTTTGGTTGCAAATCAGGTACCACGTGATACCCGTGCAGCACATCCGAGCCGTCCAAGCCGAGCAACCGATGGTCCAAATCGAAAAAACATTTTCATTTTTTTTCCTGTTTTTTTAAATCCATTCGGTACCTTTGTACCCGGACGATCGGTTGTATTTTTTGACAACCCAAATGTGCTACACAAATACCACGTCACTAATTGCACCCAAAAATTTCTCCTCAGTATCTATCTAGTACAGTAGCATCTGTATGGACAAATAAAGCTTTTTGGCACTCTGTATACACCCACACATGATCACCATGGAGCCGTTATTGGTAGTTAACCACCAATCAGGAATTAAGAATTCATAATCAAGATTATACGGTTTTTTTTTTTCCCCAAACGATAACAAATAATATTATAACTCCAATGAAAGATTACATCAAGATGAAAACTCGTCCTTAGACAAAGGACCAAGTAACCAAGACAGCGGGGATTCATCCCACAGACTACATCCCAAACCAACTAAACATTTTTGTGCGGAAACAAGAAACAACCCAACTGGGAGAAACTCAATCGAGAGAAAAAGTCACGGCAAGAAATCAGAGAAAAAACTTCCAAAAAAGGAAGAAAAATAAGCAAAAGATCGCAAATCAACAAGAAAATGAAAAACCTCGCTCTCATCATCCACCAACCTAAATCTCCAACTCCGATGACCCAAACATGCACAAAAAGCTCCGCACCCACAGCTGCACATCTAAACCCACCACCAGACGAGTCATCGGCGAATGACGAATATGGAGAAGGTCCGACGGTAGAGGAACTGGGAAGGCCAAGGTGTCGGGAGGCGTGAGGGGAGGATGAGGGTGGAGAGTGATGAAAAGAGAAGAAAGGAGATTCCGATTGGAGGCTGACGGAGAGAAAAACTCCATAGGGGAGATCGCCCCCACCCCCCCGGGTCCATTTTAAGTGGAAACCCTAGAGGGAGGGAGGAGAATGAAGAAACAAAGAGGTGCGACGGCTAGGGTTAGAGAGAGAGAGAGAGAGAGAGAGAGAGTTGAGAACCGACACCCAAGATATGCTTTTGTTTGCATAGTTGACGGGCGTATTTTGTTAACTAAAATAAGTACTTACTTATTTTTTAAATAATTAAGTACATATTTTTTTAATTAAAAGTGATGTATTGTGAGAAAATGAAATGTCTCGTAAAACAGAAGATAAGTACTTAAGAAATAAGAATCTACAGAACTTTAACGGTTGTAGTTTGTATCTAGGTGTAGCGAGATTATAGATTCATCTTTTATAGTGGGGATGTTGATCTACTTGAGAACCAATTCTAAAATGGATTCTTTTAAATGCATTAACAAAATGATAAATTAAAGAATGAAGAATTCAAAAATCACCTTTGGATGAGCTTCGGAGTCCCAATAGAAATTCACCCACTAAAAAAACTTTCGAGATTCTCAGGGCTTGTTCCAGAACTGGGAAAACTTCTTATTTTTTGTGGAATAAGAAGCCCCGTTCTAGAACAAATAAGTAGCCTGCTTCTTATTTCGGAAAAAGAAGCTTCGATCCACAACCCAATCGGACCGGCGGCCGCGCCGGGCCGTCTCCGGCCACCGGACGGCTAATCCGACCAAGGGGGCCTCGCGGAATCAATGGCATCCGAGGTGTGTAGGATGCTTGATCAAACACCATTTTCGTGTACGTATGATATTTGATAAGTACAAGGAAAAATGGTGCTCGTATAAAGAATCCTACACACCTCGGATGCCATTGATTCCCGCGTAGGCCCCCTTGATTTTTTTTTTTACGGCTCGGATCGGCCGTCCGGTGGCCGGAGATGGCCCGACCGGCCGCCGGTACGATTTTCGTCCGTCGGCGCCAATTATATAGGTTCCAGTCTTATTTTTTGTATAGGTAACTTCAAGCTCAAAAATCATGTGTTTACGCAAATAATTTTTCTATCACTATGGATCTTATTTGATAGATCTCATTGAGATTTTTAATACGGTGCAAAAAAATTTTTTTTTTCTTTTTTGTTATATTTGAGTTTGAAAATGTGAAAAAAACTTTTTGTTTGGGAAAAATAAGAAGTATGAGAAATAAGTACTTATTTTTTAAGAAGGTTTTCGGAACGGGCCCTCAGTATAATTCAAAATTTTACAATCTACATAAAATATAACTAGCTCCCAAACGCCTATTATATGTGCTGTGCAACTTAACCACATTTAATTTGCGGCACACATGGGGTAATGTTAGTTTTTAAAAATACAAAAAGAAAGAGAGATAAATTGGAAAAGAAAAGCTAATAGTAAGGCAAAAAAGTGGGGTGTGTGGGACCCTGAGTGGGAAAAAGCAAGTAAGAAAACAATAAAAACTTAAAAAATAAAAGAAATTTTATCCCTTTTTTTTTTTTTTTTGTGTGTGTGGACCGCGGACCAAAGCATGGAAAATTTTGTTGCTTGAACTGGTTTTTGGGCCTACCAGGAGCGCTCTTTGACTAATATCGTTGGTTTTTAGGGCATCTGCATGTGCCTTGCTACTGCCCTCGTGGCACTACAGTAGCGAGTAATTGTGCAAGAATCTTTTGTGCTTCAGCCTCGTTGCTCATTGGATTAAATTACAAAATCTACAATCACTCGTTTGTAGAGACGAGACACTATTCAAGGGTTAAACCAATATTTTATTATTTTTTACACCAAATCCATTCCATTAGCACTCTACCAAAGGCCCTGTTTGAACCCCAACAAATGGGCAATAAATTGATAATTTTTGAAGAGTCCATTACGGGTTCTTCAAAAATGATTCAAACTGCAAGTCATCCTTGAAATGTTTTTCCATGGGTTCCTGAAAAAAATTAGTTCAATCCAATATTGATAAGAGCTATTTCAAAATTTGTGGAGCGTCCTACGAATTCGCCCTATGAATTTTGAAATACAGTAGCTCTTACCGATATCGGATTGAGCTAATTTTTTTTAGGAACCCATAAAAAAAACATTTCAGGAATGACTTGCGATTTGTACCATCTTTGTAAAATTCGTAATGGGCTCCGCAAAAATCTTCAAATTTTTTACCCATTTGTTGTGCCCCAAACAGGGCCATTGGCAAGAAATATTTAATTGAGAAGAAAATGAGAGTAAATAATATTTTTAATGAGATGACTTTAACGTAGAGAGGCTGATGCAGTAGACATTTTAAAAATAAGTAGCTAAAGTAATAAAATGAACTTTTGAGGTATAATTTGGTCCAAAATTTGAAGAGCGTAATACGGATGCTCTTAGTATACCGCAATATTGGTTATCCAATTGAAGAGGAGTATTAAATTTAGACACTTATTCGAACTTTATTATTACATTTAGGAGCAATGAGGTTGCGAAATCATTATTCTTAGAGAGAAAGTCAGTATAACTTTATTGAAACTTGAAAAACAGTTCGACATTACATAATTTCTTCAGACACAGCACAAAAATAATGGAAGTTCATCCACCGAGAATGGACGATAGGAGTAATCCCTCAAGATTAATTGAGATGCGCTTAAACTAACTCAGACAACTGAAAACCATTGAAGTTCATTATTGGATGAATTTAATGAGAGGCAGAAGTACGCTTTATTTTATTTTACTATTTTGATTGTAGAGAGGGGAGGCAAGTTGGGAAGAGAGATTAATCCATGCATGCATGTGAGGTGTCGGTTCAGTGAGTAGGTAAGGTTGTGGGCACCACCCGCATTCACTCTCCGCGTTTTACTGCAGAGTTTGTATATTTTGCGATACAGACATGTAAGTACAAATTTCTACAAAATCTTTACACTATACTTCACCATGTGTAATGTGTATATATGAAAATAAAATACTACTGTAGTAAGTATTCCCTCCATCCCGATTTGATTGTTACTTTTTTGATTTTTGCATATCTTAAATTGACTTTCCGATTTCAAAAATCATTGGATTACATTGTGTAAATTTCCTTTTATGCCCTTTCCCCTTTTCTTTTAAAGTTGATGGGCGGCAACTATTGGACTAATTTAGCGCCATTTTGTTTTGGAACTACTGTACTCTTAACAACGCTGCTAACCACACAGATAATCTGTGCACAGATTTTATTGTGGGGCCCCATACAAATAAGTCGAGCCGTTCATTAAATGTAAAACATTTTTTCAAGAGTCCCCTGCTAAAAATCAGCCCACTCTAATACCTTCAGGTGCTCAATCCAATCATCAAAATTTTCATTCAGATTTTCGGATAATGAAAAGTAATATAATTGGATCGAGCACCTTTAGGTATTGAATTGAGCTGATTTTTTGCAAAGGCCCCTGAAAAAATATTTTAAATTTAATGAACGATTTGGATTATTTGTGTGGAACGAACCCGTGGTGGATTTCACAACAAAATATGTGCACAATCTATGCCCAGATTGTTTGTGTGAACAGACTTGTTGTACTTTATTCTTCTATTATCTAGAAGATTTCAAATCAGACAAAACTTTTCCTTAAGTTTAATGCCAAACTTGAATTCCAAAAATGATGGAGGGTATTTTTGAAAATCTCTTACAATTTATAGCAATTATTTGGTTCCCTTAAAAAGTTGAAAGCTCAAGATTGGACAAACAAATTAAAACGGAAAAAGTATATATGTACTAGTATATAAATTGCACATTGTCTCACAATACATCAGCTAAGCAGAACGACACCTAGCTACCACTGTGTTTATAAACAAATACTACTTATTCTTCTTTCGGTGCTTTGGAAAGTAAACCTAGTACTTATTCAAATGCTTTCTTCAAGCTACCTTCTCCAGAAAGAAATTTGCTGCGATCGATAACACCGGAACTATCTACAGATGCAGCTAGCCTGCCTCTTAGGCAATGAAAAAAATAATCTACATATGCTGCCTATACCGACGTGCTTTACACTAATTAATTACTTTCGTGTCACCTCCCTTATACTTACGATTATGATGATTAATTGGAAGAATGTTTTACTTTGCATGCAAACACCCATAACATGCACGCAAAGCCAGGGCGGTTTGTGGAATTTACAGGAAGGTGTTCGAAAATCACTTCGATTCAACTAGTTCTGTTACCCAATTATTATCCACATGCAAGATCGATCTCATATATTATCTACGGTGCGATAAAAAAAAAAAAAAGAGAGAATTGTTTTCACGAGTTCTCATATTATCAGCTAAGCAGGATTAAATTGATAGATTATTTCTCTACTATCTTTTTGCGGAAAATTGATGCGAATAGGTTGCCATGGACCTTTTTTGAGATATATTTAATTCCTCTTAATTATTTTGTTCCTAGCATTAGAATTATACGACAAGATTTTTGTTGTTGTCGTAGTCATGAATCCAAATGAAAACGAAAATTTTTCAAAGTCAACAAGAATCTACTTACAAAATCTGTGAGTGACTACCGTTGGTGGGCAAGCTAGTGTAGATCCGCTCCTGCTCGGAAGCTTCCAAAAGAGCTAAAGAACCACGTGGAGTTGTTGGATTTGAACGAATTTTCCACCCACAATTAAACTAGTAATTTGCAAGACATTTAGGCTCTGTTTGTTTGGGTGAAAAAAAATTTCGGTAAAATATTTTATCTATTTTTCGGTGTTTGGTTGTGTAAAAAATAAGAAAAATATTTTACATGTAAAACACTTTTCATTAATTAGATGAAAATGACTAATCCATAAATGTTCCGTAAGTAATTATTTTCTAAA
This sequence comes from Rhododendron molle, assembly GCA_025413875.1. Classification (NCBI taxonomy): domain Eukaryota; kingdom Viridiplantae; phylum Streptophyta; class Magnoliopsida; order Ericales; family Ericaceae; genus Rhododendron; species Rhododendron molle. Next base: position 13,507,044 of record CM046395.1, on the reverse strand, counting down.
ATGAACCTGCTGCCTTTTATTACAAATTTTACTACTCAGTTTCCTCAATCATTAGTGTTGAGCCACGTTCAATTTTAATATTTCCTGATCTCTCCGCCGTTTAGGCCCCTCCCTCTCTCTACACTATTTTGTCAATTTCTGGAAATATTTTTCAAGTGCCAACCAAACACCAGAAAATAAAATTTTAAAATTTGTTTTCTGAAAAAATATTTTACATCGAAACAAAATGGAGCCTTAGAAAAAAAAAATAGTTCTGAAAATCATGGACGGAACAAGTACAGTATTTTGGTTTTTTACAAGTAAACCAAACATGTACATATCGTGCACATATAAATTTTGTGGGGCCCACCTTGTGTCTCATAAAGATGATTCGAACGCCCAATATTTTTAAAATATTTTTTTATGGAATCCCTTAAAAAATCAGCTGAACCCGATATCAGTAAGGATTTTTTCGGAATTTGTAGGGGCGAAACTACCTAACTGCTCAGTTTCACTCCTACAAATTCAAGAAAAATCTTTACCGATATCGGGTTGATCTAATTTTTTACAGGGTCCTAAAAAAAATATTTAAAAAATAATAGACGGTTCAAATCATTTCTGTGGGATCCGAGATGGGCCGCGCAAATCTCATATGTACATAATATGTACATACCATATGTACTCATAGCAAGACTCTTTTAAAAAATACGCTAATCATGTTAGCGTTAAAACTTAAAACCTTGCCCGTTACTTTCTCCCGCCACCCCGAAAAATTATTCCCCGTATCCTCTCTATTTCATTACAATTACACATATTGTGGGACCAGGGGCGTGCTGCACGCCCAGTGCACAGCAGTCAGCACAGTGCTATGCGGTCTCAACTGTTCAAAAGTGTGTTATGGATGGTCCAAATTTTAAAAAACATTTCCGGGGAAGAGTTAAACTCTTCTGTTAACTATTTTTCGGAAAAGTTTCATTTTAATTCAGACCATTGATTACTGAGATAGACGGTCCAGATGGTGCACAACACAGTCCCCGCTTCCCATATTGTGATAGAACTCTGGGCGTTTCCACTAATCAACAAGTTATGGACCACAGTTATTTAATTTTTTCCTTAATCAAATGTTTTTCACGTTTGTTAGTTTTGCGCCAAACTTTTATGTATTATGGGATCATCTCGAAGAGAGAAATTGAAAAAGTTTGGAGCAAAATTATCAAAGTTGTAAATCATAACCAGGGCCGGCTCCAATGTTTGTGTTGCCGAAGCCCGACTCTGAACTTGGTTGCCCGCTTACTACTATGAAGTTATAAGAAATAAAAATACATACAAGTCAAAAAAAACAAAATCAATGTTACATTGTGCTTGTAGTTTGAATTACATCGAAAAATTCAAATTAAAATGTAACCTCGGTTATAGTGCTTTTTGATTAACACGATCCAATTCAAAGTAAACACATTCTCATTGCATGCAAAAATTGACACTAAAATACATTAGTGACCCCAAAAAAATTGTTATCACAAAGATGTCATTAAAAGAAGGTGACAATTTTCATAAATGTGTCTCTCACTCTCTTATTAGCTTTAGTGACCAAAAAAAAAAAGAGACTTGGAATAGTGGGAACCCATGACCTTCCTTGTGGGATCTTAAATGCATGTTGTTGACCAATAAACTTGTAACGCCCCGACTTTTCGGGTGTAAAATAAATAATTTCTTTAAGACAATTTTGCTAAATAAATATGATTTTCCAAAATAAATATTTTGCTAATACAATCTCAAGATAGATTACGGAATCAAAATACACTATCTTCAGAGCTGACTCTAATCTGGATACAAATCCTAAGCATCCTCGATCTTCGTTACTGATATTCTTTTCTGTCCAGCTGCATCATCGTTGAATCTCCTCCGTCGAATCCTGCATCTCTCGCAAATTGATGTGAAAGCGATCGATTTGCGGAATCTGAGCGTATCAAGTGGTGATAAATCATGATAAAATTATCAAGCTTGACCACCCCTCTTACATTACAATTAGCAATCAACAGGAGATAATGATACGAACAAGTAAATCAATGATAATTCACATAACTTGTTTCTTTACTATCCATTAACTTGTGAAATCTAAGATCTCTCCGAGATCTTTCCTCTAACCACTAGCCATCTCGATCCCGTGAGATCGACTTCCACTTTGTTGTCGCGGGGAACACACAAGTTATGTCAGAGAGTGTGCGCGATAACTACAACAAGGGTAAGCTTATCATGCCGTGCTAGGGTTCGACTATCTTATAAACCACATCACAATTCTTTTCACAATCATCCTTTGGACACCCGCGATTATCAATTCATCAGCTTTGGACACGCATGAGTATGATTCTCATCACTATCTCATCATATCACAACATCACGCTGCGGGCAACTCTAAGCAGAAAATAAGCCTGCGAATTTATCCATTACTTAACATCTTCGTGATTTCTAATTCGCATACCACCCCATGTCCCTAGGGTCCAATCTAACAGTCAACTGAAGCATCGATACAATATCAATTATAAACAAAAAATAATTAAAACAAATAACAGATGGATCGAAACAATTAATAAGCAATGCAATCACATAACCTTTTATGACTGGGCCGTTGCCCTTAATCTCGTATGGTCACAAAGTCATTAAGAATGTAAGAATTATTTAATTAAGATTTAAAAATAATTTTCTGGACTTTCGTTAATTAATTATAAGTAATTAAGTTAATTAAACACTAATTAAATGCATTAATTAGGTAAAAATATTAGAATAATTATCATAACCTTAATAAAGGTCCTAACAGTCCTCTATAATAAGTTCGAGTGCTAAAAGTTAGGTTTGGATGCTCATGGAATTATTTTAAATAAAAAGATTAAGTTAATAAGCAAAAGAAGACTAGATAGATAATAAATAATTAAATAATTGAAAATATATTTACATTAACAAAACATTATCTTAGGACTGTAAGAAGTCTAAATAAAATTATTCGGAATTATCAACATCTTTTATAATATTTTAAAGTATTTTTATTTAGAAACAATGCGTAAATAATAATAATTAGTTAATGAAATAAATAAAATCTTATTTTAATAAAATATCATCTTTGAGATGTAAGAAGTCTAGAAAAATATTTTAGACATTAAAAACATTATTTGTAAGGTCGTAACTATTTTTCGTTTGAAACTTTAACTAAAAATAAAATAAATAACAAATAACATCAAAAAGTTATGAAATTAACAACTTATGATCTTTAAGAAGTTAGGAATCTAAGAAAAATAGTTTGGGGATTTATAGAATAATTTAAAAGGTCGCAACGATTTTTAGTTTACAAACGATCACACGATTAGGAATAAAAATTAAATAAATCGGATATTAAATAAAAAAAATATGAAACTAACAAGGTATGAACTTTAGAATGTTAGGAACCTAGGATAAAAATTTCGGAGTCAAAATATATTTTTAAAGAATTGTAAATCAATTCGACGAAACTGACCAAAGCCTTGCAATTTGGGGAAACGGAGTTAGCGACGCGAACTCGCGATGTCTGATTCTAGCGTTTGGGCGCCTTGAACCTTCGTGCGCGAGTGTCATGGCTGCCTTGATTTTTGGTTTTCGCTTGTTTTTCGATGCATGGGACTACGAGGTCATTGGTTTATGTCTATAAACACTTAATATACTTAGAGGAGGCGTCGGATTATAATACCTTGGTTCGGATTAAATTCGTTTTGATCGAAAACTTGAATTTGGAAAAGACGACTTCAATTCCGTCGATCGGGGACCTTGGGCTCGAATTGGATGATCTTGGGAGATGCTTGGGGTCGAGGAAAGTGTGATTGGAATGATCAATTCGGATCTTGGTCGGGTCTAGGACACAAACCCACTTTTCTCTCTCTTTCTTTCTCTCTCTAAAACTCCATGGATTGGAATTCGATTTTCTTCAAATTCTCTCTCTCTTCTGGACTTGTAGGGTGTAAGAATTTCGTAGGGAACCCTAGGATCGACGTAATGAAGTATTTATAGAGAATTGAGAAGGGTTTCGATTAAAAACGGGTTTAAAGAAGTTGTATCCTTCTAGGACTCGAATTGAGACGCGATACGAACGAAAATACGATCACGGAGGAAGCATAAACGAATTAGGAGGGTGAGGGACGAGAGAAATGCGCATGCATGCAATTACTTGTTTGTAAAGTAAGAAAGAAAGAAAATAAAATTAAATAGGATAAGATAAGATAGATAATTAGTTTAGGAAAAGAATTTAATTATCGCTAATTATACTTTTTAATGATATTATTAAAAATAAAGATTTATGGAAATAAGATTTGTAAATCCTTTTTAAAAAAATTTGTTCGGAAATTCTGGGTCGTTACAAAACTAGCTACACCCTTTGAGCTATATATTTGTTAAACTATAAACGTGTACATTAACATGAATATTTTTTTAGTTGCCCTAGCCCGGGGTTGCTCAAGCCCACGGGCTTGCGGAGCTTACCCCCAGACCGACCCTAATCATAACTTAGTGATTAGTGGAAATACATCCAATCAAAGCAAAATGTATGCCCCTAGAGCATCACATGGGCCCACCTCGGTGGTGGTGTTACTACTATTTCGTTGAATTTTGTTTTAACACGTACTTAGCCATCATTTTCCCTTCTTTTTTTTTTGACAAATTCGATTTCGTTGGATAGCACGAGTTTTGGGGCATAACGTTGATAGTTGCATGGCTATTACAGGAGTAGTACTTTTTTGCCAATTTCTTAGACGTGCTAGGGCTTCATTGGAGGTTAGTTTTGTTTGCCCAGTTGAAAATGGATGGGCCTCCTTTGCCAAACCCAAGCCCATCACGAGCTTCTTCTTCTTCTTCTTTTTTTTTTTTTGTCCAACGAAAAACCAAACTAATTCATTGATATAGGCCATACGACATCTACAAATAGATATCCAAATACAGACCAAAGCCATATAGCCGAAACTGATAACTAATTGAGCTGAGTACCTGCTGGAATGTTCAAAATTATAATTACATATTATTATGGTGGACTTTTTGTCGGAATTGCCTTAGTTTTAGACACTTTACACAACCTTCCCAATCGGGGGAAAAAAATTACAATAAAAATCCCATTTCATTTGGATGAAGAGCACGATTAATTATTGTGTTATAGGAATAAAAAAAATGTAACAAAATTGTTCATTGCATTCTAGATATAAATCCGTTACAACTGCTTGCACATATTCTTTCTTGGTGTTTGCTTTGATCGTTTTGCTTTGTTTCCATCTACAGTGGTCGCCTTTTTTCGTGTCTCCTTTCTTTATATTTTATTATGGCGTTTGGTTAGTATCAACGTCATTTTTATAGCAGGAATCTGACCGTTTCCGATTTCAAAAGGAGATAGACTCAAATCAAATTACGAGACCTCTCGGTTTGCTGCTCAAGTTCTTTCTAATTAGTGTCATGGTGAAAGCACAATTAGGACATACAACAACGAGGTTAAAAGACTTATCAAAAAAAAACAACGAGGTTAAAAGCAAAAACCGGATTTTATGTCATGGTGAAAACAGAATCGGATGTTATGTACACATCAGCAGAAAAGAAAGCGTACAAGAGTCCCTTCTCTCTTCTTGTGAAAGACTGCCATAGTCTCTAACTCCCGATTCATCATGACTTACCTTAATCTCTCGACGTTGGCGCATGTATCTGATTTTTCATAGCTAGTGATTCGAAGGAGGCTACTGTTCTTGCGCTTGTTTAATTTCCAATTTCTGTTTTTGGTAAAATAATGTTTTTATCTTTGTTACTTTCTTTAACGTGAAATTACCTTTTTTTTTTCCCGACGATCAATGGTGTCCAGTTCAATCTAGGCACACCTCAATTAATTTTATTCCCGGTCCGATCAAAGACAAACCATATATAGTATATACCATACCATGTTAAAATAAAGAAATTTACAAAAAAAAAAAAAAATTACTTTTTTGCAGCTTAATTTGAATAATCCAATCCTGATGATCGTGTATGGGGATCAAATCCACCGAACAGGACAAACCTGGCTACCATGAATTTTATCCTGAAGACATTTGCGAGTACGAGATAAGTAAGATACAAATCTGGACAGTGCCAGCTAGGAGAAAGAGAGCCTGCATGGCTTCCACGTTTCCGTCCTGCCCTTTCCACGTGTGAAGCCAAAATCACATCAATTCCCAGACTCAAATTAACCTCACCGAATCAGCCATTACAAAGAACACTAGCTCAATAAACTGACCACCGATCTCTCTCTGTCCTCACTTCTGTTTCCTACCATCATATTAGGATTCGTTTTCAGTATGTCTAAAGAATCCCAGTCTTCTCCGCCGGAAGGTATGTTCTTTTTTTATCGGCAAAATCAGTACTGTCTCAATAGTTAGATTAGCACATTAAAAGAATAGTTGAACTCCCGATCTCTTCTATATATCCTGGGGGACTAAGTGAGTGTTCCTGATGCCGTTGGACCAAAAACGTCTTCTCGTGGATCTATAGTCAATTTGGAGCTCATGAATCTATCTATAAGCTAATTTAGCAATGACTAAGTAATCTCTGTGACCGAATCACCTCCTCTCTTTTCTAACCCATGTCGTGTTGATTGTCACAGGTGTGGTGGTGAGAGATGCTGATGACTGCAATATAGTGAGAGATGTGGTGCTGTGGAGGAGGAAGAAGCTGAGTATAAGTGTTCTTTTGGTGGCAACTGCGATATGGGTATTGCTGGATGTTTATGAGTTCAATTTTCTCACTCTGATCTCCTGGGCGGGGATGGTGGTGGCTACTTCGGCATTCTTGTGGGGCAACATTCTTAGGCTCTTGAACAAGTAAAACTCCTTTCCTTCGCACTACATGCATAAACGTACCAATCCATATATACGTGCATAGAATTTCTTCGTTATCGAACGAAAAAAGGGAATCGATGGTTGGTTGTGTACATATAATGGTATGATTGTGATTGTGTCGAATGTTTGAAATAGTGTAGCTTTCGCAACGGTTTTTTAATCCTGCGACACCGTCGCATTGTGCGCGGTAGCCGGTATCTGCTCAATCCTCTCCCTGGAGTGAGAAAATAGAGCAGTAACTAATCCGAATTTGAATTATCATGGATTTCATTGCAATCATATTTAAGACCTTGGATGGAATATTGTATTATATAGGGCCCTATATTGGACTTCTTCGCATTAGTGCTAAAATAGTTAGTGGGTGTTAGCAAAAAGTGATTTTGACAGATTTTTAGATTCTAGCTTCTTAAAAAAAAACAGTTTAGAATGTTTTCCAAAAAAAAAAAAAAAAAAATCTACATAACTGATTTTTAGAATCTATAAGAACCTGGAAAAGGAATTTGAAATTCTCAAAATTCAAAAGTGAGATAAGATTGGGTAGCTTTTGGGATTTTGCAACTTAAGTTCTCAAAAGAAGAAGAAATTAATTCTCATAATCTCACAGGTGCAACCAACAGGTTTCTCAATATCTACTAAAATCCGGTCGGAATCTAAATCTTCAGTAGAATTGAAGTTAAAAATCTAAAATCTGTATTCACAGCTATCGCAAACACGTCCTCATTGCGAGAAATTATAAATTCGCTCAAACAACAGTTAATCGTTATTTGGATTTATGTTATTTTGAATCGAGAAGCTCTGGAAATAGATTTTGTGGTCGCTGAAAATGATGCAAAATTGTCGAAGTTCAAATAGTAATGCCAACAGTGGGTGCAATACTACATGGTTGGTTGAGTTTTTAGTTGCATTTGCCTCCAGCCGGAATGGGCAATCTGTTAGTTTCACGTACGCGATAATGCACTTCTGGTGCACAATTCATCACCACATGGAGGATATCTAGTTATAGAAACCAAGCATTTTGGAGAGTATTAGATTTTTTTGTACAGGATTGTTTCAGTTACAAGTTATTTTTTTCTATTTTTCCTAGGTTTGTCCCTAAAAAGACAGGAAACCACTTTTAATAAAAAAAAAAAAAAATGTACAAGAGAAATTAAGGGGCCGGGCTTTGCCTCACTTTAATCGGGTCAAGCGACAAAGATTGGTCCCAAGAAAATTCATTATCATGCATTTTAGACATTCCAAATGACGCTAATCTAATATTTAATGCCCTCTTTCAGTGGTAAAATAGCAAAGATGCTAAAATACACTAGCTCCGGCTCTAAGAACCATGTTAATCGATGAGTTTGATTTCAGAGAACCACTGGACTTGTCAAGGCTAGAAATTTCAGAACAGAGAGCAGTGGAGATGGCTCGTAAATTCAAGTCAGGGATTGAAGAAGGAATCCGGTGGATGCTTAGGGTGGCTGTGGAGGGCGATTGTTTTACCTTTGCTGGAGCAATAGCTGCTTTGTGGGTTGTTTCCAAATTGGGAAGTTACTTTGATCTACTCACACTCCTCTACACAGGTCTATGTCTCTCCCCCTTCCCCTGTAGATTTAATTACCATGCACTTTTTGTCAAATTTCAAATCGAATGGTGAATAAATTTATTGCAATAGTGATTCGTGGATTAATTGCATTATACTATATCTTGTTTCTATGTGCATATAACGTACAAATAGTGCGTAATAGAAGAATATATCAACTTAAATGTGCGAATTGTTTATACGTGTTAAGTCGTGTTCGCGTCACCTAATATATATCAGGTTCGTTTCAGGAATTCTCCCAGCCTAACCCAACCCATTTATTTTTCGTGCTTATTTGTACGTTTCTATTATTATTATTAAACGACAGCACAATTTCTATTATTATTATTCAGGTTTGACCCTAACTCGACCTGTTTATCCATTCTATAATGTCATTTCATATTATTAGTATTAGTGACGGGAAAAGGCCATGCAACTCTTAACTTTTTAAGTTTGTGTTTTCTTGGAGTTGTGTTAGATGTGTCTGCAGCCAAAACTTTTCCAACCCTACATACTTGTGTAGGCATGCAACAAAATAAAATCTATACAATTATATATAGTTGATTTCTCTCGTTCTTTCTTCACGAAAAAGGTGCAACTGAAATTGTTTTTTGCATTATGCAACCAAGATATAAACAAAATTGAATCCTAGACAAATGTGCAAAATCAAATCGTAATCAATCGTGCAGAATCACATGAATGTAGTGTTTGATGTGAACGCAATTCAAAGGGTAAGATTTCCTTCATTTAAATTAGCCCCGAATTAATTGGTTGGAACTCATAGTGGATTGAACAATCAAATTGCGAATTGCACAAGCGAGTAAGTATATGTGATACAATGTTCTTGTGGATGTGTGTGTGCAGGAATTGTGTTGGGTATGACCGTGCCTCCAATCCACGTGAAGTACGAGGACAAGATCAAGGGATTAGGAGAGCGAATAAGGATGCAGTTCAAAAAGTACTATGACATGGTTGATGAAAAGGCATTGAGCAAAATTAGGAATAAGGTCGCGGGAGAGAGGAAGGCGGAGGTGAAGGTGAGGAAGATTGACTAACTATCATTTCTTCATAACTAGCATTGCGTTTCTGTATAATCTTTCTTTTCGTTTTGGTGTGATCTTAGTAGCTCTTAAAATGTGTTGTAAGCTACGTTTTTATCAGTTCGTTATTATTATCAAGTTGGTGTATGATACCATTTAATTTCTATCAAGTTGGAAATTTGGAAATTGAAAGGACGCGGCTCCTCTACAGCAGAAAGTTGACTTTAGGCTGCAGTTGCATCGCAACCGTTCATTTTTGCATTCAACAGTTTAGATTTTAAAAGACTTGAACCTTTTTTCTCTGGAAAAGTCTCTTTTTTAATCTCAACCGTTAAAAACACTATACGACAGTTGCGATCAATTGACTCGCACCTCTATATTTTGAAACTGGAGTGCAGATAAGTCAAATGCACTCCACTTACCCTCTTAGTTCTTCCTATCGCTCGACAGGCCCTTGGGTGAGGCACAAGAAGTCATTAGTGCAGACAAGCCAAATGCACTCCACTTACAAGTTCTTCCCATCGCCCGGCAGGCCCTAGGGTAAGGCACAAGAGGTCATTGCAAAGAGCCCAATAATTATTAAATATATGGCATAAATGGTACTCCAGTTAAGTAGAGGGAGCCAACAGTATAATGCTTTCGTTTTCTCACTTTACGTTTAAGGATGGAGACAGAGGAGGCTAGTAGGGGTGGTTGCCCCCCTACGATTCTAAAAAAATACTACTATTACATAGAAAAAAAAATTATTATCAAAATGTATAGTCTCGTCCCTCTTCAGAAATATAGCTCGCCTCCCCTGCGCGCTATGTTAGTAGTAGTGAATAAAAACTCATTGCAAGATTTTTCAATGAGCCAAATTCCACATTATACACTAAAATCGATGGAGACAGATACGAAATTACCAATAAATATTCACTACAAAGAATTGTTACCAAGTCTGGGCTACTTTATGTATTGAGTCTGATTGCAAAATTTTTCCAACTAGTTCTATTCTATGATAATGACATTGAATTGGCCTTGACAAGGCTTTGCATGCTACCTGTTGTACAGAGTGGTAAGGACACTGCCATCAATCCCTAATGATAAAACATGAGGTTCGCAATTAATGATTGCAAGATTTTTCAAATCATGAGTTTTTCAATCAATCATTGCAAGATTTTTCTAAAACAAGACAGAGATGAAAAGATGAGGAGATGCTATTCTTCTCTATTCATTGATAATTACATATGTATTTTTCAAGTCTTTGTGGCTTTATGGAATCCAAAGAAATATGCCATGAGTGATCGTAAGATTTTTTGAACGAGTCAAGCTCACAATGTTATAGAAATGGAACCAATATGGAAAGATGAAGAAAGACTCTTCTCATCAATTCTATGACATAATGACATGTGGCTTTGCCAAATTTTTGTTGTTTTATGGAGTTCTAATAACATGACCGTTAGTGATTGAAAGATTTTTATAGCAGAGTCAAGACTCAAGACCCATTTAACAAACATGGACAAAGAAGTTAAGATTTCTATCGAAATAGATAACTCTGGCGTGCTACTTTGCTAAGTTATTGTCACGTCGTATTTGGTTCCCCAAAGATATATTAGTCAAGGTGCATACACAAGGATGAAGCTAGGGGAGTCTAGTAGGAGCGGCCACCACGATAAGAATTTTAGAAAATGCAATTATTATATGTAAACAAAAGTTATCCCTAACTTATATAGACTCACCACCGCTAGATTTTTTGAAAAAAGGAGATCCAAAATAGTATTCCAAAACTATTTAGCCTTTTTGGAACTCCATGTGCAAACGACAAACATCATTTACTATAGTTTTATTATGTAATTTTAATTTTTCTTAGAGTCGATGATTATTCATATTGCAATACATGTTTTTTTTAGTATACCTTTAATTTGCAAACTCGGGGATAGTGCCAACTGGGGGTGCTTGGCAACGGAGTCGAGTGGTCAATCTGGCCGTTTATGTACTTGGATTAGATCCGAGTCGTTTGTGCCGAGATGAACGGCCAGATCAGCCGTTCGGCACCGCTGCCAATCACCCTCGCTTGGCAGCACCCCCAATCCTTTGCATTTTGCCACTGCTAGGATAAAATACTGACTCCATCCCTGTTTACTTTTGAGTTCAAGTATTGACAGCTTCCTTATTACAACGGTTTACATGCAAATCAAATTTTTTTACGACGATTTTGTAAGGATTAGGGGTGATACCGGTCCGGTTTCGACCGGTTTTGGCTATTTTTTTAGTCGAAACCGGTTTTCCGGTTTGAGAATTTTTGAAACCGGAACCGGTTGAGATAAAACCGGTCCGGTTTCGACCAGTTCAACCGGTTTCGGTCCGGTTTATCCGGTTTATCCGGTTTTCAATCATGAGCCACATTTTGGGCCCAACACATCAAAAAATTCACAATTCAACCCACAAAATATCAAACAAAAATTCATAATTCAACCATTTTTTTTGGCCCAACAAAAAAGGATCAATTTTGAGCCTAATACATCAAAAAAAAAAACCATAAAAACATAATTAAGCAACATACTAACAAGAAGAATATAATATCAGTCAAAGAAATCTTAATTTGATTATCAATATAAGTACTTAATTTATCAAATCCCATTGATGATAAGAACTTTGCGAAATAGTTAAACCCAAAGGAGCTGCTATGGGATGCCAAACTATCACTCCTCGCAATCAGATGGAGAAAGAGGAAGACCAATCTCAAGTTTTCTGATTAAAATGAAACAGAACTTCTAGTTGCAGGAGATGTTAGTCCAAATTAATTTGGGGTATATATATATGTATATATTATATGTAAATGGGTATATATATATATATACCCGGTTCCGGTTTCGACCGGTTTTTAGAATACGTAAACCGGAAAACCGGTTTGTAAAAATTTCAAAACCGGAACCGGATCGACATTATTCGACCGGTTTAAAAAATTCGGTTCGGTCTGGTTTTTCCGGTTTCGATCAATTTTCCGGTTTCGGCTAACACCCCTAGTAAGGATTGACATAAATAATAATATTCATATAAAATCATTAGCTCCAATTTTCTACCCCCAATAATACAGGATAATACTTTTTGTGGTATTTTTGTTTAAAGAGATAATTTAGAATATCAGGGGAGAATGTTCTTTGTTATGTTTTTAAGTTTAGTCTCTATATATATATAGAGTCCCCTTCTAATAAGAACCAACTCATTTTAATAAAATGAGGACCTCTCTTTCCCGATTGAATTTTGATGATCCGAGCCACTCAATGTGTTTAGAACGTGATTTTAAGGGTAAATGCTTGAAATCAGCCAAAAAAAGACTGGGGAGGGCTTCATCAAAGCAGTTTTTGTTTATTTTTTATCGAACGATTCAAATAAAAATTGCTCAAATCAAGCTCTTCTCAGTCATTTTTTTGCTGATTTCGTACAGTTCCTTTAAAATCACATTTTGAATCCATTGAGCGGCTCGGATCATCAAAATTGAATCGGAAAAGGGAAGAAATGGGGTGGTCTGTATTTTAGGTCCTCATTTTAAGATCCTTACCTGAAGATTTCTGTATATATATATATATATTGCCTTCTAATTCTTTTTGTCAGAATGAATAAAAAAAAGTTAATTACTAATTTGACAAGAGATAAAGAAACTCCACCTAAAAAATATATATATAAATAAAACGTTAGAACATGAAAAATTCACCTTACTTAGAGTGGATTGAATTCGTAGTAGATTTTAGATAACTCTTACCATGTGCTAGGAAAGATACTTTCTAGGAGGATTCTAGAAGAGATTATGAGCTTTTAGATAGAAATAATCCAAGCTATTTATGGAGATGGATGGCTGGAAAAAAAATAAAAAAAATGTGCTCCTTTGTAAGTGTCAATTTGCTTTCTGTCTTCCTTTAACCATCGGGGGTACGGCCGTAATTAACTCTATTGCTTCTATTCACCGTTAACATATCCGAGCATATTCGAAATGTATCCGTATGCCAAAAAATAATTTTAAAAACAAGATATTCTAAAAAATGTATTGGACATGTATCCGAACATATCCATATTTAATACGCATATTATATGTAATACAAAGACCAAAATAAAATATTTATGCTTCATAGAACATACGAGTCGAGCTTAGCATTTTAAAACACGACTCGGCTAGAAAAGCTATGCTCGTTTCATTAACGAGCTGGACACACAATTCGTTTAATAAACATATTGGAGCTCGAGTTCGAATTTAGATTCGAGTTTCAGGCTAGTTGACGACGGCAGCGGATCCTCTGTCCGGAATCGCCTGTCCCACTCCTCTGTCCCACTCTTGTTCATCTGCCACGTTACACTCTTTTACTGCTCCCTTCACCCCTGTTTAATACTTCTCCTCTCCGTTATGTTACTTTCACCAGTTAAACACAACATAACAATTCCATAGCGAAATAATTGCAAATTTTACCCCTATTCGCCTTTCAAAAAAAAAAAAAAAATTATTACAATTCCTATTTTCTTTTAAGCCCCGTTATCAGCAATGAAAGATGGGTGAGATTTGCAAGGAAATGAGATTAGAATTGTGATTAGTAATGCAAAATAATTGGTAATAAGTATATTTATTTGAGATGAGATTAGATGATAGGATTATTTGATCTTATTTGTTTCGCATGGGATAAAATTGTATTGATAGTATACATTTTTATTTTCATCCTTATGCAAAATTGAAGAATAACATATGATTAAAAAATAAAGTGCTCCAATTTTGAATCCATAATTGGTTCAAAGATCTTATTTTTTTAATCATATTATTTTAAAGAGTCATAATTAATTTTTGTCTCTAGACTCTCATAATTAAGTTTTTACTCTTTATTTAGTTATCTATGGAGTAGAAACAAAATTATGAGAGCCCTAGAGTAAAAAGTTAATTACGACCCTTTAAGATAAAATGATTAGAAAAATAAGATCTTCGCACCGATTTAAATGAATTGAAAATTGAAACATTTTTTTTTAGACGGTTTATATATTAAAAAATACGGTTACAAATTAAGTGCTCCAATTTTTTATCCTTTTGAACCGGTGCAAAAATATTGTTTTGTTGATCATATTATTCTAAAAGGTCATAATTAAATTTTGATTTCAGGGCTATCATAATTTTGTTTCTGTTCTTTATTTGGGACCCTATGGAGTAGAAACTTAATTATAAGAGCCCTAGAGACATAAAAATTTTATAACCCTTTAGAATAATATGATTAGGAAAGTAAAATCGTCGCATCGAATTAAATAGATTGAAAATTGAAACACTTAATTTTGTTAATTGTACTATTTTTTAAATATATAAACTGTCAAAAATATTAACTGGGGTTATCAAACGGGATTTAAACCCGTGAAAGTAACAGAGAGGAGAAGTAGTAAACGAGGGTAACAGGAGAAGTAAAAAGGGGTAACGTAGCAGCTGAACAAGAGTAGGACAGAGGAGTAGGACAGGCGATTCCGGACAGAGGATCGGCTGCCGTTGACGACGGTACCGCGTCTATTAGACTTTGACCTTTGGGGGCCTTCTGTTGTCTTCTTTCTCACCAACGAAAATGTCTAGTCAAATGCACGCGGGAGCGGCGAAGTTTCAAGCTCAAGCTCTCGCACCAAAACCCCAACGCCACCAATTTCAAAATTCCTCCAGAATAAAAATCGGAATCCAATTCCTTTCACTCCTGAAAACATATCTGCAAAAGTTCCTTTCATACTTGTCCTTTTCTCCTCCTCTACTCCAATTACTATTAAATTCCTCCGAAAACTCCCAAGCAATTTTCCTCACTACCGCACTCCTTCACTTCAAAATCTCCGTTCCCCAAACCCTACAGCCGCAAGCCATCAATGGCGGCTGCGTTCGTCGGAGGAGCTCTTCTCGGAGCCGTATTCGGCGAGCTACTGAAAGCCGTCGAGGAAGTAACCACCAAAGCCGTAGAATTCAAAACCCTCTTGAACCGACTCAAATCGACCCTGAACCAAATCACCCCAATCATCGAGGACATCGAGAAGCTGAACCGGGTCCTCGACCGACCGAACATCGAGACCGAAATGTTCACCGACAAGCTGAAGGAAGGCAAACGCCTCGTGCTAAAGTGCGCCGGGGTGCGCTGGTGGAACCTCTACGCGAAACCCTTGCACGCCAAGAGGCTGATCAAGTTCGAGGAGTCCCTGGTGAGGTTCTTTCAGATCGACGTGACGGCACAGATTTCGAGGGATAGTAAGCAGATACTGGAGACGGTGAATAGGATTGATGGGAAGGTGGAGAGGATCGGGACGATGGTCGGGGGAGGGGTTTGTGATAATAATGGGTTTGTTGGGTGCTGTTTGGTGCCGAGGGTCAGGGGGTTTGTGGTGGGGCTTGAGGAGCCGGTTAGGGAAGTGAAGGTGATGGTGGTGAGTGGTGGTGAGCAGGTGGTGATGGTTTCGGCGCCGGGAGGGTGTGGGAAGACTACGTTGGCTAAGATGGTGTGTCATGATGAAGAAATTAGAGGTACGTTCTGTTGTTTTTGCGGATTGGTGAATGTGGTGTGTTGGTAAATGATTACGAAATCAATAACATTAGAATGCTGATAAAATTAGTACTCAGAACCAGGAAAACGATGATAACAAATTAGTGATCAAGGCGAGTGTGGCTGTCTAGGCGAGTGTGGCTGTCTGTACTTCAGACAGATCCGTCCCCACTATGGTGCTTGCGGTTTGCATGGACATCTATGTCCCAGCACTACTTGATTGAACGCCCCACAGAAGTGGCACTATAGTCTCTGGGTCTGTCGAATCTTCTAGTGTTTTGTAGTCTCTCAAAAATAAATGACTCTGACTAAATGAATATATGGACCAAAACAACTTTCCAAATCCCCTGAGAAAGAATAAGAGAACTGATATTTATAGACCAACTTGTGACTAAGAAGGTCACCAGGGAAAGGGACATCTTTGTTCATAAAAGACGCATCCGTCCACAGTGAACAGGTGCCCTTGAAAAGACACAACTCCAAAAAGAGACAATTTACATTCACTTAAAAGAAAATATTTCCGACATAGTGGTGCTATTTGTGGAGGATGGACACTCCTAATTGCTTGCCGTGGGGGACACCCCACGTGGCGTGTCCAATAAATATAATTATTTTTAAGCGGGGATACACCGGCGACGCTTCAGAGACACCCCTGTCTCAACCTGAACAAGGATGAAAAATGACAGGGATGGGTTATATAATTTTGGAAGATTATTTCGGAGTTATGATATCTCGAAAATATAAGGGGAAAAGTAGGAATAAATTTATATTTGAGCAAATAGAACCGTCGCATGACTGAAATCTGAAACAATAAGAATTGTAAAAATACTTTTAGATATGGTTGATTTCGGATGTAATTTTCATATGAATAACAACTAAATATCTATCCTAATATACGCACTTGCATTTTTTTCCGTGTTGCCCGCCGAGTCTGTCTCCGCGTTTATCCATAATTACTATGTTTTGTGTCCGTGTCCGCATCCATGCTTATTAGATGGTGCTAATTTGAATCAGACTATGAGATTGCTTGTTAAATTTGTCAATAAGACTTAAGATATCAGCTCTTTAAGATTGTCTAGCATTTGATTGTGTTAATCAACAGCCCGTATAGTGAGCAATGCAGACATAGATGACAAAAACTAGAAAAAAGGAATTTTCCCTCGTGTGTGGAGTAGAAATGATGTGAGAGATGGCAAGAGATTGAGAGAAGGACAAGTTTCTTATTTAACCAGTTTGTTTCTGCCAAAAGAAAGGTGAGAATTGGTGAGAAATTCATGTTCAATTGGTTGGGTATTTGTACTCAGATTACTTATCAAAATCAAATGAAGAAAACAAAAGTTAACCGCATCCCTATCTCTTAGAATACAAATGAAGAAAACTAATAATTACTGTTTCTGAAAGTCATTAGAAGTATAGAATAAGAGAAAGGGGGAGAGAGTAGAGTAAGGTGAGCAATGAATTGGATACTTGCTGCATGTATCAAGAGGGATTAACAACAATACACACACACACACGTGTGTGTGTGCTCCTTATCAAGCTCAGTCCTTAACGAAGTGTGTTTCCAACTCTAATCACCCATGCTGACGAGGATAACTAACCAACAAACAGATGATTGTCATCTAGCTCTTTTATTTCTTAGTTTTGCATTTTAGCCTATTGAATGTTTTTGAATTGGTAAAGAACGTTATATTGTGTTCCTTTACACTTTATTTGACTGGACCATGTTCGGACAGGGATATTCAAGGATAACATCTTCTTTGTCACTGCTCCAAAAGTACCCAGCCTCAAGGTTGTAATTGAGAAGCTATTTGAGCATAGGGGTTTTCGGGTGCCCGAGTTCCAGACGGATGAAGAAGCAATCTACCAATTAGAACACGCGCTGAAGCAGTTTGGACCTAATCCTTTATTGTTGGTCTTGGATGATGTATGGTCTGGGTGGGAATCACTTATTGAGGATTTGACGACTCAAATCCTAGAAATTAGGATTTTGGTCACATCCCGATTTGTTTTTCCAAGATTCGAGTCTACTTATAGACTGAAACTGCTTAGTGAAAAAGATGCCATGGCTCTTTTCCGTCATTCAGCATTTCCACAGGATGGAAGATCTTCCATACCTGATGATCTTGTGCATAAGGTAACATGTTTACACACTCCTGTATGCATAAAAATTAGCATGATCTTTATTTGTCTCAACTGAACTTAACAAAGCCTTCTCTAAAATACTTGTGGTCGGCTACCAGAGTCTTGTTTTGCTTTTCTGCTTGATCAAAGCTCATGATGTCAACTAAACGACTTTAAATTCTATGCTTTCATGTCATCGTGCTCTATTAGCCCATGCATTTATGTCATCGTGCTTCATTACTTGAAACGATGTCTTCCTTCATATGCATTTATGCTTTCCTGTTTTACAATTATTTCACCAATAGTCATCCAAAAATTTTGTGCATACCGATGCTTTGGACTATCAATGAAGGAAGCATGATAATGTGCACAGAAATTGAATTGGGTCTCTAGGCCTGCCCTCTCTGATGCCATTTGGCTTTGATTTGGGGGCATGGTTCCACACCAAAACAGGTATAGGGGGGCCACTGTTTCAGTGGTATTCTGAGAGCAGCCACTTTGTGCATATTCCCAAAGGTTAGGTCTGTCTTCAACCTTCCCCCACCCATACCCCCAATGATTGGGGACTACATGGGTTCTGTTGTTGTTGTGTTGTAGTCATCCAAAAATTAATCTTGAAATATTAAACTGCATTCTCTGAATTTTGAAATGGTGACTTGCTGAACTGTGTTATACCTAATACTGAGAGTCAATTCATCTAGGTGTGATGGTTAAACTTTCTTACCAAGTCTACACCCTACAACTGCAGATTTTAAATGCATTTTGCATGATTCAAAAGTGGAGCTCTGTTGACATATCTAGAAATATTTTGCTTTGCTGAGGTTTAGACTTGACTGATTGAATATAGTGACCGGATTGCAGATAGTGAGAGACTGTGGTGGATTCCCACTGGCCCTTGAAGTGGTTGGCCGATCCCTCCGTGGCCAACCTAAGGAGATCTGGAAGCGGACACTGAAGCAGTGGTCTGACGGAAAATCTATTTTTTCTTCAGATTCTAACAAAGAAATTTTAATACGACTCCTAAGCAGCGTAAATTCATTGGATGAAATGTACAAGGAGTGTTACCTGGACCTGGCTTCATTTCCTGAAGATCAAAGGATCCCTGCCACAGCACTTATAGATATGTGGGTGGGACTGTATAACCTAGATGAAGATGGTGAGGCCATTGCCATTCTCCATGAACTGTCCATGCGGAGTTTGATTGGCCAAGTCGTTACGAGGTATTCGTGGTTCTTGATCTCTAACCTGACCAATTGTTTGTCAACAAGGTTTGTCTCTTATGTAATCTTATGCATTTGCTTAGAAGATGCATAGTGGATAGATGTTTATTTGATAAAGCAGATGTCACACTGGTTGGGGGAAAGAGGAGTGAAAAACATTGAGATAACTTACAACGGGAAGATTATGAAAATGACTTCTATGATCCAAGAAACTAGTATTCTTACGCAAGACGAGAGGGATTGCAAATCGATTGTGAAATTGTAAATCTTC
The DNA here is from genome assembly GCA_025413875.1 of Rhododendron molle. Lineage (NCBI taxonomy): Eukaryota > Viridiplantae > Streptophyta > Magnoliopsida > Ericales > Ericaceae > Rhododendron > Rhododendron molle. Next base: position 13,487,477 of record CM046395.1, on the reverse strand, counting down.
GTAGCGTGAGGGGTTGGGGTTTTGTTGATTGATCGCCATTCCTAGTGTTGCATTTTATAGTTCATACATGTCTAATACGGAGTACCATGTTATAATATTCTATAGTTCACCAAAATCTCCAACAGCCAACATATCAGCTGTTTGGTGGATTTGGTCAAATTGCATAGAGGAGGTTGAAATCCAAAGAAAAGTGAATGGTATGGTGTAATTGGGAAGTTTGAACTATTCAAGCTACTGTTCATGTTGCTCTGTTTGGTGGATGCCTGAAGGCATTATATTGTTGTTTCTTCCATTGCAATGTATTAGTCAATGGCATTAGATATTTACTATTCTTAGGGAAATGAACTGATTGCGCCAAGATCAACTAATTTTGTTCTCACTCACAGGAAAGACGCAAGTGAGATCAGTGACTATTATAATGAGCATTTTGCGACCCAGCATGATCTACTTAGAGAGCTAGCTATCCATCAGTGTAGCCAAGAGCTCATAGAGAAGAGGAAAAGATTGATAATTGAAATAGAAGGCAATGATTTCCCCAGGTGGTGGATTGAGCAAGGGCAGCATTCCATTTGTCCCCGCCTCGTGTCTATATCCACAGGTTTACTTGTGGATTGGAAATTACACGTAATCTGCAGTGTTAGCTGTTTGCTTCTCCGTTTTCTGAAATTCCCTATTTGCATAACATTTAATTACAGATGAAAGGTTCTCCTCAAACTGGCATGACATGCATCTACGGGAGGCTGAAGTTCTAGTGCTGAACATCCAAACAAGGAACTACACTTTGCCCCAGTTCATGGCGAAAATGGACCAACTGAAGGTTTTAATTATCACCAACTACGGTTTTTCCTCTTCTGAGATACAGAACATTCCTCTACTTGGTTATTTATCCAGCCTGAAGAGAATCAGATTTGAGCATGTTTTCATCTCTTCCATCAGTGATTCCATACTAAAACTGAGAAACTTGCAGAAGATATCCTTTATCATGTGTGAAATTTCTGAGGCTTTTCGCAAATGTACCATCCAGATCCCAGATATGTTGCCATATCTTTCCGAGATTGTTATTGACTACTGTAACGATTTAGTTGAATTTCCAGCTTGTCTCTGTGAAATCCGATCTCTCAAGGAGCTCAGCATCACTAACTGCCATGAGCTAGTTACAATTGCTGAGGAATTTGAGAAGTTAGAAAATTTAAAAGTGCTAAGGCTTCATGCCTGTACAAAACTGTTAGAGCTGCCAGAGACGATTGGAAGCCTCAAGAAACTGGACTTCCTTGATATATCTGACTGTGTAGGCATGAGTAAATTGCCAGGACACATGGGTGATTTATGTGGTCTAAGAAAGATCCACATGACAGGTTGTCGGGGATTGTCTGAGTTGCCGTTGTCTGTGAAGGGTCTTGAGAAATTGAAGAGTGTGACGTGTGATGAAGAAACTGCCTGTCTGTGGCAGGATTATGAGGATTATCTCAACGATTTGGAGATACATGTGCATAAAGAAGATGTCAACTTAGATTGGCTGCATGATAATTAGGCCTTGAGAAATCATAGTTTGGGAAAAAGGTGGACATCCCTTTGTTATGCTTTTTGACTATGCAGCATAGATATGGGTACGGGATACAGATACGACACCATACAGGTACGGTGCTACGGCAAAACTCAAACAATAGGATATGGATACGTTGGGCATACATCTGTTCAGGTTATTTATTTTTATAATTAGTAGTCCTCTTCTATGCGTACATAGACAAAAATATGTGTAGATGTACTGTATACATTTATACGTCATTGGTTCAGTATATATATGCATGTAATAGGTAAAATATAGTAAAAAGGAGTAAAATACAAGGTACGATGTTTATACTATATGCAGTGACAATCGAGATATGTCTTGTCTTTTTCGGTGTTAATGTGTGACTGCATGAGAGAGAGAGAGAGAGAGAGAGTTCCGGCGAAGAGTTTTATATGCATATGCATATATTATATTTACAGTTTGCCCCTTTAAAAGAATTTCATTTAACCCTCGTCGTATTCCACAAGTATCCTCGCGTATCAAAAATGTTTATGTAATACTTATTTGGCGTATCCGTTATCCAATAGGGGCATATTGGTACCCGATATGCATACGTGACTTGTTTTGGAGTATCTGTGCTTCATTGCTATTGATCATCGCTATCCTTTTTTGCAGGATTGGATGAGGTTTGTTCCCTCTAACTGTTCTTTGGGTCATATGCGTCCGACAGAGAGACGGGGCTGTCACTATTAGAGGCAACAAAAATCTGCAATTTCGTTTGTTCTCTTTCTGTCTGCTTCGTGTATGACAACTTCAGTGTTGAAGGTACAATCTTCAATGCTCGTCCAGGCCACAATCTTCCCACGTAATCACAGCCCCCTAGATACATTTCAAAGCAGGATTAATGGCGGTAAGCACAATAAACTGATTATGCTCCTCCAATGTTGTCTAAGGGTCTTGTTTTGCACCAAAGAGGGACGTGGCCACAAATTTCCAGAGTATCATGTCATGAAGATCCCCATCTTTTCAAATGGAGTTATGAATATGCTGGAAAAAGAAGATGGTAGAATGCTTCAATGCGCATTTCTAAAAGGTTCTTTCCTCAGAGACTATTTGCTTCAATGAATTCTCACGAATTCGGGATACATTGGAAACCCAACACCTCTAGGATGTAATGAAGTTCAGAATTCAATCTGATCTGTGACTGCGGTTGCACACACAATATCAAACCTGAATTACCCAATAGTTTTCCACAATGCCAAGAAACAGGATGTTTGTTTTTGCAGAAAACAAACTCTAGGAACAAGAGCAAAGTCTTCCAACAGATTGCTTCATTGAAATTGATATTGCATCTTCTCCATCTTGTACTGCTTTTCTCTCCATATCAAACATGTTCATACGCAAGCCTCTTATGTGGCGGCCCTCCCCTTGGTTCCGGATCCTTTGCCAGCCCCTTGCTTTGCTATAGCTGTCTAAGCAAGATGCCATGTCGGCACAACCCATTTTAATAATCAACCATTCTTCTTGCACTGGAATGTCTGATTAGTGGGGTGTTCAAACCCTTGATAAACTACCTTGCACCTTGCTTCGAATAAATATAAAGAATACACTGTTTACTTAGCACTTTTTTTTGTTCAAATTAATTGAACTCCATCAGTCAAATAGAAGGGATAGACAGATAGAGTACAAAATCTCTCTCGCTCTGTTTTTTTTGGTTCGATTATCTTCTGGGGCGGGAGGATTCGAACCTCTTGAGATTAAAGTGACCATTGTAATGTTATTTGCTCGGGTTATTGATTACTCTTGAATGTTTGGAAATGACTTTCATTCTCAAAAGAGAAAAAGAAGATGGATTTCGGGTTTAGTAGCCAATGAAGTTATTTGCTGGTTTGGAGGTGTAGAAGATGTTCTACTGGGATATATATTGGGAAGAGTTGTATGATGTTTGTAAGCACCGGCGGAGCCAAGTTTTTTATGGGGAGGTTGCACTGTTTGAAGTGAGTCTACTTGTATATTGTGCATCAAAATATTAAAATATATATGTATTCAAGTGAAAGTCAGTTTTTTCCGGGACTTTTATTTTCTGTAAAACAACTAATAAAGGCTCGATTCAACTCTATCATGATCTTGTGAATTTTTTTTTCCTATTATGGTCCTTAAATGAAAGCCATGGATGCATTGTTTCCATGATCCAAATCGTTGAGTTTTTAAATCGCTATTTTTAATCACTAGTGTAAAAAATCAATTTGTTTGAATACATATTTTACTTTACTTTTTAAACTAGGGGTGGCCTATGCCACACACCCCTCTCTTTTCCTCCATCCCTGTTTATAAGGATGGTTCCAAGACATCTGAGTACCTACTGAAATCTGAAAGGTCATAGAGTTATCAATCAATACTCCAAGCGCTAGCCTGACTGGATTGAACACTAGGGAAACAAACAAACTGAACATAACTTGCTGATCGTAATTTGGACTTGAAGAACTCTCTGCAGAAACGTGAGAGAACTTTCTCATCCTCAGTCGTCGTTTGCTAAACAATACCAAGTTGTTCCCTTCATATATCCATAGGCTTGGTCCGGGGTATGGTTGCAAAACATACCCGGCTTGTCTCGACTCATTTAGGAATCGAGTCCATTTCGAACTCGAGTTTCAAGCTCGCCCATTGAACGAGCAGTGCTCAATACTCTAAATTCGACTCAATTCAAAAAAGTTCGGCTCGTTTGCGTTTGCAGGGGAGTGTGAAGGAGTCTAATGTAGCAGATCAGAGCTCCACCTCTGCCACATCACCAGTTGATTAGTTAGCCATTAGTTAGTTGAGTATGGTTTAGTGGAGAGTAAGATGGTTTGTTATTGGTTTGTTAGATAGTGGTTACAGCTGGACTCATATATGTACTGGATTCCATTGTATATGTACTGCATTCGATTGTAAAAGGGAAAAAGGGATATACAGAGTTTCTTTCTCTCGCTCTACATCTCGGGATTCTCTCTCTGTAATTCTTGATTTGGTTTTGCTATTCTTGATCAATTCCGGTAAATTCTTTAAGTACCATATCGAGCTTCGCCTTGAGCTTAAGTTTCAGGCTCGGCTCGGCTCGGCTCGAGAAATTTTTCAGTGCCGGGTGGGCATGGCCGTGTGGTGCCCATGAGCTCATCTCGGCCGCTTAGATTTGTTTGGATTTGAGGGAGTTTTTTGATAATTTTGCACTAAAATAATTTTCAAGCAAATCTGGACCGTTAGAAACACGTTTAGACAACAGAGATGCACACTCCCGTGCCCACCCCGGCAGTAGAAAATATCTCGGCTCGTAGACTCGGAAGTCTTCTCTGTTAGTCTTCTTCCTTGCCAACTAAGACAAAGGAGGGGAACGGCGAAGTTTCATAAAAAGAACAACAATGCTATTCACATAACAACGATCCAAACACGACGACGAAAAGAATTCCTTTGATCTCTCTCAGTCAGTCTCTGCCTCCTCCTCCACCCAACAACTGGAGTAATATTCCTTGGGCAAAACCCAAGTAATTTCCTCACTTCTTCACTTCCAATCTCACTCCACAACCAAAACCCTATAACTTGTGGAAAGGAAGAGAAAGGAAGGAAAATTTTGAAAAAAATTCTCTCCAATTGTTTGGTTTGGACTTTGGAGAGAAAGATTTTCTGTTTGGAACTCATGGAAAGGAAAGGAAAGGAAAGGAAAATAAAAAAATTTTCCTTTTCATTGTTTGGTTGGAAGAGAAAGTGTAAAGAAAATAAAGATTTTAAGGGTAATGAACAGTACATTTTTCCTCCCATTTTCCTCTCATTTTCCTCCCACTTTATTTTCTTTTCCTTTCCTTTCTTTTCTTCAAGTTCCAAACAGAGCCTAAAAATCTAGGATTGTGCACAGTACAATTTCCCTTTCATTTTTCTCCATTTTCCTTTCTCTTTCTTCTCTCCCATTTTCTTCAAGTTCCAAATAAAGCATTCCGAAAAAGCCATCCATGACGCCTGCAGACGTCGGAGGAGCTTTTCTCGGAGCCGTATTCGGCGAAGTACTGAATATCGTCAAGGAAGTAACAATCAAAGCCATAGCATTCAAGCCCCTCTTGAACCAACTGCAATTGACCCTAAACCAAATCGCCCCAATCTTCGAGGACATCGAGAAGCTGGACCGGGTCCTCGACCGGCCCCCGAACGAGACCAAGAAGTTCACCGACAAGCTAGAGGAAGGCAAACGCCTCGTGCAAAAGTGCGCCAAGGTGCGCCGGTGGAACCTCTGCGCCATGCCCTTGTACGCCTATAAGCTGATCGCGTTCGAGAGGTCGCTGGTGAGGTTCTTTAATATCGAAGTGACGGCGCAGATTTCGAGGGACAGTAGGAAGATTCAGGAGTCGGTGAATGTGATTGATAGGAGGTTGGAGAGGATCGAGACGAGGGTGGGGGGAGGCGGAGGGGTTTGTAAAGGTAATACTAATGGGTTTGTTGGCTGCTGTTTGGCTCCGAAAGTTGGGGGGTTTGTGGTGGGGTTTGAGGAGCCGGTTAGGGAAGTGAAGGCGTTGCTGATGAGTGGTGGAGAGCAGCAGGTGGTGGTGGTTTCGGCGCCGGGAGGGTGTGGGAAGACTACGCTGGCGAAGATGGTGTGTCACGACGAGGAAATTATAGGTACGTTTTATTGTTGTTTTTGCGGATTTGTGAACGTAGTGGTGCTCTTCAAGGAACACGGACACTCCTAGTTGCTTGCCGTGTCCAATAAATGTAGTTATTTTAAAGTAGGGTACACCGGATTACTTTAATAGATTATTTCGGAGTTATGATATTCTGAATATATATAATAAAAGGAGAAAAGTACGAATAAATTTATTTCTGGGCAAATAGAACCCTTGTTTGGCTGAAAGTCTGAAACAACGAGAATTGTGAATATTAATTATGGCTGATTCCGAATGTTATTTCAACTGAATAACAGCTAAATATCTATCCTAATATATGCACTAGTAGTTTTTTCCATGTCGACCTCTGAGTCCATCTCCCCGTTTATTCATAATTACAGTGTTTCGTGTCCGTGTCCTCATCTATGTATATTAGGTGGGGCTAATTTGAATCGGATTATGAGATTGCTTGTTGAATTTACTTGGTAACTTTATCTGTACAACGGCTTGAATCAGGTTATCAGACTATTAGATTTTTCTGACAATAAGACAGGTGAGAATTGGTGGCAAATACATGTTCGATTGGTTGGGTACTCTAAAATACCGAGATTACATATCAAAATACAAATGAAGAAAACAAAAGTTCCTATCTCTTAGAAAACAAATAAGTACTGTTTTCAAAAGTCATTAAAAGTAAATAATACGAGAAAGGGGGAGAGAGTAGAGTAAGAGGAGCAATGAATTGGGTACTTGCCGCAGGTATATATATATGCATTTTAGCCTATGGAATGCTTTTTAAATTAGTAATGAACGTACATGTTGTGTTCATTTACACTGTATTTGACCGTAGCATGTTCTGACAGGGATGTTCAAGGATAACATCTTCTTTGTCACTGCTCCGAAGGCACCAAGCCTCAAGGTCGTAATTGAGAGCCTATTTGAACATAGTGGTGTTCAGGTGCCTGTGTTCCAGACGGATGAAGAAGCAGTCTATCAATTAGAACGCACGCTGAAGCAGATTGAACCTAATCCTATATTGTTGGTCTTGGATGATGTATGGACTGGATGGGAATTACTTATTGAGGATTTGACGACTCAAATCCCAGAAATTAAGATTTTGGTCACATCCCGATTTGTTTTTCCAAGATTCGAGTCTACTTATACACTGAAACTGCTTGGTGATAAAGATGCCATGACTCTTTTCCGTCATTCAGCATTTCCAAAAGATGGGAGGTCATCCATACCTAATGATCTTGTGGACAAGGTAACATATACATGCACTCCTGTATTTATAAAAATTATCATGATCTTTATTTGTCTCAACTGAACTTAATAAAGCCTTCTCTAAAATACATGTGGTCAACTTTTAGAGTCTTGTTTGTTTTGCTATTCTGCTTGATCGAAGCTCCTGATGTCAACTAAATGACTTTACATTCACATCACATGTATTTATGCTTTGCCTGTTTTACTATAATTTCACCAATAGTCGTCGAAAATTGATCTTGAAATATTAAGCTGCATTCGCTGAATTTTTAAATGGTGACTTGCTGAACTGTGTTAACATAGTACTGAGAGCCAATTCATCTTGATGTGATGGTTAACCTTCTTATCAAGTCTACACCCTACAACTGCAGATGTTAAATACATTTTGACAAGATTCAAAAGTGGAACCTTTGTTAACATATTTTGAAGTATTTTGCTTTGCTATGGTTAACACTTAGCTAATTGAATATAGTCGCTTAACTAATTGAATATAGTGGCACCTGATTGCAGATAGTGAGAGACTGTGGTGGATTCCCACTAGCCCTTGAAGTGGTTGGCCGATCCCTCCGTGGCCAACCTAAGGAGATCTGGACGCAGACGCTGAAGCAGTGGTCTGAAGGAAAATCTATTTTTTCTTCAGATTCTAACAAAGAAATTTTAATCCGTCTCCTAAGCAGCATAAATTCATTGGATGAAATGTACAAGAAGTGTTACCTGGACCTGGCTTCATTTCCTGAAGATCAAAGGATCCCTGCCACAGCACTTATAGATATGTGGGCGGGACTGTATAACCTAGATGAAGATGGTGATGCCATTGCCATTCTCCATCAACTGTCCATGCGGAGTTTGATTGGCCAAGTCGTTACGAGGTATTTGTGCTTCTTGATCTCTAAACTGACCAATTCTTTGTCAACAAGGTTTGTCTCATATGTAATCTTATGCATTTGCTTAGAAGATCCATACTGGATAGATGTTTATTTGATAAAGCTGATGTCACATTGGTTGAGGGAAAGAGGAGTGAAAATCATCGAGATGACTTACAACGGGAAGATTATGAAAATGACTACTATGATCCAAGAATCTAGTATTCTTACGCAAACCGAGAGGGATTGCAAATCGACTGTGAAATTGTAAATCTTCGTAGCGTGAAAAGAATATATAACCATTTTTTAATTTAAGGCCTGCCCATATTCAGCTATCAAGTGAAAGACAGGGTTTCTAGCAGTCCCTGAGGGGTTGGGGTTTTGTTGATTGTTATCGCCATTCCTTGTGTGGCATTTTATAGTTCATACATGTCTAGTACCATGTTATAATATTCTATAGTTCACCAAAATCTCCAACAGCCAACATATCAACTGTTTGGTGGATTTGGTCAAATTGCATAGAGTTGGTTGAAATCCAAAGAAAAGTGAATGGTATGGTGTAATTGGGAAGTTTGAACTATTCAAGCTACTGTTCATGTTGCTCTGTTTGGTGGATGCCTGAAGGCATTATATTGTTGTTTCTTCCATTGCAATGTATTAGTCAATGGCATTAAATATTTACTATTCTTAGGGAAATGAACTGATTGCGCCAAGATCAACTAATTTTGTTCTCACTCACAGGAAAGATGCAAGTGAGATCAGTGACTATTATAATGAGCATTTTGCGACCCAGCATGATCTACTTAGAGAGCTAGCTATCCATCAGTGTAGCCAAGAGCTCATAGAGAAGAGGAAAAGATTGATAATTGAAATAAAAGGCGACGGTTTCCCCAGGTGGTGGATTGAGCAAGGGCAGAATTCCATTTGTGCCCGCCTCCTGTCTATATCCACAGGTTTAATTACCTTTTTTTTTTTTTGAAAATGTCACATATCATATCAAGCCCGAAGGCAAAGATTACATTGCAAAAAAACAAGAGTGCACCAAACTACGTACTCCGGGACTAATGGACACCCTGCAAAAGCAAATCAACACTAGGTGCCGATATGAGAATCCCATCCGGGACTAGGCAGAGAGCAGTCGAAACAAAACCCAGTGCAAACCATTACACAAAAATAACAGATGTAATCAGAACAACAAACAGATCACAAGCGAAAAATGAATCTAGTCTCCAGATCTGTTGTTGTCCAGCAACCAAAACAGGGAGAAACGCAGCCAACCAAAACAGTAACGGTACTGTTCTTGGAAAACCTCCACATGGCCACCACCTACCACCGCTGCGGCAGACGAAAAGAACCCTAGAACACGACCACCACTGACGCCGCACCACTGAAACTCTCTACTTCGGCAAGACCACCAAAACCCTAACTAAAATTATTCGCCCACCACCCAACACCCACCGGATCTAGAGCACTAGACCGGTACAAACCGGACTGGGGAGGCCCAGCCGGTAGAAAACGAGCCAAATGGCCGGAAAACAGAAAAAACAAAAAAACCCAACCTCACCAAAGCCTAACCCCAAACCGCCGTTAATACCTTCGCCGACGGCCACTAAACTCCGGATTCAGGGAAGACAAGGTGGAGCCGTGACGAATCCAGCCCACAGGTCACCGGTCGGAGGTCGGAACACCCGAAACCAGGTCACCACGAACACAGCAACTCATGCTCCCAGACCGGTGAGAAGATACACCGACGGAGAAGAGAGAAGAGGAGGAGGGGAAAGGGAGAGGAGGGGCGGGCGGGGGGGGAGGGGGGGAGGAGGGCGGAGGAGGAGGCGGCGGCCCCCCTCCCCCAAAACCTGATCTGATTTGGGTTTTTTCTAGAGAGAGAGGGGTTTTAGAGAGTGGGTTTAATTACCTTGTGTATTTGAAATTACATGATATCTGCAGTGTTTGCTATTTGCTTCTCCTTTTCTGAAATTCACTAAGCGCACAACATTGAATTCCAGATGAAAGGTTCTCATCAAATTGGCATGACATTCAACTACCGGAGGTTGAAGTTCTAGTGCTGAACATTCAAACAAGGAATTACGCTTTACCCCAGTTCATGGAGAAAATGGACCAACTGAAGGTTTTAATTATCACCAACTACGGTTTTTCCTCTTCTGAGATACAGAGCATTCCTCTTCTTGGTTATTTATCCAGTCTGAAGAGAATCAGATTTGAACATGTTTTGATTCCTTACATTAGTGATTCCATACTAAAACTGAGAAACTTACAGAAGATATCCTTTATCATGTGTGAAATTTCTGAGGCTTTTCGCAAATGTACCATCCAGATCCGAGATATGTTGCCTAATCTTTCAGAGATTGTTATTGACTACTGCAAGGATTTAGCTGAATTTCCAGCATGTCTCTGTGAAATCCGATCTCTTAAGGAGCTCAGCATCACTAACTGCCATGAGCTGGTTACAATTGCTGAAGATTTTGAGAAGTTAGAAAATTTAGAAGTGCTAAGGCTTCATGCCTGTACAAAACTGTTAGAGCTGCCAGAGACGATTGGAAGCCTCAAGAAACTGGTCTTTCTTGATATATCTGACTGTATAAGCATTAGCAAATTGCCAAGACGAATTGGTGATTTATGTGGTCTAAGAAAGATCCACATGAGAGGTTGTCAGGGATTGTCTGAGTTGCCGTTGTCTGTAAAGGGTCTTGAGAAACTGAAGAATGTGACGTGTGATGAAGAAACTGGCTGTCTGTGGCAGCAGTTTAAGGATTATGTCGACGATTTGGAGATACATGTGCATAAAGAAGATGTCAACTTAGATTGGCTGTATTAGGAGATATATGTAATGTGTTTGTGAGTGGGGGCATCTTGGTCTTTGTGTATCTTGTACTCTGACTTTAAATATCAATTTTATATTTGAGTTCAGGTGAACTGACACCCTAATTCACTTTCTCTCAAGCAACAGGTTGCATAATATTTAGGCCTTGAGAAATCATAGTTTGGGAAAATGGTGGACAACCCTTTGGTATGCTTTTTGATCTTCATTATCCTTTTTCCCAGGGTTGGACGAGGTTTGGTCTCTCTAAGGGTTCTTCTGGTCATATGCGTCCAACAGATAGACGGTTGCTATTAGAAGCAAAGGAAAAGCATCAGTTTCATTTGGTCTCCCTCAGTTGGCTTTGTCATATGACAACTTCAGTTTCGAAGGTACAATCTTCATTGCTGCAATTTTCTCATGGAATTGCAGCCACCTAGATACATTTCAAGGCAGGATCTGTGGCGATAAGCACAATTCACTGACTATGCTCCTCCAATGTTGTCTGGGGTTTGTGTTTTGCACCAAATAGGGATGTGGCCCCAAATTTCCAGATTATCATGTCATTAAGGTCCCCATCTTCCTTTCAAAGGAAGTTTGTGTTGGTGCAGAATCTGTTGGGAAAAAATAGATGGTAGAATGCTCCAAGCAGATTTCAAAAAGTCTGCTTTCCAAAGTCCAGTCGCCTCGAATCAATTCTCACGAATTTGGGATGGACTGAAACCCATATGCCTCCAAGATATAATGAAGTTGGAATTCAATCTGATCTGCGACTGCTCATACACACATGATAGCAAGCCCGTTACCCTATGGTTTTCCAAAATGCCAAGAAACAGGATGTTTGTTTCCGCAGAAAACAAACTCCAGGAACAAGAGCGAATCCTTCCACCAGATTGTCATTGAAATTGATATTGCATGCGCTCCATCGATCTGTTACTGCTTCTCTCCACTACTTATTTTTACTAGCGGGTGGTCAAGTTCGAGTGATTTTTACTAGTTTGTCCTTAAGGTTAACTAATGTTATAGTAAGAGCAGTTGTAAAATTGGGCTTTTTATGAGGACAATATTGGAAATCGCTTTTGTGACACAGCTTCAAAAATTTGTTCACTAATTGGTGTTCACTGTGTTTTCCCTTTCCATATGAGAAAAGATATCAAACACGATAATATGCAGGCCTCGTACGTGGTTGCCTTCCCCTTGGTTCCCGATTCCTTTACTAGCCCCTCTCCTTGGGATAGCTTTCAAAGCAAGATGCCATGTCGGCATGACCCAGTTTATCAAATCTCTGATAAACTGCCTTGCTCCATATAGCTTCTTGCTGCATAAGAACAGTTGTTTTGATTCCATTACTTGCTCACTCACTGTGTCCCAGCAAGAGGGGATAGGGGCAAACCTGGTGTCGTTGAGGTGTTATGTTTCTGGCTGAATTTCCTTATCGACACGCCTAATTAAGATGGCATCACCGGGTGTGGTGTCTGGAACAAGTTCGTTACCAATTCCATGCCGTGGAATAGGCGATGGCATCCACACGGCTTCAACATCTGCAGAGAAGCATTTGAACATGCCTCTGTGTTCCAATTCAACAGCACCTAGAGGAATGGCCAACAAGGCATCCTGTACAGGCTTGCATATGAACATGTTTTGAGTCTGATGTTGAGTACAAACAATGATGCGACGTCAATCTTTTATATGGCAACCAACCTGATGCTTTTTCTCTCTCTGGTGGTCAGTTTTAGGGAGCAGAACCTTTTCAAATAGCCTCGCAAAGACGAAGACTAGTACCAAAAGGAAAGCTAAAATGGCTTAAGAATCTTGGCGAGTTAAGAGGTGTATTAAGTCAGGAAAGTACTGACTTAACTAACTAAAGCCATTTTTGTCAGAAAAGTACTGACTTAACTCTAACCAAAACTAACTGTTCGGTTAACTATGCATGTGTCAGTAGTCAACTTTCATACAAAGGAGGAGTGAAAGAATGTACAAAGGGGGCCTAAATGTTGCTTTCATTTGGCCGTGACATATTTTTAATATATTCCTATTGTAAGAAGAAGTAGCCGTTGGGTAACTCTCCCACCAGAGATGCTCTTGCTCGATCTCCTTGAGAGTTCCTGATTGGAAGGTTGACTAGAGCACTTAAGTTATGCTGCTTTTTTTGCCCCCCTACCTCATATTTTTGTGTACTCAGCCGCACTTGGTTATCTGATCGGGAGTACTCGGCTATTATTTTGTTGTTTTCTCGTCCTTTGGCAGAGAAAATTCACCTGGAATGTGCCAAAATTATAGTGATTGGAGGAGCTCAGTAAGCAACACAAGAATATCAAGCCTATTGAAGTCCAACGAGATGGACTGAGGCCCCGTTCCAGAAACCTTCTTAAAAAATAAACAGCTTATTTCACATTTTCAAATTAAAAAATAATGTAAATGAAAAATAATTTTTTTATTTTTTTTGCACCGTATTAAAGATCTTGATGAGATCTATCAAACAAAATCCATAGTGGTAGAAAAATTATTTGGGTAAGCACATTATTTTTGAGCTTGAAATTGTCTTCTTAAAAAATAAGCAGCTTTTTGCTGTTCTGGAACGGGGCCTGAATCCATGTGTTCGAAATTCCATGCTTCTCTCAAGTTTCTTCATTTTCCCTATCATTCGTGCGAGGCAAAGGGGTTTTTTTTTTTTTTTTTGACAAACCAAATTCATCACTGCCATTTACAGGAATGTGAAGGAGAATGATTTGTTTACAGGAAGTGACGCTATAGACACATATTCGTCAACAGATCCGGACGTGTTCGAAACTATCCAATGCACATGGAGCCCACACAGTAAGAGTGGAGCCCACATCAGATTGTCAGGGACACAATGTGGCCAAACTCCAAAGCATTTTTGTACAGCACAAGGTGGAGAGCAACAAACAGACAATGTATCCGCAACATTTTTTTACAGCACAAGGAGGAGAGCAACAAACAGGAGCTATTAAACGGTTAACAAATGGACAAAGCACTGGTAGAAGTCGAAAAATCCACAAACAAGGAACACTGCGTCATGCAAAAGATGATAAATATAACAAGGAATGCTATACAATCGGAAGCCATACATAGAAAGTCCATATACTGGACACCACTGTTTTCCATAACTACAGAGGTATCACTAACTGGCACATCATTCTTGACAATTTCTTCTTCTTTTTTTGTCTAAAAATTCTACATGCTCGTCATTTTCCACAAACAAGGCATCATCGAAAGGAAGGGGGATCAAAGCAGAAAACTCAACTTAACTCCCTGCAAAAGCATATTAACTAGGGCTTCAAGTTAGGCAGTTACCTTGAACAGCTGACCGATAACAATTTTTCATGTAGTGATTAGTAGGATGATCTAAAATTCATACGCCCACTGAAGGCCCCTTTGGATGGTGAGAAAAGGGTGTGACAAAAGAGTGAGCCAAAAAATGCACCAATAAAAATTTCACCATTCCTAACCTCTTTTATACTTCCAAACAAACTTCACGGGATTCTCATTTCATTTCTTGTCTTATCATTTCTCACCATCCAAAAGGATAGGAAAGCTTAATAACTATATCACGCCATGAGACGAGAAGGTGCTCTCAATACCTGAGGAAAGTGAATGCCGGAAACCAAGAAAGGAATTGCAATCATACAGCATAGATGATCTCTCCACTACTGTCGACATCAAGATCAAAATCAGGATTGGAGTCCAGATCGTCCATGTCATCATCATCTAGGTCAAAGTCATACAGACCAACTGGCGGTATGGTGGCTTCAGATATTATATGCATGATTTCATCAATGCTTTGCATCGGTTGATCAGGTTCTTCATACTGGTTGCTCGTCATCTTTTCGTCTGTGAAGTCTGCTGGCAGGTTCTTCAGAAACCACTCATGGTTACTTATCTCGGCCATGGTAATCCTCTGTTTCATGTGCAAACCAAACGGCAGAAGAGTAGGGAAGCAAATAAGCATAGCATTGAGGTGAATAGGGAAGTCAATTAGGTGATGAACTTCAAAGAGCTCCTAAGAAAAATCCAAACCCAGCTAGTGACCACTTTTCCTCTATCATCATCCAGTTCAACAAATCTGTGCAATGTCAGTACCAACAAGTATGACGCATGGATAACACCAGGCACCAGCTTAAGAAATGAGTCCCTTTAAGTTTAAGAAGTATTCATTGAGGCTGTATTTGGTTCGAGTTCAAGGAGTTAGAGAAAATAAAAAAAACTTAAAGGATCTTATGTCTCGCAGGGTTAGATCCTTCAACTTTTTCATTTCCATTTTTATTTTCTGTACCCAAATCCTTTAATCTAAATACAGCCTTAAGCTACTCTTGGCCTCGAATGTTTCCAATCCTTTTTTGTAAAGGGAAAAAGTTGTAGAAGGGAAAAAGTTGTAGAGATCCAAAGGTGGTTTGGTCATATACAACATACACCCATAGATGCAACAGTTCAGAAAAGCGATAAGATGACAATTAAGGGAAATGCAACCGGGAAAGGAAGGCCTATATTAACTTGGGATGATGGATACATGTAGCAGAACCCAACTGATTGGAGACCCAAGGCTTACTTTGGTTTGATTTAGAGATCCTAGAGGCCACTGAATAATTTTACTTCCTATAGCTATGAAGAAATCCAGGTATATCCAAGAGAAGTAAAGTTTGTGCTTAGCAATGGTTATCTAAAAACCAAAGTTCAAATGTACCCAAAACACCAAGCTCCAAAACCCATTTTCAAGGAAGAGAACAAGTACCTAATGATTGTACGTTGACCATAATTATCAAAGACAAAAAGCTAACAAGGAAATCAAGTACCTACTGAAATCTTAAAGGTCATACAGTAACCAATATTCCAAGCTGCTAGCCTGACTGAATTGAACACTAGCAAAACAAACCAGGTTTAATATCAAAATAAATTTCAAACCTGAGCAGGGTTTCCAACAAAAATCCTTGAGATTAGGTGGCGACACTCAGGAGATATTTTAACATTCTCTGGAATTGAGTACTGGACTTGAAGAACTCTCTGCAGAAAAGTGAGTGAAAATTTCTAACCCTTGATAAAGAAAAAAAAAACTCATAAGTAGATAATGATGCCAGAGAGGTAAAAGCAAATACATGAATTGTCTTCCGGAAGTCCCTTGGTCCATCAGGATCCTCAAAAGGATACGCACCAACAAGCATTACATACAATGTTACGCCACAGGACCACACATCTGCAATCTGAAATTGCAAGAGTGTATGAGACCGATAGTTAAGGTGGGTACCATATTGAATTTCTTAGATACATATTTCTGAAGCAGAAAAACAATTGACATGTATCAAAGTCAACTTAAAAGAAGAAATCCACAGCTCAAAACGCTGAGGCAGAGCCTAGGCTCTAATTTAAACATGCAATCATCACCTGACGCCTAACAATACTGACAATGCTGTTGGTCACCCCCGTTATTTTGACGACGGGTATATCAAGATGGGGGAAGGGAAATCCAACCAAGGGTTGGATGAAAAGAGAAAAAATTGTTTGGACAAAATCCAAACACTCCCAAACGGGCCAGGGCCCAAAAAATTATTTGACGACTTTGAGGGGATGAAAGATTATATAATCAAAAGCATTCAACCATATTGGCCATGAAGGCTCATTCTATCCTACTGCCCTAGGATGATGCAAGATAAGGTTTTGTCCATAAAATTTCAAGACTTCCCTGAACCCTATTGCACAAACACAGGTGTCATGGAAACAAATTACTGCAGCGGTCAAACAACTTTGTCTGAAAAAGAGGGCCATATCTCACCTATGAGCCTTACTAGCAAAAGGGCTACACCATTCCCAAAAATGCATCAACATCTTCCAAACAGAGGCTTACTATGAATGGAATTTCCAGATATCGGATCTCTTAAGATCAAAGAATAGGTTCTACAAAAATGCAAGCGGTAAGATTAATGATTCCTACTTCTTTGACCCAAACAAGTTCACAGTATAAGACACCTAGAGTGTCTTCCCACTGCTAAGTTCCTTCTATCTACTCCAAAACATGCCTTGAGAAAACTCTCTTCCAAGTTGATCATTGAAGCTAAGCTTGAGTTTGAATCATAGATTCATAGATTTGCGGAGAGATTTACAAAAATATAAGGAAAATTATAGTGTATCAAAGAAATAAGGTCTAAGCTTGCTATTGGCCTAGAGAAATGGACTGACTAGATCTTCCAACGTAGAAATGCACCGAGCATCCTCTAAATGAGGGGAATCATGTGTGCCAATTTGGTAGCTGACATGGTAGTATATCCAGAGAACCCTCAATAGTTCTAAGGGCAAATTACATATAACCCCCTCAAACTAACACTCGTGTACACTTAACCCCCTCTAACTATAAAATTTAGCACTTAACCCTCTTGAACTACTCAAAATGGGATCCCAGCTGACTTCCGTAACCGTGAAAGCACAATACGCATTTTGCCCGACTGAAAAAGGTTCCTCCATAGCCTGAAACCCAGTTTGATTTCCAAACCCAAATGAAACCCGTTTCAACCCAAATATAATCCTTGATTCCGCCGAAAGATAATCCTTGATTCCGCCGGCGTCAAGGTTGTACACCTCCGTGCGCACGTCCATGGTGATGCGTCTCTCGGGGGCGAAGTTGGAGAAGAACATGGAGTACTCGTTAGGGGCGGTGACGGGGTAGGATTGGGAGAAAGAGGTGTTGGGGGGAGGGGAGAGTTCGCGGAAGGTGAAGAGGGGGTTGATGTGCTGGTAGTCGAGGACGCAGAAGGGTTGGGATTACTCGGATTGTTGCTAGAGTTCGATGAGGACCTGGATGAGGGATTCCTCGGACAGGAGGAAGAAGCCGAGGCGGGCGGGGTCGGGGCGGGAGACGACGGAGACGGGCAAGACGGAGATGGCGACGTGGCCGGTGTGGGTGAAGCCGAACTTCTCGAACAGGATCATGGGGCGGGCGTCAGAGGTGATCTTGAGGGTTTTGATACCGGCAAGGGCGGGGAGGAGGAGGAGGAATAGGGTGGCGGAGAGAGAGAGAGGTACGTCTGGGACCCGATAGCTCTGCTCCAGGGGCGCAAAACGGCACCGTTTTGGTTAAATAAAAATTCCTTACCACCAATTTGCAATCCTATGGAGCAAAAACGTGATTATGAGAGCCTTAAAGAAAAAATTTGATTATGTCTCTTTAGAATAGTATGATCAAAATAGTAAGATCTCCACACCCATTCAAACGGATTAAAAATTGGACCACTTAATTTTTTAACCATATGTATCCGTATATATGGATGTAGCGAACACAAAAGGGAGAGAGAAGGGATAAGGGCAATACCGTCTATATTGTCCAAATAAGTGACCATGTGCCTGGCATGTGCCGTTTTCCATCCAAATTCTAACAGAACCCAAACGGAAGTCAGCTGGGATCCCATTTTGAGTAGTTCAAGACGGTTAAGTGCTAAATTTTATAGTTAGAGGGGGTTAAGTGTACGCGAGTGTTAGTTTGAGGGGGTTATATGTAATTTACCCTAGTTCTAATCATCAAAACTAGCAGCTTAGATCCTTTATGTTAGCAGACATGGCAAAAAATGTTTATCAAAGGATGTAGTATTATATGTTTGATTAGTTGCAATTTGAAGGCAGAGGCATTTAACAAATGAAGGCATTTCATCATTTGTATGAAAATGTGAGAAAATTCAATGAATGAGAAATACACACATAGACATTTCTAAACCCCAAACCATGAAGAAGGACAATGAAAAGACATGCATATTTTGCGCCAAGAAGAGCGAGAAACAAGCAGATAAAAGAGTTAACCAACTTGTGCATACATTAAGTATTGGGTTGTTCCAATATTAGGCACTCTCGTATTTCGCAAAAAGAACCTAAAGCTGCACCAGCTAATTGTGGGATCTTATCAAGCAACGCAACAAAAATCTACAGGATGTATGTATGGAAAAACGATAATTGGTTTTACCTTGCCATCATATTCTTGAGTAAGTAACACTTCTGGAGCAATGTAAGCAGGAGTCCCCACGGTTGATTTTGGTTGTGAATGCAACACAGAAGACTGAGAAAAAACTGTCCATGGTCAGCTGAAAACATATACTAACTGCTAAAATTGCACAAACAAAAAGAAATGTGACTATGAGTTGAGATTATGTGATATCAACAAATACATATCCATCAAAACCACCGGAAGAAGATTACCAGAGCGAGAGAGAGCTAAGAAGCACAGATGCGAACACATAACGCAGAGATGACAAGGATATGAGGACACATCTTTTATCCAATAACTAGGAAACAAACACATTAGGGACACGTTGAATATAAAATATCTTAATTCTATAATGCAACTTAGGAATTCACATCATACTATAAAGATACAACAGTTATTATATAAGTAATCATGAACTAATCATCCATCAAAATTTTGAGTCTTGGCCAACTTTTACAACTTTCAGTTCCACATCCTAATGTATCCTTAAGTGTACCAATGTGTAATAGACTGTCTCAAATGTGCCCGATTGGTAGTACTTTAGGTATAAACAACAGACACATATTTCGGTTTGAATAACAGTGTACGAACAAAGAGTGACGGGTTGTGTCTGTCAAGACTGGTAGATGTATCTTTGCTCCACACACACACAAATTCCTTGACAAAGGGAAAGTAAAAAAAATTCCAATACTCAAAAATGATACGCGTCAGATAATTGTATTTCCTATTGAGGATAACATCCGCGAGCTACAAAAAGGAAAATGACTGAGAGACACAGTAGTACCTTGGAGTACCCAAAGTCACATATCTTCAAACGAGGAGCAAGGCTGCCATCCAATAACGTGTTTTCCAACTTCAAATCACGGTGACATACTTGCTTCATCAACAAACAAGGTGCAAATAAGCCAAAAAGAATTATCTCATTTCATCCATGACAAGTAAATAGAATCGAAAGTAATTAGAAATGGAACTTTCCAAAGTGTAGAAGATTTAGATACCATGGTGTGACAATAGCTGACTCCAGATATCAGTTGTTGAAAGAAGAAGCGAGCCTGCAGCAGACACCAGGATAACCATAAGAAAATGGATGGATTGGAGAAAAATTGTAAGTATGAATAATGAATAAACAACCTCATCCTCACTGAAGTGCCCTGCATTGGAAATTCGATCAAAAAGCTCTCCTCCAGCTGCATACTCCATTACAATAGCCAGATGTGTTGTTGTGAGTATGACCTAGAGTACAAATATTAGTACTGACCAATCGAACAAGACCACCTTTTGATAGGGGAGAGAGAGAGAGAGAGAGAGCAAACCTCTTTAAACCGAACAATGTTGGGGTGCCTCAAAGACCTATGATTTATGATTTCCCTTTGGACATTTTCATCTATCTGTAACAGAGTAAACGTGACTCAGAAGCAAGAAATGGCAGACCAAGCATCTCTGATTCAGAAAAATTAATTCCCAAGGATGAAATGTGGTTGCAAAAGTGTGTACGGTGTCTGATTGTATAATGTTGAACTCTCAAACCATAAAACCACTTTTTGAAGTTTAAACTTGAAACTTATTGCCTCTTCAAATACAAAAAAAAAAAAAAAACAGAAGAAAAAAAAAGAACTTGAAACTTATTCATAAGTATCTTTACATGCAATGCATGATGGCGTAATCCCAACATTTTTCTCCTTGTACTAGGGGTATGGTGCTTGCGTGAAACTCTCGCTCATTGAGGAAATACAGGATCCCACCATATTTCGCATCTGATCATTTCTAGGTGTCCTTTTCTTTATTTATTCTGAATGGATAGGTGTCCTTGAAAATGACATGATTCCAGATTCATATGTAATTATTTGCCAGCCAACATTCCCCTTTGACAATTCAATTAAGATAATATTTTCCTACCTAGAAATTCTGTGTAAAACATCTACTGGGTCACCAAATTTTCTAGGATAGTTAAGCCACACAGCCCACACCACATTGCATATTATCTCGGTCAAGTTAACTGCTTGTAAGCTAATACATGCAATGATTATTGATTAATGAGGTATAGCTGATCATCAGTTAAAATGGATGCCAATAACTACTAAATTGATGTGATATAACATTTGTGGGGGATTTACACCTCAAATATAGTAGACATCGAACTATCTCATAACACTTGACGGAGTAATAAATAAGAGACAACAAAATCGATAGTATGGCAAATAAGAGTTGGAGTACATAAGTCTGAGATCGACTGAAGGCACGATAAGTTGTTATCCTAAAGCCATATTTGCCTCCATTCAAGTAGGTTTTGACGGTTGAATACTACTCCAAGATACAACTCAGAAATCCCACAGAATTTTTCATGTTACACAATCAGCAAAAGATGAGAGTGCCATGTCTCTCTCAAATTATCCAGAATGATAAAAGAAAATAATGTGGACGGCAAGAGACATTCAAGATATATGAAACTCATGTGGTGAACTAGTGGGAATTACTATAATTATACAACTCAGTGTATCTTTTCGCAAAAGTCATGTCATTAGAAAACAACTCTTGGTATGAACACCTTAAAATGACAAGGCATAACAATCTATTTGAGGTAAAATTAAAATTGAAACAACATTAACACTCAAAATCATTGCTACAACATGGAACGCCTTATTTCAATCGAATAAAGGTACACGTCTATATTATTTCTTTTCTGCCTCCTATTCTTTCTGATAACTTCTAACAAAAGCAGAATCTTTTAACTATTTCTTGCCACCAAGACGAGTAAAAGGCTAATGTGTTATCTTTACCAAAATATTCATTCAATAATTCGTTGAATAAATCAGAATTCTTCAGTGGAAATAACAATTACCGAAAACGAAACAACTGAAAAGACACCCCAGAAGAAAAGAAAATTCAAGAGACTCGACATATTTCGAAAGAATCTCAATCACAAACAAATTTTACAAATTAACACCACAATCCAAATCACCACAGAATTAAAAAAAGAAAAAGGCAAAAAAGTGCTTTTTTTTTGTTGGGTAATTGAAAAAAAAATAAAACAACTAAACAAACACTCGAATAGCCAAATAATAATAATAATAATAATAATAATCAACTCGATCGAATTCGTTAAAACTGACCTTGTCGCCTCGCTCGATGTACTTGACGGCGACGAGCTCTCTGGTGTGTCTATCCCTCATGAGTCTAGCCACGCCGAAGTTTCCCGAGCCGATGTCCCGGACCAGATCGTAGCGGTCGCTATCGTGCATGATCGGCAAATCCGCGCCGGGGCCGGCTATGATCGGCGCCCGCTCCATTTCGGAAGCTTCAAATCACATTAGACAGTGAACAACAGCGGCGTCGGATCACTACGCGCCTTAGAAGCTACAAGAGAACTATAAAAGAGAGAGAGAGAGGCGTCGAATCGCCGGTGGTTTTGGTCCTGAGGTGCCGCGGTTTCGTTCAAACTAGGCGAGCAAAGGCAGTTTGATTCCGTTGTTGAACTTTCTCTCTCTAGATCGTTTGGACTTCGGAGGGGAGAGAGAGAGAGGGGTAGATATTTTTTGGTCGGCGACGGATTAATATCTGTCACCGTGTATCTGGGGAATGGGGAGGTGGGGAAGGAGACGTTGACGAGGCAAAAAAGTCGTGTGGCGACTCCTAGGCGTCAGGACGGTGTCGTATGGGGTCGGAACGGCGACGTTGGATGTTTTGTCTTGTAACGGAGGAACAGATATTGATGACGAGTGAAACAGCGTGTAGGGTGCAAGTGGGAAAGAGAAATTCAAATAGGGCACGGCTATTTGCACCTATAAATTTTGCTAAGTGTAGTCCGTAGATCATATTATATACAGGTGTGTACCATATTATATACATGGTATGTTTAGCAAATAAATGGCTGCAAATAGCAGTGCCTTTCAAATAAATATAAGTAGTAATTCAATAGGGCATTTAAAAATTGGTTTGGTTGAGATTACTTTTTTTTTTTTTAGTTTTTTTTTCTCTCGATAAGATAATATTAAGATCCCCTGGCACCTATTTGGTTTATCATTTGACTTGCCTATTTGTTTAAATTATATATATATATAGCCAAATTAAGATAAATTGACAAACCAAACGAGCCCTATTGAACCAATTTTCTTAAAAACTCCCATAAATATTCTAGGCATATATATTGGGTATGGCCAGAGCGCCAGGCTCAGTTTGGATGGTCGAAATCTTCAGTAGGAATAGAAATGTGATTACTATAAATTAATTCATGTCTCTCCCAACACATGGGAATGTGATTCCTGATCGGATGTGTCGGCAGGAACCACAATCTTATTCATGTATCTCCCAAACATGAAAATTCTGAGAGTGTGGCATCACAAAAATTATAAAAATATGGTGTTACATTCTCATTCCTCCTCAAAATTCCTGACTGAGTGGTAAGCCTCACAAAACTCTAGGCTCAGGCAATCCCCACCATGGGGCAATAAAAAAACTATAGATTCAACAAAGAAAACTAGAGATATTCATAGTTTACACGCAATATTGACTTATTAGAAGAAGTACTCAAGTTAGCAAAATTTCTAAACAAAACCCAAATTAATACGGAGTACCATATAAAATGATACTTTCATTTATATCACATCCTCAGTGTAAAAATGATTCACAGTTTTGGTAGGAAGCAACATGTTTTACATAGTCCCAAACGGGAAATTCTGTAGTGCAAAGCCCTGCAAGGCACCCTGTAAGATGCACACAGGTCATCAATTTTGACCATGAATGGTTGAGATATGATTTTTAATTATGACCGATAAGAATCATTTGTTGTAACGACCCGGATTTTTGACCCAATTTTTTTTTAATGTTATTAAAAATTATTTTCCTAATACAATTATTATTATTATTATTTTTTTTTAGATACAATTATGCATGCATACTTTTATTTTTCCTACAATACATGCATGCATACAACTCTTCTATATCTCCCTCTCCTACTCCTACTCGATCTCTATCCCCTCCGTAACCCTTAAACCGAGCCCAATTCGTCCGTTTACAAACCCAATTCGATTAGGACTCGATCTAATCTTTCTACACCAAAATTCTTTTATAAATACATTACTACTCCGACCCTAGGGCACGTACCATACTCACCATCTTCCACGGAGTCAGAAAAGAGAGAAAAATCAGAGAGAACCAAACCCCAATCCATAGAATTTTAGAGAGAGAAAGAAAGAGAGAGAAAAGTGGGTTTTGTAGTTCCGTTCCTCCGAGACTCAAATTGATCAATTGAATTACTTCCTACGACTCCTAGCATCGCCAATCAACAACCAATTCGGCCCCAAGGTCCCCCGATCGACGAAACCGAAGTTGTCTTCCCCAAACGTTCAAGTTCGATCGAAAACCAATTCCACCCAATTCGAGGTACTATAATTCAATCCGAGCCCTCCTCTAAGTATATATATGATTTATAGACATAACCCAATAAGTCCCGTGTCCCCATGCATCGAAAAACACGACGAAAAAGCAAAAAAAAATCAAAACAGTCGCCGACCGTGCGGCCGCGACCTTCGGGGATCCCAGCCGCATGAACCAGCAAAACAGAGTTCGCGGCCGCGAACTCTGTTATTTCCAGCCGCGCGTGATTTTTTTTGTTGGTTTCGAATTGATTTTGCGACCCTTTAAAAATAGATTTTGACTCCGAATTTTTTATCCTAGGTTCCTAACATTCTAAAGTTCATAACTTCTTAGTTTCATATTTTTTTTTATTTAATCTACTATTTATTTAATTTTTATTCGTAATCGTGAGATCGTTTGTAAACTAAAATTTGTTACGACCTTTTAAATTACTCTATAAATCCCCAAACTATTTTTCTTAGATTCCTAACTTGCTAAAGGTCATAACTTGCTGAATTTGTGGTTAATTAACATTATTAGCTATTTATTTAATATTTAACTAAAGTTATAAACGAAAATTAATAACGACCTTATAAAAAATATTTTTAATATCGAAAATATTTTTCTTAGACTCCTGACAGTTCAAAAGTGATATTTTGTTAAAATAAAATTTTATTTATTTAATTAACTATTTATTATTATTTAAGTATTGTTTCTTAATAATAATACCGTAAAATATTATAAAGAAGGTTTAAAATTCCAAATAATTTTATTTATACTTTTTACAGCCCCATAATGTTATTCTGTAAATATAAAAAATATTATCAAATATTTAATCATTTATTGTCTATTTAATCTTGTTTTGCCTATTAACTTGAATCTTTTATTCAAAATAATTCCGTGAGCGTTCAAACCCAACTTTTAGCACTCAAACTTATTATAGGGGACTGTTAGGACCTTTATTAAGATTACGATAATTATTCTAATATTTTTAACTAATTAATGTATTTAATTAGTGTTTAATTAACTTAATTACCTTAAGTAATTAATAAAAGTCTAGAAAATTATTTTTAAATCTTAATTAAATAATTCTTACATTCTTAATGACTTTGTGACCATACAAGATTAAGGGCAACGGCCCAGTCATAAAAAGTTATATGATTGCATTACCTAATGTTTGTTTTGATCTGTTTGTTATTCGTTTTAATTATTACTGAGAATAATATTGTGTTGATACTGTATTTGAATGTTAGATTGGACCCTAGGGACATGGGGTGGTATGCGAAATAGAAATCACATAGACGATGCTAAGTAATGGATAAATTGTGAAGTTCTTTCTGTTTAGAGGTTGCCTGCAGGCGTGATGTTGAGATATGATGAGATTGTGATGAGAATTGAAACTGGCAGGAGTCCAGTGATGATATAAAACTTGGCAAAGTAAGCCCAATGATGTTTTGATAAAACCTGGCAAAGTAAGCCCAGTGATGTTTTGATAAAACCTGGCGGTAGTCCAGAGATGTTTTCGGTTGATAAAACTTGGCGTTGGTCTAGTGACGGTTTATGTTGATAAAACCTGGCGGTAGTCCAGAGGTGTTTTCGGTTGATAAAACTTGGCGTTGGTCCAGTGACGGTTTATGTTGATAAAACCTGGCGGTAGTCCAGAGATGTTTTCGGTTGATAAAACTTGGCGTTGGTCCAGTGACGTTTTCTGTTGATAAAACCTGGCGGTGGTCCAATTGATATCTTGTGATGTTAAAACCTGGCGAGAGGTCAGCGATATTTTGTGACGATAAAACCTGGCGGTGGTCGAGGGGACGTTTTATGTTGATAAAACCTGGCGAGTGTTCCAGAAATATTTTGTGACGATAAAACCTGGCGTGTGTCCAGTGATGTTTTGTGGTGGTAGACCGGCGTGTATCCAGTGGTGAGTTGATAGACTGGCGTGTGTCCAAGTGATGATTGTGATGTGGTATATAAGATAGGCGAACCCTAGTTGTGATTCGGCATGATAAGCTATCCCCTTGTTGTAGTATTGTAACTTAGGTTATCTACGACAGCAAAGGGAAGTGATCTCATGGGACCGAGCATGGCTAGCGGTTGGGGAGAAAAGATCTCGTAGGGAGATTTTGGATCACACGTTAGGCTAATGGATAGTAATGAATTGGTTGACGTGAAAAATCTCTATTTTACTTATTCGCATCATGATTATCCTGTTTTACTTGCTATTGTAATTGTAAGAGGGTGGTTGGGTTGGATTATTCTGCGGGTGATTTATCACTCACGAATACGTCTGTATCCTGATCGATTGCTTCGGCGATCAATTTGCTAGAGGGCGCATGATTCAATGGAGGAGATTCAACGATGATGCAGTTCGACACGAAAAGAATATCAGTAACGAAGATCGAGGATGCTTAGGATTCGTATCAAGTCTAGAGTCAGCTCTGAAGTTAATATATTTTGAATCAGTAGATTCCCTTGAGATTGTAATAACTAAATCTTTATTTTGGAAAATTATGTTTGTTTAGCAAAATTTTCTTAAGAAATCATTTTATTTTACTCCCAAAAAGTCGGGGCGTTACATTTGTCACCAGTCATAATTGATTTTTAATGTATACCGTTGATTGATGAAATCAACGATTGTGTGCTACCCTACACGGGATGCACTACAGCACCCCCGGATCCTCCTAAGCCATGGCTTTTGCTTTAGTATTTCTTGCACTACCCATTTTTCCATCATTTTGGTAACCAACCAATTTTTCAACTTTTATTCTCTTAGAGCGTGGAATAACCAAAAGTCAATAATCAAAAGTTTCCACATTATTTTTTGATTATCCGTTTAACTATTTAAGAGTTGCTAAGGTTAACAATATAGAGGTCCACAATGGCACAATCAAAATTGAATAATCAAAACTTGCCACATAATCTTTTCAACTTATAAAATCTAAAATTGTGACATAGAAAATTATTTTTTTAAAATAGTTTTCAAACTAATAAACTATTTTTTGAAAACTTTGATTTAAAAAAAAAACAGTTTTCGGGAAAAAGTAAAAAAAAAAAACATAAATAAAACATGCCACGGAATATCTGTAACGACCCGGATTTTCGACCCAATTTTTTTTTTATAAAAATATTAAAAGGTATCAATTAATTCTGAAAATAATACTTTCCTTATTTATTAATTAGTAGATAATTACAAAAAATATAAGTATTCTATCTAATTACCTCTTAAAAATTATTTTGTCATTATATACATACATATAAATGCATGCATGCACGCCTATATTCTCCCTCACTCTCCTACTCAATCTCTACCTCGTCCATGACCCAAAATTCGTGCGTAATTCGTCCATGTAAAAACCCGATACCGTTAGGACTCGTTTTAATTCGAAACTCATCCAATTCTCCTATATATATACACTACTCCGACCCTAGGGCACGCACATCACCCCACCACGTTCCACGGAGCCAGAGAGAGAAGAAAAACCCGAGAGAACCGAGCTTTAATCCATAGAATTTTAGAGAGAGAAAAAGAGAGAGAGAAAAGTGGGTTTTGAGGTTACGTTCGTCCGAGATCCAAATTGATCGTTTGAAGTATTTTCCTCAGTCCCAAGGATCACCGTAGATCAACCAATTCGGCCCCGAAGATCCCCGATCGAAGGAATTGAAGTCGTCTTCCCCAAATTCAAGTTTTCGATCGAAAACGAATTTAATCCAAACCAAGGTATTATAATTCAATCCGAGCCCTCCTCTATGTATAAATATGTTTATTAGACATAACCCAACGTCCCCCGTGACCCCATGCATCGAGAACAAGCGAGAAAAACCAAAAAAACCAAAACAGCGAGCTACCTCGTGGCCGCAAGTTCCCTCACCGCGAGAACCAGTCGCCCGGAGTTCGCGGCCGCGAACTCCGTTTTCCCCCAGCTCGCGCGTTTTTGTTTCCATTTTGAATTGATCGTGCGACCTTTTAAACATCGTATTTAATCCCAAAATTTTTATCCTAGGTTGCCCATACTCTAAAGTTCATACCTTGTTAGTTTCATATTTTTTTTATTATTTATTTAATCTTATATTTATTTAATTTTTAGTTGTAATTGTGTAATCGTTTGTGAACTAAAAATCAATGCGACCTTGTAAACTAATCTATAAATCCCCAAACTATTTTTCCTAGATTCCCAACTTGTTAAAGGTCATAACTTGCTGAGTTCGTGGTTAATTAACATTATTAGCTATTTATTTAATATTTAACTAAAGTTATAAACAAAAATTAATAACGACCTTATAAAAAATATTTTTAACATCGAAAATATTTTTCCTAAACTCCTGACAGTTCAAAGGTGAGATGTTATTAAAATAAAATTTTATTTATTTGATTTACTATTTATTATTATTTATGCATTGTTTCTTAATAAAAACACTTTAAAATATTACAAAAGACAGTAATAATTATGAATAATTCTATTTAGACTTTTTACAGTCCTATAATGATATTCTGTAAATAAAAATATATTTTCAATTATTTAATTATTTATTGTCTATTTATTCTTGTTTTGTCTATTAAATTAATCTTTTTATTTAAAATAATTCCATGAACATTCGAACCCAACTTTTAGCACTCGAACTTATTATAGAGGACCTTTAGGACTCTTATTAGGGTACGATAATTATTCTAATATTTCTACCTAATTAATGTATTTAATTGGTATTTAATTCGTCTAATTAATTGGTAATAATTAATAAAAGCCTAGAAAATTATTTTTTAAAACCTTATTAAATAATTCACACATTATTTAATAATTTTGTGGCCATACAAGATTAAGGGCAACGGCCCAGTCATAAAAAGTTATGTGATTGCATTGCCTAATAATTATTTCGATCCGTCTATTATTCGTTTTCATTATTATTGAGATTGATATTGTGTTGATGCTTAATCTGAATGTTAGATTGGACCCTAGAGACATGGGATGGTATACGAAATAGAAATCACTTAGACGATGCTAAGTAATGGATAAGTTGTGAAGTTTCTTTCTTTTAGAGGATTGTTTGCAGGCGTGATTATGAGATATGATGAGATTTGTGGTGAGAAAGTATACAGACGTTGTTATTGTTAAGTGAAAAAAAAAAAGAAACAAATGAAAGTCGTGGGCTAAGCAGGACCTCGAGGGTGGCCTAACAGGACCTCGTGTGATCGGGGGTAGCCTGAGTAGGACCTTGAGGGCAGCCTGAAAGACCCAGTGTCGCTAGGGTGGCCAAGCAGGACCTCGGGGGTGGCCTGACAGGACCTCGTGTGATCGGGGGTAGCCTGAGCAGGACCTTGAGGGCAGCCTGATGGACCTAGAATTGTGAGAATGGCCAAGCAGGACCTTAGGGGCAGCCTGACAGGACCTCAAGTATTGGGGGTAGCCTGAGCAGGACCTTGAGGGCAGCCTGATGGACCTAGGATTGTGATTTGAAACTGGCGGGTAGTCTATGATTTGAAACTGGCGGGTAGTCCAGTGATGTCTGTGATGATTTAAAACCGGCAGAGTAAGCCCGGAGATGATTTAAGACTGGCAGAGTAAGCCCAGTGATGATATAAAACTTGGTAAAGTGAACCCAAAGATGTTTTCTGTTGATAAAACCTGGCGGTGGTCCAGTGACATTTTATGTTGATAAAACCTGGCGATAGTCCAGAGATGTTTTCTGTTGATAAAACCTGGCGGTGGTCCAGCGATATTTTGTGATGTTAAAACCTGGCGGATGGTCTAGTGATGTTTTGTGATGATGTCTTGGCCCAGAGGAATAAATTGATGTCCTGGCGTGTGTCCAGTGGTGAATTGATAGACTGGCGTGTGTCCAGTGATGATTGTGATGTGGTATATAAGATAGGCGAACCCTAGTTGTGATTCAGGCATGATAAGCTAGCCCATTGTTGTAGTATTGTAACTTAGGTTATCTACGATAGCAAAGGGAAGTGATCTCATGGGACCGAGCATGGCTAGCGGTTGGGGAGGAAAGATCTCGTAGGGAGATTTTGGATCACACGTTAGGCTAATGGATAGTAATGAACTGGTTGACGTGAAAAATCTCTGTTTTACTTATTCGCATCATGATTATCTTGTTTACTTGCTAGCTGTAATGTAAGAGGGGTGGTTGGGTTGGATTATTCTATTGGGTGATTTATCACTCACGGATACGTCTGTATCCTGGCAAATCGATTGCTTCGGCGATCAATTTGCTAGAGGGCGCAGGATTCAATGGAGGAGATTCAACGATGATGCAGTTCGACACGGAACGAATATCAGTAACGAAGATCGAGGATGCTTAGGATTCGTATCAAGATTAGAGTCAGCTCTGAAGTTGGTGTATTTTGATTCCGTAAATCTATCTTGAGATTGTAATAGCAAAATCTTTATTTTGAAAAATTATATGTATTTAGCAATATTTTCTTTAGAAATTATTTTATTTTGCACCCGAAAAGTCGGGGCGTTACAAAAAACTTTAATAAAAAAACTGTTTTTGAAAAAAAGCTTTAATAAAAAACTGTTTTTACAGTTTTAATAAAGAAAACAGTTTTCGCAAAAAAAAAATTTTAAAAAAAACAATTTTTGCAAAAAAATAAAAATTGTTTTTAAAAGTATTTTTCTTAGAAACATGTTGAAAATAAAAGAGAGAAAAAGTTTTTGTGTAATGATGGTGTACTTAATTGAGGAAATGTGGGGATAACTAAATTCGGTTATTAGCAAAAAGTTGTTAGTTTTAATTATAGGACCAAAATTTGATGAGTTGCTAAGTTTGGTTATTCCAATGTTAGCTTTTTTTTTAGCAAATGTTGCTAATCATAGCAATTTTTTAGTTTTGATTATACCACTGTGGATGGTCTTAGAATATTAGAGAATTTACAAATACCATGTAAGGTTTTACGTTCTAGACTGTAAAAAATGATTCAATAGCATCCTGACCTAGCCATGAGCTAAGGATCAAGAGGTTGTAGACACCCCAATCCGGACCTCGGAGAGTCTTTGTCCACCGCGATGATGAAATAGAGGAAACGATACCTTCGCGAGCTTGAAAAATGACTTCTCTCAGCCCATGTAAACCCAAAGACCCAAAAAACCTGAAAAGCCCAAACAAAAGCCCAAACAAAGCCCAAAAGAGTCCTGGACCGAAGGAAGAGGAACCGTGCGGAGCATGACTGGAGCGCACGGCACCTTGAAATTTAATGGTGGCCGTGCGCGGCAGACCGTAACCGCACGGCACCTTGAGCAAAAAGGTTGTCGGCCACGCCAGTGTGAGCCACAGCTGATGACTGGCTCAGCCGAAAATGCACTTCTGGCCCGCCCAGAAAATACCTCCACCATTTGAATTCAAAATCCTTGGCCATTTGCCTATAAATTGACCCCTCCACTCAAGGGAAAGGGGTCCCTCTTAGCCCTTCTTTTGAGTCCCTTCTCTTGCCTTTCTCTTGACCCTCTCACTCTACTTTCTCTCTCTAAGTTCTCAAACCCCCTTTTCATTACCATTTCCATTTCCAAGCCTTAAAGGATGTCATTCCCAAAAGACATTTTTTAAGAGCTTTCACTCACTCCCTTCTCATCATTGAAGTTGATCACTCATTGACTTCAAGACCCCATCACCCAAAACACCTAACCCTCACTCACACCCATACTCCCTTTGTCTCATTTAACCTCCCCATCTACATCCGTGACGATCCATCCACATCCTTGCATCCACAGTCCTTGATCGAGCTCGAAACCAAAGGTATAAACTAGTTTCCTCGGACTAGACTCCGTTCTGGTCCTGAGGGGACCTTTCTGTCAGCAGATCTAACCCCCTTTTTGGTTAGATCCTGACTCAAAACGTATTTTCATAAAATAAAACCAACACTGTGCTGAGGTTGGGAAACCGCGCGGTCCTTTGAACAGACGCGCGGCATCCTGACACTCAGCGCACGGCATGGTGCACACTGATGCTATTGTGAGCAGGCTGTTTGGATCCGAGTCTTCCTCTGTTGTGGTTATCTGTATCCGCTGTTTACTATTTCTGCTGCTCTTAAAATAAGGCCACACCTACAAGCCATGTTCTAGCTCTTTTAAAAACTTTTCAAGATCATCCCGAATGATTAAAAATGTTAAAAACTACTTGAAAACCCTATTTTGAGAAAGACAATGGTATTTTTGGGATGATCTAACTGTCGTGATGTTTCTGATAAGCTTTTCAAAAGATATGCAGAGAAAGCCGTGAGCTAAATAACGTTTTGAGAGACTGAAACAGTCTGACAGCAGAGCCATTGCCACGCACGGCATGTTGAGATGCCTCGCACGGCATCTCAGGTGCCGTGAATGGCTTTCTAAAGTCTAAGCGGTCTGGATCTGAGTTTTTCCTCTGTCGAGGTTATCTGGTCTTGCTGTTTACTGTTTCTGTAGCTCCCAAAATGAGATCGTATCTACAAGCCAAGTTCCAACTCTCCTAAAACCTTTTTTCAAGATCGTCCCAAATGATCAGAAATGAGCTAAATAATGTTTTCAAAAGATCTACAGAACAAGCGTTAGGCTAAATAACGCTGAGTAGGTGTCAAACGTGTCGCGCGTACGCGTCGCCATTCAACTTCCGTACAACCGTGTTACGCGTCGCGGTCGCGTCCCCCCATTTACTTAAATCGCGGTCGTAAGCGTCGGCCGTGCCATTTTCAATCGTGTCGCGTCGCGCCGCTCCATTTACTTAAATCGCGGTCGGTCGCGGTCATTTTTCAATCGTGGTCGGGTACGTGCCGGCCCATTTACTTAAATCGCGGTCGGGCCGTAAGGCCTTTTTAAATCATGTCGGTCGCGTGTCGCGGCCGCGACACTAATCGCGGTCCCGTCGTGTCGCGGCCTTTTGGTCGGATCGGGTCGCGGCTGCGCCTTTTTTGCTCGCCGTGCCGCTGCGGCTTCTTCTTTCTTTTTTTTGCCGCTGGACGCGCTTGTCGTGGTTGTGTCAGGCGGCTTTTGTCGTACGCGCCGGGTCCTTATTCGTGGTGTCATGCCGTGTCATGTCGTGCCATGCTCATTCTCGACTAGATCAAAAGCTATTTTGAATTGCGAGCAAAGCATCATCCTTATTTTCAGATCGTAGAAGTTTTTCTAAGATGCTAGAAACACCCTATGGTTCATCCAATAATATCAGGCACTGACAGATGCTTAAATAATAAAGAGAAGCAACTTCTAGTATAATTTAACAAGAAGACGAAGCACCTGTGTACAAGATCTACGAAGGGTTTGGATTAGTCTACGAAGGGTTTGGATTAGTTTAACAAGATGACGTTACAGTGTTACACTAGCTTAGAAAAATCAAATCAACCAACAGGTCCACCACTACCTTACAAACATAAGTTCCAATCAGCACGTCCACCATCACTTAGAGTCTTACAAAGATAAGTTCCAATACTAAATAAGCCAGACTTAAACAGTTAAACATTCAAATACAACACCATTGAAATATAAAACAAGTTCTTGAATCTTCACTGGATCCATTCATGAATTGGTTCCATTTCCAGATCAAGCTTCTTAAAAAAAACAACACTCCCCATTTGTCCTTGCATCAAGCCATCAACCACAGAGCCCTGCCATACCAAATTCCAACTAATTAACACAGTGGAATGGCTTGATTACTCGCCCTAAAATTGAGAGACAAAGACCAAAACAACTTAACTGGGACTTTGTCTGGACTGGTTGACCTTATCACACACACACACACTTGGTTCAACTTTAGTCATGTTTCCAATTGCACCAACTAGCCATGCCATAGCCTGCTTATAATAATATTCACACTTGGGCTCAGAATAACATCATAGCCAAAGGCCCAAATGGCCAAACGTATTCATGGCTGGCTGCAATCAAAAGTTACCCCGCCATGGCCATTAACAACTATTTCAATAAGAAACAGACCACCATCACATATTTCAATACGAAACAGACCATAAGGCTCAATTACAGTGGATGAACCACCAGCTGTGCAGCAGCAAGCATAGCAGACCCAAACGGCAGTCATAGCAGTAACAGCCTTCTACACAATAGTAAGAACGAATGACAGCAACACAACTAATGGCCGCAACAATTGAACTACCAAGTAATAGCCAAAAGTAACAGGCAGAACTACCAAGTAATAGGCAGAAGTTTCAGAAAAACAGATGCATACTACCCATAGATTTCTCATATATTTTGGCTCAGTTTTATCACACATCATTGCCAAAAGTAATCATGGCTGGCTGCAACAAAAGTTACCCCGCCAAGGCCTTAAGCTGAAAACGGGAAGGAACTCAAATATTTTGGCTCAGCTTATCACACATCATAGCCAAAAGCCCAAAAGTATTCATGGCTGGCTGCAACAAATATAAACACACACTTGGTCTCAGAATAACAGGCTCAGAATAACATCATAGCCAAAGGCCCAAAAGTATTCATGGCTGGCTGCAATAAAAGTTACCCCGCCAAGGCCATTCACACACACGTGGGCTCATAATAACAGGTTCAGAATAACATCAAAAAAGGAACTCATATATTTTGGCTCAGCTTTATCACACATCAAAGCCAATAAAGAATAAAGAATGCCACATGGAGGCAAGTGGCAACGTTAAGATGCCATTAAGGCCAACGTTAAGTTGCCATTAAGGCCTTCATACGTTGGCATTAAGGCCTTCATAAGTTGCCTAACTGTACCTTTCAAATGTTAGTTTGTTTTTTTTTATCAATACCATATTTATCTTTGAAATTTCCAACTTTATGGAAATGCATGCCAAAAGAGGGGATTTACAAAAGTTGAATGTAGCCCACTGGCCCAGAACAGTAGAGCAGCATAACAGTGAAAATAGTGGCTGCAGATCACAGCAGCCGTAGGTTCCAACAGCAGCAGCAGTCACTCAACATTACAAAAGCATTACCCAAAGCAAATGCTCATCATAACTAAGTAAAGCAGACAGCAGCAAACGTGGTGGACAGCAGCTATTTTGCTATCATT
The DNA here is from genome assembly GCA_025413875.1 of Rhododendron molle. Classification (NCBI taxonomy): domain Eukaryota; kingdom Viridiplantae; phylum Streptophyta; class Magnoliopsida; order Ericales; family Ericaceae; genus Rhododendron; species Rhododendron molle. The sequence goes on along the minus strand of CM046395.1, from coordinate 13,452,094 downwards.
TGCTATCAATAAGCAGTAAACAGAGCCCACAATTGAAGAACCAAATGCATATCAATAAGCAGCAATAGGAAAGTTCTCATAATGAGCTACATCCACATCAGGCAGCCTTTAAACAGCAGCAACCTGGAGACGTTAGAAAAACAGCAACAGCAGAACAACACAAATGGAGGCTGCTCTGATGGTAATCAAGTATCATAGCAAAAGCAAGCAGCAGCAGCAGTATATAGCAATCGGATACAAGGCCAAAACCAACCTAAACAGTCACCATTTTTCTTAAGCTGAAAACTGGAAGGAACTCATATATTTTGGCTCAGCTTTCACACATCATAGCCAAAAGAACTCATGCCCAGAAAACTGTAATAATTTAAACACACTTGGGCTCAGAATAAAGAATGCCACATGGAGGCAAGTGGCAACGTTAAGTTGCCATTAAGGCCTTCATAAGTTGCCTAACCGTACCCTTCAAATGTTAGTTTTTTTTTTATCATCATAGCCGATAAATGGTTACAGTTTCTTGGGCATTTGGTAACAGTACACACACACACTGACTGATGTATAAAGAATAGCATCACCTGGAAGTTGCAGCAACGTTAAGTTGCCATTAAGGCCGTCATAAGTTACCAGCAACATCACATTAGTAGTGCATCTCCCCTAATCATCACAATCTATATCAGAGTCTGAAAAATAATCTCTTAATTCATCTTTGGCTGATTTTTTTTTGAATTCCAAGACGTGCATCCTCCCAATCTTTTAAGCATAGGAGACAATCCAAAATGTCTGGAGCTAGTCTACTCCGCTTCTCATCCAACACTCTCTTACCTGCACTAAAAGCAGATTCCGATGCAAACTGAAGAGACAGGAGCTGTTAGTACATCACGTGCCATGATGGAAAGAATGGGAAATGTCCTATCATTTTTTTACCACCAGTCTAAGATATCAAAATTTTGTACGTCGTCCTTTTCGGTAAGATGCTCTATGTCTAAATATTTAACAAGTTCAGAGCGTGCACTTGCACTGTTACCTTTCTTGGAAATGAGAGACCAGGATGGGTCGTTACAACTTGTAGATGGTAAAGGAATAGTAGTAGTACTCGTAGTCGTAGTAGTGCTTGCAAACTTAGACTCATAAGAAGCATATAAATCAGTCAATAGCGATTTCACTTCAGTACGAGAAGGTAATGTAATCATTAAGTTATCAGAAATTCCTTCTAAGAGCATATAAACAGATTCTAACTTAATTTTTGGGTCCATTACTGCAGCTACAATAAATATTTTTGGCATGTTCTCAAAATATTTTCTGAATTTTGATTCCATTTCAATACAAGCAGCTATGAAATTTGTTTCTGTTCTATAAGAATTAAAAGTGAAACTGATATTATACAAGTGATTAAGCACAAGACAAGAAGTAGGATAACGAACACCCGAAAGAGCACAAGTAGCAACATAAAATACTTTCAAAAATTTCATGAACTCAAAAGCAATTTTCCAATCAGAATCAGTTAAACCACAATCAGACTGGCGTTAACAAAAGCAGTAATCACAGCAGTGTGTTTCCTACAAGAGTTTAACATAATATAGGTTGAATTCCAACGAATTTTCATATCAAGTTTTATTCTTTTTGGTTTGACGTTGTAAATCTTACACAATGCCTCAAAATCTTGTCGCCTAACTCCGGAAGTAGCAATAAAAAGAAGAGCAGTTCTAATTTTTTTTAGTTGTGGTGCTATAGATTCCAAACCATCTTGCACAACCAAGTTAATTATATGGCATACACAGCGCATATGAAAAAATTGACTAGAACGCAAGTTTGGCATATTTACCTTGAACAATTCAATTGCAACGGTATTAGCAGTATGATTATCAAACGTAATACTGAAAACTTTATCAACAATTTCAAACTCCCTAAAAACACCACTTATACTTTGAAAAATCTGATTAGCATTGTGAGGGTGCTCCATTAAACGAAAAGCAATAATTCTTTTATTCAAAATCCAACTAGAGTCTATATAATGAGCAGTCACACAAATATAACCAAGATCATTTACACCAATCCACATATCAGAAGTAAAAGAGATTGTACTATCAAACTTTTTAATTTCAGTTATCATTTCTTTTCTAGTTTTTCCAAAAGCTCCCAAACAATCACTTCTAGTTGTATTTCTAGAAACTTTAGAAAATTCAGGATTAAGATAATTCTTCACAAAATATTCAAATCTAATATCATCACCAAAAGTAAATGTTTGTTCTCCTACAACTACATAACGGGTCAATCCCTCTCTCATTTTAGGTTTCGAATATTGAAATTTTGACAAACCACCACTTGGTCCACTACTGCCTAGTCTGCCTTCTTCTAAATCTTTTTTATGCTTGTTTTGAAAATGTCTATCAATAGACCCTGTGCCATGGTTACAATTGCAGCTAAAATCACTACCACAATAATTGCATACAGTTCTCCATCCTATATTAATACCATTTTTATCTATGAAATTTTCAACTTTATGGAAATGCTCCCATATATATGAAGTGAGGCTACTCCTTTTTGCCCCACGAGTACCTGTAGAAGTAGAACCTGCGCAACAATGTTTGAAGCAGCTACACCTACGGAATCCGTTTGCTGGGGTGAAATTGAAGGAGTTGCTCCATGTTCATCATGAGATGACTCAGAGTCAGCGTGATCACATCCCCCTAAATGTATCTGGTCAGGATCATCTGTAAAAAACACAAAGAAATCCATCTGTCAATGTTCTCTGTTATACGAAACCAAACAAATAATATTTGTTCTCTGTCTAAATATGATTTCATTTCCAGTAGCTCAAGTCAAGTGAGAATACCAATGAGGCAGTTTCTGTGACTTACAAATATGAAAGATAATGGGACACGTGCAGAATACGTGTGTTTAAACCTCAGAATCTGCAGGGGCAAAAACCACCTCGGTTAAGCAATTCAATAAGCTCTGCTAACTAAAAAGAAACTCAATATTTAGCCTGGTTTCGTTACACCTCAGGTTTGGCATCAAAACCAGGTTAGAGGTATCCACCAAGCTAAATACGAGCTACTAACACACAAAGATCAAGAAAAATGTAACCAAGCCAGAACACACACACACAAGTACTATTTGTTCTCTGTCAAAATATGATTTCATTTCCAGTAGCTCAAGTCAAGTGAGAATACCAAGGAGGCAGTTTCTGTGACTTACAAATATGAAAGATAATGGGACACGTGCAGAATACGTGTGTTTAAACCTCAGAATCTGCAGTAAAATGCTTTCTAAACCTCAGAAACTGCAAAAAATAGCATGGTAACAGCAGAGTATAGCATTCTAAACCTCAGAAACTACAGAAATGCAATTGTGTTGCACATAGATGGCATATCAACTTCAGTCATGTTTCAAATTGTCTGCAGGGGCAAAAACCACCTCGGTTAAGCAATTCAATAAGCTCTGCTAACTAAAAAGAAGCTCAATATTTAGCCTGGTTTCGTTACACCTCAGATTTGGCATCAAAACCAGGTTAGAGGTATCCACCAAGCTAAATACGAGCTACTAACACACAAAGATCAAGAAAAATGTAACCAAGCCAGAACACACACACACAAGTACTGCAATACTCAAAAATCATTCTTTTGAAAGCATTTTTCAGAAACTGTTTTAGAAAAACAAAAACACTCTTTGCAATTGCATCCTTCTCATTTTCAACAGAAATGAGAAACATTTGTTGGAAAAATACATCGGCAGCAGGTAACCCCCATACTTTCATGATTAAAAGCTAAATGAAAATTTACGTAAGAAAATACTGGCCATTGTACAGAACACAACATGTGCAAAAACAGGTCTATATGGTTTCCTTCTTAAAACCAACTTAACCCCACACCAGTGTCCATTCTATTCCTATTTCTTTTCTTTTTTCAACACTCCCACACGCATTTAAAACACTTATCCAAATTGTGTCATCACAAGCAACTATAGACGATACTGCAAAAAGATGATAGCTGGTCGGAGTCAGATCTAGGGTTTAAGAGAGAGACGATACTGCAAAAAGACGATACTACAGACGATACTGCAAAAAGATGATAGCAACTACAGACGATACTGCAAAAACATGTTATACGCCTAAGTGATCGTTTAAGAGAGAGAGAGAGATACCGACAAAAAGACGCTTGAACCGCTGGTCGGAGTCAGATCTAGGGTTTGGACCACTGAATGGCAACGGCAACAGCAAACTCAGATGAAGTCAGATCTAGTTCTGGATCTAGATTCTAGGTTTCACTTGAGTCGGGTCGGTAATCGGTATTGACCGTGGTGTGTGTCAGTGTGTGTGGCTGCTCAGATCCGATGCGAGTGTGAATCGTGTGATTGAGAGCTATGGAGCTCTACACTAGTCACCACTACAACACGAAAGGGCTATAGCAAGGATTTAGTTTCCTCGCTAAAGCACCTGATTTCCTCGCAAAACGAATTAGCGAGGAGAGAGAGAGAGAGAGTCAGAGAGTGAGAGGCGAGAGACGGAGAAAGAAACTGAGAGTGAGAGAGAGAGCTGTGCTGCCCTAGCAGCCGATTGCTTTCTATATATACCCCAGATGGGTGTTATTGTGCACATATGTCACACCCCAATCTGTGTGCACCATGTCACCAAATAGCGGAAAATTATCGTAAAGTCCTATAATGCATCACTCGAGGACCGCCCGATCTTTTTTTTGAAAATCGGAACCGTCTATCTTTTATGTGAGAGTGATTATATCATTCTTGCAAAAAATGAAGTAATTTGGTTATTGTTATATACTTGATTGTTCATAACGTTCGTTTTTCTGTTAATGAATATACGTCCCGATGAAGGAGTTTTTAAAATCCGATAGACCCAAAAATTGGTGAGAGTCATTAAAACATAGAGAATAACAAAATGAACGGAATGGATCGTCATATTTGTTTTGTAATCGTGTGGCTAACGTACATTAGACTATAGCAGAATACCTTAGTTCATAACCAACTAAATTCAATGTATAGATTTGAAAGGTAGCTGCATACTCTTTTTTCCGAATGTTCGATCTAAACCGTTACGATTTAACATCTTATCAAATTTATCATTCTCACCTGAATAGATGATAATCGAATGTCGGAAACCACATGATCGGAACACATTCGGTGCTTCTACAAGCATTAAAGTCCTATAAACACTACTTAAGGGCCGCCTAAGCTATTTTTTAAAAATCGGAACCATCTAACTTTTATGTGGGAGGATTAGATCATTCATGCCAATAATCAAGTAAAATGCTTATCGTTACATAATTGATTGGACGTAAAAAGAATTCAATCAAACAATGAAACAGCGTGCTGATGAAAGAGATTTCAAAATCCAATGCAGGAAAAATTAGATCTCATGATTAAAACACTAAGCACAATAAAATGAATGCATTGAATAGTATTGATCGCCGTGATTGCATTGCGATTGTGTGGCTACTGCTTGATGGTCTTGTTTTTATATAATAGAGCTATATATTATATATTAATGTTTCAAATTCTTAACACAAGTTAATTGGTGGCATAGTGGTTTGATTGTGTATAATAGAACCAAGGAACTTGGGTTCAAATCCTAGTATAGCCAATTCCTTTTTGGTTTTTTTTTTTAGTTTTTTTCCCCCTTATTTTTACTCTGTATTTCTTTCTTATTTTTAGTTTGAGATTTTTTTTTCTTATTTCTCGTTAGATCTAGGGATATACGACTATTGCACATTTTCTTTCGTATTAAATTACTCTTGCACCATAAATATTTTCATAAGTTTTTTAATTTTACTTGTTATCTTGTAATGTTAAATTTACAAACCAATTGTCCAAAGCCTATTCACTAACAAAAACAAAACAAATATTTTTTACCGAATAAAATTTGATAATTTTTTAAAGGTAAAAAAATGATTTTTAAAAAACATGATTTTTTTAAGAAATAGTTTTTTTAAAACTAAATATCTTAGTTGTAAAGGTAATCAAATATTTTTTACCGAATAGAAATTGTTTAGTTTTTTTTTTATAAACTAAAAAATTTGGCTTATTTATTTATTTTTTTGTTTTTCCATGCCCGTGTCGCCCGACTAGAATCTGTTCGCGCGTCCGACTAAAACCGCGTTCGACTAGAACCGCGGCCCGTCGTCGTGCCGCTCCCGCCCACATTTCGTGGCCTGGGTCGCGGTCAGTGCCGCGCTGCATCAACTTTCGCGGCCGCGGCCCGCGCCCATCAAACCCATGTCGTGTCGCAGGCCGCGGCTCGCTAAACCCGTCGGCCGCGGCGCGCGGCCGCTCAACTACCGCGGTCGCTCCCGCGCCCGCGTCCCTGGCTAAACCGCGTCGCGGTCGTGCGCCGCCAGGCCAACTTCCGCGCCGCGTCTGCGCCGCGCCCGCCCACTCCGCGCCCCGCGCTGGCCGGCCTACTAAAACCGTGGTCGGTCGCCAGTGTCGCGTTCGGCCAAGACCAGGCTGCCTGCGCCCATGCCTGGCTCACCAAGACTGCCGCAGCGGCCGCGGTGGCACGCATCGCGCTCGCGCTCGCGCCGCGCCACATTTAACCGTGGTCGCGTCTGTCCGCCGTCGCCGCACGCACGCTTGACACCTTTAGTTTTGAGAGATCGGAAACAGCCGAGAACAGAACGTACCGCCACGTTGCTGCATGCCGAGACGCCCGCACGCAAGATTCTCAGGGTGCCGCGAACGGCTTTCCGAGGTCCAAACAGTCTGTTGAATGTCATTTACTTCTATTTGTTCACATCATCTTATCACGATTGTACAGATAGCACCACCCGCACGCCAACGTGACATATTTCCCATGTCCCTTTCCCGCTACGTGTTTTATTAAAGAGCTTGATATTCCGAACGATATCGAAGATCTCCCCTTTTTGAAAACATCAAGTAGAGACCGGTCTTACCGGGCGAATGGGGTGCTTTTTTAAAGAAAAACCTTCCTCATTCGTAATGTGGCTCCCGAACCCATCATCTCAACGTTTTCGCTAGACTTAAAGCCTTTTTCAAGCAAACTCTCGGTTTCTCGGATCATCCATCTCGAAAATCCAGGTGGCGACTCTTCGAGCGAAGCGCTCATCCACGGGCGCGGGAGCCCACAGAGGTATTCGTGTGTAAACATTTTGACTCAAACTTTTTTGGTACTCGTTATGTTAGCCCAAATTTAAAAATTAGTACCCATCATGTAAGACGAAAAATACAAGGAATCTTGCTTTGAAGCTCTCATGAAGCTTCGAAAATCTCAAAATCGGCCTTGGATATATCTAAATAATTTTTTTAATTTATGACGACATTTATAAAACAGTGTCATCGTTGAAATCAATATTTAAATGTTATTCAAACTAAAAGTACAATGTAATCTTGATTTTTTTCTTTTGACTTTAATTTCTTTTTATATTTTATGACTAAATAGTGAATATACAACCAAGCTTGGGAAGGGTTTAGGTTACCAAAATATCGAGCCAGAATTGGGTAGGGCCCATTTGATTATCTATTTTTTAAATTCAATGGTAGATTGAGGGCCCGCATTTTATTAATTTTATGCGTGAATCTAGACGCAAATTTGCCCTCATTCAGACATAAAGCAATAAGACAATTAGAGGTAACCAAACGATCACACAATGTATATGAAACTTAGAATGATCTTGGAGTCCAATAAGAACATCTCCAATCCGTACTCTAAAACTCCATGTGAGAGTGTGGGAGAGCTCCAACACATCCTCTATCTCTTCTCTTGTTGAGAGGATGAGCTTTGGTCCTCTATATTTAGAGCATCTCTAATCCAAGACCCTCCAAATCTCTATTTGAGAGGATCAAATTAATCTATTTTATTTGAAAAGTAGATTTAGAGGATTGTACTATTTATCTCAACTCCAACCCAACACTCTATTTCTCAACTCCAACACATATTTGCTCTATTTTTTCCTTCATCTTCTATATTTAGAGGATCAAAATTCATCCTCCCAAACGGAGAGGAGAGTTTTAGAGGATGGGTTGGAGAATGTTTTTCCTCCAAAACGAAAATATAGAGTATGGGTTGGAGATGCTCTTAGAGCATCTCCAATCCAATACTCCATTTGAGAGTATCAAAATAATCTATTTTATTCATAAAGTGATTTTAGAGGAAATTACTATTCCTATTTACTCCAACCACAAACACTCTATTTTCCCCTCTCAAATAGAGGAGGCTTGAGAGAATGGGTTGGAGGAGTTCCATACTCTCAAATGGAGAAATAGAGAATGGGTTGGAGATACTCTAAGGATACAAATGCCATTTTAAAAGGTGAATAGTGTATAGAGGGGATTCTCCATATTTTCTCTCATCCTCTAAATATGAAGGATCAAAATCCCATCCTCTCAAATAGAAGAGACTTGAGAGGAGGGATTGAAGGAGTTCCATACTCTCAAATGGAGGAATAGAGCATGGGTTGGAGATGCTCTTAGAAGTTGGAGTGGATATTGGTCCTCTATTTGAGAGGATGAAGATTTTAATCTTCAACCACATACATAAAACTTTTAATTACTGAGAAATTCTCAACATGATTTTTAAAACAAGACCCATATATATATATATATATATATATAATGAGAAAACAATCAAGTTTGAAAATTCAAATTAATTTTGGAGGGAAAATGAAAAATTGTTTAGTTTTAAAAGAAAAATAGAGATAAAAATAGAGGTCTGTGGTCTGGGATTGGATTAGTAGAAAACATATGGGGTCTACCTTATAAGAGATTGTCCCCTAATCCCATGGGTAAACAAACAAGTGGGGTGGGATTGAATTATGGTTGGGACTTAATGAGGCCAATAATCCCTTATATGCCTCAGTATTGTATCCCACCTCCCCTGGGATTATATTAATCCCAGCACTAATCTGCCTTCGGATAATCTTGTTATTTCGATCCAACGGATGATATTACTACTCAAAATTTTATCTCATCCTTTATCCTCTTTCAACAAAACACAGTATAGCTAATTCCATGATATTAGCTTATCCTCTTGAGGAAAAAAAAAAACATATGGACCCCCTAGTATTAGGTAATCCCATGGAATTAGCGTATCCCTCATTTTCCAATCCTTCCAAGTCTGGAAACTGAGAACACAATTTACAGCCAAAGTTTGTCTTGCCTGGTGTTCTCATTACAGCCAAAGTTGGTCCTATCGCCTCAATCCTTGCTCTTCTGTTGCAAAGCTAAGCAAAAAGAGAAGTCCTCAAAATAAAAGTAGTTGTAGCATCTACTGATAAATCATATTAGCCAGCACCACCAGTTGGCCTTAGGACAGATCTTCATTCCAAGGAAAGCATTGATCTCTCTACTACGCAGCATCGACGATCTCCAAAATGAGTCTTCCAGTTTTCTGAGGCTACAAACATAACTCCCAATTTTAAGAAGCATCAAAAGCCTATAATCTCCACCATCAGCTACTTCATGATATACACAAATCAGCATCTGCAGGTGCTTCTAGTTTTTAATAGAAGCCCCAACACAAAACTAAATTCCACTTTAGAGCATACCCCAAGACTCCCAATCTTAGAAAATCAGACATTACACCCCACACTCAGACTCAGATAATATTCAACTCATACAGCAAACACAAAACCAGACACTGACCACACCCGAGACATACAGTAGTCTCTACTAACGGACCACTCCCAAAAACGCAAAGGATTTCACACCTTCAACCATGTTTTAGTAATACCCAAAAAAATTCCAAAATATGTATTCATTCAAACAATGAGCTAGTGTACAATGAGTGCATGTGAACACGAATGTGCGTGAGAGAGAGACCTTTGAAATCACGATATCGTTGATGACACATGAAAAAAACAATTTTCAAAAAAAAAAAAAAAATCAAAGTGGTTTCAACAATTTTTTCGTTAGCACATAATTTGAAGGGAGACTTGGCCAAAAATTCCACATATTTATTTTTTTTGAGCTCAAGGACAAACGCCTTTTACAATTAAACGTAAGGACAAATGTGCCTCTGAAAGTGCTTAAAATCCTAAGGTACCAAATGAAAGTGCCTAAAATCCTAGAGTACCCTGTATATGAAGATGCCCTATGAAAATGTCTAAACCACTAAAACCCTATAATAGTAAAATGCCCCTTAAAACCCTATGAAAGTGTCTACACATGTTTTGGCCTTATGGCCAAAAAACTCAAAAAATTGAAGGACCTTCACTAAAAACTATTTTGTTGGGTCTTTCCCCTAAATGAAAACCATTTTAGCGTCTTTATGGCTAATTTTAATTTTGAAATCCATTCAAATCAAGAAGCCTATAACAAAACAATGACAAAAATAGGACAATGGCCTTGGTACAATCCTTGCTCGAACATCTCCATAACCTAAACTTTTGTAGTAAAGCAAATTATTGAGAATTTAGAAAATGGAAGCAAAAGAAACTTTATTTGGCCTTTGAAAAGGCTAAAAAAGGTCGTCGAATAATGGTACCAATTTGCATAGTACTTCCATTCCCTACATTCCCTCTTGCCTACTATTAAATCCTTGTGTGCTCAATTCTTACTTTCTTGGCCTCTAAAACAACCACCCAAGAAGTTTTCTTAGAAAAATACGTTACGGTGTTTGCACAGTTCCTATGGTAGTAGTTGACAAAAGCAATTTATAACTTGAAAAAAGAAAACAAACATCGATGATCAAATACATATCCAAATTCGACATCCATAATAAGCCCATTAAATGAAAAGTAAATTAATTAGATTAGTAAAATTAAAGACATCAACTTTAGGTTTTTTTTTTTCCCATCGGTGTTAGGTAGTTGATGGTAGTAGTTTGGTTCAAATCGAATAGTTGGTAAACCAACTGAAAAATTCAACAGTACTCTATATAGTATTCTATATAGAGTGCATCCTGTAGGACTGTAACGACCCGGAATTTCAACCCAATTTTTTTCGAATAAAGAAATTATTATTTTAACCAAATAGTCTATAGTAATGGATTAATTATAAAAATATAATTCGATTAAAACCTAGATTTATTTTTGGTGATTAAAATTTATTTAAATGTTACATTAAGTAACTTGTGACCGTATAAGTGTTGTAATAACCCGAAAAATTTTAACTAATAAAAATATTAAAAAAATATTATTTAGTTGTAATAATATTAATTTCATTATTAAGTAAATAGTAGATAATTACAAAAAAATAGTTATTCTATCTAATTATCGCTTTAAAAATATTTTATAATTTCATACATATATACAATACTCCTATATCTCCCTCTCCTACTCCCGCTCGATCTCTACCTCCTCCGAAACCTCAAAACCGAGCTAGATTCGTCCATTCCGAAACCCAATTCCGTTAGAACTCTAATTAATCAAAAATCATCCAATTCTTTTATAAATACCCCGTAACCTCGACCCTAGGGCACGACACACGATTTTCCACACCCCACCAGTCCAGAAAGAAGAGGAAATTCGTAGGAAACAAAGCTCCAATGCATGGAGTTTTAGAGAGAGAAAGAAAGAGAGAGAAAAGTGGGTTTCGTACCAAAGCTCAACCGAATTCCAAATTGATCGTTCCAATCACTTCCCTCGACCCCAAGGATCCCCGAGGATCAACCAATTCGGCCCCGAAGTCTCCCGCTCGACGGAACCGAAGTTGTCTTCTCCAATTTCAAGTTTACGATCAAAAACGAATTCTACTCAAATCGAGGTATTATAATTCAATCCGAAACCTCCTCTAAGTATATTTATGTTTATTAGACATAACCCAAGGTTCCCCGTAGTCCCATGCATCGAAACCAATCCAAACAATCAAAAAAACGAACCCAGGCAGCGACCTTGCGGCCGCAACCTTCGGGAATTCCAGCCGCGTGAACCAGAATCGAGTTCGCGTCGCGAACTCCCCCAGACCGCGCGCCTGTTTTGCTTTCTTGTCGAATTGATTTTGCGACCTTTTAAAAATAGATTTTGACTCGAAATTTTTATCCTAGGTTACCCACATTCTAAGGTTCATAACTTGTTAGTTTCATATTTTTTTATTAAATCTTCGATTTATTTAATTTTTATTCGTAATCGTGTGATCGTTTGTAAACTAAAATTTATTGCGACCTTTTAAATTATTCTATAAATCCCCAAACAATTTTTCTTAGATCCCTAACTTCTTAAAGATCATAAGTTGTTGATTTCATAACTTTTTGATGTCATTTGTTATTTATTTTATTTTTAATTAAAGTTATAAACGAAAATTAATAACGACCTTATAAAAAAATATTTTAATATCGAAAATATTTTTCTTAGACTCCTGACAGTTCAAAGGTGATATGTTGTTAAAATAAAATTTTATTTATTTAATTAACTATTTAGTATTATTTAAGTATTGTTTCTTAATAATAATACCGTAAAATATTATAAAGAAGGTTTAAAATTCCAAATAATTTTATTTATATTTTTTACAGCCCCATAATGTTATTCTGTAAATGTAAAAATATTATCAAATATTTAATCATTTATTGTCTATTTAATCTTGTTTTGCCTATTAACTTGAATCTTTTATTCAAAATAAATTCGTGAGTGTTCAAACCCAACTTTTAAGACTTGAACTTGTTATAGAGGACCTTTAGGACCCTTATTAGGATTACGATAATTATTCTAATATTTTTAACTAATTAATATATATTATTTAGTGTTTAATTAATTTAATTACTTATAATTAATTAACGAAAGTCTAGAAAATTATTGTTAAATCTTAATTAAATAATTCTTACATTCTTAATGACTTTATGACCATACGAGATTAAGGACAACGGCCCAGTCATAAAAGGTTATGTGATTTCATTGCTTAATAATTGTTTTGACCCGTCTGTTATTCGTTTTCAATTATTATTGAGATTGATATTGTGTTGATACTTAATTTGAATGTTAGATTGGACCCTAGGGACATGGGGTGGTATGCGAAATAGAAATCACGTAGACGATGCTAAGTAATGGATAAATTGTGAAGTTTGTTTCTGTTTAGAGGTTGCCTGCAGGCGTGATGTTGTGATATGATGAAATTGTGATGAGAATTGATACTGGCGGGTGTCCAGCGATGATTTGATAGACTGGCGGGTGTCCAGTGATGATTTGATAGATTGGCAAAGTAAGCCCAGTGATGATTATGAAAAGAATTGTGATGTGGTTTATAAGATAGGCGAACCCTAGCGATATAACGGCATGATAAGCTTACCCTTTGTTGTAGTTATTGGGATGCATACTCGGTACATAACTTAGGTGTATCTGCGACAGCAAAAGGAAGTGATCTCATGGGACGGGATATGGCTAGCGGTTGGGGAGGAAAGATCTCGTGGAGAGATCTTAGATTTCAGATTAAGTTAATGGATAGCAATGAATCAAGTTATGTGAATTATCTCTGTTTACTTTTTCGCACTATATATATTCTGTTTGCCTGCTAGCTGTAAAGTAAGAGGGGTGGTTGGGTTGGATTATTTTACTGGGTGATTTATCACTCACGGATACGTCTGTATCCTGGCAAATCGATTGCTTCGGCGATCAATTTGCTAGAGAGCGCAGGATTCGATGGAGGAGATCCAACGATGTTGCAGTTCGACACGGAAAGAATATCAGTAACGAAGATCGATGATACTTAGGATTCGTAACAAGATTAGAGTCAGCTCTGAAGTTAATGTATTTTGATTCCGTAAAACTATTATGAGATTGTATTAGCAAAAACTTTATTTTGAAAATCATATTTATTTAGCAAATTTTCTTGAGAAATTATTTTATTTTACACCCGAAAAGTCGGGGCGTTACAAGGACAGATTCGGATTGTCCATCTTGGTAATTAATGGTTGAGATTCGTTGAAACACTCTTACTGGTCAAAGTTAACTTTTATCGGTAAAATGTTTGTTCTACAAACATATCTAAATCATTAATTGCCGACATAGTGTATACATCCTAAAATACGCTACCCAATGAAAAAATTACACGTGGCATCAAACAGTGCTCTGGCCTATCAGAATATATCCCATTTGGACCCGAGATAGAGGGGATCATAGGATTAATGGCGATATTATTTTAGTACATAACGGTATCATTTTGATGGGAAACGGCAGCGTTTAAGCATCAATTGAGGGTAATTAAGACGGTAATTAGGTTTAGCCGTTGATGACTCATTAAAACCATCGAACGGTGTTCAATTCCTCGTTTTATGAGGAGATTAAGCATGGATGCAGGGAATCATTCAGAAGAGTCAGTTGTGTTACACTAACCCATGTTGCATAAAAACAGGAGTCCCACGATCTAGAAAACCAACATCAGCAAACGTGGAGAGAGAAGAATCTTGAAGAGATCAATTCAAGTAACCGTTCGAAGGCCCCTCGTAGCCGTTTTTTGAGGAATCAGGAGCAGTTCGAGCAGGAATGTGGGTATCAATTGAAAACATGGAGTTCGAAGGCAGGCTCGACGTCTATAAATAGAAGAAGAAGTTGAAGAGAGAGCCCCGACAAAAATTCTTATCATCTGACAACTCATACATAATATGATTGCTCAGAGATCTATCGTAGTTTAGGACTTAGTTTAGTTTAAATTGTAAGTTGAAGGTTAGTTTGCATGTAAGACTACTTTTAATTAAATTCAAGTTTCTTATTTCTTTCAGTCTTTTTCTTACCAAAGAATAGTCGTTTATAAGCCCTCTTTTGATTAAATTCAGTGTGTTTATATTCTGCATTATTCTTGATAAAGTCTCAAGAGTGTTTGTATACAAACTTACCTCCGATTAAATTCAGATTCGTTTGTGTTCAATCATCTTTTTTGACTTGGAAGGGTCAATTCTTTGTTTTGGTTGACACTTTAAGGAAAAATCCTCTTAGTTGAGGTAATCGAACGGATAACAAAGTTGTCTGATTTAGATTAGTTGTTTCAAATCAAGTTGAAAGGAATAATTGCTTTTCTGAAGTTAATTCTTTTCTGGCACGCTCACACACAATCATTTGCCATTTAATTGAACTAATTCAGCCCAAACACATAGACAATCCGAATCTGTCTTAGAGGGTGCACTGCATAGAAGTGCACAGCATCCCGATTCCTATACTGGGGAATGACCAGATAATAGGCAAAGGAAAGACCTGCCAATTGTCATGATCTCGGAATATGAAAAATAAGAATTCATTGACAACAGTTTACATGGGTTAGAAGACAGTCAAATCTGACACTCTATTATGGTACTCCTGCATCAAGATTTAGGCAGCTGATTTTGTCACTCTCTTTTTTGTTAACGTTACTTTTCTACAAGTGTATTTTAGTGCAAAAATACACTTGTAAGAGAGTGACGTTAACCAAAAAAAAAGTGACAAAATCATTTTCCAAGAATTATTATTCAAAAAAATTTTCCTGCACTCCTAGAGAAGGGTCAAGTGGGAACGCCGCCATCATTGCAATTTGAAAAACAAATTGAGAATTGCAAGTTAGTTTTTTCAACCCTGCTTACAAAAGAAGAATATTTACCTTGTTAGTGGGAATATTTTCTGCGACACAACCGATGCTGAAGCAAAAGCAATAGAAAGCGCTTTTTTTTAAATGTAAAGAAAATTTTATTAATCTTTGAAACATTACAAAGGCTAAAAGGGAGAGGATTGAAATGGCATCATATCTATAAACAAAGCCTAAGAACAATCATATGTCAATCTAAGACTTAAAAGAGAGAAAAACCGAGATTAGCAAGCAGCCAACCAAGAAAAAGGGATCGAAACCCAAAACACCTAATGGGTTAAACACCAGATGGGCCGGAGCTGGAGGCGACCCGGAGCCCAGTACAATAGAAAGCTAAGTAGAATCACTAGTCTCCCGATAAGTAAACAAATTCAAAGAGGTGCTTTGAGAGCATCCACACCAAACTCATTATTTACAAATTTTCGCCAAGGTGGCAAGCTAAATTCCAAAATTTGCCCAACACCATATTCGTTTGTGCCTCCCCAATTAATATTTGGAAAATGATTAGTTCCTCATCTCTTTCTTAACGAACCACTATTCATGAGTTAAACAGTATTTTACTATTTTTTGTGTTGTTCCTACACCTACTGGGTGTGATAGAAAGCTAGGCTGTCATTTTTTTTGGAAGGTTTTCATGTTGTCGTCAATCAACTTTATTTGATAAAATGCTGTGTTTTATGGAAAAGCTAGAATATGTATTTTTCAGTAAAAAGAGAGAGAATAAAATGAAGAATGTTAATAGAATAAAATTACACGTAGAAAGCTTTTAGCAACAAAGCGAAAGCAATATAACCATGCTTAAACGAATCGCACAAAAATATTTAATACTCCATAAAAGTAGAAGAATAAAGAAAGAATACTATTGAAAATAAAAATTCAGTATTACATTAGAAGAAGAATGAAATAATATATTAATAGACAAAGTTAGAAGTAGACATTGTAAAAGGTGACTAGTAAAAGTAAAAAAGTGGCTTTTAAGGACCAATTTGGTCTAAAATTTAAAAAGTCTGATGCGAATGCTCTAACAAGTGCCAAATTGACCGCGTGTCGTGCCTTCTATTTATTTTTAGGTCTAAGGTGCTTTATGTCATATGTAGCTTGACCTATTTAGTAATTGTATCTTGTCATATAAAAATACTAAAGGCATAACCTGACCCACGGGCACGTCATAATATGTGCCGTGTGTTTGTCTATCTTGTGCATGTATCATGTCTATGCCTATGCGGACTACGTAAACTTACGAATACAAAAATACAAACAAAAATTGCCAAATATTTATTTTAGCATGGAAACAAAGAGTTGTCAAATGCATAGAACCAGTATATAATAGACCTTGAGGTACCCATATTTAGTGTATATATCGTCATTATTTTGTACTTTTATTGTATTATCCCTAAATTGTGCATATTGAATCATATACTTGTGATGATAATAGAAAGAACAAACTGTAGTTCCATGTAATCAAATTTAATTGGTCAATCTCATTTGCCATCGAAATGATACATCAACTCAGAGTCGTGCTCGTATTTTTCCATGCCCAATTCACATACTTTAAAATGACAGCCCAGCCTGTGTAAGGACCCGTAATTTCGGAAGTTATTTAAAGGATTAGTTGATATTGAAAATTGAAGGAAAATGTGGAATTTGTTAAGTTTAATTGATTTGGGGTTTGAATGATAGAATTGCAATTAAAGGGAGTGCAAGTGTAATTTGTGTGTGTGTGTGAGTAGGGCTGTAAATGAACCGAGCCGTTCGCAAACTATTCGAGGCTCGGTTCGGCAAGAGTTCGTTCGAGTTCGATTCGTCTGCTAAACGAACCGAACCTGAACCTCAATTCTAGGCTCGTACCGTAAATGAGCCGAACCTGAGCCTAACGGTGTTCGGCTCGGTTAGGCTCGCGAACTTGGGGTCAAAATGTAATTAATAATAGTTTGGGGGTTTATCTATAAATATTATATATTTTAGGGGTGTATGTATAATTTAATTTTTACTTTTACTACTCATACCATCAATATTTTAGGGGTGCGGCTATTCGCAGCTACATATTTTCTCCCATAACCCACTATATTTCGGTAGGTAGTTGTTGAAAATCATAAATAACATTTCGGTAAATAGCTGTTGAAAACAAAATTATATTTCGATAATTGCATGTCGAAAATATGTTCAACCTTCGGTATACAACTGCTAATACATACATTTCGGTAAATAGCTGTTGAAAAAAAGATTATATTTCGGTAATTGGGTGCTGAAAATGCATCTCAATTTCGGTAACTAACTGTCGAGTATAGTTGAAAATTTTTAGCGGGTTATGGGAGAAAATACGTAGCTGCGAATAGCGGCACCCTATTTTAGGGGTTTATATATATATATATATATATATATATATATATATATATATATATATATATATATATAGGGGCGTTCCGGGACACCTAACGGACACCTAAAAACACCCCATGGTTTCCGATCAAATTTTGATGATCCGAGCCGCCAATGTGATCAGAATGTGATTTTAAGGGTACACGCTAAAAATCAGCAAAAAATGACCGGAAAGGGCTTGATCCGAACAGCTTTGAACAATTATTTATTGAACGGTTCAAATAAAAACTGCTCAAATCAAGCCTTTCCCGGTCATTTTTTTTGCTAATTTCTCGCGGACACCCTTAAAATCACATTCTGCACACATGAGCGGTTCGGATCATAAAAATTCAATCGGGAACTATCAGATTGAGATTTTAGGTGTCCCCGTTGGGTGTTTTATTAGAGTGTTCATTGAACCATTCCCATATATATATATATATATATATATATTAATTTTTACTTTTACTACTCATCGATACAAACGATGAGTCTACTTTAAAAACGTTAGGGTTTCTTACCCACCCACTGGTCTCACCGCCGCTCCTCTACATCACTTGTCTCCCCCTGCTCCACAACCTCTCCCGGCCTCCTCCACCGCCTCTCTCCGCCACCTCCTCTACGTCGTCTCTTTTTCTCTCGTACTCGTACCAGGTATTCTTTTTGATATTACACTTTCTTATTTTTTTGTTTCCAGTTCATGCTCCTCCTCTTCATCTCTGAACTCAGTTGGTATGGTTTTATTGTATGCTTATTTTAGATCGGCATCGGTGCATGTTTTTCGTGTACTCCTTTCTGTCAATAAATCTTGTTATTCATTCTGGTTGATTTTTTTTAAGGAGAATTTGAGAAGGGTTTGTATCTGTTTTTAAGGAGTCTTGATTTTTGTTCATGGGTGGTTATTTGATTCTGTATGTGCATTTTTGTACCTGTATTGGACAACTGCTGGAACTAATTCATGACATTGTATGGTATCTCGATGTTTATGTCCTAAACAGGGTCTATTCTAGTGAAGGGGATCGGGAGCTATTTGTTCTCTCATTGATCACTCTACTGTGGTTAGTAATGTCTTCCTCCTCTCTTCATTTCATGTCCATTATTTTTTCCTTGCTCGTTTTGGTTATTATTGTACTTTTTTTGATTGTTTTTTTCCCTCTAGATATGTCAAATGGACAAAGTTATCCTACTTCACTAGAAGGAGATTCTGGTGCGGCATTTAGTTCGTTTGAAGAATCATCTACTAGTCCAGTCATGGAGAATCTTGATGAAGATGCAATAATGCAAACAATGCGATTCCCGTGGAGAGCAATCCTCCACATGAGGAGGTTCATGAAGAAGAGAATAACTCATTCGAAAAGAAGGGTAGGAAACGAACATCAGAGGTTTGGAAGGATTTCGAAGAAGTGTCGCTTCCCGACGGAACCAAGAAGTATCAATGTAAGTCATGTAAAGCCAAGTTTAGCATTCATGCATCGGGTGTTACTACTCATCGTAATAGGCACATGCGTAACTGCTTACTACGTCGAGTTACAATTGGACAAGAGAAAAGGCAAAAGACACTATCATTTGACACTATAGGATCCGATAGTGGAATGAGTCTCACCACATTTAAATATGACCATGCAAAGGTAAGGGAAGCAGCTGCACATATGATACTTTATCACGAGTATCCATTTAACAAAATGGAGCATGTCTTGTTCAACAAAGTCATGAGGACAGCCACTCCATAAAGATAAGTCGTGCCACCGCAAAAGCTGATTGCTTCTCAACTTATACCCAACATAAGAAGAAGTTGAAAACATTATTCAGGAGTGTTCACAGAATTGGTATCACGACAGAGTTGTGGAAGTCGACCAGCCAAAAAATTCAATATATGGTTGTGACTGGTCACTTTGTGGATGAAACTTGGAAGCTGCAAAAGCGTGTGCTTAACTTTTGTAATGTACCACCTCCACACATGGGTGTTATCATTGCCGATGCTATTTACAAGTGTCTAGTTGATTGGGGCCTTGAGGATAAGGTGGCTAGTGTTACAGTAGACAATGCAACATACAACGATGTTGCTTTGAAAAATTTGGAAGCGACTTTTGAGTTATTGAACAAGAAGATGCTTTTTGAGGGTAAAATTTTTCATGTGCGTTGTTGTGCACATATAGTGAATATCATGGTGCAAGACGGGCTTGGGGAAATAAAAGGCATTACTGATCGTGTTAGGGAATGTGTGAAGTACTTGGCTGCATCTGAAGCACGGCTTATTCAATTTGGTGAGATTGTTAAGAATTTGCAATTACCTTTGAAGAAGCTGATATTAGATTGTTCTACGAGATGGAATTCTACTTACATGATGTTGTTTACTGCTTTGGCATTCAAAAATGTCTTCCCTATGTACAAGGCAAGAGATGTGGATTTCGTTTATGTGCCCAATGTTGAGGATTGGGAGAAAGTTGCATATGTGTGTGAATTTTTGTCAGTTTTCAATGATGTCACCAATATTATATCGAGGACTGAGTATCCAACTTCTAATTTGTTCCTCATCGAGGTTTGGTGAATGAAAGAAGTAATTGATAAAAATTCGGACAACGAAAAGGTGTACATGAAAGCAGCCTTGAAGATGAAGATAAAGTTTGACAAGTATTGAGGTGAGTGTAATCTATAGATGGCCTTGGGGCTTGTGTTGGATCCAATATACAAAATGATGCTTATTGACTGTTGTTTCCCCGAGATATACACGGAGTCAGAAGCTGCGAGAAACAGTTCCATAGTGCTTCACTCTCTTCATGAGCTTTATAAGGAGTATGTTGTTGCGTATTCTCTTGTCAACATTGAGCAAAATTCAAAGCAAAGTGCTAAAGAACTTTGTTCTTCTAGTATTGTTTCAGGGGAGATTAAAAAAATGGGTGGGGGAGATCCAAGTTTGAATCTTTTGTTGAAAAAGCGGACATCATTCAACCTGTGAAATCCGAATTGGAAATTTATTAGGAAGAAGGTGTCTACATTTGTGATGAAAACTCGGATTCCCATTTTGATGCATTAGAGTGGTGGAAAGCAAACAATTTGAAGTTTCGCATATTGTCTAGGATGGCAGCTGACATATTATCAATTCCTATTACCTCGGTGGCTTCAGAATCCACATTTAGTGCTGGAGGTAGGGTGATTGATCCATACCGCGCGTCATTGGCAACTGAAACGATTGAGATGCTACTTTGTGGAGCTGACTTTGTATGTGCACAACATGAACTCAAAAAGCGATCAGAAGTAAGTAAAAAAATCTTTAATTATCATTTCATTCTTGCAAGAACTGGCTACAATATGAAAATGCTTTAGTTATTATTTTTAAGATATCGATAAGAGAAGTTGCTAACTATTTATTTGTTTTTATATAGACTGTGGAGCCAACAATTCGAGAGATTATACTTCCTTAGTCGATACCTTTATGAGGTCAATTTCATCCCTATTTTTAAAAGTGATTATGGTGTTGATTATAATTGAATTTTCTAAACATGTATGTCATGTCTAATGTCACATGTTGAAGATTCACGGAGGTGATAGGAAATGCAGGGCCTAGAAAAAACTGAAATATCTAACCTTATAACACCTATTTTGCTACTTTTTGGATGGGAACATATTATGCTTCTTTTTGGATGGGTACATATTTTGGTAGTTGTGGATGGGAACATATTTTAGTACTTATGGATGGGAACCACCTTTTGAGTGCTTTTTTACTTGCATTCGGATGACAAGCACTTGTTATTTTGTGTTTTGCTTGTTGGACAATGTATTCTGATCATCTGATGTAGTTTGCTTGTTGGACAATGTATTTTGATCATCTGAAGTAGTTTGCTTGTTGGACGATATAATCTGATCATCTGATCTAGTCTTTTATGGGATGGTTTTGTTGGAGACTTGGCTGATTTTTGGTCGTTTTCCTGTGGTTGTTTTTTTGTTTAAGTTTGGTTATTTTATTGATAATATTTGTCATGATTTTATTTTTTTTCCCAATTTTTTGTCATATATGCGTGAATTGTGATTTGGAAGTTGGAACTGGAAATTTTTTTTTTCTCACGAGCCTGAATTCGAGCCTGAACTGTATTCGAAAAACGAGCTGTATTCGAGTTTGAATTCGGCTCGGTTCGGCTCGTTTAAGCTTAACGAGCCCTAACGAGCCGAGCCCGAGCTTTGATTGAAAAATTCCAACGAGCCGAACTCGAACCCTTTTGTCCAGGCTCGAATCGAGCCCGAGCCGAACTCGAGCCTTACCTGCACCTTAACGAACTGATCCTGAATATCACCTGGTTCGGGTCGATTCAGCTCGTTTACAGCCTTATGTGTGAGTATATATAGAGAGGTGTGTGTATAGGGGATTAAAATCCCAAACCTCTCTCTCTCTCTTTGTCTTCTCCCGTTCTCTCACTCTTTCTCACGGCTCTCTCTCTCTCCCTCAAATTTCACCCAACTAACTAAAACCCATCCGAAATAGCTACCAATCTTTCATCCCTACGCGTATTGTGGTCCGTATTTCGGTGGTTTGAGCTCGGAGGAGTCGTATTGTGTTCGGGTTTCGATTTTGAAAGCTAGGGCTCGGTCTCTCTTTGGGTTTGCTCTCCAACTTTGAGGTAGGAATTTCTCTCACTCTTTGTATGTTCTTGAGTTGGTGTTGTACATGAAATCGTGCTTTGGTTGTTGTTGTTGTTAGTATTGTTGAAACCCTGAAAATCTGCTCGAAATACATCTATATCGATACGGGCTTTTTGCCATATCGATACCAATTCAAAATTGTAGCCTCTCATTCTGTTTGCATTCTGTATCGATACAGCTATTTTGGCTATATCGATACTAGTTGCTTATGCACAGTTTTCACTGATTTGTTCCAAACTTCATTATTTTGACCCCCGTTCACTTCTAACTTGTTCTAAGCACATCCAAATCACCCCAGAACATGGTTAATCGTATTCGTTGAGTTCGTGGGATATCCTTGTCTCCCTTGCTTTTGTTCTGTAGAATTTTATTTTGAATACCCCCCTTGAATCACAATTGAAATGAAATGACATATTATATAAGTACGAGATTTATGAATACTTGATGCCATGAAGTACGAGTAGTGAGTTGAGATAATGAACTTGGAAACAAAATAGAAATATGGATTGATAAGTGGGCCATTTTCTAATATCAATGTCTCCCTTTATCTTAAATTGTGAAATCAGAGTTTTAGCGACACATATGACGTAAGGCAATATAAATGAATTGTAATCGGCATACGGGGTCTTGATACCCGGAACTTAAAACGGATGTACGGGTCATGAGTACCCGGAATGTAAAGTGGATGCACGGGGTCATAAGCACCCGGAAACGTATTGTTAGGTATATGGGGCCCTAACCCCGGAAAGTTTCTTAAGTCTATTGTTTGGCGTGTGAGTGGAAAAAGAGTAATTTGGCCTAACATTTGGGATCGATGGGAGACATACGGGGTCCACAAGACCCGGAATGTAGGACACATAACGTGAAAGTGTGCGAATGAAACTTTGAACAGAGAAGGGAAATGTAAAAGATGACTAAGGGATTGACTAGATCGATCAATAACAAATGAAATACTCTGTTAAGTCTTGAGTTTTCGGCATGAAGTTAGCGTTCATTGCATTCTCTTTGTTGTCTCAGACTTTATTCTCTTTATGTCCAAAATCTTTTCATTTGCATACAAGGTTTGTAGAGATTTTCCTACTGGACACGTGTTTACTCAACCCTTCATTTTTCAGGTGTACACTCGAAGCTGTAGCATGGAGTGCTGTGCATGCATTGATTAAAAATTTTTTGAAAGCTGACATGAGGAAATGGGATTATCACTCTGTCGGATTTCTTTAAAGGATGTAATTGTAACTTCACTTTAGTTATTTATCATATGGGTATTTGTAAACTATTTAACTTCTCCTTCACTATTTGTAATTTCAAGTTATTGGGCCAATGTACTTTGGGTAAAACTCTTTTGGGGTATCATGTATGTTATTGTGAGGATTTTAATTATGAAAAGCTATTTATAATTGTGTAGAAAATTGAGGGCGTGACAGCCTGTGCTACTAATTAAATGTTGGCGTCGTGCCGTCTTACCCCTACTGTGCCTAGTCCTTCCAAACGTAATGTGCTTGTGTTGGTTCGACTCGATTTACACCTCTAGGTGCTCATTTTTACATGTACAAATTTCATTGTTAAGGGCGAAAGTATTGCTCACTTTTTTCCTTTTATTTTCGCAGTAGAAGACTAAAGTAAAGGTTAAACTGACTCCCGTTCTGTTAAGGTTATTATATTTTAAGTACTTATCTGCTTTATGAGATATGTAATTTTCTCATAATACATCAATTTTAATTCAAAAAATAATTTTCAAATAAATACTTATTTCCCTTGGTGGAACGGGGCATCAAAGGCACGGTTAAAGGGGTCAAATTGAAATATCGTTTTGGTTTTTTTTTTTTTCATTCGTTAAATCTATTTTACTCTATATAGGTACTTGGGGAGGGGGATGGGTGTTTATGGGAATTGAACCCGGTTCATATGCATGAGAGTACAAGAGAGGCACAACTGCTCTCCACTTGTGTAATGAATCAATTTTTTTTTCCCCACAAGTTAAAGGTAGTATTTGGTTGAGAGTCTACAGATTGTACACTCCAACAGAAAGAGTGTATAAGCGCATAGATGTGCCGCCCTGTAGAATACGGAAAAACCCCCCAAGGGAGGACAAGCCCTCATAAAGGAGGATATTATTAAAACAAAAAATAAAATAAAAAAAGCACCACCGAGACATCAGACATCCACTGCTATTCTTTTGCAACTACCTTAATAGACTCGTAACCAACACATATGCTTCACAACATAGGAACACATCATTGAGAGGCGGTTGCCCAGCAAACGCGGTAAATGACGTCAGGTCACAGATTTGAGAAGATAGAGGCTGAAAACAATGGTGGACAATATCTTACCTGCAATCACTGAAATCGAAGCCCCGGAATGTCGCCGGAAAACGATCTGGCTGAAAAGTTGTCAATGGACGCCCGAACTTCAGTTGTGAAATTAAGAGAGAAGACGGTTCAACGGTGAAAAAAGAGAACAGAGAAAGAGATCGGAGGGGAATGATGGCGGCTAGGGTTTGGAGATTTTTTGATAGAGAATTTTTATTATTTGCACCTTGTGTTGAGTGAATAGAAGTTGAGGGGGGTCACAGTGTTGGGGTCTTTCTTCAATGCAGAGGTCTCTCCCCTCCCATAAAATAGAACCTTGCTACTGGTACAGAAATTTGTGCACAGATTTTTTTGTGGGGTTCACTACGGATCCCACACAAATGATTCGAGCCGTTCATTATGTTTAAAACATTTTTTCAAGTGCCCCCGCGAAAAATCAACTCAATCCGATATCTAGAAGTGCTTGATCTAATCATCTAACTTTTCATTCAGGTTTTTAAAGAATGAAAAGTTAGACGACTAGATCAAGCACTTATAGGTATTGGATTGAATTGATTTTTCGCGCAGGCACTTGAAAAATTATTTTAAACATAATGAACGGCTTGAATCACTTGTGTGGGACCCATAGTGGACTCTACAAAAAAATCTATGCACAATCTGTGCACAGATTGCTGTACCAGTAGACTTTCTGCATAAAATACTCCTATAAATTGGATCCCTTCACTCCCACTCCAACGAGCAACGAGAAACAGATGACATCTTTTCCAAAACACCACCTCTACATCAATTTCCACAAATACCCTCCCTTCCCCGACACATCTACACCCCTTTGCCCCTGACAAAATCCCACTCCACAGCCCCAAAATCGCCATTTCCAAACCCTACAAAACCTCTCTCCCTTATCAAGCCTCTCCGCCGAAAAACGGAAGCAGGATACGACGCCGGAGAAAAATGGTGAGCGACGCGGAGCTGGTCGGCCGGCTGCGCGAGTTCCTGCGCACCTCCGACCTGACCACGACCACGACGGGTACCGTGCGCCGGAAGTTGGAGGAGGATTTCGGGATCGATTTGTCGGAGAAGAAGGCGTTTATAAGGGAGCAGGTCGATGTTTATCTCCAGAGCCACCTCAAGGCGGCCGAAGCGGATGACGAAGAAGGGGAAGGGAACGAGGAGGAGGCGGCGGTGGGGGTAAAATCGGGAGAAGAGGATGAGGAGGAGGAAGAGGAGGAGGAGGAGGAGGGAGAAGAAGAGGATGTGGAGACTAGCAATGGCAAGGGTGTTGTTGAAAGGAGGTTAGTCGATTGCATTTAACAATTTACATGTGCTTATATATATGTAGGAAATTGAAGGTCTTGTGAGAGGCACGGTGTACGTTTTTACTATAAAGGATGTAATATTGTGATTTTGTGGCGGCTTTTTGATTATTGCATGGAAGTTTGGTGATGTGTATTGAGTAGTTTGGGTTTGAGATGGGTTTTGTTTTGTTTCAATTGTTGCTTTGATATCCCTGTGGCGGTACCAAGGAGTTGGCCTAGTCGTCAAGACCTCGGACTTAGGCTTTGCTCCCTCCTCTAAGGTTTAAAATCTCATAATGCTATCAACTCCTTTGGCCAAGTCCATACCCGGCTTCAATTTGGCTCCCCGCAAGTGGGCGGTGGATTGGGCCCTCAGGATTAGTTGAGGTGAGCGTAAGTTGGTTCAGATACCTAAGTTATCAAAAAAAGATACGGTGTGGCGGTACCAGGCAAACGGGCATTTTGATTTGATGTGGTTGATCGTGCACTAATTCAAAGCAAGTTGAATGCTAATTTCACAAATTTCAGTTTGGGCTGTAGTTAGTATATGATTTAATCGTTGTTAAAGTCTATTATTTGCTGCTAATTTTAGGTAAATGTTCCGCACACATGCTTGGGTACCGCAGCTCAGTGCTCGTTACTATTGCCATGGAATGGGCCACTCCCAAAATAAGCACCCCTTATTTACCAGGAACAAAATAATCATCTTGGTCATTGTCCTTTGTCTGTTTGGAACTAATTGACTCATCTATACTCTGAAGCCTCGTACATAGATTCCGACTTCGGACATAATTCCATCTCTTAGTTGCTTGAAAGAGAAATGCTCTAAACATGACCTTTCCAACACAGCTTTTAGTGTTCTTGTTTCTACTTTTGAGTTAGTCCAAGGAGCTGTTGCAATCCTTTTTACTACTTCTGTTGGTCTTTAGCGTAACTAAATAGCTGAAGAAGTGCATTTATAAAATGCATTTGTTCATAGTCCTTGTACGAGCCTTCTCCATTCTTTACCCTACTTGTATCGATTCTCCACCTATTTTATTTTTGTGTTTTCGGTCAATGTTCTGATTCTCAATTAGTGTTTTGTTGGTGCCCTGATATGTGTTTTGGAAAGTATTTTTTTCTTTTTCTTATCTCCCCATTTTTATGTTTTTGTCCAGGATTGTGTATGGAAGAATGTTATTACCTTTTTTCCCGGCTAGTGCTTCAAGAGAGATGCACAATTGTTGAGCAACTTTATAAACACTTGGATGGGTTGCACATTATATTTTATGGATTTCTATTTGTTCACAAGAAGTCCATAAAGGTGTTACGGTTGTTACCATTGCGCAAATTGATTGGGACTTAAGGCTCGGTTTGGTTAGTTTCATTGGAAACATCACCAACGAGTACTACAACGTGAAGCATGCACATTTGAGTATAGCTGCAAGCCTGTAACACAATTGCTTCATTTATGGAAAAGAATAAACTTACATGAGCTTAATCCTAATAGCAAGATGTGGGGAATATACCTTAAAAGCACTTGTAGATTTAGAGAGAACGATGGAGACTGCAGAGTGCAGGAAACTCACTACAGGAAAGAATTAGTGAACGAAAACACCATTTACCATACTGCCTTACATTCAGCAATTTCAAATAATCTTAGTATTGTGATACGTAAGTGTAAATCTGATGGTAAATCGGCGACCTCCTCCCTTCTCTCTCTCTCTCTCTCTCTCTCTCTCTCTCTGTTGGTCTGGTTCAAGAGTGAACGAGTACGCGTCACAAAAGTGAAAAACCAAGGGCAAAATAGTCAAAAGGCCACCCCGCTTCACTAACGACAGGGGGGTACCCTGTCGTTGCCTAATCCAGGAAGAGCTGGAGATGGAATCTGGGAAGAGCTCAAATCCCCCTTTGAGTTTGCACTCCCAAACAGCGGAGAAGAGGGGGGAGGGGGAGAACAAGTCTGGGGGCCTCCCAAATCCCCCTTCAAATACGGCATCCAAACAGGCTCTATGTGAGGAGGAGGATGAGGAGGGAGGAGAAGAGGATTGGAGACTAGCAATGGCAAGGGTGTTGTTGAAAGGAGATGCAGCGGGTGATCGTTGGATGTCATGCAAGTTCAATGTAACATGGTTGCATAACATATGAAGGGAGAAAAGGTGAACAAGAATAAGTAAAAATAAAGAATCCAGTGGTTCGTTTTTGAAGAATTTAACACCTTATCTATCTTTTTACTGTTGTGATGTATGATTTGATAATTTTCAAGCTTACTGGTGCCAGTGGTGTGTTTATGTGACAAATTTTCATATAAAGGTACTTTTATTGTTTTTCCTCTCATCACACCTATTCTATTCATTCAGCTAAAGGAGAGGTTTAGTATGCCACTAAACCTCTCATTTTGCAGGGATACCTGCTCATTAGGATTGCTGAAATTTGGACCGGTTCACTTTCTCGTATCGTAATTATATTAGTGTCCTCTATGCAGGTCTAAGAAGCAAAAAACAGAGGTCAAGAAAAGAGGAGGCGGATTTACCAAATTATGTAGCCTTTCTCCAGAGCTTCAGAAATTTGTCGGGGTTCCCGAATTGGCCAGAACTGAGGTATATCATGGAAGTTCTTTGTTATTGTCAAGAAGTTTGGTTTAATGGTACAGATTTTTCGGAAATTAACTTATGGGATCATTATTTTGTTACAGGTAGTCAAGCACCTGTGGGCCCATATTCGGGAAAAGAATTTGCAGGACCCAAGCGATAGGCGGAGTATACTTTGTGATGACACATTACGTGGGCTTTTTGGCGTGGATCGCATAGGAATGTTCCAAATGAACAAGGCCCTTACAAAGCATATCTGGCCGTTGGATTCAGATCATGGTACATTTTTTTACCAATTAATTAAGGTTTATTTTTTGCAAATCCTAATCCCACGGTTATAACTTCGTGTCATTCTACAATGACAACGTTTTTACCAAATTAGATGTGCATACGCCACTTGTTGGACACTTATGTAGTTGGCATTAGCTTTTCCATCATCGAGATTGCCCATAAGCAAGAACCATGGATGGGGTTCAAAATGGTTTCCGGAATATTGGCATGGATGGTGGGATTCTGAAAGATTGCAGGCCCGCCATGGTCTTAATGTGATTTCAAGGAATTGTATGTCTGCTTTGATCCTACCATTGTCTTGGGGTCTTAACTTATTGTAATAGTGTTGACAAGTGCTTTAGCGAAAAAAAGCGAAAATATGATGTTACCTTCAGAGGAAGGTGGAAACTTTACCATCAGCTGTACAAAGAAAAGCTCTGACCTTTGGATTTTCAGTGTTCAAATTGATCGGGGCTGGTCATTTGCCATATATACCAAATGACATTTTTGTTTGTTGAAGATGTGTTTAATAACTGCCCCCCACTGATGTTAATTCACAGAGAGGTGTTTTTTATTAAACATGTACACTAATTCTCTTAGTCTACCATGGTGTTTCTTTTAAAGAGTTTCACATTTTCCACTTGACTGACAAGGACAATATAAGGTTACTTTTCCTCTATGTGCATAATCTTCAAGCAGGTTTCGGATTAGTCTTCCATGTTTTGTATGGAATCTTTGTAATTTCTTTTTCCCTTTATTCGGGGACTTCAACGGGTCTTAGAAGCTTAAAAAATGATTCAGTCAATGGCTTCAAACAAGCCATGGGGATGTTCAAATTGCTGAATTTCAGAGTTACTTTTTAAGAAGCTTCTTGTTTCCTTATTATTTATGTAGGGAAGTTCTGTTGTGTTATTTCTGCCACACTATTCATTTTAGCAAATTAAGTTCCATTTTTTGGTTCTATTGGCTTATTAGCATTGAAGTCCTTAAATACTGCTTAATGCCTTCACATAATTTAGCAGCTTCAGTTAAGCCTCCACAGAAACAGAAGCAACAGAAGCAAGAGTGCAAAGAAGGTACATACAGAGATTCTAGTACTTGCAGTTATTTAGATGATGTTAGTTTTGTTAGTATAATGTTTGGGACCCTAAAGGGTTGTCTGCTTTACATACCAGTTACCGGCGGTAACTTTTTTGCACCTTAACCCAACCTTGTCTCTTCAGTGTTAGAAAGATTTTTTTCGTTCACTTTTTTTGGATTGGTTAGGTGTATTATGTGATTTGCTGAAAAAAGGGGTTTCTAAGTGAATACGATCAGGGCGGAGCCAAGATTGTTAGGTAGTGGGGTCTAGTAACTAAGGTTTAAAAAATGACAGATGTAGCAATTCTATTAAGCTTATTGAGGCAACTTTTTAATATTTGTGGGGTCATATTCATATAAATATTTAAGATTTACCTATATTGCCGAAATTTTGTGAGTGGGGTCCAGTGACTACTCTCGCCACTGCGTGAGTCCGCCCCTGAATACGCTTGCTTATTTGTCATACTCTAATAAAACTCGCAAGTGATGAGATTTTCTTCCTCCCTATTCTAATTCCATGTAGATTCGGACGAGCCAAAAAGAAAGAAAAAACAGCAGAAAGGAGGAACTTCAGGTTTTCTTAAACCTACTCCTCTCTCGGATGCTCTCGTGAAGTTCCTTGGTACAGGGGAAAGTGCATTGCCTCGATCTGCAGTTGTTAAGAGAATCTGGGAATACATAAAACAGAACGACCTCCAGGTGTGTGGTTGATCTCCCCCCGTACTGAACATTTGCTGTGTAGGTTGTAGGTACATTAGCATGTGGCCACACCATAGCAACACTGCCACACATGTTCACCAGCTGAGAGCTAACTCTCATCTTAATGAATACATGCACGACTGCCTGATGAGTGATGATATATGGGTGCAGGATCCCTTTGAACTCCCAACACGTGTTGACTGTTGTTCGTAGTTTGGTGACTTTGGTCGGAAAATGCTACACGTAATATGCAATGATAAAACCATTTTTTAAACTTTCTATCTTCTATATACTCCTTAGTTGTCACTCGACCATTTTTTGAGTTAAGATTTTTTTTTTAACAAGCACGCAGGAAGTTTGTCATGAGGTGTTTAAATTTGTTTTCACTTTCTGTTTGCAAGGAATGGTATCTGATGGAGCCTCAATAGTTCTTAATGCTAACATACAATCAGTAAAATATGTAGAAAGTACAACAGTACTTGTAGAATACATAACATTAAACTCATGACGGGCGTTTTACTTTCATAGATAGGTTTTTTCCGCTATAGTTGTCTTACTACAAAAGCGCTGATCAAGAAAAGGGATCGCTAAGGTGTTTGCATCCAACTCATTAACCAAGAAATGAAAACTCTTAGGAGTGTCACCTACCTTCTGCAATGATACTAATAAGTTTGAGAAAAACTGGAAGTCACTCTATAGAGTAAGTTTATTTTATATTGGTTAATATTATTTTATTTCTGCGATTGAAACTGAAAAAGTTTGCTCTGATGAATTAGTTTATCTCTATGAGGCATTGTATGGGTGCTACCTAAGCTGTGCTATTGGATGCTTCACTATTTTGTCTTCGGCACTTGACCTCTTTCAAATAGGCCTGTCACTCAAATGGTTTCTCACTGTGTTCTTTTCTTGTTCTTGAAGGATCCATCTGATAAGAGAATAATAATTAGTGATGAGAAGCTGAGAGAACTCTTTGATGTCGACACCTTCAATGGGTTCACGGTTTCAAAGCTATTAAACGTTCATTTCCTAAAGACAGAACAGTGAGTTGCTCTTAAATTGCCCCTTGTTATGCCCTAAGAGCTTGGGGATTTTGCCTGTGAGTTTAGTGTAAGTCTCTAAGCTTCTAACCCTTTTTGCCGTTCTTTTGTAATCCTGGTCATGTATTTCCTCCTGCAATCTAACAAACACAAAATAGGAAAAAAAAAATGTACAAGGAAGAAGGCCATTGCTGCCTTAATCATGACACGTTCAAATTTTCCGTCTTTCTTAACAAGCAAACTGTTTTGTATTTTGGTTAGCTTTCCGTATCTGAAAGATGTGAATGCTAATGTGGTATGGAAATTTTCTTCTCTTCAACAAGAGCCTTCAGTTCCTATCAGGGTGTCCACTAGTTTTTCTTTTTGTGTAATTAATCCGCTTTACGTAGGGACCGTCAAAGTGTGTAGATTGCTAGCTTGTTGAGAGATTTAATATGGTCATTCTGACCAAATTCTAGCAATTATCATTTGTGATACTGTTTCAAGTCCTCCTTTTATCCCACCTTGTCTAGACTTAGCGCGTCTTTTGTTAAATTCATGCAATCTGTGATACTGTTGGATAAACTGCCAAATTCACATCTTTCTTGCATGATTTTTGTTAAAATTCATTCAATCTGTGATACTGTTGGATAAACTGCCAAATTCAAATATTTTTTTCTTGTGTGGAAATTCCTTATTACCTGGAATAAATGCAATCTCTCAACGCTCTGGTTATTCTGATCTGAGTTGTGGTTCCTAAACTTCTAGTAGTATGCTTGTCTTGCTGTATTCGGAGCCGAATTATCAGAGGAAAGGAAGCGAACTCGAAAAACGACGGACTAAATTTAGCTTCATCACTTGCATCTTTTTGTTGGCCCTTTCTTTTCTCTTTAAATTTCTCAATAAATTCATGACCCGAACACAGCCTCGGTAAATCTCCTGATATATTCTGCGACGTACAAATGGAATCAAGGGTGCGTGAGTCGCTGGAATCAAATGCACTTTTTTATAGAGCAAATTCATCGAAGTGGATTATCTTTTCCCCTGGACATTGAGATCTCATGTCACGTGAGTATTTGGCTTTGTTTGGATCATTGGGTAGATAGACCTCTTTCTTTTTTCCTTTTGATTAGAAGCGGTGGTGGGAGAATATAAGTATTAGAATCACAACAAGCTAAAAAATAAATTCATAATTACTATAAGTCCAACCAAAGTGGTAATCCCACTAAGGCCGCGTTCAGTTGCACAAAAAGGATGAAAAAAAAAAAAAAAAACCAACATTTTGTAATTTTTTGGTGTTTAAGGTACTAAGAAAGTTATGAGACCGTTCTGGGAAACACTTTCCTGCTAATATGAAGAAATTTTAATTGGTTTTCAAATTTTCTGTTTTTTATAGTCACACTCCCTCTTTTGTCTTATTGTGATGTGAATTTGCTAAACTAAACTTTTCATTTGCATATTCTTCCACACCAACTCCAAGGGCAATGTTTTAAAATCAAATAATATGAAGACAAAAAAGGAAGTGTGGTTATGAAAAAGGGTAGTGCAAAAATTACTATCCAAACAAATTTCGTTCATTTTAATTCACCTCACTTCACTTATCTTGAGAATTCATTTCTCACGTAACACTTCCGACAACTGAGTGGAGTCAAAGACGACGAAGAGGAGAAATAACCTCAATAAATACAACTTATAGAAGCAACACCCACATGTAGGTGGAGAGATTTGAACTTTTGGTTCTTTGAAACCCAAAAAATTCATGGGTACACAGATTTGACAGGCAGATTGTGAAGAATATCAGGAACAAAGGGCTTGGTACCGCTGATTTTAAGAATCTCTCAATTTCTGAAACTGCCACTACACATTTGCTAAAGGCACCTTGACGAGTTTTTGTGGTGCTTCTGAACCATTGCTTTTTGAAGAAGAACAAGCATAAATATCTACTACTCCTATCAAATTTGCGACGCCTTTTGGCATTGCCAAGGTCCTTAGAAATTTCTTAAAAAAAAAAAAAAAAGGTCCTTGGAATTTGCGGTCCAAAGAAAAGGTCCTTAGAAATTAGTACCGAAAAATAACATATAAAACTTGAGATTTTTCGAAACCTATCATCTGGAACGAATGTTGAGGATCCGAAATGACAACCTATTGTTGAGCAAGAAGATTGCTCATGGTTTCGCACCACAATTTTTGAAAAAGCTCTTACCAATATTCGATTAAACTGATTTTTTAACATAATTTTACGAAATTGAGTGGGGGCCCGTGCCCCCACGGGACCCCATGTGGAACGGCCCCTGCTTAGAAATTGCGGTTCCATAAAAAAAAGGTCCTTAGAAAGAACACATAACACTTGAGATTTTTTGAAACCTACGATCTGGAACAAAAGTATGAGAATCTAAAATGACAACCTATTGGCGAGCAAGAAGATTGCTCTCGATTTCGCTCTATAATTTTTGAAAAAGCTCTTATTAGCAAGATTTGATCGAGCTGATTTTTTAAAGAACCGTTAAAAAATCTACTTTTAGAAGAAAAAAAAAATGAACATTTCGGATAAATTTGTGTGGAACCAGAGGCGGGTCCCACAAAAACCATAGGCACGACCATTTGAATTCGAAATGACAACCTATTGTCGAGACAAGAAGATTGTGATATCCATAAGCTTGTGGTACAAGAAGGATCGAACCAAGAATAATAATCCTTATAGATAACGAAGCATTAATAGAATTTTGAAGATTTTAGATAGTAGTATACTACTTGTGATTGTTTCACAAAGCCAAAAAGCTGCACGCATACAAAAAGGAGAGAGGAATAAAAGAAACACATTCTCTGCTCAAAAAGGACAAGGAATTTCCATAAAGCTGATTATACATAATTCAGGGTGTTCGGACTATATTAGGTAAGTTCTATATATGCAATTTAAATGTCGATGTAAAGATTTTAGAGATGTTCGGGTCAGTTTGTGCGCAGTTCGAGTAAATCCAGAGCCTTGAAGTTAACAAGCAGACAAACTCTGTAGTGGCGACAACGTTTCGAATGTTTAGCCTCCGTGTGATTTGAAATGCTCTTACCTATTTCCATTTCAGATGGTTTTTGAAAGGGACCATAAACATGGTATTTTAAACAAAATGATTTCTTATCTGTGTGCATAGCACTGTTGTTTTTTTCCCCCCTGGTGGAAGAATATATATAAGAAAGGTATCATGACATCAAAGTTGCAACCCACCATGTGCAGCTATTATATATATGAGCTGGCAACTCCAACCAAGTCCTATAATGCTCCAAATCTCTATATTGATGGGAGATTTTTGTAATTTATTTCTTTAACTTTTTGTACTTCATAGAGAAATTTTGGAGGGACCACTCGTAGTTTTAGAAATTTAGTCTCCAAAATGAAGGTGAGGTCTTCATTTTTGGAGACTTAAAAGTAAATTTTGAGTTCAAATCTCTAAAAAGGACGACGGATCCTTTCAAGATTCTTCCATAAAGAACAAAAATTTGGGAAAAAAAAGATGGGAAAAATTACAAAATTTTGCTCAATACTCTTTCCGTCCCAATTTATTTGTCTAATCTTAGATTTCCAACTTATTAAGGCAACTAAATCTAATCCATTGATTTGAAAATTTATATAACCTCATCCATTGATTTTAAAATTAGACAATCAATCTGAGACATCCATAAATCAAAAAAAGGGACAAATAAGGCAAAATCCAAAGGAAACATCGTGTCAAAGATGCGAATGCAAAGCCTGATTATACGGTTACAATACTGATTTCACGGGGGGGAAGCAATTTACTTGCTCAGGTCAAATTGAGCATTGTTGTAGATGGACTGTGGACGTCATGACAGAATCAAGGTCCACGTCCAATGTTGTAATGTGGACCTTTGTTTCAGTTATATATATATATATATATTACCAAACCATTACAAGAATGAATCTGACAAGCACCCCATGCACTGCACACTCACGTAATTTCCCAAATCCAGCAAGAGATTCGCAGTCGGTTTCTGTGGATCATTTCGCCGCTAGTCAAAGTAAATTGCTTTGATGCTTTTCCACACCCCCCACCCCCTTTTTCCCGGACTACCACCCTTTTTCCCGGACAACCCACATCACCACATGCCCCCCCTCCTCTTCTCTCTCTGTCTCCCCTTAAAGTACCCTTACTTTTTAATTTTTTAAAATTTAATTACTTTTATCTTATTTATTTAAGTTCTATAAATACACCATTTCTATATTAAAAAATATAATTCAAGAATTAAGTGATCTAATTTTCAATTCAGTTTAACGGGGGCGAAGATCGTATTTTTTTATTTGAAGGGACGTGGACCCCACTAATAACTTTTTCTATTTTTTTTAATTTTGTTCTTATTTACATTTTTTTTTGTTTGTTAGTTTTGTGCCACATTTTTTAACTTCTCGATTTCTCTCATCGAGACGAATCAATAATCCATAAAAATTTGGCGCAAAACTAACAAATGCAAAAAAATTCAAATAAGGACAAAATTAAAAAAATTCCTAAATATAGCAAAAAAACGAGAGTGCAAGATTTTTTTTTAGATCGTCAAAAAATAAATTTTAGTAAATTAACTCGATAAGGGTACATCTAGCATCCAATAAAACATTGGATGAAACACCAAATGGGTCAAGCTCTAACACTAATTGGGCCAAGCCCGAAACCAAAATACCTAAAAACCAAACCCTAGCAAGTCGCATACCCTATAGCACCAATGCCGTAACAACCATCACCACCTCTAGAACCTGCAAGAGAAAACCTCCCGAAAGCCAAACCCTTCGATATTTGTCGGCAGCAACACGCCAAATCGCCAGAGATGCAAATGAAAGCGCTAGAGCCAAGCCACGGAGACCCAGCAAATCACGAACAACAGCACTACCACTAGTAGCCAAGACTACCCATCGTCGTTAAGCCCAAACCGGTTTCGCCCAACAGTGACAACCAGTAGTAGGCCAATCGCACAAGTCGAAAACAAAAGCATCTTAAATCAACCCCAAAAGCCGCCCCCAATCGAACCTCAGATTTCCATCTCCAAACTACTACGGCTCCTAAATGGCCGCTACCGCAACAACACCTCAAAACCACTTGCTATTGCTGTAACAACACGTTGCTTTCGCCACCATTCTGATTATCACCGCCTATGGTCGCTGTAACCACACCTTGCTGCCGCTGCCCCTGATCGTCGTCCTCGATAGAGAACAGCCAAAATAGAACCAAAAACAAACTATCGGGGGGGGGGGGGGTGTTGGCTCTCCCCCAAGGAAACCCTAGCCGAAAATTTTGAGAGAGACAGAGATTAACAAGGTTATTTAAGCAAGAGTAATTACATGTGTCTCCCCTCCTCCCCCCGGGCTCCCCTCCTCTCCTCCCCTCTTCTATTTGTCTTTTCTTCCATCTCTCCCTTCCCATTTCCCCCCTGTTCTTCCCCTTCGCGTTCGGTTTTTATCTGTTTTTTCCCATTCACAAAACTAATCGGCGAAGGCAACGAGTTGGCGGTGATGGTGGCTTTCGGTGACGGTGCTAGCGTCCTTGGATCTCAGCGATTGCATCTCCTCTAGCCATTTTTTGGAGCTGGATTGGCGTGCTTCACGGTGGCTGCACAATAGAGAGCTTGATCGTCCGACAAGATTGGCTCTGGTATGGTCCTTGATCCTATGTCTTCTTGCTCCTTCTCACCTCTTTTGTTTTTGACCCCCTACCCTCGTCGTGGTAGTCCCCGTCTTCTCGGCTGCTAGTCTACCATTTGTATCCCCGATCGAAGTTATTGTTGGCTCTCCGATTTTGCTTAACGGCGAGGGTTATTTCGGGTCTTGATGGAGCAGTCGGTGTTGGCTCCTGCCATGGACATCGTTGAATGGCTCGGTATTTGCCTAACGACAGGGTGAGCTTCCGCGGTAGAACTAGTGATGTTTGGGTTTCAGGTTCCATTTCTGTGGGTGGCCAATGGTGGCTTGAAGGTTGTCGGGGTGTGATTTCCGGCAGTGGTGGATGTTTTTGTTTGAAGCGGTGGGCGGCGACAACTGTGCTTTGTTTTAGGGTTAGGTTTTGGGTATTCTTTGGGCTGGGTTTTATTGTATTATTTGGGCTATTTAGGTCTTATAGGTGGTTTGTGCTTCATGTGTATTTATTTGGGCACTTTAGGCCCTCAGGCGTTGTTATGGGCTTGTCCCTATGGCTGTTTACTTTCAACTTTTGATTAGAATTCTTTTCCATATCCCTAATAAAATGTTACTTTTGCCAATAAAAGAAGAGAGAGTAATTACATGTGACACTTAGCCCATCGATCTGGTTGTAGTACGTACCCTTCTGTTTCTAAGAGGGAGGTATATATGGTTCAAGTTTATGAGAGATGTCGAAGCCCCTATGGTTGTTAACCCATTAATTTCTCCCTAACCCCACTGATGCATGCAATATTGGCAAAAAAAAAAAAAAAAAAACAATGAACAACATTTAGATCAGAGTTCATGACGGGTTGATGAGAAGATTTAACCCGTGTTCAACCCTATCCGAATCAACCACACAGCTTATCACCCGTTCATCCCCCTGCAACCGCAGGTGTCGGTGCGAGTTAGCTCTGATTGAGTTTGTTTCACGGATTTTTTGCACACCCCGAAATTTAATTGATTCTTATACAGCAACCTTTTATAATATTGGGTCTTTGGTTGGTTGGAGCTAATAAGCAGCAACATCAAGTTGATATTATCAACCAACCCCTCCACTTAATAGATTTTGACTTTTCTTCTATTGGTACTGGCATCGCCTGTGCTATTTTATATTATAAAATAAAATCCAGCTTCTCTCCAATCCTTCGTGCATGAGATTTGCAGCAAAAAGTTTGAGTGCTTGGTGATCCCATCCCCGTCTAACTACCTCTTTGATGAGATCTAATTAAAGCGACCTTTAAGATATCTTAGGATCTAGACCATATATATATGCACATAAAAAATCAGATTTATCAAACAAATTTGTTGGTTGTTTAATTTATAAAAGGGTTGAATTTTCGGATTGTGAAAATTATTCTAAAAAAATATGTTTCGATCGCAGATTCGGAGAATATCTGTTCATGGTAAGTGCCACGTGCCCAAACCGCATCATCATGCAGTCCACTAGCTAGTGTGTGAACTGTAGAGGAATGTGCCCTTATTTACGTATGTCTTCGTCACTCCAACCATTTTAAGCCTTTACTCGACAATTTTAAGTTCCTAATAGTATAATTGGTTTTTATAGAAATCTAATAATAATGTAGAAAAATGTGTGTTGAGGGACTAGCAAGGTAGAGACGGAGCCAGAAATTTCACTACACAGTACACAAGGGCGACCATACATGCGAGCTAAGAATTTCTCATATATTTTCATATATAGGAAGTTTTTTTTTTTTTTTCCTATATAAAAGTGGAGTTTTTTTTTTATTTATTTACAGGGGCAACCACCCTTACTGGTCCCATCCTAACTCCATGCCTAATCTAAATCCTTCTTGTTTTATTTCCCCAATCTTAATTCTTGTGAATTAATTAAACATACTTTTCTCTTCATGAATTTTGTTGTTCAAAGAAAAAAGGTATGGCGATGGTGAGAATGAAGACTATTTTTGTGGATGGACCTTTGGGGTTTGTGTGTTTTTTTTTTCCTTTTTCGGCTTTTCTTTTGTTTAATTGGACCGTACTTATAGTTGTACTTGATTTTTTTATCAATATAACTGCATTTGCGAGTTCTTTTCGCACGAAATTAAGAAAGAGAAGGGAGCATTCTCTATCAAACAATTCTTATTGTGATCCTCATATAATTTAAATTGAGATTCACTCGATCCTAGTTGTTTTTTTTTTGTTTTTTAAAGCCTCGTATTAACTAGTTATTGGAATATTGGACATCAGTATATGCTTCGTCAAATCTAATGCCTTTGAAATGAAAGTGATTCGTTCAAAGGAATATCAGTGTTCGATAAACATACTTTTTTGCATGAATTACGAAAATAAATATACATACAAAATGAACGACTTGAATTGTCAAAAAGAACCGCAGTTGGCCATATTATGTGTCACATAATAAGTCAATTGAAGATGATCTCTTTCTGTTTATCAAACATTGAACATAATCTCAAGGGTAATGATTTTTACAAATCACTTTCTAACAAACGCACTCCGTTAGTCCAAAATTATTCTTTAGTGCTTCAAATTATACTCTTCACATGCAAGCACTAAAAGACAAATTATGGATTGCGATTATAAGAAAGTGGAGCATGCACATCAATCTTTAGGGTAGTATATGATAAGAGTATCTCCAACACTACTCTCTACTTTGCATAATAAAAAGAGTGCAAAAATAAAAATAAAAAATCATTATCTACTTTGCAAATTCCATTTTTTTCAATGAATTCCATTAACTCTTTATCCAAATAATTTTAGTAGAATTGAGTGCCAAAAAGGTAAACAGAATTAGAGAGGGGTAGACTAGTTAGTCTTCTTTGCTCTCCACAACTAACTAGTGAAAGTTCGCAAAGGCAAAGTGGCTAGCCAATTTGAGTTTGACTTGGTATAATTACCAACATAGCCCAAGTTGAGAGAGCCTTTTGGAGATGCTCTAAGGGTGCGTGTCCCTTTTTTTTTTTTCCCCGGCTAATGACACAGTAGTCTAATTGTTTCCGCTAAATAACATTTTAGTTGATGTATGTGAGAAGAATGACATACTTAGAAACCCATAAAACTATAAGAGTTTTAGTTCATATAGTGTGGTGGAAATAGCCCCTAACAATGCAAGGGGTGTGGAATTCAATTCAATTCGGTGTGGAAAATCGCATAGATCTTGAATCTGATTTGTATTTAAAGCTGTAGTTGAAAATGAGGTTATAGAATCCAAAGAATCAGATTACGTTGCATTAACTACCCTGATACTCCGTATTAGGATATCCACCCTGTTACGGACGGGTACACCATTTCGTGTACACTAAATGCACAATGCGTTGTGTAGAGCTTATCTTGAGATTCCACATAAATAATCGGAGCCGCTTAATTTATTTAAAATATATTTTTAAGGATCTATGTAAAAAATCAGCGTAGTTAGATATCGGGTCTTGATCAATTCTATGCTCAAATTCCTGTTAAAAAATTGAGCAAAGAACTGATTAAATCCTTACCGATATGCAACTCAGCTCACTTCTTCCTTAAAAGTAAATTTTGAATAAATTAAGCGATTCCGATAATTTTTGTGCGATCTTGAGATAGGTCCTATACAACGCAATGAGGATTTGGTGTACACCAAATGGTGTACCCATAAAAAGTGAAGACTTTTTGAAAGTGAGTGAAAAGACCAAGAACCCCTGCAAGAATTCCCAAGTTGTCCTCGCCATTCGTTCGGAGGAGAGGGTACAGAAGTAATTACCACACCACAATCCACACAGAGAGTCAACAGTATCCCCCGAGCGAACTCGGGTTTTGACCCAGTCACACTAACCGAGTCGACTCTGAGACGCGACGACCCGATTACGAGAACCACCGAATCTTCGCATCCTCATCCCCAAGTTTCTGTTTTTTCCACTTCCACTTTTCTGACCCCTTTTCCCCAACCCCCACAATATATATACATATACGTATCCTGGCCTCTTCACGCATGTGTTTATCCGTCAAATGTAAGAGAGAGAGAGAGAGAGAGAGAGATGGGAATGGATTCAACAGAATTGACCTTAGACTTGAGCTCGATTCACGGTACACCCAAACCCATATTCCAATTGCTCAAAGAACCCCCGATGATCAGCGGAATTTCTCAGAAACCATCGAACATCGATAGTTATCTCGAAACGCTAGAACATGAACTGAAAAAGATCGATGGCTTCAAACGTGAACTTCCTCTCTCCATTTGTCTCTTGACCGATGGTCTGTCTCTCTCTGTTATCTCTCTGCATCTATCTATCTATATATACAATTCCGTATGCATTGATTTATGGTTGCATGTTTGATTTCTTTTCTTTTACTAGTAGTAAAAATGTTTTTGTGGGTTATATATGTAGCAATTGAAAGGCTGAAGGAGGAGAGAATGCAGAGCGAGAGAAGCGGCAACGAGGCAATTGAGCCGGTGACGGAAGAGTTGATACAATTGATGGGAAATTCTGATGAAAATGGAAGAGCGGAGCAAGTTTCCAGCGATTCACGTGATAAGAGGAATTGGATGTGCTCTGCTAAGCTGTGGACCGCTGGTAATGCTGCAAAGTGCGAAAATTGCAAATCGGTAAACTTCGATAATTATTACTCTGCCCGTCCCAATTTATTTGTCTATCTTTTGACGGTTAAAGGCCCCAAAATAATATTTGTTCAAGTTTTTTTATTATAAATTTTGCATCAAAAAATGTGCGCTTCCATTCAATGACAAAAATTTAAGGGGTATTCTTGGAAACTCAACATTTTTGGGTAGTAGTAATTATTTTGGCTCCTTCAAATATTGGAATCCGAAAATTAGACAAATAAATTGGACCAGGAGGAGGAATCTGTTTTTTGTGATTTTTACGTTCGATGATGGAATTTTTTTTAGTATGAAAATATGAACAGTTTGGTCAAATTTAGAGTATGATATGTAGGATATGTAGAGAAAGTTGATGCACGAAAAGAGAGGAATTTATTTCCTCCCTCCGCCTCAATTTATAAATACTTCCTACAAAAATTCGTGTAATTTTAATTTGGTGTAAGAAAATAAAAAATAAAAAAATGTAGAAATATGTTTTTTTTTTTTGGGTTCAAAATTTCACGGATTTCTGGGTTCAATATCCAACGGTACATTTTAAGTTATATACAAAAGTGGCATGATTCAATATTGTTTGTTACTTATACAATTATTCTAGGGTAGTGGTAATGCCAAAATTCGAGTGCATAAAAGTCTTATACACTACACATGGTACAAACATTTTATGCACTGGGGTTTTCGCACCAACAAAATCAAATTTGACATTATCGTTTCCCTTATTCAAAATATATAGAAGCATAAGTACAATCTTTTAATTTTGAGTGAAGGCACGTGACCAAAGGGTCACCCAAGTGAGTTCCGTCCCTGCTCGTGATCCAGTTGTCACGTGCGAGGGCAGTCAACTCGCACCTTATTCAAGCTGTGATTGCACCATTCAGGACAGTGAGGATTACTCCTATGGCCTAATCCAAACACATGTCACATAAATGCAGAAGTTAAGGTTGGATTTTTCTCTTTGCTTATTGATGGCAGAGAGACAAAACAGGGGATGGCTCTGCAACCAAGACCCCTTCACAGCCCTGCAATTTGAAGAACAGGGGAGGGGCATTTGTGCCATTCGAAGGGTCATCGGCAAAGGTTGTTTTACTGGAGCAAGGTCAATTTCTTTTGAAGCCGGTGGGTGGAATTGGTTCAACCAATTTGGATCTTGAAGGAAGCAGTAAACATTCGGATTCTTCCTCTGTTACCGAACAAGTGAAGACATATGCTACCAAATTAAAGCAACGTCAACAGCAGCAGCAGCAGCTTAAACAACAGAAGAAGAAGCACAGGCGGTGTTGGTCGCCGGAGCTGCATCGGCGGTTTGTTGATGCTCTTGGACTGCTTGGAGGAGCACAAGGCAAGTAAATCATCGACTCGACTCAACTCTACCTGATTTTATAAATTGCATGGATATGCACATACTTATTGACGATTGCTAGCATGATGAACTACTTAGGCCCCGTTCTACTAAAATATATGAACCAAGTCACTACCTCATAATACATCACCTTTAATTCAAAAAAATTAGTACGTATTTTTTTTTGTTAGTGACACACACCCTTAATGCGAAACGAAAACAGAAAGAATCAAAAGCAATGATTTACATAAATACACAAGATTTTATGTGGTTCTGAATACGGTTTTGGGAAACATAGTTCACCAAGACAATGCCCCATTAATGTGGGTGTAGGTGCTGTCAAAATTATTAACTTACGATCAAGAGAGACTATTTGACCCTTCAATTGTCCGCGGACACGTGGCAACAGGACCTGCGCGGAAGGGAGTTTTTGGTCAAAACTTCATTCGAAGAAAAATAATTGACTACCCAATGGGAAAAAGACGCGTGTATAGGATGGAAGTGTGACCCCCATGGCAATGATCCGTGGAAGATTAAACTGTCACGGGACCCCCATTGGTCCTGCGGAAAGACCAAAATGCACTCAACAGCGGAAGACTGTAATAAAGCCCCGCAGGTTGCTGGGCTCTCAATGTTTTCAAATAGAAGAATGCGCCTGCGAAAAATGTCCGTGGGAGAGGATGTCACCACAGGACCCTAGCTGATCCTGCGGGAGAACCAATGTACCCCGAAGTGGCCTTAGCAGCGGGAGACCGTGGAAAGGTCCCGCGGATTGCTGGATGCTAATAAATCCAAAGCTATATTGAAGAGCCCTCGAGGTCCTGTCTAGGCCTAGAGGCAGGGTCCGGAAGGGACTTCGCGGGGAAGACACGATCGCCGCGTGTCGCAACCTTGATTCTGTGGGAATTGGGGAGTTTCCTGTGATTTGGTGGCTTGGGATGGAGGTAGCGCCGCAGAAATTCAAGCCCTCCTGTGGAAAAGTTTTCGCGGGAGGACGAGTTTCTCCAAGGCCTGGAGGTACAGAGGGGACACGTGTTGGGGTCTAATAGAAGCGACGCCCTGGGCCTGACCCAGGCCCATGTGCCCTATAAATACCCCCGACATTCCCAATGATTAAAGAGAGCTGACTTTTTCCAGAAGAAGGCGTGAGCACTGATTTTGAGGAAGGAGAAGATTCTTCCCCAGAGAGAAGGTGACTTCACCCATTCGAATCCGGAAAAGGCCAGACACCCCCGCGAAGAACAAAAGGTACACGTTGCCTTTGTTCCTTCTCTATCTTTTGCTCCTTCCCTCACCCCATAAAATTTCTTCTCCTTTTCCTGTCGCTAATTATCGACCAATCGCGTCTCTCTAGCTCACAGATATTCACACGTAAGCACCTCCCCAGAACCCCATTTCCTACAGTG
Organism: Rhododendron molle; assembly: GCA_025413875.1. Classification (NCBI taxonomy): domain Eukaryota; kingdom Viridiplantae; phylum Streptophyta; class Magnoliopsida; order Ericales; family Ericaceae; genus Rhododendron; species Rhododendron molle. The sequence goes on along the minus strand of CM046395.1, from coordinate 13,407,429 downwards.
GGTAAACTATCTCTCTTAACATCCTCGAGCCTAAGATCCCACTATTAGCAACGCTCAGAGTCACTAGGGTTTGCCTAAATGTTAAAGATTAGTCGATGTGCACGTAAATTGGTCTGGACAACTGGCTATCGAAAAAAATAGGAATCCCGTACCACATTCTTAACGAGTTAGTATTAAGTCGGACCTTGCAGCAGGGCACTATCGACCGAGTAGTGGTGTTCACAAAAGGGTATTAAGTCAATAGTTTGGATTAAATTTTTGACTCCATTCACAACACAGCAATTAATGTATTTGAACAGCTATATACGTTCTTATTCCGGATATCTACTACGTTTTTAGCAGCTACGCCTAAGCATATCAAAGAGCTCATGCAGGTGGATAGCCTCACAAACGATGAAGTAAAAAGCCATTTACAGGTGATTTTACTTGAACTTACTTCAACTACGTACATTTACTATTTTCTGACCCTTCATTTTCCTGATCCAAAACAGCGTATCACAATTAAATTAAGCATGTGATTGCAGAAATACAGGATCCACGTTCGGAAACTACCAGATTCTTCAAGTACGATGTCAACCGGACTATAGTCGTCCTGAAATGAGTCTGGTGGAATGGAACAAGAGGGGGACGAGAAAATCTGGAAGCTATGGTTAGAAAGAGACGGGCTCGAAATTTTGCAAATTCGATCTATGTAGAGGAGAAAATTAGATTATGAGCATTACATTACATGCATGGAATACAATGTCATCACATAGAGTCCCTAAAAGTTTTCCTTTAGTTTAGGGGGCAATAAATCTTTACCAGTTCTGACATTTTCTCATCTTCATGATCAATCAAGAGCTAGATCGAAGAGGGGTTTTGTTTCTTAAAACAATCAAGGGAAGAGTTTGATGTAAAGTTATGAACTACTGGACAGATTTAGTTCTACTAAATTCTGTGATTCAAAGATTAAAACTTCTCCATTAGATCAACGAAACTATTGAGTTTGCCTTGCGATTTGCTCAAGTTCGCTCTGTACCTTTGTATGTACACAACTAGTAATTAACTGCTCTTCTCATGAGGGATCGATGCCTCATAGTCTCGTACTTAATTCCAAGATGGAATGAGGGCGGACAAGTGTTCGCGATCGCAACGATTTGAGGGAATGTTATTAAAACATTGTATATGAGATTTATGTCCAAATTATTTAGGCATGCCTCCACAATTTATTCATTTATTTTATATGAAAAGTGTTTAGTCTACTAGTTTTTCATTCAATATAAAGGAGGCCGGCCAAAAGAAAATAAGTTCAAGCCAAATTTAATAGGCCATGTGAAATATTATGAAAAAATCACGAACAACGAAACTTCCAGTGTTGTCTTTTATGGAAATCAGGGTCCGCTCTGGGGTGAAGCCGGAGGTGTGCGGTTGCTTTAGGTTCGGAAATTTAAACAGAAGTTAGGGCCTCAGTTTCCATAAAAGACATAAAGAGTATATATAATATCTTTCTTACTACTGTGTATTTGGAGTACTCTTGGCACTGGATTCGGGGGTTCTGTAGTGCGGCCAATCCGGTCGTCTATCTCGGCAATAGACGACTCGGATTTGTCGGAGTTCGGATTAAATCAAAACCCTTCATATTGAGATGGACGGTCGGATCCGCCGCACTACACCACTAAATCAATTCCCGATCCCTGGGCACCAACTCTGCTTGGTCAATTCAATAAATTCAGGGTGCCCAGGGTTGAATCCTGGGAGAGGACCTTCAGTTTTTGAACAACTCCGATTCTAGGGAGGCCGGCTTTTCTTGCTAAGTAGTAAAATTTTGTATGCATTAAGGTATTAGATCAACACAAAAAGGCAAAGAAACATTTCAGCAAATCGAAGAAAGGAAAGAAGCGTGTCAAATAGCGTCCACGGGTTGTGATAAGGAGTGGCGGCGCAACGATGTTTATATGAGCAACGTCTACTAGCTATGAATCCTATGATGCGTGCATATGACAAACATAATTATTATAGTTTCGAGAAATTTCTAAGGTCGATAATTATTCATGTTGTAGTCCATCCTTTTTATTTTGTTAGTGTGCGTACGAGTTCGCCACCACAAAGGTAAAAATCTAACTCCATTCCCGCTAGTATTCTTGAATGTAAAAGGGATGTGCCCAATGCTTAAAGCTCCCACACGTTTTCGAGATCTTGGGTAGAGTTGATATATGCAGCCTAACCCTTGAAAATAAAGAGGTTGTTTCCATAATCAAGCTCGTGATCTTGTTAGACCATGTATGAATGTTAAATCTCATATCGGATAAACATAATAGAAGTTGGGTCTTAGGCCTAGTTTGCTAAATATGCTAAGAGTTTTAAAAGTACTAAATGAGCACTTCAGTTTTTTTCCTTCACAAAATGTAAAGGGAAAAACCCCCTTGAGTATTTTTGGGAAATTAGGACTTAATATAATGTTGGATGACTCACTAATTACAGGCTTAAGTTTTTAAATAAGTCTGAGTTCATCAGAATTCCATTGGGCACAAATTGATGTGGTGGACTCTCTGTCGTTACTTTCAGCAAATTGGGCCTTGAACAAGCGACGGGCCCAATGCATCCTACAAACTCCCAAAAGAATCTTCAGGCCGTAATGGGGGAGTTTTACCGTTGTGCCAGATCTGCCCTTCTTGAATATAATGGCCCCATAATTTCCAACAAGACTTGATAAAATTTTCTTGATTTTCCAATAGAATTTTGGTTCTACCCCTTTTCTATACCTTCTTTGAACTCTAAAGCTCATATCCTTTTGACCTGCATTCCAGTTTTTTTAATTTCCCAGTCCTTTTCTTTCCTTGTTGTTTTTTTTCTTTTTCTTTTTTATGACGGAAACAGCCCTCTAGTCAAGCAGCCATATTGACCTTACGTGCAATTCAAACCTCCATGGGAACTAGTGCGGTAACATCAAACACGGACACCCATTTACTTTAGGGTATTCACCCGGCCGATAGAAAATCAAACCTCAGACTTTGAGAAATACTCTCAAAGTCTAGGTATCCGTCCGAACCACTGGAGCAACCCGTGAGTGCGATATTTTCTTTCCTTGGTGTTGCACCTCTACTCTCTAGTGTAGTTATTTTTGTGAACGGAATTCAATTTGTAGTTGAATTGGGAGGATTTTTCTGGTTTATAGCTGCAGAGTTTTTGCATAATAGTACTACTACTACTACTACTACTACTTTCGATGAATACTCAAATTGTGTTGTCACATTTTGCTCACTGAAAATGGGAGGGGTGATCATCTCATCTCAGCTCATCTAACTTTTAAAAACCTCAGGGAAAAAGCTGTCCAATCACTAAATGGGGCATTTGGTACAACAGTTGTGGGCCTAAACACTGCCTCGTGCTAAAACCATTTGTCCTCCGACTCCAAGGTGTGTACCTGTACTATTTCTATCATATCCTCATAAATGATGAAAATCTCAATATTCCTTTTGCCACTAGGCTCTGTTTGGTTCCCGATTGTTCACCGGGGAAATGAAATGAAATTTCTAGGGTTTTGGGTTTTCGAACGGTTAACATGCGGGCTATTCTACCATGGTTTGAGCTGAGGTTCCCGTTAGATCCTTTATTACTTAGTCGCGGACGGGATTCTTTATACCGACACCTGGTGTAAGTTTGCTTTTGCAGGGTGTCCTACAGTCATGGCTGTGGTTTTCGCAATGGTTCGTATCTTAGATTAAAGTTTTGGTTCATTCCTACAATCGTGATGTAATCTTTTGCTATCGAGTATCAAAACGAATTGCTTGACTGTTCTTAAAAAAGAAAAAAGAAAAAGAAATGGTTAACATGGATGGAGAAATATGAAAAGGGGGGTAGAGAGCTTCCCCAATTGAAACAAGTTAGGAAAGTTCAAACGTCAATTAATTCTCTGCCGAATTGGTGCACGTTTATGCACTATTAATCAACAACGAAAACAACGTAGAGATAAGACAAATCAAATTAAATAAATTAGGCATCCAAGTCTCTTTTTATTGCGTGCAAGTTAACAAATGCAATTGGATGGACACGTACGTTATACAGCTAGCTTGAGAAGAAAACACACAACAATTATAAAAGAAAGTCAAATTTTCAAATACCCCTGAACCAATAAAGATTTTTTTTTTTTTTTGGTTTAAAAAAAGTGATATGAACTGCCCACTAAAGTGATTCAAGGTGAAAATATTGACTGACCTGTTTAGGATTTTATTGGAAATTTCATTTGAAGTTCAACCACAAGTTCATAACCAATTGGTTAGGTATGATCCCAATGGAAAAGTTTAAATTTAAATGTATTTTAGTAATGTTGATTACAATCTACTCAACGTATTGAGAGAGAGAGAGAGAGAGAGAGAGAGAGAGAGATCTTCAGTTTTGTCTCTATATTTCTTGGCTGACATTTTGTAGGCAGGCCAAGAAATCACTTGCTTAAGCTAAATAAAATATACTGCCGTTGTCTGTACTGAGAAGTAAGAATTAGATAAAGGGGGCCAATTCAGTCATCTGTATCAGACTTAATTTAAAATTCAAGAAGTTACTCTTTGCAGCCACCCCACAACTGAGAATTCTTTACGCCCTAGCCAATCCCTAATTATCTTCATCCCATCCCCACATGGAATTGATTAAGTTTGTCTATATCTATATCTGTAGTGTAGGGGTGGACTAGTGCGGTATAATGAGCGACTCGAGTTGTCCGCCTCGACAATCAATGGTATTATAATAAGTTCGGATCGAGCACTACATCACTGTAGTGGACCCCTTCACTGTATGGTCCCCGGTTCCCCTTGTTATTATAATAAGCTGATTTATTCAATGTCATACATGCACATGATCATCAAAGCCATCTCACAAAATCTAATGAGACTCGTCATGATTCGGATAGAATATATAGTTCCCAAAAGCAAATGGCATATTATTTAACAAGATACAAATGAAGACAAAATGAAGGATCAGTCAAAATGATTCTCAGGAGATTTAAGAAAATATTGGTCAACTATTCCCAAATAATAAAAGAACCAACCTGATGGATACTTTTACCTCTGATCCTAATTATTTTCGCCTTTGGGAAACAAGACTCGGTCACTTACCTCGTATATAATATTCAATAGTCCGGAAGTACCGCCATAGGGTACTTCGAATCGCTTTATAATTACACATTCTTGTAGAATCCATACCCTTAGTAATAGACCCCACAAAATATGTAGTTGTAAAATAATCCAAAACACCATGTGACGGTACACCCAGACTATTGTATTATTTCACTGGTATTGAGCAAGTACTCAAGGGCACCTTTGGTTATTTTTTCTTATTTCCTTATTTTGACTTCTTGTTCGTGTTCAAATTCATACCTAAATTAAGTAACTAAAGCCAATAAGACGTGCAAACCAAATAGACTCTTTTATATATATATATATAAAGCATACACACAAAACCAACTATTTTGTATGTACACAACTACCGATTTATTAATTCACTTTTTTTCACAGGTGAAGGCATACTTTAGTAAATTCACATAAGTATTGACGAAAAAAGGTACTAACAGTAAAAAAAATAAGAGCGAAAATCACTTCCTAGAATAATGTTGGAAAGATATTTTGTCAAATATATAGTTAGATGTCTAAGCCAAAAAAAAAAAAAAAAATTGGATAGAAGAGAAATAAAAAAGAGAGAAACTTATTCACCAAGGAGTCGTGATCAATAAGTTCTTCACGGCTCCGCAAGCACAATCTCGACCGTCCGTCCATTTACGCAATCAATGATTGAGATTGCTTTTCAATTTTGACCGGCAACAATTAATTTCTACCGGTCAAAATTGGTTTTCAATCTAAACCGTCCAAAAATATTTTGGACATGCGCGATACAGAAAGCTCCATAAAAAAGTTATTCTGAATCAAAAAATGTTGTGCTGCCGACAGGAGGAAATTAACTCTCTAAATGTAAACTGAAAGAGAACACTATGGTTGAAATCAATGCAGCTCCTACACCTTTTTTAAAAAATGTACTCCTCCCAAGGAATAGTCTTCTTTAATTAAACTACAAAATTAAGAGTAAACAAAAATGGTCAATTACCAACTATACCCATCAGACGTGAACATAACATCTTCTCTCTGTACGCTTGTGAACTGCGGAACTGAGCTGCACCGAAAAAACAAAACAATACAAAATGAAGCTCAATTAGAGGAGCTAGATAACTGGGTTTTACACTTTAGAGTGCAAATAATGTTATCATCATACCAAAAGAAGAAGGATGACAACACTGACATAGAAATAGTAATCCTAGCACTGCGCTTTCAGAAACATGGCCAGGTTTCAGTACAAGTTTTCGTTTACCACGTTCAAATCTCTCAAGCAATTGTTTCAAAACGACAAGATTCTTCATCATCTTCCCACAGAGAGAGAGAGAGAGAGAGAGAGAGAGGGTCAAAGTTCAGGAAGGGCTTTCATCACAATAATACCATGCATTGGTCATCCACAAACCCACCTACCTAATTAAGCCAGGTTTGTGTTTAAAGCACCCCTATTTGGTGGCAGTATCAGGACTGCGACAGATTGACCTGATGGTAAATGAAAGGCTTGATTGTCGTTTACTAGGGTAGGGTAAAACAGTAGACTTTCCATAATTAATGGGTACCCTATGTTTACACTAAAACAAGAGCAGATTTTCCTACTCCCGGACAAAGAAATGGGTATTTTGGTAATACTACCACTTAGCCAGTCAAATTTCACATGGGGTTTTGGAAATTAGTTTAGGTTAGCAGAGACTATGTGGTGCCTCATCAAATCTTTTCTCTATTCTTTTATTTACTGGTAACATCCTCTCAAGATTTTAAATAAAGGTAGCGGAATACATAACGGTTCTGGGAGTATTGATAGATACGTAGTAAGATTCGGTTGTAGAAATCGTAAATTTTTTAAAATAATTTTTAGTAACCATCTTGGCCATGAAGCGGAAAAAAAAATAAAAATAAGTTTCAAATTGACACGTAACGGGATTCGACAGATAAAAATGTAAATTCTGAATAGCACTGATATAGCAGGGGTAGCGGCATCGGAGTACGTTGCTGCCATGTTTAAATCCATGCATCCACTTAAATCTTTTCCAAATACAAAGTGCACCATATTTCTTTATCGAAAAACCTGGCATTTGTTTTTGTGCAACCAAATTCCAATCACCCAAACAGTTCCAAATGGTGGCCTCCTTTCTCTTCTAACAACCTATTTGTTGTCTAGTGGTTTGGGGAAACACAAGCTTCAAACTCATGCTAGTATTATACTATATCCATTTTACAATGACAGTCCCACTTTCTCTCTCTTACGTCTTTTCAAAAAAAAAATTTTAACTACTTCCGTGCATAATTTTTCAAAATTTTTCGCACCGTATTAAATATCTCGATTAGTACTTTAATTTGGTGCGAAAAAATTCAAAAAATTATACACGGAAGTATAGATCTTTAGTACCTGTTACTAGAGATTAGGAGCAGTATAATTAACTTTCAACTTTACTATTTCCCTATTTCCTACATGACCAAATGTCTAAATGCAAAACATGAAACTAAGGACAGTCTTTAGGTGCAACTAAAGAAAAAGATTCTAAGAACTTATCTAACTTTCAACTTTACTATTTCCCTATTTCCTAAATGACCAAATGTCTAAATGCAAAACATGAAACTAAGGACAGTCTTTAGGTTCAACTAAAGAAAAAGATTCTAAGAACTTATCCGCTTTTATATATTTTAACAAGCGAACATCGCGGCTAATGACCACTATTCAATTTCTCATTAAGTTTTTCCTTGGCAATCATGCTAATTAGTACTCCCTCTGTCCCTTTTTTATTGTCCAGTATTCCATTTTGGGCTATCCCTTAATAAGAGTCCATTTTGTAAAGTTAGTGGGTAAAAGCTGATGTATTGTCTATTTTGTCCCTAAAAGTAGATTCCTTTTTGAAAAGTAAGTGAGTAAAAGAGTAATGATGATGGGTAAGTAGAGAAAGTGGAGGAAAAAGTTGATGTGAAAGGTATAATGATGATGTCTTTTTAATAAGTTGGAGTTACGAAGCAGGACACTTAAAAAGGGACGGAGGGAGTATTTGTTTTTACAACTTCAAACAATTTTAATATACATTCTTAAATCTTACTGATCCTCGTATGAAGAAAACTAGTAGAATTTCCCTCTCTAGAAGTAGAAATCAACTGTTTTTTGTTGTTGGAAAGAGGAAGAAAAATGCTGACAGCTATAAGCAACGTGCCCAAAAAAACCAACCCAGAACAAACCTATATAGCCTTTGATAAATTCAGAAGCTAAAAATTAGATGCCAGTTATGATTATCGAGTGAGACATTTCTCGGCAGTGAAAAGACAAGAGTTCTTTTTTTCACCAGTCTGTTCTTCCTCTGCACCCTAAGCAATAAAGAGTAATTTTGACCCTCCCCCACCCCCACTGCCCACAAAAAGAATATCAGACATCAAACTTACGCAAATGCAACAAAACTTTTGTATATGCACGAACACAACGCACATATACATACACCAAATGGGAAAATAGAGAGAGAGAGAGAGAGTACCTGGAACGAAAAATTGAGGAAAGAATGAGCAAAGAGGGCACGCGCGTGAGGTTGAAAAAGGCATTAACTGGACGGACCAACGCTCCGACTTCGACCCTCCTCGCTTCCGGACCTCTGCGGTTGCTGTTGTTGCGGTGCCTGCGGCTGCTGTTGTTGTTGCTGATGAAGCAAAAGCTGTTGTGGCTGAATCTGAAGCTGAAGCTGATGATGGTGATGCGATTGAGAATGAGAGTGTTGATCCTGTGGCTGTTGCTGCTGCTGCTGCTGGATCTGATAAGACCCGTCAAAGCAACCACCCAAAGCCAGCGCCGGCGACATAGCCGCAGCCGCAGCAACCGCCGCCAAGTGGTTGTTAAACCCACTAACGCCCACACCCACCGGTCCCACCGGATCGAACCCGCACCCGCTGTTGTTAAACCTCATAAGCTCTTGCTGATTTTGCTGCTGCTGCTGGTGATGTTGATGATGCTGTTGTTGATTCTGCTCGCAAGTCCTTAAATACTCCTGCTGCTCCCTCGCCGCTGCCGCTGCCATCTGCTGCGCCTCCAGCATTTGGTGGTGGTGGTGCAGTTGAGGTTCACGGATCACCAATTGAGCGTTCTGCGGCGGGCACATCATCGGCGAAAGGTTGTAAGGCATGCCGGAAGAGGGTCCTCCTCCGGGATTGTTGGGTACGAAACCTCCCTGGTGCTGATGAATGATGGGTAGCATGGCCGAGGGCCCTATGTAAGTCGACAATTCCTTCTTGGCGTTGTACAGGTCGATCTGGACCTGCTTGAGGCGGTGCTGGAGGATGGAGATGAGTCCGACGCAGCCGTAGACGGGGTCGCGGAGGCGGGCGTCGGCCTCGTAGGCGAGGGAGTTGACGGCGTCCTCGCGCTGGGCGGCGTTGAGCTCGTTGAGGATCTTGGCCACGTTGCTGGCGCCGAATACCTTGTGGACGTTGGCGAACTTCTGGGGCTGGTCCGGGGGGAAGTAGGGCGCGAACACGCACTCCTGGGTGCATTTCCGGCGGAGGAACTTGCAGGCCGCGCACGGGGAGTTCGATGATGACATCCTAGTGAAAGGAACTTGACGCAAAACAACAAATAGTTAGAATCATAATCAATCATAGGTATTATTGTACTACTGAAGAGAGAGAAAGAGGAGAGAGGTTTGGAAGTAGTAAAAAATTAGGGAAGGGCCGGGCTAAGATGGTGGATCAATACGCTACATCGCATTCAGTGAAGTAGTTTTTTGTTTATCGATTTGAGAGAAACCCCATGTAGCCATTAAAAAGCTTTCGTGTATGAAAAGGTGAGATGGTGTAAGTCAACTGATGCAAATAATGAAACTGGGGGCCTATAATAACAAGAATTAAGTACTAAGGCAAAAATAAAGCGAATCATTTTTGAACGATCATGGAAAATAACTACCAGAAAAATGGATTGATGCTGGTTGAATTAACGGATCGCCGCCTCAAAAGTATTGTTAACGGCCGATTCAGGAGGAATTTGTCTTGTCATATCATGATCTCTCTCTCTCTCTCTCTCTCCCTCAGGAAACTTCAACTTAAAATGCACGAAACTGTGTGCACCGATTTTTTGATAGATCCGTTTTCCATCAGGAGTAGTCTCAAAGGGGAAAAACCATCAAATCACACATCTATTCGCTTTACATTTGAGACCAGACGTCGGGATCTTTCCTTATCCAAACCAAACTCCACACCTCAAATCAAGAAGCGATGGCAACGAGAAACATCCGTCGGCCAAAAAAAATAAATAAAAATAGATCACATAATATGATCTCTGATTACCTGTTGGTTAGACTACTAGTTTTTTCATTCTTAGCCCTCTCTTGCTCTCTCTCTCTCTCTCTGAAACTCGTTACACCATCTGCAAGAAGAGAAAGAAGAACACTGAAAACCGGTGAGAAAACGAAACGAAAATCAGCGTTGGAAAGGGCGTAAGAGGCTGGAAAGAACCTTCGTTCGTCGGAGAGAGGCGAGAAGCTCTGGATCCGATCTTCACGTTTCGCGATCCCGAAAAGAAAAAAAAGGAAAACACTCCGATAACTATATTATTATAAGCACGTACATGTATTTATTCGATAACGCAAATCAAGCGTGGAGAGAGAGAGAGAGAGAGAGAGAAATGGAGGGTTAGTTAGAGAAAGAGGAAGACGGTCATTTCCATGGGAACCCACGTCACGTTGATATGTATGCGTGTGTGTATATATCGTGATAGGGAAAAGCCAGCGTGCGGTCTACTCCGTGCCGTTCAGATGGGGATGGGGATGGGGAGTTGTTATTGACCGTTGGATTAGAAAACTCAGGGGGGGGGGGGGCGCGTTGGTTGGTTACAGAGAGAGAGAGAGAGAGAGGAGAGAGAGAGGGGTCCTCTTATTCTGAGCGATTAAATGCGGCTCTGAGTTACCTCTTTGTCCCTGGTACTATTCTGCTTCGTTTTGCCCAGATTACCCTTTTTCCTTTCGATGGTTCAATGCCCACTGCGTTCAAGACAACTGCCCTTCAATTTTAAGCATTTTACAGATGTCTCTCCTGACTCATATTTGGGAATTGATTTTTACATTTCAGTTTTTTTTTATTTATAACTATACTCCTTTTTTTGAATTTGAGTGTTGAAAATGTGTTTATTTATTTGTTAAAAGACAAAAAAAAAAAGTGTGAATATCAACAAGGGAATATAATAATTAATTCTCTTAATAGTTTTCATTTCATCACTCCATCTGTCCCTTTTTTAAGTGTTCCGGTTCGTAACTCCAATTTATTAAGAAAACATCATCATTACACATGTCATATCCTCCCTTTTTTAAGTGTCCCGGTTCGTAACTCTAACTTATTAAGAAAACATCATCATTACACATGTCATATCAATTTTTACCTTCACTTTCCCTACTTATCATCATTATATTTTTACTCACTAATTTTTCAAAATAGAATCTACTTTTAAGGATAAAATAAAAAATGTACCAATTTTTACCCACTAACTTCACAAAATAGACACTTAAAGGGACAACCCAAAATAAAATACTGGACTTTAAAAGGAGGACGGAGGGAATAATATATTTTCCATACTGTCATTCATGTGTCATAAAAACCATGTTAAAAGATCGAGTACAACATTTTATAAATAGAAAATAAAACGCAATTTTTTTTTTTTTTGGGGGTCCAATTTGATCTAACCCAGTTCGTGGTGGAGGCACGGATAGGGTAATCTTATGCCCCTGGAATTTTTACACTCCCTTCGTCCCTAAATAAATGTCTGGACAGCAAATACAGATCTACAAAAAGATGCATTTTATTTGCTAAAAAGTTCAAAAAAAATCACAAATCAATAGATTTCAATGAGTTCTTTCAAGTTATGAAAAAATGTGTATTTTTAAACCTTAAAAGGCCAAGGTTTGCGAGCCGAACATTTATTTAGAGATAGATGGAGTATTTTTTTTACTGTAATTGTTATCCGTAAGTTTTTAGTTTGTTCATGTTATCCGATAAGATATTAAATTACAGCCCAAAACTTAAGTTTTTTTTTGCTAAGCAAAAGAATTTTATTAATCTTTGAAGAAAAGAAACAAATATTAAATGGATCACAGACACACCGGCAAAATTCCACCAGAGAACCAACACCAAAGGATGGCAAGAAGTCAACCGCACCCAAAAAAAAACCTGAATTTATGAGAAGACCCAAAGGAACAAGCCCACAGCTACCCTGCAATTTTCAAGAACTCCACTTTTTATGTGAACAATTTTTAAATTTTTGTGCTCTAATTCACAGTAAATTTTTGTAAAATTAGTCATTATATTTTTTTTTTTGTAATGATAAATGTTCAAATTTCGTATTATTTATTTTTGCTCAACTTGTGAATATATGTATATATTTTAAGTTATGATTGACAAGTGCCCCTTCCACGTGTTGATTTTCTGCATCCACTGAGTATAATTGAATCTTTATTAATTACCAATAATAAAAGCATTCATTAGCTAAAAGAACATCTTACTAGGATCTTAAGATGTTTGCCAAAATGATAACAAAGGACAATCTTGTCTGGCATCCAAAATTAATGATCTAGCTATGTGGGTGTTTCGAAACATAGAAGACAAATAAATGATGTGACACCCCGCTTTCCGGTGGCCGGCGGTACTGCGGGAAGCAGGCTCCGTCCGGACGGGAGGGGGTAAGTCATGGTTTATAAGAAAAAGACCCCTCCTACTTGGCGCGCCTTTTAAAGCGTGAGGCGGTCAGCGCATAAAACTTCGCTGTTAAGCGTCTTTCGTCACGAGGTAGTCAGGGGATGGACTCCTGGAAGTCTATGGGCTGGCTAAAGCGACAATATTGTACAGATGGAACGGGTCGTTACAAATGGTATCAGCGCCCTGGGCAAAGTGGTGAGTATGATGCGCCTACACCACGGACCTGAGGAGGTTCTTTGGGCCAGTAACGCAGGACGCGTTGCATCCCTAAGGGGTAGATTGTGACACCGCTGGGCTGCCAGATCATGAAGGCTCCGTCCGGACGGGAGGGTAAGTCATGGTTTATAAGAAAAGACCCTCCTACTTGCAAGGCGCCAAAAGCCGTGAGGCGGTCAGCGCGTAAAACTTCACGCGATTAAGCGTGCTCATCCCGAGGTAGTCGGGGATGGGTGGCCCTCGGGAAGTCTATGGGCTTTGGGCGTCTAAAGCGGACAATATTGTACAAAGATGGAGCGGGTCGTTACAAATGAAGTGTACGTTGTCATCAAAAAGTAGACTTTCAAGATCAATAAGAAGTAGTAATTGTGTTCAATGCGCGCATGGACACATACATTAATGAATAGTCAAACTTTTGAGGAGTACTCAAATTAATAGCCAATGTTAACCGTCATCGAATCCATTAAAGTTAGTCTGAGATCTGCAGTTGAAACGTAAATGGATATATTTTGTGGCTGCGATCTTCTGATCTTGTAGTTGTCAATTTATAGATATAGATAAAAATCACTTGTCAATTCGTATATATATATATGCTCACTTAAAGGATTTGTAGCTGGTAAGCAAAGGTATATATTTGAATTGCATTGTATTGGATTAGTTTATCCCATGTTTTTTTTATTTATGTTTGTTATTGAATCCAAAAAATACAAGTTGTCTTGCTAGCTACTTGGTGACGGAGCTAACAAAATACGGGCCGATTCGGTTTTACTTATATATTTTGAATAATTAGATGTTTAGGTCGGCTTGCATTATTATCCATGAGTTGTGTGGGCCTACGCTGCGAGGGTCGGGTTATCCATGATTGGGTATTTATATTGTCAGTAAGGAGAAATTAATAGTGAAAGGTGGTAGCTAGCTAGTTTGGTTGGAGGAATAGATTGTGTAGAGATTATTATTATTATTATAATTATAGCGACGTTTGTTTTTGACTAAGAAGTGAAAATGGATAATGCGATAATAATATGCGAATCGGGAGCGGAGTAAACTATGAAAGACACATGCCCCGTGGATTCGCCAAATCCCATTTTGGGGGATTCATAGTCCGAGTCGACTATAGTCCCCTTCTGAAAAAATGCGACCAAACAACAAACTAATGTTCATCCGAAACTTTCCCTACACCCGACATCAAACGTCAGAAATTCTGATATCAACTATATATACACATAAACACTTACACATACTCATATAATAGCGGGAGTGTGGGTCCTTTCATGTGACATAAATGAGACCCATCACAATCATGCTTGATGATCTGAACCGTTTATTTTGTAAATTTTTGGTATAGTTATCGCCCATACAAGAAAGTACATTGATCAGATATTGTTGGCATCCAACGGATGAAGCATAAGTGTGGCAAGAGAAATAGAAGCTTGATGTTCAACTTATGATTTTGGAGAATAATTTTTACACTTCCTTTTTATCCATTGACACTCTCTTTTTGGTCTTTATTCACATGAAAGTACCAAATTGCCCTTCATATAGAAAAATGACTCAAGAGGTAAGGGTAAGTTAATAATTTCACGTGAATAAAAGACAGAAAATGGAGTGCCAATAGATAAAATGGGAGTGTAAAAATTATTTTTTTAATGATCAGTACGATTAGATCAAGTTCATTTAGTATAGCTGTCGTAAGTATCCTTCTGCGTCACGTAAGAGTTACATGAGAATATATCACATGAAAAGATTCCGATTGGATAGTTAAGCCTACCTACTTTGAGCGTGCGGACGGTACAAGCAAAATGGCTCAAATTTGGCTGGCCGTAGCGCGTTCTTACGCTTCTACAATTTCGAGTATCAAGCATGGTGAAGTTAATTAGCAAGATTAATTTGTAGCAAAATGGCTCAAATTTGGCTGACCGATTTGCTTTTATCCAAAGCAGTTCTAGTTAGCATTTTGCGAGTAAATATATATGATGGAGAAAAAAAAATAGGAGCACAATGAGGAGTCCGATTACGGGTGCCAAAAATATACGATGGAATGCATGTAGGGCCCACTTTTGGACCCTACACAAGTAATTCAAATCATTAATTTATTTTAAATTAAATTTTTGAATGGTCTTACAAAAATCAGCTCAATTAGATGCGTAAGTTTTTTTTTTTTTTTATAACTAATTTTCAATTTTTTCAATTCAGAATCCTAAATCTTAATGAAACTTGAAAAATTAAATCAACAACTTATACATATTCACTTGAACTGATTTTTTAAAAAGCCACTCAAACTACTTTTAAAATTAATGAACACTTTGAATTATTAGTGTGAAACCAAAATGTCGACCTCACATGCTTTTTGTACGTTTTAGGTATCCTAGTTTTTGGGTACCCCTAGCATTTTTGCAACAATGTGATGTGACCCATGAGGCCCAATAATTTTCCTTCGTCCGTATCAGTAGAGACAAGGGCACTTCCGTCAAATCGGATCCTCCTCGATCCGCTCGTTTCTAAAACTTTCCCACCGCCAGCACGTCCGGTACGGATACTCAGGTGGTCCACTTTCTTCTCCTCCTCCTCCTCCTCCTCGTCCTGCGATTGGCCAGTCTTCAAACAGTGGTTTTGGTTGACCCTAGGATTGCCTTTCTCATTCAGGTCGAAGTGACTAAACCTTAAGCTTCCCCCAAAGGACTGTGAGGCGGATAGCCCCCTACGTCAAAAAAGAAAAAAAAAACCGCGTATGAGTGCGGGATCGCGAGCATAAAAATAGTAAAATTTATGAGTGCAATCTCAAATAAAATTTATCAGTGCGAGAATTGAGATCATGATCGTAGATTATTTATAGCCGTAGGTTCTCTAATTTAGTTGCGTATCTTTTGCCTAGTAAAACCCATTAGAAATTGAAAGATATAGACAATTTAAATCATGACACGAATGCAGAAAATGGACCGACAAAAAACGGACGGAGGGAGTAGTAATTTTCGAAAGTTTAATGCCGATTAATTAGCAGTCTGCAAATGATAGGTTGGTGATTGAGGAACAATCATATCCTCCACATCAAACAAAAAGGATGGACAATTGGTAAGCTATCAATGTGCTTTCAGAAACATAAATTGCACGTTTGTGTGGTCGCTTTCCATTAAATTCTCGACTGCAAAAAGGCACTGTTTACGTTATACTTTGACCTTTCTGGTTGGGGACTATTTAAAAATGTACTACTTCAATTTGGGTATTACCTATATGGAGTATGAATGCTTAATTTAATTCTTACTCTGCTTCAAGTGGCGTGGATTTTGCCCTTTAAAATGTACAGTGAAACCATTGTATGATTCTTGTAATATTACTACTCTCTTTAGGCCGGCTATGTTTAGATGACCGGAATCTTTACTAGAAATATGAATATGATTACTAGGAGTCAAATTCTTAAATAAAAAAAAATTGAACAAGAATAGGAATATGATTACTAGGAATTAAATTTCTAAGAATATAATGCTTGAAATAATTTCATTCCAGTGTTTGAATTAATTCAGTAATCTTATGTTAGAAACAATTATTCATTAGGGATGGTTTCAGCAGGGGCTAGTTCCTAGAGTTCCGGCGATGGTTTTGGTGTTTGTTCATTAAGGAGGAGTTTCAGCCTCCTTAAAAGAGGGTGAACATTACTCTCTTTTTTATTGGTTAAAATGGTGTGGATCCCACCATAAAGTGACGTCATGCTTACCATGCAATACACTTTTTGGTAAGCATGACATCACTTTGTGGTGAGAGTCACACCATTTCAACCAATAGAAAGGAGAGTAATGTTCACCCTCTTAAGTGGAGGGTGAACAAAACTCAACTTGTCTTCTTAGGGTTTTGTTGGTCCTTGACCAATGCTTCGGTTTCGGGTAATTTTGGAGATTAAGTAACTGTAATTTTCAATTGCCCTTGTCATTTTAATCTTTGTAATTTTCGAATTCAGAAATTAATAAAAAAAATTTGCTTATAAAAAAACAATTATTTGAAAATTTTATTAAAGTCAACATTTTCTTTTTTTAATAATTGAGCCAGAAATCTAAAATTACCATGGGATAAAAGGAAGAAATTAGATTTCCACTCAGTCTAGGAATGTGATTTCTGATTGAATATGTCATCAGAAATTACATTCTTATTCCTGTCTAGAAATATGACATCACATTTTTATTGTTGTCTCTTCCAAACATCGAAATCATGGAAACATATGGCATCACTTTCTCATTCCCCCTCAAGATTTCCGTCATCCAAACTAAACCTTTCTTCTTTGAGAAAAATAAAATTGATAGCTATTTCAAGTTTGTCAAATAGTGTTTGGACACTCGTGTATTATTCTCTTCGAGGAAAATAATTGAGAAAGAAAAGGGCAAAGTGTATACTGTATATGACTAAAAATTAAGAAAGTACCAGGGGCCGGAGTGACTAACAAGTACCAAACACAAGTTACATAACTTCAGACACAATTATACCTATAGCTATTTATTGTATGTGAGTCCACATACAACGAACGATTCAACCACAATGTGAGGTGGTATTCATTTTGGGCCTTCAGGTCTCGTTGCCGCATCTTCTGGTCTTTTGGTATCTGTCGTTTCGTTTAATTGAACGCAATCTTGCTGCTGTGATATGATGAAGGCTGGGGTGGAGCATTGTGTTCTGGTCTCCAAACTTGGATTTGGGCTGAGCGACTTCTTCCCTTCCTAACTGTGCAAGGCAAAGAACTAGTACGTACATTAGTGCTTAACCGGCCGGAGACGATCGGTGTAGGCATTTCGTACTGTACCTCTTTAGGGATTTCCTACTATACTTTATATAGGGAGCTACATATATAATATATGTTGGCCTCCAAGATAGCTCGTGTCTCCCATGACGTTACAATTAACCGCTACTATACTCAAGGTGACATCATGCATGAAAACTGTCAAACGCTACGCTGGTGGTAGCATATGGCTGAGCCATGTGGCCTAGCCATTACTTGTGCTGCATTGCCGAAATCGATCCATTTGGTTCCAATGTGGACCCACTTCTGGTACACGTTGCCTTCTGCAAGCTGACCCAACACCTGCGCCCACCCACGACGCTGCCAGCCGAATGACCCGTAAGGTCGTTTTGGGGAATGGGGCATTCGATTTTGTTAAAATACTGCTATAGGCACACTCCTCTTTCCTCTGATTCTACGGTTAATTGGTTTCTTTTCGAATTCATTCTTAGATTTTGGTCTGGAATTTTATTATTATTTTCTAAAAACTTATATTGGATCATGGTTTCAAATAATAGTAGCCAACGGCGTAACGGTAATGATAACAACGCAGCGGTAGCGCAATAATCGAATATACGTATTGGAAATCGGGTGTCGCAATCGTAAATTGTTTTAAATAAGTTTTGACACCAGAGCACCTGAACTGGCTGTAGAGATAGTTTAGCGGCCATGAACTGGGCAAAAAATCTGATAAAAAGCAATACGTAGTGGCCGATAAAATTGTGGAATGAATACCATTAAAAATGAATTTAGGGCAAAAAAATGAAGAAGAAGAACAAAAAAGAAAAGGAAAGAGATAAGGTTGGGGGTGGGAGATTGCGGGAGAGGGTCCCGTCCAGTGTGATTGGGTCCAGTTTTGTCCAGCCTTGACCAATTGTAGGCCTTTTTGGGGTCTAAAATAATGATCAAAATCGTTCACTTTTTCGAAGTTACCAAGAATATTGGCTACACCTCAAATCATATTAATCGGATATCAATTCAAAATTAATGCATTAATCTTGTAAAAAAAATTCCGTGTTAGAAAACAAAAAAAAATTCTTGTAAAAAAAACGATGTGCAACCACTTAACACATTTTTCTGAAACTTGATTCATTCCAAATTGATATCAAAAGATATTCAATCAACGTGATTTTTGACATGGCCAATGTTCTTGACGATCTAAAAAGTAAACGGTTCCGATCATTATTTTGAGCTCGAAAAGGGTCCACAATTGGCCGAGACTGGACGGAACTGGACCACACCTACACTGGACGGGACTGTGCAAGCAAAATTGCTCACCAGCACACTGTAATCACATGCACACAGTGCTCGGTTTCATTCCTCATGTGCCACTGCCCCTCTGTCTCTGTATTGGTCGTTCCTCTCTCTCTCTCTCTCTCTCTCTCTCTCCATCCTTTTTGTCCCCTAACGCGTATCCCACACTCCGGCGCCGTATTCGTTTGGCATAAAGTCAACTCTGACCGCACACTTATATTGCACGCGTGTAATGCTCACTCTGGTCTCAAAAAAAAAATTATAAATTTTAACACAATCTTTTATAAGGCTCTGTAAAAAATCTGTTTCAACGGATATTGGATGAGTATTTTTTCTAAATTCGTAGGGTGAAATTATTTAACTGTTCAGTTTTATTTAGTGGTGCCATCATTTAAGGTTGATTTGGATTAAAAAGTTAAGTGATTTATTTTTTTTGTCTTTATTCGATATTTTTTTTACATATTTTGTTTTGCGTCAAACTTTTGTGACTTATTGTTTTGTTTCGACAAGAAGAATCAGAAAAGTTAAAAATTTTAATCAAAACTTATAATTTTTTGAATAAAGACAAAAATAAGTCAATATGACAGTATTTTTACTTATTCTTCTCTTTTTGAAAAAAATTATGAGTTCCGAAAATAATTTTTTAGTTTTCCGATTCTACTCAACGAGACGAATAATTAAGTCACAAAAATTTGACTCAAATTATCAAATACGAAATTTTTTTTGAATAAAAACAAAACAAAAAAAAAGTTATTGTTTGATGTAGAAGCCAAATTGGGCCTTAATCTACACGTTCCATTAAAAAAAGAAGGGGAAAATGACAGTCAATGACGTATTTTAATAATTAATACACGCCAAAGATATGATAAAAAAATTTATTAATATTAAAAATATCCTTAACATATACTATTAATTATTAAAATACGTCATGGACGTCATTTTCCCAAAAAGTAGTTATGTTTGGCAATGTCTATTTTCTATTTCAAATCCTTTCCCGGTCCGGAAATAGGCAGGCTAAAAGTAAATAATAAAATATGCTAACCGACCTTAGTAACAGTGGTGTCGAGGACACTTTGATTCACGTGAGAAGATTAGCTGGAGGCACTACAGGGGGAAAAAAATAAGGGACAGTGACAAAAAAAAGTTGTCACTGAGCTGTTACTTAAAATGTGTCGCTAAAATTTTTGAAAAATAATTTTGGCACTCTAATTTTTTAAGATGACACTTTAAAATTTGTCTTTTAATGTATATTGTTATGTATAATTTTTACATTAAAAGACATGTTTTGGAGTGCGATCATCAAAAATTAGAGTGCCAAAATTTTTAGCGACTGCTATTCACCTATAGTGACAGCTATAAATCACACAATCCAACGATCAAAAAATCTCTCTGCACAGATGTACATAAATTTTCAGGACAGAGTAGATCGAATCCTGATTAGCTGTAGTACTGCAGATCGTATAGGGCCGTGTAGAACAAGTACGTGTTTATCTTATGTATGTATCAACCACTTTTGTCTTCATACTAGCGTTGGTCATGCTGTAACTATAGTGCCTTTGCTTACTTTTTTTGCTCGATCCTTTTCTGGTATTTTGACTTTTGATAATTTGGGCTGGGCATGGGGCCGGGGGTGGTGGCCCGGTGGGGGAAGGATCATGGCGTGCATGGATTTGATACTTACACATTTGAATATTCTGATACTGCACGTCACCATTTCCACCCTACCTGATCCCCTCTCTCTCTCTCTCTCTCTCTCTCTCTCTCTCCTTCCTGGTGGGAGCATTTCCATTAGGAATGGAGTAACACACAATTTTAGAGAGTCCAACATGCAGCTGTTATAGCAAGAGTATATCGAAAATGATAAAATCGTTAAGGTTTAAAAATTGTATTGAAAATAATGAAAAGTGTATAATTTTTTTTTTATTTTTATGAAAGTGTATACAACAGTGTGTGAAATTGTCCGTTCAACAAACCTTCTTAAAAAATAAGTACTTAATTATTTGTAACTTTCAAGCTTAAAAATAATGGGGCTACCGAATTCTTTTTGCATCGTTTAAAATGCAAATAAGATCGATATTGCAAATTTTTATATTTCAGTAAACCTATTATTTTTGAGCTTAAAAATTGCAAATAATTACTTATTTGAAAATAAATATGGGCAGACGTTTATATACATGGCAAATGACTTTCTGGAACGGGCAGACTTATCGTAAGCCGACATTGACTTATTAGTGGAAGAAACTGTACAGGTGTAACGCATTGCATGAATAAGATAAAGTATCGGTTCGGTTCGATTTGGTTCATATATGTATAGTTCAAAAACCAAAACCACCTTCCAATTGGGCAACTGTTAGCAAAATGTTTTGAAACTCAATGCTAGTCTTTTTGCCTTCACATGGCAAGTGATGTTTCATTCTCCGATTTTTTTGATTTGAGTAAATTAGCTTATCAGGAAATATAACAAAGGTATATATGCAAGGAGAGCTTCTTTTTTTCTTTTTTTTTTTTCCCGAACAACGATTTTTTTTTATTAATATTTGAAAGTGTTACAAAGACTAAAAAGAGTAAAGAGAAAGGTAACAAATGTACATCCGAGACCCATACAAACTCTTGATTGACAAGGTGCCAACCAAGGAGAAAAGCCTAAGGCCAAAGCCGAACACCTAAAAGGTCACAAAACCCATATAAGACAATAAAGACCAAATGGGACGCAACCCAAATACCAAAAAAGACCTAAAAGCCTAAATAAAGAGAGTTAGCTCAACAATAAAGCCCAAAGACACCCAAATCCACAACACACCTCACATCCCAACCTCCCGCCGTCTGCAGCCACCGAAGATGTCCCTGTTGCCACCGTGTCGCCGCATCCACCACACCTCGCGTCCGAACCCAGAACACTGCCACCAAAACCTCCACCGAACACCTACAACAAAAACGCACAAAACAAACCAAGAACAGCACCACCACGCCACCACCAACTCCGCAGCCAAGGAGAGCTATTAATAAAATAGAGAATTAGGTAGAAAATCTATGTCATCGATCTGCATATTCCCCAAGCCAAAGCATTCATGAACCTCAAACCACATATGCCACACCATGGCCCATCTTTACTTGTACCCAAATAACACGTACATACAGTAAAACGACCAAAATGGAACCCCATTTCTACAGCCCCATACACAGCAGTAGCAAAGCATTTTTGCAGCAGAGAGGAATAGGACCATCAATAATAGTAGTACCATAAAACAACCACCACAGCTAGCTGCAGCAGTAGCATATATAACGCCAAAAAAAAAAAAGCCAACTTTATGAGCAACCATCCATTGGCATTTCAATAAGAGCCTCAAAAATCAATCAATGCAACCAAATGTTCTTGGAGTTCTATTTGTAGTAGTCTCGAAAACCTGTTATGTTCGAATTAAAGTGCGTAAAGGGAGAGTTGTGAGCTAGCTAGCTGGCTATTTACGGAAAACTTGAACCGGCAACGAAAATCCCAAAGGAACCCAAAATAAAATGGTCTCCACAAAATGAGAGCAGAAAAATTAAGTTCCAATCGCATCGACAGTATACTTCAATCTTCACCCAAGCTTTGCACATTCCGGGAACTTTGACTTTCAATGATAAATGACCCTGCAATCAAAAACTAACACTCAGTACATTTATGGTTATTGCTTAGGGGACCCTTCGTTTGTAGAGTTTTAGTCCTGATTTCTGGCTATTCTGCATCTGAATATGCAGGTGAAGGGTTTGATTTGGGCCGTCCTCTTGTTTGATTTCTGTTGTCTACCATGGCCAAGAAATTTCGATTGAGCGCCACTACAACAAAGTTGGTCTATGGAGACGACGAATAAAATTCGTCGCCAATCAGCTCGTTTTGGTCACCATAAGCATTGCCGACGAAAAAAATTTGTCGCCCCATTTGTCATCTTATCCTTCTCGCTAAAGACTCCTGGCAACGAAAAAAACTTTTTTGTCATTGATGGTTCTCATCGGTGACGAATTTTTTCGTTGCTGATTGTTCCTATCGTCGACGAAAAAAATTCATTTCGTCGCCATGGGAGCTGCTTTTAGTGAGGAATCCAAAATTTGTCGCCATAGGGGTAGCTTTTAACGAGGAAATTTCGGAATTTGTCGCCATAGACCAATTTTTTTGACTAATTATTTTTTAATTTATAAAAATTCATATTAATTAGAATAAAAATTATGTGTATATATATAATTAGATATTACTTCCTCCGTTCCAATTTAAGTGTCCTCTACGGAAAATAGACCTTTTTAAGAAGTCAAACTTTTGCTCTATATTTCCGAAACTAACCTTAATAGTTGTGAAGTTAATTATATGCCTTTAAATTGTTTGTATCTTTTAATATGAATCTCAAAAAAATATGAAATATGGATTTGTTTCATAGATTTCAATTAGTTTTATTATGCAAAATTTTTAAAATCATGATAATATTATAAATTGAAAGTACTTACAGCTTTGATTGTTATTACTTTTAAAATAGGATTTCAGAAGATGTTTACGGCCCTAACACTTACTTGGCTTGTGCCCTCTTTTCTACATTTGTGTTTGTGTTTTAGGTTTCAAAATCATGAAAATATTATAAATTGAAAGATATTGCCAATCCAAAAATGACAAAAAAATCAAAAGCAGTCAAATCAATTAGGAAGGAAAGAGTACTTTGTAGGGGTAAAATTGGAACATGTTTGGGTGGTTATTTTTAAAAAGTGGACACTTATTTTGGGACATCCCGAAATGAAAACATGAACACTTAAAATGGGACAAAGTGAGTACATAAAATATGCATAGATTAATTTAAAATTTAATCATTAAAAGGTAATATATTAAATTTAGGAGTATTAGTATTGAAGTGTCAAGTGGTATAGTTGGTAGAGGCTATGGTATAGATATCACACCATACCATACTATGCCACTTAACACCTTGATTATCAAGGCTTGATACTAATACTCCTAAATTTAATATATATTACCTTTTTATGATTCAATTTTAAATTTATATATATATATATATAATGTAATATCTAATTATATATGTATTTTTTATGCTAAATAATATGAATTTGTATAAAATAAAAAATAATTAGTCAAAAAAGTTGGTTTGTGGCGACAAATTCTGAAATTTCTTCGCTAAAAGCCACCCCTATGGCGACGATTTTTAGATTCCTTGGTTAAAGCAGCCCCTATGGCGATGAATTCTGGTTCCTCGCTTAAAAGCTACTCCTATAACAAATTCTAGATTTCTTATCCTTTGGCGACGAATTTCTGAATTTCGTCTTCGTCGCCAAAGGGTAGCATTCAACGACAAAAAAAATTTCGCCGCAAAAAAACTAAGCCTTCGGCGATAGAAATTTTTTTCCCTCACCAATTTTCATCACCATAGAACAACTTTGCTATAGGCCTGTCAATGGACCGGATTAGATCCGAATCCGAACTTTATAAATCCGGTAATAATAATCCGAATCCGGTCCGATAATTTTTTTCTTCTTCCAAATTTTTAGCAAAAATTTCTAATGCTGCTCGTCAAGTGGCTTCATAGGGCTTCTAATACTGTTCTAGAAATGAAATTCTCTGAAGCCGTTACTTCGATCCCCTTGAACTGCCGATTAATCTTCTCGTTTTCCATGATTGAGAAGCAGTGGGAGTGATGGTGTGGTCTGAAGCAGGGGGAGTGATGGTGTTGGGAATGGGTAGTTGGTGCTGAGGTTGCGGGCGGAGGTTCCATGGATGCGTCTAGAACCCTTGATTTGGAATTGGACTACGAAATCGTGGGATTTGTTTGAGAAAAAAAAAGCCGGCCAGGTTCGTGGAGTGGAGGAGGGGATGCACCTGAACATTAAGAAAAAAAATGGATTTTTTTAAAAAAAGTTCGGATTGGATTGATAACATATTTAATTCGATACAATTGGAATCCGATCCGATCCGTATATGGATTATCTGATTCGGATTATCGGATCTACGTTATCAGATTTGGATCGAATTTTTTGGATCGGATTCGGATTGGATCCAATCCATTAACGGGCTTACTTTTTTGTAGTGTCTAGCAAAGGCTTTTTTGCAGTGTCTTCTCATGGTTCCCATCGTCTGTCTAAAGCAACCAAGGGTAAGGGTATTGCTGGGTCTCTAGACATGAATTTTGAACTGGATATGGTTTTAGATGATATGTGTCAGGAGAATTTTGAATTTGATTGAGGTTTTTTGCCTTCCTGTTTAGTTCTTTGATTCAGAAGAAGTCTGTGGCAATTGAGACCATTCTGAGTCGGAGGATATAGATTCCGAGGTTAGGGAGTTTCCTAACCAATCCTGTAGGGGTTCTTCTGTTTTTACTAATTTTCATTTTGGGAAATCTTCACGGTCTACTATTAAAGTGGATCTGGCATGCAAGGCGAATGGGATCGATTGTTTAATTAGGAGCTATGTACAATGACATCAAGGTTTTTTCTGGTTGTGTTGCTATGGAGTCCAAGGTTGAGTACCGTCGCGCGCTTTCCTTTTGGTGGCTCCAGGTCCTTTGAAAGGTTTGAAAGGCCTAAAGGACGTAGCAAGAATTTGGTGCCCAGTGGTGGTATAAAGTTTCGCCATCAAACGAGAACGAAAAAGGTCACTATGGGGCGAGAGTTTCTCTCAGTAAGCTGCCATTGCCTCCGGGATTCAGATAAGAGGTTCCGTTTTAGTGGCCCACTCTGTTTTTTATTTAAAAATCAATGAACGGCTCGGATCATCGGTGTAAAACCCAAAATGACCCCTGCGTGCCCGCCTATGGCTCTGGTCGGTGGCTATGGTCCGTTTCCATAGCAGGGTTCTTTTTTGGGAAAATTACATATCAGTGGAGAAAGGGGTAAATAATGTCCAAGTGATAGAGAGATTTTTTCGAAATTGCATAAATATGGAACGGGAAAAAAAAAATTCCCCATACATGAAACGGAGAAAAAAAATATTCCTCATACATGGAGTCGGTTCTAGGGAGCCCCTTCTATAAATTTAAGTTGTCCCTTCTATGGACCTAAGTTGCCCCTTCTATAAACCTAAATTGCCTCTTCTATGAACTTCCTGAG
This sequence comes from Rhododendron molle, assembly GCA_025413875.1. NCBI lineage: Eukaryota > Viridiplantae > Streptophyta > Magnoliopsida > Ericales > Ericaceae > Rhododendron > Rhododendron molle. Next base: position 13,381,374 of record CM046395.1, on the reverse strand, counting down.
TGTTCAATTTTTTTAAACATTTCTTCAATCTCCTTACCATTTCTATTATTTTTTGAGAAATTTGGGATGTGGGTTACTTACAGATTTGCATAAAACAGACCAACTAAAATTCCCCATGCATGAAACAGAGAATTTTTTTTCCCCAATACATGAAGTCGATTTGTAATTAAATCTGAGTTTGAACCTAAGTTGTCCATTCTATAAATTTAAGTTGCCCCTTCTATAATGTAAGTTGCCCTTTCTATGAATTTTATGAATATTCAATTTCTTGAATATTTCTTCAATCTACTTACCATTCTATTATTTTTTGAGAAATTCGGGATCAGATTTGAGTTTTTAAAGTACTTTGAGATTAGTGTATTTTGGGTAATTTTTTAGAAAGAGAAATAATAAAGAAAAAAATGTATGTTTTCTAGCATCCACTTTATACTTTTGCTTTTATATTTTAGGAATTGCCACTTGAAATTTTTTGTTTAGTTTTATTTGAAAATGTGAAGAAGTTATGCTACTAGCTACCAATTTGCTTTACTGACTGCTTTTCTTAGAAACAATAAGGTGCAACTTAAGTCCATAAAAGGGACAACTTAGGTTCATAGAAGGGACAACTTACGCCCATAGAAGGGACAACTTAGGTTCAAACTCAGATTTGACTACAAACTGACTTCATGTTTTGGGAATTTTTTTTCCTTCGTTTCATGTATGGAGAATTTCAGTTGTTCCGTTTCATGCAAATCTACAAGTAACTCAAATCCCGAATTTCTCAGAAAATAATAGAAATGGTAAGGAAATTAAAGAAATGCCCAAGAAATTGAATACCCATGAAATTCATAGAAGGGGCAACTTAGATCCATAGAAGGAGCAACTTAAATTCATAGAAGGAGCAATTTAGGAAACCCAGAACCGACTCCATGTACGGGGAATTTTTTTTTCTGGGGAATTTTTTTTCCTCCGTTCCATATTTATGCAATTTCGAAAAAATCTCTCCATCACTTGGACATTATTTATCCCTTTCTCCACTAATATGTAATTTCCCCTTCTTTTTTTACCTTGTGACAGCTTATGAAAAAAACGTTTTTGTCGTTAGCCTCGTTAATACAGGTAGCGAAATCCAGAGAGAACGGACCCAAAAAAAAAAAAAAAACAGAGAAATCCAGAGAGAGAGAGAGAACATATATATACTTTGAGAGAGAGTGTTGTATTGAGAGAGAGAGAGAGAGAGAGAGAGGCATTTTTGGAGAGAGAAACCCAACGAGAACTCAATCCATCCTTCCTCCTCCTCCATTTCCATTGCATTCTGCTCTAACTCACAAATGCCTGAAACCCTCCTAGGGTTTTCCACCAGGATCGTCACAAAAACTCAAATGAGATAAAATCATCTTTTTTGTGTATCGTCACCCAAAATTCCAATGCATTAGTCGCCTGCGTACGTTGGCCTGAACATCCGATTTATAAAAAAATTCCAATGCATTGGTGGCAATCCCCCTTCTCTTTTCCCTCCTCCACCTCCTCCTCCTCCAAACACCACCAACATTCCCACGATAATGTCCTAACAAAATTATTCCCCCGCCGCGCCTTCCGCTCGCAGCGCCGCGGCCGCTCCACCAAGCTCCGCTACCGGAGCGCCGACGACACCGCTCCAGACGACCACCGTCACAACACTCTCTGGAGGTCCCCCAGCGCCAGCACCAGCCAGCCTCATTCCTCGTCGTTCTCCTCGTCCCCGTCTCGGCCGTCACCGGTGGTGCCGCCGCAACCCTTGCCTCTTCCCGTACTGGAGGAATTGCTCCGCCGCGACGCTGCCGCAGCGTCTCCCTCGACGAGCTGGAGCCCGGCAGACGTACCTCTTCCGTCGCCGAAGCAGCGGCCGAATAGAGGCCAAGAGGATGGGGACAGAGAAAGAGGAGATGACGGCGCGACCCCTGCGAGGTAATTAATTTCTAAGCATTTATTTTTGTCGCCCCTGAAATTTGCATTTTTAGAACTTACATTTCGTGTGCATTTGTTGTAATAATTAATTTCTGTTTGGGTTATCACAGTTGACCTTGTTTGCTCATTATTTACCAATAGAACATGTGTGAACGTTAAATACCACATCATTGAATAAATATAACAAAACGTTGGATCTAAATCTAAATATACAATTGGCTGGGTCACCACTTACCGGTTCCAACCTTTGAAGTGGATATGGGTCGGTGTCAAAGATGTTTCTTAGTTGGGTTAAGAGGGATTCAAAGGATAGTAATCATAAGAGTGCATGCTATAAAGTCGAGTGCGTATAACATGTTAAGATAGCGGATCAAATAAAAGAGAGAACATGTTAAGATATGAATGCAGCTTGGAAAATAAGAAGCACACAAATCCTAGACATACATTTTGTAATCAAGCAATTTATGATTGGCTTCACATTTATATCCATGCTACATTCATATTGTAGAACTTCTTTAATGAATATTCATGAGAGTAATTAGGCTTCTTTTGTAGTAAGACAATACCCAGTTGAATTACTCTGCTCGGCTCAACACAACTTGTTTACAGCCCTAGAGTTTGATTGGTTAGAGATATTTACTTTACATTACACGGTAGCTAATGTAAAAAGTTATTCTTACACATTTACTTTTTATCTTAATGCAATGTCATGGGTACCTTGAAAAGATTTCCAATGTTTGTATGGCTCCGGTATTTATTTCCATTTAAATTCTTATCTCTGCAGATTTAGCTTTTTCTTTGTCATTAATTTGCTATTTGAAACGCCTTTTTATTAGATTGCTAGTTGTTTTTAGAAACAGTTTTCTAGAATTCTTTTTATAATGCTTGTAGTTTGACTGATTTCATAGCTAGTTCTCAGGAATTCATCCTTGTTTTAAGAAACTGTCTTAATTTATTAAATTCTCAGAACTCTTGTCTGCTCAAATGTATACGACATGTAAACAATGAGCGTTTTTATTTGGAGAAATGGTTCTGGAAACTAGATTCCGAAAATGTAAACATACAACCTTTGATGTTTGTTGAGATTCTGATTCGACTGCATTTTTCTAGCAACAATGCTTGCCACGAGTGTCAAAGACACAAAGAACATGCAAATACTCAGCGATCAGTGAAGGCTCCTCAAGAACTGAATGGTATTGAAAGGCAGAGGGACCCCTATCTTTTCAACATACCCAATAGTGCTCCAAGTAGTCCTTTCTCAAGTCCATCAAGGAGCCCTCAAAGAATTCCTAGGGATATTTTCACATCGCCCGTTTTTAAATCTCCTAAAGTATTCCAAGCTTGGTCTGCTCCAGAAATGCGCCCATTAGATACCCATGCAGGGTCAGTGTTTTCATACCAGATGTCCCTTGAGGGAAAATCTGCATTCAGCGTTGAGAGTTCTCCTCTCCACAGTCCCAGAGTGAGTCCTCAACGGTGCCCTAGAAGTCCTAGTGGGCCCACCTCACCGACTGCCCACCGCTTGCCACTTCCTCCCGGAGCCACTTCACCTACGAAGATACCGCCCGTTTCTCCGATCGTTATGCCCATAAAATCACAGTGGCAAAAAGGAAAGCTAATTGGGCGTGGTACTTTTGGAAGTGTCTACGTTGCCTCCAACAGGTAATGGATTTTTGTAAGTTTTTGATCAAAATAACGTTCAATTCAATTCACCCAACTAGAGGAATCAATAAAGTAAGAAAATAGTAGTTTGAAAGATGTTCAGAGAAGAGAAAAGTAACATTATAGTTTATTTTCGTTTTTGGTGACTTTTTTCTAGTCTTGGTTTATTTTTAGTTTTTAGTGAACTTTTTTTTTTTTGGCCTTTTGGTCTCTATTTTTCTTTTTCAATATTTTCTCGTTGATACAAACCGAATTACAATAAAATTTTGACTATCAGTTGAATTTTTTTCAGAAAAGACAAAAATATGAAAAAACAAATGCAAAAAAACCAACATTAGACCAAACTCAGGCTTATGTCTTTTTACTCAACAGAGAAACTGGAGCTTTATGTGCAATGAAAGAAGTTGAATTGTTTTTCGATGATCCGAAATCTGCAGAGTGTATAAAGCAACTGGAGCAGGTTGTATTTCCATTGGTTATTAAATTTTTGTATCTTTGTATATTATGGTTAATACTCTGGCATGTCAAACATTTGTCTCAAGTTATGTGAACGTATTTAGAAGCATTTATTAATATTCTGCAATTATCCTAGCTATCAATAATGAGTTTTGGAGCTCCTTTGTCTTCTCATAACTACATCTCTGTGTATGATAGATTCCACTAAATGACAAGTTCTTTGGGCAATAAAATTGAGAAATGGCACTGCTGCAATACTTAGTAATTTGATAGGTGAATTAGTTTGGATGAGTTTCCATCCCATTAAGTAATATTGTAGATCAGGACTTACCAGAAAAGCAGTAACAGGTTATCCATCTATCATATTACAATGACTGCAAGCATACATCAATAGCAGAACCGAACTCATATCGCCTGAATCTCTGTATCACTGTCTGTTTTCACCTGAGCGATGTGAAAGAAAGGGTTTCTTATCGATAAGGGCATCAAATTGGATCTCGTACTGATGTCCATCTCTCCTTAGTCTCATGGCTTTATATAAGGATTTTCTATATGTTGTTCACTTTAATGGAGCTCATGTTTGCTTCCCTTTAGCATTTTCACCTTCTGTTCTGACTGTAGATCTCGATGTACATCCCAAATAAGATGTGTGATGTTGTGCTCATGTCAACTACAAAGTTACTCTTCATGGGAACTAGCTTTTCATATTTATCCGTTAATTTTGTTCTTCTGTTTGTTCTTATGTGAATTCCTATTTGTTCAGGAAATTAAAGTTCTCAGCAATTTAAAGCATCCAAACATAGTGCAGTATTACGGTAGTGAAGTAGTAAGTAATTTTCCTGTTGGACAACGCAATGTCTTGTTTAAGCTCAGCATTTGTCTGCTTTGATACTCTTGGGCACTTAATAAGAATTCAATGCCTACGCAGGATGGAGACCGGTTATATATATATCTGGAGTACGTTCATCCTGGTTCAATTAATAAATATATCCTCGATCATTGTGGAGTAATGTCTGAATCTGTTGTGCGGAGTTTTACTCGGCATATTCTCTGTGGTTTGGCTTACTTGCATAGCACGAGAACAATACACAGGTTAGTAACAGTCTTGCTTTTGGCAATGCTTATGAATCTAATGCTAAAGCAACCTCACTCACCAATAGGGGCACCTCCAGAATTTTTGATCAGCAGTGACAAAAACATAAAGAAATCTTTTGTATACAAAGCTTTATGTAAAGTGAGAATATTTTTTGGGAGTGAAAGTTTTCTGGGCCTAATTTATTTTGTTTTGTTGAGCTATATTATCTCCTTACTCACAAATTTAAGTGAATTTCCATTTGCTTTGACTACGTATGAATATTTTAGTGTTGAAACATTAAAAAAAATAATCAAATTACATGCAAAAATATTACAAAGTTTTGGTACATTTCTTTAGTCCAGAGGGTTTGCTAGAACCCCCTCAAACACTTGTGCTGGCGCCCCTGCTCACCTAATTAATGTACCATTCAAGCATGTGTGCGCTATTCAAATTTTCAACTTTGGGTGAATTCTACTTTGTGTAATGCCAATATAATCTGTACTGCATCTATCTTGAGAGCTAGTGTCATGTTGTTTTGATATTGTTTGATATCATCTTTTTGGCATGCCAAATCTGACTGTTTTTATTTATAGGGACATCAAATGTGCTAATTTACTTGTCGATGTATCTGGGGTGGTCAAGCTTGCGGACTTTGGGATGGCTAAACATGTAAGTTACAAAACTTTCTAATATCTTGTTTGGGAATGGTTCAATGAACACCCTAATAAAACACCCAACGGGGACACCCAAAATCTCAATCTGATAGTTCCCGATTGAATTTTTACGATCCGAACCGCTCAATGTGTGCAGAATGTGATTTTAAGGGTGTCCGCGAGAAATTAGCAAAAAAAAAGACCGGGAAAGACTTGATTTGAGCAGTTTTTATTTGAACCGTTCAATAAATAATTGTTCAAAACTGTTCGGATGAAGCCCTTCCCGGTCATTTTTTTTGCTGATTTTTAGCGTGTACCCTTAAAATCACATTCTGATCACATTGAGCGGCTCGGATCATCAAAATTTGATCGGGAACCATGGGGTGTTTTTTTAGGTGTCCCCGTTGGGTGTCCCCGGAACCGCCCCCATCTTGTTTTATGGAACACGAATCAACTCCCGATTGTAAAAAGTAGGAGAGTAGGTCCAGCTATGTCTGTACATCCGACACTCTATAATCTTCTCAAATGCTTCACCATGAACAACTACAAAATATATGCTAGCGACCTATTGAATAGTAAATCCCCATCCAGCAATTCCAGGAATTTCTCAAAATTCCTTGATGAGATAATTGATACCTAATAAACAATATTGATACCTAATAAACAATATTGATAATGTACTACTAAAATTTATATTACGGGACGCAGTTTCAGGTGGGATCTTCCTGAGTTTGATGGAATGGATAAAGAAAGGCCTGGAGCAGGAAACTTATTTTCATTGGCAAACTCGCCCTCATCCGAGTCTGACCCATCCTCATAGAAATAAATAGCGAAAGAAAGCGAGAGAATGCAATCACATATTGTCTGCATAATAGATTATTGGCACTCAGCAATGCAGTCATGTCACTTTCTAGAAAAGTTTTTTTTTTTTTTTTTCACTTTCTCTAATACTAAATTATTCCTGAATACTTTATGATGCTTCACTGTTTGATTGCCTACTATGCCTGGAGGAGTTTTTATTGTTTTTCCAATTCAGAAATTAAAAAGAATGGGTCTGTATTTGCATAATATCAATGTTATGAAGGAATGTCCACTTGTTAGTAAGTGATACCTCTTTCAGTGCACCTTCGTATTATTGGTGTCATTGTAATTGTTCACTTTCTCGAAAGACGATTTGAACCCGTGACTCCCCCTGTGTTGAAATATCTATACCTGACCAGCATTGACAGCTTTAGTGGACTGCGAGCACTTATTAACAGTTACGGGCAGAGTGAGCCTCTAAAATTGTTTAATCACCTCATTAGTAGTTTGTACAAACAAGCTGATCAGAGATAAACATGGCTGCTCATTTTATTTTATTTTTCATGGTGGGTATCTTCTTCTTGTAGTTGTGGGCATTCACCTAGTGTGTTTGCTTTGGTCTAATGTTTTTCGAATTTGGGCGTTACAATTTTTCTTATTATGCAGCTTGCTGGTCCGGCAGCTAACCTTTCCTTAAAAGGTAGTCCTTACTGGATGGCTCCTGAGGTATTTTCTTGCTCCAACATCAGTTTCTATAATTAAGGGCCCACCTGCTGTCTTTCCATACTTACACTCTTGTCTTTCCTCCAGCTTTTACAGTCTGTGATGCAGAAAGATGCTAGTTCTGATCTTGCTCTAGCAGTTGATATTTGGAGCTTGGGTTGTACGATTATTGAAATGCTGAATGGGAAACCTCCTTGGAGTGAGTATGAAGGGGTAAGCACTTAACATTGTTTGATACACTATTTTAGCACCTGTATTTTACTTGGAACGTAGGAAATCGATGAGGTTTCAAAAATGGTGACTACGTAGGTAAAATTGTTCTGGTTGGCTTTTTGTTAACTTGACACACGTTTCTCACATGTTTCATATAAAATTTACCCGTTGTACATTACTACCATCATTGTAGTGTGGACAGTCAGCTCTGTTGTAGAGTTATTGGATAGAAATCCAATCTTAGCTAAGATTTCTTTCCTGGTGTAATGTTCAAAGCATGATATAGATTTGTTATCTCTAGGATATCCTTTTCTATCTTGTTAGAGTAGGTTTCCCACATTGCTTGGGTATGAAATGGGAGATCTCTTAATAGTATTTGGGACCTCTCCACTTAAATTTTCTACATGATATTAGAGCAGGCCCATTCCATCCCAAATTTTACAACAAAAATTAAACCAACACCCCACAATGACAGTTCCAAAAAAGGCTGCACGTAGGGGTGTAAACGAGTCGAATAACCCTCTCAGGCTTGGGTTCAGTTTGGCAGAATAAAGGTTAGGCTTGAGTTCGACTCATCTAAAATTCCCGAAGCTCGGGCTTAGTTCGTTAAGGCTCATTAAACTTAAACGAGCCGAATCGATCGAAACTAAGGCTCGAGTATTTTTTAGAAAAATGATGCAGCAAATCAAATTTGGTATAAACAACAAAAAAATCGCAACCAAACAAAATCATTAACGATATTTTTCTCGGTTTATCTTGTTACACTCCAAAAATATGAGACTTACTACACGTTTAATGATAAGAGCGATACCATCCAATCTCTTCTTTGTTTGAATTACAAAAAATAAAAACAACACCCACTTCAAATGAAGAGATCTTAAAGAAAATGAGCGCAAAAGATTTCAGAAGATGAAGAGGCAGCGAATCGTGGCTGAGGCCACGGAGAAGAGGGCCGGACACAGCAAGACTATGGAAGAAGGCTTGAGAAGAGGCGGATCGGAGAAGAGATGGCGACAGCGGCGACCAAAGGAGGTGGAGTGATGCCGACAAAGGTTTGGAGGAAGCTATTGAGGCTAGGGAGGAGGCAGAGAGGAGAGACAATTAGTCTGGTTCTGTAAAGGAAACCCTTATTTGCTTATCTCGTTTTATACTTGGGGACAAAGAGTGAGTCCAAAACATAAATGACGATTTACATATACATCTTAAAGGAAGTAACATTTGCAGAAATACCCAAAACTAATTTTGATCCCAAGTTTGCAAGTCTAATCGAGCCAAATACTGTGTAACTCAAGTTCGGCTTGTTTATTCAACGAGCCTAAAATTAAGGTTCAGTTTCGGCTCATTTAATATATGAATCGAACTCGAGCTAGCCCTTACCGAACCAAGCCTCGAATAATTCGCGGATGGCTCAGTTCATTTACAGCCCTAGCTGCACAATGATAGGACCAAAAAAAGTGCTCATGTGACAGACCTAAATGCGGCTGCGCGGGGTGGTAGTTGTTGCACATTGCTTTGGTGAGGTTGGATAAAAAATGCTTCATGTATGTTAATGGACTTAAGTATTCTATCTAGACGTTAGAGTGCTTAATTGCTTGTATGGTCCGCCTTTGTCCAGATTATTTGTCTCCATTTGATTTTGCTCTCCTATCTCAGTTTTCTAGGTGAGTCACTTGACTCGCTTCATGTAAACAACTTCATGTCATTGGCATATTTATATTTCTTCGTGGACATGTCTGTTTACGGCTAGTAATATACTTTGAAGAAGCAAAGATCGAATCTTTTACTGTCGCACATTGTGCATTACTGTTACTTAGAAGTTTGGCTGGTCTGAGATCCAGTTTCTAGCCTGTGCATGTAACTCCAAGTTGTTTGTGCTACTAATGGAGTCAAATTGGTGAATGGTGGTACGTGTTTTTAGATTCATTTAATAGAAGGGCATGCCTTTAATGCAGGCTGCAGCCATGTTCAAAGTTTTGAGAGAGACCCCACCCATACCTGAAATATTGTCACCCGAAGGGAAGGATTTCTTGCGTTGTTGCTTTCACAGAAATCCAGCGGACAGGCCATCGGCAGTCAAGTTATTAGATCATCGATTCTTGAGTACCTCACAGATCGATGTGCAACCTTGCACTCAGGGGTTTAATGAGATGATTTTGATGGTAAAATTTGACTAGGAATGCATCCTGTTTTCATTTAGGCTGTATTTGGAATAAGAATTTTGTGAGGAAAAGGAAGAGGAAATAGAGAATATAAAGGATCTAACTGCTCGCAATTGTTAAATCGTCCAAGTTTTCTACTTTCTTTTCCTTACCTAAATTCTTCACCTAAGTACAGCCTTAAATCATGTCTTAAGTACTAGATCCATACACAACCTTAATTCTATGTGTATAGTACCATAAAAACTGTGTTTCTCTTATAGGATAAAGCAGAATATTCGAGAGGGCGAGCTTAAACCTTTGCTACAGTCTCAGGATATACAAACAACAAGAGGAGGAAAACTAGCAAACAGGTGTGAGTTTCTTTTGCTTTACCTCTTCCCCTTTGCACACACTGTCACCACCACACACTTGGTGCATTCTCAAACTTAGTGTTACTTTCCTCTTGCATGACTGCCGGGCTCCAGCTTCACCCATGGTTCTTTTTCTCCAGTGAGACCAACTGACAACCTTACTGCGCAACTTCAGACTTTAACAGTTGGCTTGTATCATTTCCCTAGGTCTACTCTTGAGTCCCTTCCTGGCTTATCCCCTCCTCACATGGGTTACAGCACATATGATCCCAGCCCTTCTGCTAATATCCCCAGCTATAGCAAAGATGGTGTGAAAAGGAGTTGATGCAGCTGAAGGAACAACTATTTGTTCTTTTGATAAGGTTTCTGATAGAAGAAAAACTGACAAACCGAGTTTTGAATTAATAAACTCCTTCAAAATGATGTGAAAGTGACATTTCCATATTATGAATCATAACGGGGTTTCCTGATAAATGAAGATACAACAGAAAGCTACATCGCTTCGTATGAGAATTCTGTATGAAAATTGTGATAAGGGGCCTGATTTGACAAATATGTCGGAAGGCATTGTTGGACGAAGCTGCACCAGTAGGGTCTTTGCATTTGTGCATTGTTGAGGTCTGATGAAGGTACGATGAGGCTTCTTAGTCCTGGATGAGTTCCCTGGGCTATGCATTTAGGTTGTGTAAACTATTTTCTATGTAAGGATCAAAAAAAAAAAAAAACTATTTTCTATGTAAGAGCAGATTCAGCAGTTACAGAAGTTCGTTGAACATATATTTGTCACTGTAATACTCCCATTCGGGTATAATTCGAGTCAAAATGACCGTGTTTATCGGTTATTGTGATTTGTATCTCATTTTTATTTGGTTTTCTTTTTTCACAGGAATTCCTTTGTGTCTCTTTGTTGTTTTCATTATGTAATTAGTTGTGCTAGTTGCAATCTGCTTCTTGAACGTTTCGTGCAATCCAATGCAGATTGAAGTTACTGAACCCAGATATCTGTTTCTTGATACAGGTAATCTGTTGAGAGATTGAGAGTAGAAACACTCTATTCTGGGTGCTGGGATGGTGCACCAAGTGAAAAGCCATGGTTTTGTTGAATGAAAAGAAAGGAAAGATAGTATAAGAAAAATTCATGATTGGTCTACCGTGATGTGGAATAACTAGGCGTACTCTGAGATTAATGGTAGGAATGCATATGGAGCAGGACCACCGCAGGTGGAGGAGACTCACTCGGGACTCTGGGAATCACTCAGGAAGGTGAATTTCCACCTTTTTCAATTAACATGAAGGCAGGCTTTTCCGGTGAAGTTCAAGAAACCTCAAGGTTTCTAAATTACATAAATGATTCACTCTCCCTTAATGCAATATTCGTCATTTTTTGCTACATATTCCACCTCCTTTTTTTTTCTTTTAAATATCCTTTTTGCATTTTTATTCAGAATCCTAACTATCACTTGCAATCTCCTTTGATCATTGTGCATCAACTGATGTCCTTGAGCTGCTCTGGCAACGTTGATCTATTTTAGCTGATCCGTTTCATCCAAATCCATATTGTAAAAGTATGAATTGTCCATGTGTTTTCAAAAAATAGTTGGTGCCTTCTAACGGTTGTTGCTTGATTTTTTACCAAATTACGTGGTGGCCTCCTATTCTACAGGGATTGCCAACCATTAATGCAATACTACTTTTTGCGGTAAGATAGAGGAGTACCGTAAGATTATTGGTCAAACAATAATGCAAATTGGGCTACTAAATGAACTAAACTACTCAAATTTTTTTTTTTTGATACACAATATCAAGAGTCAAATTTCACTGACAACTAACACTTTTAGCATGTCTAAAAAAATATTCAAATTTGATATTGTGTTCACTTGTTCAAAGCTCATTCAAGATCGATTCATTACTTATACAAACTAAAAAGTTCGAGCTATCCGAGATTGGCTCAATCAAAACTCATTTGAGATCGACTCGTCCTGTAATCAAGCCAACTAAGCTTGGAACGACAAAGAAAACCTTATTATCATAAAGATAAAAAATGAGATTATTATAGTCAGGAAAACAAATGCATAGAGAGAGCTTCGAAATGTATAATACTCTCCTAATGCTGCAACTCGCGTAACTTAACCTACCCCCTCAGCCTCTCGAGTTTCTAATAAGAAAGTTGACAAGATGCCAACTAAACACGTATAAGCATGGACATATTATATTTTTACATTAATAATACACCCATCTCACGTGCATGGGGCCCACTCCGGGCCTTGCACGGATAATCTGAGCCGTTCAATAATTTAAAAAAAAAAACACGAGTGGGCCTTCGTGGAAATCGTCTCAATCCGATATGTGTAAATGCTCAATCCAAACTTCCAAAAATCAGATGATCCGAGCCGTTCACGAATGGAAGATTGAAACGAGCACCTACATATATCGGATTGAGATGATTTCCGCGTAAGCCTACTCGTTTTAAAAAAAATAAATTATTGAGCAATTCAAATCATCCGTGCGGGGTCCAGAGTGAACCCTACGGTGTATCATCTCTCATATTTTTAAGACTAGTTATTAGGGTTTTAAACGAAGCTCGATGAACCGCCCTACTTGTTGAGCTTTCTTTAATACTCCAGAAAACCCCTGAATGCAAACTTGGGGGCGAAGTTTCAAAATTCTCCTGGAGGCAACTATAAAAGCCCTCCAACGGTGCTCAACCCAATTTCAAACTCGTCTCTCCCCCTCCTTTCTTCGTTTCCTCTTCCAGTTTCTCTCTTCTGTGTGTATATGTTATTCGCCATACATTCATAACAAAGTTCCTGTGGTAAGAATTTACGGCTCAACTTTGGCTGGACAGAAGATCTGTTTTCACATACATCGAGTAAGACGATTGATTATCGCTTGTTCATTATGTTTGAGTTTTGATTGTTTTAGGGTCTGATGCGTAAAATTATACACTTGTGATGGCCCGAACATTGAATTTACAACTGTGGATTATTTATGTTGACATCTTCCTCTTCAGTTTTATTTCTGCTTCAGTTTTATGACTCCTCTGGGTATGTATGGGTATTGACTTTGTGCTTTATGCAATTGTATTTATAGAAGTTTTGCTTTGAGCAGTCTGCTTGTTCTGGAATTTTTGAGGATATATTCTAGTGTTTGGTGAGACGGCAAACAAAAGTCGGAGGAAAAGCTTTTAGTGGTCAATGGAAAATGAGTTGATTTTGGGATATAACTTTTCCAGTTTTTCCAATTGAAAAACCGTTTTCTGGTCAGAACTATTTTCACACAACCACCACTACCACTCAACCGCAACCACCTTTACGCCCTAGCCACCACCACCTATCACCCCCTGGGCCGTTCGTTTTCTTATCGCAGACATGGTCACGCTCTACACGTTCCTGACAAGTGAAAATATGTGTCTGAAGGTTTAATTGTTTTTTTTCTGAGTTGAACATGTTTTGGGCACGCTCTAACATGCACGAGACACATACCGGACACGTACCAAATACATTTTGGGTGTAATGTAATTTTTAAAATTAGAAAAGGTGTATCAAATATAATATTTGTAATCTGAATTGAATTAAAAACTTATAGTATTAAATAACTTAAAGAGGAAAAGTGTAATATATGTGCAACTAGAAACCCTAGGAGACAGACTAACAGAGTGCGACTGAGAGAGATGAGAAGGGAGAGAGAGATTTCAGCACTCTAGAGATTTCTGTGTTTCTTCCTCTCTCCTTGTTTCTATCTCTTTGTGTTTATCTATTTTTTGGGATCCATATCATTACTTTTTCTCTTCTTCTTTCTGTTTCTCTTCTTTTGAACCCTATATTCTTAAGATAAAAGATATTTATCTATGTAATGAAAACACAACTGCTATTCTTGTTTTTTGCCTAAGATTATTTTTATCTTTAATTTTGAAATTAATGATGTTTTATATAATATGTAAATTCATACATATGTATATGAAGATTTATTTATCCCCTACTTGTTTGTGCCCAATTTTTTCGTATCGTGTCTTGTTTGCATCCTGTAGTCGTAACTGTGCTTCATAGTAGCCCCGTTGACCACTACCATAGCCACTAGCACTATCATTTCAAGGATTCAACAAAGGACAAGTAACCATTTTCCATGGGAAAATATCTCACAGATCTAGCATTAACATAAAATCAGTTTCTGTATTTTGTAGGGCTCTAACACTTATGTAGCAGGAAGTTGTGCTCAACCCCCCTTGTTGATTGCAGGGAATTTGTTTTCATTGGCGGCAAAGAATCAAACATAATACCTTCTCGACTGACAATAACATAGTCTTTTGTATAGTGCAATGGAGTGAAGTTAGATTAGTGTTATTTCAACTCCCAATCCTTCATGAATTGGAATCTCAGTCCCAGAATGAGAAGCATGGTGACTTCCATTATGCAACATATTTTTATGGAGTGCCAGCAATTCTTGTCGGACAATCAGCAATTCCAGTCAGACAGTTAGAAGGTGTTCATAATTGTAAGACAAATTTCATAGTTGTGGACGTATATAGCACTTCATCCTTAGAAGTTGGATTTTTGCACCTTGAGCTGTACCACTTCGTGCACACCTAATATTACTGGTAAGAAGTACCTTTGATCGCGCAAGTTATAGAGAAACATCCTAGCCAGTAACAGTGCACAATATTCCTATGCGAGACAAAAAGTATTTGATTATCACTATAAAAAAAATATGAATTTTGAGGTATTGACCAATTCGAAACAAAAATAAATTGAAACATAGTTCCAATAAAGGGAACCCAAGGACCATATTCTTCCCCAATGGACTTGGGTTCGGGATGTGGGTGACATGTTTATTACATGTGGTTTTGGTTTGAAGCTTGGTTTGGAGTGTTCTGGAGCTGTGCAGTCATTAAGTTTCACAAGGTGACATAATATAACAAGACAATAGAAGTTAGAGGGAGAGGTCTCTCACGTATGCGCTTCTATATGTATATCAATGTTACGATTAAAGAAAATGAGGGCGTTTTTAGTAACAAGGTCGCAGAGAAATAAGAGCTTATGGGAGGGAAGCAAGGAACAAGAGGATAAAAAAAGTAAAATAAAATGAATGTGGGGGGAGTTGGGGTGATAATTTAACTGAAGTTCTATTAGCCGGTGTTAATGGGTATTGTGTGAGGTTTTCTAATTTGGTGGTGCCTGGTGGGTGTTACTGAGTACCTAAGTAATTTAGACTTGTTTAGGTTTGTCTTTTCACATAATAAATGTTGCATTATAGAACTTTGGAAATTGAAGAATTCTTACACGTTGCTCAGTGTTCTAAATTACTTAGGTACCCAGTAACTGAGAGTATATGAGCCTAAGTCTGATGTTGCTTATATAGATGTATATAATGCGATGAAATTGTCTCCATAGATTGCCCTTTCCCTGCTGTGTTGTGCCTTTTCTCATATTTGACGCGTCAACTTACATGTTTTCTTATTTCTCACTTTGTGCAGTTATTAGGTACTAGTGTTACCTAACCATAAATCAAAAGTGTGGTCAATTGGTATTTGAGAGTAATGTATGACACAATGATATTTGACAAGTTTGGAAAAAATAAACATATCTTGATTGTTGGATTTTTCTTCCCTTATATAATTTAATGCACCAGCATGCTGTCAATGAAAATTATTTCTGTTTGATTTCCTTGTCATATGATGCAGGCTTTACCTTATTTGTACATTCCGTGTGCTGATTTACTTCAGCCTGACCAAGACGGTACAGCAATGGTTTTCTATTTTTTAGTTATATCATAATGATGCACTTCCATTTGTGTTGCAAATCTGCATGTAGGTGCTATGCCTAATATTTACAACGCACTTGTGCTTAGTATTGCTTTCTCTATGTGTCTTCAGTCATAGCACTATCTCTTGCAAAATGTTATCATCACAGATCTCAGGTGCCACTTGATGACAAGGGATCCAAGTTAAAATCTTGTATGCTTTGTTCATGTAGATCCATAGGTTTTTCAAATTAGCGGTTCTCCTTGATGTAACCCGTTAGGCAACTTATATTTGCCTTTACTGGGTTTTAGTGAACCACTTTGATTATTATGTGGTCATGTGACATGTGCATGTGTATTTTATGATCTATTTGGCCAACTGGCGCTTGATTTTGCTAGCTATTGTATTCTGATGCTAGAGAATATTTTGCTAGATAGTACTTTGGCCGTTTTCTTGTTCAGCTCTAGGATTCTATGTGTGCTTCTTCATTATATCATTGTCGTCATTATTATCTTCATCATTAGTCATTATTATGTTCATCATTAGTATTACTGTTTTTGTTATTTGCATGGTTATCTTTTTATGTACATAATAATCGAAGAAAACATTATCATTATTATTGTGATTGTTATTTTATTCTTTACTTCCTCGTGTCCAAATCTGACTTCCGTTGAATATCCATTGGACTTGTTTATCTCATGCATAAACAATTGATGATGGATGTAATTGCAAGTTGCAGCTTGTATTAAGGTGTTCGATGTTTGACAATTTAGGGTTGGGTTGCTCTATCATTAATTCTCCTTCGTATCCTTGATTAGTGTACATTTCATTTAAAATTGTTTTGGTGCTGCATGTTCAAATTTGATCTCTCTTTCTTTTGAGAAGGCACTGAAGGTATCCTCTCTCTCTCTGGTGTTGCCTTTTCCATGTTAATAGCTGCTATTGCTCGTATGCTGTTAATGTACTTTTGGATGTAACTCTTACAGCTTAAAGGTAAAGCCAGTTTAAAACGACAGCATGTGCATGGCTGTAGTTTTGTCCGAGCAAGGAAGTTTTATGGGTATCATGCGTCGGAGGAGCTTTTTGCAAAGATACAACTGTATCCAAAGATTTGGTATATTGTATGCTTTCATTTTTGTTATTTTCTTTAGGGTACTTCTTGTCCCCCTTCTGCTGAACCTTTTTAAAGACCCATTTTCTATAGTATTTTTTTGTTGCCATAAAAAGGAAGATAATTGTATTCCCTTACACATCACCACATTTATAGATCTCCACCTCAAGACACTTGTCTGATGTTATTTCTAGGTTATTCCAATAATTTTTGCCTATGTGGACTAAAAATTTAGTTCTTTTTTTTTAGCGTATCCTTGATAATGTTTTTTTTAGCTCTTAGACAGATTATGGCATTACAATTTCTTTTGGTAGGGCTCATCTTATTTTCTTCCCTTCAGTTACTTTTGTCACTTTAAGATATCATTGTAAGGCCGCAAGCTCTGAAGAGTATCTTCTTTTTCTTTCACTTTTCCTAGAATCATATGGCGAGGAGATCAACGATATTCTATGTGATGGAACACCTTGACTAAATTTAAGCTATTATCTAGTATCCACATGATGTCTCTCGGGCTGCAAATCTTCTCCTGGTATGCTCAACGTGCTTCTCACCAATGCTCAATAGTTTTTTGGAATCTATTGGAGTTAATACATTTTTTGTTGGTCGTATACTTTTTAAGGGAGCGTTTGTTTTCTGTTCTATTCTTTTCAAAAAATAGCACTTGCTTTATTTGTTTAACTCCAGAGATTTTGTTCATCAAGACTTTGCTTTTGTTTTTCCTTGCCTATTCATAGTTAGAAGCTGAACTTTTTCCCTTCCCGAGATGGTCGTTGAAAAAGTTGAGTGCGTTGTGCCCTCGGGATTTTCATCCGTAAAGTATTCGTGTTCGGTAAACTTCCATTACCAACATTTTGGAAAGTAAGATTGTAGCCTACCGTGTTGTTTGGATCTTGGGCTTGTTCTGTTTCATGTCGTTTGTATTTCCGTCCCTTTCAAAGTTTAGAGGGGTGGTCTAGTTTTGCAAGGATGCCTGTTACGTCTGCAGCTTTTTCAAGGGTGGAGTATGGTTATTCTTGTTGTCTTGCAATACACTTCTTGATGGGGAGGTTTAGGTTTTCTAAGCTTGTTTGAAGAGAATTGAATTTGTACATTGGATTTCTTCGTCAATGAAAAAGGACCAATTTTGTACTTCCACAATGATTTTGAGCATTTTCTCTTGAGATTGGAACTTGAAGTCCTCTGATAATTTGAGCTCTTATTGTGATTTTATTAGTTTTAGTGTACCCAAAAGCTTTTACTTCTCATTTGTTTCATTGCATGATAATGATGCATTTGGCTTAGGGTTCTAGATGTTTACTTTGGATAGAAATCGAATTCAAAGTTGCACCATGTAACTAGCATGAGCAGTAGAGTATACATTTTGTATGTCTCACGTGTATAGTGCTTTTGGTATCCTTGTGTTTAATAGAATAAAACTATATTCTTTGGTTCTTAATTTTTGTTGTCCATACAATTAAGGGAGAGTTTCTCCGTAGCTTGATTATTCTCAATGAAAGTTGGTATTTTGATGTTAGTGAATTTGTTGTAGCTTTTTGTCAAAATACTTAATCATTCGTTTCAACAAAAGGAACCAAAATTGAAAAAGAACGAAAGGATTATAAAACTTAATTTTCCTAACTTTTTTGTTCTTATGTGAATGTGCTTTTGGTCATAACTTTTTTACTTTTTAGATTCCTCTTGTCAAGATGAATGACTAAACCACGATATTTGGTGGAACACTAACAAAAATTTGTGATAGCCAAACAAAAACGAAATTTAGGGGAAACACTCCCTTGTACGGTTTTGGATCATTACACTGCACGCTCGTGCGTAAGTCAAGGTGAAGGCATAGGGATCTTCCAAATAAATTACAGCACCTATTAGTTGCTTTTTCACTATTTTTCCCATTATCCATTCAAGAAATTCTCTTCATTCTTGTTATGCGTGTGGTCCATTTAAATTTGTGAAGTGTGCCCGTGTTTTGAAAATCACATAATATTAGATAAATATGTGATCTCCTGACCCATGGGTTTAAGCCATTGTTTTGCAGGGAGGTGACTTTCTAGAGAGGAGTTTACAACCCATGAATCACATATTCCCTTTCTTCTCCGATTCCTGGTAATTATGATTTTAGTATTTACGTGGAATCCAATAGTTACGTTCATGGTCTCACTAGGGAAAACGAAATCAGGCTAAGTCATACCTTACCCCCGCAGTATTCTGGAAAATTCACTAGAAATTCCAACTCCGTACCAAAACAGGTAAGCTTAGGCACAGTACAAGATTGTGAAATTAAAATGACCAGAATAACAATTGGGGTGATATACAATAGTTACGACGATGAGTATAAATTCAAATCCACTAAATGGTAAGTCGGTACGAGTATTTCCAATTGGACAAGAAAGAAGTCAAAAAGTTTTTCCATTTGGAGCTATGCCTCAGGACCCTAAACCAAGGATTGTCACAATTTTTTTGTTGCGATGTAGTACCTATAGCACACTGCTGCCTTTCACCTCTTGCTTGGGCGGCCTTGGCAATTCGATTGTAAGGTGATTCTCTTTACTGATTTCTCTTCTACCCTAATGATAAGTAACGGCCCAAAAGTTGGATCAAATGGGCCAAATTGAGTTCTCAAGATCATGATAACAAAATGGATAGATAGAGACTTGGTTGGAAAGTGAACTTACGAGGTGTGGGATGCAAGACCCTTTTAGCTAAGACATCGGGAGAATAAGGGTCGAACTTAAAACTGTTTTTGGTACATAGTGAAAGCAAAGCTCTGGGCTCTATAAGCACTGAAGAAAAGGTAGTTGCTTAAGACTTATAAAGAGAGCAAAAGTGACTCATATTGGATCTAGGTTGCTGCAACAAGGCCAGTTAAGTTGATCCAGCCAATGATGTCATTATGCAGAAAAGTCAAGATGTCCTTTTAACATCAAGGATATCAATTGCAGCCCTGGAAATTGAGTAGGAAACACATCAAGCATGAGGATTCCCAATTAGCTTAGCAGTTGTCATTGAGTGTCTGATAGCAGCAGGTGTTCCGCATTGTTATTTCCTCTTAGTTGAAAAAGTTGTCATACATGTAAATTATCTTGGTCTGACCTAATTGTAATTAGTTACTTTGTAAGTGTGACTTGTACTAAGAAATTGGACGTTTCAGTTTCGAGGAAGTTCTTTGACTTTTAAATCTTTAGTTTGAGTTCTTAAAGGTATCTTTGAGTTAGCAATTCTTCCATCTTGAAACCTTTTCTGTGCTTGATGTCTTGATGTAATTGTAACTGTCTATATATAATAAGCATAGGAGGATTCAATGGAATTTTGCCAAACGCTAAGCAATTCTTTTTATTTTCAACTATTGTGTGTAGTCTATGTCCTCGTTTTACCATGGATGAAATTGGTGTTGTATATGCAGAATGACTATTTCTTTTTATGAAGAACTGTTGAGATATTTCCTAATATGTGGCGGGGAATTGCTTTTATGTTTGTTAGGATTAAGATATATTCTCCAGTGAGCCATTTTTGTCAACATTCCTTGCCATTTTCTAAAAAGTGGCAAATTGGGTGCCACACCCACAATGCTAAAATTCTATCAAATTTGGAAAGGGAATTTATTTTGCCACTCTCTTTTTTATTAATGCCACTCCCCTTCTCTCACAAAATAAATCATCTTATATAGACACAAAGGGGAGTGGCATTAACAAAAAGGGGGTGGCAAAATCACTCCCCACTTGGAAAATGCCAATTCTTTGGTCATTTATGGTGAAATTGCCATTTTTGAGATAGAGGAGAGAAATTGAAAAACATTTGGCCTTTTTTTGGGCAAAATGACACTATTCATTGTCCACAAATGCTAAGTCACAAATGACGACTTATTTGTTTATTAGATGTAGGTCAGGTAAAACCACCTTCAAATGCTAAGTCATAAATGTCGACTTATTTGTTTATTTTGTAATGCAATAGTAAATTTTGTGTTGTTCTCATGTCGCTATGTGTTTCTTTTTCCTCTCCTTGCAAGAATAGGTTAATTAAAATTTATATGGGATTGGATATCTACATGTATCAAAAATGAAGTTCCAGCATCCAGTACCGGATGCTTTTTCCGAAGGATACTTACAATGAAAATGAAGCAGGGTCAGATAAATCCACATACTGTCTTCAGGTTTCAGTTCATTTATTATTTTTGAGGGTAGCTTTATGCCTTTATTAACCTTGCATGCAAAATATTTATATGTTTTGATGTGGAAAAGTCTCATTAGGCGGATTCAAACAACAATTCAGCTTTTCATTCACCGGTTTGGATATCTTCCACAATTCCAGATGGCTGGATGTGGGCGTTTCCTAGCCACCTTGGTTCATTATTTCAGGATGTTCATCTTGTTAGATGGCAAAGTACCTGTGAACTTGAGGGTGATGCTACTGTTGAGGGTTTGTTTGGCTTTCACAAATTTGCCATTGAGATTTTTTACATTTGTTCCTTCTTGGATTCCTATCTGAAATGACTTAATATGTGGTCTTGCAGATATACTTAATTAGCAGTTCAAAATGTAATCGCTTTCTCAAACCCGTTTAGACTTGAAAATGGTCCGGTCGCTTATTCCAATTTGGGAGGTATGCATGTCTTTTATGTGTGCTGTTTTGTCCATAATGTTTATCTGTGGGGTCAACTTTACTTTTCTTGTAATAGGAGGAATATGAAAGGACTGGGATGCATGACGCAACATTACTCTTTGATCCTGGGAAACCGCTTCCAGAAGATGTCTTGAAGACCCTTTCGCATGGGCTTGAATTTGAGAATAAGCTTATCCATTTGAAAAGGATGCGAGAGATACGGAGCTAATGAGACCTTCACCTAATGAGGAAAAGAAGGTTGAACTTGGACTTTATGACACGAAGAACGAAGGCGGAGGAGCTTTGTAGCATTTGATAGGAGGTAATGAAACAGTGATGATGTCGCCACAAGGGCTACCGTGCAAAGATGATAATGTCAACATACCAAGAAATGGAAAAGCTTTATGTCCCAAATTGTTACTTTCAGATGACATTCAGACATCTCAGACTATTGGAAGTTCAGATGCGAAGGTAGTTTTTTTTTTTGAAGAACAAATGCGAAGGTAACTTTCCAGTTATTCCATGTTTTCATGATTTATTGTTCCATGTTACTGTTTTGCTGCCTTTTTATCATGACGTAGACTTTTTGTTAACATACCAGGAAATGTCTTTTTTGTTGGTTTAGTGTTAATGTTGTCTTATAGACTTCATCTCTTAGAATTAAGTTCTTGAGAAATTTTGATTTTAAATTTCCTCATTCCATTCAATAAAATGTATTCCGCTAGAACATACGAGGGGATTACAGAAATGGCAAGAAATAGTAGAGTAGGACAGAAGGGAGAAAGAAGTGCAACCCAAATTGGTGGCAGCTCTGCCAAGTGCTTCAAGTTCCGCTCAAAAAAATGAGGAGGCATTTGATTATTGAAATTGTTCTCTTTAGGAACACAATTAAGTGACGATACAGATTAACTCACTTTAACTCTTTAAGTGGCTCTAGAACTATAATCCCCTGTTAGTCCAAGTTATTATGCTATTATGCTGATGCAGCGATGCTTACCACATGCTTAGGTGATGACTGATGGCTAAAATACTAAGATGACCACAAGCAGAAAACCAATTCCACAACCTTCTAGAAAAGATGAGAATGACTGGAAAATCCTATGCAACAAAGATGTAGATCTTGGCTTTTGAAATAATTTTTAATAGCATTTTATAGTCATCGTCTAGACTCGGTGTGTTTCAGCCTAGCATTTATTTATTTAATTATATTGTCATTTATTATTTAGGTGTTATGTTTGGGTCCCTACTAATTATTTTGTGTGTGCTATGGTATTGTTGACATGATTGTAATCTTTAGAGTACGAGATTTATTTTTGGGTAAAATAGTGGTAGGATGGTAATTCAATAAATTTGTATCAGGTTGGATTGGAATATAAATAATTGTCTTTCTAAATTTTAATTAACTAGTTAGCTATAATTTAGGGTGCAACGGGAGTAGTGGGTGGTTTTTAAGATTAGTACTTAGACAAATATTTATAAGGTTAATAGGGTTTTTATTTGAGAGAATGTTTGGAGAGAGAGAGAGAGGATGGAGGTTTTTGAGGTGTTCTCCATGCTCCTGTTCTCATTCTACAACTGGGTATGTGCCTATATTACTGTGTATGTTTCCATTACTTTAGATTTGTACCTGGTAAAGAGGAACGGGTAGTTGAGTTCCACGGTATATTTTCGGTATTTGATTTACTTGGCGCAATTTGTGTGGTGTGGTGTGTTGGAGATGATTGGTGTGATGTGGGTGTGGGATTGAGTATCAGGATTTGTGCATAGTGGGATGTGTGAGTGTGAGTGTTTGAGGAGTCATAATCTATGAATTGATTTGGTGATTTGGAGATTTGGAGGGAGATTTTGGGTTTTGAAATTGGTTGTGCATGTGTTCATGCCAAGTGTTGTGCACGTAAATGTCTTTGGTGGGGTGATTGTGCACTGGATGGGAATAGAGGTCTTTAAGTGAGTATTTTTGGTGGCTACTGTTGGTATACTTAATTAGGTTTTGGCTAGAGTTGGGGAATTTATTAGTATTGGTGTTCCTAGTTATCAAGTTAGTGCTTAACTTGAATATTTAGTTATTTCGTATTCTTTATTTTTTTTTCAGGTTAGCCGCTATCCTTTTGATTTGCTCAGTTGTATTGCCTTTGGACTCAGGTGAGTGGTTAAGCATGTTACGCACTTTCGAACTTCACCATGTCCTTTAAATTATTGTTTTAGAAAATTTATGATTGAAATTGGAAAAACATAATTGTATATGTTAAATTGGCATGCAGTATCAGTGAAACCATTTACTGTTCAATTAATCTTTTGGTGAGAACTTTGTAGATATTGTTGGTAACATATTTTGGAAGTCTAGGAAAATTAATCCTCTGTGTGCGGATGACTCTCGCTATTAGGGAAGAGACCGGGTTAGGCTAGTGACCCTAATGCTCAACGGTTGTTATTGAATCTTAAGAATTAGTATTGGTGGTAGTACACTTGGAGATAGACTTAAGAATGTAACTTAGATTACTTCTACAATTTGGTATTGGTGATGGGCTAGTTGAATTGTATGAGAGTGCTAGATTTTCCTATTTGTAATGCTCGGTACATCCCAGAAACTATTGAATTGTTGCTCTTTGATTGGTCCTTCGTTCCTATCCGTAGTATCTCAATAGAGATATGGTTATGTTATGTCATGTTGGGAGGGGTCAATAATGTTGTTTATATAAGAAAATACTAAATGAATTCCGTGATTTTTCTTAGGAGATGAATACCCTATGATCTCGTTGATGGTCAGGATTCCGAAGTTTCATCTCTTCAATCCAAAAAAAAAAAAACACCTTAGACGGCTAGGTGCATATAAAGTTGGAGTAGTTGATTGTTGAAAGTGGGTTTTTCTAAACGTAGTAGTAGCTCTTCAATTTTTGATAATTTGACAGTAAAATAGATAAGTTTTGGCAAGGGTACGATCATTTGAATGGTATTGGCATGTAGTGGGCTATGGCTATATCAGCATGTGAGTGCTTTGGTTGGTTTGAGTCTATGGAATGGGATTGTTACAGTTTGTTTGAGATTAGACAGTGAAGTTATGGATTGCACTGATTTGAAAGTTGAATGCATTATGGTATCGCTATTGTGGAATTATGGGAAGTTGAGGAAAGAGAAAAAATTGTGTGGGTAAACTTATGTGATTAGAGTTTTTATCGTGCCTTTTGAAGTAAATATGGAGTATTATCGACATGATCATTAGTAGTTTTGGGTTCTTAGTTTATTTGCTGTGAAAGATTAAAACTCTTAATTTTGGGGATAATTTAGAGACGTGGTTTTGAAATGACGAGGGAATATTCTGTGGTGTTAAGTTTTGGGTTAGTACATAGAGTTGGTCTTCAAGTTGCAAGTTGAATGTTAGGATCTTTAGGGCAATGATGTGTATTATGCGTTATTTTGGGAAGTGAGACTAGTGGCTAATTATTTCGATTATTAGTTTTGAAGATACCATTGAGTTTGGGTAAATTGATATAGGCTGTAGATATGTGTATAATGACCCTTGAAATTTTTGGATGATTCAGTGGAGTAAAATCTTGGTTATACTTGAGCAATATTATAAGTAGCCGTTATGAACTTTGGTTGAGGAGATCAG
This sequence comes from Rhododendron molle, assembly GCA_025413875.1. NCBI lineage: Eukaryota > Viridiplantae > Streptophyta > Magnoliopsida > Ericales > Ericaceae > Rhododendron > Rhododendron molle. Next base: position 13,356,308 of record CM046395.1, on the reverse strand, counting down.
ATTAGATTGCATTTATTGACTAATTTTGCTCTTGCCACCATTGTTGAATATGTCAAATAGATATGAGATACGGGAGCCTTGTTTGTTACCTAAAATTTTAATGTGGATTTGATATTTGTTGGACTCGTGAAGACTTATTTGAGAATGGTTCAATGAAGTTGGTTGGCCTATATGGTCGTTTAGGACTTGTGAGACTTCTGTAAATATTAACATCTTTGAGGGTTAAGAAATTGGACAGGAGAAGTTTGGATTTTTGAGGTTGTACGGATAATAGTATTCAATTGTCGATGTCAAATACTTAGAGCTTAGCTTACTTGGTTTAGGTTGGAATTGTTTGATTCTTTCCATGACTTCTAATTCTAACTTGGGTATTGATGGCTTGGTTAATTATCTTCTCTGTTATTTGCGGACAGTCATTTTAGGTATAGTAAAAATGTAATTTCGGGGATAATCTTGTCGATTTGTCGTTGGTTCGTTGTTGAGGACGGTATTATTAGGAGATGAATACCCTATGATCTCGTTGATGGTCAGGATTCCGATGTTTCATCTCTTCAATCCAAAAAAAATAAAACTTAAGACAGCCCAGTGGATATAAAGTGGGAGTAGTTAATTGTTGAAAGTTGGTTTTTCTAAACGTAGTAGTAGCTCTTCGGTTTTTTAAAATTTGACAGTAAAATATATAGGCTTTTGCAAGGTCATTTGAATGGTATTGGCATGTAGTGCGCTATGGCTATATCAGCATCTGGGTGCTTTGGTTGGTTTGGGTCTATGGAAGGGGATTGTTACAGTTTGTCTGGTGTTTAGACAGTGAAGTTATGGAGTGCACTGATTTGAAAGTTTAATGCATTATGGTATCGCTATTGTGGAATTATGGGAAGTTGAGGAAAGAGAAAAAATTGTGTGGGTAAACTTATGTGATTAGAGTTGTTATCTGCCTTTTGAAGTAAATATGGAGTATTACCGACTTGATCATTTAGTAGTTTTGGGGTACTTAGTTTATTTGCTGTGAAAGGTTGATACTCTTAATTTTGGGGATAATTTAGAGACGTGGTTTTGAAATGACGGGGGAATATTCTGTGGTGTTAAGTGTTGGGTTAGTACAAGGAGTTGGTCTTGAAGTTGCAAGTTGAATGTTAGGATCTTTAGGCGATGATGTGTATTATCTGTTATTTTGGCTAGTGTGACTAGCGACAAATTATTTCGCTTATTAGTTTTGAAGATACCATTGAGTTTCGGTAAATTGATAAAGGCTGTAGATATGTGTATAATGACCCTTGAAATTTTTGGATGATTCAGTGGGGTAAAATCTTGGTTATAATTAAGCAATATTATAAGTAGCCGTCTTGAACTTTGGTTGAGGTGATCAGATTAGATTGCATTTATTGACTAATTTTGCTCTTGCCACCATTGTTGAATATGTCAAATAGATGTGAGATACGGGAGCCTTGTTTGTTACCTAAAATTTTAATGTGGATTTGATAATTTGTTGGACTCGTGAAGACTTACTTGAGAATGGCTCAATGAAGCTGTTTGGACGGTATGGTCATTCTAGGACTTGTGATACTTCCGTAAATATTAATATCTTTGAGGGTTAAGAAGTTGGATGGTAGAAGTTTGGATTTTTGAGGTTGTACGGATAATAGTATTCAATTGTAGATGTCGAATACTTAGAGCTTGGCTCACTTCGTTTAGGCTGGAATTGTTTTGATTCTTTCCATGACTTCTAATTCTAACTTGGGTATCGATGGCTTGGTTAATTATCTTCTATGTTTTTTTCGGATAGTCATTTTATGTTTAGTTAAAATGTAATTTCGGAGATAATCTTATAGATTTGTCGTTGGTTCGTAGTTGAGGACGGTATTATTTGGAGATGAATACCCTATGTTGTCGTTGATGGTCAGGATTCCGATGTATCATCTCTTCAATCCAAAAAAAAAAAACACTTAGGACGACCAGATGTATATATAGCGGGAGTAGTTGATTGTTGAAAGTTGGTTTTTCTAAACGTACTAGTAGCTCTTCTGTTTTTGATAATTTGATAGTAAAATAGATAGGCTTTGGCAAGGCTATGATCATTTGAATGGTATTGGCATGCAATGGGCTATGGCTATATCAGCATGTGAGTGCTTTGGTTGGTTTGAGTCTTTGGAAGGGGATTGTTACAGTTTGTTTGGTGAGTAGACAGTGAAGGTATGGAGTGCACTGATTTGAAAGTTTAATGCATTATGGTATCACTATTGTGGAATTATGGGAAGTTGAGGAAAGAGAAAAAATTGTGTGGGTAAACTTATGTGAGCAGAGTTGTTATCGTGCCTTTTGAAGTAAATATGGAGTATTATCGACTTGATCATTTAGTATTTTTGGGGTTCTTAGTTTATTTGCTTTGAAAGTTTAAAACAATTACTTTTGGGGATAATTTAAAGGCGTGGATTTGAAACGTCCAGGGAATATTCTTTGGTGTTAAGTTTTGTGTTAGTTCATAGAGTTGGTCTTGAAGTTGCAAGTTGAATGTTAGGATCTTTAGCCTATGATGTGCATTATGTGTTATTTTGGGAAGTGAGACTAGCTACTATTCATTTCGATTAACCATTGAGTTTGGGTAAATTGATAAAGGCTATAAATATGTGTATAATGACCCTTTGGATGATTCAATGGAGTAAAATCTTGGTTATACTTGAGCAATATTATTAGTAGCAGTCTTGAACTTTGGTTGGGGTGATCAAATTACATTGCATATATTGACTAATTTTGCTATTGCCACCATTATTGAATTTGTCAAATAGATATGAGCTACGGGAGCCTTGTTTGTTTCCAAAAATTTTAATTTGGATTTGATTATTTGTTGGACTCGTGAAGACTTATTTGAGAATGGCACAATGAAGCTGTTTGGACGGTATGGTTATTCTAGGACTTGTGATACTGCCGTAAATATTAATATTTTTTAGGGTTAAGAAGTTGGATAGTAGAAGTTTGGATTTGTGAGGTTGTACGAATAATAGTATTCAATTGTAGATGTCGATTACTAAGAGCTTGGCTTACTTGGTTTAGGCTGGAATTGTTTTGATTCTTTCCATGACTTCTAATTCTAACTTGGGTATCGATGGCTTGGTTAATTATCTTCTATGTTTTTTTCGGATAGTCATTTTATGTTTAGTTAAAATGTAATTTCGGAGATAATCTTGTAGATTTGTCATTGGTTCGTAGTTGAGGACGGTATTATTTGGAGATGAATACCCTATGTTGTCGTTGATGGTCAGTATTCCGATGTTTCATCTCTTCAATCAAAGAAAAAACACTTAAGACAGCCTGGTGTATATATAGTGGGAGTAGTTGATTGTTGAAAGTTGGTTTTTCTAAACGTAGTAGTATCTCTTCGATTTTTGATAATTTGATAGTAAATTAGATAGGCTTTGGCAAGGGTATGATCATTTGAATGGTATTGGCATGCAATGAGCTATGGCTATATCAGCATGTGAGTGCTTTGGTTGGTTTGAGTTTGTGGAATGGGATTGTTACAGTTTGTTTGGTGATTAGATTGTGAAGTTATGGAGTGCACTGATTTGAAAGTTTAATGCATTATGGTATCGCTATTGTGAAATTATGGGAAGTTGAGGAAAGAGAAAAAAATTGTGTGGGTAAACTTATGTGAGCAGAGTTGTTACGGTGCCTTTTGAAGTAAATATAGAGTATTACCGACTTGATCATTTAGTAGTTTTGGGGTTCTTAGTTTATTTGCTATGAAAGGTTAAAACTATTACTTTTGGGGATAATTTAGAGGCGTGGATTTGAAACGACGAGGGAATATTCTGTGGTGTTAAGTTTTGGGTTAGTACATGGAGTTGGTCTTGAAGCTTCAAGTTGAATGTTTGGATCTTTACGCTATGATGTGCATTATGTGTTATTTTGGGAAGTGAGACTAGCTGCTAATCATTTCGAATAACCATTGAGTTTGGGTAAATTGATAAAGGCTATAGATATGTGTATAATGACTCTTGAAATTTTTGGATGATTCAATGGAGTAAAATCTTGGTTATACTTGAGCAATATTATAAGTAGCAGTCTTGAACTTTGGTTGGGGTGATCAAATTAAATTGCATATATTGACTAATTTTGCTCTTGCCACCATTATTGAATTTGTCAAATAAATATGAGCTACGGGAGTCTTGTTTGTTTCCAAAAATTTTAATTTGGGTTTGATTATTTGTTGGACTCGTGAAGACTTATTTGAGAATGGTACAATGAAGCTGTTTGGACGGTATGGTTATTTTAGGACTTGTGATACTGCCGTAAATATTAATGTCTTTGAGGGTTTAGAAGTTGGATAGTAGAAGTTTGGATTTGTGAGGTTGTACGAATAATAGTATTCAATTGTAGATGTCGATTACTAAGAGCTTGGCTTACTTGGTTTAGGCTGGAATTGTTTTGATTCTTTCCATGACTTCTAATTCTAACTTGGGTATCGATGGCTTGGTTAATTATCTTCTATGTTTTTTTTCGGATAGTCATTTTATGTTTAGTTAAAATGTAATTTCGGAGATAATCTTGTAGATTTGTCGTTGGTTCGTAGTTGAGGACAGTATTATTTGGAGATGAATACCCTATGTTGTCGTTGATGGTCAGGATTCCGATGTATCATCTCTTCAATCCAAAAAAAACACTTATGACGACCAGATGTATATATAGCGGGAGTAGTTGATTGTTGAAAGTTGATTTTTCTAAACGTAGTAGTATCTCTTCGGTTTTCGATAATTTGATAGTAAAATAGATAGGCTTTGGAAAAGGTACGATCATTTGAATGGTATTGGCATGCAGTGGGCTATGGCTATATCAGCATGTGAGTGCTTTGGTTGGTTTGAGTCTCTGGAAGGGGATTGTTACCGTTTGTTTGGTGATTAGACAGTGAAGTTATGGAGTGCCCTGATCCGAAAGTTTAATGCATTATGGTATCGCTATTGTGGAATTATGGGAAGTTAAGGAAAGAAAAAAAATTGTGTGGGTGAACTTATGTGATTAGAGTTGTTATCGTGCCTTTGTGAAGTAAATATGGAGTATTACTGACTTGATCATTTAGTTGGTTTGGGGTTCTTAGTTTGTTGCTGTGAAAGGTTATAACTATTACTTTTGGGGATAATTTAGAGGCGTGGATTTGAAACGACAAGGGAATTTTCTGTGTTGTTAAGTTTTGGGTTAGTACATAGAGTTGGTCTTGAAGTTGCAAGTTGAATGTTAGGGTCTTTAGGCTATGATGTTTAGTATGTGTTATTTTGGGAAGTGAGACTATCGGCTAATTATTTCGATTGACCATTGAGTTTGGGTAAATTGTTAAAGGCTATAGATATATGTGTATAATGACCCTTGAAATTTTTGGATGATTCAGTGGAGTAAAATCTTGGTTATACTTGAGCAATATTATATGTAGCCGTCTTGAACTTTGGTTGGGTTGATCAGATTAGATTGCATTTATTGACTAATTTTGCTCTTGCCACCATTGTTGAATTTTTCAAATAGATATGAGATACGGGAGCCTTGTTTGTTACCTAAAATTTTAATCCGGATTTGATATTTGTTGGACTCGTGAAGACTTATTTGAGAATGGTACAGTGAAGTTGTTTGGACGGTATGGTTATTCTAGGACTTGTGATACTGCCATAAATATTAATATCTTTGAGGGTTAAGAAGTTGGATAGTAGAAGTTTGGATTTGTGAGGTTGTACGGTTAATATTATTCAATTGTAGATGTCAATTACTTAGAGCTTGGCTTACTTGTTTTAGGCTTGAATTGTTTTGACTCTTTCCATGACTTCTAATTCTAACTTGGGTATCAATGGCTTGGTTAATTATCTTCTATATTATTTTCAGTACGTCATTTTAGGTTTAGTTAAAATGTAATTTCGGAGATAATCTTGTTGATTTGTCGTTGGTTCATAGTTGAGGAAGGTATTATTTGGAGATGAATACACTATTTTGTCGTTAATGGTCAAGATTCCGATGTTTCATCTCTTCAATCCAAAAAAAAAAAAAACATTTAAACAGCTAAGTGGATATAAAGTGGGAGTAGTTGATTGTTGAAAGTGGGTTTTTCTAAATGTAGTAGTAGCTCTTCGGTTTTTGTTAATTTGACAGTAAAATAGATAGGCTTTGGAATGGGTACGATCATTTGAATGGTATTGGCATCCAGTGGGCTATGGCCATATCAGCATGAGAGTGCTTTGGTTGGTTTGAGTCTATGGAAGGGGATTGTGACAGTTTGTTTGAAATTAGACAGTGAAGTTATGGAGTGCACTGATTTGAAAGTTTAATGCATTATGGTATCGTTATTGTGGAATTATAGGAAGTTGAGGAAAGAGAAAAAATTGTGTGGGTAAACTTATGTGATTAGAGTTTTTATCATGCCTTTTGAAGTAAATATGGAGTATTACTGGCTTGATCATTTAGTAGTTTTGGGGTTCTTAGTTTATTTGCTGTGAAAGGTTAAAACTCTTAATTTTGGGGATAATTTAAAGACGTGGTTTTGAAATGACGGGGGAATATTCTGGGGTGTTAAGTTTTGGGTTAGTACATAGAGTTGGTCTTCAAGTTGCAAGTTGAATGTTAGGATTTTTTGGGCAATGATGTGTATTATGCCTTATTTTGGGAAGTGTGACTAGTGGCTAATTATTTCGATTATTACTTTTGAAGATACCATTGAGTTTGGGTAAAATTATATAGGCTGTAGATATGTGTATAATGATCCTTGAAATTTTTGGATGATTCATGCCTTGTTCCTTTCACTTTTCAAAAAGTATTTTTCAAAAAATACCTACTAGATTCTCCCTAGATTCCTCCTACTTCTACTATTTCTCTCTCTATCTCTCTCCACTTATTATCCCTACTATTTTTCAAAAAAAATTTCAAAAACCAAACCAAACACAGCATCAGTGGAGTAAAATTTTGGTTATACTTGAGCAATATTATAAGTAGCCTTCTTGAACTTTGGTTGAGGAGATCAGATTAGATTAGATTGCATTTATTGACTAATTTTACTCTGGCTACCATTGTTGAATATGTCAAATAGATATGAGATACGGGAGCCTTGTTTGTTACCTAAAATTTTAATGTGGATTTGATAATTTGTTGGACTCGTGAAGACTTATTTGAGAATGGTTCGATGAAGTTGTTTGGCCTGTATGGTCATTCTAGGACTTGTGATACTTCTGTAAATATTAGTATCTTTGAGGGTTAAGAAATTGGATAGGAGAAGTTTGGATTTTTGAGGTTGTACAGATAATAGTATTCAATAGTAGATGTCGAATACTTAGAGCTTGGCTTACTTGGTTTAGGTTGGAATTGTTTTGAATCTTTCCATGACTGCTAATTCTAACTTGAGTATTGATGGCTTGGTTAATTATCTTCTTTGTTATTTTCGGACAGTCATTTTAGGTTTAGTTAAAATGTGATTTTTTGAAGTGATCTTGTCGATTTGTAGTTGGTTTGTAGTTGAGGTCGGTATTATTAGGAGATGAATAGCCTATGATCTAGTTGATGGCCAGTATTCCGATGTTTCATCTCTTCAATCTAAAAAAATAAACTTAGACGGCCAGGTGGATATAAAGTGGGAGTAGTTGGTTGTTGAAAGTTGGTTTTTCTAAACATTGCAGTAGCTATTTGGTTTTTGATAATTTGATAGTAAAATAGATAGACTTTTGCAAGGTTACAATCATTTGAATGGTATTGGCATGCAGTGGGCTATGGCTATGTCAGCATGTAATGCTTTGGTTGGTTTGAGTCTATGGAATGGGATTGTTACAGTTTGTTTGGTGATTAGACAGTGAAGTTATGAAGTGCCCTGATTGGAAAGTTTAATGCATTATGGTGTCGCTATTGTGGAATTATGGGAAGTTGAGGAAACAAAAAAAATTGTGTGGGTAAACTTATGTGATTAGAGTTTTCGTGCCTTTTGAAGTAAATATGGAGTATTTCCGACTTGATCATTTAGTAGTTTTGGGGTTCTTAGTTTATTTGTTGTGAAAGGTTAAAACTCTTACTTTTGGGGATAATTTAGAGACGTGGTTTTCAAATGACTAGGGAACATTCTGTGGACTGTGGTGTTAATTGTTGGGTTAGGACATGGAGTTGGTCTTCAAGTTGCAAGTTAAATGTTAGGATCTTTAGGGCGATGATGTGTATAATGCGTTATTTTTGGAAGTGAGACTAGTGGCTAATTATTTCGATTATTAGTTTTGAAGATACAAGTACCATTGAGGTTGGGTAAATTGATAAATGCTGTAGATATGTGTATAATGACCCTTGAAATTTTTGGATGATTTAGTGGAGTAAAATCTTGGTTATACTTGAGCAATATTGTAAGTAGCCGTCTTGAACTTTGGTTGAGGTGATCAGATTAGATTGCATTTATTGACTAATTTTGCTCTTGCCACCATTGTTGAATATGTCAAATAGATATGAGACACGGGAGATTTGTTTGTACCTAAAATTTTAATCTAGATTTGATAATTTGTTGGACTCATGAAGACTTATTTGAGAGTGGGTCAATGAAGCTATTTGGACGGTATGGTCATTCTAGGACTTGTGATACTTTAGTAAATATTAATATCTTTGATGGTTAAGAAGTTGGATAGTAGAAGTTTTGATTTTTGAGGTTGTCCGGATAATAGTATTCAATTGTAAATGTCGAATACTTAGAGCTTGGCTTACTTGGTTTTGGCTGGAATTGTTTTGATTCTTTTCATGGCTGCGAATTCTAACTTTATTATTGATGGCTTGGTTAATTATCTTCTTAGTTATTTTCGGACAGTCATTTTAGGTATAGTTAAAACATAATGTTTGAGATGATCTTGTCGATTTGTCGTTGGTTCGTAGTTGAGGTCGGTATTATTAGGTGATGAATACCCTATGATCTCGTTGATGGTCAATATTCCGATGTTTCATCTCTTCAATCCAAAAATAATAAACTTAGACGGCCTGGTGGATATAAAGTGGGAGTAGTTGATTGTTGAAAGTTGGTTTTTCTAGACATAGTAGTAGCTCTTTGGTTTTTGATAATTTGACAGTAAAATAGATAGACTTTTGCAAGCGTACAATCATTTGAATGGTATTGGCATGCAGTTGGCTATGGCTATATCAGCATATGAGTGCTTTGGTTGGTTTGAGTCTATGGAAGGGGATTGTTACAGTTTTTTTTGGTGATTAGACAGTGAAGTTATGGAGTGCACTTATTTGAAAGTTGAATGCATTATGGTATCACTATTGAGGAATTATGGGAAATTGAGGAAAGAGAAAAAATTGTGTGGGTAAACTTATGTGATTAGAGTTGTTATCGTGCCTTTTGAAGTAAATATGGAGTATTACCGACTTGATCATTTAGTAGTTTTGGGGTACTTAGTTTATTTGCTGTGAAAGGTTGATACTCTTAATTTTTGGGATAGTTTAGAGACGTGATTTTGAAATGACGAGGGAATATTCTGTGGTGTTATGTTTTGGGTTAGTACATGGAGTTGATCTTCAAGTTGCTAGTTGAATGTTAGGATCTTTAGGCGATGATGTGTATTATGTGTTATTTTGGGAGGTGAGACGAGCGGCTAATTATATCGATTATTAGTTTTGAAGATACTATTGAGTTTGGGTAAATTGATAAAGGCCGTAGATATGTGTATAGTGACCCTTGAAGGTTTTGGATGATTCAGTGGTGTAAAATCTTGGTTATTCTTGAGCAATATTATATGTAGCTGTCTTGAACTTTGGTGAGGTGATCAGATTAGATTGCATTTATTGACTAATTCTGATCTTGCCACCATTGTTGTATATGTCAAATAGATATGAGATACGGGAGCCTTGTTTGTTACCTAAAATTTTAATGTGGATTTGATAATTTGTTGGACTCGTGAAGACGTATTTGAGAATGGCTCAATGAAGCTGTTTGGACGGTATGGTCATTCTAGGACTTGTTACTTCCGTAAATATTAATATCTTTGAGGGTTAAGAAGTTGGATACTAGAAGACTGATAATAGTATTAATTGTTTATGTTAAATTGGCATGCAGTATCAGTAAAACCATTTACTGTTCAATTATTCTTTTGGTGAGAACTTTGTAGATATTATTGGGAACATATTTTAAAAGTCGAGGGAAATTAATCCTCTATGGGCGGGTGACTCTGGTCATTAGGGAAGATATCAGGTTTGGCCGGTGACCTTAATGGTCAACGGTTGTCATTGATCGAATCGTCGTTAGAGAAAAGTTTCATGGGCTGCCTACTCGTGGTGACTCTAATTTTCAATATTGGATCCCATTTTGAGACATTTATTCACTGGCACTTGGTACTATTTGATATTGGTTGTGGTTCCCCATGGTTGTTGATTACCGTAATCACCATTGAGATCATTATTGGTTGAATTCTTCGTGGGATTGATTTATTGTTAGATAATGGGTCTATTTGTATCTAATGTAATTATGTGTCTTACTATGTAATCAGTTTAAGTATCTAGGACCGTAGTGCAATTATTATACAACTTGTATATATATTTTACGTTGAATGAAATTAACCCGAACGGGTTTTCTCCCTATCTCGATTACCCAAAAAACCAAACATGGTATCAGAGCAACCGATCTAGTGACCAACAACGACAGATCTGTTCTCCGACAATTTCTGACATTATATTTGAAGAACACAGTCGATTTGTTACCTCCGGCGAACTCAGATCACCTCCGACGAACTCAGATCTCGAGTTCTGTTCGTTTTCCGACGTCACCCATAACCGCCGGAGACTCGCCGGCTATTTCCGACGTCGTGTGGCCTCGCCGGAGACTCGCCCACCCTTTTCCGGCGCTGTTCTTCAGACCTGAGATCACAAACGAACGAACTCAGATCGTTTCCTCCGGCGTCGTTTGTTTGCTGTTTTTTTCGATCACAAGCGAACTCAGATCTTGAGATCAGCCTTCTTTCGACGTCACCCATACTCGCCGGAGCCTCGCCGGCCAGCGTCCTCGTCGTTCTTGCTTTGGGTAATCTCCGATCACTGCTGTCGTTTCTGAAACTCTTTGGGTAACCGTGGTACAGGTGTGTGTCTTAGGATTTTGTGTTATTGGAGGTTGAATAGGCTGTTTTTATCTTCCAGGGACTGGATTTTTTGTTATTACGACAGCTTCTTAGGTGTTTTATTGTGTTACTGTGTACTTGGGGCCTTTTTTGTTTTACTGTCAAAATGTCAGAGGAGAAAGAAAAGGCTTCCGCTATTGGCAAGGATGAGTTGAGTCGTGTAGGGACTCTGGATAACTCACCACTGGATATTTGTCCCATCAAACTGGATGGCACCAATTATTTACTTTGGTCTCGTACTTTTACATTAGCTATTGAAGCTAAAGGGATGTCTGAATTCATTGAAGGCCCTGTTACTGAGCCTACTGCTGCTGCTGAACTCAAGATATTTAAGTCTCATCGATCTTTAGTCATGACTTGGTTGTTTAATTCTATGAAAGCTGATATTCGTAGTCCATTTTTGCTTCTTGACACTCCATATCAGATTTGGACTACTGCCAAACAAACTTATTCTCAGCAGGGTAATGATGCTCAGTGTTTTGAGTTGAGGAAGAGACTTCGTACTCTGGATCAACACAATCGATCTGTTGCTGTTTACTTTGCTGATCTTAGTGGGGCATGGCAAGAATTTGATTATTACCAGGGGTTTCAGGCAGTCTGTTCCATTGATGCTACCGCTTGGTTGAAGAGAATAGAGAAAGAGCGTGTGTATGACTTTCTTGCTGGTCTTGATGTGGAATATGATCCAATTAGAGTGCAGGTATTGGGTCGTGTTCCGTTTCCGTCTTTGGGAGAGGCCTATGCCATTGTTCAGCAGGAGGAGAGCAGGAGAGGTGCTATGTTGCAAGCTCCTACTCCTGATCGTTCTGCCTTGATTGCTATTCCGCAGGGACAGTTTGGGTCTGACAGTGGAAAGTCTCCGTCTGGCACTAGCAGTGGGACCATAGACCGTATGTCACTCAAGTGTGATCATTGCCATAACACTGGACATACTAAGGATTTCTGTTGGAAGTTACATGGTCGTCCTTCTCGTGGGCGAGGCAGTGGACGTGGAGGTCGAGGTCGTGGTCCCGGGCGCTCTCAAGCCTAGGCACACGTTTCAGAGTTTGCTGCCTTGTCTGATTCTGGGTTTGGTACAGGAGTTCAGTCACCTTCTGATTCTATTGGCGGTTTCTCTCAAAGGGAGATGCAAGCTCTTAGGCGTCTTATGGCTCGGGCTGATTCTTCCTCGACTATAGCTCCTACTTCCACAACAGCTCCTATTGCATCATATTTTGCTCATTCAGGTATTCCAGCTAGTGCATTTACTGCCTCTTCTGGTATTCCTTGGATTATCGATTCTGGTGCTTCAGATCATATGACAGGTTGTTCCTCTGTTTTTTATTCCTATTCTACTTGTTCTGGTAAGGATAAGGTTCGAATTGCCGATGGGTCGTTCTCTGCTATTTCAGGGAAAGGTTCCGTTCGCTATTCTCCCTCTATCTCTCTTTCTTCAGTTCTCCATATTCCAAACTTTGCCACTAACCTTCTTTCAGTTAGTAGTTTTACCCGTTCTGCAAACTGTTCTGTGACATTTTTTCCTACTCACTGTGTCTTTCAGGAACTGAAAACGGGGAAGGTGATTGGCAGTGGTAAAGCACATGGTGGTATCTATTATCTGGAACATGCACCTCATCCATCTCATCCATCTTTATCATGTGGACAAGCTCTACAGGCAGATATGAGTTCCACTCTCTCTTTGTTACATCGGTGGCATCGTAGATTGGGTCATCCTTCTTTTGGGATATTAGAGAAACTCTTTCCTACTTTAGTTAAACATTGTCCTAGGGATCAGTTTTTTTGTGAAGCCTGTGAGTTTGGGAAACATAAACGCTCTTTTTATGCACCTATTAATAAACGAAGTGATTCTCCATTTATGGTTATTCATTCTGATGTTTGGGGTCCTTCTCCTGTTACTTCTTTAAAGGGCTATCGATGGTTTGTTACTTTTATTGATTGTTTTTCTCGTGCTACATGGGTGTACTTACTCCAGTCAAAAAATGAAGTATTTTCCTGTTTTAAATCTTTTCATAAGATGGTGTGCACTCAGTTTGATACACATATTAAAATTCTTCGGAGTGATAATGGGACTGAGTATATTGATAAGACTTTTCGGACATATCTCAATGATAATGGTATTCTTTTTCAGACGACTTGCGTTGACACTCCACAACAAAATGGAGTTGCTGAACGTAAAAATCGTCATCTTGCTGAGGTCGCTCGATCCCTTTTGTTCACCATGAATGTTCCCAAATACTTATGGGGCGAAGCTATTTTAACTGCCACGTATCTTATCAACCGTATGCCATCCAGTGTTCTTAATTTTAAAACACCCATTGAGTGTCTGCCAAGCAGTTGTCGAGTTACGACTCTTCCACCTAGGGTATTTGGTTGTGTGTGTTTTGTTCATGTCCCCAAACCTTCTAGAGGCAAACTGGGACATAAAGCCCATAAGTGTATATTTGTTGGGTACTCTCCTACCCAGAAAGGTTATAAGTGTTATGATCCTTCTTCTAGGAAGATGTTTGTCTCTATGGATGTTACCTTTTGGGAAACAGATGTTTTTTATTCTCCCTCCAAACCATCTCTTCAGGGGGAGCATCAACAGGAGGAAGAGATGTTTACTTTTTATAATCCTAGTGAGGGGGAGAAATTGTTTTATGATCATAGTGAGGGGGAGAAGGAAAATACTGAAAAGGAACCAGTATCTGTTGAAAGAGAAACACATGATATTGGTGGTGACATTGAGGAACAACTACCTGCACGACTGCAGGGAGCTGGCTTACAGAGGTATGCTAGACGGAAAAATGGAAAGTCTTCATGTGCGTTACCACCTTATCAATCACAATCATCCGCTTCAGTTCCTGATTCAGATTCCTCAGCTGACTCTTCTGGTAATGATTCATCTCTTAATGAACCTCATCCTATGGATCCGGACAATCTTCCTATTGCTATTCGAAAAGGTGTTAGGTCTTGTACTCAACATCCTATCTCACAGTTCGTTTCTTATGACCGTTTGTCTCCTTCGTACCATGCTTTTGTTTCTTCTCTTTCCTCTATATCTATTCCACAGAATTGGCAGGATGCATTCAGGATACCTGAGTGGAAAGGAGCTATGGTAGAAGAGATGACAGCTTTGAAAAAGAATGGCACCTGGGATCTAGTGTCACTTCCAAGAGGGAAGAAGCCAGTGGGCTGCAAGTGGGTGTTCACTATTAAGCAAAAGGCTGATGGTACCGTTGAGAGATACATGGCAAGGCTTGTTGCCAGAGGTTTTACTCAAACTTATGGTATTGACTATGAGGAGACGTTTGCTCCGGTAGCGAAGATGAATTCTGTGCGAGCTCTCCTCTCGTGTGCTGCCCACTTAAATTGGCCTCTTCAACAGTTTGATGTGAAAAATGCATTCCTCCGTGGTGATTTAGAGGAGGAAGTTTATATGGATATTCCACCGGGTTTTTCTTCTTCTGCAAGTGAGGGAAAGGTGTGTAGGTTGAAGAAGGCACTTTATGGGCTGAAGCAGTCACCTAGAGCTTGGTTTGGTAGGTTTTCTAAGGCTATGTTGAGTTTTGGTTACAAGCAAAGCCATGCAGATCACACGATGTTCATCCGACGGAGTAATGGTAAGATTGCCATCCTTATTGTTTATGTTGATGACATAATAATGACAGGTAATGATGTGAGTGAGATTCATAACCTTAAATCTCGTCTAGCTCAAGAGTTCAAGATTAAGGATTTGGGATCATTGAGATACTTCCTTGGTATGGAAGTAGCGAGGTCTGATAGAGGAATTTTTATTTCTCAACGCAAGTATATACTTGATCTCTTGGAAGAAACAGGTATGTTGGGTTGTAGACCTGCAGATTCTCCTATTGAGGCGAATCATCATCTTAGTGGAGATGTGGGGGAGCGTACTGATAAGGAGAGGTATCAGCGTCTTGTGGGTCGACTAATATACTTGGCCCACACTCGACCAGATGTTACTTATGCAGTAGGTGTTGTTAGTCAGTTTATGCATGATCCTCGTACTTCACATCTAGATGCAGTTTATCGTATTTTGAGGTATCTGAAATCAGCTCCAGGGAAAGGAATTTTGTTCTCTAATCATGGCCATTTACGACTAGAGGCATTTATTGATGCTGACTGGGCTGGTTCTGTGGATGATAGGCGCTCTACTTCTGGCTATTGCACTTTCCTTGGGGGTAATCTGATTACCTGGCGAAGTAAGAAGCAATCGGTAGTCGCCAGGTCTAGCGCTGAAGCTGAATATAGAGCTATGGCTCATGGTGTTTGTGAGCTCTTGTGGCTCCAAACTTTGTTACATGATTTGGGGTTTGCTGATAGCGTTCCAATGAAACTCTACTGCGATAATAAAGCTGCCATCAACATTGCTCATAATCCCGTTCAGCATGACAGAACGAAACACATAGAGATTGATCGACACTTTATCAAGGAAAAGTTGAACGAGGGTTTGATATGTATGCCGTTTGTGAGATCTGGAGATCAGTTAGCTGATATATTCACAAAAGGGCTGGGTAGCAAGAGTTTTCATCCTATTGTGTTCAAGTTGGGCCTGATTGATATCTTCGCACCAACTTGAGGGGGAGTGTTAGATAATGGGTCTATTTGTATCTAATGTAATTATGTGTCTTACTATGCAATCAGTTTAAGTATCTAGGACCGTAGTGCAATTATTATACAACTTGTATATATATTTTACGTTGAATGAAATTAACCCGAACGGGTTTTCTCCCTATCTCGATTACCCAAAAAACCAAACATTTATTATTTACTTGTACACCACATATGCCAAATTATGTTGACATTGTAAATTGTTTTTATCCCTGTTTTGGAACTGTATTCTTATACTTGCTTTGCCATTCACTGACATGCTGATGGATTTTTGTCCAACTTCTTTTTCAGGCAAGTTGGGGAGTTAGGTAAGGACTCTGGCGATAGTTTGGGGATTTATTGTGTTGACCTCCCTTTGATGATGCATTTTAGAGTTAGGATTCTTATTTGTTTGCTTCTACACTTTGTAAAACCTTTTTGGCAAAGGTAATTAAGTCCAGTTATTGTTGGTGGAAAAATGTTATTGTTTGGTTCATGGGATGGTTGTTCCCCATGCTTATGTTTGAGGCATATTTGGCTTTCCATTTGATTAATAACGAAAACTGGCCATTTGAATTTTGATAACTTTATTTTATTTAGGCTGCGTGTCCTATGGGTTAGCCTTGTGGTTCACGGCTGGTCACTTTTCATTTTGGGGTGTGACACGGTGTCATTTAGGACGTTGTAGATGTTGTGGTGTCTTTTGAGTAAATGTATTGGTTGCCTGAGATTTTAGATGCCATTTGGTTGGAGGCCAATGCAACACATGAAGGGGAAAGAAGGGTAGCACAAATGGCCACAACTCCAACACAAGGCCACGATCTTATTTAATCAAACTTTGAACAGTTTAACTAACAAGCTCTTATTTATAGCACTAAAATTCTTACAGAAAAGAGTTTAGAATCGCATCTTTCTCCCGTGACTAGGGCACCTACATTCTGCATCAGAGTCTTCAAGCTAGCTTTTACGCCTTCTTAGCCCAGAAGGAATGATCACTTAAGGTCTTTAGCAGAGGCTTATATGCTGGAAACAGACAGATCCAACCTTTTCCACCCCAAATTGGTGGCCTTCAGTCCGCTGCCTAGGGGTGATGGTCTAACCAACTTATCCTCAATATAGGAAAACCTAAAACTTGCCAGGTACACAACCAAGTTAACTGATGTTTACGATGGCAACATGGTAGTTTGACATGCAAAAGGAAAAAACTTGCTTTGCTAAACAATAAATTTAAAACCATTGAAATGGGCAGCTTACAAATTTTGTACCCAAATGTATTGCACTTTGTTACTTTTTTGCCTTTTGAGCTAGCTTGAGCCTCACAGGGCTGTTTTTTCATGAATCAAATCACTATACATCTGAAAATTTAGATTTTGATGAAGAAGTAATCTTTCTCTGTAATGAATTAGTTGTTTTCGTTCTAGAACCAAGCACTATATCATTTACTTTGAGAAGTAGCTAATTCTGAAATTGTACATTGTTTTTTTGGACACACAGTACTTGGAAATAGATTCTCTTGCGGTCTGTGGTAATGCCTCTTCCTTTTTTAGCAGCATTTGTTTATTTTGTTTGTTGTTAGTAGTGGTAGATTTCTTACTTGTGCCTCCTCAATGTCCAACAAAGCCTTGTATGACAACTACCTGAGTTCAGGTATCCTCGAGTATCTGCTGCTTAAATATTTTGTTGCTCCTTATTAATATGTCATTTAGTGGAAGTAGTGCTATGGAACAAGCACTATTTCATGCATGCCTGACTTCTTTTCTACCAAAGATGGCTTCTTTCTCCTGCTTTTGATGTTCACAATGTTTTGCATGGCAAGAGATACTAGAATTGTGTTCTTTTTGCGTGATTGAGTTCAAGGGTTATGCTAAAAAGCAAGTTAATGCCGTCACTGATTTGCTAGACTTTGTTTTGAATTTTGACCATTGTAGAGTTTGCTCAATGAATTGGTTATTTTAATCTGATTTGATCAATGTTTTTCCAGAATTTGCTCACTTTTCCCCCCTCAAGATTATTGTGCAAGGAAAGTGAGTTATTGGAATATTTTCAAGCACTCTGAAAGTCTTTCATTTCTTTTCTTCAGGTCATGGAGAAGGAAGCATTGAGGCTTCTAAGTTGGCTTGCCTAGCTTGCACGTGAAACCATTTTGACTCCCTTATTGCCTGCAACAACTATGGATAAGGTGCTGGAAAAAGCTAGTATGGATTTTGAGGGTGAATCTCAACAGGAGTGTCAAGATATTCTTGATTCTGTTGACCATTCAAATAACTTTGAAGACTTGAAGGGGGGGATCCTCTTCTGCTGGTCATGTTTACTATCAACAACCACCTTCACGGTAGAAAACAATTCCCCAAGTGGATGGGTCTGGTGATGATCAAATCTCAATTCCTACTACTGGTAAGTCATCGAAAGTAGAAATGAGCAATGAAATTGAGCGTTTTCCTCAAGACGATGAACGGGAAGAAATTGGCTCAAGCTTTAGACATAAGAGCAAGAAAAGAAATCCATTATGGGGCTCTTTACCCTTTTCCTTGACTCAAAAGGTTAATGATGACCTCGAACCTTTTAGTAGATGCTGCACAGAAATTGTAAAAGGTAAGTTTACAGGTTCTGGATCTGGAAATCAGGCGGACAGAGATGTTTATGACGCGCAGGATGGAAGTAAACTAGTTGGATGCTCTGTGCGTGACTTGATGAGGAGAAAACAAAGAGTCAGAAAGGCTTCTTTGGAGGAGGAACAACACTACCCAAAACCCTTAGATCACATGATACGGAATTTTGGGCAGGATGAGAGGCCTCAGGAGTTTGCCAACTCTGAACTTTCTCCAAGAACGGAAATAACCAGAGCTCATGATGTTAGACATAGCTATCACATTGATGACGTTACCGCTCAAGCATGTGGTGGTTCTACAGAAATTACCACCTCATTTCGTAGTAATCCATTAGAGTTTTTTAATTCTGCGAATCAAAATTCGGGTATTTCTGTAGCCTGTTGTGAGAATGATAGTATGGGAGACTCGGAATGTATTGATTTTAAGGAATGCATAACTTCTGAGGCATTCGTTGGACAACCAGATTTTTGTGTTCAGATGCAGATTTTTGATAATGATGACAAACTATGTGATAATGAGAGGTTGAAGCTAGGAGACAGTACTGGTACAAGTAGTTTGTCTTTTGCTTCTTTCCAAAAGGAAATTTTAGGTGTAGATGATTGTGTATGTAAAAATGCCCAGGATGGAAAAACCTTGATACCCAAGCTATCTAAAACGCCATCTACAAACGTTGGGGTCATGGAGCCCACATCTGACTCAACCATTTTACAGTTTGAGAATCGTGGTGGAGGACAGCATGGAAAAGCTACTGACTTATCTGTGCCTATCAGTTCGGTTTCCTCTACTATTGACTTTGGAACCAATCCAATGCAACTCATTGGCATGACCTTTCATAGGTAACCCCCCATGGTGGACCTTAATATTATCCAACGCATTTCGCTTGAGGGAGGGGGAAGTTACGGAGGAATATCAGGTTCCCTGCTTTATCTTTATGTCATTTTTCTACTGCTTTTATCTTATGCTTCAGCAATAAACCTCATCCATATAATCTTATTATAGCAGTTGAAACAGCTATGTCCGTCCAACCTGAAATCCCACTCACTACACGTGGCATCAATAAACATGATGCCTGAACGTGGAGGGTTATAATGATGTTGTCTTTGATTGTATCTAACATCTCGCTGGAATTCGAAGTCAAGAAACTTACCTTTTTGGCTACTGGTGTAAGATATGAAGCTTCAATGATAGTATCTAGGGCATTGGTTTTTAAGAACACTCAATCATCTGAATCTGTGTTGCTCCAAAAGAAAAAAGGTCTTCTTCTTGTCTACTTTAACTTTATTAGTATCAGATGGGTCTTGTTCTACTTCCTAATTTCTCAACCTTTTTTTTGTTATATTTTACTTGTTGTATACTATGAAAATTCATTTATTCCTTAGTTGTTGATGTTGTGGATTCGACCCAAATCCAAACAACACTATTGAATGAAGCATAATCAAGCAAAAACACTCAAAGAAAGCACATCACAAAGATTTGCACGGTTTCCCAATTGGGTACACGTACATCCACGGCTCACACCAACTTTTCACTATGTATCGAACGAAGAGGAGAGCATAGGATACACCAGCTGCTGCATATATATCCTAAGGTTTCATGTCACCAATGACCGTAATACCCTTGTTTTGGTGGAACCTAGTCAGAATTCGTGAAGCGGCAAACCAAACCGAATCATACTTCACAAACCCAATAGAAGTGTGGTAGCTATAAAAGAGGAGAAAGCTAATCGTAGCCAGCAGTTGGTTATTAGCCTTGATGGGTGGGAGAAAAGTCCTTTGGAATGTACGGAAGGAAAGTGCTTTTGTTATAAGTTAAGTGCCTTGAGACTCTACGTACCTTTTCTTTACATTTGTTCATTAGGCGGGTAGAAAAACTGACTGATGGCAAGAAAAAAGCCACAAGGGAAATGTTCGACTTTGCCGTATTTTCTTGGCATTTTCCTGGCTTAACAACCCCCTATTGGACTGTCTTCAGCATGGCCAAAAGGAAAAGGGCATGTAACTAGAAATATGGCTGTGAAGAGATGATTTTATCGTTGATTTCTCCGGCTACCATGGTGCTGGAATGAACTCTTGTTTTGTTGAGATGATCTCGCTAATTTCTGCTTACAAGATTTCCTGTATCTACTTTATTTAGATGAACTACAAAAATGGTTGTAGTTAAAATAATATGATTCGTATTTTAGCTTCTGATTTGAACCAATCTTACTGCACATCGGTATCAATTGCTGTCGAAGCTTATACGACAGAGAATCTTGAACAGTTAGTAATTACACTAAACTATGTTAGTCAAAGTGTCTGATACCTAACAAGTGGGTAGTTTTTTCATGCTTGTTGGTAGACTGTCCTGTCTTCTTTGTTCTTTTGTCGTTACATCCTCCAAATAAAGAATCCTAAAGCCCTTGTTGTGGGGTCTACGGGAAAATATAGTAATTTTTCCTTCATCCTTTTTGTTACTTTCAGTACTGTACACTCTGGGACTCCTTTTTAACATTGAGAATGTGATCTCTGCAGAAGATTGCACAAGAAGTTGCTTTCCTCACACTGTTTCTGTCACCTGTGACTTTATGAAGGCACCTTTGTATGGTTGAGAACAATGCATTCAAAAATTTGGCAACATCAATGCAACCTATGGAGAGAGAGAAATTGGATTGAAGAGGATGATTGGTTAATATAGCAAACACCTTACTCCATTCTTCTGTGACCAGTTCACGAGATAGAAGTGTTGTATCATTACAACCTACAACTATACTAGGTGTCCTTGACTGAGGGTAGTGTGAGCAGATACAGGGGTTAATACACCTGTAATGTTGTTACTATAGATGGAGATCTCAGGGCATATAGGACGCTTTTGTTTACTCAACAGATGAAAGGGTGCAGGGTTTGTCGACGAAGATCCAGTTACCAAAGCAAGGTTTGATATAAAAAAACCCAGGATTTTCTGAGAAATGTGTGTAAGGGTTTGGGTTGCAGCCAAGTTTTGGATTCGTGGTGAAATTGAAGGTAAAAGAAGGTAGAGGAACAGTTGGCTTATCAGAACCTTACATTGGAAGGTTCAGGACTGACTTGTGGAAAAAAATATTAACAAAGGAACTGTCAAAACTGAATTTTTGGCTAGTTTGTGTTGGAAAGCGAAAGCCATTACGAATAAACACTCAAACACAGAGAGAACACAGATTTTACGTGGTTCCCCAAAGAACGGGTACATCCACGGGAGAGAAGATATTTCACTATGGGTAGATACAAATACAGTGGAGGAGGAGACACATAGCTCACTCGACTCACCTCAAATCACTTCACTCATGATTTGTTCTCTCCACTGATGGTGGGGAGCAACCCATATCTTTTGCTCTCACACACAACTCATTGGTGGGGGGAGAACCCCTTGAGGGGGCTCCCCGACTCTCTCTTCCTCTGCTCTCTTTTCTTTCTATTTCCCCACACTTTTACACTACACTTGCACTTCTACTTATACAAGAATCAAACCACTCACAGCCACACAAATAAACCTTATCACCCATATGCAGCTAGGCAACCTACTGGCTTTGACCCCATCCATCTTGATCTTTGACTACTTCAACCTTATCACCAAGCCACCCTTGGAGCAGTATCCAAACGTGGGATATCAAGCTTAATTTCAAGCTTGACTCTCTCATCCTCTTTTGTCCCTTCAAGGCCCACATACAATAATACAATTAAGTTTAACTTTCAACAGTTTGGATATGTGAATAGTATCCCAAGATAGGTAGTTTTCCTTTTGCAATACATTTTGGTTGTGAGGGTATGTTATTAAATATTTCAATATACATAGACCTCGGTAAGTGTGTGTTAGAAGGGGAAGGGAAGGAGACACTCTTTCCAGTTGTTTGATTTACCAAGAAGGGAAGGGAAGGGAGGATTGTGTCTCCTTTCCTGTGTTTGGTTTACCAATAATTGTGGAAGGAAGGAGACACTCTTTCCACTTGTTTGATAGACTGACCATAATTGTCAAAAGATCAAAACTACTACCATGAGCATTTTCCTTAAGACCGAAACTATTTTTAACAGTTGTGTGACATGGTAGCCTTTGTGTAAGGTTTTTGATTCCTATCTAGTGGTCTAGCTGTAAGGTATTTATTTATTACATTAACTGGCTACCATAACATGTCAGTTCCAAAGAGATGAAAAGGTCATTTGACTCATTTTAGAATAATAGAAGAGAAAACAAGGTCAAATAAGAAGCCGATACGCAACTGGCTACCATCTCTTACGCTCGCGAAGGACAATTGTCACTATTTCCTCTTTTTCATTACGTGGAGAACAGATAAACACTATGGCACAATCCCTTCTCAAATGGGTAGTTCACAGTATCCTGTCTGACTATCTTTTGGTGACTTTCAATTGTACTTGAAAGCTCCTGACTTAGCCTGCAGATGTTACTCCTGCCTGCTAGAGGAGGCCATGGTGTAACTGAAATTCTGAGAAGAGCAAGGCATTGCTTGTATTCAAGATGGTAGCCATGTCTCCTTTCTCTTGCCTTTTGGAACCTTCTACCTTGATACATACTCGCGTTCTGGTCCTTCGTCCTTTGTGCTTTGGCATTAACGTTTTTAAATTTTTAGTTTTCGTGTTAGTTGATAGGCTGAGACAAGGAAATACATCTCTGATACTAGTGCATCCAACAGATACATTAATGTACTGATCCGCTCAAGAACTTTTGTTGAACCTCACTATTCCCCCGAATTATGTTGTGATAGCAATTTTATTACAGCATTATTATTTGTTGTGTAGCAGATATAAATTTATAAAAGGGCAAGAAGATTGGTGGGAAATTGTCAGAACTTTTGCATTGATATGTGGTGCTGCTTGTTTTACTGTAAACTGTTTCAAAAACATTAATCCGTAGGGTGCTTTAATTTTTTTAGAAGTCCATATTTGGTGTCACGGTGTGTTCAACTTGAAAGAGTTTTTGATGGCATTGATGCCCTCACAGTGCATCATGCTGAGTTTGATTCCATCTTTAAGGCACTTTCTCTTCTATAGGGTTGTCACCAATTAACTCCTTGTGTGAAGCAGTAAGGTGGGCTTTGTTAGATGAGAGGTAGTGAAAGTTGTTACAAGAAGCTTCAAATGAACAGTAACAAACCTCTATAATGGTCTTTGTTGAAAAGCACTTTGTTCGAAGCCACTACATCACTAAACAGGATATTGGTGTCGACATTGTAGTCTCTTTTTTCTGTGTTTATTAACTGACAATGTTTATTTGTCATACAACGGCAGTTCAGAGAAATCTTGGATACGAATTCCTTTCTTTTTTTTAAGAGCAACTGCTTGAAAGATGGAGAGGTGCAGAAGAAGGGCTCAGCAAATAATGACTTAGATCCTCACAAACGTGTTGTGGGTGTGCCTACCCACTATCAAAATGATGGCTCTTACTTGTACATGTTGACAATTGTGGTTTCACCCGTCTGCAGACCGTGTTTCCAGATGGCTATTGCACATTGACTCAGGTATTCTCTCAAACTAGTGAACAAGCTTGTCACTCATTTTATTCTTGCATTTTTTAACTAATTGGTAGTTTAACAGTAGGTGATTCAGAACAAAACTCTAATGATGCCGCTTTGGAGCCATCATCCCCAAAAGGTAAAGTTGCCGCTATGGAGCCATCATCCCCAAAAGGTAAAGTTTTTCCTTTCTTTGAGTGGGAAGTTAGATTTTTCCTGACTTCCAAAGTATCCTATCAGGCTCCTCTGGCAGTCAGATCGGTTCACAAGGTTCTTGGGTAGAGAGCTGCGGGAAGCGTGTTCCAGAACCCAGCTCGGCATCTGTCAAGTCTCCTATTCTGGGTAAACTAAAACAACAAATCCGCAGAGATCTCAGTGCTGAGATGAATCCTTTTGTTAAGGAAGTGACAGGAAAACAAGCCCATGGAGATCTCAATTGAGTATATCATAGTGAAAGCAATTCTATGAAAGGAAAAGAATGCTCTGATTGCTTGCTGGATATGTCTCAGATTTCTGGCCCAGATGGGAAATCAAAGCCAACTCCTGTAAGCCAAATTGGATTCCGTGATCCAGCAAGTTTTGGTGGGGCTCAGCAGCTAACATTGTTGAGTGTATAGGTACTTGAAAAAAGCTTCTTCTTATTGCCATTGTGTTTGTGCTCTAATAAAGTGCAGTATAATATATCTTGAATCAAACGATAATGAGATACTCTGGAAGTCAGTTTACGTTGTCTTTTCATTTGTCACACACCTTTCGGACTTGCTGAGATATTTAAATTGCTAAAAAGGCCTTCTGACATAATATTTACTATGCTTGCCTGTCTCTTCTTTAGTAGTAGTTTCTTATCATCGGCTTGAAATTTTGTTAGAGTTAGATGTTTTTTGTTTGATAAGAACTAGCTTTGCTTTCTTGCATTTGAGGTAACTAGATTTTGAGCTTTCAATGGGTTGCAATTCTGGTTTTCAGGTTCAAGCAGAATCTAGAGGAGGGTTACAACCCGACCCTCGTTTTGATGCCATTAATGTCGTAGTTCTTGCTTTTCAATATTAGTTGATTTTTTTTTTTCAGAAAAGACAAAAACACCAACAGTAGACCAAACTCAGACTTACATCTTTTACTCAACAGAGAAACTGGAGCTTTATGTGCAATGAAAGAAGTTGAATTGTTTTTTGACGATCCGAAATCTGCAGAGGGTATAAAGCACAACTGGAGCAGGTTGTATTTCCATTAGTTATTTTATTTTGTATCTTTGTATATTATGTTATGTACTCCAGCATGTCAAACATTTGTCTCAAGATATGTGAATGTGTTTAGAATCTTTGATTAATATTCTGCAATGATCCTAGTTTAGTTCATTGAAGGACTAATTGGACTCATTAAAGGACTAATTAGTTCATTAAAAGACTAGTTGGACTCAATGGGTGGGATTTGGATAGTTCAAGGACGAAATGGGTGGTTTTGGTAGTTTATGGACGAAGTAGAAAAATGGGTGATAGTTTGAGGGATAAAAACATAAAAAAAACTCTTGCTAGAAACTGTATTCTAAGCATTAGGGCAAGATGGTTGTTATTTGATTATAAAACTTGAGAGTTTTCTCATTATTGTGTGTTCATAGAGGGAGTGCCTCTAGTTCATAGTTCATACTTGTTCATAATTGTCGTTGTTGCGTGTTCTTCTTTTTCAACACGCCTCTCTACATCAGAAAATGACTGCATGCGTTCAGTCTCATGGCTTTATATACAAGGATTTTCTGATTAGTCATTTTGCTGGTTAAATTTTGCTGCACCATATGTTTTTGGCTTGAATGGAGCACATGTTTGCTTCCCTTTAGCATTTCATCATCTGTTCTGACTGTAGATCGAGCTTTACATTCCAAATAAGATGTGTGATGTTGTGCTCATACCTACTACGATGTTACTCTTCATTGGCACCAGCTTTTTATATTTATCCATTATTTTTCTGTTTGTTCTGATGTGACTTCCTATTTGTTCAGGAAATTAAAGTTCTCAGCAATTTACAGCATCCAAACATAGTGCAGTATTACGGTAGTGAAGTCGTAAGTAACTTTCCTGATGCACAATGCAATGTCCTGTTTAAGGTCAGCTTTTGTCTGCTTTGATACTCTTGGTCACTTAATAAATACTCAATGCCTACGCAGGATGGAGACCAGTTATACATATATCTGGAATATGTTCATCCTGGATCAATTAATAATATATCCATGATCATTGTGGAAAAATGCCTGAATCTGTTGTGCGGACTCTGTGGTTTGTCTTACTTGCGTAGCACAAGAACAATACACAGGTTAGTAATGGTTTTTTTGCCTTTGGCCATGTGATTAATCTAATGCTAAAGTATCCTCACTCACCAATAGGAGCGGCCTCAGAATTTTCGATCAGCGATGACAAAACCATAAAGAAATTTATTATATACAAAAGTTTTATATAAACTGATAAGATTTTTTTTTTTTTTTTTTTTTTTTTTTGGGAGTTGGCTTGCTACTTCGACCTAATTTGTTTTGCTTTGTTGAGCTATATTCATCTACTTACTTCCATTTGCTTTGACTACCTATCAATATTTTTGTGCCGACAAAAGTAAAGAAAAATCAAATTAAATGTTAAAAAAAATACATTTTTTGAGCCCAGAGGGTTCGCTTGAACCCCCTCAAACACTAGTGCTGCCGCCTCTGCTCACCAAATTAATGTACCATTCAAGCATGTGCGCTGTATTCACATTTTCAACTCTGGTTGAATTCTACTTTGTGTAATGCCAATGTAATCTACTAATCTGTATTGCATCTATCTTGAGAGCTAGTGTCAGGCTGTTTTGATATCTTCTTTCTGGCATGCCAAATCTGACAGTGTTTTGATTTATAGGGACGTCAAATGTGCTAATGTACTTGTCCATGCATCTGGGGTGGTCAAGCTTGCTGACTTTGGGATGGCTAAACATGTAAGTTACAAAATTTTCTAATATCTTGTTTTATGGAACACGAAGCAACTCCCAATTGTAGAAAGTAGGAGAGTAGGTCCAGCTATGCACGTACATACAATAATACTCTAGAATCTTCTCAACTGCTTCACCATGAACTACTACTTATTATATGCTAGTGAACTATTGAATAATATATCCCCATCCGGCTATTCCGCAAAATTCTCAACACTGCTTGATGAGTTAATTGATACCTAATAGACAATATAGAGGCTGTAGAACTTATACTATTGGACTCAGTTTCAGATGGGATATCAGTTGTGAATGCTGTGGAGTTGTGGTCTGCGCTTACAGAAATAAATAGAGAAAGAAAGTGAGACAATGCCATCACATATCGTCTACATAATAGATTCTTGGCACTTGGGAGTGCAGTTATGTCACTTCCTAGAAAGAAAAAAAAAATCCCTTTTAACTCTCTAATGTTACCTTGAACCTGAATATTTTATGATGTTACTGTTCGATTGCCTACTATGCCTGGAGGAGTTTTGATTGTTTTTCCAATTCGGAAATTAAAAGAAAAGATCAATCTTGGGTCTGTATTTACATAATATCAATGTTAGAGGGGAATGTCCACTTGTTAGTAAGTGATAACTTTTTCAGCCTTCCTATTATTGGTGTCATTGTAATTATCCTCTTTCCGGAAGGACGCTTCGAGCCCGTGACTCCCCTTGTGTTGAAATATCTTTACCAGACCAGGATTGACAGCCGTAGTGGACTGCGACCACTTATTAACAGTAGCGGGCAGAATGAGCCTCTAAACTTGTTTGGACACCTCATTAGCAATTTGTACAAACGAGCTGATCAAAGCTAAACATGGCTGCACATTTTATTTTTTTTCGTGGTGGGTATCTTGTGGTTATAGTTGTGGGCATTCACCTTTTGTTTTGGTCTAATGTTTTTCGAATTTGGGCATTACAATTTTTCCTATTAGGCAGCTTACTGGTCCAGCATCTAACCTTTCCTTGAAAGGTAGTCCTTACTGGATGGCTCCTGAGGTATTTTCTTGCTCCAATATCAGTTTCGAGAGTTAAGAGCACAGCTGCTGTCTTTCCATACTTACACTGTGGTCTTTCCTCCAGCTTTTACAGTCCGCGATGCAGAAAGATGCTAGTTCTGATCTTGCTCTAGCAGTTGATATTTGGAGCTTGGGCTGTACGATTATTGAAATGCTGAATGGGAAACCTCCTTGGAGTGAGTATGAAGCAGTAAGCACTTAACATTGTTTAGCATCTGTATGTTACGTGGACTGTAGGAAATTGATAAGGTTTCAAAAATGGTGACTACGTAGGTAAAATTGTTCTGGTTGGCTTTTTGTTAACTTGACATATATTTCTCACATGTTTCATCTAAAATTCCCTTTGTACATTTGTGAAATCCCACGTGTTCCAAAGTCCCACATCGGGGAGTTGGAAATAAGAAAAGTTAAATGAAAGGAATTCCATCCAGCTACTGGATAACTTGAGATTTAACCTTTTGAGCCACGAGGCACATGGTTAGGCGAATAGTTAGCAGGTCAGCTGAGGCGGGTCGTTACAACATTGTTACTGTTATTGTACTGTGGACAGCTCTGTTGTCCAGTTTACTGGAGAAAAATCCAGTCTTTGCTAAGATGTGCAGTATTTTTCTCCAATTACAAGGTTTCTTTCCTGGTGTAATGTTAGAAGCATGATATAGATTTTTGTCTCCAGGATATCCTTTTCTATGATTCTATCTATTGGTGAGGTTGGATGAAAAACACTTCATGTATTTTTATCGACTTAAGTATTCTATCTAGACGCTAGGAGTACTTAATTGCTTATATTCAACATTGTTGTCCGCCTTTGTCAAGAGTCAAGATTATTCATCTACCTTTGATTTTGCTTTCCTATCTCATTTTTTTAGGTGAGTCATTTGACTCACTTCATGTCACATATTTATAATCTTTCGTGGATATATGTCTTCTTACGGCTAGTAATATACATTGAAGAAGCAAAGATCGAATCTTTTACTGTTCCACTTTGTACATTTACCGTTATTTTGAAGTTTGGCTGGCCTGAGATCCAATTTCTAACCCGTGCATGTAACTCCAAGTTGTTTGTGCTTCTAATGGAGTCAAAATGTAAATGACAGTAAATATATTTGATTCATTTCATAGAAGGGCATGCCTTTAATGCAGGCTGCAACCATGTTCAAAGTTTTGAGAGAGACCCCACCCACACCTGAGATATTGTCGCCTAAAGGGAAGGATTTCTTGCATTGTTGCCTTCGTAGAAATCCAGCGGAGAGACCATTGGCGATCAAGTTATTAGAACATCCATTCTTGAATACCTCACAGCTGGACGTGCTACCTTGCACTCAGGGGTTTAATGGCATGAGTTTGGTGGTAAACTTTGACTTGGAATGCGTCCTGTTTTCCCTTAGGTTGTATTTGAAGTAAGAATTTGGGCAAGGAAAAGTAAGAGGAAATACAAAATATAAAGGATCTAACAGCACACAATGGTTAAATCCTCCAAGTTTTCTATTTTCCTTTTCCTACCTAAATTCTTGACATAAGTACCTGTACAGCCTTAAATCAAGTTGTTAATACTTGATCCATACACAGCCTTAATTCTATGTGAATTGTACCATAACAACTGTGTTTTTTATACAGAATAAAGCAGAATCTTCGAGATAGCCTCACAATTATGAGCTTGAACATTTACTGCTGTCTTAGAATATACATACAACAAGAGAAGGAAAACTAGCAAGCAGGTGTGAGTTTCTTTTGCTTTACCTCTTCCCCATTGCTCACACTGTCACCACCACACACTTAAGTGCACTCTCAAACGTAGTGTTTCTTTCCTCTTGCATGACTGCCGGGCTCCAGCTTCACCCATAGTTCTTTTTCTCCAGTGAGAACCGACAAACTTACGGCAAAACTTGCAACTTAACAGTTGGCTCCTGTCATTCCCCTAGGTCTTCTCTCGAGAACCTTCCTGGCTTATCCCCTCCTCACATGGGTTAGAGCACATGTCATCCCAGCCCTGCTGCTATTATCCCCAGCTATAGTAAAGAGGGTGGCAAAAGGAGTTGTTGATCCAGCTGAAGGAACAACTATTTGTTCTTTTGATATGGTTTCTGATAGAAGAAAAACCGAGTAACTGAGTTTTCAATTTTTGAACTCCTCCAAAATGAGGTGAAAGTGGCATTTTTGAAATTATGAATCATGACGGGGTTTTCTGTTCGATGAAGATATAACAGAAAGCCACATCACTTTGTATGAGAATTCTGGATGGAAATTGTGATAAGAGGCTTGATTAGACAAATATGCTGGAAGAGGTTGTGGGGAGTTGCACTAGTAGGGTCTTTGCATGCACTTGTGGATTGTTAAGGCTTAATGAAGGTACGATGAGGCTTCTTAAGTCCTGGAAGAAGCTAAACAACAGAACAAATTTGCACTTGTGGATTGTTGAACATATATTTGCCATTGTGTTACTCTCATTCATGTACAAATTTGCTAAACAACAGATGGCAAAAAAGAAACTTTTAATGAATAAAAGATTCAAAATAAGATGCAGAACTTCAAGGACTTTAAAGCTGAAGCTGAAGTAAAAAGAAACTTTTTATAGCTGAAGCTGAAATTAACTAAGTACAAATTTGCTTACAATACAGGCAGCCAAACAACAAAGAGCAGTGGAGCACAAAAGGTGTATGCGGCGCTTGAAAAGCGGAAATGAGTAGTAACCGTAGAAAAAATATAAGTAATATTTAAAGGTGTACATATATTTTGGGGAACTGGGGCGGGGCGGGGATAGTCTGTCCCTGCCTCTTACCCGATTCCCAAAAACTTTCAGAAAAATCCCCATAGCCTTCCCAATTCCCAAATAGATCTCTAAAATCTAAATTACCGATCCGTTTGGGGTGGAGATCGGTTCGGATACGGATGAGTCAGATGAAATGGCCATCCCTACGAGTACGTAGGAGACTGTTTATAGTTTATTGTGATCTGTATCTCATTTTCATTCGCTGTTTTTTTTAATCGAAGTTCCTTTGTTTCTCTTTGATGTTAGTTACTATTTCGGTTATGTGATTAATTTCACTTGTTGCACTCTGCTTCTTGATTGTTTCAAGCAAGCCAATGCAGATTGAAGTTACTGAACCCGGATACTCCTCTGTTTCTTGATACAGGTAATTTGTTAAAGAGATTGAGAGTAGAAACTCTCTATTCTGGGTGAGTTTTGTTGAATGAAAAGAGAGGAAAGAGAAATTATAAGAAAAGTTTTTGATTTGTACTCTGAGATTCATGGTAGGCATGTAGATGGAGCAAGATAACCAAAGGTCGAGGGGGGAAGACAGTTGAGCTTAAGAGCTAGGACCCCTTAATATAATTTTAAAACTCTTCCTTAGCAAATTAAAATATTAGCCTCTCCATTTTCTTCAAGAAAGGCTTTGCAGGTGAAGTTTAAGAAACCTCGAGGTTTCTGCAATATTGTCCGTTTTGTCTGCCACACACACGTTCATATAGCAAGCGCACGGCTTTCTTTGTTTCTCATGTTTACTTGAGAAAATACCTTGTAACAAAAAGGTTAATGATCTTATACCAGGTCAAGATTTTCTCTTTCCAAGTGATGTGGGATAATCTGAGGCTCCCATACACAATATTCAATCCATGGAATGACTTAAGACCTCACGGTATAAGTAAGTGATTCAGCGACAGTTCCACATGTGGGTATCAACCCATAGTTGGATTATTCACTGAATGTGAGGCTTCTCTGTCATCTTGGTGCATGGCCAACAATATTCCCATCTTTTCTCCGCATTAGGATATTCGTTATTTTTTAATGATCATTTTTCGCTGCATATTTCATCATTCTTTTTACTTTTTCTTTATTCTATAAGAACATTTTCTTTCCGATTTAATTAAAAAACCTAACTATCACTTGCAAATCTCCTTTGATTGTGTGCATTGACCGGTGTCCTTGAGCTCCTCTTGATCTATTTTGGCGATCAACCCTCACCATGATCAACCGTTGTTGCCTACTCCAATGATATTCAAATGCCTCAACTTACCACTAAGAGAGGAAGCCTGATTTACAAAT
The DNA here is from genome assembly GCA_025413875.1 of Rhododendron molle. Classification (NCBI taxonomy): domain Eukaryota; kingdom Viridiplantae; phylum Streptophyta; class Magnoliopsida; order Ericales; family Ericaceae; genus Rhododendron; species Rhododendron molle. Next base: position 13,324,489 of record CM046395.1, on the reverse strand, counting down.
CAAACCACTTAGACAGGCGGCGATCGACAATGATGGAAGTTTGATTTACAAATCAAAACCACTTAGATAGGTGACCACAATGATTTTTGTGTTGCTATTGACAATGTCTTCTAATCCGGCCAATTGGATGAGCATCTTCGTCGCCAGGTGCAGGCGACGTCGTGACTAGTTGAGAGAGCGATTGAGAAGAGGGGAGTGAGAAAAGATTCGAAATTGCTAGGGAGTGAAGAATGACTCTTCATGCGAGGGAGCCATTGTAGCAACCCTCAAATTTAGGCTGCAACTTGAGGGATAAAATTGATTTCTCATTAAAAATTGGAACTCCCTAAACTAGACTAACAATAATGGAGATTATTGGAGACGCTGGAGCCAAAATAGGTTCATTGACGCCCCAGTACCTTGAGTGATTATTCATTGCTCTGCATGATGCTCGAGGACCTTTCCGTGAACATATTGGTAAGATAACCATACATTGTGGTTGAGCATGTGTTGGTGATGGCCCTAAATCAAGACAGTTAATAATTTTTCCAATACCTAACCACTGGTCCATGGTTAATAGATCATGGGGCCAGAGTGATCCAATCGGCAAGTAAAAATACATGTGTTGTGTCCCAACTCATAGCGACTTCCCCGAGTCATAGCGACTTTCCCCAATTCAAAATCAATAAATTTTATATTTTTCAGTCAACTTTGATTTAACGTGGAGTGGTTGCCAATGAAAATTGTGTGATTGCATCCAAGAATTGGTCGATTATAAGGTGAGTACTTAGCCGAAGGTAAATTAGTCGAGTGGATATGAGACAATAACGAAATGTAATCTCATAGAAGCCCGGTTGTTTATGGAATTAATTGAGCTGTGTACAATATTTTGCCCAAATACCCGATTATCAAATTAACAAGGATTTTAAGTACTTTTTTTTTTTTTTTTTTGTCAATCGATAGAAGTGATCATCTTACATCAGATATGAAGTACATAGTATAAACCCGGAACACTATATCAATTGTGAGAGTTTTCGAGACAATCAAGCCCAATAACTCAACTAATACAAGAAATAAGCCCATTATAAGGTAGAAACAAAGAAATAAATAAATGAAAAGCCTTTTAAGGGAAGAACTTCACACGTAGGTGAGAAGACTCGAACTCCTGATCTCCTAATGAGATGCAAGAGTTCTGGTCAACTGAGTTAGCCCCAGTTGGTTAATTTTAAGTACTTCAGTGTAGTGTAATTTAGTAGATGTGCCAATTAATCTCGTAATGAGATACACCAGTTACCACACTTTAATCGCTCACAAAACGGTGACATTGCAAGCATCAATTTCCTTATTTTAAGTTCTATCAATGAAGATTGGTACAGTACTTGAAAATTTTCCACAAAACTATACGTGAAAGGCAGACAAAGGCAATGTGAATTTGAATAGTTCATTTGCCTTTCACGTAGAATTTCTTGAAAATCTGAACAGTTCGTCTGCCTTTCATGTAGTACAATATTATGGAAAATCGTCACGTATAGTAACATTTTCGTCCCTCGATTCTCTCCCGATGGGGTCAAACACTAGTCTAAATGCGTCAATCCTTTTCTAAAGATAGAATCATCGTTACTGTAAATTAATGTTAAATCTTCGAAAAGGTATTCCTGCGCATCTTTCCAACCCCACAAATCCCGTGGCCTAACAGTTCACCCCACCATAAAGAAAGAAAGTCCCTCCTCATTACGTTTCAAGTCCCCCAGTCTACATCCCATCTAGAGAGAGAGAGAGATGGAACCACCGGCGGCACAGTCGATGAGTTACCAAGAAGATGAACAGGACAGAATCACTGACCAATGGTAATTTCTTTTTGGGTTCGGATTTTTTTCGGTCCAAGTTTTGGAATGGACGGAACAATTTAAATGTGGACCATATATTGGTGTAATCGATGGTTCCGATTTGCTCAGAAAGTCTTATCGGTAAGAGTCTCTGAGCATGACGACCTAGATTTGAGCATGACGACCTAGTCTTATCGGTAAGGATCCAATACCTTTCTCATTACTGGATTTGGATATTATATGTAGTGTTTATTAAGAATTCGATTAGTACTTTTTTCAAACAAAAAACTGGGTTTCATGTATCTGCATTCAACTAGTCACTTTTGGATTCTGTGATTGATTTGCTCACTGGGTTAATTTTTCTTGGCAGTTGCTCCTGCTGCTTTGACTGCTCAGACAGCTGCTTTGAGTACTTTTGCTGTTGAAATAGGAAACTTCTGGTTTTAGTTTCTCTGAAATTTTGGTATCAATTTTGTGGTTTCTTCTGTCAGAGATGGTAGCCATCATGCTAGATCTATCAACCATGCTTCTTGTTAACCAAAACTTCAAATTGAGCCCATGAGAAAGTTTTATTCTCTTCTTTCCTCTCTCTTTTCTTCTCAGTTTTTGCGATTGTTTATCACTTGCTGTATATGTTTTGCTTTAGTATTTAATCTGCACATATAATTTGTTTTGCTTTTCTTGAAAATTGATGATTTGTACTCTGAACTCTAAACAACAGTAGACAACCAAAACCGGAAGCTGCCAAAGAAAAAGAAAATAACCCTAAACACAAAGAAAAGACACGGCTAAGAAAGCCCCGTGGGTTAGTCCAGTTAGTTGGTGGGTTTGCTCTCCAAACAATTCAACAGGTTTAATTTTGGGATAGGTCACAAGAAATTAATTTTGAATTCCCTAGTCTCGGTGTGGATGATTTGCTTTTTGATCGTATCGGGAACGAGATTAGTTGAAATTTGCATAAGTTGGCCGCCCGAGACCGTCGCCCAAAGCCGTTATGCTTTCATACTGGTCACCTAACTCAACCTAACTCATGTTTAGGCACTCCCCCTTTGGTCTGTGGATCCTATAAAAAGGGCTTTTGGCTTGCCGGTGGAGTCTTTGCTCTCTTACGTGAGACAGCTTTTTGATGGGTCAAGGAAGCACTTTCAGGTATTTGATTGGCAGGGTTTCTGTTAACACTAGTTCATGTCTCACAAATTACCTTAATCCTGTAATAGACACCAATCGAATAAATATGCGGATAATAACACCAAATCTAACAATTAGCCCGAAATTAAACACTAACCCAAGGGACCAACCAAACAATATGGATTCAAAGAGAGCCCACAAAGGACCTAAACTGAACTTGTCAGGGATAGGAGACAACCAATTTCTAAGGTGATCGTATTTTCATTTCGAAACCAAACAACAGCTCAATCTCCTCAAAGCTAGATGCCAAACAGCTGAACTGCCAATTCATGAAATTTTAGTTTTAAGTAGTAGCTGCTCCTTATTCCTTGTTGAACCAGAGCTAATCAGAAAGGTTTTCCCTACAGTGCTACCTCAGATTTTTTTTTATGTGATCGGTGAGGTTACCCCGTTTATAGTTGAAAAACCAGCTTCTCTTGCAGATCTAAATACCATAAACAACAAAGCAGTTGGAAAAGAGACAACGACCAAATAGAATCATGAAAAAGAGGGGGCGAAACGTGTCAAACAATTTCAGAGAGGCTAAAGATTTGATTCTAAAACATCAAAGCAACAATGGCATGAGATTCACAATAAAGAGACAAAGCTATGAGACAATACAATAAAAGTTCAAGAATTCAAAGATTTGATTCTAGCTTATAGTTATGAAGCTTAAAAACCGAACGATCAAAGTGTAGAGAGAGAGCAGTGAGACAATACCACGCGCAGCAGTGGTTTGGTGATCTCTTTATCAGAGAATAGAACCCTAGCATAAATAGGGTAGGCCCACCAGCCCGCCGCCTAGGTTTCCCACTTATGTGCATTCCTTTGGTTCAGCGGTAGGAAGTCTCCTCTGGTACTCTTCGGTCAGCAATTCAAACCGTCTTGGGGATGTTTTTTACTCCAAGATGAATTCTATTTGCAACCATTTTAGGTTATAAAAATTCTACTGCTGATTTTCGAACTCAAAACCTAAGGGTTCCGTTTAAACACATAATTCAATCGGGAACGACGCGGTGCACTCTGCTCGGCGCTTGTTTCCAGGAAGCCAGCTTCTTCGAAGTGGAATCCCGCGAGGTACGGCTCCTCTATGTCGGGCTGGATTTGGAACACGGGGTCACTGCTCACTGGAGTGGGACGGGTAATAGCATCACCGGTCTGTTTGTTCAGTTGCTCCATTTCTTCTATCCTTCTTAAAAATTCACTCATCTTAGGCCGTTTCGCTGGCGTCACATCTGTGCACTCAAGTGCCATTTCCACAAGTCTCAACATATCATCGCGGTCCTCTCTAGCTGACAGTATTTCCACATCCAACACATCAGTTAAACAATCACTGTTAACAGCTGATCTAACCCAATCAGAAAGATCATCAAACATTCCCCCGCTTCCCCTTGACATCTCATCCGGGTTCTTCCCAGTTATGACCTCTAGAAGAATAATCCCGAAGCAGTAGACATCGGCCTTGTATGTCAAATTCTTCCCTTGAGAGAATTCAGGTGTTTTTCCAACAGCCAGATTTTCGAATGATTTTCGAGGTGTAAGGAGGGGTAAGAGGCCAAAGTCTGTGAGCTTCGAGTGGAGTTTTAGCCCATCGCGCTGTATAAGTACGTTTGATGATTTGAGATTCGCATGAGGCACTGTGTGAGAAGGCAGGGACTGATGTAGGAAAGTGAGACCCTCTGCTATTTCTTTGATAATGGATAGTCTTGCAGTCCAGTTCAAAGGTACTCTACCAACTCCTCTGTTATCTATCACCGATGAACATCGATCTGATTAATTATACGAGCGAAAAACATACACAAAATAGCAATGTGGAATATTTTAGCAGATTTGAGGCTTAAATAATTTCCTACTGAGTACCTCATCACAGGACCCTTATTTCAAGAAGCTAATGGCACATGATTCTTGAAGAAAATACAACATTTTGTGGAATATATCAGTCAGTTCATCAACTAGGATTGTATCGCATCGTTAAACTCTTTGTTTTGTCATCAAATCCTATTACTAGTACCCACATGAACTAGAGTATTTATATAATGACTTCAATCTAAAAGGACTCACCGTGTAAAAGCTCGAACAAACTGCCGTGTGGGATGAACTCATAAATGACCAGCTTCTCCTCCTCATAATAGAAAGAAATGATCTCTACTAGGTTTTCATGCCTCATGCTTCCCAGCTGCTGCATCTGCTGAACAAAATCCTTATTGCTCCATGCACTCGTCTCTTTGATTCTCTTCACGACCACAGCAGAACCTGATTCTAGCGTTGCTCTGTACGTAGTGCCTAGTTTTCCCTTTCCCATTACTTTAGCTGATGCCCTGAGTAAATCATCGGAGTCGAAGACCGGTCTGTTCTTGTCAAAAAATTCCAGTTTCACCATCCTTTCAGGATCATCTGCATTCTCTGACCGATGCCTTTTCTTTTCTTCTATCCCAGTGTATCCTTTTCCTACCGAAAGAAGAAAGTATAAGACATAAAAACTACTGCGTATTAACAAAATTACAATGGGGCTTAGTGATTGTAAATTGTATACCTGATTGATCCCCTTTTGCATCTTTTCCGCGGACTTTCCTGTAATAGCAGAGGAAGACGAGCATAACTAAGAAAGCAACAAGTCCAGCAGCGCAAGCTGCAATCAAAGCCAATCTCCATGTTTCAAGTGTTCCCTTTGTTTTGCGATTGGCTGTTCGAGAATGAGGATGTGGTGGTGTTACTGAGCAGGGAATTCCTAATGGTTTCCCGCACAAGGCGGAATTATGATCGTAGGAGCTTTTTGGAAATCTGTCGAGGACTTGGTTTGATGGGATGCGGCCCGCCAAACGATTATGGGAGACGTTCAATGAGGTTAAAGTCGGCTGATCAAAGGGAGGGATTGATCCGGTCAGAGAATTGTGTTGAAGCTCTAACTTTGTTAGCCTCGGCAAGTCAGTGTACTCGGATGGGATGGAACCCGAAAAGCTGTTTCGGGAGAGGAACACCCGTTCGAGGTATAGGAGATTCTTGAGGCTGGGAAGCGGGCCGCGGATGGAATTGTTTCTGAAGCTGAGTTTTCTAAGGAAAGTCATGCCACCGAGGAATGGCGTTTGTGGGAGGGAACCAGTGAGCTGATATCCTTCAAGGACGAGGTGAATAACGTGCCCATTCCGGCAACCAATCCCGGCCCATCGGCTGCCGTTCTTGTGGCACGGCGGCCCTGTCCAATTCCCATGCAGGTTGGACGTTGAGTTGATGAAATCTCTCAGCTGAAGCAGACCGTCTCGTTCCTCGGGGAAGTAGTCATCAGCTTGGCCAATCGACATGACAACGCCTATTCTTCCCAACAATGGGACGGCGTAGTACATGAAAATTAGCGCGTTCTTTAGAACCGAATACCCCATCGGTGGCTCGACAGAAATGTACCGTTTTCTTGAGGATTAATCCAGCGGATGGAAGTCGGATTCGAAACATTTTAAAGATGTGAAAGCGGAGTGAACGAAGTGAAGCCCATTAGTCACACCACAAAAAATGTTTAAGTAACCCACAAAGTATGCCAATTGTCGATTAGTCAATATTTGAAGTGTATTTTATAAGTTACTTGCAAAGAAGGACGAGGGCGATGGGGTTGGAGTAGAATGTTAAGAGTGCAAATTCTTTCGGGAATTCTTGTGTAGTTGAGCCGCTGGGACTAGACTTTAGAGTTTAGATTGCGTTTTACAGTAGACAAGATGCTCCGAAAGTTCTTTTTTTTTTCCTTTTTTTTAATCGGTAAAGTAGGGTGTACCGAGCCAGCTTGCGCGTACCTCGAACTAATCCTTACACCTCGAACTAATCCCTACAGTTCCTCCCATAGCCGTTGCACACGCTTACGCTTGGAGGTAAGGTGGTCCCTAGAGTTGTTGGTAAGAAAAGTCGATCCTAAGACCTTAGGATGGAACAAACACCTAAGTCTCAGGCCAAGACCGTTTGGCCAACCCCTTGGGGTTGTTCTGATAGTTTTGGTTGCTTCGTTCCTCTTCTTTCTTTCTTTCATTTGTTACCATTTTTACTGTGCCAAATGGGTGTAGAACGGGCAATCCCACCATTCATCTCGACACGGATGGCTCGGTTCGAATCTGAGCGAATACAAATAGAATGCAAGTCTGAACCGTCCATTGCTCGATTAAAATCCGAACCGTCGATTACCGAGATGAGCAGCCGGATCGACTGCTCTGCACCGCTCTAGAGGATGCTTCTCCCATTCCGAAACAAAGCCGTAGTGACTGGCTATAATTAGGATCTCACTATGTGGATACCTGGCTGGGTTGCTTGGATGACAAATATTCGGTTCGGGTATTGTTAAAATCAAAACCGAAACTTATATCTAAAATCGAAACCATAAAAATCGGCGATTTTCTTTTTATCTAAACCATAACCAAAACCGTTAGTTACCAATTCGGGATAATTTTTCACCGAAATTGGATGATCAACATTTTTAATCACCCAACCGTAATCAACCAGGCATACCCAGAGCACTGGTTTAATGTCTCCGACCCGGTTTGTTTGTCGGACTATTTGGAAGGATAGATTTATTGCCCAATTATCCCTCCCCACCCCCAGAAATGGTCATTAGAAGGATCTTAATATGAAGGGCAACCAAGTATTTTCTCGCATGTTTTCATCATCCACCCAACATTATCTACTCGTACAACTTACCGATCAAACCACCAAGTCTAAAATAATCACTCTCTCTTAACTAATCTCTCGTCTACCATATCCTCGTCACTAGTTCGGCTAATTTTAGAGACTGACTTTGTATTATACGTACATGTACACACCAAAAACAATTAAAAGTGAAAGAAGTAAGTACATTTTGGATACCATCTTTCGCCCAAATAATCCCAAGTGGTGTAATAGTAGGTCATAATTTGATCACATTATTTTCAAGGCAACTTTTTTTTTTGTAAAAATCTGTTTTGTTCAAGTAACTATTGATAATTCAATTAAGCCTAGTTTTTTTTTTTTTGTGTGTGTGTGTGTGGATGATTTCTACAAAATGAAACGACTCTGATTGTTATGACCTAGGTGGGGTCAAATTGAACGGACAGGACCATAATTGGGTAGTAGCAAAAAGTTAAATAGAATTTGGCATCTGGTTGGGTTGTTTGTTTTTTTCAATCGTCGACCAGTTTTTATTCATTACTGTAAAATTATAGAGTCTAACAAAGCCTCTCTACAAACTCAGGTTGGGAAATTCCCTTCGTAAATTGCTAATCCCCCCGACACCCCCCACCCCGCCTTTTCAATACTACCCCCGCCCCCCCCTCCCCTCTCTCTGTCTCTCTTCTATTTTATTTATTTTTTATAAAATTTTACATGGTAATAACTTTTTGTTGACGTATTTATTTAAAATATATTTTATATTTTTGAAATCCACTCAACGAAACCTATCAAATGAGCCTAATATTGATGATGAAATAATAAAAAATGGAAAAACTATATATTTTTATAGTAGTTTAAACGGCATAAAAAGGTTGGAAAATTAAGTGTTCCAAAATTCAATCCGTTTGAATGGGTGAAAAGATTTTAATTTTCTGATCATTTTATTCTAAATGGCCATAATTAAACTTTGACTGTAGGACTCTCGTTGATTAATCCTAAGAAAGTCGTAGAATCAAATATCTCTTAAGGTTAATCAATGAGAGCCCTATAGTCAAAATTTAATTATGACCATTTAGAATAAAATGATCAGAAAACTAAAATCTTTCCACCCGTTCAAACGGGTTGAAATTTGAAACACTTAATTTTTAAACCATATTTTTTAAGAACTCTATAAAAAAATAAAAAATACCTTTTTTTAACCATCTTTACGGTTTGCCTTCTTCTTCTTTTTTCCCCCTTTTCTTTCTTTCTTTCCAGTTTGCTCTTTTTTTTTTTTGCCACTTTATTTCCTTTTATTTCTATCCAGTTTGAATCTTTTTTTTCTTTTTCTTTTTTTTCTCTTCATTACTCTTTCTTTCTTTTCAGTTTGAATTTTTTTTGATCGGAAAGAAAATTTTGTTTTTTGCGAAACCTAGGAGGAAAAATTATTCGGTTGCTCGGTTGCCTAGACCACTAACCACTTCTTTTTTTTTTTTAATAACCGGATTGAGTTAACCAAAAAAAAAAGGAAGGTAAATGGAAAAAAAACAAATAAAGAAAATAATTAAAAATTAAAAAAAGAAAAAAAGAAAAAAAAATTCAAGTTATAAGGGAGAAAGTTATAATACTTCTTCAAGTTTCATAACAGAGGTGCAACCAATAAAAATTTGGCAACTCACTCATTTTGATCAATACTGAATACCATATTCTTAAACAAGTACATCACTAATTTGTCTTTTACCTAAGCTACTAGGATTCTTCATATTTAAATACAGCATATTAGTGAGAAAGATCCAAGGAAAAATTTATACGTTCGGGGACAAACAATTTGTGCACTGAATATGGTAATATCATACTCACGTAACAAGTCCTATAATAGAATACCAAGCACATTACACACAATTATGCTGTCTGTAACCATTCAATTGGCTTAAGTTAGAAACATGATGAAAGCGTTGATCATGCATTATCTGATAGTTATACCAAGAAAACTTTATGAATAACCAACTGTTGGAAGTTAAATTTTTTTGTTATGAATTAAAAAAACAGAGACAAAAAGGTGGAGAACATCTTTTAAGATCTACATCTAATAATTCGATATTTGAAGGACTAAAAAGGGAAATGCAAAGCATTGGTGATTACCTGACCTAATATTTTTTGGTTGAAAGGCCGTAAAGCAAAAAATTCATGAAACTAACTAATCTTAATGAATTTTTTGCTTTACGGCATTTCAAAGAGCACCCGAAGACTCATTATTCATTAAAAGGCATTTGAGTCAAAAATTTATTACGACCATTTATGATGAAATGATCAGGAAAATAATATCTTTACACTGGTTCAAACGGATTGAAAATTGAAACACTTATTTTCGTAACTATATTTTTTAATCTATAAAGGACAAAAAAAGAAAACTAAAACAGTCGAATAAACATGATCAATTGAAACACTTTTTTTTCTCTCAATTATTTTACAAAACCTAGAATTAGACTTGAACCTATTATTAAAGAGAAAAAAAAAAGGAAAAAAATTCAAACTGAAAAGAAAGAAAAGAAAAAAAAATGAAAAAAAAAGAAGCAAACTGGAAAGAAAAAAAAAAAAAACTAAACCGTAAGAAAGAAAGAAAGAAGAGAGAGAGAGAGAGGGAGGGGTATTGCAGGAAAAGGACGGTGGGGCCGGAGGGGGATGTGTCAGAGGGGATTAGCAGCTCCCCGCTTCCCAGGTAACCATAACCAGGACTCTTGCAACAAATATAGAGCTATTAGTTTTTTCGGAGGTGCTATTGGTACAGATTTCACATCTGTGCTAGAGCGCACATACCCTTTTTGGATCCATTTTGGATTCTAGAAAAATGATTAGAGTCGCTCATTTTATTTATAATATTTTGTTTACGGTTCCTTCAAAAATAAGTTCAATTCGGTATCGGTTAGGGCGTTTATAAAACGTTCAATTTTGTCTCACAAAAATATTCAACTAAGCCTAGTTTTTGTGTGTGTGTGTGGATGACATACTAGACGATTTTCACAAATAAACGATTCCGATCGTTATGATCCAGGTGGGGCCAAATTGAACGGGACAGGAGCACAATAAGACCGGACAGGACCGCAATAGGGTAGTAGCAAAAAGTCAAATAGAGTTTGGCATCTGGTTGGGTTGATGGGCTAACCATAACCAGGACTCTTGAAAAAAATCTTTTAGTTTTTTATACGGTTGCTATTGGTACAGATTTCACATACGAACATATCTTTTTTGGGTCTGTTTCGGGTTATAGAAAAATGATTTGAGCCGCTCATTTTGTTTTAAATATTTTGTCTATGGTCCCTTCAAAAATTAAGCTCAATCTGGTATTAAGTAGGGCATCTGCGAAACGTCCAATTTTGTCCCAGAATTCAAGCCCAAATTCAATCAAATTTTTTTTTTTTACCTAAAAGGGTTTGTGTGCGTTGGTACCATTACCCTGTCCCGTTCGGCTAAATAAGCCAACTGGCTTATTTTTTTTGTCCTTATTCAAATTTTTTTTTGTATTTGTTAGTTTATCGTCAATTTTTTGAAATTATTGTATCGTCATGACGAGAAGAATCTAAAAAGTAAAAAATTATGATCAAAATCCTTTTTTTAATAAAGACGAAAAAATTGGCTTAATTTTGTCTTTACTATTAAAAAAATTGGATTTCGATCATAATTTTTTACTTTTTAGATTTTTTTCGTCATGATGATGCAATAATCCCCATAAAACTGACAATGAACTAACAAATACGGAAAAAATTTGAATAAGGACAAAATAATAAGGCACCGAATGGAATTAGTTTTTTATTGGCTTTTTCTCTCTTTCTCCCACTCCCACGGACCCCATGTGTTAGTTTTTCTACCTTTCTATTGGCGATTTCTTTCGGAGAATGATAGTCTGATCTGCTTGATATCTTCCTGTGTGCTTGTAGGCCCAATCTGTTAGGAGTATCCATGAAGTCCACACCACATCGCCTGAACCCAATATACATTGAATGGCCCATATACACTTAAGAGGCTAAGCCTTGTAAGTGGTGAGTCATCCAATTGTATATTACGGTCCAACTCGTTTTCTGTTTATTCGATGTGAGACTTAATCTTTCACACATGTTCCTAACAGTCCTCCCACGCTTTCACCATTTGCTTGAAAATTACACCAATAGAAAGAAATAGGCTCAATTATTATACACTAAAGTATGGCTAAAAAATTTGAGTATGCATGCTTCTCTAGCATTCACAGCATCGATACCCAGTAACAGCCTGTACAGGTATGAATCGTATAATAAGGTTTCATGGCTTCCCATGCTCCACCAAATTGATCAGAATAGGGATTAGAGGCATGCTAGCTGTTCCATATATATATAAGAACTCTAAATTAGAAATGCAAATATTATCTATCTACTGATGTTATTTGGTTAATTATTGTCAGATTACAAGAGGGACGAGTCAAGTGATTGATCACCACAACATTATGGATCATCGTAGAACGGGCAAAACTAAACGATTCCAGAATGCGATGGTAGAATCCAGATCCTCTGGTTTCTTGCATTTGGATGCCCTATCCTCCCCCTAGGTGGGTCTGAAAAGGAAAATAATTGACAGATACATTGGATCTACAAACCCGAGCTCTTCCTACGTAATTAAAGCTCTTGTGATATTATATTGTGGCTTTCGGGGATACTGGAAATATGAACTCTGGATTTTTCTTATGTTCGAAGCAGCGTGGCTTTCGGGTATATTCTTGATTTTCGGGGACATGCACTCTAGACTCTTAATTAGCAAACCACTCCACCACCACCTTCCCTTCCACTCTAATTGGTCAATTGTGCTACCTTTATCTCCAAGCACCAATCTACATGGAAACTTCTCTTGCAAAAGTCTTCACCATATCCAACTTGTCTGAAAGACAATGCATACATTGCACTTTAAGTGTTTCTGGATATTAAATAGACTGTTTGTGAGATAAACTTTAGCTCCCACACCTTGACTTATTTCGAAGGTGAAAGGTACATTAGCCGAAAAGGGAGCGTGACAATCGCTAGAACTCATATTTTTTTCTCTGTCTAAAGAAGATTCTAGTCAACTTGATGTGAAAATCCACTGTAGATTACCAGTTCTTTTCAAAAGGGATACTCATCCTGCCATGCACTGAGGAGTTCTATCATTGTTTTAGTGGGGGTGGCTGGTTTTCCCACTTACGGAAAATTTGTGGATTTGTGCCAAACAGCTTAATTGAAAGGGACAACTTCAGTGGATCGGCCACTGCGCGGAAAATGTAATGTATTAAGCAGCCCACATTCTCTTCAATTCTGTTTTAAGTATATAAGCTATTTTCGCTTCCTACTGCTTCCCACTATCTCGTGATACCGTTGGATGTGTTCTTGTTCTGCACATTCAAAGAAATGAGTCAGAGCGCCTTCAGACTTTCAATCGTTCCCTTGTTCTGCCTCTTGTTCCTCAGTCATTTTGCGTGGAGTCAACTTGACTATAGGTTCTATGATTCCACTTGTCCGAACCTGACAAAGATTGTCAGATTCAGCGTGTGGTCCGCTATTGCCAATGACACTAGGATGGCAGCGTCTCTCCTGCGCTTGCACTTCCATGACTGTATCGTTGATGTAATCACAATTGTGTTTCACGTCATTTCAGTTTTTTCGTCTGATCCTACTCTTAGAATAAATCCTCTCTGAAGTGGGAGAGCATAAAAATATTAAGAAAGAAAAATTAGTAGGAAGTATTCCCTGCATAGTTAACCAGTGAGAAGACAATGATGGTTAAGGAAAATTATGAAGGAATTCTATATGAAATGTGCCTAGAAACTCCTGTTACTGTACTTATTTTCCTTCCTTTCAATTTAACCATGTATTTATATATATGTTTTGGTGCACAGGGATGTGAGGGGTCCGTGTTGCTCGATGATACTAGCACCATTAAGGGGGAGAAAAACGCTAATCCTAATCAAAATTCGGCTAGAGGTTTTGAGGTCATTGACGCAATAAAAGTTAACGTCGAGAAAGCTTGCCCATCAACTGTTTCTTGTGCTGATATACTCACTCTTGCAGTGAGAGAGGCCGTCTTTCTCGTAAGAAACTTTTTTATAAAGTTACTTGTGCTAAGAATCACCAGTACTTAAATCCTTGTCATTTCATTATGTTAGCAATTAGATGTGACTTTATAGTTTTAACAGATATTTTCGTTGCGTATATTTTCAGGCTGGAGGGCCTTTCTGGGCTGTACCCTTAGGTCGTCGGGATGGCTTAACAGCTAGTGAGGCTGCAGCTAATAGAGATGTTCCATCGCCTTTTGAACCTTTGAAAAATTTGACTGCAAAATTTACTTCAAAGGGATTAGACATAAAAGACGTGGTTGTGCTCTCAGGTATGATCCATCCGAAACCATATTTACCTCAGCGAGTCCTGATTACTCTTTTAAGCATCTTAACATCCAGATCACTCTTCTAAGCGGCTAAGCCATCTGTATATAATATGTGTGTGTTTCATATAGGTGCACATACTATAGGCTTTGCCCAGTGCTTCACATTCAAGCAAAGGCTCTTCAACTTCGATGGGTCCGGTAACCCTGATCCGACCCTTGATGCATCTCTGCGAAGCAATCTGCAGAGTGTGTGCACAAATCAAGATGATTCCAACTCCAACTTGGCTCCACTGGATCCTGTTTCTTCTACCAAGTTTGACAACGTCTATTACAAGAACCTCTTGAACAATTCTGGCCTGCTCCAGTCGGACCAAGCGCTTATGGGGGACAACACAACTGCTGCATTGGTGAACATCTACAGCAAGTTCCCTTTGCTTTTTGCAAAGGAATTCGGAGCGTCGATGGTGAAGCTGAGCACCGTTGGTGTGCTTACCGGACAAGATGGGCAGATAAGAAAGAATTGCAGGGTAGTGAACTAGAAATCAAACTGTGTGCTAATTGGTAGCCTTCCAAGGGTCGTAAGGCTTTGCTATATGAAATGTGTATCTGTAACATAAAGCAAGTTTTAACATCTGATGCATGAATAAGAAACTGCTGGATGTCAATAACTAGCTCGAAACTTCTCAAATTTTGGTCTTGTGTTTTCCGTACTTATTTTTTTGTATCCGCAAAAGTCGATATTGTTAGAATAGTTAGATTAGCACATTTGACGAGGGGTTGAACTCTGAGCTCCTTTCTCGTTGTACATTGTATACCCCATAGGCATGCAGGTACCTTTGGGACTATATGCCTTGACTTTAGGTAGCCTGGCTCGTATTTGTCACAGTTTAAAGTTTACTCCGCTAAACAAGAACATTTAAAACGCAGTTCTGAAACTCCTTAGTTTTGTAAGCTCGGCTTGAGAATAATCTCATTTTGTGTAGAAAACCAAGATACTTTAGTTTAAATCGACGAAAAAACGCTTAATATCTGCATGAATGATGAAGCCAAGCTTCATGAACTTCATGTGGAAACAATGAGAAGTTTTTGGGTGCCGGGCGGGTACCACACACGTGGTACCCCGTCGGCTATTCCAGCCATCCAAACGTGTTTTGACGGTCCAGATTTTAGAGAGAGAAAATAGGAGAGAGAGTAGTGGGGTGAGGGGGGAGAGAGAGAGAATAAATCTGAGCTGTCCAAAACACATTTGAATGGTTGGGATCGCCGACAAGTACCGTCACATGATACCTGTTTGGCACCCAAAAATATCTCGGAAACGATTGACTTCTTTTTTCAATGTTCTACTGCAAAGATGGCCTGGTTTGACCAATGGGCCATTTGAACTTTCAAGAATGTCTCATTTTTGTCCATGGGAGATTGGTTTAGAAATTTTTGACCAGTTATGCGTGCAACTTGCCATTTAGGGTGCCAAAGCCATAATTTAGCAATTTCTTTGGCTAAATTCAGGTTCACCTGATGAGTATAAAATTTAACACTAATGCCGAGCTCTGAGAATATAACACTTGTCGCACAAGCTCTGCTCGGCAAACATGGTCTAATGTATGGGTCGTGTCCTGCTCGATGGAAAATCCAACACAGCTCGGTTGGGTCGATCGGCGCACCAAGGCCCCCCATGTTTTGGGTCTTTCCCCGTTCCTAACATTGTGGGGGAGAAACCACTCACCCATGGGCCATGACCCACGTTCCATGGCACTCCCACCAATCTCACCCATGATGCACACTTACTCCCAACTGTCGCCCATTATCCCACAATTAGCCCACGTGCTGCGCCAAGTCTATATAAATTACCCACTCACAATCGATCAAAGGTATGCACTCTGTTGTCCTCTCAATTATAAAGCAAGCATTCTTTTCTCAAACCCATTCTAATTTAACCATCGGAGGGTCTGCGACTGGAAACACCCCTCCAGTCTTTGGACTTCTTGCAGGAACCGTTGAAGAAGGAGCTCGAATTCACCGTTCAGATTTTGGCATCAACATCACCTATTGCCATTTCTCCAGCAATGTTAAAGCCATTTGATTTGCACATAAAAAATGAGATGGATTAATGTAATGATGTTGACTTGAGATTGTGGCAAAACAAATCACATTTGCAGAAATCCAACCACGCCCCTCTTGCATTCATGTGGACCCCATTAATAGGACATAACATGATGGGGTGGAGTCAGGATTCGACTGCGGGGTGTCATCGTTGAATAGAAATCTAATTTCATGTTGTGTGAAAAAATATGAAGGAAAAAAAAAATCAAGTATGAGATCGTATAGTTAGGTTTTGTCGTGGGTTATTTGCTTTGAAAATGAAATAATTGCCTGCCTCAACTCTCTTGTGGTATACAAATGCAAGACATTACAATATTAATTTTCTTAATTTGAACCTAAATTTCATTTTTTTTTACAGTATTTCTATAAAGTATTAATTTTTTTCATACTCGTAAATACCTAGTCGAACCACATTAGTTGGTCTTTTAAAAAAAATTATGTGTTTGAATTGGTCATGGAAAAATTTAATTTTCAAATGAGTCACGTTTCTTTTCGATTAGTGGGAAAAAAATTACTGTACAAATCTTGTAAGAACTTGTGCAACAAGAGAGAGAAAGAGAGAGGGAGAGAGTGCATGTGATTGAAAAAGGAAAACAAACAGGATATAAGCAGGGGATTCGAATCCCAAGCGGGCTTTTGGAAAGACTTCTTCAAGTTTTTCTATTTAAACTTATTATGTATTTTTTTTTTTTTTCATTTTCGGAATGGGGTTAGTACGTGCCACTGCCACCTCCCCATACTAACTCTGCCCCTGTAACATGGTGTGGCCGCATGTATGTGAGAGGAGTGGATTCAATTCCCGTCCAATCTGGTCTACCGTTCTGTAATGACCCGGAATTTTGACCCAATTTTTTTTTTAAATAATAATGTTATTAGAATTATTTTCTTAATACAATTATTATTATTATTCCTTTTAGATACAAATATGCATGCACAACTTCTTTTTAATTTTCCTACAATACTTGCATGCATGCACAACTCTTCTATCTCTCACCCTCCTACTCGATCTCTACCTCCTCCGTAACCCTAAAACCGAGCACGATTCGTCCGTTCCAAAACCCAATTCCATTAGGACTCGATTTTATTCGAAACTCATCCAATTCTCTTATAAATACATTCCTACTCCGACCCTAGGGCACGCATGAAAATTTTCACACTCCAATCGTCCAGAAAAGAGAGAAAATCGAAAGGAAATCAAAACTCCAAAGCTATGGAGTTCTAGAGAGAGAAAAGAGAGAGAAAAGTGGGTTTTGTAGATCCGTTCGTCCGATACCCAAATTGATCGTTCTAATCTCATTCTACAATCCCAAGCATCCACGAACATCAACCAATTCGGCCCCAAGGTCTCCCGATCGAAGAAACCGAAGTTTTCTTTCCAAATTGTCAAGTTTCCGATCGAAAACCAATTCCACCCAATTCGAGGTATTATAATTCGATCCGAAGCCTCCTCTAAGTATATTTATGATTTATAGACATAACCCAATAAGCCCCGTAGTCCCATGCATCGAAAACAATCAAGAAAAAGCAAAAAAACCAAAACTGTACAGCACCTTGCGGCCGCAACCTGCGGGTTTCCAGCCGCAAGAACCAGAGCCGCGGACCTCGCGGCCGCGAACTCCACTTGGCCGACCGTGCGCGTGTTGTTGTTTCCGTTTCGAATTGATCGTGCAACCTTTTAAACATCGTATTTGATCTCGAAATTTTTATCCTAGGTTGCCCATACTCTAAAGATCATACCTTGTTAGTTTCATATTTTTTTTATTTAATCTGATATTTATTAAATTTTTATTCGTTATCTTGTAACAATTTACAAACTAAAAATCGTTGCGACCTTATAAACTACTCTATAAATTCCCAAACTATTTTTCCTAGAGTCCTAACATATTAGAGATCATAATTTGCTGACTTCATATTTTTTTTATGTTATTAGCTATTTATTTTATTTTTTTAATTAAAGATACAAACGAAAAATAATTGCGACCTTACAAACAATGATTTTAATATCCAAACTATTTTTGTTAGACTTCTGACATCTCAAGGATGATATGTTATTAAAATAATATTTTATTTATTTCATTAACCATTTATTATTATTTATGCGTTGTTTCTTAATAAAATTACTTTAAAATATTATAAAAGATGTTAATAATTCCGAATAATTTTATTTAGACTTCTTACAGTCCTAATATGATATTTTGTTAATGTAAATATATTTTTAATTATTTAATTATTTATTATCTATTTATTCCTCTTTTGTCAAATTAACTTAATCTTTTTATTTAAAATAATACCACGAACCTCCAAACCCAACTTTTAGCACTCAAACTTGTTATAGAGGACCATTAGGACTCTTATTAAGGTTATGATAATTATTCTAATATTTTTACCTAATTAATGTATTTAATTAGTATTTAATTAATCTAATTACTTAAGAATAATTAATTAAAGCCTAGAAAAATTATTTTAAATCTTTATTAAATAGTTCATACCTTATTAATGATTTTGTGGCCATACAAGATTAAGGGCAACGGCCCAGTCATAAAAAGTTATGTGATTGCATTGCCTAATATTTGTTTTGATCCGTCTGTTATTCGTTTTTGATTATTATTGAGAATAAAATTGTGTCGATGGTGGATTTGATTGCTAGATTGGACCCTAGAGACATGGGGTGGTATACGAGATAGAAATCACTTAGACGATGCTAAGTAATGGATAAGTTGTGAAGTTTCTTTCTTTTTAGAGGATTGTTTGCAGGCGTGAATCTGAGATATGATGAGATTTGTGGTGAGAAAGTATACAGACGTTGTTATTGTTAAGGGAAAAGGAAACAAATGAAAGTCGTGGGCTAAGCAGGACCTCGGGGGTGGCCTAACAGGACCTCGTGTGATCGGGGGTAGCCTGAGTAGGACCTTGAGGGCACTGAAAGACCCGTGTCGCTAGTGGTGGCCAAGCAGGACCTCGGGGTGGCCTGACAGGACCTCGTGTGATCGAGGGTAGCCTGAGCAGGACTTGAGGGCAGACTGATGGACCTAGGATTGTGATTTGAAACCGGCGGGTAGTCCAGTGATGTGATTTGAAATGGCGGGTAGTCGGTGATGTCTGTGATGATTTAAAACCAACAGAGTAAGCTCGGAGATGATTTAAGACTGGGGAAGAGTAAGCCCAGTGATGATATAAAACTTGGCAAAGTAAGCCCAATGATGTTTTGATAAAACCTGGCAAAGTAAGCCCATTGATCTGTTGATAAAACCTGGCGGTGGCCCAATGATATTTTGTGATGTTAAAACCTGGCGGTGGCCCAGCAATAGTTTGTGATGTCGAGAGGTCCAGCGATATTTTGTGACGATAAAACCTGGCGGATGGTCCAGTGATGTTTTGTGGAATAAATTGATGTTCTGGCGAGAGTCCAGTGGAATA
The DNA here is from genome assembly GCA_025413875.1 of Rhododendron molle. Lineage (NCBI taxonomy): Eukaryota > Viridiplantae > Streptophyta > Magnoliopsida > Ericales > Ericaceae > Rhododendron > Rhododendron molle. Next base: position 13,305,026 of record CM046395.1, on the reverse strand, counting down.
AATTGATGTCCTGGCGTGTGTCCAGTGGAATAAATTGATGTCCTGGCATGTGTCCATTGGTGAATTGATAGACATTGGCGTGTGTCAAGTGATGATTGTGATGTGGTATATAAGATAGGCGAACCCTAGTTGTGATTCGGGCATGATAAGTTGGCCCTTGTTGTAGTATTGTAACTTAGGTTATCTACGGCAACAAGAATTGATCTCATGGGACCGAGCATGGCTAGCGGTTGGGGGAGGAAAGATCTCGTAGGGAGATGTTGGATTACACGTTAGGTTAATGAATAGTAATGAACTGATTTATGTGAAAAATCTTTGTTTTACTTATTCGTATTATTATTATCTTGTTTGCTTGCTAGCTGTATTGTAAGAGGGGTAGTTGGGTTGGATTATTCTATTGGGTGATTTATCACTCACGGATACGTCTGTATCCTGGCAAATCGATTGCTTCGGCGATCAATTTGCTAGAGGGCGCAGGATTCAATGGAGGAGATTCAACGATGATGCAGTTCGACACGGAACGAATATCAGTAACGAGGATCGAGGATGCATAGGATTCGTATCAAGATTAGAGTCAGCTCTGAAGTTGGTGTATTTTGATTCCGTAAATCTATCTTGAGATTGTATTAGCAAAATCTTTATTTTGGAAAATTATATGTATTTAGCAATATTTTCTTTAGAAATTATTTTATTTTGCACCCGAAAAGTCGGGGCGTTACACGTTCTGTCCGATCCAGTTTTGGCATTTGTGGGTCCTTTCCAGGCCCATAACAATGATTGAAACCGTTCACCTTTTAGAGCTCATAAAGAACCACGTGAAAAATTATGTTGATCAGATACCATTTGATATATCATTTTTAAATGCATTAAGTTTAAGATCAATGTGTTAAATGGATTGCAATCTAAATTGAAGACCAAATTGGTAGTTTGTTAATACTTCGGAGACCAAAAAGTAATAAGTCCCAATTTTCTGACCAAATTCGTGGATGCCGTTGCTAATTTGACTAAATAAAATGCAATCAGGTAGTAGTTTGAGGACGAAGTAGAAAAAGAGGTGATAGTTTGAGGGATGAAAACATTAAAAAAAAAAAAAAAAAAAACCTCTTCACAAATTATATCAAGCGGTTTCCGATCCACTTAATTGTTTACGTGGCCGATGTTCTCGACGAGTTCTGAAAGATAAATGATTTCGATAATTGTTGTGGGCTTGGTAAGGACCCACAAATGTTGAAACTGGACCGGATTGGACGGTAAACTAGACTGAACGGAAATTGAGTCCGAAAGGAGTGTGCTTGGATCTGTGCAAATGTGATGTGTACCATCATTTCCGTTAACCTACGTTCTCTCTTATCTAGGAGAAATTTTGCAGTGCCGAGCAGGTACTACGTGGTGCCCGCTTGGTGTATTCGGGCCATCCATTTCGGTTTTGGACGGCTCGGATTTGGAGAGAGAAAAAGAAGCGAGAAAGAGGAGAGAGAGTGTGGGGGTGAGAGGAGAGAGAGTGTTTCAATTTGAACTGTCTAATATACTGTTGGACAACTTGGATTTGCCCGCTTGGACACCATGCCAAGTCAGGTGACGACGTGACGTGGTATTCACCCGACACTGAAAATTTTTTCCTTATCCGGTTCATTCCCACTCACTTTTTTTCATTCTCTCTTTCAATCCCGCCCTTTCAGCCTTGATTCTTTTTGTGTCTGCAACGGCCACGCCAGAATCGAGGGTGAGCATGAATTTCTGACGTTTCTTCAAGGCCCCCAAACCCCATAGTCATCTTCATTCACAGAGACAAAGAAAAACCCAAACCCAAACTCAAACGAAAATCATATTTGAAAGCAAGACTCGAGCAATCAAGTTCCCGAAACTGAAGACTTCTCGGAAGGATTTCAGTTTCTATCATGGATTTAAACATCATCCGCAACGTGGGGGTGTATTGGCCGCTACACAGCAGGTTTTTCGGTGGTATTCCGATGCGACTACACCAAGTTGAGTTTTGTTCACCCTCTATTTAAGAGGGTGAACATTACATTCTTTTCTATTGGTTGAAATGATATGGACCCCACCACAAAGTGATGTCATGCTTACCAAAAAGTGTATTGTATGATAAGCATGACATCACTTTGTGGCGGGATCCACATTATTTCAACTAATAAGAGAAAATGTAATATTCACACTTTTTTAAGGAAAGTAAACAAAATTGCACTCGACTACACCGTGAGCGCTATCAAAAAATTAACACCCGGATCAGCCGATTCCCGCAATGTGAACAATTGTGTTTTGCCCACTTGTTATTAATATGTAACGTGGGAGGTTTTCTATTGGCCAAGTTTCCGACCGGATGCAACCGCACGAATCTCGACTGCAGGATAAACGAATCACCCTAAGCCCGCCCTCCTTCTAGATCGTCCAATTCTTACTGGACAAACAAGTCAACTCTGTATCCCAGGGGTTTAAGGAGGGGAGGTGACTTCTCGGCGATGATATGGAAAACCCAACTGCTGCGTGCAGTTCTTGAAGGGCTTGTGCAGGCTCTGAGACTCTGCTTCGTTAATCTAAATTGTTCACTCTGTAGCGCCCGTCAAGAGCTTAAACCCTGACAAAAAAGCTAGTTCATCGGATATCAAATCATATCTTTGCAGAGCACATTTCTATTGAGAAAACTGGATAAAAATGGTTTTGATTCAGTAGTCCATTTTTCCGAGGGAGATGTGCTCTGAAAAGATATGAGTCGGATTTGATGAACATGATTTTTATCAGATGCTGTCAATGAGCTCTGCAATGTGAATAATTTAGATCATGAAACAAACCTGGCACAAGCCCTAACGGGGGCAAACTGCACGCAGCAGTTGGGTTTCCCCAACTGCCGAGAAGCCACCTCAGAAGGTTTTAAATTGTTTTTGTTGCTTCATTCTGTATTGAGAGAGAGAGAGAGAGAGAGAGAGAGAGAGAGAATGGTGAACCCGAGGTGCTTCTTGGATATAAGCATTGGAGGAGAGGTGGAAGGGAGGATTGTAGTGGAGCTTTACAAAGATGTTGTCCCCAAAACCGCTGAGAACTTCAGGGCTCTTTGTACTGGCGAGAAGGGCATTGGCCCTAACACCGCCGTTCCCCTCCATTTCAAGGTCCCCTTTCTTTCTCTTTCTTGTATATCTATACACATTGTTCCTATCACTTCTCATGTATTCATGTATTTGCATTTGTGATTTGTGGGTCTCATTCTTGAAATTATCTTTTGTAATCTTGTTTGCTTTTGTCAGTGAGTGACGTTTTTGTATGTTAAAAATAAGTCCACTAGTAGTAGAAGGGAAAAGTAATTACTTCGTAGAGTAACACGGAGAGAGGGAAAACGACTCTACCTAGGAATCCAAAAAAGCTCCCCTAATAGTTATACCACAGCGAGTTTTAGGACACAGTATCGCACATTTGATTGGAGTGAAGCTAGACTTGAATGTTCCTTCCCTTAAAATGCTCAATTAAATACTTGGTTCGCTAAACAAGAATCACATTTCAAATCTGTATCTTCTTTCATGAATTTAGGTAAATGGCCATTGGTGGAGGAGAAATGACCATTCCATTCCTTTCTGGAATCATTCTTAGGGAGTCAAACTTTAACCAGGTATTAATAGCTAGATTCTAGGAATACCGGTCCTAGAAATTGCCCAAGGAAACATTGCACAAAGTATCACATTAAACTTCAAGTGTTTCAAACAAGTTTCTCAACATTTTACCTTGAATAGCAGGATTACGGTTTTATTCCAACTTTTCTGCTTCTCCCAATTCCTTGAACATATAGTGAAATATAGTGTAAGGCCCGTGCATAACGGACCAACTTTTCTTGTCTAATGCGATGGTAACAAAAAAAGTCTATTCACGCATCTCTGTGCATACATAGGTTTACACTTAGGCCAATGTTCCTTCCTGAGAAAATTGTTTCTATGACTTGTATTTCTAGTAAGCTTTCAACTTCTCATATTGTGAGTGTTAAAAGACATCATTCCTCTAAATGAATCAATGATGGGCTATAAGACATCTTCATGATCTTTTTAAAGTTACAGTGATTGTATTTCTTATTACCAAAGGCGTTAGGCATCCTGTATCCATAATGGGATGATGTTTGCAACCTACTGAAGATAGAGCAAAAAATTCTGCCCCACAAATCAGAATTTCCTACACTCCTCTATTGTATGCGCAATCAGATATAATGCCTGAACAAGTGCATATTTTGTGGTTCATCTTTACTTGTTGTCCTATTTTTGGCTGTTGTTGCGTTTTCTCCCGCTTCCCTCCCCTTTCCAAACTGCACAAAATTGGGGGTTTTCTTTGCAGACACGATTCAGGAGCATGCGTTTGATTACATGGAATGTCGTGTAAATACTGCTGCTCTCAATAATATAGATTTATTCTTTCTTGTTGAAGTCTTGTAACTTCTAGCTTCAGAAATGGTTAGATCCTCCCATAAAAAAAAATAAAAAAAATGGTTAAGAGTCCTTTGACTTCAATTGTAGATAGTTGCCTATTTCATTGGAGAAAGAATTTAATACTGCATTACTGCTAAAGTATTTGTCTTGCTGAGCTATCATTTTGCTAAATAGTAAATACTAATTATAGCTCAGTATTCCTTGCAGGGTTCCTGTTTTCATTGCATCAGAAAAGGCTTTATGATACAAGGCGGAAACATATCTGCTAGGAACAGCACCGGTGCAGAATCCATCTATGGCTTGAAATTCGAAGATGAAAATTTTGAGCTAAAACATGGAAGAAAAGGAATGCTCTCAATGGCTAATGACGGCAGTCCCAATACCAACGGATCCCAGTTTTTTATTACCACCGCCCGAACTTCTCATTTGGATGGAAAGCATGTTGTTTTTGGGAAGGTAATAAAAGGGATGAGGGTGGTTCGTTTTATTGAGAATGTAGCTACTGTTGACAATTATTATCCAACTCTTGACGTTGTAATAGTGAATTGTGGAGAAATAGTGAATTGTGGAGAAATTGCTGAGGGGGCGGATGACAGAACGCCTGACTTCTTTAAACATGGAGATGATTCTTCTGATTCGCCAAGTGACCTTGATGTGAAGACAGATAAAGCTTCTTGGTGCACGAGTGCTGTAGACTCCATTATAGCTTTCGGAAATGAACATTTCAAGGTAGACGTTAAAAATGTTTTTATCTTATGTGCTGTCAATTTTCTTGTTAAGTGAATTTTCTCTTCTCCTCTCTTCCTCTTATCTCCTCCAAAAAGCCGAGAGAGTTCCCAATGCAAGCGGTGGCATTGACTCATGGGTTTGCACTCTCTAGTAAAGAAAAAGTACACATTTGACGTGCGTAAAAGTAGTACATTTCTGCAATTAACATTCCCATGATTTTTTAGTCTTCACTTTTTTCCGCTTCTTGATACAGATACCGGTGCTAAATCTTTATCCAATTCTTTTGTATGGTGATTCGATTTGTCAGCGGATACTATTCTAACTGTTTTACAAATACAGAAACCGGATTATAAAACGGCTCTTGAGAAGTCTCGTCGGGCTCTGAACTTCTTAGATGCATGCTGGGATATGGAAGAGGAAGTCATTGATCGAGGTTTGTCCATTTACTCTGCTCATATGATACTTTTTCTCCTTCTTTTTTTTTTGTAATTCTTGTAACTAGTACTATTAATTATGCTGTATATTCCTTTCAATCTCTGTCTCAAGAAAGTCTTCATGATTGTACAGAGAGAAGCTCATCTTTGAAGAAGACAATGTCTGAGATATTTTCAAACAGCTCTGTAAGTTCCATGCCCTTATCACTTCATGGAGCTAGTTTGGATTCCGTTTTTCAAACATCCTGAATTTCAAAAAAACCCAAAACACCCTTGGTTTATATTTGACCTCATGGTTTATTTTATAATTTTAACCGATATTTGATTTTGATGGGTTCGATTTATATGGGGGGTTTCAATGATCTTTTGTGACTACGGGGTGTGGCCGTGTGGGTTTTGAGATTTTGTTTGTTTGTTTGTTGGGGCGTGGTTTGGTTTCAGAGAAGATTGATTAGAAATGGTTGTATTTATGAAAAATATGGTTAATTTTGAATACATGATAATTTTGAAAAAAATATCATGATAAACATGATCGATTTGGACAAATAAATCATAAGAATTGTTGTTTTTTCCAAAATCTGTAATGATAAAATATGATTAGTTTTGATGGTTTTTGCAGGAAAAAATCATGATAAATATGATGAATTTAAACCACTTAGCTGTGTTTGCTTTGGTATTTGAAAAGTTTTTTGAAAAATAGTAGAGGTAATAAGTGGAGAGAGATAGATAGAAAAATATTGAAAGTAGGGAGAATCTAGGGGGAATTTTTTGAAAAAGGAAGAGAACAAGGCTCAGTGAGCTTTGTGCAAAAACATATTCCATGTATTTTTCATGAAATATTTATGTAAATTTACTATGAAAATAGATGGTTTCAATCTCATTTCTAGTTTGATGAGAGAGAGAGAGAGAGAGAGAGAGAGAGAGAGAGAGAGAGAGTTTCCATAATAAATAAGAAAAAGAAATCCCAGACGGAAAAATAAAAAAGAAAAAATGGTTTAATAAATAAAGGCATAGTTGGCCATTCTATCAATTACAAAATGGCTTGGATTTTCATTATTGTATTTGGGCTTGTAGGCCTTTGGACTTTCTGTGCTGTTTATTATATGTCTGGGCTTTTAGGCCCTCAGGTGTTGCATTGGGTTCGTCCCTTTGTCTTGATTTCAATTTTTGATTGGATATCTTTCCCATTCCCCTAATAAAATGCTATTTTGCCGTTCAAAAAAAAATTTACGAAATGAGAATATCATTATGCAAATCAGCTAAAATGGACACCCTAAATAAGTCCCCGAAATAGGATGACTATTTAATTTACCATAATAGCTGTTACTAATACATTTAGACCAAGGTTTTCTTTTACTCCTACACCATTAAGTCATAGGTAATGGCTTAACAAACCTAAAATTTCAGTTTGAACTCATCTACTTGATCGGGAAAAAAAAAAAAAAGTGTACTGATTCAATTGGCCTCCATAAAGGAAAAGGGAGAGATGGAACCACCGCCTGCGCAAGAGATGATTTGCCAAGCTGAAGATGATCTGGACAGCATCGCAGACGAATGGTAATTTCTCATTCCCCTTTTTGGATTTGAATATAGGAGTGTAGTCCAATAACCTTGCTGCGCACCTCCGAGCCGTCGGATTGTGCATCCGACGGCTCAGATCTCATCTCGGTAACCGACGATTGAGAACCGTTCATTGCCGAGATGTCGGATACACGATCCGACGGCTCAGATCTCATCTCGGTAACCGACGATTGAGAACCGTTCATTGCCGAGATGTCGGATACACGATCTGACGGCTCGGAAGTGCGCAACACGGTGCTGCACACACCATCCCCCAATTCAGTCCAATATGAAGGGGTTTTTAGTTTTTCCCCTATAGGTTCGTTTTTGTGTTTGCATTGAATTATTCGATTCTGTGGTTGATTTTGTTCTTTGGGGTTAATTTTTTTGCAGTTGCTCTGACTGCTGCTCAGACAGTTGTTTTGAGGACTTGTGCAGTTGAAAACCTCCGTTTATTTTTCCCCGGAAATATTACATAAATTTTGGGGGATGTTTATTAACAGTTAGAAACCAAGCTAGATCGATCAATCATGTCCTCTTGTTAGAGAATAGCGGAAATAGATTGTTTCTAATCCGAATTGTCCAAAACAATTTTGGACGATCGAGATTGAGCGCTTCCGTGAATAACTTATTCACGGCTCCGTGAATAAGTTATTCTCTTCTTGTTAACCAACACTTCTAATGGAACCAATGAAAAAGTTTTACTCTCATCTTTCCTCTTTTTTCCTCAATTTTTGTGACTGCTTATCAATGGCTGTATATTGTTTTCCTTTTTTCTTTTTCTTTTTGGGTAACTTAACTTGAAATAAAAATGAGGATAACCCAGGAGCAAAAAGAGACATATCCCGGGAGGAAAGAAAGAAAGGAAAAATGAAAATAAAATTGGATAACTTAAGCCAAGCGGATACAATGAACCAAATATAATGACTCCACGTACGTATTTCTAATCCTTCTAATTAGAAGAAGGGAAGGAAATACGCAGAGATGAGGTAAACAGAGGAAAAGGCATCACTTTCCTCAGCTTGTTCAATGGTGACTTTTCTTCAAATTGTAACTTGGAGGACACACCCAAGTTGGAACTGCAAATTTCGGCCATCAGAGTAATGGAGAACCAAATTCGCACTAGGCAACCAGAAGAGTACAGTTCAAGATGAGAAATCTCAATTAGACAACTCCGTCTTCCACTAAGAGTCCTTGCGATAACATGTCCAGAATCGGGGATCAAACAAACAAATAGGGACGGTGATTGTCCAAACTAAATCCTGAAGCCCAACACAGACGTGCACGCTGGTGCCCACCGTGACCGCATGTAGCTTAAATAATTACCTATGAAATGGAGAGAATTTTTTTGAGGGTGAAGAAATCAAATAGTAATTTTTTTTTTTAGTGTGGTCAAGCCTACGGGTGCTACGGTGCATCATATTGCAAAAGCACTCCAAGGAAATCATGAGTTGGATTCATTGTTCAAGGTCTATATGATGGAAATCATGAGTTGGATTCATTGTTCAAGGTCTATATGATGGGTGGGTCATTTGATCATTTTTTTCTTTATGCATTTTGGAGGGAATTTAACCCCTAAGGCTATTTTATGCGAAAAAATCTTTCAATTTTAACGGATAATTTAATTTTAATATATAACTTAATATTTTAACTTTACTGGAAACCACGAGGGGTGTATATATATATTCAATAAAGATGTTTAGAGTTTTAAGTGAAATTTTCTCAAAGTACAAAGGTGTAAATAAAAATTCTCCTTTTTTTTTTTTGATATGCAAAAATTCTCCTTTTTCAATGCTAGAAAATAAGCAAAGCTTTGCATTTATAGATACTAATGCTATGTTTGGATGAGTTTTTGAGAAATTTTGTAGGGTTATGAGTGAAAAGAGAAATGAGAGTAATGTTTGGAATTAGAGGTAATAACTGGATAAAGATAGAGAGAGAAATGAGAATAATGATTGTAACAACTCCGATTTTTAGTAATAAAAAAAATCTCGTTGTTTTATTCGAAAATGTTTTATTAAATCTTTCGTTGCGCAATAAATTGCCTTATTTCTTTTAATAATCCGTTATAATTAGATTCATGACTTACAAAATTTCATTTCCATACACTGAATAAATTGGTCAACTTCTAAAAACAATTACGCTTATATAGGCGCCTAAATATTTTCCCGAAGGGGTAAATTAAGTCTTAAAATTACCTTGATTGACTAGAAAATCCTACTTGATAAACATAGTTAGTTATTAACCGATTAATTAGTAAATCCTAACTACCATTTGACTTGGTTACATTTCTCTAACCGAAAGCAAACCGTATGAACCTTACGAACCCCTATTGAACCCTTGAACCCTAGAAATAACCTTTAGACTTGCTTGTTTAGTCTTGTCAAGCTTATCCTTCCAAAAGAGACAACCATGGCCTTGCCATGCATGCAACCCTAAAATCCTAGCCTTATCCTCCTTAGTCTTTCATCATATATGCATATATATACTGATGCTTTGACCGAGAGAGAGAGAGAGAGAGAGAGAGAGAGAGAGAGAGAGCCGAATAGGGAGAGAGGGAGAGGGAGGCCGGAGAGAAAGAAAGAGAGAGTGAGGTGTGTGTGTGTGACTTGGCAACTCCATCAAGTAACCTAGTGTACTTCCTTCATCCAACCTTACACTCAATCCATTTCTAGGCTTTTTTATACATAACCATAGCCTATCATTGCCTTCTTTCTTGCAAGACTAACCTTTCTAGGCTTAAGACCTTCATGATAACCTAGAATGTGGCCAAAAATGGAAGTGACAAGGCTTGTATGCTTGAAAGGTTTGATTGGACTTGTCCATGGAGCTAATCAATGGAAGCAATGGAAAAGGAGGGGGGCCAGCCATTGAGGGAGGGAGAGGGAGCTCCATACTTGGCTATAAATAGCCTCCTCACTCTCCAAACAATACACACCTTCAAGCATTGCTCCATCTTCTCTCTAAAAACCCTTACTGTTTTTTTCAGACAGCCTACTGTCTCCTGTAAAACCTCATTTTTCTCCTGCTTAAGCCAGTTTTTAACACCAACTTCCTTCGATAATGTTGTAGAGCACTTCGAGAGCTTCAGTTTAGACCCAAAAACCACCCCAAACGGTCCAGAAATGGCCAAGATATCGACCTCCGAAGTTCAGTGAAAAAATCTGGAAATTCCAGATCCGACCAACCCACTGTCCACTTCTTATCCCCATCTTTCTCCCACCTTAAGTCGTTTCTAGGAGCAACATTCTTCCCGAAAGTTGTAGCACACTTCAAGATCTTCAAATTAGGCTCAAGAACGACTATATTCGGCCAAATATTGACCGAGTTATCACCATCCGAAGTTCGGAACCAATTGAGAGCTCACCGCCGTAGAACTTCCAACTAACTTCGGCCCCGACTAGTTCGGATCAAGGTAGAATATTCTTATACCTCTAACTCTAAGTCGTTTATCCCTCACTCTTCAATCTTAGGTATATGAAGTTTCTAATTCCCTTAAAAGTTGAAACGCATGAAAGAAAAACGACGTTTGTTTTCAATAAGTACCAACTTAGTTCGAAAGGAGTATACTTTGATCTTTGAATTGATTACGAGTTTTAAGGCATGTTTTGCTAATAATACTTATGAATGTTTGAAAGCATGAGTAAAGATTTCTTCGAAAGCATCCGTACGTGAAACATTATGCTTTAGTAATAATTTGAATACGATTAGGTTTTATAGAGTTGAATGATCTTGTTAGTTAGATTACAATGAATGATTTAAGTCGATCTATGTATGAAAAGTCCTACCGCGGAGTCATTGCATGAAAACGAGACACGAAAACCGAGGAAATAGAAACTTAACACCTAGGGTGTGGTTGGTATGGATAAAAAAGATTTTTTTTAAATTACAAAATGACCAAATGTGGGAGTATTATGTGTATGTTGTATGCCAATGGGAACCCGGCGCGGCAGAACCATTGTGAGGATACTCAGGAACCCGGCGCGGCGGAACCGAGGTTGGGTGTGTAGCTTGGTTATCCACGGAGAGGAGCCAATGCAAGGAAATGTGTGCCAATGGGAACCCGGCGCGACGGAACCATTGTGAGGATACTCGGAAACCCGGCGCGACGGAACCGAGGTTGGGTGTGTTAAATGAAATTTTCAAAATGTTGATTTGGAAATGAAGAACGAGACACGTTCTACGATGAGTCGCGTAGAAGAAACTCGAAAAACATGGCCACCAACGTATGTTAGATTATTGATTGTGAATGTGACTTTATTAATTTACTTGGATAAAAATGCATGACTTCATGGTAATCGTTAATCCTATGATTGATTGTTAGTAATTTATGTGTTAGTATGTATGAGATTACTCTATTGAGCCTTTAAAGCTTATGGTGTTACCTTTGGTGACCCTGACATATTATATCGGTGGCGACGCTGGTATAATGTGTCAGACCTGATAAATGAACAGGGTGAACTCTACTCTTTGGAGGCCTTCGGAGCCGAGGAGCTGGCAAGAATGGAGGAAGAGGCAGAACAGTAATTAGGAACCCTAGATTTCCTCCTTTTGTTGAATAAAAGTACTCTTATGAGATTTGTGATGTAATAATGAGCTTGACTCTCTTTTTTTTTTTTGTTCGGCAAACGAAACATTTTATATAATCTCGAAGGGGTACATCGAGGGGGAAGTACAACAAGAAAAACTATCCAACCAAAGTTGGATGAATAGAAAGAACGCCTAAAGATTACATTACATTACAACTTCACTTTTCGTATCCCATCAAGATACCCTCTAAAGTCCTCCACTGTGTAAATCTTGATATCAAACTTAGTTTTTATCCACATAGCCACTCTTGTTTTGATTAAATCTGTCACTTCCCATGCCTGAGGTGATGCATTGTTGAAAATATATCCATTCCTCCCTATCCAGATAGACCAAAGGGTTGCAAAGAAACACGCCTCCCAGATACATTTCTCCAAGTTCCGAAACCGAGTCTCAAACCACCAAGATGCTAGTTCTGCTAATGAAGATGGGCATGCCCACTGGATTCTCCACCAGTCTAGTATATTTGACCAAATTTCCCATGAAAACCGACAGTGCAAGAGCAAGTGTTGAGTAGTCTCCACTTGCTCGCTACAAAATGGGCACAGAGCCAATTGAGTCTCCGAAATCAAATTCCTATTTAGGAGCACTGACCTTGTTGCAACCCTTCCTTGAATGGCCATCCACGAAAAAATTTCCACCTTCGGGGGGCTTAGGTTCTTCCACAGTGAGCCCAGAACAATATTGCGAGATTGAGTCCGAGTTTCCCATTGTTTATACACTGAATTTACAGAAAATGTCTTGTTTGCTGTCCATATCCACAATAGCGAATCAGGTTTGGATGGGTCTAGAACCACTCCATGCAAACTATGCTTCAGTTCCTCTAGTTCTTGACTCTCCCGCACACGCAGCCTTCCCCTAAATTGCAGGTCCCAGTCACCATTATCCCCTCCTACAAAGACACTGCTCAGAACTGCGTCTTTTTGAGTAGACCTCAAGTACAATCTGGGGAAGTCATCTTTAATAGCTGTATGACCTAGCCATGTATGCTCCCAAAATAGCGTATCTCGACCTGAATTTACTTGCACTTTGAATCCCTCCCGAATAGAGAAACCAAGGCTCGAATCATGATTGCCCAGTGAACAAATGTCCTTCCAAATATTAGAGGTTGAACCATTGTTTTTTATGTACGGAAGCCAACATCTCTGGTCCAAATTATATTTCCCTCGAATAACCTTAACCCAGAGTGAATCCTTCTCATTTTCAAATCGCCACCACCATTTAGTTAGAAGAGCCAAGTTCTGTTGTACCAACCTCTTGACTCCTAGGCCCCCATTTTCCTTCCTCCTGGTAATCCCTTCCCAGCTAACCAAATGCATCTTCTTCTTGTCCGGTGTATCTCCCCAGAAAAATTGCTTTTAGTTTTCAATAATATCTCCCTATTTAACGTTTCCAAAATTAGGGGCGTTACAATAATTGTAGATACGGGTGAGTAATGATTAGAAGTATGAATAATGAGTATTTTGAGTTGAGAATTTTTTTCCCAAAAAAAAGCAATCCAAACAAAACATAACACTCAGAACATGCTTTGCAGCTCAATTGATCCATCGGTCATCATAGTAGTTAAGTCCATCATCGATAACTATTGATAAATAATACTCACACATATGATTATGCTATCTAATTACTATAATTAGAACCGCTTTGTCACAGTTCCCAATTTATGCGCAACATCATGTTGATATGTACTATTATCGTTGTACATCTAAATTGTTAACCTCGTCCACTACCATCATCATTCACCGCCATCAAATTTTGAAACGTTTTTTTTGCCACAATAATCTATCATTATTTTTTGCATTATTTTTATTAAATTTCACTTTAAATCTGCTCTTATCCGTATCACTGGCTTCTATCCTATTTGTCATACTCCTTTTGTCCAATAAGCCAGTACTAAGAATTATTTTAGCTGGCGCAAATTGTTCCACAAATATTACTCCCTTCGTCCCTTTATTATAGTCCAGTATTTCATTTTGGGTTGTCCCTTAATAAGTGTTTATTTTGTAAAGTTAGTGGGTAAAAATTGGTGAATTGTCTATTTTGTCCCTAAAAGTATATTCCATTTTAAAAAGTTAGTAAGTAAAAGTGTAATGATGATGGGTAAGTATGGAAAGTGAAGAAAAAAGTTAATGTGAAAGGTATAATGATGATGTTTTTTTAATAAATTGGAGTTACGAAGCAGGACATTTAAAAATGGACGGAGGGAGTATCTATTGCCTCCATTGTCTCGACTATCCAAAATTTTTGGTACTCCCTCCGTCCCTTTTTTATAGTTCAGTATTCAATTTTGGGTTGTCCCTTAATAAGTGTCCATTTTATAAAGTTAGTGGGTAAGAGTTGGTATATTGTCTATTTTGTCCCTAAAAGTAGATTCTTTTTTGAAAAGTAAGTGAGTAAAAGAGTAATGATGATGGGTAAGTAAGGAAAGTGATGAAAAAAGTTGATATGAAAGGTATAATGATGATATCTTTTTAATAAGTTGGAGTTACGAAACAGGACATTTAAAAAAGGACGGAAGAAGTACTTTTTAATGATTTTGAATCATTTACTTTTAATGTTACTAATAAAAAAGTTTGGAGTCCGTTATTGTCCTGTGAAGATTGAAGTTGGATATCATATTATTTGTAAGAGTGCGGCCCACGTGGTTCTGATTATTAAATATCGTGGGTGTCATTTCTAGTTTAGTATTCTACTAGTGTTTACCGTGTCTACGGCACTACTCACCTTGATTTGAATTGAAATTACCATTTGAATCTTAATAGTGGCTCAAAACATTATTTTAATTTTTAGGTAGCTATAAAATTTTTAGAAAAGATAAAGAAAAATAGAGAAAATGATAACCAAAACCAAAAAAGTACTACATATCAAAGAAAGAACGAGAGAGTATGTTACCGAGGATTCCGAGTGACTCACCGGCAAGGGCGATGACTGTTTGTGGCCGGACAATCAGAGAAGAGGCTTTGATGAGAGGGAGAGAGGGTGTTTTTTTTTTGTTTTTGATCCGCAGAGAGAGAGAGAGGTGACCACTGGGTTTTTTTTTAACAACAAAACAAAAGCTGATTGGAAGGGGAAAAAAATAAATTGATGGCGTTTTTGTAATATATTTGTAAGAGTGTGAGTGCTTTCGTAAGAGAGTTGAAAAGCACACATGAGCCCTTGGATCAAATGAATCCTAGCTATTCTAACAATTTGTCCCCACACCCTTCTGTTTTATAATAGAGATTGTTGTAGATTCACAAAATAATAAGAAAAAAAAATAAAGGTTAAAAGAAAAATCAAGGGCAAAGTAAAAAAAATTTACCAACAAAAATAACATTTTATTAAGGAGAAAGAGAAATGAGATTCTAACAAAGGGTTAGAAAGCATAGCCAGTTGAGAAAAAGTCCAAACACATTTAAAAGGCCGAACCCCTAACACTTGATGGTCTATAAGCCCAATTCTTACAATAAGCACAATACAAAAAGCATAATCCACCAAAGTGGGTTAGGGCCATCCCAAGAAAACCCAAAATAAAAACCCTAATCCTTTGAGAGCCTTTTGCCCTTGTCGCCCCACCACCGCCGACCAACAATCAGATTGCAATAATCAGCCACCACCGCACAGTCTCCTTCAGCATCCACCACTCCGCCATTAGCCACCCTAGTAGAAAAGACAGTCCGATACACCCAATCACTATCGTGGGAGCTCACACTTGTAACTGAATTTAATGAATGGTAGCTAGTAACTGAATTTTATGTCTATATGTTTTTTCCCCTAGATTAATGATGTCGGTTTTTCTCTATGGCTTTCAATTAGCCAATTTTATTTTGAACTTAATGAGCTTCAACTTAAGCTTGAAAGCTCAAAACTTTACGAGTTTAAGCTCATGCTTAGAAGCTTGAGATTGACTTACATATTTCATGAGTCAAGTCAAATTTATCAAGAACACAAAACTTTAAGCTCGAGCCAGGCTTAAACAATTGGTCTCAAAAAGTTCCCAAACTCGAGCCAAGGTTAAACACATATACTAAAGAGTCGAGCCAAGCCTGAGCAATACCGTGATTGGCTTGTTTGGCTCGATTAACAACTCTAATGTAATCATGTACTTCTATTTTTGTTCTAGCTCAGAATATCAATCACTATTGCATGGTGCGCACGATGTCAGTACCGGACGGTACCAGTGGATTTCAGATAGTACTAGACTACTTTTAACTTTATTTTTCTCTTTCTATACTTAGAAGTTAATACCGGTCGGTAGGTATTGGTTAGCACCTTCCTTCTTTGCTGTTAAATTCTTGCTGGACCAACACTGCCTTTAGTCAAGATGTGGCTCTTAACCTATCTGATTGTACTTCGGACAATGCTACTCACACAACGATCTAGACACAACAACTTACACAACCTCTCACATACATGTGGGGCCCACACATAGTAGTGTGTGGAGCCCACATGTATGTGAGAGGTTGTGTAAGTTGTTGTGTTTGAATTATTGTGTGAGTATCATTTTTATTGTACTTCTTACCTTGCAAGAGAGAGGTCTCGGTTCTTAACACATTAAAAAATTTTCCGCCAACCCACCGATGTGTAGAATATTGTAGAAAAGAAAGAAAAAAACACTGCCATCAGTCAACTCTGAACGGGGAATGTCGTCGTTTACCATTTCTCTCTCTCTCTCTCTCTCTCTCTCTCTCTCACTCTGTCCAAACCAGTAGCCCAGTACCCTACGCCTTCTGTCTGTTGTTACTATTGTGGAGTACAAAACAAAACAAAAAACAAATGCGCACACTGTGCACTGCGTATCTTAGCATCAGCCCCTGCGATTCGTACGTATCCCAGGCCTTTTCATTTCAAAACGGAAACAGGGGTTTAGGGTTTTACACTGTTTTCGTTGCTTCATCCTTTATCGAGAGAGAGAGAGAGAATGGTGAACCCGAGGTGCTTCCTGGACATAAGCATTGGAGGAGAGGTGGAAGGGAGAATAGTGGTGGAGCTTTACAAAGATGTCGTCCCCAAAACGGCCGAGAACTTCAGGGCTCTCTGTACCGGTGAGAAGGGCATTGGTCCTAACACAGCCGCTCCCCTCCATTTCAAGGTCCCCTTTATTTCTCCTTCCTGTAGATATACGTGCATTGTGTCCTTGGTATCTACGTATGCGTAATGTATTTCTGTTTTCTCATGTTTGATTTCTTTCGCTTAGAATGTATTCCTGTGTTTGCGTTTGTGCTTTCTTTGCTCTCGCTCTTGCTTTCTGGACTGATACTGTCAAATCAATTGTTGTAATCTTGTTTGAACTCTATAAAAGAACTTTGATTCAGTCAGTGAATGGCGTTTTTGCATGTAAAATTAGTCACTGTAGTAGAAGGGAAAAGTAATTAGTCTTCGCAATGCCCATTGTCACGAGTGTAAACAGTGGAAGCAGGATTTGTGTCTAGCAGGGGCTCAAATCACATGCATTTTCATATTGATTATAAAACAGATATTTTATAAGTACATATTGCTACTAGCAAGGTCCGAAGAATAGACGATAAAATTTGTATGTGCGCAGCCACCGTTTAATTGTATACATGCAACCTAACTTGAAATTTGGGGACTTTTACCCCACACATCTAGAAATATAAAGAAATGTTTTCCTCTCAAAGGACTTGCAGGAGCTAATCCAATAGGATTTTTACTAGTTAAACTAAAGATCAATGTTCTAAAAGTTGCTAGGCACTAGTCGGGCGGCGGCCACCTTCGAGCGATTAATCGGTGCATGGTAATTAGTAATCGGCGATTAATTGTGAGTCGGACATAATCGGATAGGCCCCGCCAGCGATTAATCGCCAAGTAATCAGTGATTAATTCCTTGTTTTAGAACACTGCTAAAGATTAGTATAATGCGCAAGATAATTTGGAGTTGAACAGAGCCTGGGTCCCCCCTTGGGACTGCCCCAGAGTGTAAATGTCGTATAAATCCTGAAGTGGCACGGGGAGAAAGAACAAGAATCCGGCAATGCTGATTTTTTTGTGATACAGAAAGAGGAGAAGAAGACTCTAGGAATCCAAAACAAACTCCCCTAATAGTTACTCCAAGGCAAGTTTGCACATAGCATCTTATAGACTAAAGCATAAGGTATTTTTGGTACATTGGAATAAAGCTAGGATGGAGTGTTCCTTCCCTTAAAATGCTCGATTAAATGCTTGGTTTGCTAAAGAAGAATTACATTTCAAATGGTTATCGTCATTCAGGAATTTAGGTAAATGGCAATCTATTGGTGGCTAAGAAATTACCATCCATTCCTTTCTGGAATCATTCTAGTGAGTCAAAATTTGGCCAGGTATTAATAGCTAGATTCTAGGAATCCCTTGCCCTAGAAATTGCCCGAGCAAGATATGCGCAAAATATCACATTAAACTTCAAGTTTCTCAAACGAATTCCCAAAATAGTATGTTGAATTGAATACAAGGATTCCAGTTGTGTTCTAATGTTTATGCTTCTCTTAATTCTTTGAACATATAGTGAGAGGCATTGTTAGGCCCGTAGCATCACTGCTTTTGGACCTACTTTTCTTGTCTAATGCAGGTCCATATACGGCAACAATGCACTCTATTCAGGCATCTCTGTGACTACGTAGGTCTATACTTAGGGCAATGTTCCTTCCTGCAGAAAATTGTTTATTCAACTTGTATTTCGAGTAAGCTCCCAACTTTGCATATTGTGAGTGTTAAATGACATGATTCCTCTAAATGATGGGCCACAGCCCAAAAGATATCTTCATGATCTTTTTAAGTTAGAAAAATGAATTTCTTATTTTCAAAAGCGTTATGCATCCTATCATGACTCCCGATATTGTGTTTGGTGCTATGGTGCACCCTTGTGTATCCATAACGGAGGGAGTGCATATTCTCCCAAAGGGAGTCCACAAATCATATTTTCCCACACTCGTCCATTGTATGTGCAATGAGATATGACGCCTGAGCAAGTGCATGTTTCTTGGTTTATCTTTGCTTATTGTCCTATTTGGCTGCTGCTGCTGGCTGCTGCTTCGTCTCCCACTTCCGTTCCTTTCCAAGATGCACAAAATTGGGAGTTTTCTTTGCAGACATGAAACAGGTTATGTGTTTGCCTACATGGAATGCTCCACAAATACTGCTGCTCTCGATAATATAGATTCGTTATTTCTAGCTCCAGAAATTATTAGATCCTTTTTTACTTCAGTTGTAGCTAATTACCTTGTTTCATTGGAGCAAAACTTTAATACTACATTACTGCTAAATTATATTTGTCTTGCTGAGCTATCTGTTTGCTAAATGCTAATCATAGCTCAGTATTCCTTGCAGGGTTCCTGTTTTCATCGCATCATAAAAGGCTTCATGATACATGGTGGAGACATATCTGCTGGGAATGGCACAGGTGGAGAATCCATCTATGGCCTGAAATTTGAAGATGAAAATTTTGAGCTAAAGCATGAAAGAAAAGGAATGCTCTCAATGGCTAATGACGACAGTCCAAATACCAATGGATCTCAGTTTTTTATTACTACCACTAGAACTTCTCATTTGGATGGAAAGCATGTTGTTTTTGGGAGGGTAATCAAAGGGATGGGGGTGGTTCGTTTGATTGAGCATGTAACTACAGGTGAATATTATTGTCCGACTCTTGATGTTGTAATAGCGAATTGTGGAGAAATTGCAGAGGGGGAGGATGATGGGATCTCTAACTTCTTTAAAGATGGTGATGCGTACCCTGATTGGCCAGCTGACCTTGATTTCAAGGAAGATAAAATTTCTTGGTGGATGACTGCTGTAGACTCCATTAAAGCTTTTGGAAATGAACATTTCAAGGTAGATGTCAAAAACATTTTATTAATGTGAACTTTTTCTTCTCTCTTCCTCTCTCCAAAAAAGGAGAAAATTTCCAACGCATGTGTTGGTAATGACTCATGAGCTCACTCCAGTAAAGTATACAATTGATGTTTGTAACAGTAATACATTTCTGTGAGTAACATTCTAAATTATTTTAGTCTTCGCTTTTTTACACTTCTTGATATGGATACCAGTGCTAAATGCTAATCCAATTCTTTTGTATGGTGATTCCATTTGTCAATGGATACTATTCTAACTGTGTTTCATATGCAGAAACAAGATTATAAAATGGCTCTTAGGAAGTATCGTAAGGCTCTGAACTACTTAGATGTATGCTGGGATATGGAAGACATGGATCAAGGTTATCCGTATACTTTGTTAATATGATCTTGTATTTTATAATTCTTTTAACTAGTATTACTGATGCTGATACATACCTTTCAATCTTCTCTCTAATGAAAGTCTTGATGATTGTATAGAGAAAAGCTCATCTTTGAGGAAGACAAAGTCTCAGATATTTACAAATAGCTCTGTAAGTTTGGTACCCTCTTTCAATTCATGAAGGTAGTGCGGATTCCGTTAAAGGAACATATTAATATTGGGGGCAGCTTTCTTATCTCAATGTTTTCATTATTGTTTGATATGCTTTCACAATAGCAGATATAATACTTTTGGACCATAGTCCATACAGGCTTTCTTTGTGTGTGTGTGTCCATCTTCACCATTAAGTCAGAGAGTAATGTCTTAACAAGTTTGTACTCATCTACTTCATCGGGGGGAAATGTGCACTTATCCATCTGAATGTCTTGTGAGTTAACTGGTACTGCCCACCTTGACTTCTGTTATCCTGCCCTTAAATTTGTGCAAGTTTTCTCACTTTGATTTGTTTGAGAATCCAAAAGTTTGTCACTGGCTCCAATTTGACCCAATGCATACTGAATGAGAAAATCCCTTTCTAACTTATTAGTAAAGCCTAAACATCCTTATGGCAACCTAAATCGCTAACATTTTCAGGAGGAAATCAACTTTCTTGAGTGGTTCATTCTTCTTGTGTTTTGGACCATTTGTGATTATGCCTTCAACTTTGTAACTCTCTTAATACTGAGTAGAGAGGCCATTATTGGTGCAATGTAAAAGCTCGGACTCTCAAACATGTGGAAGGTCCAGTCTTCGCAAAGCTCCTTTACCATCTACCACGGTGGCCAGCCTTGGGGGTGCCGGCTAACCTAATTGGCAAAACTAATACTAGTAAAATACTTTTCCTGTTCATCTGTAATTGAACAAGAATATTAAATGTGACACTTTGGCTATTGAGTTTCTCTCCAATTTCAATGTGACAAGTCTTCCTAAAGGGTTTGGTGGTAAACACATTTCATTTGGTCCTGTAGAAGGACACACTTGCATCAATTTTATCAAGAGAAAACTTGGGGTAGGTTAAGCATATAATCATTACTCTTCAAGCCAGTAGGAGCAATGAGCAACATGGGATCCGTCATAGATTAACTACGATGGTTTATGGAGATTCCTAACTTTCCAGTGTTTTTTTATTCTACGTACATATACCCCAGCTTGATCAGCTTATTTTGCAGTAACTTGTCATTTAGTAGCCATCATCATTTTCTGCTCTTTTCCTTGTTGGATCCAATGAAGTGGCATTTGGTAAAACTTATTACATATTAGGTTAATTATCAGCTATGGTGCTGTTCAATTCCGATGTTAACCTATGTTACATGGACTAGGGTGTGAGTATTGGGTGCAGGTGCGAGTCCAAGCATCGGACCTTCCTAGACTTAAATCTTAGGATACTCGGCGATGTTGGGATTAAAAGGCGGAAGCACCCAAGAACCGAGATTCAAATCGCAACCAATGGAAGTACGATGAAAAATAAAACAGAGAGACACGCGAGAATTACGTGGTTCGGCAATAACACGCCTACTCCACGGAGAGGATCCCGTTCTTTCACTATGAGAATTTCCGTACAAGTACACTTGAGTATGAAATAACCCACACCTAACTCTTATACACTCACTCATACAAGAACACACTCTCACCAAGTACTAGACTTGACTCTTGCAAATGCACTGTTTTTCTCCACTCTCTGCCAAAAACTCCTTCATTCATGCCATTATATAAGCAATTAACCACCAACCAATTAACCCCTGCATTAATAACATTTTACATGTTCCCATCAAGGAAGTTGGAAGGTCACACGGCAAGAAGGAAATCAGCCAACACCAGCTATCACTTCGGTTCCAGAGACAAAAAAACCATGTGCAAGATTTATAATTAAACTGGAATTTGAACCATCCGAACAGGAGCTATGTCCCCAAATTGAGTATGGGTACGGGGACACATCCTGAACACTTGTTTGTAGTATATATTGCATAATTTTTCCAAATTATGCTCCATAAATAATACTTAGAAATGTACTTAAACAAGAAGGGGCTTAGAAAAAACAAGAGGATCCGAGTGTCCAAAATGGATCCGGGTGTCGGACACATTGACACGGGCACTTGAGCCAAAATGAAGGATCCATGTAACATAGATGATAACTGTTAAGAGTAGTTGTCCCACATTGCTTGGGTATGCAATAGGAGAGCACTTAATAAAATTTGGTACCTCTCCGCTCATTGCCAATTGGTTGAGTTAGACATAAAAGTTTCCACATGATATTATAACGAGTCCATTTCATCCCAAATTTTATAACAAAGATAAAATCAAGCCCACACCCCATGATGGACCCAAAAAAAAAATTTGCACGATGATAGGACCCAAAAAGTGGCCACACATGACAGACCAAAATGCGGCTGCACCTGAGGCGGGTGTTAGAGTAGTTGTCCCACATTGCTTGGGTATGGAATGGAAGATCACTTGAGAACATTTGGGAGGCACTCAATGCCAATTGGTTTTGAGTTGGATATAAAGTTCCCACATTAACCATGTCGTTTGGCCTACAAATTTGAAGGTATCTTTGGGTAGCATATCTCTAGCTCTACACTACGGAAAATTGTGCTTTCTTAAGACTTTAGTTTGTGTCTCCTAGATATATGGTTGTAAAAAATCACTACTATTGTATCACATTTTTGTTGGATCAATATCCTGCCTCCATTGGAAATTGGGTCAACAGTAAAGCACCCATCAGTACTTTTCCTTTCTGGTGATTATCGTTTCTCCCATTTCAATTTCAGTAAGGGATTATTACTTATCAAAAAAAAAAAAAAAAATCAGTAAGGGATTATTATCATTAAGTCTTGTTATATCTTGTTTAGCTGTTTAACAAAGTTAATCTCCATGTACTCATTTTTTATTTGTCATTTCTTGTATTATCTCTTCAGTTCTTTTTTCGCTTAGTAGCATAGAAAACGGAGTAGAACCAGATATAAGAGAAGCTCCCCACGGTTCCTATGTAGCAATTATAATAGGAGTATTTTTTTTAGTACCATCCATGTGGAGCTTAATAAATCAATTAAGCACACTTTTAGAAGCTTTCCTATAGAGATTCTGACATTCTGTAAGCTAAGAGTTTCTCTAGTTTTGAATCTGCAATTTTACCCTTTGATGCTGTTTTTTTTGAAAGGCGAAAATTTTATTAATCTCTGAAATTGTTACAAAGATTAATAGGACAAGGAATGATGACATCATAACCCTAACCTGAGACCTATACAGGAGCTACGAAGCTAAGGGTAATCCTATGTCCATCCGAAATCCAAACCCAATTTTGGCAAGATACCAAAAAATGGGGAATCAATTGGGACAAAGCCCACGCACCCGATGGTCTAAAAACTTAGATAAAGGAAATTAAGCCCAAACACCTAAGGGCCTAGAAGCCCAAATAAATAGGTCAAAGCCCAACAATGAAAGCACAAACACAGAAACCCTAGCAATACACCAACCAAATACCGCCACGGCAACACCGCGACGCTGGTCACCCACCCACGCCCAGACAGCCAAAGCACCACGCCAAAACTAGCCGGGCCAAGCCGTGAGCGGCAAATCCCCACCACGCCGTTAAGCAATAAGTGGAGATACCCAGCAGTAATCCTGATGGGGGACTTGCAAACAACGCCACCCACTGCTGCCGCTGTGAACAAAACTTGCCGTTAGGCCGAACCGGCAACCCCAACTGAGTATACCGGTGGTTGATACTTAGTAGCTTGAAGAATTCAATAGGTGGCTGAACCTGTAATTATGCATTACCGATGTCGTTATTTGTTCTGTATTATCAACACTGTTGAAGTTTGTGATTGAGTACATGCTGTTGTTTTAACAAAAAGAAAAAAGGTGGAAATTGGTCTTAGTTGCTTCCTGCATTTTGTCTTCTAGTGTGCTTTCCTTGAGTAATCACTTGTCACTAATTCACTGCCTATTATCGATGTGGTGTTTCCTTTGTCTACCTAATGATGCATTACATTCCTGCTTCAGGCCTGCAAATTGAAATTAGGAGATTTAGAAGGAGCATTATTGGACACGGACTTCGCATTGCGTGATGCAGATGATAATGTGAAAGCTTTGTTCCGCCAAGGCCAGGTTGGTATTCTCGATAAATAAGAATTATAAATGACCGTAGTCCCATCTTTACAGCTAAAACAAACGAACAATTTGCATTTCAAAAATCTTGTGTGTTTTTTATCCCCTCTTAGCATCTGTTTGTTTCACGAGTTTTGTACTGCCTTCATGACTGCAGTTTGCTAGTATACTAAATACAGTAGCACCCGCATTGGTATTTGCATATATTATGTTCAAAATTTAAAACTAGGTATTACTACTGAATTAAAAAGGTTTTTGGAGTGGGAATTACCCAAGCATGTACAGTTGAATAATCCTCCATGCACGAAATTAAATAATCTTCAATAAGTGGTGGGCATGTTGAAGAAATGTTGGATTCTTGTGCTGGGAGGAATAGCAGTACATGTCATGTTAATGGTATTTGTGAAGTTACTTTAAACATGTGTAATGTGTTGTTGGTCATCCCTTTATCAACAAACTAATTACTTTCTAAACAATGATCTTGAACAAATCAGCTTATTAATCCAAAAGTGCATATATCTTTTTTGAAGTTTTTATATTTTCGCTAACTTGCACCTACATTTCATTTATTATTTTCTGGTAACTCCAGTTCCCCTTATTGCCTCTTAAGAAACGTTGCAAACCTTTGTTGTGGGTTCTTTCAGTTTGAATCAGTTATTCTACCCATCAAATTGTTTGAAATGCCCCCTGTAGACCACTAGCCAAGTAACTTGTTGGAATCTAAAACCATTGCCCAAAATGCTTGAGCCCCAGTTATAGTAGCTTACAAGGTTGATTTTATTTGCAAGATCACCCATGTAGACTTCCAATGGGTTGGGATGTTACAAACTCCCCACGTTTATATTCTCGCATCCCCGCAAGGTTGAGCACTAGAGTCTCCCAACTTTACCCGGGTCTTCTCAAACTGGCCATGGTCACCATAGCCTAACCTGAGCCTTTTCCCTGGGCTTCACCTTCGTCTCCCTGCAGCTGCCAGGCCACAGGACTTCCTTGAACCCACATCCTTGTGTAGATCATTAGCCCACTAACTTGTTGGGGCTTAACAACATGGCCCCAAATGTTGTAGCCCATGTTATTTGTAGAGTAGCTTACATGGTTGATTATACTTCTAAGATCACCCATGTAGACTTCCAATGTGGGACCCACATCCTTGTGTAGATCACTAGCCCACTAACTTGTTGGGGCTTAACAACATGGCCCCGAATGTTGTAGCCCATGTTATTAGTAGAGTAGCTTACATGGTTGATTATACTTCCAAGATCACCCATGTAGACTTCCGATGTGGGACGGAGTGTTAGATTATCTCGATACGTTGGTGTGCATCGCCGAATTTTTTGTTTGAAGTGGATAGGCTTTGCTAACATTTAGGAATACAGTTCTTTGTAAGCAGTTTCGT
Source organism: Rhododendron molle (assembly GCA_025413875.1). NCBI lineage: Eukaryota > Viridiplantae > Streptophyta > Magnoliopsida > Ericales > Ericaceae > Rhododendron > Rhododendron molle. The sequence goes on along the minus strand of CM046395.1, from coordinate 13,279,551 downwards.
ACAGCACTGACTGCATAAATCTGAAGCATGCTGAAATATTGTTCAAGGACGGCATCATCTTTCCTTTATCTATTTGTTAGTGTGAGAATTGAACCCAAAATTTAACAGTTGCAATATAACCAGTAACATTCGAAACTTTGCATCACTAGGTGCATACTATCTCATTATTCCGTCTTAAATTGTACTGATTTTGTCCCTCTTGAAATACATTTTTTTTCACCTTTTAGTCCTAGACCCAGTGTAAGTTTCAGCACAGCATTTGTTTCTTGTAGTACAGTTTGCCCCTACACCATCCCATCACGCATACCTTTGAGACAAAGGAAAGTATCTATTGCCTCTGTTTGCGCAATCTATGGTAATGTTTGATGATTGCATTTCTGCTAATTGTCAGGCATACATGGCACTTAATGATGTGGATGCTGCAGTCGAAAGTTTCAAAAAAGCATTGGAGTTGGAGCCAAATGATGGTAATTCAATCTGTAATCAGGATTATTAATTTATTAGCAACATGTTTTGGATTGCTGGCTTGGGGTTCAGATTACCTAAATAAGGGCGGAATTAGCTGGCGCTGTCTATGGCCTCCTGAATGGATAATAAAAGATACTTGGAACTTTTTTTGTTAAACTGCTTGCATTTGTTGTGGAGCTCTAAGCCTTTCTAGTTATGTTTTTGAACACCTTATGCTTTTAAGATGTGGAGTTTAGGAAAGCTAGAAGAAAAGGAAGAGAGAAGAAAGCAAAATATCTGGTTTCCTATATACTTCCTCTCTCTGATAAACTTCTCTGGAGTTCTGAGGAACTGAAAGCATATGAAGAGAAAGAGAAGGAAAAATGACAACTAGAAAAGTAATCGTGTCTCCTCATAGTCTCTTTTGCCCCTAAGTTTCCGTGGTGACCAAACAAGAAAGAGTGATTCCTTAACATTTCCTTCCCAGTTCCCAAAGCCTTCACGAATAGAAGACAACTGTACTGTGTTGCAATTAGTGCTCAGGAAACCAGAAGCCTATCTATGTTTTATCCGGCCTTTGCCCCACTATCAACTGCACACCCGATGAAAAATCATGCTGTTGTTGGGCTTTTAGTCAGTTAACTAAGAAGCACGTGTAAGGATGTATCCCAACCCACCAACTAAAAGGAAAAAGTAACAACTGTTTAGGAGTAAAATTCACTCATTCATGTGTTACGCAGGAAAAATAGGGAGAGATATAGATGAAGATCTCTGATATTGGTACAATGTTAGGAATGATTGTGTACTTACTTTCTAATTCTATCTTTCAGGAGGAATAAAGAAAGAGCTCGCTGCTGCAAAGAAGAGAGTCAGTGACATCCTTTGATATGCAATTATGTTCCATTTTATTCTTTTCCTTCATCTTCTGTGCCTGTTTTTCGCTTAGTTTTCTTGAGTCCATTTTGATATTTCTAAAAAATGTCACAGATTGTTGATAGACGTGACCAGGAGAAAAAAGCTTACTCAAAAATGTTTCAGTAGAGTTCATGCAGTAACATGGTATATTGGGTACGTTTTGGTTAGCTTTTATTCGTGTAGGAATCAATTTTGGCTCTCCGTTTTTCCTCTTAACTTCTGGCTGGTCTTGCAGGAATGGTCTAATTTTCAACCTTTAGGTCACATGCTACATCAGAGGCTCGGCTTCAGGCTTTTTCATATGGAGACTTTGTTTGGCTTTAAGAGGCCAAAGGTGTGTACTGGGATCAAACCTCTTGTTAATGAGGTTAAACATTCGTAGATTTTGTGGTGTTTGATTATTTACTAACAACAGAATGGTTGCCCATAGCTTCAAGTTGAGATTGTTTATATTTTGGTCTCAGTGATTGCAATCTAAGAAGCACAGAGACAGTCAGACAGACACACACTCACGTCATTTTTTCAAAAAAATTAGGATACAGTTACGTTCAATATGAAATAAGGAAAATGCTAAGCACAGCCCTTCATGTGGTGGATAATGTGCAAATAGTGGATAGATGTCCAAGAAAAGTGTATGATATCTGTGGAAGTATATATCGATATCCGTGAGATTTGTATAGGAATACAAAATTGTTTGACATTACATGCACATAATCCATTGCCTAGTTGGCGGTGGTTAGCAAGGCCAATGAAATAAAAGAAGTTTCATATTTCTGTTGGTATGGTTATATGTTATAAATGCGTGAAAAGAGAAGAAATATTTTCGAAATTGTATTAGGCATATATGACACAATTTATAACCTAAAGATCTATGAACAACAATGAGTATCAAATACTAAATAGCTACATATGGCAATTTGGACCATGCCTGAACTTTTTCAAATTTCATTCGAACCTCCTAGTGTGTTCTAGCCTATGAAGCTTGGCTACTTCTAAAACCCTATCGCTACACGTACCTATAACGTACCGGGTACTGGTACTTTGCATGGTACTTCTAAACACCTATCGGGTACATGAAACACGTACCGAAAATGTTCTTAATGGCTTTTGTCATACCCCACTATATATCAAGCCATACCTAACATAGAGATGAAGCTAAGTTGATAAGACTTCTTCGTTCTATGCTTAGCATAATTATAGGACAAGGATTTTGGTCCATAGGTTCTTTAGTATAATGGCATTAAACTCTGTTTTGAATCTTAAGTTTGGTGTTCGACAATTATTGATGTTGGACTCTTAACCCCCGACTTTTAGCTCTTCCCTTATTTTGAAGCGTAATCATGACGTGTGGTGCGTTGCTCTAAATTATAAAAATACATTTGTTAGTCATACCCCAACCCTACCCGTACCCTACATTTTTTAGGTTTCGCGGCATCGATGTACCCGTACACGTGTTTCTCAGGTTCTAGCATATCCATAACATGCTCCTTGCCTGTCAAACTTGAAACCTATAATGAAAAAGGTTGACGTTATTTGGAGTGTCCGACTGTGTCCTTACTTCTTAGATTGGAATAAGGTGATGATATCAATGCTTATGATAGGAAGTCTCTGGATTATTATACCTGAGCCAAAGATACTCTCTTTGGTGTCTATCTGACTGTTTTATTTTTTCCTTTTGTATAATTCCCCAGGTTTTGTTGGAAAGCAAGGAAACCTTATGGCGTTATCAGATAGTTGAACAGCAACTGTGGTAGGCTTAAAGCTCGAATCACATAGTGTCCTGAACATTTTTGTTCCTCCTAAAGATAGTTGTAGCACTTCATTAAATTCCATTACAAGCTGAAATTAGTTAATATCTGATGATTATATCTGTATCATCCAAACAGTCTTGTTATCTACCATACTAGAAAAGTTCCGATGCAAGCGAGAATGGATGGTTTCAAGAACTAATTTGTGTTGTTACTTATTGATCTTCTCACTTGTTGTAGGGGGTTACCCTGGCTAGAGTCACTTTTAACATGGCTCGAGCTTGAGGGATATAATGCGACTCACTTGAGCTCCCACCCATAGCCTTGAATCTTATTCTTTGACATCTCGTTGTACATTTCTGACAAATTTTTTTTTACTTCTTTTCCGTAACATTTTGTCACTATCCGATTATTTCAACCTTCTTAGAGCCAATTCTCTACTTGCCTCAACCACGAGCCTTTGTCCCACGGACACTGAAACTCACACCATTCCTCGAGTGAAGTCTCCTCTTGGGCTCTTCTTGTTAATGCCAGAATATCATTATGATTTCCCCGCACGTCTCTTTCTTTATATTTGTTCCTCATTCTTGTGTGATGATGGGACTTCATTTGCTAGCTCTTGTTGAAAATCTAATAGCAGATAACTCCTTTCAAAGTTGTCCATGACTTAGGTTCCTGTTCGCATTGCGAAATCTCTCTATGTGCGGGTGAATCAACTGGCGATTGGTGTATAGCATGCTAATACATTTTTGGGACCCTAAGAAAAATGTCCGGATAAGGTGGTTTAGGTCATCAAACACATTACATATATAAGAAAAGAAGCATTGTGGGTGCCTTTATTGCCCTCTCTTATTGACAAATAATGGGAACCATGTAGATAGATTAAAAACGTTTTCATGGCAAAAGCCTAATCCTGAAATGGCGTTTTTAATTGGCTTGCCGGAGCTTCTTTTCTTCGGAAAGCAGCTTTGCAAAGCGGATAAGAGCCACTTCATTCGTACCTTCTCCTTGAACTTCATCAAACCTGCCCGTCTCCAAATTCACCCTGGAGACTGGCTTCTTTAACAGGTCGTTTCCGATTTGCACAAGCTTCTGTAGATTCTCCGTGGTAGCAAAATCTACTGAAGATGCATCACCAGTTAATGTGTCGTCCTGTCCATCAAACATAAAGACTTTATTAGTAGCATATAGTGTTTTGGGAGAAAATCTTTATTATGGAGGTTTCGTAAATAAAAGTTTACGGAGCTCAATCTCGGCCGTCCAAAAGTGTTTTGGACGATCCACATTAAAAACAATCTATTTGCGTGAGTAGATAATTTATTTGCACAAAATTTTTAATCTGTGCCATTCAATGCCGAAACGAACGGCTGAGATCGTTCTGCTCCATAAAGAGCTACTTTACAGCGGTTCCGTGAATAAGTATATCTCGTGTTTTGGATATGTGCATCAAACATTGACATTAGATCAACCGAAGATGTGCTCATTGTCTCTTTTGTTCCGATGCACTTCCAATAACATGGTTGTACTTCCAAAATTCAGAATTTGTATATTTCGAGATTCTCGCCACAGTGTGTTGCTAAAACCGCGTTGAAACTGAATTCCGGTGGAATAATGATCCACAATCATTGGCCGAGCAAAAAAAAGGATCCACAATCATTGTACCTGAATTCGAAGGTAGTTCTTTTTGCAATGGAGAGATTGGAAGAGAGTGGAAACGTGAATATCGACCATATCTGAGCTTGCATCGCCGTACACATCAAACATTGGCGTCGCGCCATTGTCATAAACCCAGCTGAGCAGACCCCATTTGGAGGCTTTAGCTGCACTATACTTTCCTGCCAGCTTGGGCGATCCAGTACCCAATGATAGGACTAACATCCTGCTGCCCTCCATGGGTTTCATGTCAATGAACTTAAATTTTCCCATCAGGATTGCTTTGGAAATGTGAGTTATGGCCATTAAAGTCTGTGAGTTTTGTCAGCATCATCTTGTTAGTTATGTTCTAGAAAGCAATTGGTGATTTTGTAACACTATAAAATCAAGTACTCCTTAACTCACAGGGTTATTTGCTGCTACCCCGCCATCGATAAGATCAAAACTTCGAGTCTTTCCATCTCCATCCTTAGTCTCAAAGTAATGTGCCGGAAGAAACGTGGGAGCTGCAGAAGTGCCGAGGCAAATATCTGATAGCAGGGCATTCTTTGAAACATTTTCCTTTCCCTGTTGAGACATCTCAAATTATTTTAGACTATACTAATTTCATAATTGTAGCTTTTGTGAAATTCCAACGATAATGTACAAAACTTGATTTTTTTGGTTACTAGGATCATACATCATCGGTGGAGAAGATTACTGGTTGAAGCCGTTTGATGTCGAAAGCTGGTATGATCACGTCAGTTAGGGTTTGATTTATGGTGATGTTGCCTAGAAGCTCCTGTGTCAATGACCTCAGGTACTTCCCGTCATATTTGGGCCCGGTTACCGCACCAAACAAGCTTTTAACCTTGGTGATGAAGTTGTTTCGGCTAATCAAAAAAACTAGTTACTGATCCATTCACCAAACACATTGTATGTATTGATTTAGAAAAGGATATCACTTACTGATCAAACAGGTCATCCATAGACCAGGGATCTGGTCAGTGGGTCACCAAGTTCGATCATAATCATTGTGGGCTCACTCCGAGCACACAACAGTGATCAAGAACCATTCATATTTCATATTCCTTTGAAACTAAATTGATCGGACAATAAGCTCAAAACTTGACCAAGCTGGACCCATTGTGCGAGGAGAATGAAACTTTGCAGGGACAAAGAAACTTTTCAGGAGGAGCAATTCATAAATTTCTTTAAATACGAAGTTGTTATTCACCTGCTTTGTGGGAAGATCTTGGGACAGTTCTCCATGTAGAAGTTGTTGATATCCTTGGCGGCGTATAGCGGACGGTTGTCCTTGTTCGGAGCAGTAATCATGGTGGTCACTAAACCACCGGTGCTAGTTCCAGCAATCACATCAAAATAGTCTGCAAGTCTGACATTGGCTCCATCCAATTCCTAGAATAAGTCGATTTACAAAAATCGGAACCAGAAACAATTTCGAAAAGTTCATAAAACAGAAATCAAACTGAGCTACAACTGTTTGATGAACTAATAGTACCTGAAGCTTTGTTTCAAGAAAGCCAAGAATGGTGCCTGGAATCATTCCTCTAATACCCCCACCATCTATACTTAACACTGTCGCCATGTTTCCTTTAGTAAGCCCTGAAGCCATTTGAGGTTTTAAGAAAAACTGAAGGGCTACTGCTAGAAAAGTTATTGCAATGAAGAAATTTGTCTGTTGATTATTATGCAATTTTCAAGATGATGGACTGATCAAGAATTTATAGCCAGATAAAATGGAGAAGATGAGATCTGTAGCCTGTTGATCGATACGGGTCAGTCACCAAAGGGACATCATGATTTCCATGTATGTACAAATTTGTGTATATATGGTTCTGTATGTGTTTTGGGAATTACTGTAAGCACAGCATTATTGATCAATTTGGTCCAGCCATCTTTTCTCTTTGTGTAGAATTGACTTGGGAACTTTGTTTGCTAGCCAATTTTTTCGTCTTTATTAAAAAAAATTTTGGATTTCAATAATAATTTTTTACTTTTTAGATTCTTCTTGTCATAACGATGCAATAATCTCCAAAAAAATGACGAAAACCTAACAAATACGAAAAAAAGTGAATAAGGACAAAAAAAATAAGCCAGTTAGCTTATTTAGCCGAACGGGGCCTAACATTCCTTGGCTTTTGTTTGAAGTTTAGTTTGAAATGAAAAATTGGTTCAACTCGAAAGAATGAGTTTAAAGGTTACAAAAGTTGGTATGGAAGACTACAAAGACTAGAGATGGACTTGGCAAATGGCGTACTCGATAAGAGAAAGTCTAGTAACACAATAACAGGTAGAATATGCACAACATGCTTATGTGGCAGTGGATCATTGGCAACTCGGTGAATTGCTAGTTTTCAACTACCAAGGAGATACTGTCACATAGACATATTAAGCAAAATGTTGTCCCGCGAACACTGAAACTCTTCTTTGGTTCCTGTTCACATTGCGATATCTCTCTTTGTTCGGTGGTGTTTAGTTGACATTGAGGCGCGTGTCAAGAATGTTCGAACATCCTATCATGATCATGATTTGTTATCTTCATACCGCATTGTATAGAAATGCATGTCTCATCCGTTGTTAGACTGGTTCAGATGCCTTTCGAATGGAGAATTTACTGGGTGGTCTTGGGTCATTGTTATGTGGTGTTCAATTTAAACGCCGGTCTATAATTTTTGTGCTGGTATTTTTCCCATACCGGTGGATGAATCAACTGGCGATCGGTGTATAGCACGCGAATACATTTTTGGGACCCTAAGAAAATTGTCCGGATAAGATGGTTTAGGTCATCAAACGCATTACATATACGACGTATAAGAAAAGAAGCATTGTGGGTGCCTTTATTGCCCTCTATTATTGACAAATAATGGGAACCACGCAGATAGATTAAAAACGTTATCATGGCCAAAGCCTAATCCTGAAATGGCATTTTCAATCGGCTTGCCGGAGCATCTTTTCTTCAGAAAGCAGCTTTGCAAAACGGATAAGAGCCGCTTCATTCGTACCTTCTCCTTGAACCTCATCAAACCTGCCTGTCTCCAAATTCACCCTAGAGACCGGTTTCTTTAACAGGTCATTTCCGATTTGCACAAGCTTCTTTAGATTCTCGGTGGTAGCAAAATCTACTGAAGATGCATCACCAGTTAATGTGTCGTCCTGTCCATCAAACATAAAGACTTTATTAGCATATAGTGTTTTGGATATGTGCATCATACATTGACATTAGTATGATCTACCAAAGATGTACTCATTGTCTCTTTTGTTCCAATGCACTTTCATCAGCATGATTGTGCCTTAGAAATTCAGAATTTGCATATTTCAAGATTCTTGCCACATTGTGTTTGCTGAAAGCGCGTTGAAACTGAATTCCGGTGAATAAGGATACACAATCATTATACCTGAATTCGAAGGTAGTTTGTTTTGCAGTGGAGCGATTGGAAGAGAGTGGAAATGTGAATATCGACCATATCTGAGCTTGCATCGCCGTATATATCAACCATTGGCGTCGCGCCATTATCATAAACCCAACTGAGCAGACCCCATTTGGAGGCTTCAACTGCACTATACTTTTCTGCTAGCTTGGGCGCTCCAGTACCCAATGATAACACTAACATCCTGCTGCTCTCCATGGGTTTCATGTCAACAAACTTAAATTTTCCCATCAGGATTTGTTTGGAAATGTGAGTTATGGCCATTAGAGTCTGTGAGTTTTATCAGCATCATCTTGTTAGTTATGTACTAGCTAGAAAGCAAATTGGTGATTTTGTAACACTATAAAATCAAGTACTCCTTAACTCACAGGGTTATTTGCTGCTACCCCGCCATCGATAAGATCAAAACTTCGAGTCTTTCCATCTCCATCCCTAGTTTCAAAGTAATGTGCCGGAAGAAACGTGGGAGCTGCAGAAGTGCCGAGGCAAATATCTGATAGCAGAGCATTCTTCGAAACATTTTCCTTTCCCTGTCGAGACATCTCAAATTAATTTAGACTATACTAATTTCAGAATTGTAGCTTTTGCGAAATTTCAAAGATCATGTACGCACTTCACTTTTTAGGTTAATAGGATCATACATCGTTGGTAGAGAAGATTACTGGTTGAAGTCGTTTGATGTCGAAAGTTGGTATGATCACGTCAGTTAGGGTTTGATTTATGGTGATGTTGCCTAGTAGCTCCTTTGTCAACGACCTCAGGTACTTCCCGTCATATTTGGGCCCCTTCACCGTGCTAAACAAGCTTTTAACCCTGGCGATGAAGTTGTTTCGGCTAATCAATCAAGAAACACCAGTAACTGATTCATTCACCAAAAACACATGGTAACTTGTATTGATTTAGAAAAGGATATCACTTAATCAAAGAGGTCATCCATAGACCAGGGATCTGGTCGGTGGGTCACCAAGTTCAATCATGGTCATTCTGGGCTCACTCTGAGCACACAACGGTGATGAGAACCACTCATATTTTAGGTCGCTCAAAATAAGTACGTTTCTTTTAGGGCTGTAAATAAGCTGAGCAACTCGCGAGTTCGGCTCGGTAAGGACTCGGTTTGGCTCGGTTCGAAGGATAAACGAGCCGAGCTCGATTTTGCAGCTCGTTTGATAAACGAGCCGAGCTCGAACCTAGCAGGGCTCGGCGCAAACCTGTTTGCCTCGGCTTGAAATATATAGGTTCGGCTCGGCTCGGCTCGAACATGCCAATATATAGGTTTGCGAACAGGTTCGTCTTGGCTCGAAATATATAGGTTCTTCTCGGCTCGGCTCGAACATGCCAATATTCGGTTCGACTCGGTTCGTTTAGCCAATTTTTCAATATTAAGGCCTAAAAGTTGACGAATTCGAGCCGAGCCAGCTCGTTTATTCCAGACCGAATACTAACGAGCCGAGCTCGAGCCGAACTTTTCCTGCTCAATTCGAACTCGAGCCGAGCTCGTACATACATGTCAATATTCGATTTGGCTCGGCTCGTTTACACCCCTAGTTCCTTTAAAACTAAAAATTGGTTGGACAATAAGCTCAAAACTTTCCCAACTGCAAGCTGGACCCATTAGTACAAGGAGGACTAGGGTCTTCCCCGTTCGATAAACGGGGATGGAAAAAAAAAAACATCAGTGAGAACCTTTTTCCTGTGGTCGTGTGCATAAGTGGGTTACTCGCTTTTCTCGCAAAAAAATTAGGAAAATTCCACAACAGTAATAAAAAGCAAAGATAGATAGAAAGAAAGAAGATAGTTTCATGCAAAATAAAGTATAGTATATGTTTGTTATGTTATTGATTGAACTTAGTTTCTTTTTCAAACAAAATAAATTATATAATTTAGGTTAAAATGTGGAATAATGAATAAAAAGATGAAAATTTGAGAAAATTCCATGTAGGAGAGATAGCTAAGGGGAGAAAGCTTTCTTTTATTTTAGGTAACTACATTTTTATAGTATATATAGTATAGATAAATGTAACTTCCATAAATTTCTTTATAGTATGTACATTTTCAGGAGGAACAATTCATAAATTTCTTTATATACAAAGTTGTTATTCACCGGCTTTGTGGGAAGATCTTGGGACAGTTCTCCAAGTAGAAGTTGTTGATATCCTTGGCGGCGTACATCGGACGGTTGTCCTTGTTCGGAGCAGTAATCATGGTGGTCACTAGACCACCGGTGCTAGTTCCGGCAATCACATCAAAATAGTCTGCAAGTCTTACATTGGCTCCATCCAATTCCTAGAAAAAGTCGATTAACAAACATCGGAAACAGAAACAATTTGGACGAATTCCATGAAACAAAAATCAAACCGAGCTACAAATGTCTGATGACCTAATAGTACCTGAAGCCTTGATTCAAGAAAGCCAAGAAGGGTGCCTGGAATGATTCCTCTAATACCCCCTCCATCTATACTTAACACTGTCGCCATTTTTCCTTTAGTAAGCCCTGAAGCCATTTGAGGTTGTAAGGAAAACTGAAGGGCTACTGCTAGAAAAGTTGCTGCAATGAAGAAATTTGTCTGTTGCAGTTTTCGAGATGGTGGACTGATCAAGTATTTGTAGCAAGATAAAATGGAGAAGATGAGAACTGTAGCCTGTAGATCGGTATTAGCCATTTTTCCTTTAGCTTTAATTTGCTTGAAGTTTGGTGTGAAATGAAAATTAGTTCAACTCTAAAGAATGAGTTTAGAGGAAGGAAAAGTTAGTATGGAAGACTACAAAGACTAGAGGTGGACTTGGCAAATGGAGTAATCGATAAGAGAAAGTCTAGCAACACAATAACAGGTAGAATATGTGCAACATGCCTAGTGGTAGTGGATCATTGACAACTGGGTGGATTGCTAGTTCTCAACTACCAAGGATATATTGTCACATAGACATATTGAGCAAAATGTTGTGCTTTTTGACATCATCATGTCGGAATATTAATAGTTTGGTATGATGATGAACCCAATGGGTTGACCTGATGGTCAAGGTCCAGAACATAATGGTTTGTCCCTTCTAAGATCTCAGGTTCGAAATGTCCCATGAGCTACTAACTCCTTTAAAGCCAGTTCATACAAACTTTGCAAGAAGCTTTAATTGAGCTCCTAAAATTAGTCGATAAACACATAAGCTGGCCCAGACAACTGAGAGTTTCCCTCCCCCAACCTACCCAAGCTGCCTCCCCCCTCCTTGTCTACCCTTCCCCCGGCTGCTCATCACTGTTTCCTTCCTTTTTTCTCTCTCTCCTCCTTCTCTCCTTCTTCCACGAGTGTGATATGGTAGAGACTTTATTCTCAGGGGGGAGAGGATCTTCGCATCCTATTTGAACTTTAGGAGCCAGATTTGGAGGACAAGGATCTGGATTTTGGCTCTTAAATCTTATCGGTCTTGGTGATGGCCTTTTGAGCTTCCGAATACTGACAAAGGCGTACGCATCCTATATGGCGATGTTCTAGCGATGATCGTTTGGCCTGAGGTAGTGCAGTGGGAACGAGCATGTATGGTGCACGGTACAGACCATGATTTTCCATGCCCACCATCTTGAGCAGATTGATGGGTTCGACACCGGTACTGATTTCAAGGGGATTTTACCTGTATTTTTGTTTGTTTTCTTGTTTTAGTTGTATTTTACTTTTGTTCTTCTTGTAATTTGTTTTTATTTTGATATAATTGGGATGATTTTTACCGTCGAATTCTTTTTTTTGAACGGCACAGTCGAAAATAGTATGTAATTCGTGGAAAACTTGAAATAATGGATGATGATAGCCTTGAATGCTTAGTGGGGTTCTGTCCTCACGTTTCTAAAATTACAATTGAATGCTTAATCTTTCTCTCTCCCCATCTTTTCTAATTATCCAAATTCTCTCTCCAATCTTTCAAACCTTTTTCTCATATAATTTTTTTAAAGTCTTCCTCTCTCCGAATCTTTTCTCTCTAATTTTCTTTTCCATAATTAACCAAATCAAATCAAGCCTTATGTTCCAATCACTTGGGATCGGCTACATGAATCTTTTCTTCTATCAAACTCTGTCAAGGGCCACTTGTTTACACAAACTCATTATACTCATATCTTTGCGCACCACAACATCTAATATCAATTTACTAATTTAGGACTATCCCTCCCCGTAGCATTGCTACCCAAAGCTATCTTATCTGCTCTCTTAACCACTGTATCTCTTGATCTTTTCCATAAAATCTCAAAACGAAATTTAAAACTAAATACAAAATCATAAAACTATCAAACTATAAAAAAAACATAATTACCTTGTTGAATACAATTTATGGTTTTTTTCCCTCTAAATCTAACTTGCTTTATTGAAATATATCATCTATTTCATGACCTAATTCAACAACTATTCATGACCTATTCCAAAAATTACTCTATAAAAAACAAGATTCAATAAATATACCATCTACTTTCGTGACATATTCCTGAAAATAATCCAAGAAAATTAACCTATGTTCAACCTACAATCCATTACTGCAACCAAAAAAAAAAAAGGCAAATAGTCCATTCAAACATACCATCTACCTTCATTATATATATTTTGAAATAAACCATGAAAACATATCTTCAACATACATATAGCACATCAAAAAATTTAGCAAATTAGCCCAGCAGAAATTGAAGTAAATCCTAGTCTAATCTTACCCAAAACCCTTAAACTTCACAGATCAACCAAAAATTTAGCTCATCGTCTTTGGATAGGAGCGAATTGCTACCGAAGCCGTGCATTGGCCACCTTTTGTGTGTGTGTATGAGAGAGAGAGAGAGAGAGAGAGAGAGAGAGAGCAAAAAAGATAGTGGCGGTGGGTCACCTGTCCGGCCGCTGGTACAGCTAGGTGGTGAAGACGCTAGCTGCCAAAACAACCACCTCAATCGGATAGGCACCAAGGGCCACGCGATTCAACCTCTGTCCAACAATTCCTACTAATTGAATTGTATTTGATGTTTGATGCAGTGGTAAAGGCCAACTTTAAATGGTTGGATTTCAAGTGTGGGCATGTGATTCTTGTCGGCAATTTGTGGGGTTTTCCCGGATTATGCGAATATCGGATGTCATTCGATATCGCTTTACATAATTTCGAAATGCATTAAGTTTAAAAAGCAAAAAAAAAATGTGCAATACTGAATTGTAATCCATTTGACACAATTATACGAAGATAAATTCATTTCGATATCATATCAAACTATAACCGATCAACGTAATTTTTGACGTGATCAATATTTTCGACGAGTTCTATAAAAGTGAACGTTTCTGATTATTATTATTATGAGCTGAGAAAAGGTCAATAATTAAAATGATTCAAAACTAGAGCAAACTGGTTGGAACCCACGCTAGGCAGAACCTTTCGCCCGTTCTTCATAGGATTCTCAACTTTTTCAGTTTTGCCTTGATCTTTGGCCAATTGGTAGCCTGCCCACGAGAAATTATTCGTTGCCCCGAAGGCAGGGACACGTGGCCGTGCCTGGGCACATCCGAGCCGTCCGTTCGGTACCCGGACGGCTCGGATTAAAACACCCTCTCTCCTCCTTTCTCTCTCCCCTTTCTCTCTCTGTTTCTCTCACTAAATCCGAGCCGTCCGGGTACCGAACGGACGGCTCGGATGTGCCCAGGCACGGCCACGTGTTGCCTTTGAGGCAACGAATAATTTCTCCCTGCCCACCGTCGATGACAACATTAGCAAAAAGTTATAGGGAGAGATGGGATGACTTCAAACTTACAAAGTGTCACATCAATTTTTTATTTTGAAAAAATAAAGATAGAACTCTAAGAAAAGATTTCCTAAGAGCCATATAAGGGTGGGGTTCTTGTAGACTTAATTTTTTTTTCTTTGTTTTATGTGTTTTCTTTGTTTTTTTTTTGAATTTTTGTTAAATTTTTTTTTAAATTAATCATCCGTCTTGACAAGAGAAGTCTGACTAGTAAAAAATTATGATCAAAATAAAAGGAAAAAAGTCCACTAAAGACGGAAAAAGTATATCAAACTGTTTTTTTTTTTTTGTTAATTTAATTATATAAATTTTTTCCAATGTCGGTCCAAAATATGACAAAAAACTAAACAAAAAGTAAAAAATACTTAAATAAGTTCGGGACAAATTAGTTTACAAGAACGTAACCTAAGTTCCTTAAAATCTTTCCGTTCACACTAACGGTCACATCTTTTAGATAAAAGAGACATTTCCCTAATACAATGTTTATTTTCAAAAATTAAAAGTTCCACTTCTAGGTAAAAACGCATGTCTCCCTAATAAAATACTTCATCGTCCAAAATAATATATAATCCCTTACGAAGAAACGTGCAACTTTTGAATAATAAATAAAGTATTTTATGCTTTTGTAAGTTCCTGCTCACCAAATTATATAGACAGTGACGTAAATGAAAATGACATACTCTATCAACCAACATAGGATGGGCCTGATTCCATGAGTAAGGGGGCGTTTGGATAAATAAGTTACTGTGGCTTATTTTTTGTTCTTATTCAAATTTTTTTCGCATTTTATGGCTTATTGTCAATTTTTTGGGGATTATTGCTTCGTTATGACGAGACGAATCGGAAAAGTAAAAAATTTCGATCGGAATCCAAATATTAGTCCTTCCCGCCAAAAATTTGCTTTCCCGCCAAATCACGTCGAAATTCCAAAAAAATTGGATTTCGATCAAAATTTTTTACTTTTTAGATTCCTTTCATCATAACAAAGCAATAATCCCCAAAAAATTGACAATAAGCCACAAAATGCGGAAAAAATTTAAATAAAGACAAAAAATAAGCCAAAATAGCTTATTTGTCCAAACGGGACCTAACTGACCTGAAAAGAAATAAACGTATTACTAATTTCTACGCATAATTCATGAGGGGCCCATTTGGTTTATTGCATGATGTCTTATCATTGAACTTTTTAAGGGAAAAAAAAAAAAGACAAGAAAAAAAAATTAAATTTTGCACTCTAAAACTTTTTAAAAAGGCTGCTGATTTTGTCACTCTTTTTTTTGTTAACGCCACTCCCCTGTAAGTGTATTTTTGCTTCAAAAAAACACTTGCAGGGGAGTGATGTTAAGAAAAAAGGGAGTGAAAAAATCATTTTCCAAATGCACTTCATTAGTATTTGGTTTTTCAGTGCGTGTATTACTCTCCCAAGCTCACATGTTCAGGTACTCGGACCACTAGAAGTTTTCCGGTCGTTATCTTGCATGCACGTAAGTTGGCTTAGATACTCGCTTTTAAAAAAACAAGGAAAAATCAGAAGGAGAGGGTTTACAAAAGTGTTGAGTACCAAAAAAATATACCCCGAATAGACTTTTAGAGGTGTTTATGACCATTAATAGACTTTTATTAACGGTAAAAAATATTCGTTCAGTGTGATTCTAAGGTATATTTCTCGCGGTACCTAGCATTGCTCTATGAGTTCATGATGCAATTGCATATAGGTTAATTTGGTAACTTAAAGCCAACTAAAGCTATTGGCTTTGTTCACTTGTGGTCCTAAGAACCACTCACTTTCTCTCAGCCGCAAGGTTTCCAATAAGCTAGTTTTCTCCCCGTTTATCACTAATATCTTTCTATCTATCTCTATCCACTTATTGTCCGAAAATCTCCTCCAAAACTTTTACCAAACAACCTAATGTTTGTGGATTGCTAAAATTTATTAGCAGAACACAACGTACAAGCAAATTAATATTTTATGACAAAAAAAATTATACTACTGAGTACTGGAAGTCGGTCCCCCTCCCCGTATATATATATGCCTTTTGAAATTCAATTGAAGTAGTAGTAATTAAGAACTCTGATTGTGATGGCTGCTAGATCCATAGATTTGGGCCATTATTAGCCCACAAACTGTTAAGCTCTGAAAACTGATCGAAACTGAGGTTGCTGAAAATTTTGCGAAATCTCTATTTGTTCGGTGGAAACTCAAATCAGATTAGAAAATCTAACAGCAGATAACTCCTTTCGACGCTGTCCACGACTTCGGTTCCTGTTCGCATTGCTAAGTCTCTATTTGTTTGGTGGAGGTTCCTATATATCCAGTGTTCAGTTAACATTGAGGTCCTGTCAAAATTGTTCCAACATCCTATTATGATTTATTATGTTCATACTGCATCGTATAAAAATGCGTGTTTCATCCTTCGTTAGACTGGTTCAGGTGTCTTTCGAATGGAGAAGTTATGGGTGCTCTTGGAACATTGTATGTGGAGTTCAATTTAAACGCCGGTCTATAATTTTTGTCCTGGTGTTTTGCCCATAACGGCCTATGAATCAACTGGTGATTGGTGTATAGCACTCGAATAAACTTCTGGGACCCTAAGAAAAATGTCCGGATAAAGTGGTTTAGGTCATCAAACACATTATACATTACATATATATATAAAAGAAAAGAAAAAGAAGAGGCATTGTGGGTGCCTTTATAGCCCTCTCTTATTGACAAATAATGGGAACCATGCAGATAGATTGAAATCCTCCTACAAGAAACGTTCTCATGGCAAAAGGCTAATCCTGAAATGGCGTTTTTAATTCTTTCTTTTTGATTTTCACTTGATTGGCAGGGTCAGGGCCTTTCTCGCTGGGCGACCGCATCCGATTCAAAAGTCCTTTCCTAAACCCCTTCTCGTTCTCGTTCAGTTACTGAAAGATGGAGAGAAACTTTCTAAATTAGAATGAGTTCCACGAATATGCAGGCTAGAAAGATGCCGGTTACTGCGGGCGATCGTCCGACGTGCTCCCCGCTGGTTGTTGGAACGACGTAAGTCGGACTGGGCCTCAATTCGACTGGCCGGAGCTTATTTTCTTCGGAAAGCAGCTTTGCGAAGCGGATTAGAGCCGCTTCATTCGTACCTTCTCCTTGAACCTCATCAAACCTGCCTGTCTCCAAATTCACCCTGGAGACCGGCTTCTTTAATAGCTCGTTTCCGATTTGCACAAGCTTCTGTAGATTCTCCGTGGTAGCAATATCTGCTAAGGCTGCATCACCGGTTAATGTGTCGTCCTGTCCATCAAACATAAAGACATTATTAGCATCAAGTGTTTTGGATGTGTGCATCAAACATCGACATTATGATCTACCGAAGCTGTACTCATTGTCTCTTTTGTTCCAATGCACTTCCATCAGCACGATTGTGCCTCAGAAATCCAGAATTTGCATATTTCGAGATTCTCGCCACATTGTGTTGCTGAAAGCGCGTTGAAACTGAATTCCGGTGGAAATAGGATCCACAATCATTTTACCTGAATTCGAAGGTAGTTCTCTTTGCTATCGAGCGATTGGAAGAGAGTGGAAATGTGAATATCGACCATATCTGAGCTTGCATCGTTGTATACATCAACAATTGGCGTCGCGCCATTTTCATAAACCCAACTGAGCAGACCCCATTTGGAGGCTTCAACTGCACTATACTTTTCTGCTAGCTTGGGCGTACCAGTACCCAATGATAGTACTAACATCTTGCTGCTCTCCATGGGTTTCATGTCAACAGACTTAAATTTTCCCATCAGGATTTGTTTGGAAATGTGAGTTATGGCCATTAAAGTCTGTGAATTTTGTCAGCACCATCTTGTTAGTTACAGTATGTTCTAGAAAGCAAATTGGTGATTTTGTAACACTATAAAATCAAGTACTCCTTAACTCACAGGATTATTTGCTGCTACCCCGCCATCGATAAGATTGAAACTTCGAGTCTTTCCATCTCCATCCTTAGTCTCAAAGTAATGTGCCGGAAGAAACGTGGGAGCTGCAGAAGTGCCAAGGCAAATATCTGATAGTAGAGCATTCTTTGAAACATTTTCCTTTCCCTGTCAAGACATCTCAAATTATTTTAGACTATACTAATTTCATAAGTGTAGCTTTCGTGAAATTCCAAAAGATAATGTACAAGACTTGATTTTTTTGGTTACTAGGATCATACATCGTCGGTGGAGAAGATTACTGGTTGAAGCCGTTTGATGTCGAAAGCTGGTATGATCACGTCAGTTAGGGTTTGATTTATGGTGATGTTGCCTAGTAGCTCATTCGTCAATGACCTCAGGTACTTCCCGTCATATTTGGGCCCGGTTACCTTACCAAACAAGCTTGTAACCTTGGCGATGAAGTCGTTTCGGCTAATCAAGAAACCAGTTACTGATTCATTCACCAAAACACATGGTAACTTGTGTTGATTTAGAAAAGGATATCACTTACTAATCAAACAGGTCATCCATAGACCAAGGATCCGGTCAGTGGGTCACCAAGTTCGATCATAGTCATTGTGGGCTCACCCTGAACACACAACGGTGATGAAAACCATTCATATTTTAGGTCTCCCAAAATAAGTACGTTGCTTTAAAACTAATTTTTTTTTTTTTGATCCGCTGCTTTAAAACTAAATTGATCGGACAATAAGCTCAAAACTTGACCAAGCTTGACGGTACAAGGAGAAAGAAACTTTGCAGGGACAAAGAAACTTTTCAGGAGGAACAATTCATAAATAAATATCTTCAAATTCGAAGTTGTTATTCACCTGCTCTGTGGGAAGATCTTGGGACAGTTCTCCAAGTAGAAGTTGTTGATATCCTTGGCGGCGTACATCGGACGGTTGTCCTTGTTCGGAGCAGTAATCATGGTGGTCACCAGACCACCGGTGCTAGTTCCAGCAATTACGTCGAAATAGTCTGCAAGTCTTGCATCGGCTCCATCCAATTCCTAGAAAAAGTTGATTTACAAAAACCGGAAACAGGAACAATTTCGACAAAGACCAGAAAACAGAAATCAAACAGAGCTACAAATGTTTGATGAACTAAAAGTACTACCTGAAGCTTTGATTCAAGAAAGCCAAGAAGGGTGCCTGGAATAATTCCTCTAACACCCCCTCCATCTATACTTAACACTGTCGCCATTTTTCCTTGCCCTGAAGCCATTTGAGGTTGTAAGAAAAACTGAAGGGCTACTGCTAGAAAAGTAAGTGCAACGAAGAAATTTGTCTGTTGCATTTTTCATTCAAGATGATGGACTGATCAAGTATCTGTCGCAAGATAAAATGGAGAAGATGAGATCTGTAGCCTGTTGATCGGTATTGGCCAGTTACCAAAGGGAAAACATGATTTCCACATATGTGCAAAATTATGTATATAAAGTTATGTGTTTTGGGAAAGTGTGAGCACACCATTATTGATCGAGAGAAAGGAGCTGCTTTGCACAATCTCAGCCGTCTATTTCAACAATTAATGGTTCAGATTTTAAAAAAAACTCTTCCAACGAAGAGTTTAATTCTGCCAACAAATAATTTTTTAAAAATTTAGACCGTCCAAAATACTTTTAAACGCACGGAATTGAACACCATAAATATATTCACAGCTCTAAGGTAAAGAATGTTTTTCTCTTTTTGATCTATTTTGTTAAGGTTTTGTTTATAGAATTGACTTGGAAACTTAGAATTGACTTGGGAACTTTGTCGGCTATTTCGTGCGCTTTTTAGTCATGAAGGGGACGTAGATATTTTGCTTGCTGCTCTCTCTCTCTCTAAAAATCCTCGCTCCCCAATCCCTCTGAACTTGTTTTTTTTTTTTTTTTCAAGCAATATATATCAGTGGTGTTAGTGAGAGGTGTGTTTAGCACGGAAAATTCAGAGACTATCCATAGTCTTGACTTCCAAAGGGCCTGCCCCTATAGGGTTCGAACCGAAGACCTTCTACAAAGAGAAGGAAGAGACGTGCATTTTTGCATTTTCTAATTGTCATTTTCCTATTTTGCCTGTTTGGGAGCCCAAGTGCCAAACTCATTCTGGCATAATGCATTGCTGATTTGCACAGAAGAAAACATAACCGCAAAATGAGGGGGGCGGCTATTTGCAGCCCCTATTTTCTCCGAAAGCCCGTTAAAAATTTTTAACTGTAGAAATATATTTCGACAGTTAGTTGTCGAAATTGAGATACATTTTCAGCATCCAATTACCGAAATTGAGATACATTTTCAGCATCCAATTGTCAAAATATACATTTTCGGCAGTTGTTTACCAAAGGTTGAACATATTTTCAACATACAGTTATTGAAATATAATATTGTCTTCAACAGTTATTTACCGAAATGTATGTTCGGCAATTGTTTACCGAATGTTGAATATATTTTCGACATGTAGTTACCGAAATATAATTTTCGAAAATTTTTAACGGGCTTTCGGAGAAAATAGAGGGCTGCAAATAGCCGCCCCCAAAATGAGGAGCGGAGGTACTTTCCCAGTTTTGCATTTTTCCATTTTACGTTAAACTACCAAAATACCCTAAGCATTCTAACCTTTTTACTAGTTTGCCCTTCCATTTATTTCCCCTTATCTGCTCCTTACCTGTTCATTAACACCACTAGAAATACACAACACACAGATCTGCCCTCCCATATATTTTCCTTCAGTTCGTACTTTTTTTGTTTGTTTTTTGTGTGCATTGGTTCGTATTTTTCCAAATAATAAAGGCCAAGGGCAATCTGGTAAAAAATCAACTCATAATTCATTTTCATCATTCATCTACCAAACACTATTACTATTCCAAAATACATTCTGCACATATCTTCCAACCACTCCTACCATACTCAAAAACGCATTCTGACCATAATCTAAAAAACCAAAAAATTGAAAATGAAAAGCCAAAAATTAGGCTTCCAAATACCCCCGGTGGCTAGGGTTTTTGGGGGAGGGGACTGTGGTCTTCTCCTCAGCCCTCCTCCCCCGGTCCTCCCTTCCCCTCTCCCCTCCTCTGTTTCCTTCTCCTCTTCGCAAGGTTCATCTCGGCTCCGTTTTGGTGATGTCCAATTGTTGCTAAGCAGCAATTGGGTCTTCGGTTGGCGGTGGGTGTACTTAGTTTGGTTCGTCTCCTCCTTGACTTCCCAAATGTGGTAGATTGAGGTCGGTGGTGAGGTAATAAAGACGAGGTTGGGTTAGGATTTCATTTTTTCTTTTCCGATTGTTTTGCTCTATTTTCTCTCGACTGGTTTCGCCAATCTGGTGACTGTACTAGTATGGTTTCCCTAAATCCGATGGGTTGTGATAGTGGGCGTGTAGACACCCCAATCTGGACTTCCGAATAATCTTTAAGTTTTCCCAATGATGAAATAAGGAAAAATATACCTTCGAGGCTTGGATTGTTGCTCATTTGCTTCTCCTTTGCTACTCCTTCTTTAACCTCAAGAAAACCCCTTTTCAACCATGTAGGGTGGCCCCCGGTTCAATTGCAAAAGAGAAAAATGTGTTTATCTTGTCAAAAACAACTTTTTCCATGACACACTGAGGGTAAAATGGGCACACATTTCAATGTACAAAATGTCTCTGAGTGAAACCAATTGGGTTAGAAAGAGGACTCGACGAGCTTTCCAACGCTTCGAACCGCGTCCAAATCCGAGTTCGGGAGTGTCCGAGGCGCCCTCGCGAAGTTCGGTGTGCTGTGCTGACTCACAAACCGCGCGGCACTTCAAAAGGGCGCACGGCACCTTAGAAAATTTTAAAAATCACTCCACCGCACGGCATTTAAATTCAAAAATCACTCCATCGCGCGGCATTCAGGAGGAGCTCTTCAAAATTCAAGTCTCTTTTAAAATTCAAGGTATTCAAATTCAAGTCTCTTCCAAAAATTCAAGTCTCTTTCAAAAATTTAAGTCTCCTTCAAAATTCAAGTTATTCAATTTCAAGTCTCTTCCAAAAATTCAAGTCTTTCAAAATTCAAGTCTCCCTCAAAATTCAAGCTATTCAAACTCAAAGTCTCTTTAAAAATTCAAAAATTCAAGTCTCCCTCAAAATTCAAGCAAGTCAAAATTCAAATCTGTTTCAAAATTCAAGCTATTCAAACTCAAAGTTTCTTTCAAAATTCAAGTTTTTCAAATTCAAGCCCCTTTCAAAATTCAAGCTATTCAAACTCAAAATCTCTTTCAAAATTTAAAATTCAATTTTTGCCTCCCGAGGGCTCGTCTCAAGAATTCAAAATTCAATTTTCGCCTCCCGAGGGCTCGTCTCAAAAATTCAAAATTCAATTTTCAATTTTCGCCTCCCGAGGGCTCGTCTCAAAAATTCAAAATTCAATTTTTACCTCTTGAGGGCTCGTCTAAAAAATTCAAAATTCAATTTTCGCCTCCCGAGGGCTCTTCTCAAAAATTCAAAATTCAATTTTCGCCTCCCGAGGGCTCGTCTCAAAAATTCAAAATTCAATTTTCGCCTCCCGAGGGCTCTTCTCAAAAATTCAAAATTCAATTTTCGCCTCCCGAGGGCTCGTCTCAAAAATTCAAAATTCAAATTTCGCCTCCCGAGGGCTCGTCTTAAAAATTCGAAATTCAATTTTCGCCTCCCGAGGGCTCGTCTCAAAAATTCGAAATTCAATTTCCGCCTCCCGAGGGCTCGTCTCAAAATTCAAAATTCAATTTTCGCCTCTTGAGGGCTCGTCTCAAAAATTCAAAATTCAATTTCCGCCTCTCGAGGGCTTGTCTCAAAAATTCAAAATTCAAGATTCAATTTTCACCTCCCGAGGGTTCGTTATGAGTTTTATTGCACTTTTGGAATGACATACGACACCACCGGCATTCAATCTTCTCAAGTTTAATGCATGATTTTCGTCCCCCGGGACTCGCTTTACTTGCATTGTCTACACTGGTCTGATCCCTACAACGGGTATGTAGGCAGCTCCATGAGCGCGACCACCTTTATTGCATTCTTGCATTTAACTTAAAGACTTTGGAGCGATGGATTGGGATGTCTAATCTTTAACGTCACTTACACCAAGCAATGGTACATAAGTTCCGTTAAAGAGGGACTACTGTAGACACCCCGATCTGGACTTCCGAATAATCTTTAAGTTTCCCCAATGATGAAATAAGGAAAAATATACCTTCGAGGCTTGGATTGTTGCTCCTTTGCTTCTCCTTTGCTACTCCTTCTTTAACCTCAAGAAAACCCCTTTTCAACCATGTAGGGTGGCCCCCGGTTCAATTGCAAAAGAGAAAGATGCGTTTACTTTGTCAAAACAACTTTTTCCATGACACACTGAGGGTAAAATGGGCACACATTTCAATGTACAAAATGTCTCTGAGTGAAACCAATTGGGTTAGAAAGAGGACTCGACGAGCTTTCCAACGCTTCGAACCGCGTCCAAATCCGAGTTCGGGAGTGTCCGAGGCGCCCTCGCGAAGTTCGGTGTGCTGTGCTGACTCACAAACTGCGCGGCACTTCAAAAGGGCGCACGGCACCTTAGAAAATTTTAAAAATCACTCCACCGCACGGCATTTAAATTCAAAAATCACTCCATCGCGCGGCATTCAGGAGGAGCGTCTGACAGATTCCCATGCGCGTCAGCAGATTGGGCAGAATACATTTTTCACGTTTTTTTTCATTCTTTGGGTGCTCTCCAAGTATCTTTTTGCCTATAAATACACCCCCTCTCTAGTTGAGAAGGACCCCTTCAACTCCAAGTAAGTTACTATGCCATTTTTTTGGCTCTCACTCTCTTTCTCTAAAAATACTCTCTTTTGACTCTCTCTCTACAACTTCTTACACCCACCACCACTATACACATCTCTCTCTCTCTCTCTCTACACCCATTTGCTCTCAAATCTTTCAAATTCAATCCAAATCAACTTCCATTCCTCCACCTTCAAGCACATCCAAGCTTCGATCAAAAGGTATAAATCAATTTCCTTGGGCTAAACCACATTTAGCCTTGAGGGGAGCCGATCGAGACCCTTCTCGGTCTTTCTATACCGAGCTTGGGTCTCAAACGAGCTTTACATTTAAAGTCTTTCATTTCTTTCTTTTTCTTTTCTTTTTTGCATTTTCTTTTCATATTTTGACTAATATTGCTTAAAGATCGTGCGGGTACATTCTAGATTCAAGTTTCATGTTAAAAGTCTTTTTTTTTTTTTTACTTCATGAGTTCTTTCAATATTCCAAAAAGCTTTTAACATTATTTTACATGATAAGATAAACAAATGGGTCTCATAAATCATTTTTCAAAGATTCGAAAAATATAACAAACTATTTTGCGGACCTATGGTTTGTTTTGTCATGTAAAAGTAAACTGATTTTAGAATGTGTAAACAGGTGTACCGCACGGTGTGTTGGTTGCACCGTGCGATGCATCCGGGCATCGCACGGCGTATCATGTTAAGCGCACGACATGTTGGTTACTGATGTTATTGTAAGCAGGCTGTCTGGATCGGAGGTACTCTTTGTTGTGGCTGCTTATTTCTGCTGTTGACTGTTCTTATTTCTTTAAAAGTAAGACCATATCTACAAGTCATGTTCTGGCTCTCAAACAAGGTTTTCTAGATCATCCCGAATGATCAAACACGTTAAAAACTATTTTGGGATCATGTTTTGAGAAAATAATAGTCTTTTTGGGATGATCTGGTCATTATATGACTTTTGATGAGTCTTTTAAAAGGTGTACGGTGAAAACAGTGGGCTGAATGATATTTTAAACGCTTGTAACAGTCTGACAGCAGGAAGTAAGTCACGCACGGCATGTTGAAGTACCGCACACGGCATCGCAGTGTGCCGTGCCCAACATGGCCGCGGTCCAGACAGCTTGTCAAATGTTTTTCATTATATTTGCTTGCATCATTCTTATCATTCTGTACAGTTCGCACCACAAGCACACCAATGTGTTATATTCTATCCCGTGTCCCTTCTCCGTATATGTTTTAAAGTTAAGTTTTTCAAATGGTATTAAATCCCCCATTTAAAATGCTTAGTAGAGACCGGTTTTACCGGGCGAGCGGGGTGCTTTTTCAACAAAACCTTCCCCGTTCGTAACGTGGCTCCCGGATCCAAAATCTCAACGTTTTCGCTAGACCAAAAGCCTTTCTTTTTCAAATCAAACTCTCGGTTTCTCGGATCATCCATCTCAAAAATCCGGGTGGCGACTCTTCGAGTTGGCGCTTTTCGGCCGCGGGAGCCCACAGGGCGAATAATTTTTCTTGTTATGGTTGTGTGGTTTGGTTCTCAAAAGTAGAAATCTGTGGCCGCTGTGGCTGCGTAGGCCACTGTGCCTACCCATGCACCGGAGCCTGCCGTGACAACGGAGGTTGCCCTACAGTGGCGCCCATGCTAGTGACAATGAAGACACGCCGATGTTCCGTTGGTGTTGTTTTTCCTCTCAAGAGCTGGCCTACATGCTAGCTTGAGTTTTTGTTTCTGATTGCTGATTTCATCCATGGTCTGAGCTGGGGTTTCCTTAGGATCCTCTCTATGTCTAAGTTGTGGATGGACTCTATGCCGACACCTAGTGTTGGTCTGCTTGTTTGGTGTGCTTTTCGCAATAGCTCATGTCTTAGATTTGATAGTTTTAGTTCATTCTTGTTTATTGTTATGAAATCTCTTGCCTTCGGGTATTTGAATGAAATGAATTTCTTCTTGTTGTTTTGATAAAAAAAGAACAGGGGACATGGATCATAATTCTTCTAACGATTGTCCTTTAATTATCTTTTTCTTGTAAACTTAATCCTAAAGAATAGAAAACATTCCTTGGCTTTTGTTTGAAGTTAGTGTGAAATGAATATTGATATTCAACTCTAAAGAATGGGTTTAAAGGTTACAAAAGTCAGTATGGAAGACTACAAAGACTAAAGATGGATTGGCAACTGGATGGATTGGTAGTTTTCAACTACCAAGGAGATATTGTCACACAGACATATTGAGCAAAATGTTGTGCATGTTGGTTTTTTTTTTTTTTTACCTCATGATGTCAAAATATTAATAGTTTGGTATGATGTTAAATCCAAGGGGTTGGCCTGATGGTCAAGATCCAAAACATAATGGTTTGCTCCCTCCTAAGGTCTCACGTTCGAAATGTCTCACATGCTACTAACTCCTTCGAAGTTAGTTCATACGGATGCTTAACTCCGCAAACTACCCTCCCAATAGGCAAAGGGCTAGGTCGTTGATAGCAAATAAATCCGGTAAGACCGGGATCGTTCCCACAGAGAAGTCTTCTTTAGCGAATTTGGAATAGAAGGTAAGTACGTAGCACGGCCTTCAAGCAGCCAACTTGGAGTTCGGTTTGAAAAGACAATTAAAAACTTGGATTTAAACTAGATTAAGATGGTTGAGTCAAGAGGGATTGGTTTACCCACGACTTAGCCATTCAAATGATTTCTTCATCTAACTAATGAGTGGACCGAAACCGTGCGAATTCCACTAAAAGCATTAAAAGCTGAAGACTACTTGTAACTCAATTCAATACTCTAATTCAAATTGAACTCATTTAACGCAAGTGAGAGATGAAAAAGGATCGTTCGCACGCGTAGGATAATAAAGCACGTAGCATAAGGCGATATACTTTATTGATCAAAGAAGCCACCAACCCCATGATCAAAGCTAGACATCATGGGTTTAATTCATTCAAAACATTGAAATTGAGCTAAAGTTTAAACGAAACCATTTGAACAACTAATTCATAGAGTAAACCTCACCCCGAGACCAAACCGATTAACTACTCACTCATAACTAAAAAACTAGAAATTTTGCTAAGTAAAGAAAACATGATTCACCGATAAACACGGAAATAAACTTGATTTCTATTAAGAACCAAACTACACGAACAACTTTAATACTCGAAGAGTAAACATAAAACATTAACTTACTTGAGTTTGGAAGGATTTAATGCAAGAACTTGAAGAACAATGTCTAAGAGCTCTAAAACAGTAAAAGACTTAAAGCATAAAAATCTACATCTATCTAGCTCATGGCCAATAATGGCTTACAAAGGTACTTATAGGCTTTACAAAATCAACCAAATAATGGACAAAAATGTCCCCAAAATATCCCAAAACCAAGTTAGAAATGGAAACTTTCCATAAAAGGAAAGTCTGAAAAAGCAACAAAAATATCTTCTGGAACCAATTGTTATCGATAACACAAGGAAGTGTTATCGATAACACTGCCTTTTCACTGTCCCGGTAGTGCATGTTATCGATAACCAGGACCATCAGTTATCGATACTCCCAAGGCTGGAGTGTTCTGGACCAAAAATGTTGCAACGTTATCGATAACACCTTGAAAGGTTATCGATAACACTTGACTGCTAGACCAACTTGGGAAATCGTTATCGATAACGTAGTGAAGTGTTATCGATAACGTTCTTCAAAAACTGCAAATTTCAGGCAGGCTTCAGCTTCAGCACACAGCTCCTCAACAACTTCCAGCTTCTCAGCACCTTATTTTCATTCTCTAAATTTAAGTCAAGACTACATTTTAAACCTTTCTTTTACCTTTTCCTTACTTTAATTTTATTTAGACTACATTTTAAACCTTTCTTTTACCTTTTCTTTACTTTAATTTTATTTAATGAAAATAAGAAAGTACCCCCCATTTGGAAACAATGGCATTACCAGAATTTCAAAATTCCAATTAAATCAAAATGTCGACCCCCCACTTTTAGTGTAAAATGGAAAACTGCATGATTTTCTCAAGAGAAAAAGGCTCGAAACATGACCTTGCTCTTCAAATAAAACCTTGTAACTTTGTAGTTACTCTTAGAAAAATTCAAGGATCAATTACCGCCATTTTTTATCTCGAAAATCGAAACTTTTTCAGAAAGTCATTTTTCCATACTTAGACAGATTTTAAGGGCCCGACAGGGTCTTCGGGTACTTGGAAGCACTTGGGCCATGCATGGCATTGAAATGTGCCTTATTTGCACGTTTTACCTGAAAACACTCAAAAACCTACCTTACGCGCAATACCGCTATAAAAGCTAAATAAACATAAGTAAAAGCAGCATAAGCAGGGACTAGTCGCACCAAATATCTACAATATTGGGTGCTCATCAACGGACTTTACTCCAGGCTTTAATTGAGCCCCCAAAATTAATCGATACATGCATAAGCTGGCCCGGACATGTAAACTAGTACTAGAGAGAGTTTCCCTCGCCCCAACCCACCAGAACCGCCTCCCCCCTCCTTGTCTACCCTTCCCCAGCGGCTAATCACCGTTTCCTTCCCTTTTTTTCCATCTCCTCCTTCCTCCGTGAGTGTGATATGGTAGAGACTCTCTTCTTAGGGGGAGAAGATCTCTCGATCTTCCCATCATATTTGGACTTTGGGAGCTAGATTTGGAAGACCAAATCTGGATTTTGGCTCTTAAATCTGATCGGTCTTGGTGATGGCCTTTTGAGCTTCCCAATGGCGACGATGACGACTTGTGCATCAGATCCATCGATGTTCTAGCGATGATCTTTCGGCCTGCGGCGCCGTGGTGGAAGTACCCTGACTTGGGGTTGGGCTATAGCCCAGGTGAAAGTTTAAGAGAAAAAAAAAAAAAAAAACTTACATGTAAAACTTTAGCCCAATAAACTTTACCACGAAAAGAATCATTTCGTTAGAATGAAAAGAGGCAAAATTGTTCACCAAATAGCTGTTTAATCTTGGTCTATGTATATTTACACAGGCGGCTCAACCATTAGTCATAAAATTTACTTTTACCTTTTATATCACATTCACAAATAAAATACCGTTGACTAAAAATAAACCAAAATAATTTATTTTTAGGGTAAAATATGTACTTACCACTTAAATTATTCAGATTTTGTTTACTTTGTCCTTAAATTACCAATTGCACACACTTGCCCCTTAAACTATCAATTGCATACTTACTAAGCCCAATTCCCACTTTCCATCCATATTTTGGACGGAAAATTAACTTCAAGGCTACATGTGCCATTTTATATCTCAAAAAATATATGTACATGTATGTATCTCCTTCTTCCTCTCTATCTATCTCACAGCCCCACTCTATTGACAGCCTCAATCTGTTCGTATTCCTTTGTTTGTGTACACATATTGCCAATCATTTTCCTGCAAATTAAATAAGAAGAACAAGTGAGAGGAAGCCAAATAACTTAATTATTATCTTGAGACTGGAGTCGGTGACAGAAGCAAATGATGTAGCCATGGAAGCACCAGAAAGAGGTAACTCCCCAAGATGTCCCACAAACATGACTGATATCGTTAAAGGCTACATAAAGATCAAAAAAAAAAAAAAATGCTGACCAATTATTAATCTTTTTCGAATGGATGCTAAGCTAAACATGGGCACATGGCCCTCCAAAAACAAATCACACTCAAAACTTTAAAATTTTCAGAATCAAGTGCCCACTTTGATGCCAAAAAGTAAGTCTCATAGTGAAGAGGAAAAAGAAGAGAGACTTGGTCAAAAAAACTTTCATATTTATATTTTTTTAGTTCAATGACAAACATCTTTTGCATTCAAATATGAGGACAAATGTGCCTATGAAAGTGCTTAAAATCCTAGAGTACCCTATAAAAGTACCTTAATTCTTAAGGTACCCTATGAAAGTGCTTAAAATCCTAGAATACCCTATATATGAAAGTGTCTAAAACTCTAGAGTACCCTATGAAAACGCTTAAACCACTAAAACCCTATATTAGAAAAGTGCACCCTAAAACCCTATGAAAGTGTCTAAACATGTTTTGGCCTTATGGTTAAAAAACTCAAAAAGCTGAAGGATCTGCACTGAAAACTATTTTGTTGGCGTCCTTCCTCTAAATAAAAACTATTTTACCTTCTTTATGGCTAATTTTTTCGAAAAAAAATAGATCGAATTCTCAAAAGCTAGGGAATTATTTTGTTTGTGGGTCTAGGAAAAAGGGACTTTAACAACAAATTTAAGTTTTGTTTCATCTTCGCGCAAGTAATCGGGGGAAAAAAAAAAAAAAGAAGAAGCCTATTTCCCGTAGATCTTAAACATAAGCATAACCCTTTTTTTTTTGGGGATTAATTTAAACCTATACAGCGTGGCCCCGAAACTAATTTGGTATGAAAAATAAGGAGTATCATTAATAAAGGGTTTTTCATTTTGAACCCCAAGGGTTAGTTTAGGTGGTTGTTGGATATGCTCTCCACATAATTGTCCAGAATTCAACCATTGGGATCAGACTGCAAGAAAATAATTTCTTATGAATCTTCTAGTCTTGGTGTGGAAAATAATTTCTTTTGAATTTTCTATTCCCTACACACACATATGATATATGTATATATACACTAAGCATATATCACACTCTCACCCCTCAAGTATAACATTTTAACTCAATAACCCCAAATCTCAATATTCCAAATCAATTTCTTCCTTTTATTTTTTGTAAAATATTTAAATTAATTATACAAATTTACGGATCTCTACACCAAAAAGTACCTAAAAAATAATCAAAAAGTAACGAAAAATAAAAATTATAAAATAAATTCAGAACAAATTACTTTAAAAATAACACTGCCTAAGGCTCCGTTCTGGATGTGCAGTAAAAAAAACTTTAGAAAAAGGAAGGTTTTTCTAGTTTAAATATAATGAAAATGAAAAATAATTTTTAAAATTTTTTTGCACAGTTTAAAAAATCTCAATGAGGTCTGTCAAATAAGATCCATATTGATAGAAAAATTATTTACGTAAATGGAAAATTTTTAAACTTAAAAACCTTCATTTTTCTTAGATTTCATTTTACTATTCATCTGGAACACCTAATAAGTCCCTTAAAATCTTATGCACCTTTTAGATAAAAGAGACATTTCTCTAATAAAATGTCTTTTCATTCAATACTTAAAGGTCCCACTTGTTGGTAAAAATCATGTCTCCCTAATAAAATACTCCATCGTTCAAAATGATAGTTCCGCTACGTACAATTTTAGAATAAAAAAAAAGTACTTATGTTTATAAATTTTAAATTCCAGCGCACCAGATTAAAAAATTATTTTTCAGAAAATTGCACGTCTCTTTTCGCAAGGACTACTCCCTCTATCCGGATTTAATAATCATTTTTTAGAGTTTTTGTCATTTTTCAATGTAATTTATAATATTTCATGTAAATTTTGAAAATATTATCTTATAGAATTAATTGAGATTTATCCAATAAGATCCATATTGAATTTATTACTAATTTAAAGATATGATTCTTTTTTTACGTTGTTAAAATTGAACGAGAAACCATTAAATTCGGACGAAAAGAGTATTATAAAACCTGTACAAAGTTCCAACAACAGTCACACGTACTTGATAATCATTCAGGAAAAGTAGTGGGGCAAATGTTACTGTATTATATTGATCATGTGTGTTTCGAATATTGTTTATTGCTTGATGTCTTATCATTGAAGACTGAAGTTTGAACCTGTTAGTTTCTACGCATAATTCATGAGGGGCCCATTTGCTTTATTGATTGATGTCTTATCATCGATCTTTATATTATTTTATTTTTAAGTGTTTCGTTTTGTAATTTTAATTTATTAAAAA
The DNA here is from genome assembly GCA_025413875.1 of Rhododendron molle. Taxonomy (NCBI): domain Eukaryota; kingdom Viridiplantae; phylum Streptophyta; class Magnoliopsida; order Ericales; family Ericaceae; genus Rhododendron; species Rhododendron molle. The sequence goes on along the minus strand of CM046395.1, from coordinate 13,248,088 downwards.
AATATTATCATTATATATTTTACATTAATTTTTATTTTCACTTTTCTTATTTACCCTCTATAGAGAAATCATCATTACATTTTTACTCACTAATTTTAGAGACAAAATAGAAAATGTATCAACTTTTACCTACTAATTTTACAAAATTGGACACTTATTTAGGAACAGCCCAAAATAAAATACTGGATTTTAAAAAGAGGACGGAGTGAGTAAGTAAAAAGATAAGAAAAGAAAAATAATTTTTGCATTCTATTTTTTTTTTATAAATGCACTTTATTAGTAGTATTTGTTTTTTCAGTGCTTGTATTACTTTCTCAGCGATGTTATCAATAAGTTTTCTCTCCATTTATTACTAATATCTTTTTATCTATTTCCTTTCACTTATTACTCAAAAATCTCCTCTAAAACTTTTACCAAACAACCTAATGTTTGTGGATTGCAAAAATATATAAATATGAAAAAGGAAAATAACCTCATAATTAAACATTTTAAAATTTCCGGAAACATTTTCTTTGTCTTAATAAATTCTTGAAAAATATATTTATGACCAGAACACCACGTAAAAGCAAATTAATATTATGACAAAAAAATTATACTAAAAGTACTGGAAATCGTTTTTTTCTCCCCTTCATATTTATATGCCTTATGGAATTCAATTGAAAGTGCCCTATAATTAAGAACTCTGATTGTGACGGGCGATGGCTTATGGTATTTTCAATGCTTCATGGTGAAAGGTCACAAGTCTTTAGAAGGTTCTGATTCTTCTGATTAACCAAGATTGAACGGTCCAATATCCATCAGCAAACAAACATTTGAATTTTGACGAGGGCCGGGTTTAATTAATAGCCGTCCACCAACGATGGGTTGGTTGAATGGTGAAAACTCAAATTTGGATGGACAAGGAATGGGTTGAAATCTCCATAGTTCGTATTAAGGCTATCCGTGTTCTAGTCCAGCTCTAAGTTTGAGTATTCTTGACGTCCAATAGATTATCTTCAAACTTTAGGATGGATGAATGTAACTTAATTTTAAGTAATGTTGGTTTAGACTTTTTTGAATTTGTGGCAGATTTGAAGTTTTGGGGTTTTGTTTTTCAATTTTTGGGTGTATATAAAAATATAAATTGCGGGCTCAAATCCGTTGAAACCGCATCCGAACTAAACCAACCAAACAACAAAACAGACGGTTGACGGATGGAGAAAACGACAATCCGCCGCGAGCGGATCAGATTGGGAACCGGACCAATCCGCATCAAACTGATCCGCGAGCAGCCCTAGTTCGTATCAGGGCTAAACATACTCCTAACTCCACCCTAACATAACCCACAAGTTAATAAAATTCGGAGATTAATAAAATTCTTTTGCCTATCAAAAAATAAAAAAAAAAACATCACCCACAAGTTGTGTGACTTTAGTTTCATACTTGGCATAAGTTTGGTAGGATCTCTGCAGATAGCTAGTGATGTGGTGCGGTGGGCAATACTTCTTGACGGAGGCAACAGAGTATCATATTTGACTCTACTTTTTCTACCCAAAAAAAAAAAATAGTCGCCCCTTTAATTGTCCTTTTCTCTTGTTTATTATGTCTTCCATCTGGTATTGTTTATTTTTAATAAAAAATAAATAAATAATTGCGTGGATAGTTTTTTTTAACATTTTTTCTTTCACTAACGTAAATAACAAATTGAGATTTGAAAATTGGTGTAGAAATTTGAAGCATTATATACGAAAATACTTTATTTTTCAATCCAAATATAACATGTTTTTTAAAAGAGACTGATAAATTGGAACGTTGAGGGGTACTATAGTTTCTTTATATTCAACCAGAGTCACCAGAAAGAAAAAGGTGAAACCTATGCCATGTGAAACGAGAGGCTGCGGCAAAGGATTCACCTGAATTTCCCTACAATTTCCAAGCTTATTTAGGCGAAAAAGCTACAGTACTTAATTGTTAGGTAAGAACTCTTTTAGGAAAGAACAGGAAAGCTTAAATTAGGTCATTATTGTTTTGTGCATTAATTCCCACAGTTGCAATTAAGGGACACAAACTTTTTCCATGGAGCTGGAGTTGAATAATTTCCATTACAAGTGTGGCTTTATTTTCCTTTTGTGTTATTATCCCTTGTAACCACTAAAAAAAAAAAGAAGTTATCTAGGCCATGCTAAAAAGCTCATCTTGAATACAAGATGCCGAGACAAACTTGAGAGAGGTACATTAATTTGGCTAAATAATATCCGTGAATAATGAAATTTGACCGAAAAATGACAAGCATAGTTTTAAAAATCGGCCGATACGTATTGGAATTTGAGGGCTCCGATTCGGATACTGGCCGATATAACGGAAAGACTAGAAATCGCAGGTGAACCGGCCGATACCCGATACGTATCGGTCCGTAACCGATACGCCTGACCGGTTTGTACTGGTTCAGCCAAAAAAAAAAAAGAAAAAAAGAAAAAAAAAACAGAGCATCTTCCACTTTTCATGTAATGTAAAACCTCTATGGTGTATTTATTTTAATGTCTTCATCTTACTTTTGCTGTTTATGTCAATTATATCGAAACTCATAATGTTGCATTTTTCTCATATTTGTAAAATCTTATTGACTTGCGGGTTTTTATAAATTATCAGATATTTCACATGAAGAGAATGAGCTATTACATGTCTTAAATTAATTAAAATGTCATAATTTAAGCCAATGTTGGGGCCAAAAGTATATTTTTCAATTTTTATACATGTTGCTAATGATTTTTAAAAATTCACGACCGTGATATCCGATTCCCGCGACGTATCACCGATACGTCCCGATACGGATACACCGTGACCGATACCGCGACGGCGACCGATACCGCGATTTAAAACTATGATGTTGGTGCAATGGTGCGAAGCTATTTGTATTTCATATTCAACTAACTTTCATCAAATAACATGCATGCTCCATCTACCTTCAACTACCCTTTTCCATCTGCCATTAAAGAGATAGGTGATGTAATGTAATGCTTGGTGATGGGGTCCTCGGTAATGGATTATATGTAACGATCGATTGTCCCCGGTTTTCGTACGGGATGGACTCGACATGTGCATTGTAGCATGGATCATGTGGCCTGACGAGGAGAGAAGCTCCAACTCCAATCTGGAAAAGGTGAGTTGCGTTATTTATCAACTACGATATTGCTTTTGGTCGACGTAATTGTCTTAGGTTAAGGGAAATTCCGTTTGGAATGTTGCATCTTTGAGACACAACCAAAACATGACTATTTCTGACGAAGCATTTAAAAACTTGTCATGATTTGAGTTGGTTGATGAAGTTGTAACTGCTAACATAGGAAGTTAAGAAAAAGGTTATCCAGTGAGGCTACAGCGGCTGCTAGTCGGAGTGGTAGATGGAAAAATCAGATGCGCATAGCTGCGCATAATGGTTGCTGCCGCAGAGTTGCGCAAACCTGAGCCTTATATTCTGTTCTCTGGAAATTGCCAATTTCTGAAGAACTAGTTGAAGCCCTTCTTAGCATTGAGATCCCACTGGTGAGAATTCTCAGGTCACCTACTCTAAATAATGTATCTTGTTCTTGTACACCTTTATTTGAGGTTTTCCTTCAAACTTTGAGCAAAGAATAGATGGTCGAACTGAAGTATCTTAAGTGAAACATATGTGTATAGAGTCTATGGACCACTGGTATCACCGTTTATCTCTAGTGGATATGCTCTAGAGGATGCTTTCTTGTTGTCGGAAACTAAAGAGATCCCTATTATCAATTAAATGACATCAAACTTTTTGATATGTTTCATTTTTTTCGCTGATCTTCATTCGAAGACATACTTTCTTGGGAGAAACCCTATTGTGTTCGGTTTTTGCATCACTGAAGGCCTGCAATATTTTGAGTGGAATGCTAGAGAAAACCTATCTTTGAGTTAAAACTAAGTCCAGGCAATTTTCTTTTAAATCTTTCCAGTTTGTTTCATACTTGAAAGTGCAGCATCATGTATGAGCCTATGGAGTTGTGTAATTATTCTTGTCATTTCCTTTATGCTTTAAAGAATTAATGTAGGTGTGTTATGAATGTGAAGTGTGTACATGTTTATTCAGGTGAACATTCTTGCGGACATGGAGGTGTGGGGAATAGGTGTTGACATGTAAGGATGCCTTCAGGCGCGTCAAGTGTTACGGAGAAAACTAAGGTATCTTGAGATGGAAGCTGACAGTATGACGTTTTCTTTGTATTCGGTGCCAGATATTGCAAATGTCCTTTATGGGCGCTTGATGCTGCCCATACCTGAAGGGTCCAATAGAGCAAAACAACACCCAAGCACCGACAAGCACTGTTTGGACTTGTTGAGGTATTGCAGAAAACCATTTATTTATTCTTTTCTTTGGCTCGATGGCTAAATCCTGTGAAGTGAACTGGCGAAGGACCTTGTGCATATTTTTCTCTTGCAGAATGGATTTACATAATTTCAGCAGGTTTTTTGTGAACTCCAGGAAAATAGATAGTAATACAGAATGTGCTATTTCTTGGGAAATATTTCTCTAGAGTGCTCATGTTGGATCTTCAAAAGAATGTCTGTGCATATATTTTGCTAAATTTTTTTTGGATCTGCTGTAACATTGGAATTCGTGAAATCAATATCTTAGGATGGTTCATGACAATTTGAAAATGTTATATTATAAATTTGTGTGCTTTATTGTGCTGCTGCGATCATAGCCGAAAACCCCCTTTGTGTTCAATAATTAGTGTAAATATTTTTGTAATTCTGGAGCTTGGACATTCCATATTGCTTTGAAAGTAATTGATATCAGTGTGCAGCTTGATATTTCATTGCACTTGGTGCCTGTTTCTCCTTTCGCTCCCTTTATACATTCTTGTACCAAAAAGAATTTGTTTTGGTTTCAGGCATGAGCTTCCCAGTATTCCGGTCATAAAAGAGCACCGATCTTTTGCAAAGCTACTAAACTGTATCTTGGGATCAATTTGTTCGCTCGCTAGGCTTTCAATTAGGACACAGAAATACACGCTTCATGGCCATTGGCTCCAAACATCAACAGCAACTGGACAACTTTCAAAGGAGGAATCTAATCTTCAGGTTTTATTCTTTATCCCCTTTATTTTCCTTCTTGTGCTAGTAGAAACTAATATCTAGTGTAATGAATTATGTATCAGTGTGTTGAGCACATGGTTGAATTCGAAAATGACAAAGATGGAGATGATTCAAATGTAGATCGTTATTGTATAAATGCTCGTGACTTTTTTCTCCCTACTGAGGTAACGTGATTCTCCGATTGTGAGTTGAAGCTGCAATATATGGTACTAATACATATGTATTTAAGGCTCAGCAATTGCTTTGTGGTTCATTTAGCTTCCTCAAATGTTTTTGTAGGATAAGTGGTTGCTATTAGCCGCAGATTATTCTCAAATAGAACTGAGAATAATGGCTCACTTTTCCAAAGACACTGCGCTAATCGAACTCCTCAGTAAAAGCCTTGGTGATATCTTCTCCATGATAGCAACGAAATGGACTGAGAAAGAGGAATCTATTGTTACCTCCCAAGAACGAGATCAAACCCAAAGATTAGTTTACGGCATTGTTTACCAATTTTTTTCTTCTCCGGAGCGAATCGACGGAGAACGAAAATAAAAGCAACAAAGCCAACAACAAAAAGAAAAGCAAATGCGGCTCGTCTCCACAAACGGATTTGAGGTTTCTTGCCGTGTTTCAGGACTTCACCGGAGAGAAATGGCGAATGAATCAAATGTTATGCTATTTTTGGTGGGCGGTGTGGATTGATGGTTTGGTGAAGTGGGATGGAGCGGAAGAAAAATAACAAATGGACTTTATTACTTTTCCAAGGTAGAATTACAATCAAGAAGGACGGATCCTCATTGAAAGTAAGGGAGTTAATTTAATCCTACTCCTAGGAAGACAAAAATTAAGAACAAAGTTAAGACTTTGATTTGTTGAAGGAGTTTACAATGAGACCTAAAGAGGCTATTTATAGAAAAATACAATGTGTAGGAAATAACTTCCTAACTTCTCACTACTCTTCATCATCCTCCAAGTGTCCAAATAACTTCCCACAAACTCCAAAGTGTGTAGGAGCATGCCACTTGTCCAAATAACTTATCTTCAACTTCAAAAAGTGTAGGACAATGACAAGTGTTTTTTAACTTCCACATGTATAGGAGCATGCCAAGTGTCCTGCACTTTATTAAAAGAAATAAAAACTAGTTATATTATTAATACGAAATAATAAAATAGGAAGAATTACTATAAACGCCACCTTTCAGTCGATTATCGATAGGCGGTGAATATATGGTACAAACAATACCCCCTTATTCATTTGGGGGAAGTGCTAACGTAACCCAAGTGAATAATTCAACTAGTTTTTGAAATCACCCCTTTGTCGATATCGACGGGTAACCATTTACGGTGTAAATATTTGTCCCCCAACTCTCAAAGAGTTTTAGATAAATTTTACACCAATTTTTACTTTTTGACAAGCCTTCAAGGCTTAATTAAAACCCACCGTCGAAAAAAAACATGCCTCCGTCTATTAATTCCTTGAACTGTAATTCCTACTAAAAAGAAACAGGAAATTATATAGAAGCGTGGCCTATTGGAACTTATCAAAGGCAAAACCCCGTCGATTGTATAGATTTGCAAAGCCACGAACTCGACTGAGAAAATCGACGGAGAAATGACAATTTTGTGGGAGGCTTGTTAAGAATGTTCCAAATCGACGGGACCAAGACTAGTCCTCCTTGGCCAAGCAACCAATTTGTCCACGGCCAAATATTGCCACGTACAACACAAACCACTGGATAAATGCCTTTCCTTTACCTTAGGCATTTGACAAATTAACTTTCTGCCAACCAATCATGTGGTATCCTTAAGTCATTATTTGTTGAAAGAATCAAAGGATAATTTCCATTCTTAACCGTCGATGGCTCAAAAATAAAAACAACAAATCAATGGCCTATCGAATACAGGCCTATCGATCAAAACTCTAAGAATGACCTATCGATAAAATGATTTATGCCGTGAGCCTTAATCAAGCACAAGCATTTGTTTACTTAATTTCTCCCCCAACGTTTGATAAAGAAATGGCCAAACCCATGCGCGCAGCAATACGACAAACATTCCCTTGATCAAATTATGGGAGTTGAGATTCTTTCGATAAAGAAAAGGCCAAAACACGCGCGTAGCCAACGACAAACATTCCCTCCATCGAATTCATCCGAGATTTCGGAAAACAAAGTCGAAACAAGAGTAAGGACCAAAAGCAATAATTTCTTTTGAATTTGGAGGCCGTCCTTCCTTAAACAAATAAATTGTTTAGGCCTTTCATGCCATGCTTTTATATTTACGTAATTTGGCTTCACATGGATGAGTTTTGCCCCCCAAGACTCATGGGCATAGCCTTTCATTGATGCCAAGAATTCACAGATTGTCCCATTTTATAAAGGTCAATCAAACTACCCAATGGCATTTTTTTGAACACGTAAATTGACCCAGTCTTCATATTAGACTAGAATTTTCGTCTCTTACATTTGTTTATAATGAACCCTCTAATTTGGGTTCATATTCGAAACAAACAAAGCCATGTAGCCTGTTGAGGAGCAATTGCAATACAGCCATTACAGTGGCTTTATGCATAACTGAATGAGGTCTTCACTCCATTTAACGTTTGAATCAAAAAGGCAAACACTAATCCAAAATTGGATTAACGTATTAAGCCATATGATAATCTCCACTCCTATTTCTTACCAACGAGACTTTCCGTGCACAATCAATGGCCAAATTAACAGTTACATTAATTTTTATTGGAGACCCTCATATTTGGGTCTGAAGAAAGGAGGCCAGTTGTTTATTAATCTTCTTTACAAATGGCACGTTTCACATTTGTTCAAGTCTTCATACGAGGCTGAAATTTTAACAAGAAGCCAAGACAAATTCTTTACAAGACAAATCAATGTCTCCGTTGAACCTTTTTTTGTCAAAGACAGAGACATGGTTCAAATCTCTTAAACAGTTGGCCAACAATTGGCCGGCTTCTTTTGAACAATAAATTGCTTTCAAGCCCATCATGCAAAGCTTGAATTTTTTTTTTAAAAAAATTTGATCCGGAACCTCACAGTTCCAATTGGCCAACAAATGGCCGTTTATCAATTACGTAAAATGTCAAAAACCTTGTAAGGTTTTCTTTTCACATATGATTTCACCATTACTTCCGATTTAGTAATGATGCCCTCCTTCTAGCGCCAAAATTGTTTACCAATTTTTTTCTTCTCCGGAGCGAATCGACGGAGAACGAAAATAAAAGCAACAAAGCCAACAACAAAAAGAAAAGCAAATGCGGCTCGTCTCCACAAACGGATTTGAGGTTTCTTGCCGTGTTTCAGGACTTCACCGGAGAGAAATGGCGAATGAATCAAATGTTATGCTATTTTTGGTGGGCGGTGTGGATTGATGGTTTGGTGAAGTGGGATGGAGCGGAAGAAAAATAACAAATGGACTTTATTACTTTTCCAAGGTAGAATTACAATCAAGAAGGACGGATCCTCATTGAAAGTAAGGGAGTTAATTTAATCCTACTCCTAGGAAGACAAAAATTAAGAACAAAGTTAAGACTTTGATTTGTTGAAGGAGTTTACAATGAGACCTAAAGAGGCTATTTATAGAAAAATACAATGTGTAGGAAATAACTTCCTAACTTCTCACTACTCTTCATCATCCTCCAAGTGTCCAAATAACTTCCCACAAACTCCAAAGTGTGTAGGAGCATGCCACTTGTCCAAATAACTTATCTTCAACTTCAAAAAGTGTAGGACAATGACAAGTGTTTTTTAACTTCCACATGTATAGGAGCATGCCAAGTGTCCTGCACTTTATTAAAAGAAATAAAAACTAGTTATATTATTAATACGAAATAATAAAATAGGAAGCATTACTATAAACGCCACCTTTCAGTCGATTATCGACAGGCGGTGAATATATGGTACAAACAGGCATCCTGTATGGAATGGGTCCTAATACCCTTTCTGAACAACTGAACTGCAGTTTAGATTACGATACTTAGAAAATTCAGAATTTTAAATGTTTTCCTGGTGTTGCTTCTTGGCTTCAAGAAGCTGTCACATCTTGTCGTCAAAAAGGGTTAAGTTAATATTTTGCTGGTTTCTATTCATTTGTTGTCCAAGTTTTTCTGCAAATATAATGCAAAAATTATAGGAGCATTCTGAGTGTGAGCTTAAGAAATTTTGAATTGGCCCTTGCAAATACCAGTTCTGTTTAGTCAATTGTTGATACATCTCTTTCTTCAAGGTCATGCTTGACATTTTTCTGTTCTGTATGCTACATCCTTTCAGTTCTTTTCTCCATAAAAACTTAATGAGAATTTATCTTGTTTTTGTCTTGATATTTATCGATCTTGTACTTGTGCTTCTGCAGATATGTGAAGACCCTTAAAGGAAGAAAGTGTCTCTAGCAAAAATTTAACTTGGAAACAGTAAAGAAAGGTCTAAAGCTCAGAGACAAGCTGTCAATCTATTTGTCAGGTAGTGTTTTTTGTTATTGTTTATGCGTGGACGGGGGTTGTGAAGGACTGGGGTGGAGGATTTTGTTTTGGGCAAAGTACGGAAAATCTCCCTGAGGTTTTGCCTTTTGGCAGATAATCTTTCTGAGTTTAACTAATGAGCACATGACTCCCCTATGGTTTTGGAGTAAACTGCAACTGTTAGGTTTTCCATCCCATTTGACGGCGTGTGTATGGCACGCGCCTGGATTGCGAGTACAGACCAAAAAAACGTGTTTCCCTCAAAAAATGATACCTTTTCTTCCATTAATGCCCTTCACCTATCTCTATAAAAAACCAACCCTACTCCTTCCATTTCATTTCATACCAGGTTTTCATTTTACTAGTCCTTCCATTACGGTAAAATATTTTCTACTCCTTCCATTTCATTTATAAATTCTTCCTTTTTTACCTTTCTGTTTATATATAACTCAACTATGTAGGTTTATATTTTGTTTTTGTTTTTTTTTGGAAATTAAGGTATGTCTTCTTCAAGCAACAACAGTGGTGGCTATGGCAGACAAACCCTTGATTTGAGATATGTGGCCAGCTATTGTTTCTGTGGAAGGAAGGCAGCATTGAGGTTGGTGGAGGGTGAAAAACCTACAAAGGGGTTGCTGTACTATACGTGTGAACAAAAACCAAGCTACGGTTTCTGGGAATGATGCAACCCTGTTTCAGCAACATGGCAACCAAGTGGGGTTGCAGTCACTGCTGCAGGAGGACCAGTCAATGCAGAAAGAGGAGGACCTATAAATGAACCAAGTTTGGTGATGGCTGGACAAAATGATGACAAATGGCTGAAAATGGTTGTAGTTGGTTGCCTCATTGTGTGTGGTTTGTGTGTGTTTGTGACACTAGTGTCCTTTGTAATGAAATGAAATGCAAGCACCAACTGTAACTCATTCTGATGCAATGAAATGAAAGCACCAGTTGCTACTTAACAATGCACATCATATCACAACAGTTCATACATATTCCATGCAAAAAAAACAAAAGTTCATAACATAACTTCATACTACCATATCACCATAAAACTGCATCACCAATGCAGCAAAATAACATAAGTTCATACTTCATACTACCATAATTCCCAGTCATCACCACCACCAGTCAAAAGGATTAGAAGTTACTACAACCAATACAGTTACCAATATAGATTACAACCATTTCCAACAGTCAAAAGGATTAGAAAAGTTTCTTAATTTTTGAAAGTCAAAACAACAATACTGGGCAAACAGTATAACTACTGTGTTGCACCCCTCCCTGAAGTTGGTCCTCCTACTTGTCTGGCCTTCAACCTCTCTAGAATGTTAGTCAAGTTTGCTCCCTTGTTCTTCCTTGTTTGTCCATCCACAGTTACAGCACCACCTCTGCCACTTCCACCATTTCCAGCACCACCCCTCCCACTTCCACCATTTGCACCACCTCTCCCACTACCACCATTTGCAACACCACCCCTCCCATTTACAGCATTTCCAGCACCACCCCTCCCACTTCCACTATTTGCACCACCTCTCCCACTACCACCATTTGCAGCACCACCTCTCCCACTTCCACCATTTGCAGCACCTCTCCCACTTCCAACATTTGCAGCACCTCTCCCACATTCAAACCAACTTGCAATGCCAACACCTCTCCCTCTTGTACTACCCTTGCCAACACCTCTCCCAGTTTGGGAAGCACCAGATTCAGCTGCAGTACCCTTTCCAATTCCAGTCTCCCTATCAACACCCCTACCCCTTCCAACACCCCTTCCAACACCTCTACCCCGTCCAACACCCCTACCAACATCCCTTCCACTTGGCTGTAGGAAATTAATGATGATTTGAAAACATTTAGCTAACTAACCTAAGTAAAGCATAAAAAACTCTGAAAATTATATGGCAATTATTACCTGTGTGCTTGACTGAGGTCCAGTTGGTGTAGCACCAACAGACTGATCTACATTTGGTGCTGGCTGATTGGCTGCCCTTGAAGATTGACCTCCACCAGTATTTCCTTTTTTCTGCATTTACAAGAAGTGATGAATGCAGACATTAGTAATGAAAATCATAATGGTAAATTAAAAGTGGTAATGAAATGCAGACAAAGTAAATGGGAAAACAATGTACCTTTAACATAGTTGAATTGGGATGAATCCTATTCTTACAAGTTCTCTTATTATGTCCACTTCCCAAACACTTACCACATGTGACATTTATGTTCTTCCTTGATGCCTTGTGAGGATCTCTTGGCTCATCTGCTTGTCTTCTCCTTAACTTCTTGGGCCTACCAGTTTGCTTCCTTGACAATGGGGGCTGTAATGGTTGAATTCCAGTCACCACATAGTCATGCATACCAGGAACTGCATGAATCATGTGGGCATATGTCTTCAAATAGGTTTCCTTGGACTAGTATGGATCCACATAGTTCTCTGCAAGCTCATGGTTCTCTCCAATGGCATGGCAGCATGGTATCCCAGTGACATCCCATCTCCTACAGGTACAAGTTTTGGCCCTAAGATCCATAAGATATACCTTGTCATAATGGTCCACCTCAAATTCAAGTTGTCCACACCAATGAGCAAAGCAGTCCCTTGAGTCCTTCTTCAAACCTTCCAGCTTTGTTTGGATATTTGGACATATTGCACCAGTATAGTTCTCCATACCCTTTCTCTTCACTTGTATCCTTTTCATAATCTTCCTCCTTATCCACTCAAACATGTTGATGATGGGTTTATCTCTAGCCTCCAGAATGTATGAGTTAAAGGATTCAGATATGTTGTTAACCAATGTATCACATTTGGTCCTAGTGGGGAAATGTGACCTACTCCACAGTGAAGGATTCACTTTCCTCAACCATTCAACTGCAGTCTCCCTATCTTCAATCTTAGGATCAGCCTTATCTATCTTATCCATCCAGTAGTTGAACCCACTAATGCTGAATACTGATGCAGCCATCCAAAACAGTTTTTTTAGATCCCCCCTAGCTTTGAACTTGTTCTTGAAATTGTTGTACATATGTCTTAGACAGTACCTATGGTCTGCTGTAGGAAATGACTCCTCAAAAGTCTCCACAAGCCCTTTCTGTCTGTCTGAGATGAAAGTCCAACCCATGTCCTCAACCCTCCCAATGTCATTGCACAATTCAGTCATAAACCACCCCCATGTGTCCTTGTTCTCAATCTCAACAACTGCCATTGCTATGGGGTAAATATTGTCATTTCCATCCTTACCTACTGCAGTAAGTAACTGTCCACCATATACACCCTTCAAATGACACCCATCAAGACCAATGATAGGTCTGTAACCAGCTAAAAACCCTTCTTTCAATGCTCCTAACCTGTAGTACATCCTCTGAAAAGTTGGCACAGGAGCATCAAACTCTCCCCTAAGTAGAAGCTGACTCCCAGGATTGTATTTCTTCACAGTCTCACAATAATCCCATAATCTGTGGTACTGCTCAACCAGATCTCCATCAATGACTTCTCTAGCTTTTCTTTTTGCTCTATAGGCTTGCCACACACTCACATTTACCATTACCTTCCTCTTGATTTTTTTCTTCAAGGTTTTTGGGTTTATGTCTGGATTATCCCTCACTTCATCAACCATTTTATGACCCAAATAAGTTGAAGTAACTTGGCTGTTTTCATAGTGTCTGCCACATGTATGTGTATCTGTCAATGTTTTGAGTTGGAAATATAACCCAAGTCTACCTACTGGTGATCCATGAATCCTCCACTGACACCCCCCATCTTTGTCTTCCCAATACTTGCACTTGGCTGTGATCCTCTTGTTCTCATTTCTTATGTATGTAATATCATATCCATTCTTGACATTGTACTCTCTTAAATAAGCTCTAAACACTTGGGCAGAGGGAAACTTCATACTAGCAACCAACTTAGGTTTACGCATCATGCTCTCATTGAACTCTATGTTCTTGTCTCTCACTGGCTCATCTTCATCTGAACCTATTACACTTCCCAGTACCTCATCATCTTCTGGATCAGAATACCATGCCCCATCTGTAGCCTCAACCTCTTTTTCAGTTACCATTGGTTCCTTATCTTTAGTCTTACTAGATCCCTCATTATTTGTCTCCTCATTTTGCTGACCTTCTTGTAAGTCCTCACCACTTCTACCATCATTTGCAAATATGTCATCATCATTTGGACCCTCTAGGTCTTTAAACATCCAGCTAGGGTCACTACTATGGGCACTGTCAGTTTCACTAGAACTTCCTCCAACATAGTCACTGTCATCAGACTCATCACTATGATCCTCCTCTGGGATTTCTCCAGTCACAACTTCATCCTCAATCACCCTTTCTTCATTGTTTTCTTCCATGTGTGGGGTATCATTGGTTAATATATGAGGGGGTGGGGGTGGGGGTGGGCATATAACTTTTTCATAGAAATAACAATCATCAAATAAGATGTCAAAGTCATCTATGTTAACTCCTTCAAATGGTAAAGTCTTTTGAGTTGGTGGAGTTGTGTTCTTAGATACATTTGGACATATAACAATAAGAGGGTCACCCACCTTTTCTGCATAAACAACCACCACAGGGAGGCCTATGTACATTTCAAGCATTCTACTGACATCCTTGTCTGAATTCAATCGCATAGTACCAATGTCTAAGGGATAACCAGGAACCCTATAGTAATAATCCACAACTGTGCCCTCCCCTCCTGCTTCTCTGTATAGGTCTCTAATCTCAAATAAAGACATTCTATCACGGTCACAATTGTCAATAAGGGCCACAGAACCCCCATTGTACACAACATGTGGCTCCCACTCAAATTTACCCCCAAAGTGCAATTCTAGAGTAAAATAAACAGTAGACATCCTGCACACATGCAAACATGTATTCAATTATTTACGAAAATACCTATTACTAGAAATAGGAAACTTTGGCTGCATCCGAAACTTTGGGACCACACATCACCCACTATCCATGGTTTTTTTATGACTACCTACCATTTCCAGATGCAACTACCACTGCAGACCACATGGAAAAACTCCAACAATTTTTGTCGGTTTCAATTAAATAAGAACCAAAACCCTTTATCTATCTTTTTCGAATAAAGTAACTAACTTTTGATGACTCTCAACAAAACCCTAGAAAACCCATGGAAACTTCCAAAAATCGTTGTCGGAGTGATAAAATAAGAACAAAAACCCTAGCTCTTTTTGATCAAACCCAAAAAGTACAATAAACAAAAGGGCAAAACCATAACTGTAAAGAATGGTCACCGCACTACTTCTTTGTGGTCCCAAAAGTGTAGATCTGTTGCTTTCCAACCTTGAATCCTTCGATTTTTTTCGAATAAAGTAACTAACTTTTGATGACTCTCAACAAAACCCTAGAAAACCCATGGAAACTTTCAAAAATCATTGTCGGACAGATAAAATAAGAACAAAAACCCTAGCTCTTTTCGATCAAAGCCAAAAAGTGCAATAAACAAAAGGGCAAAACCATAACTGTAAAGAAAGGTACCTGGAAAGATGTTGGTCACCGCACTACTTCGATGTGGTCCCAAAAGTGTAGATCTGTTGCTTTCCAACCTTCAATCCTTCGATTTTTTGCCTTCGAACCCTAGGGTTTTCCCCAAATCTCGATCGTGTTGCTCTGCTCTCAATGTCACTGTTGTTGTGGGTTTGATTTGAGCGTACGAAGAACGGAAGAAGTGCTTTATTTATTACAAGGGTAACGAGGTCTTTTCGCTCTTTGCCGTTAACAGAGTCACGGTTGCAGTTTACTCCAAAACCATAGGGGGGTCATGTGCTCATTAGTTAAACTTAGGGAGGTTATCTGCCAATAGGGATGGCAACGGGTCGGATCGGAGGCGGATATTGCAATATCTGAATCCGAATCCAAACCCTCCACCCGTCCTCCGAATCCGCTCCGAACTCCGATCGGATATAGTTTGGATCCTCCATCCCCGCTCCAAACGGGGAGCGGAGATCCGATCGGAGATTTGGATATCCGAATTTGAAAAAAAAAAAAAGAAATTCTGTGGGGCATTAACTTAGCCAATTAAGCCACAATCTGCCAATTAAGCCACTGATTCTTAGTTAGTGCCCATAAAAAAGACGGATTCCAAAACAAACAAAAAAACAGTACTAAAGTTCCACAATTTGCCAAAAAAACAGATTCCACAACTATTAGGCATTAACTTAGCTAATTAAGTTAAACCAACACCATTGCATCCAACAGCAATACTAGAGTTCCATAGTTCATCCAACAACACATTGTTCATTGTTGGGCTCCCATACTTCATAATTACATAATTCCATAGTAGCAAATACAATACAAAATACTAAAGTTCATAATTCCATACTTCATAATTACATAATTCTAAAGTTCTTGAACCTCCAAAAAAATGAATGCACCATTGATTCATTGAAAGCATATCACTCTCTAATAAGAAGCATCCATCCAAAAGTCCAAACTCCAAAAATTCCATAGTACTACCCGTCACATAAAATATAAACATATCACTCTCTACTACATATAATCAACTGAGATGATTAAAAAAAAAAGCTAGTTACCTTCTGCGCTAAAGTTCTAGTGGTGCTCTATTCAAAAACCATCATAGCAAGCACAAAGTTTACACAGAACCCTGAGGTTGAAAAGCACAAAAGAGCCTTGATCAAAAAATTGAAGCAATATTTTTCTCAACCAAAAGTTTCCATTGTACTTAACAGCCCATATGGAGAATACTAAACTATAATTTAAAGTGGAACAAAGTCTTCCCTATATTCAAAGTCCTTTCACACAGTCACACTGCTATAGAATCTCACTGTCAGAAAGTTTTACACATTATAGCAAAGAAAAGGGCGTGGAATACTGGAATGCATCAATAACATCTCCTAAGTTGATCCAGAATCAAAACAAATGCACTTACATGTTGTCGATGCCGATTCCACTTCCATAAAAACAATGCAAAAATGGTAACTTGTAAAAGACAGCAATGGAAGATGGCACTTTGGCAAAGACTATTTTATGTGATTGAGCAAATCCCGTGGATCTGTGGATGAGTTACTGAGAAAGGTCTTTGTACTCTGTAATGTAGAGTCCCTTGCTACTTGCTAGTAAATTAATCAATGTGAAATTCAGCTATACCAACAACTTTCGAGAACATAACTACAAAAGCACTTCACCCAATGCATCACTGACCACCCAAGGAAAAAGGGAACTCAAAAATGAACAAGGAAAGTTTCCTTACTCAAAAGATGAGTGAATCTGAGCTAATCCACTGAATGGACAACAGAGGCATTACTCTCATCTTTTCCATTTCAAACTTCTTCAGCATGCATGCAAAATTAATAACTTAAGCACAGATGCACCTTAACCCAATGAAAATAATGTATTCTATCAGTTCAAACTGAACATAATCTATTCTATCAGTACAAGTGTAAAACTTTTCAGCATATTATAAGTGACCATTATAAGCAATAAACTGAACATAATCTTTTCACAGTAAAAATGAAACAACTTACGCATAATCTGATCAGTCATCAACAGTTGTGACATCGGACATACAGTCATCAACATCCATATCCTCATCATTGATAGTTGGAACCTCTACTTGAAGAAAAATAAGACTTAATTAAGAACAATCATTGTTATAGCATATTAGCAAAGACAAAAAAATATAGTATGAAAAAGAATAAAAGATTATCAAAATTACCTTCATTCTCCAAAGCCGCCAACCAACTTTGAGTACACATTAAGGCTTCCAAAGTCTTCGGGTGAAGTCTATTACGACTTGGACTCACCACCCTACCACTAGTACTAAAAGAGGACTCCGATGCAACAGTAGACACAGGCACAGCCAACACATCCCTAGCTATGGCTTGCAAAATAGGGTACTTTAAACCATTAGATTTCCACCATGCCAATATATCAAAATCATCACACATTGGTAACTGCTCCTCCTCCAAATAACGATCTAATTCTGACTTTACATGCACAGTTTTAGTTCTCTTTTGTTGATCAATATCAACTGTCGGTAATTGTGCCTCATTCGATTCAATATCAGTTGACGTAGAGTTACTTTCCCAAGTTGGCACACTACATATTAAAAAATATAAAAGATATTATAAACATAAGATCACATGCATTTAAAGTAGTGTTGTAGCAGGAAATGCACATGCATACATGGAATGATAAACCATTTGGTGAACTTCAAAAACTACTCATCTGAACTCAGAATACAAACAACACCACTACTACAATCTTTCTGAGCTTTTTTCACAAACCAAAACTACTCATTTCATTGCCCACTGGTATTAACTTAGACATAACAATTCCAAAATAAATGGCGAAGTCAAAGAATAGTCCTAACTGTCCCATACCCTTGATCCTTTTTCAGAGATAGTAACTCGTGAAACAAAATTGTGAGATTTTCTCCACCAAGCAAACATCTCAGTTAGTTTTTGAAAAAAAGTTTACAAAAAAAAAAAAAAAAAAAAAAAAACTAACCTGGTAATATAAATGGGAAGGAGTTAATATAAATGAGATAGTCCTGATAAACTATGTTGCTCACATAAGCTTATATATAATGTAGATCCCTACAATAACTAACCCTAAAAACCCACAAAGATGTTACACTGTGGGAAAACCCAACAATTTCTGTATAAATTCACAGTTTGAAACCCACAAATCGAGAGACAGAGAGATAGAATGAAGAATGATTTTCGATTTTCAAAGAAACCCAAGAATAGAGCCGATCAACTAACCTGTTACCTGTTTGTTTTGTGATATTCGGTTTACCTTGACGAGCGTAGGGTTGGTCCGGTTGGTGTCGGAGATCTCGAGCGAGGAGGGGGCATTGCCATTAAGAAATAACCCTAACAAATCTCGAGAGAGTGAAAGAGATTAGTAGATTAAAGAGAGAGAGAGAGAGAACGAGAGAGAGAGAGAGAGAGTGTACCTGGAACTAACTGCTCGCCGGGAAAATGACGACGGGTATAATAAGTGCGGTGGACGGTGGAGTCGACTGGGGAGCAAGGGAGGCACTTGAACTCTTGAAGTCTTCGGTGAATCAGTCTTGGTCAGTTTGGTCGGCAGTAGGTTGTAGATGTAGAGCTGCCTCTCAGCCAGAGAGGCGAGAGCTGCTGGTGGATGTCATGTGTTGTGGTAACCCTAACAGGTAAAAATAAGAGGTATTTATAGTGGGGGTATTCGGAGCGGATCGGATACGGATCGGATATCGGATTCGGATCGGATACGGATCGGATATCGGATTCGAATCGGAGGTAAACCTACCTCCAAATCCGATTCGATATCTGAAATTTTTTTTAAAAAAAATCCGAATCCGCTCCGATATCCGAAAAAATCTCCGAATATCCGATCCGTTCGGAGCGGATAACGGATCGGATTCGGACGGGTCGACCGAGATGGCCATCCCTATCTGCCAAAAGGCAAAACCCCAGGGAGGTTTTCCGTACTTTGCCCTTTTGTTTTTAAAGTGGGAGAAGAAAAAGTTAAGTATGCGATTGCTTCTTTCCAGGGATCTACTGCTGACATCATCAAAATCGCAATGATCAATATACATTCTCTGATTGTTGGAGAAGTCAACGATTCTGACGTGGCAACAGTTGTAGCAAAATTTCACATGCTTAGGGGCCACTGCAGAATCCTTTTGTAGGTAACTTTTTGAGTGCTTCAAGTTATTTATTTGTTTATTTAAGGAAGTATTCCTCGCTGTCTGCTTTTCCTAAAATGGACTGCTAAATAGCACAGCATTGACAAGAAGAATCTTGCCCGTGACAGGGTGCTTCTATAGTATGCAATGAGTTCTAAAAGTTATGAAGTATTTCCCATGTTCTATTGACTTCTCATTCAAATATATGTAGGGTGAGCTGTAGCCATCCACCATTCGAGCCTGCTTTTCTTAGTCTTAACATATTTGCGAAGTTTTGTTGTATGCTAAAGATCAATTGTAGTTCTTCATAACAGTGGCTTCCACTCCCCTTTCCCCAATCTTCAAAAATTCATGGGAGGCCTAGAAGTAGCAGCAGTGTGGAGGAAACCGGATACAGCTCTGAATAGGGCATTTTGCTTTGTATGCTACATGGATAAATCTGTGGTTGTTTTGGAGGGCATGTTGGAGGGCTAGCCATAATACTATCATGGCAGTGATGCATGGTTTTTGAGTGAACTAGGGTGGCGTCTTAGATTGATTTAGCCATAATAGGAGTCATTGGCTTTCTGGACTTCTCATAGAAATGAGGCAACTTAGCCTTTTTGTCTAGCTCATTGATGCCTCACCATGGATAACTACTCCAACATAACTTACTCAAACATGTTCCTCTAATTGGAAAGAAATGCTACATCGTCTGTCTTTGTCATTTCTGTGTCTTATTTTAAGCTCTTGCCCGGTCCCTACTGATTCTATTCTATTCCAGTCACCTGAAGGTTGAGAGGGGATCTTTTTCTGGCATAAATGTAACAGATGATGTTGACGTTTGCTTTCCAGGTACATGATGAATTAGTACTGGAAGCAGATCCTTCTGTCATAAAGGAAGCTGGGTGGTTGCTTCAATGAGCATGGAGAGAGCTGCGTCGCTTCTCGGTATGAGTTCTGAAATTGCCTTATGTATTTCTTGATGTCTTCTCCTTGTTGTTAGTTCATTTTCCCCGGCGATTGTTTGGGATCTTTAGGATGTTAGGGAATGCTAATATGCTATACCATCTTTGTGCATCCATATCATGCTTGTCTCTTTTGTAGCCTTATTTCTTTAAATTATCTTACTTTGTCTTCCAGTTCTTTTGCGGGTCAAAATGAAGGTTGGGAGAACATGGGGATCTTTGGAGCCTTTCCTGGCTGAACAAAAGAACAAGGAGTTACAGTCCCAAATTCTTAGGGTGTGTGAGCTTTTCAGATAAATATACTGGTTGATATGGTGTGGAAACAGAATTTTGGGCCAATGCCTGTACTGGCAATTGCTATACTCTGGCATTCTGGAGTGCATCTTTTTTTTTTTTTTTTTTTATGCTGAAAGCAGCCCTATATTCTGCTCAAAGAAATTTGTTGGTCTGGGTAAGGGACTTGGAAAGCAGCATTGCCTGATCCCTGATGGACTGGAATTCACTAGTACTTGGTTTTCCTTGACTTGTGTTGCAACGATGACAGCTGAAACTATGTGTTGGCTCATGCAACCCATAATGGAATTAAGTAATTGGCTTGTACAACCCAACCATTAGTCTTGTCAAAATGGTAGATGGTAGGTCAACATATGGTTTTCTTCTTGTGCATGCTGATGCCATGGTATGTCACTTTCCTGCGATTCTAAATTTGTCAGTCCTAGGAGAAGATTCTGGATTTTGACCAACACTTGCAGAAAGCTGGTTATTTGGGGGGTTGAGCTGTTGTAGAGTGGGGGTGTTTTGTACTGTTTGATTTCCACATCATTGCGAATAGATCGCTATTCAATGTCTCATCTTGGCTGGGAGGGCAATTTACGTTGAGCATACTCAATCTCTTTCTCTTGGTTAAGGACATTAAAAACAAGTGTGAAATTGGCATCATTAAGTACTGAGGAATAAACTTATGTCGAGTAGAAGCATTGGTAGCTGCAACAATCAAGCCCGATACTAGCAGTTGTTCTTGTGTTGTAACAGAACAAATCAGAGTGATTTAACCCTGAAGTGGATACAGTCTAATGCTCCAATCCGCTTTTGCAAAGTTTTGGACTGCAAATAGATGCAGCGCATTTTGGATTAAGCAGACAGGGATTTTCCAGATAAACATTATCAAGGGACAATTATCTTGGTTTATGAGGTTCTGTACTTTTTTCTCTAAAATGTTCTTACCGTCCTAGGATTTCAAGCTGTACAATTATCTTGATATCGCTTGGGAAACTGTTAAATTAGGCATGCAGATAAGATGGTATTAGTGTCGCTGGGCCCACAAGAATGGATTAAGAGGAGCGTCTCAAATAACCTACGTCAATCCTTGTAGTTGTGGTAGGTGATTTGTTTATGCATGGATTTTTCAGTGTTGATCTACGAGACTTCAGAATTGAGATCTCCATGCTGATAACACGAGTTTCAGCCATTTGCTGACCTCAACCTTCTGTTATAATCAAGTTTCAGAAGGTTGTGTTGAAGTCATGATTGTGAGGTCGAAGATGGAAAGAGAATTCATCAATGCTGTCAATTAATCAGTTGAGATAGCTCGGAGACAGGTATACATTGTTATAACTGGAAACACTTATGAATTTCTCTTACATCTGATGTTTCTTCAATTACCATGTTTGTATTGCTTGATCAATCGCACCCCTTCTTTACTTTCTTCCCCTTCTCTCTTTCTCTCTTGTCTCTTAGTTTAGCCAATTTATTATTATTATTATGGAAGATAAAAAGAGGTTAAGTGACCTTGTGTTGATTGTTGTATGTGCTTCTTTTCCAACTGTCAAATGTAGTTCAAAATCAGTATTAGCGTTGCAACACCGTTAATTTTTCTGTTTCTATTTTTATCAATTGGGATGATGCTATCAAGACATTACCCCAAGGAGAATGTATACCAGTATCCACTATTTTTCCAACGTTGTTCGTTTATTGTTTGATCTGCAACTCATATAGGCTGAGGGCTATTTTTTACAGGTCCTCTGGTGAACTTTGGGCTGGTTTCCTATCGCACATCGCTCACTAGTTCTAGGTTTAGGCGCTTTCATAGAGCCTTAGGGTTTAGGTTTAGGCACTTTTTCATAGGGGTTTTAGGGTGCACTTTTCTATTATAGGGTTTTAGCGGTTTAGGCACTTTCACAGGGTACCCTAGGGGTTTAGGCATTTTTATAGGGTACCCTGGGGTTCAATCACTTTGATTGGGTGCCCTAGGGTTAGGCACTTTCAGTGTTTAGGGTTTTAGGCACTTTCATAGGGTTTTAGTGTTTCATTAATTAGAGGAGACTTGATGGGAATTACTTTCTTTTTTTGGACCTAGAGGTAAAATGCCCTTCATATTTTCAAACATGTTACTTGCATCTTTTCGTTATTAGTAGATTATGTGTGGGCAGTCGTGCTCACCCCTACCTTACAGATGGACGCGGTGGTGGAGCTAACAGTTGTGTTTTAGATGAGCTGATTTAAGTGTTGTTTTGTCTGGTTTTAAAGGCTTGTAGTTTCCATTTTTCCATCCGGGCTGAGAGAGAAAAGGATCCTGTCTTCAAGAGGGAGCGGAGCTTCGGGACTACATGTATGTATAGCTTTTTGACTTTGTTGGGCATGTAATGAAAAATATTAAACTCTACTCTAGAAATGTTTTGTTATGTTCTTTGGCCAATGGAAAGCATGGACTTTTTCATATATTTAACTTTATAAGCTTGGTTTGCAAGGCCTGCCATAAAACTTGATAACAATGGAGTTGGCTAATAAGTAGGGAACTACTTTCATAATATATGTATACGATTTTACAACTAATGAAAGTTCAATTCCATTAGGCAGTGGCAAGAAATCAATGTAAATGAACAGGACACACACCAACTTACGCCACGATTTATCTCTGTAGTGTACCATGTACTATTCTATCATCGGTACATTTTCTGCTTCCTGTTTCCGAAGGATGCGACATGGGTAAGGGCGTGGGATACGTCGTTGACACCTGTTTGTTCCATAACTGTGATTTTCTTTCACCCGTCGATTGGGTGACACGTGGCGGGGGTATAAGTGAAAAAGTGTGTGATGACTTAGGGGTCATCATAATAAAGTGGACTTGGGTTGTATTGCTCAATTAATATTGGTTATCGTTTGCCAGATGTAAGTTGGAGGTTCATTTGGCATTCCCACGATCCAAAAGCAGTTATTCATAATCATGGAAGCAGTTTTTCAACGTGGGTAGTTTTATGGATTCATCAGCCAAAAAAGGCTCAACTGTTCGTGGAAGTTATCAGCCAAAATAGGCTCAACTGTCACCTTGAAGGGGAAACATTCAAATTCAAATTGAAGGAGGCCTATTTAAGTGCAAGTTAGTAGCAGTTTCACACACACAAACAACGCCAATCAGGC
Source organism: Rhododendron molle (assembly GCA_025413875.1). Taxonomy (NCBI): domain Eukaryota; kingdom Viridiplantae; phylum Streptophyta; class Magnoliopsida; order Ericales; family Ericaceae; genus Rhododendron; species Rhododendron molle. Next base: position 13,224,519 of record CM046395.1, on the reverse strand, counting down.
CTTTATCTTTTTCTTTTCTAGGAGTAAACTTGTAATTGTTCACTCAACTCTCTCGGTTGATTGTTCTTCTACTTTGAAGTTTAATAAAGTCCATTTATTTTACTTCTTCCATATTCCACCCATTTTATTGTTTGCTTCCAGAGAAGTCCTAAAACACGGCAAGGAACCAAACTCCACTTTTCACACCCACATTCCAGCAAATCACGAAACGGGATCCCATCGATTCCCCGTCGATCGGACTAAACCAGAAAAATAGTTAACAATTTTTGGCGCTAGAAGGAGGGCTCTTACTAATTTGGAAGTGAGCAATGGCACCAAAGATTAAGAACCGCCAACTGATAACAACTACTCTGCCAATTCTAATGGTGGAAATGATACTGACGAGATAAATGCAATGAGGGGTAGCCAACCGAATGGCTCAGAGATTAAATCATTAGATTTAATTCAACAAGTTGCAAGAATTCTAAATGATCCAGAGAGTGATATGGCTAGAACATTGATAGCCATGTTTAAGGCTGCCGAAGCACGAAATCAATCGATGGCGAAAGTGCCAGTTAACGTAAATGTTAATCATGGGCAAAGCAGTGGATTGGCAAATCTAACTACTGAAATACATTCCTCTCAGGTATTTGACAATCCAACTTTTGAAACTGTTTTTACTGGAGCTAATAGAATCGCAATTGGGAATCAAAGTTCTGGGCAAAATCAAAGTTTTTATCAAAGCATTCCAACTGCAATCCCTATTGGATCGGGAGTTGGAAATAATGGAAATAATGTCCCAAATCCATATAACATAGGGATTGGGGGGCATCCTCAACAGGTATATACTAATCCTACTTTTGAACCTAGGCCTAGCCCAACAAGGCCAACGGATTTTTATCAACCAATTCCAAATACTAGTGTAAGTAATGGTATTGGAAGTCAATGTGGTAATGGCCAAAATGAAAACATTCCCATGGATTTCAATGTACCGCCCAGATTTGGAATTAGTCAAAGCCAATATGTGCCTCTTATGGCACACTATACGTCGACCACAAAAGCCCCTGAATTATTTGTTCAATTGTTGATCAACGGCATTCGTAAGAGGTATGGATTTTTCAGAAGCCATTTGTATTGGTATCTATATTGGTTTTGGTTGAAATATGCCCAATTTTGGTTAAGAGGTATAGATAATGTTCATTGCTTTTCTACAATTTTGGGCAAGTATAAGTGGCCAAATTGGCAAAGATTAAATGTGCAAATGAAAGCTTTTTCATGTCGGGCTTAAACGATTTGCGGAAATGGATTAACAGCCATTTGTTGGCCATACCAAATGTGAAACGAATTAATTCGAGCCTTGCACGGAGGCTTAAATAATGTGTCCGTTCGAAAAGAGGCCATTCTTTGGCCAATTGTTGGAACAGTTAATCTTTGGGAAAAATCAGTGGCCTCTGATTTGTTCAAAAATCAACTTGGAAATAAAAGCTTTGAAAGGATTGAAGAATTTATTCATTGCAAAGAAAATTATCTTCACAGGCCATTATTGTTCACATCATCATTGTTCATGCAAAGTATTATAGCCTTACACGAAAGGCTTGATGCTAAAACAAAAGTGTTTACCATTGCATATGTCTGCCTTCAATCTACTGATGTGTTCATGGCATGTCAAGGCATTTGACCTTTTTTGGCTTCCATTACACGTACAGTTTTAAGCAGTTTATTGCTCAAAGGAAGTTAGCCAACCGTTGGCCAATTCTTGGAAAAAGAAAATCGACTGAATGGCTAAAGAAAATCAGTGATGCCATTATTGGGTTTAAATAATTTGTTTGGCAGTAACAGATTATTATCCGTGTTGATTTTGGAATATTTTGTCCAATTTTGGCCTATTTTACAAGAAATAAGAACGTATTTGGCCAATTATGAAGGATAAATAGCCCTCTTTCTGATGTCGAATTCACTTGGGGGGCAAACTCATCTTTAGAAAGCCAGATTATGCATAAGAATTAGGCTTTAACGTTCAAACTCGAAGGAGTTGCGTTATGAAAATAATTTGACAGAAAAGCCTTGCAAAGTTTCGACGATTTATTCATGCAAAGAAAGCCGTTCATTGGCTAATTCTCGGATTAATTTTCAGTGGTTTATATCAAATAGGGAACAGAATTATTTCCTAGTCTTGCATTGAAAGTTGGACAATGTCTTTACCTCTTACAAAAAGATTCCATAGAGGAAACTATATTCAACACAAAAGATGAACCTTCCAAGAAGAGTGGGCGTTAAGGCCGTGAGTGATAAAAAAAAAAAATGTAGCACAGGTTTTGACAGTTTTCCCTCCGTCGATTGATACCAGTCTCTGTCGATTGATACTTGGTCCCGTCGATTGACTCCATTTTAATGGTTTACACATGCCTATTGTGCTAAGGGTCATAATACTCCAATAGATCACATTTCCTCATTTCCTTTCAGTAGGAATTAGTTGAAGGAAAATTATCGACGGGGAAATTTTGCATCTTAGAAGCTAAACATGGCTCTGGACAGCGAAATTAAAGGCTTGTTGAAAAGTGAAAAGATTGGTATAAAATTTATCTAAAACTCTTCGAGAGTTGGGGGGCATAATTGTTTACACCATAAAAAGTTATCACCCGTTGATCTCGACAGAGGGATGATTTAAAACTAGTTAAATTATTCACTTGGGTTACGTTAGTACTTCACCCAAATGAATAACGGGGGCATTGTTTGTTCCATAACTGTGATTTTCTTTCACCCGTCGATTGGGTGACACGTGGCGGGGGTATAAGTGAAAAAGTGTGAGATGACTTAGGGGTCATCGTAATAAAGTGGACTTGGGTTGTATTGCTCAATTAATATTGGTTATCGTTTGCCAGATGTAAGTTGGAGGTTCATTCGGCATTCCCACGATCCAGAAGCAGTTTTTCATAATCATGGAAGCAGTTTTTCAACGTGGGCAGTTTTATGGATTCATCAGCCAGAAAAGGCTCAACTGTTCGTGGAAGTTATCAGCCAGAATAGGCTCAACTGTCACCTTGGAGCGGAAACATTCAAATTCAAATTGAAGGAGACCTATTTAAGTACAAGTTAGTAGCAGTTTCACACACACAAACAACGCCAATCAGGCCTTTATCTTTTTCTTTTCTAGGAGTAGCTATAACTTGTAATTGTTCACTCAACTCTCTCGGTTGATTGTTCTTCTACTTTGAAGTTTAATAAAGTCCATTTATTTTACTTCTTCCATATTCCACCCACTTTATTGTTTGCTTCCAGAGAAGTCCTGAAACACGGCAAGGAACCAAACTCCACTTTCCACACCCACATTCCAGCAAATCATGAAACGGAATCCCGTCGATTCCCCGTCGATCGGACCAAACCAGAAAAATAGTTAACAACACCCTACCAAATGTAACACTTGAATTCTCTATCTTATACAATACTTGAAGAAAAAGAAGCCCACATTAGATAGGATAGGAGAGAGACATTTCTAGCCTTTCACTTGAATGAGAAATGAAAATTCCATATTTTTCAGAATCCCATTTGATTCAAGTACATTCTTAAATTGTTTACAACATAGTCCTCGATAATGTGATTTGTTGTACAACCAAGTAACTAGTGAGTGTCCAAAACATGACCTGGTACTCATATCCAACTTTTGGATACATATTTCATTACACCCCACGTAGAACAGTAACCCAGTAATTTGTTGGAACCTAACAACTCAAAATGCTTAACCCCAAGTAACTAGTCGTAGGCTTGTAGCCCACATGGTTTATCAAAATGCTTTACCCCAAGTAACTAGTGAAAATCTCCTGCAGAAGCTTGAACTTCGGTCTATAATTTTTGTGCTGGTGTTTTGCCCATTATGGCATATGAATCAATTGGTGATTGGTGTGTAGCATGCAAATAAATTTTGGACCTGTTTCTCTCGAAAGGACGAAACAAACGCATTGGCCGTATGATCGAGATGCACAGGCGTGTCAGGACTGTGACGTGATTCAAACGTAAATTGGGCAAGAGAGCCTAATTCTGACTTCTGAACAAGCAGGACCCTTAGAAAATTGTCCAGATAAGGTGCTTTATGTCATCAAACACATTACATAGAGGCTGATAGAACAAAAAAGAAGCATTGTAGGTGCCTTTATTGTCCTCTCTCTTATTGCAAAAAATACGGGAATCAGTCGGATCGATTAAAATCCTCGTGCAGAGAAGAAACATTTTCATGGCAAAAAGCCTATTCCTGAAATGGGTTGTTACTCGGCTTCCCAGAGCCTCTTTTCTTCTGAAAGCAGCTTGGCGAAGCGGATAAGAGCCGCTTCATTTGTACCTTCTCCTTGAACCTCATCAAACCTGCCTGTCTCCAAATTCACCCTTGAGACCGGCTTCTTTAGCAGCTCGTTTCCGATTTGTACAAGCTTCTGCAGATTCTCCGTGGTTGCAATATCGACTGAAGATGCATCACCGGTTAATGTGTCGTCCTGTCCATCCAACATTAAGATGTTATTAGCACAAAACATTAGGGAATATACAAAGTGAGAGGGAAAGATGAACTCATTGTTTCGATTCACTCCTATCAGCACGATTGTGACACCGAATTTGTAGATTTCGATATTCTCGCCACATTGTGCTGCTGTAAGTGCGTTGAAATAGAATTCCTGTGGAAATAGGATCCACAGTCAATGTACCTGAATTCGAAGGTAGTTCTTTTCGCAATAGAGGGATTGGAAGAGAGTGGAAACGTGAATATCGACCATATCTGAGCTTGCGTCACCGTATATATCGACCATTGGCGTCGCGCCATTGTCATAAACCCAACTGAGCAGACCCCATTTGGAGGCTTCAGCTGCACTATACTTTTCTTCTAGCTTGGGGGCTCCGGTACCCAATGACAGCACTAACATCCTGCTGCCCTCCATGGGTTTCATGTCAGCAAACTTAAATTTCCCCTTCAGGATTTCTTTGGAAATGTAAGTTATGGCCATTAAAGTCTGAATTTTGCCAACATTGTCTAGTTAGTGATGTTCTCGAAAGCAAATTTGTGATTTTTGTAACACTATAAAATCAAGTACTCCTGCACTCACAGGATTATTTGCTGCTACCCCGCCATCGATAAGATCGAAACTTCGAGTCTTTCCATTACCATCCTTTGTCTCAAAGTAATGTGCTGGAAGAAACGTAGGTGCTGCAGAAGTGCCAAGGCAAATATCTGACAACAGAGCATTCTTTGAAACATCTTCCTTTCCCTGTCAAGGAAATTTTAAATTATTTTAGACTACGTAAGTTTTAGAATTGTAGCTTTCGAAATTCCAAAAATAATGTACAGAACTTGGATTTTTTGGTTCTAGGATCATACATCGTCAGTAGAGAAGATTACTGGCTGAAGTCGTTTGATGTCGAAAGTCGGTATGATCACATCAGTTAGGGTTTGATTTATGGTGATGTTGCCTAGTAGCTCATTTGTCAATGACCTCAGGTACTTCCCGTCATATTCAGGCCCGGTCACCGCGCCAAACAAGCTTGTAACCTTGGTGATGAAGTTGTTTCGGCTAATCAAGAAACACCATGCAGTTACTAATTCATTCTCCAAAACACATGGTAAACTGAATTGATTTAGATAAGGATATCACTTTGCTGATCAAACAGTGATCAATACACCAAAGGGTCCGGTCAGTGGGTCACCAAGTTCAATCATAGCCATTGTGGGTTCACTCCGAGCCCACAACGGTGATGAGAACCGTTCATATTTTAGGTCTCTCAAATAAGTATGTTCCTTTAAAACTAAATTGATTGGACAATAAGTAGTTCACCTTTTGTGTAAGACAAATGGACGGCAAATGTAACCTTCAAACTTCCACCGTGCACTCCATCTTCCACAAATGTTAATGGTTGACATAGCTATTGACGTCTAATCGATCTAATTTTTTAAAAGGAAATATTTTAACTATAATATTAACAATTCCAAGTTCAAAACTGGACCAAACTAGATGATAGCAGGATGAACCCATTAGTACAGGGAGAATGAAAATTTTCTTGGACGAAGAAACTTTTCAGGAGAAACAATTTTTAAATTTCTCTAAATACAAAGTCAATTGTTATTCACCTGCTTTGTGGGAAGATTTTGGGACAGTTCTCCAAGTAGAAGTTGTTGATATCCTTGGCGGCGTACATCGGGCGGTTGTCCTTGTTTGGAGCAGTGAGCATGGCGGTCACTAGGCCACCGGTGCTAGTTCCAGCAATCACATCGAAATAGTCTGCAAGTCTCACGTTGGCACCATCCAATTCCTAGAAAAAGTTGATTTACGAAAATGGGAAACCAAAGACAATTTCGACAAAGTCCATAAAACAGAAATCAAACCGGGCTACACATGTCCGATGAACTAGTAGTACCTGAAGCTTTGATTCAAGGAAGCCAAGGAGGGTGCCAGGAATAATTCCTCTAATGCCACCTCCATCTATGCTTAACACTGTTACCATTTTTCCTTTAGTAAGCCCTGAAGCCATTTGAGGTTGTAAAAATTGAAGGACTACTGCTAGGAAAGTTATTGCAATGAAGAAATTTCCTTTATTATGATGCATTTTTCAAGAGGATGAACTGATCAAGTGTTTATTATTATAACAATATAGAAGGAGAAGATGAGATGATCTGTACCCTGTTGATCGCCATGTATATATAATTCAGAATCTGTAACTGTTGTGGAAATTGTAAGCACACCATCATTGATTTCTGTCAAGCCATCTAGTATTACTTTGTATAGAATTGACTAGGGAACTTTGTCTGCTATGTCCTTAGCTTTTGTCGTGAACAGGACATGTTGATCATGATTCTTCTTGTCATAATAGCAGAGAGAATAAGTTATTCACGGTTCGCGAGAATAGTTTTTTTTTTTTAAATCTGGACTGTCCAAAACACTTTTGGACGCTCGCGATTGAGCGCCGTAAATTTTGTTTATGGGTTGCTCCGTAAAGAAGTTTTTCTCAGAATAATATTAGGAATATTATGTTACCAAGTTTTCTAGGTTTTATTATTGTATTTTCTATTTAGTTTAGGATTTTATTTTTGTTTCCCTAATTAGTCTATGATTTCTTGTTAGGAAAAAGATTGTGGCACTCCAATTTTTTTATGATGGCACTCCAAAATTTGTCTTTTAGTGTGTCTTGCTATGTATAATTTTTACCCTAAAAGACAAATTCTGGAGTGCCATCATAAAAAAGTAGAGTGCAAAAATCATTTTCCTTCTTTTTATGTCAGTTTTTTCTCATTTGTAAATTTTGTAGCCTATATAAAGACATGTTAGACCTATGTTTTATATACATCATTTCGCTTTTCTTCACACCCCTAATAAATGTCCTTAATTACCTTCTTTTGTGAACTCAATCCTAAAGAATAGAAAGCATTCCTTGGCTTTTCTTGAAGTTCATGTGAAGGAAAAATTGGTTTAAGCTCTAAAGAATGAGTTTAAAGGTTACGAAAGTTCGTATGGAAGACTAAAGACTTGAGATAGACTTGGCAAATGGAGTATTTGATAATAATGGTGTGGAATAATGTTTTTTTTTCTTTTAAGCGGATGTCGGGACCAGGCTGGCCAGCTTGCACCCTACCTCGACTAATTTTGGGAACATGAAGTTAACGACGGGGCAAAACCCTCCACGGCCCCAAGGCTTAGAACATTCATAGATGATCTACACTCATTGCTTTCTCATGCTAATTTGGCCAAACCCTTTGGGGTTGGCGTGGAGAAATATTGGTTATTTATAGTACGTCCGTAATTCGTGCAACTTGAAATAATAGATGATGATAATCTTGCATGCTTGGTGAGGTCCTGTACTCACGTTTCTAAAATTACCACTAATCAAATAGAAGCATGTAGCACAAGTTCTATTTTTGTATATCCGACTTAGCACAAGTACGAGTAACAAGATTAATCATTTTCCTGCCAAGACGTATGCCTTTGGTCAAACAGCATCAGGGGTACACTTAAGTGCTAAAGAGAAAGTAGGTCAGGAGTGTAGACACCCCAATTTAAGACTGCCCGAACTACCTTAGATCTCCAATGATGGTTTGTATATTTTATTATCTTTGTGTGTAAGTAAATCCATATTATAAAATAGATCGATTTTCTGTTAAAATTGTCTAGGCATACAAATGAGAGCAACATCTATAACCATTCGATTACTTTAATGTTAAATTTATAGCCATCGGATCATTTTTAAAAAAAAAGATACAGAGAATATTCTCCTAGTAAATTTATCCCTCTCTATCCTCACTTTTAGGCAATGTATCTCTATGCAAAATAATGTTATCTTATACGATCAAATATGAAAATGTCTCAAAATGGTAACTGACGCTTTGTGAAAATTACAACTATTTCGTAGAGCAATTGGGCAGTAAGGGCAATTTATTTAAATTGAGATTATGATACATTCCGAGGTGCCTTCAGGCACGAGCATCCACTAGTAGTATATATAGCTCAACAAAAAATAATAAATCTATTTCATTCGTCTTGTAACCAAATAAAATACGTGTTTTGATAAGCGCATAAATGTTCATATTAGCGCTTCCTAATTTATACTTATTAAGTTCCATTTATATTATTATTCGAAAATTAATACTTAATTTATGTATTGTAGGTATTTGAAGAATTTGGTACAAAAAGTGCGAAATTAAAATATTGTACAGAGTGTTGAAAGCAAGTCTGTATGAAGATCATATGTTTAGCACGGAACTAATTAGTCCTCGTGCTGATAGCCCGTAGAACAATTATGGCTGTGTTCGGTTGCAATTTCCGGCAATTTCCGGAAAACATTTCCGGAAAAAGTGTAATCATTACCCCTATTCACTTTTCTCTCATTCCAATCATTACTCTTTCATCCAATCATTACCCCTATTCTCTTTCAATAATTACCCCTATTTCTCTCTCTATCTCTCTCCAATCATTACCCTATTTCCAATCATTATCCCTATTTTTCTATCAAATCATTACTCCAACAACCATTTCTAAAAACCAAACCAATCACAAACTCAAAATTATTTTTCCGGATCATTACCCAGAAATTGCAACCGAATATTTTGTTTGCACAAGTCTTGGTGGGCCCAAAACTAGTGGGTTTACTAGTTTGACCACAAGTTAGACAAAAGAAAAGAAAGGGGCCCTGACAAGGCAATTGTGGGTGGAAATTAAAAAGAGAGAAATATAGGGCACTGGGGAAGTCGGCTACAGGAGGATAAAGAAGACCACGGTTGGTATTGACAGATACAGTCGGACGCGGACGAAACAGAGAAAAGGCGCTGCCGAGATCACTTTTCCAAGGCGGAAAACAACGAAGTACATAAAATATCCTACAAAAAATGAAAATATCCAGAAAAGCCACCAAACTAAGAGGGTGTTCCAGTTTTGGAAAAAAAGTAACTTTTGAAAAAGGAAGGTAATTTCAAGTTCAAAAATTATGTGTTTACGCAAATAATTTTCATAGATCTCATCAAGATCTTTTAAACGGTGCAAAAAAAATTAAAAAATTATTTTGTATTTTCATTATATTTGAGTTTGAAAATTGAAGAAAAAGAAGTTTTAAAAAAAGAAGGGAAACTGGAACGGCCCCTAATACACTATTACGCCGGTCATAGGTTCATAGACACCAAAAACGATTGTCCAAAAAAAAAACCCCTTATCCTAGTGTTGAAACTTTATGGAGGGCTTATTTACCTTTTTGATCCCCAAAGTATTAGCGAGTGACCAATTTCGTCCCCAATCTATACATTTGTCCAATTTCGTCCCCAATGTTTAAAATGTGTGTCAATTTGGTCCCCGCCCCTAACGCCTTCCCTCTTATCCGTTAAAATTGAGGGCATTAGTGGTATTTCACCCCAAACAGTACAACAAAATGAGGAAAAAAAAAAAACCCTAAAAATGTCAACTGGATAGTAGCTTTTTGTCTTGGTCTGTGAAGTATCAAAAGTCAAATACTCGTTCCATAGACATACATATAGGGCTAATTACTAGAAATTGAACAAGATATTTGCTTTCAATATCTTGGAGCAGAACTTTGGGGTTTCAAGGGAGATGAAGTTAGTGAACGCCTGGAGCGACGGGGAGGCAGTTTGGCTGTTTTTGTCACCGGCTCGTGGCAGCGAGTGGTTTTGAGGGCCGGTGGTTGTCACTTGTCCGACTGTCACAAACCCAGCGACTCCGCTGCCACGCGCTCCCTTCAAACAGCGCGTACAGGCTTTTCCAGTGACGAAAACCGATCGCACATCCACCGATGTGATCGTCTCAATGAGACGCACAATACCCACTGGTATGCATGGAAGAGGGATTGGGTAAGTCCATGGGTTTGGGGAGGTGGGTTTTATTTGAGTTGGAAGGGGAGTTAGATGTTCCATGGGTGACTGGTTGAGAGCTATCAGAGAGAGAAAGTTGGAGTTTGGGTCGCCGTAGTCGGGTTTGGCCATGGACGGCGGCGGCGGAGTGGTGGCGATTGTGCCGTTGTTGATAGTTAGTTGGGTTTTGGCAGTGGATTTGATTGCAATCAGTATTGGGTTTGGGTCTGTAGTGTTCTTGTTATAAGTGATGGCGATGAGGGTAGATTGGAAAGGGGTGGCGCCATTGTGGGGAGTAATAGATCGAGAGGGTGGAGGTGGGCTGCGCTGCGGCTGGTGGTGGTGGTGATGTGGTTCGGGAGGTGATGGTGAGAGGAGCGACGGCGGGTAAGTAGAGGAGGAGAGCAGAAATGGGAGTAAAAATGGGTTTAGTGTTTCTTTTTTGGATTTTTTTTTTCATTTGTTGTAGTGTTTTGAGGTGAAATACCACAGATGCCCTTTATTTTAACAGACAAGAGGGACGGCGTTAGGGGTGGGGACCAAATTGACACACATTTTAAACGTTGGGGACGAAATTGGACAAATGTTTAAATTGAGAACGAAATTGGCCACTCGCTTATACTTTGGGGACCGAAAAGGTAAATAAGCCCTTTATAGAGTATCTTCTAAGACTAGACCTTTTTACAAGAGAAAAGGACGAGGAAGATAAACAATAACAGTACAAACAATGCTTATCCAAAAAAAAAACAGAGTACAAACAAGTATGGTGTTTCTTTTTTGGTAAGGTGAATATAAGTATGGTGTTCTTTCTTTCTTTCTTTTTTTTTCCTCTGCAAAATGAATTTGATTAATCTCTGAAAAGGATTTAAAAGAGACAAAGGCAAGCAAAAGATACATATCAGATCTAAAGAAAAAACGTTGGCAAAAAACGAATAAAGAAAATGAAACTCCTCATATACAGCCACAAGTATGGCGTTGTTCACGGGATTCTCCGTCTTTGTCTTTTCAATCTTGCTTGTATCACATATATTTACACACCTAAATATACACCCATATTCACATAAATAATGGATCCCACATATTTGAGGAGTTAGTGTGTATGGGACCCATTAGTCGGGTGAGTGAGTGTGGGTGTGTGTGTTTGAATGTGCAATCGTATGTAGTACTAGAATTATTGTTTTCCTTTTGCCTATCACTGGCCTAGTGGTAGCCCCACTCCCTATGACCTCAGGCACGTGCACTTGGGCTTTGTTTGGTTTAGAATTCAAAATCCAAAATTTTAGAAAAAGTAACTTTTGTATTTTTTCTCTCTCTAACTTTTCAATTATTACTCTCATTTCTCACTCTATCTCTCTCCACTTTTTACCTCTCTCCACAATTATTACTCTCATTTCTCTCTCTACCTTTATTCAAAACCCACAACCGAACAAGGGCTTGATCATCAGTCAGGAAAGGAGTGCAACAAATCTTTTTATATTGAGCAAGTGTATGTTTGGTTTTGTTTGGTTAACACTTTAGTTTAGTTTAATTTTAGTAGTAGATAGAGAGAGAACTATGGTAACGATTGGAAAGAGATAGTAAGAGATAACAAAGTAATAATTGAAGAAATATGGTAATAATTAGAAAAAGAAATAATGTAATAATTAAAAAACAAAACTAAAATGCTATATTGCATGAGAATGATTCCATGAACGGTTACCATAATCATATTGCATGAGAATGATTCTGTGGGGGCTTCGATCATGGTGGTTCACTTTCTTTGGTCTGAGAAATGGGATCTGCTCCTGCCCTCCTCCTAGCCTGTAAAAGAAAGCACGACTGAAAGACCACATCGGAGGTCTTCCGGAATGGCCCTCCGGTGCAAGAATCAGTCCACTTGCAGAGAAGAGGAAGAGAAGCAAGAGCTAGGGTTTTTGGGTTGTCTAGAATGTACCTCTAACCAGAAGGCATAACCATATATTTATAGGGAACCCGTAGCTTGGTCTTCAAGATTGAACATGCGTTTGACACGCGTCGGCTGACATTACCCCTACGTCATATTAGGGTTTTGTAACCGTTTGGAAGGTGAGCTGGCACCTTCACGTACTCCTCATCATTACCCTTATAACCGTTCGGTTGACGTCACGAACGTCATCATGGCCACGGTTGCATTCCCACGTGGGTAAACCGGAGTCCTTGGCCCCCACACTCGTTCAAGGCCGAGTGTGGTAACCGACCGTCGAAGGGTCGGTAAGCCGAACGTTGTAAGTAACGAGTGAGTTACGAAATAACTGTGGAACCCTCGGTCTTTGCCGAGGCTTGAAGACGTCATCATGCAGATGCTTGGCTAAGTCCAGAGGTGGCTCGGTATTCCCTCGGCATGGTTTGAGTTATTACGCTCGGCCTGCTACAGATTCCATGATTCCATGTGCTAACTTCTATGCATAATCCTTTAAGGCCGATTTCGTAAAAGTTGCTGATTTCGTTACTATCTTTTTTGTTAACATCATTTCTCTGCAAGTGTATTTTTAGACGTTAACAAAAAGGGAAGTGGCAAAATCATTTCCCTTGGTAAATTATATTGATTGTATATTTTGAGTTTCATAATCCATTAGGGCCCATTTGGTAAATTGTATATCTCGAGTAGCTGGAACACATAAAATGGGTCCCAGGTAGTTTTCTTAAGTGGAACTTTGGTGGCGTATAGGTTGCTCTCCGGGTGGCTGCTTCCTTGGCGTGATGGCTGGCGGTGGAGCGATCCTTCGTCGTGGAGGCTGGCATTGGTGGTGGCGGTTGTGGTTGTTAATGTTGTTGTTGTTTGCAACTAAGGTTGCAAAGGATTGGGGCTTGTCCCATGTTATGAGCTTTTAGGCCTCCTTGATGTTTGGTCTTAATTTTCTCTATCTGGGCTTTTAAGCCAACAAATGTGAGTTTTGTTGTTGGGAGTCTGAACCACTTGGGGTTATCTTGAGTGCGCGCATGCCCAATTTCTTCTGGAGTATCCACGGAGTTCACAACACATCTCCTGAACCCAATATATATTGAATGACATATATCTACTTAAAATGTTAAACCTTGTAAGTGGTGAGTTATCCAATTGTATATTAAGGTCCAACCCTTTTTCTATTTATCCGATGTGAGACTCTACCTTTCACACTTGCTCCTAACAATCTCTCTCTCATGAGTGAACCATGTGTTAGGCCTAGCTCCCTGCTTACGTCGAAACTTTGCCTTCAAATATAAGGTTGATAGAAACCTGAAGCGTAGGGCTAGGTCGTCGATAGCATAATATCCGGAAGTCCGGGATCGTACCCACAGAGAATCGAATATAGCTTAATTGGAATTGTAGGTTTTATATGGTAGGATTTGTGGCGTTTAAGCCCGCCAACTAGGTTTTACTTTAAATGGTAAAAATGCTAAGTAAAAAGACTCGAAATGAACTTTATGAACTAAAAGAGGCAAGTCTAGGGATCGTCTATCCCTTGACAAAGGCCGTTACCGATTCTCAATTATAACTCAGGCAAGAGTCACGACCGCGTGCTCACTCCCGGAAGATTTAGCTTTATTGACTACGTTTATCGAAAGATGTGATTAAACGGAGGCGAACCAACTAGTTTAAATCATTTGTCGAGTCCAAAGGAGGCCACGAGCCCTCGTCATACTATTTGCCAAGACCGCTTGTCAAACGGCATACCGAGGAGTTAACACCCCTAAGTTTAGACCGAAATTACCAATTTAGCCCTATTCCGAAAATCATGCTTGAAAGCCCAAAGGCTCGAGAACCAAACAACCGCCTAAGTCCTCGGGAAAGATTATCCCGAGACTTAGCCAAACAACTACTCACACATATTGAAAAGACTAGAAATTATGCTAGAAATGATAAACATATTTAACCGACGAAAACGGAAATAAACTTGATATTAAGGAGAACCTAGTCCGTAGCTAAAACATTAATAAACGAGAAAACAATAAATGAGAAAACAATAAACGAGAAAGACTTACAAGTGTTCTTGAAGAAATTAACCTAGAAAGCTTAAAAACCATTAATGGAGTCCTAAAACTAAAAATGACTTAAAGGTAAAAATGAACTAGCTAACTAAGGAGAGAGAGAGGGAAGGCTATATTTATACAAAAAGGCCTCACTCTCTCACAAATATCCCAAAAAATATCCCAAAATCAACCTAAAGTGGAAAATATCCTAAAAGTAGAAAGTTGGAAAAAGTAGCAAAACGTGCACATTTTCTGCAGGATGAACCGGTACAAGCAAAAACCTGAACCGGTTCATAACCTTGAAAAGCTGCCAAAAATAGTGTTCTGGACCACATGAACCGGTACAGTCTAAAACCCGAACCGGTTCATAGCAGGCAGATTTTTTTGGGCAACTTCGCGGACTCGCTCCGGACACTCCCGAACTCAGATTCAGGCGTTCTTTGGACCGTTGGAAAGCTCGTCGAGTCTACTTTCTAACCCAAGTGGTTTGGATCCAATATCATTTGCACATCAAAAGATATGACGATTCTACCCTCAGCTAGTCGGAAGATGAGTAGATTTGGTAAAATTCTCACTTCTCCTTCAATTCCCTTGACCTTTGGGCATCCCGAGCAACCTCCAAACCATCTTTTCATAACTCTTCGGGCACCACAACGGGGTGGCATGTGGCCTTGAGTACTTGGTTGCACCCGGAGCATTCATTGGCATTCAAAACCTCTTATTTGCACGGATTACCTGAAATACACAGAAACCTACCTTACGTGCAATATCGCAATAAAAGCTAAATAAACATAAGTAAAAGCAGCATAAGACGGGACTAGTCGCACCAAATATCTACAATATTGGGCGCTCATCACGCCCCCCAACTTGAACTTTGCTAGTCCCTAGCAAACTAAAGCAAAATATATTTAACTAAGCTATAAAATCTTTTCGAGATTCAAGACACAAAAACTATGCTCAACTACTACAACTAGGCAAGAGTGAAAAACACCCTTTCAAATCCGATCATATACAATCCACGCACAAACATGCCATGAATTAGGACGAACAAACTATGCCATATTGGAGTAGTCAAGCATGAATGCACCACAACGAGTTTTGACTCCAAAACTCTCATGGATACGCTCTTATTCGACTTTTCACATAGTGAAATACAAGATACATCCCATGACGAGCGCTAGCGAGTAAATGCAATAGTTAGAGACAAAAAACTATGCATGCTATCAAAAGAGCGCTAAGAACGAGAGGAAAGCTAATTATTGACAAGTGTTAAAAGACTAGGAACAAATCATACTCAAAAAGTAATAAATATCAATCATGCATCAAACGGAGTTAATTAGCGTACAAAAGATCAACGAATGACTTTATTAGCTTCTAACGACCTTGGATACAAAAGGCAAGAGACTACAAACATGTAGTGGCCATATACTTGCATGGTTTCATCTACCCTTGGCCACTACTGACCCTAAACTACCCAAGGCATGGCCTCATATTGGCCAAACACCAAACAAAATTACGAAGAAGAAATAAAGAAAACTACTACCACCGACTCCAACACACACAATCGTCATCCTCATTCGGCTCCTTTTGGTATTGAGCATCGAGCTCCCCCTTTCCATCAAACTCTTTCTCATCCGAAATGTGAGTTGGCCCATATGTCTAACCAATCTTCTCATCATAATATTCAACCCTCTTTCGAACATGCTTTTGCTCTTTATAGCATTTCTTTGATTTTCCTTTCTTTGAGGAATATGGTCATTTGAGGTAAGATTGTAGTGAGAGAGATTGAAGGGCCACTTTTGAGGGCTTTGGAGAGGGAGATGAAAATTTGGGGCTGTAGCTTTTGTAGTGGGAGAGGAGAGATAAGGATTCACGTATCGATTTTCCTTTTTACATCCCAACCACTTCTATCACATTCACACCACTTCCAAACTTCCTTGAATCTTTGAAAACTATTGACACACAACCCTCCAAACATCCAGTTATCTAGGTTTGAACAATGGAAGAGACTCGGACTATGGTTCAAGATAAGGACGAGGTGACACTTATGTGGTTTAATCAAACAAAAATGCCTTGAATCATTTCCTAAATACGCCAACAACTCCAACAAGATGCAAGAAAGATATATACACTACTCAAGCATGAACAAAAGATGCTATTTACGTAAGTGCAGGAAAAATGAGAACAAAAAGCATGGGACGCTTAAGAAATGAATCTCTACTCTAGCGATGCACACTACTTGACTTTACTTTTAGGCTCAACGTGTTCTTCAATGTTCATGTATATGCATATGACATGGATTCAAACGCATAATCGAATTCGATGGGATACACGACTCTTGCCATATTGATACAATTGAGCATAATTAAAGCATCTAGCATGCGAAAACACTACTAACAAGGGAAGATTGCACAAAAAATTTAAAAAGTTTACCAATTACCAATGAGACAAGTCTCATGAACATATATATAACATATATATATAACATATATATCTCTCCCCCCAACTTAAACGATGCTATGTCCTCATAGCATAAAGAACAACAGTATTGAGAGGAAAGAACAAAAAATTGTACCTCTGGGGGAATGTCAACCCCCTTATACCTCGACCAAGTTGGAGGCTTTCTTGTCATTGCTTCCCTTCGTCATTGGAATGGCTTCCAAGGCTCACTCTTTCGGTCCTCCATCGGAACCACAGCTAGTCACACAAGGTCATCGCCGGAGCTTTCTTGGTCTTACAACCGCGACACATAGCCGCACCCATGCTTAGGGCTCATGAATGCCTCACTCACTCTAGCTTTTAGACCTAAACCACCAAGGCTGGTGTGGTAGCATGCTTACCCTGCGAAAGACTTAAGAACCAACTACCTACTAACAAGCAAATGACATTAGAACCACCCGGCTCGTATTATCCGGGCTCAAAAGTAGCTGAAAGTAAAACACAACCAAATTTTCACGCGATTAAACGTGTACTACTTTTCTCCCCATTTCCCAAGCGAGAAACGGGTGGCTATACCGGACCAACAAAAAAAGAAAAGAAAAGAAAAAGAAAAAGAAAGAGTTTATGTACATGCAGCCAAACGCGGACTCCGAACATTTAACATGCCAACAAGAGCTAATAAAAGGAACATAGCACCCAACTCTAAACACTTTGTCAAAAACTGAATTCGACCATGCCACAAGATAAGATATTTGGAGTAAAACAATTGCTGAATTCGTTTCATAAACTTGAGTTCCACCAAATGCATATTCCAAACTAGATCAATTTTCAGGCTGTTGACAAAATCCACAATGTAAGGATGATAAACCAAATCAAATTCATCAACACCAACAAAATCAATCAATTCGACTTTTAAAAACTCTTGCGAAAGTGGAGACTCAGTATGAAGGGTGGCATCATCTAGAGCCGAGACTAGAGGATGGTTCAAAACTTCTATGGAAGGTATCTCCTTAAAGGAAATAGACAAACTTTCAGGTCTATTCACATTCTTCCCATCCTGCTCATTCAGTAGAGCATACAAAAAGTCTACCTCCACATTCGTTTTCTCAACAATGAGAAATTTCTCCCCCAAATCATCACACAGAAGGGGATCCACAGGGGGAGAACACTGGACATCAGGCTCAACATCTGGCACATCAATCCATTCAAACTCTGAGGAGCTATTAGACTCTAAACTAACATCTTCAACAAAGATATGTGGTTCAATATCCTCTTCCATGGCAGTTGAGTTGGACTCTTGACAATGTTTAACAAAAACCCGAGAATGTAAAATTCCAGCCAAACGATCAAAGAAATCTAAGGCTTGAGCGGGTTCTTTTTCAAAAAGTTTGCCATCACACATCTTGTCTAAGAATCGTTGACTCGTTGGAGTAAGTCCATCATAAAAATAGTTAGCAATTTGGAAATTGTCAAAGCCATGATTCGGGACCGCTATGAGCAAGTCCTTGTATCTTCCCCAACATGCATAAAATGACTCATTCACTCTTTCGGCAAAAGTTTGAATTTGGTTCTTGAGATCAAACCAATTGGAAATGATCATACGACTTTTAAAAATATTGGAGTCATGAGTGGTTATGCAAGGTGGTGTGCAAATTTGATTAGGGCAAAGGTAGTCCCGCAAAGTCTTGGGACGTGTGATAATTGGAGTGGGACAAAGGTAGTCCTGCAAAGGCATGGGGGCTATTTCCCCATTTGCCGCCGCCATTCTATTAGATAGATAAGACATAAAGTAAACAGGCTAGAGGGGCTATGCCGCCACCTCTTTCTCAAAACAGTCTCGAGGGGTTAAACCACCACCTCGGCTATATAAACAATGAAAGAAAAGGCAAATGACGCTTGCTCTAGCTTCGTTACACCTCAATTTTGATAAGAGAATCGGTTAGAGGTATCCGCTAGAATAAGTATTCTTTGCACAAAGTAAAAATTAAACGGAATACTTACAGTGGTTTGACGATCCTCCAAATAAGCTATATAAGAATCCCCGGCAACGGCGCCAAAAATGCTTACGTCGAAACCTTGCCTTCAAATATAAGGTTGATAGAAACCCGAAGCGTAGGGCTAGGTCGTCGATAGCATAATATCCGGAAGTCCGGGATCGTACCCACAGAGAATCGAATATAGCTTAATTGGAATTGTAGGTTTTATATGGTAGGATTTGTGGCGTTTAAGCCCGCCAACTAGGTTTTACTTTAAATGGTAAAAATGCTAAGTAAAAAGACTCGAAATGAACTTTATGAACTAAAAGAGGCAAGTCTAGGGATCGTCTATCCCTTGACAAAGGCCGTTACCGATTCTCAATTATAACTCAGGCAAGAGTCACGACCGCGTGCTCACGCCCGGAAGATTTAGCTTTATTGACTACGTTTATCGAAAGATGTGATTAAACGGAGGCGAACCAACTAGTTTAAATCATTTGTCGAGTCCAAAGGAGGCCACGAGCCCTCGTCATACTATTTGCCAAGACCGCTTGTCAAACGGCATACCGAGGAGTTAACACCCCTAAGTTTAGACCGAAATTACCAATTTAGCCCTATTCCGAAAATCATGCTTGAAAGCCCAAAGGCTCGAGAACCAAACAACCGCCTAAGTCCTCGGGAAAGATTATCCCGAGACTTAGCCAAACAACTACTCACACATATTGAAAAGACTAGAAATTATGCTAGAAATGATAAACATATTTAACCGACGAAAACGGAAATAAACTTGATATTAAGGAGAACCTAGTCCGTAGCTAAAACATTAATAAACGAGAAAACAATAAACGAGAAAGACTTACAAGTGTTCTTGAAGAAATTAACCTAGAAAGCTTAAAAACCATTAATGGAGTCCTAAAACTAAAAATGACTTAAAGGTAAAAATGAACTAGCTAACTAAGGAGAGAGAGAAGGAATGCTATATTTATACAAAAAGGCCTCACTCTCTCACAAATATCCCAAAAAATATCCCAAAATCAACCTAAAGTGGAAAATATCCTAAAAGTAGAAAGTTGGAAAAAGTAGCAAAACGTGCACATTTTCTGCAGGATGAACCGGTACAAGCAAAAACCTGAACCGGTTCATAACCTTGAAAAGCTGCCAAAAATAGTGTTCTGGACCACATGAACCGGTACAGTCTAAAACCCGAACCGGTTCATAGCAGGCAGATTTTTTTGGGCAACTTCGCGGACTCGCTCCGGACACTCCCGAACTCGGATTCAGGCGTTCTTTGGACCGTTCGAAAGCTCGTCGAGTCTACTTTCTAACCCAAGTGGTTTGGATCCAATATCATTTGCACATCAAAAGATATGACGATTCTACCCTCAGCTAGTCGGAAGATGAGTAGATTTGGTAAAATCCTCACTTCTCCTTCAATTCCCTTGACCTTTGGGCATCCCGAGCAACCTCCAAACCATCTTTTCATGACTCTTTGGGCACCACAACGGGGTGGCATGTGGCCTTGAGTACTTGGTTGCACCCGGAGCATTCATTGGCATTCAAAACCTCTTATTTGCACGGATTACCTGAAATACACAAAAACCTACCTTACGTGCAATATCGCAATAAAAGCTAAATAAACATAAGTAAAAGCAGCATAAGACGGGACTAGTCGCACCAAATATCTACAATATTGGGTGCTCATCACTCCCCGTCAATTTGATCCACTTGACTCCCCCTTGATCCATGATCTTTTTATTCTCCAACATCGATTTAACCCCAGACGTCATTGCACCCACTCCATTGATCGAGAGCCAACCCCTTTTACTCCATCGAGAGATCGTCAACCTTAGCTCTGATACCACTTGTTGGGAGTCCGATCCGCTTGAGGTTCTTCTAAGTGCGCGTATATATGCCCAATTCCTTGGGACTCCACGGAGTTCACACATCACCTGGACCTAATATACATTGAATGACTCATATCCACTTAAAAAGCTAAGACTTATAAGTGGCGAGCCATCCAATTGTATATTAAGGTTTAACCATTTTTATATTTATCCGATGTGAAACTAAACCTTTCACACATGTTCCTAACAATTGTCCCTATGGGTTTCCCATGTGGGTTTCGTGCCAAACTTGAGGATTGGGTCTCGGGAGAGCATAGGATAACTCTTAGGGTTGTAATTTTTTGGGTCTTGGGCTAGGGATTTAATGTCATCATTCCTTATTCCTATTAATCTTTGTAACAATTTCAGATATTAATGAATTGTTTTTCACCTTTCAATAAAAATGCTCTTGTTACGCCCCGCCCCGCGCACGGCACCCTAAGCGGGCCCGAGCCGGTGCGACCGCGTGCCCGCAATGATCCCATCCATCTTTGTACAATATTGTCCGCTTTAGACGCCCAAAGACCGTAGACTTCCCAGTAGGGTCACCCATCCCTGGACTACCCCAGGGTGAGCACGCTTAACTGTGAAGTTCCTACGTTCTTTGGCCCGCCCTCACGGCTTTAAAAGGCCTTGTACAAGTAGGATGAATCATTCCTTGACTTGCCCCTCCCTAAACCGGCGAGGAGGCTGTCACAATCTACCCCCCTTAGAGGTGTAACGTCCTCGTTACACAGTGCCCAGCAACCCTCCCTTGGGGTCCGTGGTAGCAGAGCGCATCCTACTCACCGCTTAGCCCAGGGTTGAGCTTTGATACCCCCTGTCACGCCCCGCCCCGCGCACAGCACCCTAAGCGGGCCCGAGCCGGTGCGACCGCGTGCCCGCAATGATCCCATCCATCTTTGTACAATATTGTCCGCTTTAGACGCCCAAAGATCGTAGACTTCCCAGTAGGGTCACCCATCCCTGGACTACCCCAGGGTGAGCACGCTTAACTGTGAAGTTCCTACGTTCTTTGGCCCGCCCTCACGGCTTTGAAAGGCCTTGTACAAGTAGGATGAATCATTCCTTATAAATTGTGACCTGTCCCTCCCTAAACCGGCGAGGAGGCTGTCACAGTTCTACCAGACTAGTATTCTTGTTTTGTATTGCTTACAAAGTGCATCACCAAAGAAATTTTCTACTTTTGCTTTTGTAAAACATAAACAGAGTTCAGTTTTTAGTTTCTTATAAATAAGAAAAATTCAAAAAGAAAAACGTTACCAAATGCTGCACCCTTAACAGTCATTGATACCGAAATGGCTAGAGGTGGCAAAGGGGCGGATCTGGATGGGTTTGGACGGATTGAAACGGATCGCGGGTCAAATAGTAAACGGGTTGAAACGGGTTGGGGTCAAATATGGGTTAGGTCAAACCCAAACCCGCCCGACCTAACCCGTTTTCTTCTTTTTTTTTATTTGTACGTTCTGCGTCGATTTTTTGTAGATTATTGGTTCTATTCAAGGAATCAAAAAATATTAAAAAATAATAATCTTTTTCTTTAAAAAATTCTAAGTTGAAACGGGTTATAGATTGAATATTGGCGGGTCAATAGTAGGCAGGTTAAATTGAGTTAGGTCAAATATGAGTCAAGTCATACCCAACCCAACATGACCCAACCCATTTTTCCTTTTCTCCCCGTCATAGAACTAGGAAACCCCCTTCGTTCTTTCTTTCTTTTTTCTTTTTTTCCTGCTTGGTTCCTCGAAAGCAAATGAGAAAAATAACAGTTTGAAGATTTTATTGTTTTGATCCAGTGCATTTTACGGGCTGAAGAATACTAAAAAGTTTCTAAGCTGTAGGATCAACGTCCATACTTTGTTAGAACTGAATTTTGCTTTCGATCGTATTTTTTTCCTTGCATTTAACAGAGCCAAGATAGGTTGCTTTTTTTTTTTTTTATAACGTCCGGACATAATTTTTTGAATTTCTTTGCAACATATTAAAGAGCTTATGAAGTATTATAATTTGGTGAAACAAAACTTTAAAAATGATGCTTGAAAGTGCTTTTTTTTAAATCCAAAACTTGCACGACTTTTCGTTGAGGCAGGCAAGTGGGGACGACGGAGGAAGTAGTATACAACAAGTGAATTTGAGTCAAACTTTCGAATTAATAATTCAATTTCGATTGAACTTTCCTGCTCAATTTCTGCACGTACGCTTTTAGAGCGGTAGGAAAAAGTAGCATTGAGTAACCAAAATATCACTTGTCGAACTAATTTTCCACCATTTGTCCTAAAAAATCAATTGATATTATTATGCAGGATTTGAATTAAATTTTCCACGAACTAAACTTTACTTACTTATTTTGGGAACGACAGGAAATCAGCTAACACGTCCAACCCATATTTGACTATCAATTGTTGTGTGTACGTTGAGTTCAGATCAAACAACAGAAAATGCCGCCAAGCAAAAAAAAAAAAAAAAAACAACAGAAAATGCCACAGCGACGAGGAAGAAGATAGAAAACTATGAGAGTTTGGGTCTTTTATGTCCAACCCATATTTGACCCATTTTCAATCCATATAAACCCATGTAAATATGGGTTCATATGGTTGAACACATATCAACCCATTATAAAATATGGACGGGTTGGGTTGGTTATAAGTGGACGGGTTTATAAAATATGAGTTGAGATTGCCACCTCTAGAAATGGCCAAACAAGAAAATTATCATACACTCTAATTATTGATGGTTCATAAAATATCACCAAGAAGGCAAAATACATTCAATTTGTGTCGAATTAAAAAATAAATCACCAAAATTACTCGTAAAACAAACCACATTATAAACAGAATACGCCTCTTGATCAGATACCAAATAAATTTATCCTACGGCTGGTCTCCTTTAACCTCATCCACAAAAGCCCTAAGATTCACATATGATGATCCACCTTCCTTAGCGGCTTCCTTTGCCAAATCCTTCCATTTTTTAGCATTCCTCCTCATTTCTTCCCCCTTATCTCCTTCTCCCATAACCACTTCTATGCACCTTCTGACCTCATCTCCTTCAGCTATTCCATTTTCATTCACTGTCAACCTCACCCCAACCTTGAATGTGTCTTCTAAAAGCTTGGCATTTATTGGTTGGTCCGTAAATAAAGGCAAACCCACGATCGGAACACCACAGACCAAAGTCTCCAGCGAAGAATTCCACCCGCAATGAGTCACGAAACAACCCAAAGAAGGGTGCGAAAGAACCTCTAATTGGGAACACCACGGCACGATCTTTCCTTGCCTCTCCAATTCATCTCGGCAACTCAGTTTATGGGCACTTTCAGTAGCTTTTATAACCCACAAGAAAGGCCTATTGCTTTCAAGCAATCCACGGGCAATCCCCTCCATTTGTTGATCCGAGACCCCGAGAAAACTTCCGAACGATACATACACGACCGATAATCGTTGCTTTGCATCCAGCCACTCGCCAATAACGCCATCCTTTGACTTTTGTATGAGGTCACACCCAAACGCGGTATCCGATGTATCTTTTCCATCCAGGAATGCTTGTGGGACCAACGGTCCTACAGCAACCAAGTGGTACTTCTCAATAGCTCTCAATGCTTCTTCTTCTAACGAATCGAACGTGTTTATGAGTACCGTTGGCTTCTTCGACTCTGCATCTAGTGTTTCCAGTTGCTCTTTAAACGCTGGCAATGCCATAGGATTTGCTGATTTTGAAGGGAGCATATACGTTGGAAGATCGCATCTAGTGAGCGGTGGCAAGCCGGGTAGTTCAACCCGACCGCTTGAATTATCAGTGCTGATTTTTCTAATTTCATCCTCGTAGCCATGAAAATAATGAAAGTAGACGTCGAATATAGCGGCCGGTTGCACCCATAGAGGTACGCAAGCTATGTTAAAATCGCGAGCCAATGCGGCCGCCCACGAAAGAAGCATGTTATAGACCAGGCATGTTATGGGGTGTCCTTCGTCACCACTTGCGGTGATGAGCTCGGCCATGGCCTTGGAACTGCGGCTCTTGAATTCTGACCTGAAGTGGTTAAGGTTGTCACTCAATTTGATCCCATCATCGTAGCCGTCGGAGAAGTAAACAAAGGTTAAGCCCTCTGTGGTCGGAGACGCGTTGTTTGATATCATTCGTCGCTGGACAAAGAGAGTCGCCAGTACGGTGACCTTAACGCCCATTTTTACGAGGTTTTTTGCGAATTGGAGTGAGGGGTTTAAGCTGCCTTGGGTTGGAAACGTTAAGAGGAGGATGTGACGGTGCACCATTTTTGGCTATGCTGGTTTTTTTGAGTTGTGGAGAATGGTGTTTTTGAAATGGTGGAATTGGTAATAAGGTGAAGAGGATTCGAATTGAGGACACAAAACTAGAAATTCTGCGTTGCAAATGGATATATATATATATATAGTGATTCGATTGGTGTTGAAGAAGAAACTACTTGCTTTTGTTTATGAAAGTTTATTTCGATGATTCTTATAGGAGTAATAATACAGATTGGAGCAATTTGACGTTTGCCGTGACGTTAATTTGTTTGAAATTTATTTGTTCAAAATTTATGAGTCCAACTGCACGAGCTTGCTTTATACTTGCTTTGAAAATGACAACATTTTTCTTCTGGATGACCACATTCGATAGTCAATGGAAGTAGGTTTTTTTCTTTCTTTTTTTTTTTTTGTTTTCACTCTATATAAGAAATCATTTACATCATATTCAAACTCGGGCACTACGTCAAATGTGAGATTCCACGAGACAAACAGATTTAACAACTCAACTAATAAAAGAAATAGGCTCATTAAAGGGTAGAAAAAAAAAAAGGAAAACTCCGTTTAAGAAAAGAATGCCTACACGCAAGAGAGATTGAACTCTTGACCTACTATTGAGATGCAAAACCAACTAAGTGAGCCCCAATTTATTGAAGTAGTTGTTCAAGTGGTTGGATTCTTTACGCAAGTACGGCACATCACTACCATACGCACATTCTGCACTCAAGGTGGTTATAATCTCAAAATAAGTTGATTAGTACTCCTTTTTGACCATTGTGTTTTTCCACTTTTCATTCGAATGTTATCCTCTCGAGGTATTGTCTCAAATAGTCTACATTTTTCTCATAGTACAATATATTTTTTCCTGTAAAAGTATGGGCAATTTACCTCTAGGTCCAGAAAATAGAAAGTAATTCCCACCAAGTTTCCTCTAATTAACGAAACACTAAAACCCTATGAAAGTGCCTAAAACCCCCAATACTGAAAGTGCTTAACTCTTAGGGCACCCTATGAAAGTGCCTAAACCTCAGGGTACCCTATAAAAGTGCCTAAAACTCTAGGGTACCCAATAAAAGTGCCTAAATCGCTAAAACCCTATAATAGGAAAGTGCACCCTAAAACTCCTATGAAAGTGCCTAAACCTAAACCCTATGGCTCTATGAAATCACCTAAACCTAAACTCTAGGGTACCTTAAACCCTTGGGTATCCTAAAATCTAAAATCTTAAGGTACCCTAAAACTCTAGGGTACCCTAAAATCCTAAAATCCTAGGGTACCTTAAGATTTTAGGGTACCCAAGGGTACTAGGGTACCCATTAGGGTACCATAAAACCCTAGCATACCCTAAAACCCTAGGGTGACATTTCTATTAATGGTAAATGTATTTTTGTAAAAGTGGACTTAGTGGTAATTAAGTATTTCATCTCTCCTTAATGGGAATTAAGTGTCACTTTTCTATACTTAAAGGTAATTTTCTCTAAAAGTATTCATATGAGATCCACGCTTGCAAGACACCTCCACCCCCCGGACATGTACTTCTACAGAGGACCCATTTCTTTTTTTCATTTTGGCTTTTGGGAGTTTGGAAGTCAAAATCAACATGCATATTATACCAAAAAAATTGGATGGGAGGATGTACAATTCAAGAATTACGTACTTACGGAGAATATGCAGAAGATGAGTAGTGTAAAATACATGACGCTTGGAACATGAAAATGTCCATGAAAGGAAACGAACGGTCCAGATTCACAACATTATGAATCTGGACCGTTCATTTCCTTTCATGGACATTTCATGGTCAGAATTTCATGTACACTAACATTTTTGAATGCAGAATCTTTCTTGAAAATTGATTTTGCACATATTGTCTAATAATTCATATATATAGATTCTGATTATAACCTAAAAAAAAATCTACTCCGTATAATCCATGAATCATAATTCACCGTTCAAAAATAATTAGATAGTAAGCACCTCGCCCAATGTTACCGTGACTGTAATTCTGTGGCGCTTACAATTGCCTTTTGTTTTTGAGCGGCAAAAAATTTCATTAATCTCTGAAATTGTTACAAAAATTAATAGAAACAAGGAGTGATAGCATCATATCCCTAACTTGAGACCCAACTGAGTTACAACGCTAAGAATAATCCTATGTTCATCTAAGACCCAAATCCCAATTTAACAAGTAGCCAAACAAAGGAACACCCATATGGACCTACAGTCCAGATATAATGGGACAAGCCTGAACAATTAAACCCAGCATCTATAAGGCCTAAAAGCCCAGATAAAATGGGCCAAGCCCAATCAAATTAAAGCCCAAAGCAAACCCTAACATTTGTGCACCCAAACCAGCAGCCGCCGCACACCGCCTATCAAGACCAACTCTGCAAACCGCCAGCAACACCTTACAATTGCCATATGGTGACAATAATTCATCCCAAAACTTCGAGCGGAGAAGAAGTTTGACTATGTTATTGTCCAGTGGCGGAGTCAGGAATTGTAGTGGGAGGGGGCACCCAAATACGCTAATACATTCGATATCAAAAATAAGTACATGAGTCTTACGATTAACCATTACATAATACCCAAAAAAGACACGTCTTAACATGTTAATGATTTGGAGTTTGAAGTTCTATCAAAACGGAACTCGACGATTATGTAAAGCACGAAAATCTGTTACGATTGATTCTAAACCCAATTTTAGAGAGATTTCCTTTTCAATGTAGATAAGGGAACTATCTGAGAGGAATTCATTTTCCATTTTGTTCTGAAGCCTAGTTTTGATAATCTTCATGGCTGAAAATGATCGTTCCGCCGTTGCCGTTGAAACAGGAAGAGTGAGCACGAGTTTGATCAGTCGGAATACTAAGTCGTAGGTTGTTGATCTCAATCAACTGGTATAGCTCCCTTTAAATAATGGGATGCCACCCAATGGGCAACCCCATTACAATTTCTAGGGATCCAAGAAAAAGAACAGTGAATTAACGAAGCAAGGTTCCTATTCTCCTCAATAGAAACTGATACTTAGTTCCCCCTATTTATCATTGTCGTCAGAAGCTTTTGACCATAGTAGCTAGCTTTGTTGGAATGGAATTCTTTTTTTTGTTTTTTCGATCCGTTGCTGGAATGAAATTCAAAACTTGGATTTACCCGGTAGCAAGATGGTATCTGTTCAAGCCCTAAAAGTTCAAACTCTATGTAGCAAGCGATGGTGTCTGTTCAAACCCTAAAGTTGCAGTAGTAAACAGTAAAATATACTAGTAATAAAATTGGGGGAGCTCAAATAAAGAACAAGTAGTGGATAAAATATTTCTTTAATTATTACCCGATTAAAGAATATAGCAATAGATTTGTTGGGGATTGCCAAGGGAAAACCCAAGCCAAGCTCTGTGCAACCTCTTTCCGTTCAAGTTTTGATAGGTTTAGAGGTAGGAGAATAAAAAGAACGATTAAATAATCCTTCGGAATTTGAAGGGGCACTTTTACTAAATGAGAATTTGACACTGGTCGGTGGTTTCAAAAACTACACTTCTCTCCCTTGAGTTTCAGAAACTACAATTCCAAAAGGACTAAAACTCTTATGTGCATGACCCTTCCCTCCAATCCCCAATTTAAAAAAAAAATTTTTTTTTTTTTTTTTAATTTTTGAAAACCGGGGGGGTGCATGTGCCCCCTCCCCCCCTAGTCCCCTCCGCCCCTGTTATTGTCCGATAGGTGCATTTTAATCAACTTAAAGGAGTAGATAGAGCTTGAAAGATTTTGAACAGATAGAGAAAACAAACCTCCAAGTCCCAATCTTCGACTAGCCACTTGTGGTTTTGATTTTGGTATTCTGCCCCCTTGACATGTGCTTTCAATTTTTTTTCTCAACGTTTTACCCTTTTGAACATTTTTTTTTTCCTTACAAACCATTTCATATATGTAGCAATAGCAAATCCATAAAATGGAAAACTGTCGAAAACAAGAAGTTTGTTGCAAGTTAAACCACATCAGGGGTAAACCATCATGGTACATTCAAAAGAGTCAATTCTATCCGCGAAGATGGGGTTTCCACCTCTATATATGGCCCCACAAGAAATTTTTTTTTTTGTTATAATCTGAACCGTTCATCTTGTAGGGTGCGTATAGTAGTATATCCATGAAAAAAAATTAGCTAGATTGAATATCGATAGGTATATCAAAACTTGAATTTTAGTTTACAGAATGGACGGTCATAGATTTTGCAACTTAAATTGTACATTTTCTAAACCGAGATTTGATTTTTAATATAGCTATTGATGTCCGATCAAGCTGATTTTTTACGTGGATAAACTATTTTGTGGACCTACAAGATAGACGGTTCATATTAAAACAAAAAATGCCTGATGGGGCTTGTAACCACAGGTGAAAAGAATTTTAACTCATCATTCAATCAGCATCCGTTGCTTTCTTTTGTCGGGGAAAAAAAATATTAAAGTCGTATTTGGTGTCAAATTTGACTATTTCAAGTTTGCCACATACTCCATGTCGGTTACTGTGCATCCAAAAAAAAAAGGAGGTGGATTCAATTTATTTGGTTCAATTGGTTATCTCAAAATAAATTTTAAACCGGTACAAAATGGTTAGTACGAGTATTATTTTCCGACTTGTTAAATTCTTTAACAGATAAAAAATATAATTTTATCCAAATTAACTTTGGCACCAATGGTGTACAGCTCTACGACGTGCACAGAACAGACGGGTCAGCGGGGCCCACCTCCAGTTCCCCACAAACGATTTAAATCGTTGATTAAATGGTGAAATAGTATTTTGAGTCATCGAGTGTAACTAAATCTCTAATATTTGTTAATTGATGTGACCTGTCTCAGTTAGTCCCTGAGAAAGGCCGGAGTCAAGAGCAGTTGATCCTGATTACAGCAAATAAATGAATCAAGCTTCTTTAATTTGATTCATATTCAGGTCATTAAAAACTTGTTCGATTGGTTTTGTACCCAGATAAATCAAGCTGGAATATTTTTGAAGTTGATCAAGTTTTTACACTGAATAACCGGGCGAAGGGAAAAAAGTTCTCAAACTTTTGAACAAGCTGTCTCGGTCCCGGTCGGAAAAATTTTCAGTGCCGAACGGGTACTACGTGATGAACCTTGGAATGTTGTGTGATAACCGGGCGAAGGGAAAAAAGTTCTCAAACTTTTGAACAAGCTGTCCCGGTCCCGGTCGGAAAAATTTTCAGTGCCGAACGGGTACTACATGATGAACCTTGGAATGTTGTGTGGATCTCCTTGATTAATTAAACGCACATGCTCACAAAGCCAATACTGTTAACAAATGGGTCCACAAATTAGTTTATCTCATACCAATAATAAGGGGAAAAAAATGAAGGATGATGAAGAGGGAAGCCATTTTTACCATAAGTCCCATTACGCATCCTCCGACTTTTGTTGGATTCGGAAAACCTCTTATGTTTAGTTCATGGATGACCTCTTCAGTTATGAAGCTTGACCAATTGTATAATGTGCTGTTCTCCAAAGGTTCAATGAAATCTAAGTAAGCTCAACTCACTCTGGCTTATGTGTTTGGGACAAACAGCGTCCCTATTAACAAAAGGCATAAGACACGTGCCAAGTCCTTTGCATCCTCTAAAGTCGTACCTTTAATAGCCTTGGCAAAGAATTCCCTTAGTACCGGAATGGTCAATATCCTTTGGCCTCTAGGACCCGGGCAAAGTCATTCCGCAAAGTCTGAATTTGGGACCCTTGGAGTTGGATTTAGAACAATCCTTGTAGTACCAGATTGAATCCCAAAAATAAGTGTAACCTCTTTGGCCGTTATCTTCACAGACTTGCCACCCAATTTGCCACCCGTCCCCTCATATTGCTGAACCAACTTTAAAACTTAAGTATCGCTCTTTTTTATGTAGGCATCATCCAGATTTGCTTTGACAATACCCAACACAAGCTCCGCAAATGGTGTTTTCTTGATCTCCTGTATTTGAAGTGGTGTGAATTGCTCGGAATGATTACTATTTATCAGTTTCACCACCGTATTTAAAATTGACCTGCATAAAATATAGACATTGATACCGAATATCATATATAACCATATATAAGTCATGTTATAACAATATATATAACATCTTCACTAGTCAATAGATCATATACAACATTATATCAAAGTTAATATGAAACATCTAACATTTGTATGATGTTGCAATACATTGAAAATGATACAGATTACCATATATAACCATACATATTTCATATAATAACATTATATATATCATTTCACATGTCAGTAGAACATATATAACATTATATTAACACATTCATATACATACGATCATGTGTCTTTACCTGTACTGAATGTGTCTCACTACATTCTGGGGATTATTAGACATCCCGGGTTCCATTTTTACTTATTTTCTTTTGACTTCCTTGCCCTCGAACCCTTTACTTTTATGCCCTTTCTTCCCCTTTCCCTTTTCTTCTTCATCCCCCTCTTCTTCATCCCATTCCTCTTCTTCTTCATCCCCTTTTTCCTTTTTGTTCACTTTTGATTTTCTGTTCAAACATATGTCCTTGGGAACTTGAGACCTTGTTTTCCTTTTAAATCCTTTTGGTCTGTCGTTTTCGTACCAAAAATATAATTTATAAAACACGGAATTAACTAATATTCCGAAGAATAGCGGTCAAGTCCGAGATCGTCCGCGGAGAGTAAAAAGCTAAGT
This sequence comes from Rhododendron molle, assembly GCA_025413875.1. Lineage (NCBI taxonomy): Eukaryota > Viridiplantae > Streptophyta > Magnoliopsida > Ericales > Ericaceae > Rhododendron > Rhododendron molle. The sequence continues at coordinate 13,192,981 of CM046395.1, read as the reverse complement.
TGCAGTACTTTCAATTAATTTCTAATTTAATTCGGAAAGTAACGAGAAGTTGGATTTTGATTTGGATTTGATTAAACTAAAATTAAACTAGGAAGCAGATTAAAGAATTTGGAAACAAATGAGAGAAAGGACTAGGGTTTCCGATTCAGTCTCCCCTTATAACGCAATTGTTTCAAAACCTAGGGTTCATATTCAACATTCAACCAGATCACCGTAGGGTAGCAATTCCTATCGATAATTCCCAAAAATATAATCAAGATTCGTACTCCGTATAGGCTATCTCAACACGGCACGGATCGTCTCATTGGATTTAACCACGGCACGACCCGTCTCACGTTGTATAGTCTATCTCAAAGCCTATCTCAAAACATTCAAAACCATTGTATGACAATGCTTGAAACCATGGATACAAACACATTCGAATATTGAAAAATATAAAACTTCATAAAAAGTTATGAATCGATCAAGTCACACAATCACGTTGAATATAAAACCCTAAAACTCTAACAACTACGCTACTTGGAGAGACCTCCTCATTACCCTAGTCAAGAGGTTTAGCTACTCATAGAGTCGAAACAAATAAGCATGCAAGAACAAAAATCCATTGACAACTTAAAAGCTTTCGAATAAATAACAAAGAAATAAAACCCAAAGTTGCTGTTGTCGCTGGTTCGGCCGTGGGAAATAAGATTCTGATGGCAGCCCCCCCTTCTCGGTTTATGCGTGAGAATCCCTTCCTGATGGCTGCCTCGCTCTCGGTTTATGCGTAGAAAAAAATAGTCACGATGGCAGCACCTCTTCTTTCTCCGTTATTTTGCGTGATCCCCAAAAAATATCCTCGCAAACCCTTTTTTTCATCCTTTTTATAATGTATATCCCCGCAGTCGGTTCTCCAATTGAACCAATTCCTTCCTTTATTTTTCCCGAAGCTCAGTAATTAGTGGGACCCAATTCCGTGACCAATTTCTAGCAAAGAATGATTGGGTCACAATGGGTTTTGACCCAATTAAAACTAGTCCACGCCATATACTCATAAATTGCCGCTTCGAGCTTTAATTAATTCAACGACCGGTTTTGTTTTGACACGAATTAAAATTTGACCTTGCGCTTTAGCTCCAAATGTTATTCATCGGCTCAAAGAGTCCTGAAACATAATTAGCAAGTATCAAACTCCAAGTAGCACACTAAATGGACATAACAAACCTAAGTTAGGGGGCGTAAATAGGCATATTTACGCACTTATCACCTTTGTCCTCCCTTTCTTCTTGCTCTTCTGTTGGTAGTTCTTGTACTCTCTTTTGTTTGACCTTCCGTTTGTCGATCTTTTTTTCTTCACTGTCATTACCCCCAGGGGGTGGACACACCTTGGGGCACGTGAGGTCACGTGCCCCCATGCCTTTTTTTTTTAAAAAAAATTTCTCGATTTTATATGTATATATATTATGGGAATGGTTCAATGAACACCCTAATAAAACACCCAACGGGGACACCCAAAATCTCAATATGATAGTTCCCGATTGAATTTTTATGATTCGAACCGCTCAATGTGTGCAGAATGTGATTTTAAGGGTGTCCGCGAGAAATTAGCAAAAAAAATAACCGGGAAAGGCTTGATTTGAGCAGTTTTTATTTGAACCGTTCAATAAATAATTGTTCAAAACTGTTCGGATCAAGCCCTTCCCGGTCATTTTTTTTGCTGATTTTTAGCGTGTACCCTTAAAATCACATTCTGATCACATTGAGCGGTTCGGATCATCAAAATTTGATCGGGAACCATGGGGTGTTTTTTTAGGTGTCCCCGTTGGGTGTCCCCGGAACCGCCCCCTTATATTATATATGCTCCCTTATGTAAAATGTTAAAGTTTGGTTCAGTGGAAACGATTAGCAGGAGTTCGAATCCCACTGGGCCCCTCCCCTAACTTTTTTTGGTTTTTTTCAAAATCCAACTCTTTCACAACCAATATGAATCCAACTCTTTTTTTTCAAAATCCAACTCTATTTTTTTTCAAAATCCCACTCCCCAACGTCTCCAATCGTTTGTGTAGTATATTCAATATGAATCCGCACGTTGTATTTGTACATTTTTTGTCTCCGAAACTTGTACTTGTAATAGGAAAATAGATGATGAACATGCGATAATTTTGTTTTAACGCATATAGTCGAAGTGCGCAAATTTGCCCAACTAGCTTGTTATTAAAATACATATATACTTTAAAATTATTGCATTATCATGAATGCTAATTAAAATTATTTGGATGTGAATGTATTTAACTGTAACTCATATATTACGGCGTTATGAAGAAAAGTGGTGCCCCCCACTATGTCGAATTTCTGGGTCCGCCATTGATTACCCCTTTGCATTTTCTGCAATGCCTCAGAAGATCGTGTCACTCTCTTTGTCGGGGTTTGCAGATCTATAACTCCTTCATTTTCCCTATTTGGCCTTTTCCTCTTTCTTTCATAAACCTTTTCAGTCTCTGGCTTTTTCCCATGGTCTGTGATCTTGATTTTAACTGTGTTCAATTTCTTTTTCTTTGTCTTTGTCGGGGTAACATTTTTCATTGGGATTAGGGAGGAAGTTTTGACAGTTGCATCTACAGCAGCTACTTCTGATGCTTTCCTCTTCATTGCGGCCTCCTTTTTCCCGGGGAGGGGGACGAAGACCTGACTACTTCAGACTTATCCTCATTATTTATGCTAGATGGGTCCATTGTTCGCTTCCTTGGTGATTTCTTCTGCCTTATCTGTTTTGGAGGGTCAATCATTGCTAATGGACGAGTATTTGTTGTGTACGCCACAAGTATCAACTCTTTCCCTGTGCTTTTTGGATTAGTCATTACTGCACATACAATAAAAAAATTTAACATATGAAAACATACAGCTTTATACGTTTATGATAATCAGCGATCAAATGAAAACCTAAATGTTATACGTCTCATCATACACTATACCAGCAAAATCACATGTAACCATATATTTAAGGAATGATGGCCCGATACAGGGTACATTATTGGATATATAACTATATATATCTCATACACGGAGGAAAAACCATATATTCGTTAAATTTGATTATATCTATAAAATCAATTAACTTGGATTATTGAAATGTTGGGGATGTTTTACCCACATTAGAAATAGCAAAAAAAACGAAAGGCTCATAGAATATCCTTAGCAGACAACAATTCCATCAAAGAATCAGCAACATGAAAACTCCTTTCGTGCGGATCCAAAAAGAAAAAGAAATCTCCATTTGTAAATCTCACTCTCTGTTCTATTCTTCAACTTCGGATGTTAACTTATGAGTTCTTACCATTGGCAATAACTCAGTGTTTTCTAGAAAATGAGTAATATGACTGGATTATCCTTGTCAACGAGTTCTTAGTCGTTTCTTTGTGACCTGAACCAATGTTCTGACTGTCCAAATTGCATATTAGAACTATGAATGAATTCAGAAACAACCAAGAGTTCTTTGCCTCTTATCTTATATATATATATATCTCTACCAGAAACAACCAGGAGAACATAATTAGTTTAGCTATCTCTATAAAACCAATTAAATTACATTATTGAAATGGTCCGCGTAGCGGCCTAATTGATCTGCATATATAGCCAACATTGATATAACTATATTGTAACGCCCCGACTTTTCGGGTGCAATATAAAATAACTTCTCAAGAAAATTTGCTAAATAAATATGATTTTCCAAAATAAAACTTTTGCTAATACAATCTCAAGATAGTTTTACGGAATCAAAATACATTAACTTCAGAGCTGACTCTAATCTTGATACGAATCCTAAGCATCCTCGATCTTCATTACCGATATTCTTTTCGTGTCGAACTGCATCATCGTTGAATCTCCTCCATTGAATCCTGCGCCCTCTAGCAAATTGATCGCCGAGGCAATCGATTTGCCAGGATACAGACGTATCCGTGAGTGATAAATCACCCAGTAAAATAATCCAACCCAACCACCTCTCTTACTTTACAGCTAGCAGGCAAACAGAATATATATGGTGCGAAAAAGTAAAACAGAGATAATTCACATAACTTGATTCATTGCTATCCATTAACTTAACATGAAATCTAAGATCTCTCCACGAGATCTTTCCTCCCCAACCACTAGCCATGCTCAGTCCCATGAGATCAATTCTCTTTGTTGTCGCAGGAACACCTAAGTTATGTACCGAGTGTGCACCCCAATAACTACAACAAGGGGTAAGCTTATCATGCCGGAATCACAACTAGGGTTCGCCTATCTTATAAACCACATCACAATCATTTCACAATCATCACTGGACACCCGCCAGTCTATCAATTCATCACTGGACTCTCGCCAGTTTCAATTCATCACTGGACTCTCGCCAGTTTCAATTCTCATCACAATCTCATCATTTCTCATATCACGCCTGCAGGCAACCTCTAAACAAAAAGAAACTTCACAATTTATCCATTACTTAGCATCGTCTAAGTGATTTCTATTTCGCATACCACCCCATGTCCCTAGGGTCCAATCTAACATTCAAATGAAATATCGATACAATATCAATCACAATAATAATTGAAAACGAATGACAGACGGATCGAAACAGTTAATAAGTAATGCAATCACATAACTTTTTATGATTGGGCCGTTGCCCTTAATCTCGTATGGTCACAAAGTCATTAAGAATGTAAGAATTATTTAATTAAGATTTAAAAAATAATTTTCTAGACTCTTGTTAATTAATTATAAGTAATTAAGTTAATTAAACATTAATTAAATACATTAATTAGGTAAAAATATTAGAATAATTATCGTAACCTTAATAAAGGTCCTAACAGTCCTCTATAATAAGTTCGAGTGCTAAAAGTTGGGTTTGAATCCTCACGGAATTATTTTAAATAAAAAGATTAAGTTAATAAGCAAAAGAAGACTAAATAGATAATAAATAATTAAATAATTAAAAGTATTTTTATTCTAACAAAGTATCATCTTTGGACAGTAAGAAGTCTAAATAAAATTATTCGGAATTTTTCACATTTTAAATAATATTTTAAAGTATTTCTATTTAGAAACAATGCGTAATTAATAATAATTGGTTAATGAAATAAATAAAATCTTATTTTAATAAAATATCATCTTTGAGATGTAAGAAGTCTAGGAAAAATATTTTAGACGTTAAAAACATTATTTGTAAGGTCGCAATTATTTTTCGTTTATAACTTTAATTAAAAATAAAATAAATAGTTAATAACAAAAAAAATATGAAATCAGCAACTTATGATCTTTGATATGTTAGGAATCTAGAAAAAATAGTTTGGGGATTTATAGAGTAGTTCATAAGGTTGCAATGATTTTTAGTTTGGAAATTTTTACATAATAACGAATTAAAATCAAATAAATAGATAATTAAATAAAAAAATATAAAATTAACAAGGTATGATCTTTGAAGTGTTAAAAGGCTAGAAAAAATAAATCGGGGGTCGAAAACATTGTTCGGGATGTCGAAAAGTCATTTCGAACGTTTTTTATCAATTCAATCTACCAGATAAAATTAAACTGATATAATTAATAGTTTTGATACTAAGATGATATTATTTCGTAAAAAAATAATATCAATTCAGTAGTTTTTTATAATATAAATATTAAAAAGATTTTAAAAATAATATCAGAAGAGTCATCTTCTACGTAAATAATTACAAATAGACTGTCGAGTTCAAAAATAATATCAACTTGGTGAATCTGGCCGAAAATTCTATTTTTTTCGTTTTGGCTCGGTTTTTGATGCATGGGACCAATTGGGGCATAGAGTTAAGCATATAAACACAATATATACTTAGAGGAGAGGTTAGAATGAATTAAAATACCTTGAATTGGATCGAATTGATTTTCGATTGAAACTTGAAAATTTGAGAAGAAAGTTTCGGGTTCTTCGATCGAGGGACCTTGGGACCGAATTGGATGATATTTGGCGATGCTAGGAGTTGTAGGAAGGGATTGTAATAATCAATTCGGATTTTGGTTGGTTCTTGATCACAAACCCACTTTTCTCTCTCTTTCTTTCTCTCTCTAGAACTCCATGGATTGGAGCTCCGAATTCTTGTAATTTTCTCCTCTTTCTGGACTAATGGAGCGTGAGGAATTTCGTGGTGTGCCCTAGGGTCGGAGTGGTATTGTATTTATAAGAGAATTTGATGTGGAAAGATCAAATCGAGTCCTAATCGAATTGGGTTTTTAATTGGACGAATTTAGCTCGGTTTAAGGGCTACGGAGGTGGTAGAGATCGAGTAGGAGAGGGAGGGATGGTAGGAGTGTACATGCATGCAAATATATGTATGTATAACAAGAAAAAAATAAATTTAAATAGAATAGGACAAGATAAGATAATTATATGCTAAACTAATTTTAATCACCAACAATTATTCTAGGTTTTAGTGTAATCTAATTACAATTTTAAATAATTAATCGATTACTATCGACTATTGGATTAAAAGTAATTTCTTTTTTTGAAAAAAAAATTGGGTTGAAATTCCGGGTCGTTACAACACCATATATACTTGCAATCAAAAGCCTAACTTAACTTGGTCAAACCAACTATATAACCATATATATGAATACAAAGATAAACTGAACTGCTCAGAGATTGATATAACCATATATACTCGCAATTAAACCCTTAACTTAACTTAGCCAAACCAATTACATAACCATATAAACTGGACTGCTCAAACATAAAGATCAACATAAACCCTAACTTTACATGCCCATGTCTATTACACAATGAAAACCCTAATTTTACCAATCACTTCACATATACACCAACATAGCAAAATATATATAACCATATATACCCAGACAAATATATATAACCATATATACCAAAGTTCACTTTTTAGTTTTCTAAGAAACATACCGAACGGAGGAGATTGACATATAGTTCGCATACAGTTCACATTTGCAACATATAACCTAATATTCATATATAAAATCCTAACTTTACATGCCCATGTCTGTTACACAATCAAAACCCTAATTTTACCAATCACTTTACCAAACACCAGCCTAGCAAATATATATAACCATATATACCCAAAGTTCACTTTTAAGTTTCTAAGAAACATACCGAATGGATCGAAGCAAACGAAGGAGATTGACGGTAATTGGTATGAACCGAAGGGGTTCGACGGCGACGAGGATGCAGAATGACGGTGATGAATCGATCGAAATCGAAAAAGGGAAATATATAACGTTCAGGTCCGAAGAACGAGCAAAAAATGACCACTAGCACAGGAATAGAACGGGTGAAGATCAGGTGACGAACGGCGACGAACTATGAAGAACGTCCGACTGCAACTAGGGCGACGAACGGAGAAGCGAGACCGTTGCTGAACGAAGAACGTCGACGGTGATCCAATGCTCTACACGAACCGTCTTTGGCTGGGAGTATTATTTAGGTTTCGTCTAGTATTGTTTCTTCTGAAAAGGGGGAGGGGGGAGGGGTTTTGTAGTTGAATTCTTCCAAGAATTCGAGATTGGGAGAATTTTGAACTGGATGTTTTTGAACTGGATAAAAAAATAGGGCAAAAAGTTTTTTTAAAAACAGAAGTATATTAGACTAAACAGGGATATTATATCCTGACTAATAGATTAGTGGACTTAGGAGGTTATAAAATTCGGAAAATTGGCCGTGGGTCCAAAGAAACAGGCCCAAATATACATTTAATCCACCTGCTTAAATAGTAAGGTGTCGGGTCCAGTTTTACACTTTTTGTAAGGTCTGAGGTCCACCTTTTATTTTAATGAGGCAATAATGCCCTCCCTTTGACTTCTCGCGGCTTCCTACTCACACTCGACCACGACGACCAATACTCCGGCGCCGGCAAAGAGAACTCATCTCCAATGCCGGAAAAGAGAACCTATCTCCAACGCCGAAAAAGACAACTATTACAACAAAATTGCATTTTGCACAAAAAAGTGCCAAGCATGTTGCCGTGGATTTCATTAAATAACTACAACAAAATTGAAAGTTTTTTCCATACAAGAGCACAAAGTTAGAAGCAACAAAACAGAAACACAGTCTATTCCTTCAGATTTGTGAAAGAGTGACAATTTTCTAAAAAATTTGACGTGTAATTTTATCCACCACTTGAACCACTGGACTTGACCATCACCGTCTCATAATCGGACCATCATCATCATCGCGTGCAAACTTTTGATCTCCGTCACCGGTTGCTGTTTGTATTGCTTGACGCCATGGGAGGGGGTGGGTGGGTAGGTGAGAGAGAGAGAGAGAGAGAGAGGGGGAGGCTATCTTTTTCTCCGAGTAAAACAAAGTGGGAGAAGAAAAGGCGAAGTGTCCAGAATTGAGTCAGGAAATGATCCAGTGCGGTCGGGAAAGAAGCAGCAGTGAGCCAAGTACCTTTTACTTCGACTGGGGCTTTTAATAAGCGTACACAATTGTCTTGTGTCCACCTCCATTTCTATAACAAAATAAACCAAGTAGTAACTTTTTCTCCCTCTTCTACAATAATCCTCTGGTGGAGCCCGTCGGTAATCGTTGTAGTTTACAAAACGGCCATCAAATTCAATTATTTATAAACCGGACTACGACTAAAGATTTGCAAAGTATAGTGAGGAAGTCCGAGTCGATCTACAGGGAGCTCAAATATAGCTTGTTCGGATTGTAGGTATTGTACGGCGTTTAAGACGGCCAACTTTGAGATTTACTTTGAAAGACAATATTTAAACTTGGAATTTAAACTAGATTAAGAATGGTCGAGTCAAAAGGGATTGATTTACTCACGAGTTAGCCATCAAACGGTTTCTTCATCTAACTAATGAGTGGACCGAAACCGTCCAGATTCCACTTGAAGTATTAAAAGCTGAAGACTACTTGTAACTCAATTCAAATCTCTAATTCAGATTGAACTCATTTAACGCAAGTGAGAGACGAAAAAGGATCGTTCGCATGCGTAGGATTGTCAAGCACGTAGCATGAGGCGATAGACTCCATTGATCAAAGAAGCCACCGACCCCATGATCAAAGCTAGAAATCATGGGTTTAATTCATTCAAAACCTTGAAATCGAGCTAAAGTTCAAACGAAACCATTTGAACGACTAATTCATAGAGTAAACCTCACCCCGAGACCAAACCGATTAACTACTCATACATAGGAAAAAGACTAGAAATTATGCTTAAGGAAGAAAACATGATTAACCGATAAAAGTTAAAACAAACTTGATTTATATGATGATCCAAACCGTAGCTATAACATTAACAAACGGAAAATGAATGAACAACAATTAACTTAAGGAGTTCTTGAACAATTAATCTAAGAAAACTTGAAGAACAAAGCTATTAAAACTTAACTAGGAAGAAAAGACTTAAAGCATAAAATCTAACTATATATCCATATATGGCATAAGAGGCTATTTATAAGCCTTACAAAATCAGCCAAAAAGTGGACAAAAAGGCCCCTAAAATATCCCAAAAACATGCCTAAAGTAGAAATTTTTCATAAATGGAAGGTTGAAAAGTACAAAGTATTGAAATCTAGTCGAGGGAGAAAGGTAGCGCTATCACCAAAACAAGGTAGCGCTACCTAGCCAACTGTTGAGATTTTAACTTGATGGTAGCGCTACCTCAAAAATGAGGTAGCGCTACCTTTTTGACAGATTTTTTGGGAAACTTCACAGGCTCGCTCCGGACACTCCCGAACTCGGATTTGAGTGTTCTTTGGACCATTGGAAAGCTCGTCGAGTCTACTTTCTAACCCAAGTGGTTTGGATCAAAAGTACTTTGTACATCAAAAGATATGACAGATCTACCCTCAGCTGGTCGGAAGATCAAATGCTTTAGTAAAATCCTCACTTCTCCATCAATTCCCTTGACCCTTGGGCGATCCGAGCAACCTCCAAACCATCTCTTCATGACTCTTCGGGCACCACAACGTGGTGGCACGTGGCCTTGAGCACTTGGTTGCATCCGGAGCATTCCTTGGCGTTCAAAACCGCTTTATTAGCACATTTTACCTGAAATATCCTCAAACAAACCTTACGTGCAATATCGCATAAAAACGACAACATATATATACAAACACAACATACTAGAGGACTTAAGCACCAAGAATATGCATTATTGGGTGCTTATTATCCTCCCTCATATCATATCCATTTAGTACCAAAAAAATAAATTAATCATAGCCATCTATATAACCCTCTTATTATATCCTTCTTCTCCCCTCTAAATTTTAACATCTATCAAACAAGCTGTAAAGGTATAGGGTACCATATGTTAGTGTATATATAGAGAACAGGCTTTTGTCACAGTAGAAAAGCAATTGTTCCTTAAAAAACACAGAGAAAGGAGTTCACTTTTGCGCCATACCAGATATGGTTATCTCTCTAAGTCAATACTCTTTATTATTTCAAATAGGGTTATTTGTTCAAATTTGTACTTTGTACAATTGCAATAAAACTAACAAATATAGTTATTTGTCCAAATCGTTACTTTATTATTCCCGATAGGGTTATCTGTTCAATTTATACTCTTTATAATTGCAATAAAATTAATAGATGTGCTTATCTGTCCACATATATACTACCATGTACTATTCCAAAAAGACTAACAAATAAGGTTAATAATAAACAATATAGATTTGAACAAATAACTACATCTATTGGTTTAATCCAGTTATATAGAATACAAATTTCGTAGATACTATTTATATTTCAGAGAGATAACATTATCTGTTGATTTTTTTTGGAATAATAAACAGTATAGATTTGAACAAATAACCACATTTGTTGGTGTAATGCAATTATATAGATACAAATTTCGTAGATATAACATTATCTGTTGACATTTTTGGTATAATAAATAGTATAGATTTGGACAGATAACCACATCTGTTAATTTTATTATAATTATATAGATGTGAAAATGCAATTGTGGACTTGCGGCCAAATCACCCTTTTACTGATTAATACCATAAAAACTAGTAAAACCATTAATAAATTGGCAGCGATAACATTATGTGTTACTATTTTAGAAGATACAGATAATTGATTAACACAGATTATAGTATCTGTAAATTTATTTTTGAGAGGAGTAGAATATATTGACAAAGATAACATCATTTGTTGTGTGAATTTAATTTTGTCAAACGTAATTGTAATAGGGCTGCACATGCTTGTGCAAAGAAAGCCCTTTCTTGTAGTTTGTCAGATCTGTGGACAACTATCTTACCCCCATAGGACTCATCTCTCTCTAATGTTTAAGCGTTTTTCTGCCTCTTAGATTAATAAAATCCTCTCCCTTTTGTCAAAAAAAAAAAAAACCATACCTGTTGATTATTGTGATCATATAAAGTACAAAATTTGAAAAAATAACTTATCTGTTTGTCTTTTTTAAATAATAAAGAGCGTAAATTTGGACTGATAACCATATCTTTGAATTTATTGCGATCATACAAGTAACGTTATATGTGTTTTGGTTTAGAGCTGCACATAAAAAATATATATATAAAGGTTATATATGTGCTTTGTAGGACGAAGGGAGTATTTCATTTTTGAGAGTGAAAAAGAATAGAGAACAAAATATGACAGATAATATTATCTATTATTTTATATTTGGGAGCTAAAAAATATCAGCACAGATAACATTATTCTGTTCCTGTTTAGAATGTATGTGATTTTGATCCAATAACTCAAATTCACTCATTAATTTTTCAATGACCAAAATTTACGAGGACATCCATGTCCCAATACCACATTGGGCATCATAAAAAATTCCTCCCACTCCAAACGTCTCTCAATCGAAATACACAACATTAATATGGCTCTGCAAAAGTTAAAAATACATTAATTACTACTTCATTCATGCGCCTGTTCTCTTCAAACATCTGAACCCAAAAACTATCCCCAAATTAAAGCTCTGTTTGGAACCTATGGAAAGTAAAAGAAAGGAAAGGAAAAGAAAATGAGAGGAAAATGAGAAGAAAATGAGAGGAAAATGAGAAGAAAATAAGAGAAAAAATTCACTATTCAATGCACTTGAAATCTTTATTTTCTTCCCTCTTTCTCTTCTAACCAAACAATAGGAGGGAAAATTCTTTTATTTTCCTTTCCTTTCCTTTCTTTTCCCTGAGTTCCAAACAGAGCCTAAAACTTCTGCTAAAGCAAATAGTATTTTCATAATCCTCACCACGATACCCACACCCACCCTCATACCCGACGACTTTTCATCTTCAATATTCATGTGTCTACTTTTAGAGCAAAGGAAGGCGTCGCACAAGGACGACGGGATACCGGAGATCTGGTCGGCGGCAGAGTTGGAGGCTAGCGACGGTGTTTTGTTCGAGATCCCGATGAGGTACGGGTGTATGGCGGCGCAGATGAATGCCATCCGGCGAGATCCTCCTCAATCGACCACCGCCCACACCGGAGATCCTCCTCATCGTCGTCCTGCCGCCGCCCGCTCCTCGTGAACATGTTGGGCGGCACCTCCAATTACTCTTGGAAGCTCGCCGCTTCTGTCGAAACATAAAGGCTCTGTTTGGAACCAGTGGAAAAGAAAAGAAAGGAAAGGAAAATAAAATGGAAGGAAAATGAGAGGAAAATGAGAAAGAAAATTTACTATTCATTACACTTAAAATCCTTATTTTCTTCACACTTTCTCTTTCAACCAAACAATGGAGAGGAAATTTTTTTTATTTTCCTTTCTTTTCCTTTCCTTTCCTTTCCTTTCCATAGGTTACAAACGGAGCCAAAATGTTTTTGTTCCCTTTTGTTCAAAAATGGGGGCATATTTGGAAAGCCAGTCCAAATGTCCTGGCGCCGGTTCACAACTTATTGATGTCCTTTTTACTCTATAATCCCTATTGTATGGACTCCTGGTCAAAGCTCCCTATAAAATTTAGGCTATGTTGCAGAAATCTTCTTAAAAAATAAGCAGTTTATTTCACATTTTAAAGCTAAAAAATAATGCAAACAAAAAATAATTTTTTAATTTTTTTGCACCGTATTAAAGATCTTAATGAGATCTATCAAACAAGATCTATAGTGGTAGGCAAATTATTTGCGCAAATACATTATTTTTGAGCTTAAAATTGCCTTCTTAAAAAATAATCAATTTATTTCGTTTAGAAATAATCAATTTATTTCGTTTGCGGAATGGAGCGTTAGAAGTGCACTTATAAAGTTTGAAAAGTAGCACAGTAAACTGGGGAAAATTCTCCCAATTATATATATATGCAGGCCATATGCGTTTGAAAAATTTGTGTCAACAGACTCTCTGCTCTGAACGGTCTACGTGCTCTTGGATCCTCACCAGATCTTTGAGTGACACTTTCTCACAGTTCCCAGTTGGTGGAGTGAATAATCTTCCTTGGCAATTGCTTGGATTCCTGTCTATAGCCAGCCTAAGCAAAAGCAGAGCTTGAACTCTTGTTTCTAAATGGAAGAATCCGATTCCAGGTCTGTGTATATAAAAGCATTCCTTCTCATATCTAGATCTCCCACATTCACGTAGTGATTAACTTCACTGTGAAACTTCTATATGTATCTGCGCTAGGGTTTTGCCTCAATTTGAGTCCAATGGCGAATGCTTGTCATGGTCCGACGATGAATCGGCTTACGCAGAGATTGTCGTCATCCGTCATGGAGAAACGGAGTGGAATGCCGCTAAGAGAATGCAGGTCTGTTTCACTTTGATCGTATTGAAATTGCATTGGTTTTGGTTGTTGAATCATCGGCATTTGTTGAGGTCTAACAAGTCGTTTTAAGACCCAACTTTGCTAGTTTTCTATTTGCTTCTGCAATTGATAGCGGAAACCTGCTGCCAGACCTACTTGTTTCAGAATTTGTTTCCCAATAAGTTTTTGCAACTTTCCAATTACCATAGAAAAGTTCTTACTGAATTTTTATTTAGTGCAGCTAAAAAGTTAATATAGTTATACTAAAGGAGTATTGTTGTACATAAGAATGAGAAACTCGGACAGACCTGAAAATTGGGATTGGATGTACATGTTTTTCCTTTGCGAGAAATAAGTCCCAAAAAAGGACTGGACAATCATTTTTTCTTTTATTGATTTGCGTGTGTGTCCTTTCATGCATTTTTTAAGCAGTTAGGAGTTCATCGATCTGTGTAATCTTGTTGTGCAGTTGTTGTTTTGAGATTTAGTGGAAGAATCGCACTTGCTTATACAAGATTAGTGGTGCGGCGAATATTTACAGTTACTTAGCTAATAGTATGCAATATAGATGTTAAACAAATATGTGTGAACTGTTGTTGTTAGTTAAGCTAATTATTACCGACGAACATATTCAGTTTTTGATGGTGATGTTTGTGTGAAATAGGAGTCCTCTCTCCCTCACTGTGGAATTTGCATCGGGGAGGGTGCTCTTGCGAGGTAGCCAGGGAACCAGAAGGAAGAACCCGTCACCACAGTCCAACCAAGGTGCTAACTTCATAGAGGTGTCCTTATGCACAACATCTGGTTCATGGAGACTACTACCACAAGCAAATTCAAACTTGCGACCACGTGGAACGGAGGGGTGTTTCAACACGCACCCTAGCCAGCCAACTCGGCTACCACATCACTTTTGTGGATAAGAGGACACCACAAACCGTCATAACCTAAACATGGCTACTGTGTAAGGGCACGAGAGAGAGAGAGAGAGAGGGCGGGAGGGAGGTGTTGATGTACTTTAGCATAAAAGTGAGGTGTTGAGGTTCTTTAATATGAAAAGGTGCATAATGTTTTCCTAAGTTATAATCTGGTCTGCCTTATGATATTTCAATCAAACTCTATGAGAAATATAAAGGGTCCACTTGGCTTCCAAAAGAAAGAGAGGGAGTTTATACCTCGTTAGGTCTTTGAGCCTTATCTCGTCGGGTATCTGCTCCGGTGTTTGGTCGCGTTTCCACAGGCACCTAGTAATGTCTTACACGACACCTTTCAACCATGGATAGAGGTAACTTCCGCCTAATGGCTACTGATCGGTCAGATCTTTTACTTCATGCATTAAAGTATCACAGCCCTTCAATGAGTAAAACCACAACCCTAATTCGTTTCCCACCTTAGGATGTATTCTCCAAAGTATATAATATGGTGAAGAAGAAAAAGCGAATCATAAAGCATCATACAAAGAGAAGCTTAGTAAGCCATATTTACCGTACAAAGAAAGGCAAGTTCTCTCATAGATTCCAAGTCTCATTATTTTTCTTTATAGCTTATTTATAGACATTGGGGCATACCCCAAATGTCATTGGCTACGTATTTGGTCACTTTAGTTTTTCTTTTGCCGTTAAGCAAAGGTTGTGATTAAAGATAGTGCTTGAGAACATCATTTTCTTGAGTTTGTGCCTCATTTTGACATAGTGCGTATAAATGGTCCTCTTCTTTTGAAAAGGAATCGTAATAATGAAGGCATGTGTCTTTGGTTAAAAGGATTTGGGTGGCTGCGTATTTATCAAAGATTCCTTTCAGGATTTTCATGTCTTTTTCTTGTCTTCTTTGTGGTAGTAGAGAGCACTGGGCAATTCTGGCTATATTGATAAATCCATCCACATTGCTTTTCCAGAATGAAGTGAACTAGCTGATTCTAGATATCTCTGAGGCCCCATAGTCTTCTTCTTAGAATAGTGCTCATACTTTCCATTGTGATGTGCTTGGTGCATTAACTATTTGGAGATAGTGGTTTAAGAGTCGCACCTATCTTGATAAGATGATTTCCTGAAATATATCCATCTTCTGTTCCCCATTCAGGACAGGTTGAGTAGAATCTGATGAAGATGTTTGGATGTCCTAGGATGGAGATAAATTCTTGAATTCGTTTTATGATGATGGCTAGGAGATTCTTGAGCCCAGAGTCGCATGTCCATGGGTACGTTAGGATAGCGACATATCAGTCTGAAGTTTGTTCAGTAGGTTGCAGAGGGTAGGTACGATACTGATCTCAAGAAAGCTTGACCTTCGGTCAGCTGATCTGCCTCCCTCTCTAAAGCTGGATTGAAGTGTAAACCCTTTGAGGGTGGTTTAGGCCTTCAGACGATCCCTTAAACTCAAGCATCCATTCCACATTCCTCACTGGGTCCCGGGCAACTTGGGCCCTGCGTCAACCCAAGTGTAAATCAACGACCTCAGGGGTGGGTCATCCCTCGTCCTAACCCTAGGGTCGTTTCTCGGCCAAGGTGACAGTTGCCCCTAGAATCACTTCGTCTCTTTCGGTCCTTGAGATTCAGTGCCATACCTACACCATTCACAATTTAGGATTTCTCCACTCGCTATAACTCATTTGATTGGCTTGTTACACTAGTAATGTTCTGGTAATACATTTTGTTTGGTCATAGATATTCCTGCTCCAATATCTAAGAAGGCATGATAACTTCGTTCCAGATATTCGGGATATTTGAAGACTACTTTTATGTAGAGGCTATAGAGTGATGTTCTTATAGTAAATATCCACCTTCCCATATATTGCCAATAAAATAAGAAGAGCACGGGGCCTCAAAAATATCTACAATCAGCTAATCCACTTCATTCTGGAAGGAAAAACAAGGAGTGTGGATCTATCAATATAGCCAGGATTGCCTAGTGCTCTCCACTACCACAAAAAAGACAAAAGAAAGTGATATATTTGATGACTATGCAGCCACCCAAACCTCTTAACCAGAGACACATGCCTCATTATTGCGATTCCTTTTCAAAAGAAAAGGACCATGTATGTGCACTATGTTTGAAGGAGGCACAGACTCAAGATAATGATGTCCTCTAGCTCACTCTTTAATCGCTACCTTTGTTTTACAACAAAGGGAAAACTGAAGTGACCAAATGCATAAGCAATGGCGTTCAGAGTATGCGCCAAGTCCAACGTCTATAAATAAGCTATGAAGAACAATGAGACTCAGAATGTATGAGACTTTCTTTTTAGATCAATTTAGGTACTGTTAGAGTATCCCCAACAGCCTCACTGTTTCATCCAAATGGAGGTTTGGCCAAGCCGATTCCCCAAAATTGGAACCCAGCAGCCTCGACAACTCCTTCGCCAATTTCTCCATATGCTACAGTGGCTCGACTCTTCCAGCGAGTTACTGCCCTCGCGAAAAGGCCAAAGTTGATCGCCCTACGAACTCCGGGAAAGTCATCAGAGGAAGCGAGGGCGCACTACGAGGCGCTGGTACAGAAAGTGTTCGAGATCGACTCAGCCCAAGTCTAGCTGCCGAGTTACTCCGACAAGTCGTCGCTCGAGTGAGAGACTTGAGTTGAGTCAGATCTCCTTTGGTTCGGCGGCAAAGAATAAACATACTGAGGGCAGGCGGAAGCACTCCCTGGACAGAAGGGGAAGGGTACATACATACAAATGTATGTATATGAACATTTTGAATTAAATCAAAATAGGTGAAAATAATTGTTGGGTATCCATTTTGGTTAGGCTGTTGGGGTGGAGATGTATTTTGTGGCTAGCTAAAATAGAATTTGGCATTTTGGATAGGAATTTTGGTTAGTCACTGATGGAGATGCTCTAATATGTCCTTTTAAGCTTCTCTTTGTATAATGTGCGTACTGAAGTCTTCTGTTCTTTCAGTATGACACTGAAATGAAATAAACAATGTGTAATGCTTCATGCTTCCCTTTTATTTCTTCTTGACCATGTTATATACTCTTGAGAATAGGTAGGAAACAAATTAGCATTATGGTTTTACTCGATTAAAGATTCGTCCGATTAGTAGCCATTTTCCTTTGATAAAACCATCCCTCGGATGGATAATCTTGACAAATAAGAGAAGAAATGAGAATTATAGCCGAATGTATTCCTATGAATGGGTGTGTGTGTGTGTGTGTGTGTGTGAGAGAGAGAGAGAGAGAGAGAGAGAGAGAGAGAGAGAGAGAGAGAGAGAGAGAGAGTGTTCCTTATTCTGTTTTATTCATTCTCTACTCTATCTCAGTTAAACAAGAGGAAGAATACTATATAGTATATACCACCAAGAGGGTCCAATACCATTATCCGTTTCCATCTTGTACCTATGTCATTCTTTCTTTTCTTTTCTCTACTTTACCGGATGGTAGTTGGAGATTGAGTTTCATCAAAAGGGCACTTGTTTTGTCAACATATGGCTTCTCTCTTATGTTCGACAAATACACTGATCTTTTTTTTTTCTTCCGGTAAATACAATGATCTTCTTTGCTTGTGCAATGAGATCCATACACTTTTAGGACATTAGGCTGTGTTTGATCCCCATAAATTGATGATGCTATGAGGGGTCGATGGTTCCCAGAAATGCTAATACCCTAGCAACTTGTCACTTGTGAATTGGTACGGATGTACAAAAACAGGGTACCTCTTCATTCCAAAATGGTTGTTTTTAGCTTTTTGAAGTGTTCTCTAACTTTTGCCCCATTTATTCCACTAACTTTGCCTTAGGAATAAAGAAGTTTATTTGTCATGGACGACGATTCAAAGAAAGCAGATCCTTTGGAATACAAATGTGAAAAAAGTAGTCATCCTGTGTCTAGAAATTTGTTATGGAGATTTGCAAAACAAAACACCAATAAATATACTCTATTTACAGAATGTTTTGGTGCTAAATATGTCAATAGCTCGTTAGTTAGAGTAGGTGAGAATGCTAAATTTCGAAAAAATAGGAATAGATGGCCTGCCCATAGCTCTAGTTAAGCCGTAGCCAGCAGCTGGAAAGATAGTGAATGATATTCTCAACTTAGTCTCTATAGGCCAGCTCGTCGTAATTGTATCGGCTTCACTAACCCAGGTAAATAAGAAACAAGACGAATGTAGAGGTTAGACAAGAATGCCACACCTATTCCTCCCCAAGACAGCTTGGAGGTTCCAATCTATCCATTATGGAGGTTTCAACACACAACATGCTTATGCAGCCCTTTGATTGAGTTCTGTTTGTATAAAACATACTTGAGCTGGGGTGACTAAGAACTAGAGTCCCATCTTGTGTCACTTCTTAAGACCCTTAGTTAGATACCTATTCCTTCCTGGAACCAATACACATCTTCTGGCTAAGCTAGCCCTAAACCTAGCTTCTTAAAAAAAAAAATTTTAAAAATTAAAGAAATGCTTCTGTTCCATTTTATCTGTGATTCTGTATTATTAGCATATCGTCTTTCTTCCTTTTATAACTTCAATATGCCTGCTAGTTCTGCACTTTTTCACTGTCTGGTCATATTCATTTCTATTTTGGTTTCGATTGGGTACTTTATTCCCAGGGCCATCTGGATATTGAGCTAAATGATGTGGGGAGAAAACAGGCAGCTGCAGTAAGTTTTAATTCAGAGGACATAGTTTTGTGCCTTCATTATTTAGTTTACTTGACAAATTACCATCATATTTTTCTCAAGGTAGCTCACAGACTATCCAAGGGGCCTAAGATCTCTGTTGTCTACTCATCTGACTTGAAGAGAGCACTTGATACTGCAGAGACAATAGCAAGCAGCTGTGGTGGTCTGCAGGTATGAATATGAAGCAACATTTCAATTTGGTACTCTTAGTAGGTATAAGAGGACAATATTTGGGCATCATTTTGATTAATGAATTCTTTAGGTAATAATTTCCACTTAAACCTTGGTTTATAGATGTTGAAGCAAAGGGTACAGGAATGCTTTACTTTGAATATAACTCATTATTTTTATAACGGAAAAATCAGTCTCCTCTTTTTAGAAAGATATGTCCAATTTTGCAGCAATTTGTGATGGCAGAAGTATCATGAAGGATGTGAATAATAAATGCCAGACAACCTTAGATCTCAGGCTGAAATGGTTTTCTGTCTTCTGACATTTAAAGGAAGCTATGGTGCCTCTGAGAAGATGTGAGTTTCTTTCAAATTGGGGCTTCCTAGAAGATGAGAGAATGACAAATGATGAGGTATTCTTTGGTGAAGGAATTTCGTCTTATGATGTTCTTGAGAATTGTGATTCTTCCATATGGGATCGGGTACTGAATCCCACTATCATTGTGGTTGAGTGAGTTTATGGACTCCAATGGCAAAGATTATGTGCTGTTGTGTAGCCCATTGTTACTTGGACAAGGGAAGTTGGGCAAAGAACAA
Organism: Rhododendron molle; assembly: GCA_025413875.1. Classification (NCBI taxonomy): domain Eukaryota; kingdom Viridiplantae; phylum Streptophyta; class Magnoliopsida; order Ericales; family Ericaceae; genus Rhododendron; species Rhododendron molle. The sequence goes on along the minus strand of CM046395.1, from coordinate 13,172,918 downwards.
GACACCTTTCTGGAGCCTAATGTCATTTGGGGCCAATTTCTGCTGTTAGCAGAAGGTTAATAAACATAACTGCCATTTTGCAACTAAAACATGACATCAAAGTGGAAAGGGACTAGAAGAAGAGCAGCAGCTAGGAGGCCCATGACTTCAGGCTAACTGAAACCAAGATGAACATTGAGAACAGAATCTGTGATAAAGAAACCACTAACCAGTATGCATCTTCGTATTCCAGTTACAAGCAAGGGGATTCCAATTGAGAAGCCAAGTTTGGAATTGCAATATTATCCTGATTGATTGTTCCTTTCGATGACCCAAATTGAATGGCTATATGGTGGAAGAAGCTAGATTCAGCAGGAGGAGGGGGAATTTTATGTTTGATTGTCATAACTGTTGTAATTGTCAAGTTTTGATGGGACTACTGGGTGATTGCGATGACGATGGATACAGTGATGACAACTACCTCAGGAATAAAAACATCAGAGCTCAATGCAGAGTTTTTTGTTTGATCTCCATCCACTATTCCCAAAACAACACAACAAATGCTGAAATGATAGTATGAACTAGTGACATTCCTCCATAAACCTAAAACAGTTGAATTGATACGAAGGGGGACTGTCCCAACAGCATATAAGTATTGATGACCTTTGGCCTTCAGCCTTAGAATGGGTTTCATGTGTCATACAGGGGACTAAGTTTCTCAACATTGTTTAGTGATTGTATTTCTTAGATTATATCAAAACCCACAATTAATTATTTTGATTAGTGCAAAACCTGCCTTTTTTAGGCTTTCAATTGGAAGTAGAAGCTAGGCCTTAAATGGCAAGGTAGGGCTTCAAACAAGCCAAGCCAGGTCGAGCTTCGGAATGTTCAGGCTGGCTCGCCATATTTAGGGACTGCTTGAGCTTGAATCGAGCTGCAAAAATTGGGCTTGTGCTTGACTTGAAAGTTTATCAAACCACTTGAGCTCGGCTCACTCTAGCTCGGGAAACATTAGCCAGCTTCACCCGATGTGGCATGTGATGGGTGCACAAGTGGGCTCTCTTCTTATAAAGGAAATCTGCCTTTGTCATGAGTGTTGTGTGGCCGATGTGGTGTAGACTAATGCCTTTTGCTGGTATTCTTTTCATTGGGACAAAAAATGTTTTGTCCTATATTGGAAATGGAAGAGATCAAGAGGCATACAACTCTCTATAAATGATCTTCTTGGGTAATGGTTTTTTTGCTGGTGTTCTTTCCATTGGGACAAAAAACCGTTTTGTCCCACATCGGAAATGGAAGAGATCAAGCAGCTTACAACTCTGTATAAATGATCTTCTTGGCCAATGGTTTCTTTGCTGGTGTTCTCTCCATTGGGACAAAAAAAATACCTTTTGTCCCACATCGGAAATGGAAGAGATCAGGAGGCATACAAATCTCTATAAATGATCTTCTTGGCTAATGGTTTCTTTGCTGGCAATCGATTCAAAGGCTTAATGTGTTTAATTTTAAAACGCCAATATTCCCAATGTTAGAAGTTATAAACTAATAATTTGATTTTATAAATAAAATTGTGTCGCGAGCTGACTTGAGCCGAGCCTTGTCTTACTCTTGCTCAGCTCGTTTCTCAAAAGAGCTGGGAAACTTGGCTCGAGCTTGTTCATTTAAGTGCCGAGTCAAGCTTGAAAGAGCTCATATCGAGTTGAGTTTCCAGCGGCTCGAGAGTGGGCAGTGGCTCTGATCGTTTGCAGCCCTACGGCAAGGACGGGCCGTGGCCCAGCTGTAAGGTTCCTTCATTGCAAATCTTTTGATTTGTCTGCTTTGTTCGTTGAAGCATTCTTCAAACTTCTTCCATGATATGGGAAATTGAATACCAGGAAGGGTGATTGAATCTAATGCCTTTCATCAAACTTCTCCAGTATAATGCTTCGTGGTCATTGTATTAACTATTATGTTGGCTGTTACATTTGCTTCCCCCAGTTACCATTGGTTGATATTAACGTGCCGATGATTTGTTTTCAAGAAACTCTGATCTTGACAAGTTTTTTCAGAAGTTTGTTTTGTATAGCGTTGCTTTGAATAATTAGAATGTTGAAGTAATTTATTGGCACTAATAGATCAAACTGTAGGAGATAACAGTTGCAGGTTAAGACGTCAATGGTATTTAGAAATTGAAATGTACATGTCTCCTAAGTAGTATAGTAGCTAATGTGCTCTCGGTAGTCTGCTGTAGTCTTCATAATTTATTTTTTTTAATTACCGGTTGTAATTTTCATCAAAAGAAGAAACATTCCGAGTTAATAGTGTGTCTTGAAGAGATGCAACAAACTAGTTTGTGGCAAGGATTGGCATTGAGTTATTGATGAAGCCATGTTGCCCTTGTAATTTTATTTATTTATTTATTTTTTGACAAGGTTGCCCTTGCCCTTGTAATTTAGGAAACTAGAAATCTATCTTCAGATTTTATTGTGTTTGGTTTATCATCTGAGATTCTGACACCATTATTGAGCCTTTCAATTTCAGGTTATTAAAGATCTAGACCTACGAGAAAGACATTTGGGAGATCTTCAGGGTCTTGTATACCATGAAGCATCCAAAATATGTCCCAAGGCTTATGAGGCTTTATCATCGCATAGAACAAATCAACAAATCCCAGTGAGCTCTCATTTCTTGTTTAATTTGAGAAGTTAGTAGAAGTTAATTGCACATTTGTTTTTCAAACTGAAATAAATTAAGAGGATATGTTTGCCAACTCAGAAAATCTCACCAGTTCTGCTTGGAGCCAACTTTTTCTGGCTAAATAGAGACAAAATTTAATTTTATGCATTGGATATTGTTGGAGGGACATTAACCCAAAATTCTTGTTAGTGACCACTATAATTTTCCTAATCAGCTACTATGGTCTGGCTGGTGACTTAGGTTCCTAATACTGTACTGAACCAGGTACCGTTTTGGTTACTGGTACGGTACAAGTTTTGGATTCCTCGTTATGATTCTTTTATTAAAAGTATAGTGTACATATATGCTTGAAAACTTAAACCTTCATTTTGTACAGATATAATATATTTACAAAATGTTATTTAGTAAAAGAAAAAAATACTTGCAAAGAAACATGACAGAAAAAAAAAAAATAATAATCTCAACTTGTTATACGTTTGCCAAAATAGGTGTGTTGTGTTGTACTGTAATCTCTAAAAGGTTATTGCACTGTCCCGACGCAACTTTCCCTCTTCCATTATCACCCGCCCAAAAAACTCAACTTATGAAGACATCTTATGAAGACAAAAGGGCCATTGCTCATTGTCATCTTAATTATTCAGGTTAGATCGATGGTGGTAATCAAAAAACGTCTTGACTTTCATTTGAAAATTGCAAAGAGACCAGATCCATAAGAGAATCTGGCTTTGATCGTCTTCTTGCTTCTATTTTTGTTTGATTTCTTCTATTTTTTCACTGTCTGGTACATCTCGCGCTGTACTCGCTGGTACCACCAGTACGGCGGTACACACCAAGAAACCAACCGGAACAAAATCTGACCTTTGTTGTACCAGTTTTCCTCTAAAACAGTACGTACTGGCTGATACAGTGCAGGACTCATAACCTTGCTGGTGACACTTGAAGTTGATTCCATAAAGCCCGGGCTAAAGTGTTATGGTTTGTAGTTACGTAGTTACGGTAGAATATTTACGCAATACGTGTTGCAGTTGAGAATATGATGGAAATCAATTAGCAATTGCTAATATAAATTGACCTATCAGCTTTGTTGTAGTTGAAGCAATCTATTTTCTCGTTAATGGAAATTGTGCTATTTATGGGTCATTACTCATTATCTACTATCTTGTTCACTTGATGATCCATTAAAGACACGATCTCTATACAGTCTATATATTTTGAACACATGCTCCTAATGCAATGCAAGAGGGATATGCAGCCTTTTCATTTTATTCGATGAGGAAGTTGAAATAGAGTTAGATATAAAGATGGTTTTGTAGACTCAATGCAATGTTGCCTTGGGTTGAAGCCTAATTTCTGGACTTTCCAAATTCCAATCAATCGACATGTAGCTTATTTTTCTACATTTGCAGGGTGGTGGAGAAAGTCTTGATCAACTTTATGACCGTTGCACATCTGCCCTAGAGAGGATTGGTAGCAAACATATAGGTACTTGTAGACTAATGTTTCCTGGTAACTTCTCCATTTGGGGAAGGAACTATTTTGTTGATAACAAGCCTGTGGAGTTTGGTCATATATCTGTTGATGCTAGTTCAATCTTATCGTTGGCAAGTTTATCTTTTTAGCCATATACACGAACTCGTCCAAATATATGACGTACCTGCATAAGATACTCAGATAACAGCAGAGGATCCATGTCGGACATTTCAATTGGACGTTCACCTATCTAGCATACTAGTATTGTTTAGTTTGAATTTACCATGTAATCTGCATAGAACTCTTATATTGTGCAAAACATGCTCCAAGACACCTTGTAAACACCAGTAACCTAGACGTAAAGGAAATCTACTAAATGATGCTATTAATATTGGGGCCTATCTCCGTGTCCTTTGTATAGATATTAAGTGCATTCGACACTTGTACTGTACTCGCGCCTGACACTAATACCCGAGTTCATATAACACAGCTTTCAAGTATTTATCGGATACTTGTAGTCACATGAAAGATAATGCTTTTAAATACGGAATGTCTCATTGATGCTGCATTTTCCCGTGGGGTGCCAAATGTCCATTGCAGGGGAGCGAGTAGTCGTGGTCACTCATGGTGGTGTTATCAAATCGCTATTCGAGCGGGCTTCCCCAAGTGGGCAGGGTGGATGGGTACTTAACACGTCTGTCAACATTTTCCACTTGTCTGAAGGGGATATTTGGACCATAAAGTCGTGGGGGGATGTTAGTCATCTTAACCAAACCGAATACCTGACTTCCGCGTTCGGTGGGGACGGAACTTCTGGTTAGTTGATGCATGTGCTCTTCATCTTCTGTTGTTAGAGCAATGCCGAGCTTGAATTCTGAGAAAATAAAGAAATAATTTTACAATTGCCACTGAGGTTAAGTTTTTCAACAAATATGGCCTTGCAATACATATGTTGTGTTCTTATTGAGGAAGACAAGTATTTGTTCTGAGTACATTCTTCATTTTGAGCTGTGGCAAGTACCTGAAATTGGCTTATAGTCAGGAGGATCATCTGCTTACCTACTTGCAGTTCAACAGGAAGAATGCAAGTGAATTGTTGTTTTTCCTTTTCATTTTTTTTGTATAATTTAGTTAAATGGGATAGCCGTGTCATGAGGCGAGATAAGTGTTCGAAGTTACAGGTGCAATTTGGGTTTCACGGGTGCAAGAGCAGTGGTTCAACAGACTTCAGTAGTCACATGGCCTGGATTTGAGGATGAGAAACTGAAGAATTGTCAATTTCTGTAAGGGAAGCGATTTTCACACTCTCCTTTTTACGATTCGCATTCTTCTTTGTCTTTTATCCACATGAATTTATTATGTTGCTCTTTCTTCATTAGACTTTTTCACACATCCAAGGACAACATTGTAAATGTATGTGGATAAAGACAAAAAAAAAAAAAAAAAGATGTGTGGATTGTAAAAAGAGAGTGAATCATTTCCTTTCTATAACTGCGAAGATCCAAAAATATCGATGGCTTTCTACGCAAACATGTGGCCTCTGTTGGTACTGAAAATTTGTTGGGAGTGCATTGTGTAGTCAATTTGTGATGGTGTAGTCAATTTGTGATGACAGAATGGCATATTTTTAGCTGGATTCAGTTTCATCTCAGTCTCGAAATGATAACCCTCGCTTTTCCCCTTGTATTTTAATGCCAATCATGACTTACAAGAGAGAAGCTTTGTTGAGAATTTTGGTGTTCGTGATAATTTAGGTGTCAGGGCCAGTTTACGCATATCTCGACTATGGACTGCTCCCAAAAAAGAACTGATAGCATCTGAGAAGTTTTGAACCTAAGACCTTAGGAGGGAACGTCTTCTACAAAAAACTGTTTGTAATGTGTCACCGATACACAGTTTTACAATTGGCAAAGCCACACATTTGGCATCCAAGATCCTAATATCAATCCTGTCTCTCGTGTGATTTAGAAAACGATCCTTTTACAATTTTATTTTACAATTCAAGCTGTTCATTTTCTAGGACTCCATGTATTTATATATGCATGCAAAAACTCAAGCTAATCACATAATGGTAAAAACTAGGTAAGTGATCCATGTTTAACTGTCAATTTTTCTTGTGACAAGTGTAATTCGTTTATTGCTATTTGATTAATTAGAATTTTTTGATTGAATGAGAAAACACTCCAAGCCTTACAAGATAAATGACTTTGATCGTCAAACAAGATCTTCGTGAGTTTCACTTTGCATCTCATGGGAAAATCATTCGAGGTATCATTCAATTTAGTTTTTTTGTACCTCAGTATGCTATGATCAATTTGACCGCACCCGATTCTTTTAACTTAGAACGTGAATGACACGTCATGTTTTTTTGCCATACATTATACTCACATTCATGTGCATCGAATTTTCATTACTTTTAATTTCACATTGATAATGTTAAAAATGACAACATAGGCATATTATTCTTTCAAACATAAGCACCAGTTAGAGTGGGCTAGATATGGGATACGGTTTGATAATGTCAAGCTCAAGTATGGTCAGAGTTTTTAGTTACTTTTTAAATAATTTTATAATCACTATAAGTCCATCTTAACTACTACTCCTACCACCATTAATGGAAGAAACAATCTTGATAGAGCTTTGGACAAGCAAAAGATATATTTTACCTCATTGGAGAGGGACTAAAATCTTTGACAGGTTCGTGCAAAACAAATATATAATGATAGATGTGACGAAGGCCGCTTACACCGGTAGTAATTGGCAGTTCCAATTGTTATATAATTTCTAAATTAAATATCTATAATAAATATACACGACTTAAAAATTGTGATGAAGGTGGTCATGAATGTGATATTTAACAAAGCTGGAGGATGTTAATATGCGAGATGATGCGTGACGGCGATGATGTTGGTTTCCAAATAATGCTTACCGTATTTTCACGATGCTTTTACTGATCTGATGTGACGTCAATAATATTAAACTGGAAAGAAAATGTGAATATTTTAAAATACTTGTTAATGACTAGTACGTTGAATAGTCTATGACTACATATACTATAACACATACCACACATTTAAAATTTGATACTCCATAGCTCCACTAAAAAAATCTTTTGCAAAATCTATTCTTCATTCGTTTAGACTTAACTTAAATCTGAAAATTTTATTTTTATTTGAATTTTTTCCGCATTTATTATTTTTGCGCTAAACTTTTTAGGGTATTCATTCGTCTCGACGAGAGGAATCGAAAAAGTAATTTTTTTTTTACTTTTACCCAAGTATTTTGAAAAGTAACCACTTCGCTAAAAAGAGCTAATTTCTCAAAATACTTAGGTAAAAGTACCAAAATTTTACTTTTTCGATTCCTTTCGTCGAGAGAAATCAATATCCTAAAAAAATTTGATGCAAAATTAACAAATGCAAAAAAAATTTAAATAAGAATAAAATTTTCAAAGTTTAAGTTAAGTTTAAAAGAACGGAACCATACGTATCATTCAAACACTATTTTTGTCGTTACTTGTGTAAAAATCTATAGTACATGTAATTCTTTAAAAACAGTTCACAAACGCCATCTTAAATTGGAGTGGTGAATTGACTCCACAACAGTTCCCGACAATAGTAAACCAACCGTCAGTTCCTCTCTCTCTCTCTCTCTGTCTCTCTCTCTCTCCCCGCCATATTTCAATACATACAGAGAATTTCAAATTTTGTATACTACATATCAGAAATCAAAATCAAAATTGAATCGTTAAATTGTAAGTTATACTGCTCCAAAATCAATAGCAATGGGTACTTGCTGCTCCAAAGACGCCACAGGAACCATTATCTCCGCTAACGGTAACACCATTACAGTCAAGGACAGCCCTAACCCCATTCCAGTCAAGGATAACGCTAACCCCGTTACGGACATCGCTAAACCATCTGACAAGGCCCAAATCCTAGAAACCCAGCAGCAGCAGGAGCAAGTAGAAGTGGAGGTAGTCAAGAGATCTCCTTTCTTCCCCTTTTACAGCCCCACCCCGGCCCACTACTTATTGACGAAGAATTCGCCGCCGGCGGGATCTCCGTCGATGAACCCGAAGAGAATCTTCAAGCGGACGCCGTCTCCGGCGAAGCACATAGGGGCGGCGTTGGCGAGGCGGCAGGGGAAGCCGAATACGGAGGCGGCTGAGGGCGGCAACAAGGAGGGGGCGGCGGGGGAAGGCAGCGGGCGGTTGGGGCTGGATAAGAGTTTTGGATACAAGAAGGGTTTTGGGAATGAGTATGAGATGGGGGAGGAGATTGGGAAGGGGCATTTTGGGTATACATGTAAGGCCAAGTGCAAAAAGGGTGAGCTTAAGGGGCAAGAAGTGGCTGTCAAAGTCATTCCCAAAGCCCAGGTTTGGAATTTCCTAATTTGGTCTCTTAATATATATCCTGTGAATGATTAGTGGTACTATTCTAGATCAAGTATGTGTGATCCGGATCTGGGACCTGTAGTGCACCTCTACACTATACACTACAGGGCTGTAGTGCATTTTCTTAACTGTCCAACTCAGCAATACTCTTCCCTTCCCTGGAAAAGTCTTTTCTTAAATTCGGATGATTGAAAACTCTTTTGGACGGTTAAGGTTGTGCACTACAGCTCAGTAGTACACAACTGAGGTGCACTATAGGGTCCCCGGTTCTGTGTGATCCACGGTACTAGTTGGAGTTCATATTCAGAGCATCTACGTCCCTTACTGGATGAATCACTCGAACGAACAAACTCAAATCTGAGCACAAGTTTGTGTAAAAGCTTCGTAATGGCGTAATTGTAAATTTTGAACTGCAAAACAAGCCTTAAAAATTTTGAGTAAAGGTTTGAGTCGCTCTTTATTTGGTTAAAAATTCGAGTCAATTAAAAGGTCAAGGGCCGGAGATGCTCTTCGTTGATCAGAACTGTAGTCAGAGAGCAAATTTTTGTCTTATGAGCTGTGGTTGTTTTGATGAAAACCCAAATCTGCCCCTTTTAGTGACTTTGACTTGGAAGACTTAGGCAGGGTTTGGTTCACAGGAATGAAGCTGTAACGGAATGATCATTCATTGGGATGTTTTTGGTTAATATTACGGAATTTTATCATTACAAATGCAATTATCATTCTCCAATTCCATTCCTTTCTAAAATCATTCCAGCAAAACGTTATAGCTTGCATGTAGAGCTCAGCTGGAGATGTAGTATGTACTGCAATCAGATTGTTAGTTGGTGGGCAAACGAACAAAAGTACGAACATAACTGTTCCAACACATTTGGCACGATTTTCTGGTATTGGGAAGTTTGCTGACGGGCTGGCTAAATTGTAGTGGGTAGTGGTAACATAGTAAGCATATTTGGCACTATAGAAGGTCATGGCAAAATGTCAATGGACAATGTCGAGAAAGCAGACGAGAACCATCAGGTTATTTTACTTTAGGGGTCTAATACAAAAGATATTTGGGTTGACATCAGTGTCAAACTTTTTGTACATTCCCAGGGAGTTTGCAAGCTCCTCTGTTGGTTTTCTTCTGGTTAACTAAATGTTCTGTAATCTATTGCTATCGACCAACCTTGGTACCTTAATACCAACATTTATGGCATGTAAAATCAATCAATGGTGGGGCTTCTTCTCTTCTTAGATCTTTTGAAACTTGTAAATTATGGTCTTTTGACGAAAAAATTCTAATGGAAAACATTATTAAGGTTCTTTCGCTAGTGATGGGTACTGAATTCAATAGCCGGAGTTCATAACGAAGTTGCTTTCGCATAGATTAAATTCATTTAGAGATATATGCGTAGGCTTGCCTGGATTTCAACATCTGCAATAGCAGACACGTCTTCAGAAGTGCAGGCTTTTGTTCGTGAATTTATGGGGAAGTATACGCAGATTGAAGTAATGCCAGTGTTTCTTTGTTCTTAACATTCTTTTTGCACCGTTAACAATGGTTTTTCGGAGCAAGCAATTTGTTTTTTTGATCGGCAAGCGTGCAAAAATGTTAGAACACATAACCTAAGCCCTCCGGGAAGATTTAAATATGGACATGGCTGTAGATCAAATGAGGTGGGGACGTCAGGGAAGGAGAGAGAGACCTTGTCCCATGTATGAAGGAACAGTTCAAACCAGTGGAGCTAGCTTAGCCAAGCAGAATTGCCTAGGCTTGGACAGTTGGCTCAACATGTCCCATGTCAAACATTGGGGTCTGTATCATGGGGTTGGTTGACGAGGGCAGCGAATAGCTTTGCTTAGACAACGTCGAGGTTATCACCTATCAACTATGCCCTTGACATACATTGGAGCCAGTATCAAATGTAGTCGTATTGCCTGATTATGTTAAGTCTCAGGACCTGTACCGGGGGAGCTGTAGGGACTGCCATGATAGTGGAATGTAGCGTTTAAGCTATGTCTTGGGTCAATGCTATTTGTCTTGTGTTGTTTTTTCTTAGTAATATTGGTGGCTCAAGTACAAGCGTGAGATGGTGTACCACTTGACGAGCCTCTGCCTCTAGCCTACAATCATCCATGGCAGAGTACCTAGGGCGCCCCCGGTGAAGTTTGCATGGCGAGCCATGGAGAGCTGAGCTGGTGGCCGGAGCTAGCAGATGTCGTATGCTGGGTCCACGTGTCAGGCTGCGTAGGGCTTGGTAACACTTGGTCTAGTCATGTTTTGAAGGTTGACAAGGAGGTTACATGACCTGCCATGTGGCGGTCTGCATAGCGTATCCTACAGTAAGATACCTGGACATTAATGTGTTTACTTTGCATTACATACTGCTACTCTCGTTGAGATTTTAGAATGTTATCTTTCTCCTGTTGTTTGATATATTTTGGTGGCTGTTGTATTTGATCCTTTGTTATGTCAGTTTAATGTATGATCACCAACCACTAGTTTTTATACAAATTTTCTGTTTGTTAGTTTGATTTATCTTTGTAACTTTATTTGATGTCTTGGTAGATTACAGTGCATGGTGTGTCTCTGTTTAGTTTCCTTCTTTGAATTTTGTGTTGCTAATTTGAAATCATTATTGTTGTAACCAGATGACCACTGCAATAGCCATAGAGGATGCAAGAAGGGAGGTGAAAATATTGAGAGCTTTAACGGGACATAACAATCTAGTCAAATTGTATGACGCATTTGAAGACCATGAAAATGTTTACATAGTGATGGAGTAAGCTTCAATCTTGACACTTTGTTGAACTTCATCTCTTTAGAATGGATGATACACTGGCTTGTTGAACCTGATTAGCATTGACCCATTTAGATATGTCACTAGTTTGACGGATACAGGGATAATTTCATCTTTACTTACCAGCTTTATTCGAAAATTTTACCGACTTTGATCCTGTATTGTCATATAAACTGGTGTTTTGCAATGCTTGCTCGTACTATGTTAATCTGTCACAGGATTTGATCAATATTATCGCTTTCAGGCTATGTGAAGGTGGGGAGCTTTTGGATAGAATACTATCAAGGTATATTTTTAGTGTTAGCTTCCTAGACATTTTTGTATTTTTCTGTTCTTCTTGATTGTAGAGCCTACGATATTACGGTGGGTCGACAAACAGGAGCATTTTGATGAAATGAAAGTTGACAGTTGCTAATAATATTAACTTGCTTTACTGAACTGTGTCTTCTATTCTGCAGGGGTGGAAAGTACACAGAAGATGATGCAAAGGCTGTCCTGATTCAAATATTAAATTTTGTTTCTTTTTGCCATCTCCAGGGTGTGGTGCATCGGGATCTTAAGCCAGAGGTGGGTGATATTATCAAGTTAACATTAATCAATGATTGTCAAGCATTAGATTTAACTTGCTTGATTATCAAGTGTATCGGCACTTTTGTTATTTGGGTAGGGTAAAGGTAAATGCGTTATTATATTGGGAAGGTCTCCAGGGGTGAGCTCTCTGATTTTAGAGTCCTTTTTCGGGGTCAGAAAAGAAAACTTTTGAGAATATTCAAGAGTTAGATAATGACAGCCGTTTAAGGTCTCCCTCATAATTGTTCTTGTTCTTAAAATTGCTAATTTGGGGAAAAGGATATTGATTTGCACATGATTGGTTGTTACTAAGACATCAGTATCAGCAGTATTTGTTGGAATGATGACAAAAATGTTATGTATGTGGTATGCACAAAAGCCATTTTATTTTTACATCGGTGCTCTTATCTAATCCTAGTGAATTGCTGGATCAGAATTTCTTGTTTACATCCAAGGAGGAGAACTCACAATTAAAGGCTATAGATTTTGGCTTGTCAGATTTTGTGATGCCAGGTTAGTCCATTCTTCCCCGTTATGGATAATACTGCAGTCTTATATGATTTTACGTGTTGAATGGTTAATGATATTTAACGTGCCGATTTATCTATAGATGAGAGGCTCAACGACATTGTCGGTAGTGCATACTATGTGGCACCAGAAGTCCTGCATAGGTCTTACAGTACAGAGGCTGATGTCTGGAGTATAGGTATTATAGCATATATCCTCTTGTGTGGCAGCCGTCCATTTTGGGCTCGAACTGAATCTGGGATCTTTCGGGCTGTCCTAAAAGCTGATCCATGTTTTGATGAACCACCTTGGCCTTCTCTATCTTCTGAGGCAAAAGACTTCGTCAAACGCTTATTGAACAAGGACCCCCGAAAAAGAATGACAGCTGCTCAAGCTCTAAGTTAGTGTCTCAAGTCCTTTCATATGTTCTGAGTTCTCTGTTCTGTATATTCCTGATGCATTATTTAAAATCCTCCCTTGTAGGTCATCCATGGATCAAAAATAACAATGACGAAAAAGTTCCACTGGATATACTGATTGTTAAACTCATGAAGGCTTATATGCACTCGTCTGCTCTTCGAAAAGCAGCTTTACAGGTGTGTATATGCTGCTAAACAAATGATATTTGCGTGTTCTTTTATTGGCTGCATCTGCATGAATTCTCACTTGGCGGTTCCTTTCAACAGTGCTACGCAATTTTCTGTCCTATTAGCTTTATGTGTTGTTTTTGTCAGTTCAAACATTTGTTGTTTGAAAAGCGGTGTAAAGGAACAGCATCAGTCATGACGATATCGATTAGATTGCGTCTTATCCACTTACTTCATTTTAATAGATTTTGTGCCTGGTTAGAAAATGAAGCTTCCTAATATGAGGTCCACTCTATGCAGTTTAGGCTTTATTTTTGGCAAGACAAGGATATCACTGAAGACTCCTATCTCTCTTTGTTGCCTTCATAGTAGTCTATCAGGATACCGCAAATAACCTTCTGACCAGAACAATTTAAGCCCTTTGCATGCATGTCTTTCTTTCAAGGATCATTTCAGTATTCCTTATTTTCCTTGTCAGTGTATTCTAGTAGTTATCTTATGCAATCACTTACGGAAGCATAGCTGATTCAAGCTAAAGAAAAAAGGTTATTTTTATGAAATCAGGAGCAAATTTTAGAAATATCAAGTGGTGCCTTTTCATTTATGGTTCATGTGCTGTACATGACTGATGCTCCGTATGACTGTTCCATACCAAAACTTCGTATTTTTTTTTAATTTTAGAGCAAAGGTGCCAACTTTTTCTTAGGATGAGACTTTCAGTGCTTCCGAGATGGCAATGTGAGGAAACACTCTGGGATAATAAAACTTGCATCGGAAAGAACCAAATGCAAAGCTTTCACAAAAATTCTTGCAGAATGGAGAAGGAAGTTTTTATTATAATCCGGATCATGTATATCTCTAATGATTTTGTGGGAACTTTTATATTTGAAAAGCCGTGGTATTTTATTTTTGGTCAGAATTGGGCCGTAACAGCATACTATCAGATTGGGAGGTTGATGAATATTTTGAATGAAAAGCAGGATTAGTGGTTTGACTATATTAATTTTTTTTGTTTTGGTAAATGACTGAAGTCATTTAGCTATTCGGGGAAGCTTGTGGATGTTTATGGACTTTTGTTTGATGATCACTTAGTTCTATGCAACAATTTTCATTCAGGGGCCTCACATAATTGTTTAATTGTATTGAATCCAAGATAAGTGATCTTTCAATATGCCTTGTAGTATAGACTAATAGAGGTTCTTCCTTTTCTGCATCCTCTTGTGACAAATTGAGCGGGGCACTAATCTTTTTTTTCCCCTTCCTTTTCATATGCTGCTCCTTGTGTGTATTTTGGGGAGATTAAACTTGTAAAACAACTTAAGTTCACAGAGTCGATGGAAGTTCTAAAAACTTTTGAATTGGAATTATTATGAGGTTGGTGAATTGTTTTGTGATTAGAAATAGCCAGGTTATCATCATTGTAAATGGATAAGGTTGCTGAATGATTCCTTGAATTCCAGGCATCAATTGCTTTTACATAGGACTAGGAGTTATTAACTCTACAGAAGCCATGTCGATTTTCTCCTAGATTTTATTAAATTGCATTCTCGAGCACCTAAGTTATCGCCATAATATGCTTAACTATTTTAAATGGGAGTAATCTGGAAGCATGCTTTATTGCGTATTGCATACCCCATTGGGCCTGGAAGTGTTTCGGGTGTAAAGGTGTTTGTGGGTGCGTGCTATTTTTTTCTGATGCTTTCCTGATGTACTGCTTTATCCATGGTTTGGATCTTCTTGCATCTTGTTCTTTCTATTTGTCTGATCTCTTTTTCTGTTAGAAAAGTTGGTTGTGACATGTAGTTCCAGTGATTGCCAGAGTAGTGCTTCCATGAAGGTGTCGACTTTTCGTTCAACATTATGTTTACAGTTATTGTGCATACCGATGCTCTGGACTAATGAAGGAAGTATGGTAATGTGCACATAAATTGAATTGGGTCTCTAGGCCTGCCCTCTCTGATGTCATTTGGCTTTGATTGGGGGCATGGGCATGGTTCTGCAGCAAAACAGGTACAGGGGGGCCACTGTTTCTATGGTATTTTGAGAGCAGCCACTTTGTGTATATTGCCAAAGGTTAGGTCTGTCTCCAATCCTCCCCCCCAATGATTGGGGACTACATGGGTTCTGTTATTGTTGTTGTTTTATGTTTACAGTGTTTCTGAGACTGAATATGTTTGTTTTCTGTTGCAATCTGTCGTTTTCATTTCACATGTCATTTTCTTTCCTTAAGAAATTTAGTGGTCAAATTCCCATTGTTTTATTCGTTGTTATTTGTCAGGCTGTAGCCAAAACATTGACAGTGGATGAGCTATTTTATTTGAAGGAACAGTTCACGCTATTGGAACCAACTGAAAGTGGCACCATAAGCTTGGATAACATTAAAGCGGTTGGTTGAAACATGACTATTTTAAACGTCTTCAGCTTTATTTATGTCAAGTTGCTCTCAAATATTTTTTATTTGGTCAGGCCTTGACAATATATGCAACAGATGCTATGAAGGAATCTCGCGTCCTTGAATTTCTAGCATCGGTATGTGCTTTATGGATGTCTCAATCAATTATGCTTTTCTGCACTGTGTTCTAATGTTCTGAGCGATACAATGTTTCCTCTTCTTTTGTGGCAGCTTAATGGACTTCATAATAGACAGATGGACTTTGAGGAATTCTGTGCAGCTGCATTAAGTGTCCATCAGCTTGAATCTCGTGATAGGTGGGAGCAACATGCTCGTTGTGCTTATGAGCTTTTTGAAAAGAATGGAAACAGGGCTATTGTCATTGAGGAACTGGCCTCGGTAAGTTAGATCATGCTCTTGGTCATGGGAACTTTTTTTTAATTAATGCTAGACATGTTGGATATAAGAAATGTTTACATACATTCTAAGAAGCAGGGAGTTGGACACTATATAGGTGAGAACTTGGGACCCAACAATTACAGAAAATTAGGACACATACATGGCCTAGGTTCGGGGACTACAATGTCTTTTGTGCTATTGTGATTTTCTATGCATGGGATCACTAGAGCATATACAGCATAATTTATAGAAAGGGTGGTCCTAGTGCCATTATGGAGGCACGCCATATCTATATGAGAGGGCAAACTGCCCCAAGTGAGTGATGGTTTCACCCTCTCCTCCGGTCTTCCTTTACATCCTCTCTCCATGGGGCCACATTTGTCCTCTTCTTTTCTACTCCCTCTCTCTACCGCTTTTTGGCTTTTGACCAACCTGTGGTACCAACACCCACACCAACTTTGCACCACCCGTACTGCCACATCCCCCGTTCCATAGCCAAAGCCGTGATCAAATCCACCTTGAATAGTGCTGCCTAATACTATCTCTGCAAGCCCCCAGGGAGCTGCTCCAATTCCAAGCCCCAAAATGCCACCCCAGGTTTGATTCCCCTCCATCAACATAAAGCATTTCCACCATAGCACTACACCCTGCCACAGTGACCACCAAAATAGAATACCTCTGAAGTCAGCTCCTTTAGCATTTCCACAAAAATAGCTCTACGTCTTTGACTTTTTTGTGTTTGATGTCAGCTTCTTTAACTCCTCAGTCATGCCCAATCTGCGGTTCTCATTTCTGTGAAAAAGTTGTACTCAGGTGCAAGATATGAGGGCCATGGTAAAAACTAGAACAGGATTTTGGGGCTATTGGCGTTTCTAAAATTTGAGAGAGGGAGAGAGAGATGGAAAAGGTATACAGTTGACTCAGGTCACATCATGAAGCAACTGTTTTTAGGGCAATATGATCTTTAATGTTCAAACAGTGTGGCTCCACAATTATTAGTCATGACATTATTTCTATAATGGTTACTTGTATTCGTTATCTCCATTGAGCTTTGTTGAGAGCATCATGTTAGGTGAAGTCGAAATTGGTGAACATTAGCTAAAGAGCTATGGGAGAAATTGGTGAAGTACACAACTAAGAGTATTCAGAATCGTTTATTTCTCAAGGAGAAGCTCTTCCGGTTCGAGTTCAAGCAAGGGAAGATGCCAAAAGTCTCAAAGTCATCAAGCATGGGTTGTAGCAGTCCACAAAGGCTGCCCAAGCGCCCAACAGCACAACCCCCCATAAAATTACAAGCCTTATCAACAAGCTCTTATGACCTAGTTTAGAACTCAAAGACATCAAACCTTCCGTTTCGTAAGACGTGTCTGGACGCCTATGTTATAAGGACTCAGATAAAACGTTTCAGGTGCAGGTAAGTAATTGTCTAAGTATCGGATTCATCTCATTCCCGTTTCGAGGACATGGGACATACCAAAATATTCAAATTATTTCTCTAAAGTATTTTATTTTCCTAGATAAATGATGTTTTTTAGGTTACTTGTGGCATTTCATCCAAATGCAGGCGTCATCTGCATAATTCCTGCTAAATGCGAATAACAAACTTATCAAAATTAGGTAAATTCTAAACATGTTGGTGTGGATCTCTCTTACTCTTATCTGAGTGTCGAATGTCTGATCGAGTACTTTATTTATTAAGAACAGTCGATGTAACCTATATAAACAGAAGATATGCATGTCGTATCTCTGATCCTAACATAAAAGTAGTTGTACAAACCAAGATATACTACTTGGCGTGCTCAAAGAGTGTCTGACTGATACGTGGTGTGCTTCATAGATTGCATTTGTACTATGATGGTGTACTTTTACCTTGTAGTTGTACTAATTTTTTATTTCATGGTCAAGCTTTGACGTTGCAAAGTATTTCAGGAACTGGGTGTTGGCCCATCCGTCCCTGTTCATGCCGTACTTCATGACTGGATTAGGCACACAGATGGAAAGCTGAGTTTCCTTGGGTTTGTTAAGTTGTTGCGTGGCGTATCTAGTCGATCACTTGCGAAAGCTCGATAACGTTTAAAGACATTCAGCGTCCTCACAATTACGGGTTTCTGGGTGCTGTTTTTGCCCTTTAACGTATGGGATGAGAACTGTACAAGGCACTGGCAAATTTCATATGGCAATCTCCAGAGGCACTGGCAAATTCAGATGGCAATGTTCATTTCTGGATTCGGAGCACGAGCTTTTTATTTCACTTTGGGGTGATTTCGAGCAGTGAGTAATCCTATTACACTTTAGGGTGATTTCGAGTAGTGAGGTATCCTATTGTCCATTAAGCGTTGAAGCACCGAAGTTTCGAATGCTATTTGTAAAGTTGTCGCAGTAAATTTGTGTAAATCTCAGGTGAATATTTCTGAACTGGTTACGGACATTCTTATCTGATGTATATTTCATTTGCTGTCCGGCCTCACGCTTTGCCTTGTATTGTCCGAGGTACTTAAAATCTCTGCGCACGATTCCCAATAAATTTTCTTTATCTCTCTCCACTCATTACAATTTAAAATCTCCCTAAAAATCCAAACCGAACAACCTGTGTGGTCATGAGATCTCTGTTCCATTTTCCTAATACTGTCTTTCTCGATATTATTGAAAGTGTTTGTATTTAGTCTCCGACAGAGTTGGGGTAAAACGTTGTATAATCTTAGGGCTATAAATGAACTGAGCCGTTCGTGAACTGTTCGAGGCTCGACTCGGTAAAGGCTCGTTCGAATTCGATTCGTCTACTTAACGAACCAAACCTGAACCTCAATTTTAGGCTCGTTTCATAAATGAACCGAACATGAACATAGTAGTATTCGGCTCGATTAGGCTCGCGAACCTGGAGTATATGTATATCATGGGGATTTTATATAATTACATAGTGAAAATTTTAAAACTTGTACAAGTCTAAACGTTTACAATTACTAAAAACTGACTTATGTATACGTTTTTATCAGTTTATATGTATATAAACGTATTTATGTACATACTAAAATTTTTACTTGCAGCTTTGGACCTGTATGAGAGCATAAATATATGATATTATTGGGTCGTTAAGGCTCGTGAACAAGCTCGAGTTCGATCCAAACCTAAACAAGCTCGGTTCGAGTTCGGCTCGTCGTACTTTTTATTGAGTTCGGCTCGAGCTCGAGTTCGCTAAAAAACTTAATGAACGAATCTGAACATTCTAATATTCAGCTCAATTCGGCTCGTTTACAGCCCTATATAATCTGTTAAGTTGAATTTGAAGACCACGTGGAGAAACCATAAAAAGAAGTAGATTAGTGTTTTGAAAACTTTTGTTGAAGTCAGATCTTCACCGGGATTAGTTAAGATGTGCGTACATTGATCCAGACATTTGAGTTATAAAAAAAAGGTGGGGAATTGATGCTGGGGTGGAGATATATATGGGCAACTTGAGTGCCTGTTTATGGAAAAAAATTGAAGTGATAGCTTTTGGGATTCTTGAAGTCTAATGCCTAGATTTTGTAAGCACAGATCTTGCATAGATGTTTGTGGGGCCAAACTTAGGTCCTACAAAAATAATCCGAACCGTTCAATTTTTTTAAAATATTTTCTTAGAAATTATTTTCACACTTCATTTTTTTTTTATTATGACACTCTTTTTTTGTTGAAAAAATGAACACAAAAACTTCACTAAAAGACAAAAAAGAAGTGCCATAGTCAAAAAAGGGAGAGTGAAAATTATTTTCCTTCTTTTGCACAGTCCAGTAAAAACAATAGCTCAATCCAATATTTGTATTGGCTTTTTAAGAATTAATGTCGATTTTGAGTTGGAGGAAGAGTTGACAAATATGATTAGGGTAGTGTTGGATCATGTCTTTGTTGAGTACGAAAAAATGAACTTAGTAGAGCCATTTTCTAGCCAAAATAGTAGCGGGATGGAGGTTGACAAAACATGCAGCGTAGGAAGTGAGAAGGGACTAGGGAGTACTATAATTTATAAATCCAATTTTCAGTAACACTTGAAAGAAGAAGATGATGGGGGAAAATCAGAGGTACATGGGTATTTCGAAGAACGTTAAACTTCAACATCTTAGAATGGTGGAAGGTGAACTCTTTGAAGTACCCGGTTTGTCTAACCTTGCCCGATATGCTTTAGCTATACCTGTCTCAATAGTTGCTTCTGAAGCTGCTTTTAGTACCGGAGGTCATGCTGCTCTTTCTCCAAAGCTTATTGAGTGCTTAATTTGTATGCAAGATTGGTTGTATAGTACTCCATTTCCGTTTGAAGTGGAAGAGAATATGTGTAACGACCCGGACTTTTAAATTTTCGTTTTGGATATTTCAAAATGTGTTTATGACGTCACGGGACACGTATGGATGGGTCGGAGTGTAATAATTCTAAAATCTTGGTAAATTGTTATACCTTTCTAATTAGAACAAAAAAAAAAAAAAGGGAAAGAAAGGATTGTTGTGCACGTGTGTGGGTGTAGGGAAAAGGGAACAAAAACTATATTCAGTGAAGTTCTTTTTTTTACTTTACTCTTTCATTTTCCCATGTCCTCTCTCTCTCCCCGTATACTCTCTCTCCCTTCCTCCTCCACCGACCCACCTCCTCCACCATTGTCATCAAAAAAAAAACTGCAAATCATTTACAATCACAGCTGGTACCAGTCTTCCCCTTGACATTTGAGGTGCGAGATTCGTGTTCGGAGTTCCGATCGAAGTGGTTTCAACGCTAGGGCTTGGTATTCCGAAATTCCTTCTAAAAATCGAATCGAGGTAGAAATTCTTTGGCCCATTTTACTTGTTTATGATTTGTGAGTTTAATTTCGTTATGCTTGAGGAGGTTTGTTGACTGATTGCACCATTTTCGCATTTTTGCTTGAGCTGCGAATTCCTGTCGAAGAACCCAGCTCCTCCCGCTGGGGCTTCACTTCCTAGCGGTAGAACTTGCAAAATTTTTAGAAAATCATTTTGTTTTCGGGTCCAGTTAAACGGTTCTTGTTTTATTCTATGAGATTTCTACTGTCACAAATTGAAAGGGGTTTGGATTTCATAAC
This sequence comes from Rhododendron molle, assembly GCA_025413875.1. Classification (NCBI taxonomy): domain Eukaryota; kingdom Viridiplantae; phylum Streptophyta; class Magnoliopsida; order Ericales; family Ericaceae; genus Rhododendron; species Rhododendron molle. The sequence continues at coordinate 13,152,096 of CM046395.1, read as the reverse complement.
AGTATACCGCCCATGGATCGGCTCGAATCTTTCCCAATCACGTGCTTGGTTCCTAAATTTGTGATTTTACTTCCGTGGTTATTATCGTTGGGGCCTTGATCACCGTTAAAAGATTAACTAGTTGCCTGAACCTGTGTGTGGTACATTTAAATGTAATGCGGACAAATCTATTAGTGCATAGTGGGTGGAACAGTGGGTGATTGCTTAGAATGTGTTTAGTATCGGAACGAACAACGTTGGCTTGCCAAGATGACTTAGAGGTCTTACAGTATACCTTAAGCGTGGTGGTGTTGAATTGATTATTGTGGAACATATGCATGGTGATTGCACTGAAATGGTATTATTATTTTTGGGACTATCTGCTAGACTTGGATGAAATTTTTATAAGGCAAAGCACGAATTACATTCAATGGATAAGGAATCATGGCACTATGCATTTATTTTATTTGACGGATTTTCAGGGCCATCTTTATGATGGATCGCTGGTTATTTTCGGGGCACCTTTATGGTGATTCGCCGGTTTGTTTCAGGGCTACCTGAATGGTAGATCGCTGGTTATTTTCGGGGCCACCAAATGGTGGATTCGCCGGTTATTCAGGGCTGCCTTATGGGCGTGTCGCTGGCGGGGGTGTCAGGGCCCGACACTCGCCGGTTAGGATAGGCATGGAACATTAGCATGGCATGTCAAGGCATGGTGAAAGCATGGTAAAGGCATGTGAAAACGTAAAATGAAAAGGGTATTCTTAGTGGCAGATGGGCTTGTACAATTTTCTCGGATACAATGTGTTTTATTGTTAGTGAACCCTTGCATGCTTAATTGAGACACGTCTCATACACTTGTAAAATCCATCAAAGGGTTTCTACTGAGCACGTGTAAGCTCAAACCATTATTTCTAAATCTTTTCAGGTACGAACCCAGCGGCATGATGTTTTGTGTGTGAATAGTGCATCAAGGCATAGCTAGAGCTTCATTGGAGGTTACTTAGCCCTCTTCGCGTTATCTTTTTGGGTCGATAGATGGCTCTGTAACCATATACTTTATTTTGTAAAGTTGTACTAAACTTTGGACTTGTAACTTATTTTGGACTTCAAGATGTAATGGGACTTATTGGTTAGTTTCGCTAAATTGGGGACTATTGTGAATTTGACAATGGACCGTACTTAAGTACTTTTATGACATCATTTGCTTTTAAGGTTGTATTTTATTTGATTTAAAAATGTTGGGCGTGACAACTTGGTATCAGAGCATAGGTTTAGAATACCTAGGTACCGTGGGAAGGGTTGAGGAGCATTGCATCCATTTGCATGGCATATGTGTGTATTGTGTATGAAGTTGGTTACATCTTTTGTTATTGTAAATTGTGGTAAAGTAGGATCGGTGGTTTATGTGATCTTGTTGCAGTAAGGAGTCCCAACAAGGTTGGGTTTTGCTTGAGCTGGAATATTGTGATGCTGATAGTTGTTATTGTTTATTCTTAAGAGAATGCCTCCGAGAGATGCGAATAAACGAAATGCTAAGGCTCCGAGGGGTGGTAAAGGTCGAAATCGTCGGGCAGCCGGGGTAGAGGAAGAAGGTAGTGTTCATGCCGAGTCTCCGCATGCGAATAGAGAGGGTCCGGCAGGTGAGAATCCGAGGAATGTTGGGCCAAATGCGCAGTTTGCTAGGGATATCGCGGCAGCAATCGCTGCATCCTTGAATCAAGTGCCGAGAACCATCGCTACAAATCGAACCTTGGACATGGTTAGGGAATTCCGTCGCATGGACCCGCCCAAATTTGGTGGGGGAGGGTGGAGATTTCTTGAAAGCCGACTATTGGCTAAATGAAATCCGAAAAATCTTTCTTACTCTTGATGTCACAGAGGACGACCTGAAGATCCGTTTAATTACTTGTCAGCTTGTTGGCGCGGCAAGTAAATGGTGGGATTCGATTCTGGCGAGTAGGAGGGATGCGAGGCGAGCCGCGAGAATCGCGGCAAATCAGCCTAATGCACCGGATGTGGAGAATATGACTTGGGCTGAATTTGAGGAGACTTTCGAGAATCAATACTTCCCCGAATCGTATCGTGAGACCGTTCGAAACGAATTTGAGGGTTTAAACCTGGATAACATGACTGTTTCTGAATATGCATCCAAATTCTATGCCTTATCGCGCTTTGCTCCAGAATTGGTGGATAGAGAAGATAGGAGGTGTAGGCGCTTTGAGCGGGGATTAAGGGAGGAAACCCAGATGCATGTGGTGGGACATCGATTTACCGACTACAATAAACTTGCGGAGTGTGCGAGAAGTGTGGAACTCATCAAAGGGAATAAAGGGGTAAAGGTGTGGCAACCTAGGCAACCGGTTTTGAGCTTGGGGTCATCTTCGGGTTCTTCAGGAAATGCAGGAAGGAAACGAACTAGGGATTCATTTCAGCCTGCTTCGAGCCTATCGGGTAGGAATCCTTCTGCTTTTGGAATTCCAGGAGGTTCCCCAAGAATTTCTGGTGCTTGCTTTAGATGTGGCCAGCCGGGTCACACTCGAGCTCATTGTCCTCAAGGTGCGTGCTATGTATGTGGCCAAGTGGGTCATATCGCAAAAGATTGTCCACAGGGAGGAGGAGTGAGGAGTGAGTCTGGTTCGGTTCAGCAACCAAGGTTTGGGCGAGGGGTTAGTCAGCAGCATACGGGTTCTCAGCGGCCACAGCAGTCTCAGTTTCGTCCGTCTTCCTCTGTTCAGGGTTCTCAGGTTGGTCGGGGTGCTTCTTCGTCTTCTGCACCGGGTCAGAGTTCTGCTAGTCGGGGTGGTTTTACCCAGCACACTCAGGGTCGTGCTTTTGCTATCAACACTGTTGTACCACGGCCCTCTACTTCTCAGGCCCCAGACACTGCCGTTCTACGGGGTACATTCTTACTTTTCAATTCCTTAGCAAAAGCATTATTTGATTCCGGAGCATCGCATTCCTTTATTGCATTATCGTTTGTTCGTGCATTGGAATTGGAAACTGAGGAACTAAATTCTCCATTATTTGTTGAGACGCCCCTTGGTAGTAAATCATCTTTGAATCGTATATGTCGAGATTGTGACTTGGTTATTCGTGATCGTCGGTTCGTCTTCGACCTCATAGTTCTTGATATGTCGGGGTTTGATGTGATTCTTGGTATGGATTGGTTGTCAACTTATCATGCTACTATCGATTGTTTTAAGCGTCGAGTCCGTATCTGTCCGCCTGGGGGTGAGTGTTTTGAATTTTTCGGGGAACGCCGGGAACCGTTAGAGCCGAACTTGTGTGGGCCGTGTGACCAGGAATTTCTCTATTGTCTTTTGGCTAGTCTTACTCTCGATGAAGATTTATCGGTGCGTGGGGAATTGCCTCCGGTTGTTCGTGACTTTCCGGATGTTTTTCCGGAAGAGTTACCTGGTTTACCTCCCGAGCGTGAGGTTGATTTCGTTATCGATTTAATCCCCGGTACCGCTCCTATTTCTATGCCTCCGTATCGTTTCGCTCCGGCCGAATTGAGAGAGCTCAAGGTACAATTACAAGAGTTGCAAAACTTAGGCTTTATTCGTCCCAGTACTTCTCCGTGGGGAGCTCCGGCCCTATTTGCTAAAAAGAAGGATGGTTCTTTGCGCCTATGTATTGACTATCGTAAACTCAATCGTGTCACCATCAAAAACAAGTATCCTATGCCCCGTATTGATGACTTGTTCGATCAACTCCGTGGTGCTACTTGTTTCTCAAAAATCGATCTACGGTCCGGTTATCATCAACTGAGAGTCCGTAAAGAGGACATTCCAAAAACTGCCTTCCGCACTCGTTATGGCCATTATGAGTTCGTGGTCATGCCCTTTGGATTGACGAATGCTCCAGCTACTTTCATGGATTTAATGAATCGTATCTTCCGGCCGTATCTTGATCAATTTATCGTTGTCTTTGTTGATGACATTCTCATTTATTCCAAATCCGAAGAGGAGCATCGTACCCATCTTGCTATCGTCCTTGAAACTTTGAGGCAACATCAATTATATGCTAAGTTGAGCAAATGTGAGTTTTGGCTTCCCGAAGTCAAGTTCTTAGGTCACGTTGTTTCTAAGGATGGGGTGTCCGTCGACCCAAGCAAAATAGAAGCCGTGTTGAATTGGGACCGACCGAAAAATGCCTTCGAGATCCGTAGCTTTTTGGGCTTGGCGGGGTATTATCGGCGCTTCGTTCTTGATTTTTCGCGTTTGGCGGTGCCATTGACTCGCTTGATTCGCAAGAGGTTGTTTACCGCACAAAGCCGGAACAAGAGTTATGCCGATCGCCGACGACGCCCGTTATCTTTTGAAGTGGGAGACCATGTTTTCCTCAAAGTATCGCCACGTCGGGGGTTAACTCGTTTTGGGAGGGGCGGAAAACTTTCACCGCGCTATATTGGGCCGTTTGATATCATAGAAAAGATTGGGGAAGTTGCGTATCGCTTGGCCTTACCGCCTAAATTGTCCAATATTCATGATGTCTTTCACGTGTCTATGCTACGCAAGTATGAACCGGATCCGTCTCATGTGTTGGAGTGGGCCGATCTTGAGTGGGAATCCAATGGTTCTAGTGAGGAGAAACCTATCCGTATCGTTGACTCGCGTGAGCAAGTGTTGCGGGGAAGGGTGATACCGTTAGTGCGGGTCTTATGGAATAATTTTGGATGCGAGGAATCCACATGGGAGCGTGCGGATGAGATGAAAGAGAAGTATCCCGAATTATTTTCGACTTGAATCGATGTGAGTACTTGCTTTAAGTTTAAAATGTTAAAATTTTTGTTTAGTAGGTCAAGTTGATTGTTAGTTTGGTACTTGGATATGTAGTTAAATTTCGGGGACGAAATTTCCTAAGGGGGGTAGAATGTAACGACCCGGACTTTTAAATTTTCGTTTTGGATATTTCAAAATGTGTTTATTACGTCACGGGACACGTATGGATGGGTCGGAGTGTAATAATTCTAAAATCTTGGTAAATTGTTATACCTTTCTAATTAGAACAAAAAAAAAAAAGGGAAAGAAAGGACTGTTGTGCACGTGTGTGGGTGTAGGGAAAAGGGAACAAAAACTATATTCAGTGAAGTTCTTTTTTTTACTTTACTCTTTCATTTTCCCATGTCCTCTCTCTCTCCCCGTATACTCTCTCTCCCTTCCTCCTCCACCGACCCACCTCCTCCACCATTGTCATCAAAAAAAAAAAAAACTGCAAATCATTTACAATCACAGCTGGTACCAGTCTTCCCTTTGACATTTGAGGTGCGAGATTCGTGTTCGGAGTTCCGATCGAAGTGGTTTCAACGCTAGGGCTTGGTATTCCGAAATTCCTTCTAAAAATCGAATCGAGGTAGAAATTCTTTGGCCCATTTTACTTGTTTATGATTTGTGAGTTTAATTTCGTTATGCTTGAGGAGGTTTGTTGACTGATTGCACCATTTTCGCATTTTTGCTTGAGTTGCGAATTCCTGTCGAAGAACCCAGCTCCTCCCGCTGGGGCTTCACTTCCTAGCGGTAGAACTTGCAAAATTTTTAGAAAATCATTTTGTTTTCGGGTCCAGTTAAACGGTTCTTGTTTTATTCTATGAGATTTCTATTGTCATAAATTGAAAGGGTTTGGATTTCATAACAGTATACCGCCCATGGATCGGCTCGAATCTTTCCCAATCACGTGCTTGGTTCCTAAATTTGTGATTTTACTTCCGTGGTTATTATCGTTGGGGCCTTGATCACCGTTAAAAGATTAACTAGTTGCCTGAACCTGTGTGTGGTACATTTAAATGTAATGCGGACAAATCTATTAGTGCATAGTGGGTGGAACAGTGGGTGATTGCTTAGAATGTGTTTAGTATCGGAACGAACAACGTTGGCTTGCCAAGATGACTTAGAGGTCTTACAGTATACCTTAAGCGTGGTGGTGTTGAATTGATTATTGTGGAACATATGCATGGTGATTGCACTGAAATGGTATTATTATTTTTTTTGGGACTATCTGCTAGACTTGGATGAAATTTTTATAAGGCAAAGCACGAATTACATTCAATGGATAAGGAATCATGGCACTATGCATTTATTTTATTTGACGGATTTTCAGGGCCATCTTTATGATGGATCGCTGGTTATTTTCGGGGCACCTTTATGGTGATTCGCCGGTTTGTTTCAGGGCTACCTGAATGGTAGATCGCTGGTTATTTTCGGGGCCACCAAATGGTGGATTCGCCGGTTATTCAGGGCTGCCTTATGGGCGTGTCGCTGGCGGGGGTGTCAGGGCCCGACACTCGCCGGTTAGGATAGGCATGGAACATTAGCATGGCATGTCAAGGCATGGTGAAAGCATGGTAAAGGCATGTGAAAACGTAAAATGAAAAGGGTATTCTTAGTGGCGGATGGGCTTGTACAATTTTCTCGGATACAATGTGTTTTATTGTTAGTGAACCCTTGCATGCTTAATTGAGACACGTCTCATACACTTGTAAAATCCATCAAAGGGTTTCTACTGAGCACGTGTAAGCTCAAACCATTATTTCTAAATCTTTTCAGGTACGAACCCAGCGGCATGATGTTTTGTGTGTGAATAGTGCATCAAGGCATAGCTAGAGCTTCATTGGAGGTTACTTAGCCCTCTTCGCGTTATCTTTTTGGGTCGATAGATGGCTCTGTAACCATATACTTTATTTTGTAAAGTTGTACTAAACTTTGGACTTGTAACTTATTTTGGACTTCAAGATGTAATGGGACTTATTGGTTAGTTTCGCTAAATTGGGGACTATTGTGAATTTGACAATGGACCGTACTTAAGTACTTTTATGACATCATTTGCTTTTAAGGTTGTATTTTATTTGATTTAAAAATGTTGGGCGTGACAATATGTACAAAATGGAACAGTTTGAATTAGGTAAACTTGAATTTGTATTTCGATTCTGTACCTTAGTTATTTTGAATGCAACAAAATGTTGGCAAAATGTAATGACCCTAATTTTGGTCCTAGATTTCTCAATTTAAAGAAAATTCATATTGTTAATCGAAACTCTAATAATTAATTTGATTAATTTACCTAAATACTTTATTATGATTTAATGATTTTACTTAGCTTTAAATCCACATGAATTATAAGGAAAAAAAAAATCACATATACTTCAATTCCTTCCCTCCCGGCCGAACCAATTCTCCCAACTACCATCCTAATTTAACTAAACCTATCATCTTCCTAATCAACATACCTTATTATCTCTTAAACAACCATCTTCCTCCTTCAAACACCCAATTACCCTTCAAAGAACCATCTTCCTCCATCACAATTCCATCAACCCATCACCCATCACCTATGACCAGCCATATACGGCTGTCCCCTTTTTCTCCTAGCCAATAGAAACCCAACACACACTTGAGAGGCCTTCCTCTCTTGGTCCAAACCCATAACCTTTTGGTGCATTAATCAAGAGGTTTTAGTCCAAATCAACCCTCCTATATTACACCCCCTCTCTAATCCGAGAATACATTCACACACATCCCACCTTCACCTCTGTAAACCAGTAGTGAGAGAGAGAGTAGAAAAAGAAAGCTTTCAAGTTCATCAATGGAGGTTTAGGTTAGAGAGAGAAAAGTGGGTTTATCTATACACTCAACCACTCCACAAATTCGGGTCTCCAATCACTCCACCCATCATCCAACATCTCCAAACATCACACTCCCCAGTCCCCGACCATCCGAGAGCCCCCGTCTCCGGTCGTCTTCTTCGTTCCACCGAGAACCCGAAAGCTCATTTTAAACTCGTTCGACCGGACCCAAGGTAGATTAATCTCTATCCTACCATCCCCTAAGTATACTAGAGTCCTATTTTGTTGTTTTAATGTTAGGAAGCGAAATGAAATGAACCCATGCATCAAAACTTCTGAAACCAAATTGCTCTGTTTTCTTCGGAAAATGGTTACTGTGCTTGAACGTTATTTTTTTCAAAAATGTTACACGTATATTACGCTTGCACCCTTGTCCTTGTATTAGTTTCCCAATTCGACTCTTGAATGTTATTACCTTGTAGATTTGAACCTAGTGCTTTTATCTCATTTTCATCGTACGTGGCTAATTTTAATTCTTAGGAATGGGAAATGCATATTTTAATCAGTGTACTTTTGGTTGAAATGGATTTATCCAATTATGGTGAACATGTGTTAGTAAAATAAAATAAAGTAATACTTACTGTGTAAAAGATTCTTACTAGTAAATGTTACTGTACTAGATAAGCAAAAACAAATTTTGTCTAAAATTTCGAAGATAAAAAAAAAAAGGAGAAATAGAATACTCCTGTGAAATGAAACTAGATTATAAAAACATATACAATAATAACAGTAGTTGAGATAGCTAGATTTTTGTCTTTGCAAAACATTACTATATTGTTAAGATGTTAGCACATATTGCTAGGTAAACATTAGTAAGCTAATATAGTGGTTCTTATGAATTTTTACAACTCTAGGAAGTAAGGGAAAAAAAAAATGACCGAACTACTCTTAAGAATAACGATACCCGCCACCATAATTAGTTTCAATTAAATGGAAAGTAGTAGTTTGTTCATTTTAAACATTGCTTACAGTAATAGTAAATGGATTTACTACTAAGGAATTAGAAAACACTAATGAAACTACAGAACTAAACCTACTTGTTTAATAAAATTCTAATAATACAAAGGGCATCGGCCCAATCATAAAATACTATGTGTTGTATTTATTTGCACAATATCAATTGCTATGCTCGCTTCCACATTGAAACGTATCCTGTTATTGTTTAAGTTGTTATGGATTTATTAATTGTTATACTTGCTACCCATTGAAATGTATCATGTTCTGAATTCAGTAGTTATTGGCAATATGATTGTATGTGCTAGATCGGACTTAGGTTCACTGGGTGGTTTACGACGAGAGAACTAATAGACGTTGTTAAGTTAATGGAAATCTGATAATGTGTGGAGAGGGTGCGTTGTGAAATTTTGAAATGGGTGACCAGATAGGGCCCAGTGATCAAATGGTGACCAGTTAGGGCCATTGTGATCTTGGAAGTACTATGATGTTGAAATGGGTGACCAGGTAAGGCCCAGGGTGCTAACCGAGACCCAGCGTGTGATGTGTTGTGCGCGACCCTAACAGACGGTTACGTCATGGGTAATTTAACCCCTTGTTATGGTCTAAGTGAAACATATTATCTTAAGACCCCGGTGCAGGACAAGCAAGAGGTGGGTTGTCCCATGAAACGGGCGGAGTTAGTGGTATGGGAGGAAAGGATCTTGTGGAGAAGGTCCCTAGAAGTCACATAAGTTAAAGGATAGTAAGAAAAAGGATGATGTGTTTCTTTTCTGTGCTGTATTACTTTTCTGTGCTTTCTTTTGATATCAATTGTTATATTATTTATCTGCTTAGTTGTAAAGTAAGGGGTTAGTGGGATAGAGATTTATCTTCTGAGTGACAGCTCACGGCGTTTATACGCCAGGTACCGAGGAAGAGCAGTACGATCAACCCGAGGAACAGTACCTAGTCGAAGACATCCAGAACCAGTAAGGGAGTTCATAGAACTGTGGGCGAACTACTAGAAGAAGCTCTGTTTATTTTAGTATTGCAATTCCAATTCCAAAAGTGCTTGCACAATTGTTGAACTCTATTTTATTTAGTAATATGTAAGACCTAATTATGACAACTTCAATTTTAATGGTTAAAGACTTCCGCTGTTCAACTTTGTTATTTATCAAATCAAATTTTAAAGACATTAGATTATTTTTAAAAGAATAAATTAACGTTTCTGAAAAATTGGGGCGTTACACAAAATGTTTTGGGTTCAGTACTCGAATTCCTAAGAATTCCAACTGATCCAAACAATACCCAGGCCTACTTGGTTTGGATGAGGGATAAAATGGGGGAATAAGGTTGTTTTGTAGTTGAAATGGAAAAAAGAGGGGGTATTATCTGGGGGGATTCCACAATGCTAGCTCAAACTCTAGCCATATATAAGCCCCCCTCAGGGGGTATTAAGGGGGTTATGGAGGAGGGGGTATTATCAAATCCACCTGTTATTGACTTCCCAAAACACACCATACAACCGGGCCCACAGATAAGAATGGTGGATATTACAATCCCCCTTCACAGTGTGGCATCCAAATGAGCCCTTATTGCATTTTTTTTTTTCAAGGTAGTGAGTTTTTGCAATTCTCTTTTACCATCTGCACTCTTTTTTCGTTTTGTTTTTACTCACTTAGAATTACTATTTTTTCCTTTCGTTAGTTTACTTTTTCACACATCACAAGATAATGTAATAAATTCACATACATAAAAAAAAAAAAAGGGACTGCGATGTTCTTCCTTTTACCAAACATAAAAAAAAATAAAATAAAATAAAAACTTTTGAGAACACGGGCATGACGACCGCTTGAGTATTTTTTTGGCTTCATCAGTGTCCATGAATGGACTATGACGGTGTAACGACCCTGATTTTTGGTTAATAAAAATTTCGCTAAAAATTTGAATTTTATTTTAATACTTGGATTTCATTTTTAACATCCAAAAATGGGTCGTTATTAACTTATAAAAATTTTATTGCTATATTTGAAAATTCTTTATTTGTTTTATAAATCCTTTTTAGCGATTAATAATCCGTCGTAATTAGGTTTAATGACTTAGGAGATTGGTATTCATCGCCTGGGCATTAAGGTCATTTTCTAAAGACGAGTATGCCCATTAAGACCTTGGTATAATTACTTGGCAATTGTAGTAAAATCCTAGAACTATATTTCTCGGCTGGAAATCCTACATGGCAACCGATTAGTTAGCAACCCTAACTACCGTTTGGCTTAGTTACATTTCCCTAACCTAGAGTGTTGCATCGATGCCGAAGTGGTTAGTAGAAATTTTTGGTCTTTGCCTTGACCGTTGGCTTGACTGCCTTGCTTTGGCTTGGCTAGGCTACCTAGGCATCGGGTCGCTGTTAGGCCTGCCTCGCCCAGGCATCGGGTCTTTGTTAGGCCTGCCTCGCCTTGGCGTCGGCTCACTGTCGGGCCTGCCTTGCCTTGGCGTCGGCTCACTGTCGGGCCTGCCTTGCCTTGGCGTCGGCTCACTGTCGAGCCTTACCTTGCCTTGGCGTCGGCTCACTGTCGGGCCTGCCTTGCCTTGGCATCGGGTCACTGTCGCGCCTTGCTTTCGCCTTGGCGTCGGGACACTGTCGGGTTGCTCTGCCTTGGCTGCTATCGGGGTCTGCCTTGGCGTCGAGTCACGCCTTGCTTTTGCCTTGGCGTTGCTGGGCTGCCTTGCTCTGGCCTTGCCTTGGCTACGCCTTGGCCACTGCTTTGCTAGTAGGCCGCCTTGGCCACTGCTTTGCTAGCGGGCTACCTTGGCCACGCTCACGCCTCGCCTTGGCTACGCCTTGGCCACCGCTTTGCTAGCGGGCTACCTTGGCCACGCTCACGCCTCGCCTTGGCTACGCCTTGGCCACCGCTTTGCTAGCGGGCTGCCTTGGCCACGCTCATGCCTTGCCTTGGCTACGCCTTGGCCACTGCTTTGCTAGCGGGCCGCCTTGGCCACCGCTTTGCTAGCGGGCCGCCTTGGCCACCGCTTTGCTAGCGGGCTGCCTTGGCCACGCTCACGCCTTGCCTTGGCGTTTGGCAGCATCGGGCTTTAATATTCCGTTATTAGGCGATTTCCTACTTAATAAAACCAAAATACCACTCGAGTAATGAAAGCCTAGATTAAGTATCGTTAGTCTTTAACCAATTAGTTAGAATAGCCTAATGCCCATTTAGCCTAATCACTTCTTCCTAACCCTAGTTAGACCACTTGAACCTTTTTGTCTTTGTCCATTGGACAATAAGTGCTAGGGTAATCTTTATCCATTGGTTATTACATGCTAGGGAAATTCTTATCCATTGGTTAATGGATATAAGACTTGCCAATTAGGATGACAAGACAAGTCATCTTCCTTGTCTTTACTCAACCAAAGTACAACCATTATTACTTCTTTCTTATGCTTTTGCAAGCAAAACCTTTCTAGGATTTGGACAACCCATAGAATCCCTCATGATAACCTAGAACAAGGCCAAAAACCCCTCATGAAAGCCTAGAAATGAAAATGACAAGTCTTGGCATACATTAAAGACTTGATTGGACAATTCAATGGATCAACAAAGGAGAAAGAAAGAGAGAGAGAGGGCTGGCTGGTTGGGAGAGGGAGAAAGATGGAGTGTATATATGCCACCATATAGCCTTAAGCCTATTTATGACCATGCCAACCCATCCTAGTCTTCCAATGTACTACCTAGCCTATGATTCTTGTGCTTTCATCCAAGTAAAACCCTTTCTAGGATGAGACCAACCATGAAACCCTTCATGATGACCTAGGTTGTTAGCCTTAAAGCCTAAGAAGATGGATTGACAAGTGAAGGAAAGCTATGCCATGCTTTCAAGCATGATTTGACAATACAATGGAGCTAATCAATGAGAGAGAATGGAGGGAGAGGGGGGCCGGCCATGGAGGGAGAGTAGAGGCCAGGTTTTTGCCTATAAATAGCACCCAAAGCTCTCATTCAACTCACAACTCAAAGCATTGCTCCAACTTCTCTCTAGAAACCATTTTCTGTTTTCCTGGCAGCTTACTGCCCTTCGTAAATCCCCATTTTTCTCTTCCTTAAGGTAGTTTTTAGGACTAACTTCTTTGGAGAAAGTTGTAGAGCACTTCAAAACCTTGAAGTTAGACCCAAGAACCACCCCAAACAGTCAAGAAATGACCAAGATATTGCCATCCGAAGTTAAGTAAAATCTCGGATTCCAGATTTCCAGACAGCAAACTGTCACTCCTTTATCATCATTTTTCTCCGGGCAAAAGTCGTTTCTAGGAACAACGTCCTCCACGAAAGTTGTAGAAAATTTCGAGATCTTCGTTTTAGACTCAAGAACAATCCTATTCGGCCAAGTATTGACCGAGTTACTGCCATCCAAAGTTCAGTCCAGATTTGGAAGTTTTACCGCCCGTAGAATTTTTCAACTAGCTTATTCGGCCCCGACTAGTTTCGGATCAAGGTAGATTCTCCTTTACTTGTTAATCCTAAGTATATGTAGATTAATCTCAACTCATTTTCCCTAGTTATGTTGTTAAACTAAACGTAGATTGTCTTGAACTTTAAAAATATGGTACGAAGCTTGACGTCGAATGAATGTTGGAAGTAAACCTTTCTTGCTATTGAAAGTATGAACATGTTGAACAAATGATTTCTACGTCAATAAACATATGTGGTCTTTTTGAACTTTCCACAAAAAAAGAAAGAACGGATTTCAAAACAAGAAAAATTGGAAGCTTTATTCGAAGTATTCGTATTTTGATCTTTTAGAAAGTTATGAGTTTATTTACATGTTGTTGCATTACTTGTGTTGTATAAGAATGGTGATGAGCTTGTTTATAAGATTGCTTCCATGATCTTACTTAGTTTAGATTACAATGAATGATTTAAATGGTTTATGAAGAGAAAGTCCTACCGCGGAGTCTATGCATGAAAACGAGACACAGAAATCGAGAAATAGAAACATGACACTTAGGGTGTGGTTGATATGGATAAAAAGGGTTAAAGACAAGGTGTGTTTTGAAAACGCAATGTGGCCGGATTTGCCCATTGTGGGAATGTGTGTTACAAATGATGAAATATTTTTGAAACTACATAATGACCAAATGTGGGGTGCATTATGTGAGTGCGTGTGTGTTGTGTGCCAATGGAAACCCGGCGCGGCGGAACCATTGTGAGGATACTCGGAAACCCGGCGCGGCGGAACCGAGGTTGGGTGTGTGGCTTGGTTATCCGCGGAGAGGAGCCAATGCAAATGTGTGCCAATGGGAACCCGGCGCGGCGGAACCATTGTGAGGATACTCGGGAACCCGGCGCGGCGGAACCGAGGTTGGGTGTGTTAAAAATGATTTGCAAATGTGTGCCAATGGGAACCCGGCGCGGCGGAACCATTGTGAGGATACTCGGAAACCCGGTGCGGCGGAACCGAGGTTGGGTGTGTTAAATGTGATTTTCAAAATGTTGATTTGGAAGTAAAAAAGATTTCGAAAACATTGATGAATATGGTGACACAGTCTACGACGAGTCGCGTAGGAGAAACTCAGATATCACCGACACCAACGATAGAATTGTGTATGTGAATGTGTCATTGTTAATGCCTTGTTAAACATGTATGTATTATTCCGCTGCTTGTTCAAGAGTTGGTATGCCGCTCTTTTACTCTGATATTGGTAAATTATGGGTTAGCGGATATAGGATTATTCTGCTGAGCTCTTGTGGCTCATGGTGTTACCTTTGGTGACCCTGACATATTATATCGGTGGCGATGCTGGTATAATGTGTCAGATCTTGTAGATGATCAAGATGAACAGTACACCTTGGAGGCTTTTGGAGCTAAGGAGCTGGCTAGGATGAAGCCACAGGCGGAGCTGTAGTTAGGAACCCTAGAACCCTTCATTTGTATAAATATGGAACCGTAGTGGGAGTTATGATGTAATAATGAGCCAGACTCCATTTGATTTTATCAATGAAATGTTTATTTAACGTACCCAAAAATCAGGGGTGTTACAGACGGTGTTTGGGGTAAATTATTAATTGCTTCTAGAGCACTACTACGTGGTAATACAAAGACCTTCTCCATTACACATTGATGGACTCTACTACCAAATGTGTGACTCCATACTAATGTATGAAGAAGAAAGCCCTAGAGCATATTGTGGCGGTATGTGCTCCAGGAGCACTGATTATTCACATCGTGTTTGCAAGTTTCATTTGTGCATTTTTAATTTTGCATTTTCACATTTTGGTTGTTTGGCAGCTGGACCTGATTAATTGCATGATACATAATGCATTCTCCAAATCACACAATAAAACCATTGTTAGAATATAGTGAGGGATAGGTTTTTGTATCGTATAACTCTTTAACTATAAATAAAGGTTATGTGTATATTAGAGCATCAACAGTGGAATAAGTAAATGTGAATAATCAAAACATGCCACTTCAGATTTTGATTATCCATTTAGAGGTTGCTAAAGTTAGCAATGTCAAATCCCACATTGGTTATTTTTTACCCATAATCAAAACTAATGGGCCCTCCAAACTTTTTCCCCTCATTTCAGGCATATTTTTTTAAAAAAACGGTTTATGTTATAAACAGTTCAAAAAAATATAGTTTTTTCGAAACAAAAAACAGTTTTTCAAAAAACACACACTTTGTTCACTTAAAAACTGTAAATACAATTTTGGAAATTTTGAAAGAATTGTATTTACACAAATAGTTTTGAAATTTTAAAAACTATAAATACAGTTTTTTAAAAACAGATTTTGCGTAAAAAATAGTTTTCTGAAAAACACTTTTTATTTACTTACAGTTTTTTAAATTTTTGAAAATTTTGTTTTCTGTAAAAAAAGTTTCTGAAAAAAAAAATCTGAAAGTTACAGTTTTTTAAAATTATTTTTTGAAAACATTGTTTTGAGAGAGAGAGTGGAAGAGAGAGAAGATTTTTATGTAATGTTGGTGTACTTGATTGAGAAATAAAATTTGGTTATTAACAAAACATTGCTAGTTTTGATTATTGAAGAGTCAAAATTTGATAATGTAACGACCCTGATTTTTTGTCAATAAAAATTTCGCTAAAAATTTGAATTTTATTTTAATACTTGGATTTCATTTTTAACATCCAAAAATCGGTCGTTATTGACTTATAAAAATTTTATTGTTATATTTGAAAATTCTTTATTTGTTTTATAAATCCTTTTTAGCGATTAATAATCTGTCGTAATTAGGTTTAATGACTTAGGAGATTGGTATTCATCGCCCGAGCATTAAGGTCATTTTCTAAAGACGAGTATGCCTATTAAGACCTTGGTATAATTACTTGGCAATTGTAGTAAAATCCTAGAATTATATTTCTCGGCTGGAAATCCTACATGGCAACCGATTAGTTAGCAACCCTAACTACCGTTTGGCTTAGTTACATTTCCCTAACCTAGAGTGTTGCATCGATGCCGAAGTGGTTAGTAGAAATTTTTGGTCTTTGCCTTGACTGTTGGCTAGGCTGCCTAGGCATCGGGTCGCTGTTAGGCCTGCCTCGCCCAGGCATCGGGTCTCTGTTAGGCCTGTCTCGCCTTGGCGTCGGCTCACTGTCAGGCCTACCTTGCCTTGGCGTCGGCTCGCTAACAAGCCTGCCTTGCCTTGGCATCGGCTCGCTGTCGGGCCTGCCTCGCCTAGGCGTCGGGTTGCTGTTGGGTTGCTCTGCCTTGGCTGCCATCGGGTTCTGCCTTGGCGTCGGGTCGCGCCTTGCTTTTGCCTTGGCGTTGCTGGGCTGCCTTGCTCTGGCCTCGCCTTGGCCACCGCTTTGGTAGCGGGCTGCCTTGGCCACCGCTTTGCTAGCGGGCTGCCTTGGCCATCGCTTGGCCACCGCTTTGCTAGTGGGCTGCCTTGGCCACCGCTTTGCTAGCGGGCTGCCTTGGCCATCGCTTGGCCACTGCTTTGCTAGCGGGCTACCTTGGCTACGCTCATGCCTTGCCTTGGCGTTTGGCACCGTCGGGCTTTAATATTCCGTTATTAGGCGATTTCCTACAAAATACAACCAAAATACCACTCGAGCAATGAAAGCCTAGACTAAGTATCGTTAATTAGTTAGAATAGCCTAATGCCCACTTAGCCTAATCACTTCTTCCTAACCCTAATAAGACCACTTGAACCTTTTTGTCTTTATCCATTGGACGATAAGTACTAGGGTAATCTTTATCCATTAGACGATAAGTGCTAGAGTAATTTCTATCCATTGGACGATAGATGCTAGGGAAATTCTTATCCATTGGTTAATGGATATAAGACTTGCCAAATAAGATGACAAGACTAGTCCATGATCTTCCATGATGGCCTAATTCAATAGCCTTAAGCCTAAAGAGTGAAAGTGACATTACTTGGCATGCCACCAAGCATGATTTGACAACACAAGGAGAGAAAAAGAGAGAGAGAGAGGGCTGGCCGGTTGGGAGAGGGAGAAAAATGGAGTGTATATATGCCACCATATAGCCTTAAGCCTATTTATGACCATGCCAACCCATCCTAGTCTTCCAAAGTACTACCTAGCCTATGATTCTTGTGCTTTCATCCAAGCAAAACCCTTTCTAGGATGAGACCAGCCATGAAACCCTTCATGATGACCTAGGTTGTTAGCCTAAAAGCCTAAGAAGATGGATTGACAAGTGAAGGAAAGCTATGCCATGCTTTCAAGCATGATTTGACACAATGGAGCTAATCCATGGGAGAAGAAGAGGGAGGGGGGGCCGGCCTTGGAGGGAAAAGGAAGAGGTCTGATTTTGCCTATAAATAGCAGCCCTCACTCTCATTCAACTCACACCTCAAAGCATTGCTCCAACTTCTCTCTCAAAACCCTTCCTGTTTTTCCAGACAGCCCACTGTCCAATCGAAAAACCTCATTTTTCTCCTGCTTAAGCCAATTTTGAGCACCAACTTCCTTCGATAATGTTGTAGAGCACTTCGAGAGCTTCAGTTTAGACCCAAGAATCACCCCAAACGGTCAAGAGATGACCAAGATATTGACCTCCAAAGTTCAGTGAAAAATCTGGAAATTCCATTCCAGACAGCTCACTATCCACTTTCTTATCCCCATTTTTCTCCAAGCGAAAGTTATTTCTAGGAATAACGTCTTCCACGAAAGTTGTAGAAAATTTCGAGATCTTCGGTTTAAACTCAAGAACGACCTCATTCGGCCAAATATTGACCGAGTTATCGCCATCCGAAGTCTGGTCCAGATTTGCGAGTTTCAACGCCGTAGAACTTTCCAACTAGCTTATTCGGCCCCGACTAGTTTCGGATCAAGGTAGATTAATCTATACTCATCTTCCCTAGTATAACTTTAAGTTATGTTTGCTTATGATAAGGCAAGTTAAATTATTAGAAAGCTTGTTTTACAAAAAAATCTTGAAATGAAGATACAATCTTGTAGACTTTTCCTATACTTCTTAATCCTAAGTATATTTCCTTCCGTAAGTATATCTCAAGTTGGTATGATGCTTGTACATCAATAGGCTTGTTAGTTAATAAACTTGTCTTGCTAAATGCAACTTGTTGAATAAACGATTTCCACGTCAATAAACATATGTTGTTTTGAACTTCCCACAAAAGAGGAAAGAACGGATTTTTGAGATATAAACTTGATTCGGAAGTACTCGTATTATTGTCTTGAGGATGGTTATGAGCATGATTGCATCACTTGAGGCATACGAAGTTTGTTACTTACTTAAAACGTTTGAAAGCCGTGATTGTTAGCAAACCTAAGTCGCTTATAATGGTATTAACATGTTGAATAGATGACTTTTAATCCTATAAACATATGTTGTTTTATTGAACTTCCAAAAGGAAGGAAATACGTTTTTACTTTAAAGATAAAGTGTTGTTTTAAAAGTAAGTATTCGTATTTTGATCTTTTAGAAAGTTATGAGTTTGTTTACTTGTTGTTGCATTACTTGTGGTTGTATAAGGATGGTGATGAGCTTGTTTACAAGAATGCTTGTATGATCTTGCTAGTTAGATTACAATAAATGATTTAAGTCAATCTATGTGAAAAGTCCTACCGCGGAGTCTATGCATGAAAACGAGACACGGAAATCGAGAAATAGAAACATGACACCTAGGGTGTGGTTGATATGGATAAAAAGGGTTAAAGACAAGGTGTGTTTTGAAAACGTAATGTGACCGGATTTGCCCATTGTGGGAATGCATGTTACAAATGATGAAATATTTTCGAAACTACATAATGACCAAATGTGGGGTGCATTATGTGAGTGTGTGTGTGTTGTGTGCCAATGGGAACCCGGCGCGGCGGAACCATTGTGAGGATACTCGGGAACCCGACGCGGCGGAACCGAGGTTGGGTGTGTGGCTTGGTTATCCGAGGAGAGGAGCCAATGCAAATGTGTGCCAATGGGAACCCGGCGCGGCGGAACCATTGTGAGGATACTCGGGAATCCGGCGCGGCGGAACCGAGGTTGGGTGTGTTAAAAATGATTTTGAAATGCAAATGTGTGGCAATGGGAACCCGGCGCGGCGGAACCAATGTGAGGATACTCGGAAACCCGGCGCGGCGGAACCGAGGTTGGGTGTGTTAAAAATGATTTTAAAATGCAAACGTGTGCCAATGGGAACCCGGCGCGGCGGAACCATTGTGAGGAAACTCGGGAACCCGGCGCGGCGAAACCGAGGTTGGGTGTGTTAAATGTGATTTTCAAAATGTTGATTTGGATAATGAAAAGGATTTCGGAAACGTTGATGAATATGGTGACACGGTCTACGATGAGTCGCGTAGGAGAAACACATACAATGCAGACAGCAACGTTAGACTAAGGAATGTGGATATGTCGTTGTTAATGCCTTGTTAAACATGTATGTATTATTCCGCTGCTTGTGCAAGAGTTGGTATGCTACTCTTATACTCTGATATTGGTAAATTATGGGTTAGCGGATATAGGATTATTCTGCTGAGCTCTTGTGGCTCATGGTGTTGCCTTTGGTGACCCTGACATATTATATCTGTGGCGACGCTGGTATAATGTGTCAGATTTTGTAGATGATCAAGATGAACAGTATACTTTGGAGGCTTTTGGAGCTGAGGAGCTGGCTAGGATGGAGCAACAGGCGGAGCTGTAGTTAGAAACCCTAGAACCCTTCATTTGTATAAATATTGAACCCTAGTGGGAGATATGTTGTAATAATGAGCCAGACTCCATTTGATTTTATCAATGAAATGTTTATTTAACGTACCCAAAAATCAGGGGCGTTACAGATAAGTTGTTAAGAGGTTGCTAGGTTTGGTTATTCCAATGTGAGCACTTTTTTGATCCAATATTGCTAACTTTAACAATTTTTTATTTTGTTTATTCCACTGTGGATGCTCTTAGGGTTAAGTTACAACCCCTAATCTCTCTCTCCAATTTGATATCAGAGTTAGGTTTTCAAAGGCTTTTTCCCTTTGTTTTATGCCGTTAAAATATGTAAAAATTTGATTTCATTATAGTTTAGCCATTTCTTGAACACCCAGCTCAAGTTATTTGAACACCTAGCTCAAAAAATCAGCCCACAATCATTCCAATTATATCAACTCAATTACCTCCCATAACAAAACCGAAGAGGAAAAGAGAAGGGAAAAATCAAGAAAATCTGTCGAGCTATGTATAGTGCTCTGCCTTCTCCCTCCATATTCGTTGCCCATGGTCTAAATGAAATAATTTTGCCTTCACGACATTCACTGCATTATTTTTTTTGGTTTAGCTTATAAGAATTATAAATAAGCTTTAAAAGAAATTACGTTTGCAAAACCCGTAATAATCTAATCTAAATGATTTTTACCTTCGGATTCAAGACTACGACAGAAAATATCGTCTTGCCATCCTAGAGCCGCCACTGCATGCAGCTGTCCATTGTCAAAAGGAAAGGAATTGTTGCCCCGAATGTATCCTCGCTGAAGCTGCCAATGTTACTATATTTGTCCAATCATAAAAACGTGAGTTCGTAATTTAACAACCATAACATACTCTCTCTTTTTTTTAAACAAAAAACAAAAACTACCATAACATACTTGAATAATTAGGACTTCCTCAACAAAACGTACTCCAATGGAGGGTGTTTGCACTAACCTAAAAGTTGTGGATTGCAACTTTTTCATTTTGTCCTCATTTAAAAAAATTGCGTTTGTTAATTTTGCGCCAAACTTTTATGTGTTATTGGTTCGTTTTGATGAGAGGAATCAAAAAAATAAAAAATTTATGACTTTTAACCAAAAAATTAGGAAATATCAGACAAAAAGTCAGTTTTTTGAGCTTTTTCTTGAATATTTCTAAAATATTTGTATAAAAGTTATATATTTTTTTTACTTATCCGATTTCTCTCGTCAAGCCAAACCAATAATACATAAAATTTTAGGGCAAAACTAATAAGTGCAAAACTTTATAAATAAGAGCAAAATAAAAAAGTCATAGTGTACCATTTTTAGGTCGGTGAAAACGGACTTTGAGTCCCTGCAGTGAGGGAAACGGCAACGTTTTGTTGGCAAATCAGGCCAGCCTCACTTGAACATTTGTCCTCTCTCTCTCTCTCTTAGTTTACAAAGATTGTGTGGGGCCTACCTTGGAGCCTCACACAAATAATCGGAGTAGTTCAATAATTTAAAAATAATCTTTCGAGCGGTCTCGTAAAATTTGGCCCGATCAGAAAATTGTGTATGGTTGATTTAATCTTATAATTTTTAATTCATGATTTAGGATCCTGAATACTAAATGAATTTTGCAAGAAAGTCAAACAATTATGTGTTCGGTATTTCATTGATCTGAAACCGCATATATTGTAGAACTTGTGGAGAAGAGCATTTATCAAAAAATATTATTATGATCAGACATTGATAGATACCAAAACGCAAAAATTATTTTACAACTATAAACCGTTTCGATATCTATCGATGTCTAATAAAGATAATTTTTTCAGTAAGCGCTCTTCTCGACAAGCCTTACGATAATTTTTGTTTTTAGTAAGCGGCCTTCTCAACAAGCCTTACAATACATGTAGCTCAGATCACGGAGTCATCGAACACATAGTTGAATAACTTTTCTTCAAAATTCATTCAGTACTCAGGATCCTAAATTATAAATTAAATGATTGAATCAATCACATATAATTGTCTGATCGAGCTGATTTTTTACCAAACCACTCAAAAAAATCATTTTAAAATTATTGAACGACTCTGATTATTTGTGTGAGGCTCCAAAGTAGACCCCACACAATATCTATAATTAAAGTGAAAAAGAGAGGATAAAAGTGCAAGTGGGGCTGCCTTACACGCCGACAAAACGTGGCCGTTTTCTGGCACCGCAAATTGCAGCGAATCACCCTCACTACAGGGACTCCAGGTCCGGTGAAAACTCCCAAATAAGTCTTCGCACAAGAAGTGACCAAAAAAACGCCTGTCTCGTCCATATTTCATAGTACACCAAGATTGTGCGTCCTTAATTAGGACACGAAAACCTTTTACCGCCCATGCAACCCTGCCCCCATTCTATGCCCAGTGGGCCCTGTTCTACATGATTTGATGCTCCCTTGCCCTACTTCAAAGATTCATTGTTGTTCGGTTGAGATACAATTTGAGACGTCTATTGTTCGCCAGCAAATGCCCACCATCGCCCCGAGAAAAATGCTTGTAACATACAATATGTCTAAATACACTTTCGAAGACACGTGTGTGCAGTTATTCAATGCATGTGAATTTTACGTACAAGATTCCGTGATTGAACAATTCTGAATACGTTTTTATCTCCAGCTATGTCCGTAGGACTGCTCATCATCCAATAGTTATATACTAATAAACAAACTTCACTTGAGAGGACGATTAAAAAAAAAAAACTTCACTTAAGAGAGAGGGAGATGGGTGATTAGATGCAAGTACGAAATTAGAACAATCTGGAAGAAGTGGGAGAACGAAGATCTATCTCTTGGGTCCAAGCAGTCCGGTCCTGATTGTGCAAGAGCCAATAGGTCAGGGCCACCGCGTCTGGGTCCATAGACCCGTCCCGTGCTCCACCGCCGCCCTGTTGATGTTGATGTCGATGTGGCTGGTGGTGGTTCTCCCCAACCAACAACCGTTGCTGCGACGTTGAGGGTCCCCTGCAATCGCCTCAATTTATTAGCCATGTACGTCATCTCCTCAGTCATCCCTCATTGACTCTGTTATTGTAAGCTTTTTTGTCTAAAATTTTTTTTTCGGTATTTTTTATTTTTCACAATTTTTTGTTTAACTTTTCATCTTATTTGTAGAATTAATCATTTGTCTTGATGAGAGAAATCAGAAAAAGTATAAAATTTTAGACCAATGTTGAAAAAAAGTTAATATAAGATGACACTTTAGACACAGAAAAAAATAGCTGTTTGGTATTTTTTATTTTTTAGATTTCTTTCATCGACAAGGAAGATTAATCCCAAAACAAAGTGAAGAAAAAAGTTTAAAGGACGGACCCTGATAGCTTTATTGAGATCTAAGGCTATGTTTGGAACCTGTGGAAAGAAAAGTAAAAGAAAAAGAAAATGAGAGAAAAATATGAGAAAAAATTTACTATTCACTAAACTTGAAATTTTATTTTTCTTTTCTCTTTCTTTCCCAACCAAACAATTGAAGGAATTTTTTTTTAATTTTCCTTTCTTTTCCTTGAATTCCAAACACGGCCTAAATTTCGTCATCAAGGGAAAGTAACTAGTAACTACAAGAAAATTACTTTCAATCATTACTCTTATTTCTATCTCTAGAACTTTTGTCGGGCTCGTCGTTACAGCGAGGAAAAAAATGGTCTCTTCTGTGAAAACAAACCATGGTCCATGGGTATGGGAACTGACGGGCATGGAGGGTCCGGAGATGATCTGAGCTGTTCAATAATTTTAGAACAAAAAAACAGAGTGAGACCTAGAAAAATCAGTTCAATCCGATATGTGTAGATACTCGATCCAATCTTCCATTTATTCACTCAGATTTCGAATCTGCGAAAAAAATGAAAGATTGAATCGAACACCTACGCATATTGAATTGAACTGATTTTTTACGAGTCCACTCAATTTTTATGATAAAATTATTAAAATCATCGATGTGAAATCCACAGTGAACCCTACATGCTGTCTATTCCCATCCGTGCCTTTTCAGTAGAAATTGTGATGATTTGCCGAGTTCGGTTCCATGTTTGCAAAGTCATTTGAAAAACTTTTGAAAAACAGTGATCGGGTGGTGAGGGTAGTGGGCCATTTACAATTTTCCGCATTTGGCCAGAGATTTTCTCTGGTATACGTCATCTATTTTATATCCACAAGTAGTAATAACAACCCCATGAGCATCTTCCGGAGGGAGAGTGTCAACCTGAGATTTTAGATTTTGGATTTGAATTTGAGTTTATAGATAATAAATAAATAAAAAAGAAATAAAAAAATAATTAAAAATATGAATAATAATTGAAAAAAATATTAAAAAATAAGAATAATACTTGAAGAAAAATAAAATAATAATTACAATTTAAAATCCCAAAACCAGCGGGACCACACTAGCGGTTCTAATGCTTCCCAAATTTGTTTTTTTTATTTAGAATATATGTAACATTAATTGTCTAATTGTATTTTAGCCATTTTTTGAACACTCAACTCAAAAATATTTGAACACTCAATCCAAAAAATCATCCCACAAATCAATCCAATATAGTAAAGAGCAATCTGTGCAATCGAATGGGAAACTCAGCTCAAAAAATTATCCCACAAATCAATCCAATATAGTAAAGAGCAATTTAGGCAATCGAATGAAAAATCAGTGGATAAATAGTTGATTGGTTACTTATATTGATACTGATATATTTGATATCGTTGTTAATTAGTATATTACGCAACGGTTTCAAAATACAAAAACTCGTCAACGGAAATTATAAATATCCTAATCTTTTTGTCCCAAAAAATTAGTCCACTACATAAAGGCATGCAATTTTCGAATAAAAAATAAATTACTTTCATACAAATTTTCAAGTTCCTTCCGAAAAAATTTAAAAAATGTAAATGCAAGTATTATGTTTTTTAATTCATTGCACGTCTTTTAGCAGATGACTAACTTTTTGGGACGGAAGGATTATAATTTGCTATTTTGGGTAAAGTTGTGGTTTTTAGAAGTAGTAGAGATTTTTAAAAACCCTTCTTAAGATTTCTGGAGCCGCCACTGGAAACATGAAAACAAAAGCAAGATTATGGGGATCTTGATATTCAGGAATTTATTTGTCATTGGCGTTGTGATAATAAGTGTATGAATGTGTATTAAAAAGTGCAAAAAGTACACAGAATTATGTGTTTTCTTATTTTCTAGTGTACTTATCGTCAACCTAATAAACTGACAACAGCAAGACAGTAAAAAAAAACAATACACAAACAATATTTGCAGAATTGGGCAAGAACCTGGGTGAGCCGACGATGCCGTCGATGATCACGTGGGCCACGTGCACGCCCAGTCCTTGGTACTCTCTCGCCAGGCATTGTGACAAACCTCTCAAAGCAAACTTCCCACAACCTGTTCAAAAATACTCACATATGGACGAATCACAGCACAAAAATTCAGAACCAAGCCCGTCGTTTTGTCAAAATAAGAACATTACGGTCTTGCTGGCCTCCGTCTAGTTAAGTATATTAATGACAAACAAGTTCGGATGTTAATACACATCTTACGGATATCAATACAATTTCTACGTACCCATTATTCTACGCCTAATGGTCGAAGGTTATAGCAATTTTCACGTTTGAATGAAAATCTCTAGCGACCACTTTTTTTTATAGCATTGCTCAAATAAGTATTGTGACCTACAATTTTTTTCCACATAAATACTTATTTTATGAATTAAAGGTAATGTATTATGAGAGAATGATCGGTCTCGAACAAGGTAATGTAATTTTATTGTTTTTCCAAAACCCAAATACCAAACCGAACAAGGTCTTTATCTTTCAAGCTGTTTCGTCTAAATTTTTTTTTTTTATCACAATTTGAAAATACTGATCGGGTCTCAATCAATGATTAATCTAAGACTCTGAATACGAATCTCAAAATTAACAGAAACGATTAGGAGTATATAATACTCACTTAATTTTGTCCAAACGCACCCTTGATTACGAAACGAGACGGTTCCTCAATCATGAAAACTCGATCGATCTGATTACAGAAGAGTATTGTGAATGTCAAACTTACATAATTCGGAGAAACCAGCAATGCCGTTGAGAGAAGCCGAACATCCGGTGAAGAGTATTGTCCCTCTTCCTCTCTCCACCATCCCCGGAAGCACCTTGCAATGCGAAAAAATCGAACGAGAATTACATTAGTTGCGGTGTTTCCAAATAAATTCTCTCGCACAAACCAATGTTATAAAGCTTTGTTTGAAACTAGGGGAAAGAGAAAAGAAGGAAAAGTTTAAAAAACAGTTCTTCCCCTTATTTGATTTGAGAAAGAAGAGGAGAGAAAATGGGAAAAAATTTAGGCTCTGTTTGGAACTCAGAGAAAATAAAGGAAAAGAAAAGAAAATTAAAGAATTTTTCCTCCTATCCTTTGGTTATAAAAGAAGGTGAGAAGAAAATAAAGATTTTGAGTATAGTAAATAGTACATTTTTTCTCTTATTTTTCCCTCATTTTTCTTCTCTTTTCTTTTCCTTTCCCTAAGTTCAAAACAGAGCCTTTGTAAAAAATTTCCCTTACTTTTCTTCATGATTATTTTCTCTTTTCTCTTCTTTCACTTTCCATATGTTCCGAACAGAGCATAAAAATCACTAGGTGCAAATCAAGCGAAAAAGAGCTGTCGAGCTGTCTTAATGCATGCCTAGCACCTAAGCGGGGGCTAAGTTGGTTGCCTAATCCAGGCCGCGTTGGACAACGCCTAGGCGGGTGCGATTTGCCATAGGTTGCCGATTTCTAGAACACTGGCACAGACCGAGTGAAAATGCAAAGTCAAATTAGACAGAGGGAGTACTATACTACTACCTGTTGGGCGCAATGGAAGGCGCCGACGGAGGAGACGGCGAGGGATTTCTCGAGGGCCTCGATGCGGATGTCGGCGAAGTTGGTGGCGACCGGAGGGATGGGCCGGTAGGCGTTGTAGACGAGTACTTCCACGAAGCCTAGGGAGAGCACGCCTTCGAAGGCCTCTCGAACGCTTCGGGAGTCGGAGCAGTCGATTCGGATGGCGAACACCTGCGATTTCTCCTCCCGTGCTATCTCGTCCGCGAATCTCGACAATCTCCCTGTAAACGACGAGCTCATGAAGAACAACAAATATGGTATATATGTACAAGAGATATGTAGAGAGAGGGAGAAAGAGAGAGAGAGAGTTGCCTAGGTCACGGGCGAGGATGGCGACGGTGTAGCCTTCGTGGGCGAACTTGCGGGCGATGGAGCGGCCGAGGTTGGGGCCGACGCCAACGATGGCGGCGATACTTCTCGAGGAGGCGGAGCTCGCCATGCTGCGCATCTTTCCTTACTTGCAACTCTCAGAGTGTGGGTCGCTGTGTGTGTGTGTGAGAGAGAGAGAGAGAGAGATGAAAAGGTTGGTTGTGGGAGGAAGGAGGAGCCGTCTCTTCTCATGTCGCTGTCGGACAGCGGATGGCAACTTATACGTAAGCGTACTATGTGATTCATCTCAATTGGCTGTATCCCGGCCCGGGTGTTGCAGTGTACTGTGTAATTCGCGTGTAGGGCGGTACATAATCATCGATCTTATTAATTAACGGTTCATATTATAAATAATTTTTTACCGATAAAAAATACTCCCTCCGTCCCAAAAAGAATGACAATTTTTGAAAATCGTGTTATTTTTCATCGCTTATATCTTTCAATCTATAATGTTTTTCATGAGTTTGAAAATTTTATATAATAGAATTAATCGAGAACTATCAAACAAGATCCATATTGCATATTTTTTGAGATCCGTATTAAAAGATATAAGGAGTTGAAATTGGCACGGATATCAAAAATTGACATCCATTATGGGACGGAGGGAGTATTTATTACCGGTCAAAATTAAAAAATACATTACAACCGTTAATTAATGAGATCGACGATCCGTGTGTCGCACTACATCGGAGTGCACAACACACCTCCGGTTCCTGGCTTATGATTCCAAGATAAGTAAGATTTCAATCAAATATCTTATTCTAACAAAAATGTCTTCTTTTCTTTCCTTCTCAAAAAGAATTTTTTTAAAAATTTTCCATAGATTTTTTTATTCAAATATTTTGAAAAAATAACCACTTTTTAGCAAAATAAGTGAAGTGAAATAAGTTGACTTATTTTGCTAAAAAATAGTTATTTGTCAAAATATTTAGATAAAAATAAAAAAAATTCACTTCTTCAATTCCTCTCATCGAGACGAACTAATAATTCATTCCACTAAACCTTCATAAAATAAGATCCATAGATTTTTTAAAAAGAACTAAAATTCACTTCTTCAATACCCGAGATGGTTAATCCATTCCACTAAACCTTCTTAAAATATAAGTACTTATTTTTAATTTTCAAACTTAAAAATAATGTCCTTGCGAAAATAATTTTTTTGAATCATTTAAAAAATCTCATCGAAATCTTTTAAATAAGATCCATATTATATATTTTTAAATTTTAATAAATTTGTTATTTTTAAATTTAAAAATTACAAAGGAAAAAATTTACTTATGCGACCGAGGAGATGAACCTAGGACGTCTGCAACCATTGGGCCAACTGCTCCAGCAGTAATAGAATCTTGTCATGAAAGCAAAAAAAATACTGTAGAATTCATCTTTGTGAGGATCAAAAACATTAAAAGTACTGTAGAATTCAGTTTTTCCTTGACAGAGAAACATTCAATGCTTTGCTGCAATTAATTTTTCTACCCAGTTTTACTAGAAAGAAAGCAGCTTCTAGAAAGAGAAGCGGTGGGTCCTCCCTCGACCTTCCTTCCTCTTCTCCATTCAATCTCCCATCTCCACACTTCTTCTTTCTTCCTATTTAACTGTTTTCTTTTTACGTTCAAGGTTATGAGGTAGTTGAGACTCTTTTCTTAGGGAACTGAGACCTCTCACTCTCATCATTTTTAGAACCATAATCATAAACGTGAATTCACAAACTAAACCATATAACTTGGATTCTAATTTTTTTAAACCATAATCAAACCATACTATTAAAAAATCGAACAAAATCTTTCAGGTTTGGACTGGATTCGCGATTTGAAAGATTTTTTGCTCACCCCTAGAACCAATGTACTGGCGACGAAGAGGACGTCTGCGGCGACTTCTGCCATCAGTCTGCGGTGGGACGAGTTCGAGTTGGTGCGACGGTTCATCCAGAAGGGTCTACTCTGTGTTCATACTGGCCTCTCAATTTCGGACTCTCCAACCCCTCTTCACGAATGTGTTCGACAGGTCCAGCTCTGGCATCGTAGTTTCAGACGGCTTTTCTTTCTTGGTTTTGTTGTTTTTATTTATTGTTTTTAGTTGTTAATTATTTCTGTATTTTAGGATTGGTAGTGTCTATTTTATTGTACTGTTTCTTATATATATATATATATAATATCTACATTTTCTGACTGGTAAAAAAAAAATTGTACCTAAAGTCTTTGTATATGTCGGTCTTAAAACGGGCAAGTTTCGCTCGATGGGATCAATGTTTGGATTTGAATGGTCATTCTAATGACGAATTGGGGGATGATACTATGCAGTGGTGTGCACAGTACAATACTGCGCCCTTCTGAGCTGTCGGATTGTGCATTCGACAACTCTGATTGTGCATCCGAGAGCCGTTCATTGCCTAGATGAGATCAGAGCTGTCGAATTCACGATCCAACAGCTCAGAGATGCGCAGCACGACTGCACAGCACCAACCCGAAATCCCTTATTTTTATGTTTGGTTCACCATTAAAAGATGAAATACCCATTCCAAATGGAATCACTATTCACCTTAGTAAGGGAATAATTTTCCACTAAAACAACAAAGAAATTGTCATTCTATTTTTTTGTCAGTCCAAAATTATTAGTGTCATTCCAAGATTCACTAGTACCACACCAAAATTTAATATTGTCATCCAAAAAATTACTATTGTCACTCAAAAATTTACTATTGCCACTTCATTCCATTGAGGATGAATATGACTATTTTTAAGTACAACCAAACTTGAGAATGAGAATAGATATTCCAATCTCATTTCATCCCATTTCAATATAACCTCAATTTCATCCCATTGTCAATTTCATTTCATCGAACCAAACGTATCCTAAGGGGTTGTTCGGTTAAATAAGCCACTTGACTTTTTTCATTTATTTATCCTTATTCAATTTTTTTCGTATTTGTTAGTTTTTTGTCAATTTTTTAGGGATTATTGCTTATTCATGACAAGAGGAATCTAAAAAGTAAAAAATTACAATCGCAATTCATTTTTTTGAATAAAGACAAAAAAATTTAGATTTTGATCGTATTTTTTTACTTTTTAGATTCCTCTCGTCATGATGAAGCAATAATCTCCAAAAAAAATTTGACGAGCAACGAACAAATGTAAAAAAAAATTGAATAAGGACAAAAAAAAAAGGTCATTCGGCTTATTTAGCCGAACAACCTCTAAATTGGAGTAATGTTTCAAGACTGAAGGAGCCAACCATTCCGTTCCTTTTTCGTTTTCTTTCCAATAATGCCACTCACATAACGATTCAAACACAATAACTCACACAACCTCTCACATACATATGGGGTCCACACATAGTAGTGTGTGTGGAGCCCATATGTATGTCAGAGGTTGTGTTTGGTGTTGTGTTTGAATTTTTATGTGAATATCATTTTTGTTTTGTTTACCGGTGACGTGGGCTCCTTTAAAGAGGGTGAATATTACCATTTCTCTTATTGGTTGAAATGGTGTGAATCCCATCATAAAATGATGTCATGCTTTCCATGCAATACACTTTTTGATAAACATGACATCACTTTGTGGTGAGGTCCACACCATTTCAATCAATAGGAAGGAGGGTAATGTTCACCTCTTAAATAGAAGGTGAACAAAACTCAACTCGATTAAGATGGAAAGAAATGGAGAATGGAGTGGAAGGAAGACAAATAAATGACATGCAGTACGTATAGTCATTTTCATTGCATTCCATGTCATCTTATTCTCCTCCTTTAGAGCCTGTTTGGATGGGGGATTTGAACCCGGATTTGCCAAACCCCTGGACTTGTTCTCCCCCTCTCCCTCTAATCCGGTGTTTGGCTGTTGAAAATGGAAGGGGGATTTGAGCTCCCAGCCGGACTCCATGTCCGGCTCTTCCCGTATTAGTTAACGACAGGGGTACCCCCTGTCGCTAGTGAATCCGGGTGCCTTTTGACTGTTTTGCCCTTGACTTCTCACTCTCCTCTCGCCCTCCCTGTTCCTCTACTCCTTTGCCATGGCCTTCTACTGCCCTTGTAATCGTAAGAGATTTGAGGAATATTTGAGATTTGAGGGTTTGGATGCAAGAGATTTTTGAGAGAGGGAGAGATGAGGGTTCGGAATTTGAGTTTTTCGGGGGTGAAGGTTAGGGAATTTGGGGATTTGGGTGTATACAGTTGGAGAGGAAATTGGGGATTTGGTTGCAGGTGGTGAAGAAGACAGTGAAGAAGATATACGGACAGACATATGTATGTGTGTATGTATATATGAATTTTGTTGTTTTAAAATTAACACCCACATGTTTTTTCCAACAGTTCGGTTTTATTTTTATTTTTGAAAAAATCGTAATAAATACTACTAAGATTTCAACATTTAAAGATAAAATGAATTTATTTTACCCAAAATTAATGATAAATATGTATATATTCTAATAATAATGAAATTAACATTTATTATCCATAAAATTAATAAACTGAGGGCAATTATGTCATTTGACATCTTATCTCATCATATCCACCTTCCAAATCCCCCTTCTCAAAAAACCTTCCAAACACCTCATTACAAATCCACCCTTCTTAAGAGGTGGGGCCACCCTTCTTAACAAATCCCCCCTTATTACATATCCACCTTCAAATCCCCCCTCATTACAAATCCCCTTAAAACAAATCCTCCATCCAAACGGGCCGTTAAGGTATCAAAGTAGTTTAGCATCATATCGCGACAGATTCACAAGGGTAATCGATGTCATGTGGTGGGGGTATTCGGGCACTCCGGCTTGGCAAGTAACGCCTACCTATGTATTACAGATACACTAATCACAGCCGACGCTGACATTTCGGAGGCTTTAGACGAATTTCGAGAGATGGAACCTAATCTTTCCTTATGGGTTCATATGTTGGGTGATATTTCGTGTTTTGAGTTTATATGTTGGGTACTAAAAACAGTTGAAACCCTAAATTTTTCACTTTTTGGGAGCTAAAGCGACTGTCTCGCCTTAGTCCAAGGCCGGTTCTGACACTAAAAGGGGTAAAAGTTTTCAAGTTATCAATACCCCCTTAGAGCGGTCAACCCAATCTAAATTTTTAATATAAGGGCCTGCTTGGATGCAGATGAAAAATTGGGGTGAAAAATATAAGGGGGGATAAAATAGTAGGGGATATTAATTTTGATGATTTATGGAGGGGGGACAAAATAGTTTGTGGTTTGGATGGAGTATTAAATAGGGGGATAAAATTTGAGTTTGTTTGGATGGTTTATAGAATGAGGGGGATAAAAAGGGGTGAATGGTGAGAAAAGCTGTCAAATGACTACTTTGTCCATGTGCAGTGTTAAATTTGATTATGTATTAAAATAAGTATATAAATTCAAATTTTAATATTAAAAAATGTCTATTCTAAAATTTTTATATTAAAAAACGTTTTTACACCATTTATATATTAAAATAATAGTTAAAAAATTAAGTGTTCTGATTTTCAATTAATCCATTTGAACCGGTGTGAAGATCTTATTTTTCTGATAATTTTATCTTAGATGGTCATAATAATTTTTGGCTCTAAGACTTTTCAATGAGCACCCTAAGAGAGCTCTGAAACTAAATGAGGAGTCTTCAGGTGCTCATTGAAAGGCTTTAGAGTCAAAAATCCATTATGACCATTTAAGATAAAACGATTAAAAAAATATGATTTTCGTACCAGTTCAAACGGATTAAAAATTGGAATACTTAATTTTTTAACTATATTTTTTAATATATAAATGGTGTAAAAAAAATAAGTGTTCTAATTTTCAATCCGTTTGAACCGGTGCGAAAATCTTATTTTTCTGATCATTTTATCTTAAATGGTTATAATGGATTTTTGATTCTAAGGCTTTTCAATGCGCATTCTAAGAGAGTCCTGAAACTAAATAAGGAGTTTTTTGGGTTGGAGAAAGGGGATAAGCAAGGGTAATTTCGTCCAAATTTCTCCCCATTCCTCCCCTCTACAACCGGATAAAATTTGGGGAGGTCAATAGGTGCCCAAAAATTATACCCGAGAATCCCTAAAATGGGTGAAAAGGAAGAAGGGGTGAAAACTAAGACCCCTCCAATTTTTGTTCCCAGACACCGGCTTAACAGTGAGCCCCACCCCATTTACCCCTCTTATTTTTTCCCCCTTGTTTTTACTCCATCCAAACAGGCCCTAAAGCCACAATTAAATGGGCTGTTTTCTTATGTTTTAGTCCACGAGGAGTGACGATTGCCACAACATTGTGGCGGTCACCAGCATTGTATATTGTATGTGGCGATCGTTTAATTTTAAGTGGCGATTGCCAACATTGTATATTACATGAGATCGTTAGAGTTTCTGTCGACCAAAGACTCTGTTTCCTGCTTTCTGCATGTTTTCCTTTCTCTTTCACTCTTTGTGTGGTTTATTCATGTTTTCACTAATATTTGTTAATGACTTAATTAAAAAGTACATGTGAAATGAATAAAAGTGTGCGAAACTGTATTTTGTAAAACAAGTGGAGACCAACCATTGTGGTTGGGCAGAGAAGGGTACCCTAACACCTTCCCCTCGTTGTACCCATGGATCCCGAACTTAAAATCTCGACCCTTTTGGTTTCTTGGTTCCGAAACTCAAGTGGAAACTCTAAATAGAATAAGTGAGCCGCAACGGACACTTCCGAACTTAAGATCGAACAAGGCATATGCCGTAACGGACGACTAATACAAAAGTAGCCACACCGATATGCCCTTACTGTGTGGCGATGCACCACCTCCCACACAACCATACCAGTAGAGGAGGAATCGGCAAT
This sequence comes from Rhododendron molle, assembly GCA_025413875.1. NCBI lineage: Eukaryota > Viridiplantae > Streptophyta > Magnoliopsida > Ericales > Ericaceae > Rhododendron > Rhododendron molle. Next base: position 13,118,338 of record CM046395.1, on the reverse strand, counting down.
GAAAATGATGATGCTACTGGATGTGGATTTGAGAGAGTTAGCTCGCCAAAATGTCTAAATAGAAGACACATTGAGACAGTTGTGGATGCTCTTAGTACTCCCTCTGTCTCATTGTGTTTGCTTTATAGGAGTATTCTATTTTGAGTTCCCCGTACCGAGGGAGAAAATAGGACTGAAGGAGTCAATTATTTGGAAATGTCTAAGAATTCGACGCTACAGCCTCAAAGGTTATAGGGGAATTTTGAGACCGGCCCGTTTTCTTGGTTCGGACTTTTAATAGTCCTGACAAAAATATTTTTTATTTCCTTCAGTCATTTTTCTTGACTTTCCATACAATTTTACTATTTTGCCTATTCTTTTTAACTTTTTGTGTACATGTTCATTTTTATTAAAATTTATATTTTTAGAATCAATTCCTGACCCATATTATTTCGGACAAAAATACCCTTGGCTATGTGGGCTATGAGAACTGTCAATTCTTATAATCAGTTCTATGAGAACTGCTCAGTTCTCATAGAAAACTGGCTATGTGACCCATATTATTTCGGACAAAAATACCCTTAACTATGTGGGCTATGAGAACTGTCAATTCTCATAATTAGTTCCATGAGAACTGCTCAGTTCTCATAAAAAACTGGCTATGTGACCCATATTATTTCGGACAAAAATACCCTTGACTATATGGGTTATGAGAACTGTCAATTTTCATAATCAGTTCTATGAGAATCATTCAATTCTCATAGAAAATTGGCTATGTGAACTGACTTATGAGAGCTGGCTATGTGAACTGTCAATTCTCATAATCAATTCTAATGGCAAGTTTTATGAGAATTGACTTTGAGAACTGACTATTCTCATAGAGAACTGGCTATGAGAATGAGGCTGTGTAAACTGAAAAATAAACAGTTCATATAGGCTCATCACACACTAAAATACACAGTTCTCATAGAAAATAAATAGTTTTCATAGAAAATACACGGTCTAATAGATAGTCCTCATGGACCATACAAAGTGCTCATTGAAAAATACACAGTTTTCATGCAAAAATATACAATTCTCATTGAAAAATATACAGTTTTCATACAAAAATACACAATTTTCATAGAAAACTAGCTATGTGACCCATATTTATTTTGGACAAAAATACCGTTGGCTATGTAGGCTATGAGAACTGTCAATTCTCATAGTCAATTCTATGAGAACCGCCCAGTTCTTATAGAAAACTGGCTATGTGAACTGAGTTATGAGAGCAAGTTATGTGAATTGCCAATTCTCATAGTCAATTCTAATAGTAAGTTTTATGAGGATTGACTATGAAAACTGATTATTCTCATGGAGAACTTGCTACTCCCTCCGTTTCATATTGAGAGTCCCACTTTCTCTTACCATTTTTCAAATCAAAAATTCTATTACTTCCGTGCATAATTTTTCAAATTTTTTCGCACCGTATTAAAGATATCGATTAGTACTTTAATTTGGTGCCAAAAAATTCAAAAAATTATGCACGGAATTATTTAATTTTTTGATTTGAAAAATGGCACGACTTTTCATGGTGGACTCTCAATATGGAACGGAGAGAGTGAGAATTCCATGAGAATGGGGTTATGTGAACTGAAAAATAAAAATTGAACAAACAATAATACTAATCAAAGACAGTTCTTATGAAAAATATCATAGACAGTTCTTATGAAAAATATCCAGTTCTCATATAAAAATACACAATTCTCATAGAAAAATCACATAAACAATAATTGAACAAATAATAATACTAATCAAATACAAATCCATCCATACCACAGCTTATTTTTTTGATATATTATATACTCCATATAAAAATATTAGTGGAGTAGAAAATACACAGTTCTCACAAAAAATACACAATTCTCATAGAAAATATACAGTTCTCATAGAAAAATGAATAGTTCTCACAGAAATTACACGATTCTCATAGAAAAATACACAATTCTTAGAACTTTCAAATATATATATATATGCAGGAGATACGCAATTCTCATAGACAGTTTTTATAGACAAAAATACACAATTTTCTCATAAAAAATACATAATTCACATAGAAAATACACAATTATAAGTTCGGCCTAATCACCACTGAGTGAATTCGATTCGTCACTTCTCCCAAAAACCAAACAGAGAGATAATAATATAGTTGAAAATTAGAAAAGCAAAGTGAATCATGACCATATGGAACTGAAAAAAGTGTTGAACCATTGTTTCTCCCCTTTCTTTTTTCTTTTTTCTAAAACTACTTCGTACGTGTTAGTAACTCCTTACACAAGAAGATAAGTCAAGCACACCTGGCCAAATATGTAGATCGATTCATTTAAACACAAGAAAATCACGACAAATCAAGTCCCAATCTCGTTGGCAGCGTCTGGCCTTCGCTTGATCTTCAGGACCTACCTACTCGTGCAGATGTCGAAGCCTCTGGGGAGGAAGTCAGTTTCACCGTCGGTCGTCATCATGTTCAATTTCATCGTCATCGAGTTCGATCACAACATCTGGAGCTATGTGAAAATCTAGATCTCAATGGGAGACGACCACAACGAGAAGAAAGGTCGCGGAGATACCGACGGCGACAAGAAATGGCAGCAAGAACGCGAATTCTCGTCGGACAGGAGACGGCGACGGCGGCGGTGGTTGGCGCTGCTCCATCGATGGTTCGTGGTAGCCGCGTCGGCGTCGATGGCGCCATCGTCGTCCATCAGATCTTCGTCCTCCGGCTTGAAGTCCACTGTTTCCACATCTGTGTTCGCCTCTCTCTCTCTCTCTCTCTACAAGGTGGGTTGAAAGGAGCAGAATAGAAAGAGTGTGAGGGTGAGGGGCACAAAAGTCAGTACGCAATAGATTCGAGCCTTCCAGCTTCGGTAAAATATTTCAGGTTGGAATCAAACCAAACTTAAAAAACAGAACCGGCCTCTAATTATTAATTAATATCCCTTCTTCATTGGGCTCCCATTAGCGTCAAATTTCGGGCCGTGGTCTGGCACCCCTTTGGGCCTCCAACGACCGTCTCCTCATTTCTTCACCTCCTCCTCGGGTCAGCATCTCTATCAAACTCTATCGTTCTCGTCAAACTTGTTCTTCTTCTACTTCTTCTTCTCCGCAGTCTTCTCTCTTGTTTAGTAGTTCTGCACCCGACTACAAGAATTTTCGGCCTCCGTATCACTCTCGGCATTTCTCTCATCAGTCAACGACAATCCCATTGGATCTACTCTAAAATTCATTGGCCTTCGATTCCATCTTGATCCGTCATCGATCTATAGTATTTTCTGCAAAATTCTCTTCATTTCTTTCCTTATCATTTAGAACATGGGTTTCTAATCGGGAGGGGACAAAATTTGTAGATAAATTTTTGGGGTGGATCGATTAGAACATGGGTTTCTAATCGGGAGGGGACAAATTTTGTAGCTGAATTTTGAGGTGGATCGATGGAGTGGGCGACGTTGCAGCATCTGGATCTCCGGCACGCCGGCCGCAGCTCCAAACCCTTGCAGCCACACGCCGCCGCATTTCACCCGTCCCAGGCCCTCGTTGCCGCCGCCGTCGGCAACCACATCATTGGTAACTTAGTCGCTCCCAAATCGGGATTCGTATATTTTATGAATCGTATCACGATACGTACAACATATCGTATAACCAAATGCTAATATACAACTAGTAGTCTAAAAGTTAGTAACGTAGTTGCTTGTATTTTGACACAGTTCTATTGGGGTAAAATGTAAAAATTGTAATATTTTTCTGAAAGTGAAATTGGGCGATTTGAATGGAGAGATTTGGTTCTTTTACTCCTTTCGTTTCGTTAGGGTTGATTGAAGTGCCATATGATGGTTATCAATTGTTGCTTGTGCAGAGCTTGATGCATATACTGGATGCAAGATTGCGTCGATTGACATCGGTTCTCCTGTTGTCCAAATGTCTTACAGTCCCATTGGCGGGCACACCGTGATTGCTATACTCGAGGTAAGAAATATTCATAGTCCTCCTCTTGAGTAGTTTTGGGTTTCTGTTATGTATTTGGGGTTAATGGCAGAACTTTTTACTCTCTAATTTGGGACTGTAGCATTTTTATTTAGGGTTCTTGGATGTTATCATGTCGTGATGTCGTAATGCTATGGGGTTACAGTAGGAATGTTTTGGCGCATTGATCAATAACTTATTTTCCTGATTTCAATTCAATCAGATAGTTTTCAGTTTGTACCCAATGTTGAGAGATTTTATTGGCAACAATCCTCTCTTAGAATAATCAGATTGAGGTTTCCTGGTAGTTTTGAATATGTTGTTTGTTGCGGTACGTCTGGTTGGGCAAGTACCAAAGTTCTTAGATGTCTGCAAAACACACAGAAGGTAAATGTAAGAGGAACTATTGAAACTTTGCAATGCAGAATGCTTCTCGTTGCCCATTTTAAATGGACATTGTTGCCAACTCTAAGTCATGCAATCTATTTGCTTGTTCAGAACAGGTAAAGAGTACGAGAAATTGAATCAAAACATCTCGTTTTAATATTGGTTGAAGTAGTTAATTATGATTTATTTCTTTTTTGAAGTTACTAGTTTGGGTAAATTTAGCTTACACCTCCTCTGTTCTATTGAAATCATATTGCCACCCCTTTTACCGTTGGAAATTACATTGCACAACCTCGCTTTATCGTTCTAAGTAATACTCCATCTTATAGTGATCTGTCAGTTGACAGAATGGAACTTCAAGACGTCAGACAAATAAGTCTATTAATACCACATTTTCCCTTAACTATGTAACCATATTATCCCTTACATTAGAGCTAAATAACATTAGAACAATATAGAAAAACAACACCATCATTATGATTTTTTTTTTTTGAAAAGCAAAAAAAAAAAAAAAAAAAATCGCCGATTAACGGTTAATCGCCGATTGCTAATTAATTTTCTTAATTGCCGATTAATCCGATTAATTGCTCGAAAGTGGCCGACTGCCCGACTATTAGGACGTCGGTTTAACTAAACAACCATATAATCTCTTTTGTTGAAGTTAATTCCATATTTTCCTTTGCTTAACTCAGTAACCGTATTATCCCTTTATTTAAACCAAAATAACATCAGAAAAATATATAAGATAGCGACCCCATTATTATTCTTTTGGGGCTAGAATCAACCTCATTATCTACTCCTTTTCCCTTTACGCTATAGTCAAATGACCATATAATCTCCTTAACTAAAGCTATGTAATCATGGAAACGAAAAAGTAAAACTTCTCATTATCTACACCCTTTCCTATACTCTGACAATTATAACCCACTGTACCATCACCACAACATATCCAACCATCCCCTGTGTCACCACAACATCCAACCCCTTGACCAGATCATTTTAACTAGGGAGGAAAAAAGGCCCAACAAAACCCCAACAGAATCTAGTTCTCTGCAATTAAGTTGCGATTGTACCACCGAAACTGCCTCCGGTGCCATAGCCCTTCTTTTGTGCTGTCAAAACTCTAGAGCTTTGTGCTGTCAGCAGGCTAGACACAGACCTTTTGTTTTTACCTCTTGTTTCTCCCAGGTGACAGAGAAGTGTGAAAAAACAATGGTTTGCCATATGATATGATGTTAATATTGCTCTGTGTGTGTGTGTGAGAGAGAGAGAGAGAGAGAGAGAGGGAGAGAGAGAGAGAGAGAGTATCATTTTGCTTAATCAGTGTGCTTCTGTTTAGTTTGTGTGTCCCTTTTCCTGTTGAATTTTATTTTTTTCCTTCTTACGCATGTATTTTTTGTTTGTTAGTTTGTTTTCAGTTTGGTGATGATTCTCGGTCATGATTGCATAATTCTGATTCTCTTTTGTAGGATTGTACAATTAGATCCTGTGATTTTGACAGTGAGCAGACATGTGTATTGCATTCACCTGAAAAGAGAACGGAACAAATTTCTACTGACACAGAAGTCCATCTTGCTTTGACCCCTCTCCAACCCATAGTATTTTTTGGTTTCCACCGCAGGATGAGTGTGACAGGTTTGTTGTTTCCATGTAAAGGCTTATTGGTTCAACCGCTCCCTCTCTTCTCTATTTAGCTTATTTGTTCAACCGCTCCCTCTCTTCTCTATTTTTTTGGCTGCTTTTGAGCTCGTTTGCCGTTCTCGGAATCAGGGGAATACTGAAATCCATGCTTGTACAGTACTTTTCAATTTGAAAATAATGCTGCTCAGAAAACACTTTGGTGACTTCCCATCCGTGGTAAATATTGGAACCCATGTTGATTACAATATTTGCGATTTGAGTATCTTGATTCGGAGGAACAGTTTGGTTACTGCCCACCATGGCAAGTAGAAAGAGAAAGTAATATACATGGACTGTCGTCGTTATGCATTTGCAACAATGTCATAGTTGTGTGATGCCAGTATGCCACCCTAAAGGGGCCAAATGTAGAAATGGCAAAAGCCTTGAAGGGTTGACAATCTTGGGCTTAGAGATGCATTTTTCAGTCTAATCCTTGTCTAGCTTCCTTGGTTTGGTTTTCTTTGGATGCAAGCAGCCCCTTCATTGGTATTGTTAAAATTTAATTGTCTTCTAAAGGTATTCAAGCTTTGCCTTAAACTTGGAAAGGTCTGAGAAATGAAGGTGGTGGTAATGATGGAGTTCATGGTGGCATTGCTAGTATTTGTGCTATGGGTGTTGTAAAAGACAGGTGGACATCGATTTTGGGGTGTTACTTTTTTTTTTACTTGGCATTTTAGGTGTTACTTTGGTAGTTGGAGGTTGGTTCTCGATTATGGTGTTGTTAAATGTAGTGGTCATGGACAATTATGATGTTGGTGTCAGACAGATTGCAATAATGGCTGCTAAGAGTATCCACAATGACATAACCAAAACTAAAAGATTTCTAAAGTTAACAATGTTTGCGACAAAAAAATGCTCACAATGGTATAACCAAACTTAACAACCCCTTAACCAATAACCAAATTTTGGCCTTTGGATAACCAAAACTAGCAACATTTTTTCTTTGGATAATCAAATTTAATGGGGACCATATACTCTCTCTTTCCTTTCTCTTTCTCTCTCCTCACATTACTTTTAATGGACCCACCCACTTCATTTATTTCCAACTCTCTCTCTCTACTAAAAGTGAGTTTTTGATTATACACCATTGTTGGACTTTTCATTGTTACTATTACCAACCCCTTAGAATAAGCAAAAGATAATGTGGCAAGCTTTGATTATCCAATTTTGGTTATGCCATTGGAGATACCCTAATTGTTGTATTGCTTGTAGGCAGCTTGGTTTGGCTTATCGGGGAGCTCCTTAGAGTTCTCCCTCATTTATTACGTAACATAAACAAGGTAACTTGGTTCTTATGTTTGGGTTCGTCTGCTAACTTGGCCGGACCCAAGCTTAGTGTGGGCACGTTTGTGGGAGATGACCAAAATAGATTAAAGAATGTATATAGTGGATTGGTAGAAATGCTTGGGCTTGTGTTTTTAATTGCAAGAATGAGCGTGAGGATAGGAATGCTGCAGTGTTTAAATAACACCACCTGTTAGACTTGTCTCTGTTCCGCCTTTCCCGCTACAGCCTTTTCGGTTTCAAAGTTGCATGTAACCATGTAAGTAGTAGCATGCCATATGTTTTGCACCTTAGTAGCAGGATCCTTCTAAAATGGGTGCACTCCCTAGACGGGAGCTCGAATTCGCGCTCCCAAGATGGGTGCTTGACGGGAGCTCGCTCCCCTCAAGACAGAAGGTTGCTCCTAACTAAGATGGGAGCTTGTTGGGCCATTAATGCAATTATTCTCTTAGTCTTAAGGGAGTCGTGCCATTGTGGAAATAAGAATACGAGAATCATATTAGTCAAGAAGTTTTGCAAATTGAGAATATATAACTTCCAATAATTATAGTAAGTATCACTTTTTCTTTTATGGTCAAGTATTTAAAGATCTTTTATGTACATATTTTTGTATAATCTATATACGCTCCTTTGGCGCTCCCAACCTTAGAAGCTTCTAGGTGCCTCCACTCCCTCGCACCCGCTCCTGCTTATGCTCTCGTACCCGCCCCCGCTTCATGCTACTAAGGTTTGCACCCATCCATAGTGGAACTGATTAAGGAGTGCTGCTCCATTTCTTTTAATTAATTAATTTGTGACTTGTTTTTCTGATGTATTTAGTTGATTCCATCGAAGGAGAATCACGAGATCTCATCAAGATTTCAAGCAATTTTTCCCTCGTCACTTTTTTCTCTTTTCTATTTAACATAACAACATGGTGTGGTCAAGTGACAATGAATAGCGATGCTTGTGAGGTCAATTGACAATGTATTACTGATGCTTCTCTTAAATTGCTTCATGCGAGGAAAATGTCTAGAACACCAAAGTATCCCCCTAAGTTGTAAGCCTTTTGCATGATCACTGGCAACTGAGAGCTCAGTAATGCATAATTCGTCAAATTAGGGCTTAAAGAGGAGTATTTCTTGACTCTTGTGTCCTGTGTTGCTCTTTAGAAAAGTTGTCACCTGTTGGTGTTTTGCTTAGTTGCTCATAGGTTGTGGCAATGAAGTATCCTTGCTTCTGATTTTTGAAGGCTGTTCATTTTTCTCCCTCGCCTTGTGCTAGGTAAAGAACAATCTGATTTTCTTTTTTTGGAGGGTCAAGGGGGGAGAGTATGTGAAAGTTTCTTTAGTTGTGTCTTATTTTCGCAATAACTTTGCTTAGTAAGGCAGGTTTTTTGGGGGGTTGAGGGGGGTGAGTATGGAAAAGTTTCTTTAGTTGTCTTATTTTGGCAATAACTTGGCTTAGTTAGGCAGGACAGGATTTCTTTGAATGTGAAGCTCTACTTAAGAGTTTTTACTCCATTGTATTTGTTAAAGCATCCAACTCCAAACCAATTGGCAAAGAGTGGAGAGGCCGCCCAGGTTCATATACTAATTTTAGAGGAGATAATTAATCAATGTGGGACAAACTCCAACACTCTCCCGCACGTGCGACCCCCGACTCGCACGTGGAGAGGTCAACAAAGGATCCGAAACACACGGATCACAATGAAACAAAGTGCAACTATGGCACAAACAAAGGGGAAAATCCTCCGAAAACCTAGCTCTGATACCATGTTAAAGCACCTAACTCCAAACCAATTGGCAAAGAATGGAGAGGCCGCCCAGGTTCATATACTAATTTTAGAGGAGATAATTAATCATTGTGGGACAAACTCCAATAGTATTTTTGCTTAAAGTACTTTTATTTGTTTATTGTATCTGGCTTCCATTTCTGAACAAGATTTAGCTTGGTTTTGGTGGAGCGTGTCAACCTTGAACGTTATTTACTACTCCAGCTGTGGTGGAGCAGCAGCGAGGGGATGGCAATGGCTAGGAAATTATTGCTCTTGTGGTGGTGTTAGAAGGGGTTTGCTGGTGGTAATGGTGGAGGTTGTGTGCAGGAGACTTGATTATGGCATCATGTGATTTTCTTTCCTGTTTCTAGAGAGCTTTCTACTTCTTCTTCTTCTCCCCCCTCTCTCCTCCTTTCTCTCCCTCTTGTCTTGTGCAAGGCATGAAAGAAGTGTGTTAATCAGCTCTAAATGCTGTAGCATGCTAGCTCTTAATTTGTCATCCTGTATATGTAGCTGCTTTTATACCATCGACCGGTATTGTTCATTATAACTTACAAAGTTGGATATATGAAGCAATTAAATACATGATTTTTGAGTGCTTGCAGTTGTTGGAACTGTTGAAGGGGGGAGGGCTCCAACAAAAATAAAGACAGACCTGAAGAAGCCTATAGTAAATCTTGCTTGCCATCCTCGTCTTCCTCTGCTGGTAACAATTTTAATTTGATTTAAGATAATTTCATAGTTTCTTCTGGTCCTCATTGAATGCTGTAAAGGCTCAGTTTTTGCTAAAAATAGTCGAGTATCTTGTTTTATAGGCATCCCATTAACAACTTTATTTTCTTTTTTCCCCTTTTTGGTTTAGTATGTTGCTTATGCAGATGGGTTGATTCGAGCTTACAACATTCACACTTATGCTGTTCATTACACTCTACAACGTAAGAGTATAGTATGCAAAATATATTTTGTTCTTCCTTGTTTCTTGAATTTGATCATCTGAACCGTTTTGGAGCAAATGCATTGTACTGGACTTTCTCTTTTTGTTGGTGTGTTACAGTGGATAACACCATTAAGCTCCTTGGTGCTGGTGCATTTGCATTTCATCCAACTTTGGAATGGATTTTTGTCGGAGATAGACGGGGTACACTTCTGGCATGGGATGTCTCCACTGAGCGACCTAATATGATTGGGATGTATGTTTTTAACACTATGCCATTACTCTTGTGAATGAAATGCTGTGTTTTTATACTTCTATATTGGTTTAGTTTCTGATAAGAATAAGTTTATAAAAAGAAGGTTTTCAGAGAATGATTCCTGTCAGGGAAAAGATGTCAATGTCAAAAGGGACCTGAATACTATCACACTTGGCAAACAAGATCAATCACGTCAAGATATTGATCAAGGACAGAATCACAATGTTAGGAAGAGAAACCGCTCCATTGCCTCAGCCTGCATGTGCTAAAAAAGCCCAACCCTGGGGGAAAAACTGCGGAGCCCACTTACATAGCACATAGGCCTAATATATTATAGAGCCCATACTCACTTTTTGAGCTTGAGCCTTATAAGTGGTAAGTCCATACAATAGGTATTAAGAGCCATCTCTTCTTCTTTCTTTTTCGATGGGTAACTATCCTTCATCGAGCCATACTTCCCCTTCAAGTCTTATCACCTAGATAGTCCAGCTCCACCTTTATTCTTGTTGTACTCCAACGTCATGTCCCTGGGCACCATACCCACTTTATTGGGAGCCACGTTGCCGTTTGAATAAGGGATTTCTTACATGCTCCATCGAGAGTCACCTTGTAGTTTTTGCTGCTTGAACGAGAGTCTCTGTACTAGCCACTAAAAGCAATGTTCCATGAGAGTACGTTCATAATTCTGTCGGCCCCCTGCTCTACTCTCAGTTGTTAGGAAGAGAAACCACTCCATTGGGTCTGCCACGCGTGTAAGGCGCAATCTGTTGGTGAAAAGCTGCAGAGCCAGCATCGATATCCCCTTGGCCCAATTTGCATTGTTTGGAGTCCATACCCACCTAAACGTTTAAGCCTTTTTAAGTGTTGAGTTCATCAATCAGTTTTGTTCTTAATCTATCTGTGACTATCCTTCATGCATATCCCAACGTGCAGTCTTTCAACTCCCCTCCATATAATCTAGAGTGGATGGAGAGACCAACAACCCTGATCTAAAAAGACATTGGGTCACGGCCTTGCTGGTGGTTGCACTCACATAAACTTTTCATGGACCACCCATTAAGGATTATCTGAACCTCCCCCTTGATCGAATCATGAATAGAAAGTTAGAAACCATTCACTACTCAAAAACGTCACTCCCACTGCCATTGGAACCTTCCAAAGCGGATCGTCGACCCCTTCACCCTTATGGCCTCTGCTGGTGCACAATCTACTGCTTCAAATGATTCAGATCTTGAAAAAAAAAATGGTCCTAGTAACTTGGTAAGCACGCTTGGAAACATTGATGATCTTAACTTCTTGCTAGTTTTACAATTTCAGTGGCTTATGTAATGTGGCATCTCACATGGGTTAATATTTCACTGCAACTTCTGTGAATGCATCTCCATGGATGGACTTATAATTGGTTGTGGAGTACTTTTGCTTCCCTTTGTATAAAGCAGTTCCCCCAACCGATAAAAACCAAACCAAGCCTTATGCCTCAATTAATTGGGGTTGGCTAACCCACCCACCTACCCGCACAAAAAAGTAGCGCATAATTAATATTGTCTTTTTAGTTCCACTCTCTGAGTTTGCTATTAAACTCTTATGTTCCCATTTATTGGGGTCGGCTAACCCACACGCACAAAAACAAGTCGCGCATGGTTAATATATATATTTTTCCAGTCTGTGCATTTGCTATTCAGCTCTTATGGTTCATTTTTTGTCCGTTCCAGTATACAAGTGGGCTCACAACCAATCACATCAGTTTCTTGGCTGTCCACGTTAAGGCTACTTGTCACTTTATCAAAGGATGGAGCTCTTCAAGTGTGGAAAACACGAGTGATGCTAAATCCTAACAGACCTCCTATGCAAGCAAATTTTTTTGAACCTGCTGGTTAGCTAATAAACCAACTCTTTATGACTTCACTATTGTAATGACTGAAATTCTGCTTTATATGTGCTAACGTAGGTGGACTGGTAACTGTCTTACTGTATTTTTGTCTTTATACCGGTCATTACACTGCTGTTAATTCTCTTAGATCCTCTTTCCCCCTCCCGCCAAAGACCTGCTCAAGAATATTGTTGATCTTATTTTGTTGGTTTTGGGAGGTGCTGTTGTTAGACTTTTATGGGATGGTAATCCATGGTACGTGGTACAGTTATTGGTTTTGAGTATCTGGCTGAGAAGTGCTCTCTTTAAATTTTCTCGGGGAGAGTACTATTTTTTGTCAGAAGTTGTTTGAAGGTCAACAAGTGAAATGTATATTACCTTTTTATTCTCGAGATTAGGATTACGGAATAATGGTCCAGTTAATGGCAGGAGAGTCTAACATGAGGATAGACTAGATGACATAGAGCATATAATCGTGAGTTTTGTTCTCCAATTATTTTGGCAGTGCTATCTTTTTTCTGCTGACATAGGGGGGCTTCTTTTCCCCGTGTATACAGCGGAAATCTAATAAACTCTCTAGGTAAAAAGTTCGATTTAATGTGAATCACGTGATCCTCATTTAATGTCAGTGAACTCACAAGGATAAAGCACCTGAGGATATCTTTTACTTTCTTTTTCGCACCTATTGAGATGAATCGTTAGAGGTTCTTGTTGCATTTCATTATGTAGTGTATTAACAAGATGATTCACTTATGACTTTTTTGTGCTTCTTTCTGCAGCAATTGAATCCCTTGACATCCTTCGCATTCTTTCTCAGGCGGGCGGAGAGGCGGTTTATCCCCTTCCACGTATAAAATCGTTAGAAGTTCACTCAAAATTGAATTTAGCAGCATTGCTTTTTGCAGTTAAGTTTGGAAATTTACATATCGATGCCCATTTAGTTAGTTGCTTTCTCGAGGGTAACAAACCACCTTTGTAACAGAACATAACTGGTGGAGACAATCGGAAAAATAGAGCTGCATACACTAGGGAAGGAAGGAAACAACTGTTTGCAGTTCTACAAAGTGCAAGGGGATCTTCAGGTTATTATTTATTTAGGTCTTGATATGCACTTGGTAATTTTTTTCATAAGAAGTTGCAACACTCTTGGTAGTTTTGTGCAGTGAAGCGTTGTGTGTTATGTCTTGAATATGTAGTTATTTATCTGCTTGTTTGTTCTATTATGAGAGGTGATTTTTGTTTGACTACGTTGTTGGAAATGCTACTTTGCTTGCTGTTGTTTAAGTATCCATGCCTTAATGTGTAGCTGTAGAAAATGAAGTGCTATCCCACTGTCCAATATTTTGGTACATTCTTCTGTTATGGGATAGTGATGGGAAGATCTACATCCTCTGTGTGACAAACGTAATTGTGCAACATATAAGCATGAGGGAACCCCACCTCACTTGCAAGCATTTGGGTTGAGTTCAACCCGAGATCACATAATGATGATGTCCCAAAGGGGACACCATTTAAAACACACAATGGAGCAATCTGCTGCTGTTAATTATATTGTCCTTTTAAAGTGGGATTGAATGCATCTAAAGTGTGAACTCAAGATATGATTTGGATTAATATTCCATAGGGTGCCATGCAATAATGTGTGCGGATGTTAAAATCAGATCTTCAACAATTCTAGGTATGGTCAAGCACTTTTTATACCTATTCTTATCTCGAACTATTTGAAGTTGAGGATTAGTGGTTAGCGGTTTTCTTGTCAAGGAAGGTAGTTTCGGTCATTTGGGTGAAACACATGGTTTAGAGGTGGAGATGGTTTCACTTTCCAATGGGAGCTGCCATGACAGATATTGTTTCCAATTTCCTTTTGTGGATATATATCCACATAACTCAATCATGTTCTTCGGGTATTTGGTGAAGGGCAAGCACTTGAGATATGAGACATGTTTTCCTGTGTTTCATGTTTTGGTTTTGGTATGGCCACAGATGTGTTAACCGGTAGGTGTGGTGCTGGAGGCACTCAAAAAGAGGTAAAACCTGTGGAAAGATTCACGGCATGAGGTGCGCCGACTGGCAGCAGTGATGGGCTGTGGGGTGCAAAACTGCAGTTGGTTGCATTTGCGCTTAGTAACTTGTGCAGCATCCAACTAAGGTGACTCGTTGGAGCTCCGATTTGACCAGTTGAGATGGTGTGGTATTGCTAATGCCTGTCTACTTGGATGGTCTAGTTTCCTTCAAAAATTTTCAGACATGATATGAAAAAAGACATGGATATGATATGACATGGCAATGAATTCTCAAGAAGTCTTTCAACAAAGGTTCTTTGCGTATTTTAAGTCAATTTATATATGATTAGTTTTTTACTTTGCGTATCATACTGATGTCAAATTCCGATTTTTTGTCAATCATGTAGCAAGTGCCTAAGAAGTGTTTGCAAAACGAGTGTTAGACACTTTGCATAAAGAGTGGTGTCCGAATTGAGATTTTTATTTTCTGCTTATGGACACAGAAAAAAGGGTTTCAAACACATGTCTGATAGTATCCGAGGAGTGTAGGTGTTCGATGTATCGAATACGGACACATTACCTTCTTGTAAGTGTTCATGCTTCTTATATTGGACTATATGTTGGAAAAGGTCCTAAAATAATAATTACATCCCACGCCAAGAACATCAAGTCACCCTAGTATCCCAAAACGTTACTGAGTTTGGTGACGAGTGTTTTGCAATTTGCATATTACCGTCTTGCCTAAAGTTTGACTATGAGACAACCTAGCCACGGTTCTCTGATCTTCCTCAGAAGCATGGGAGGTAGTATCAGTGTCTCACCTTAGGAACGCCTTTGAACTCCTCTTGATCTTCTTCGGGTCCCATAGTTTTGTTAGATACCTTCTTTACATATCCCTGACTAACTGTATGTAAATTCTTACCGGTGTGTTAACATCTCTATGAATGTGCTAGGTGCGTTTAGAATCATATGAGGCTTATGTTTGATGGTATTGAAGAACACTGCTTGTGCCCCGATCTTAGTTTTCATACTTTGATGGTTTCCAAACAATTGGAGTTGAATTCCTTGCGATATCAACAACTTTTTGTAATCCCACTTCTAAATGGTTCTTAAGACATTTAACTAATTTTATTTAGTCTTCAGTTTAATGATGCGTCTGTTTCAGTGTTGCCTGATTTATGGTTTTCAGAGTACTGTATATGCTTTGTTTTACTGAATCATAAATTCTTTAACAAGTACTTGGAGTCTAGAAGGATTCGGAGTATTTGCTCTACCATATATGCTTTGACCAATATTTTGGAATAAACCATATATGCACTTATTTGCTCCTTAACTAGTGCTTATTTTGCATGTCACATGTTATATGTGTTGTGCTTTGTCTCATGGATTAAGATGTGGCTATTCTGAATCACCCAAAAGGGAATAAGAAGATATGCTCACACAATTCCACAACTATGATGCTGTTGGCACTATTTGCTGACTTTCTAGCTTGCACCGCTGTTCTGTGATCATATTCAGAAGTTTGGATGTGAATTTATTATTTAAAAATAGGGAATAAAGATGTGAACATTCTTTTCTTCTAGGACAGGTGTAATTGGATTATTAGGAAACTTAATCGTTATGAAGTGCATTGTAGATTGAAAAGAAGCACAATGAAGAGAAAGTGAAGCCTAACTGAAAGCCCTATTGTTTTAATAGTATCAGAAATGAAAAAGGTTTATTCATGAGGATTGTGGTAATCCATTTCTTGCGCTAAATGAAAGGTCTTTGCAGCTTCTGTTTTGAAGGAAAAGCTTTCATCACTTGGATCGTCTGGAATTTTAGCTGATCACCAGCTTCAAGCACAACTACAAGAACAACATTTGAAAGGGTAGGTTCAATGTTTTTTCCAAGTATTTATGGTTTTTAGTAATTGGAATTGATGATTTTTACCAGGAGAAATGCATTTCCGGATAACAAATTAGTTTAATCACAGAATACAGTATGCGGGTTATGTGGACATCTAAGTCTACTTTGTTCATTTGGATCCGTAATCTAAATAGTAGTCCTTCGGAGTTCTCAATTGTACCAGTAAATAAATGGCTTGAGAAATCATTACATGTTAATAAGCTAGAGTTTATCTCTCCCTCTCTCTCACAAGTCACACCCCTACATGCGTGCATGCACATACAATTTTTGCACTAGGAGCAAATTATTTACCAATTGGTGTATCCTGAAATTCAATAAAGACTACAAAAACTGCAGTTAAATACATAGAATATGAAGGATAGAGAGGAAAAGAAGAAACAGGAGAAAACCTAGAGTTTACTAGGGGGCCTTGAAACCACAAGGGTATCATAAAGAGATAGAAAGGAGGTGGAAAACCCTAGCACCTCTAGGTGGCCTGGAATCCCACAAGGAGAGTAAGAGGAGGGAGAAGGGGAACAGAACCATGGAGCTACAGCCCCCAAAAGAATGATTTGTTGGAGATAACTTCAAGAGCGGAAAGCACAGGGAAGGCAGCACGCTTGGAACTCTATGAAACAAAATTCTTCTCATAAGACTTTCTACTGGAAAATCCTGAGGATCGAAAGATAAAACAGCCCTTGCTGCAACTCAAGAGAGTTGAGAGTGTAAAAAATGTCTATTCAAGACTTGCATGCTTGCTTGTAATCAGAGGAGAGATTTTCAATTCTAGAGAAAAGCAAGGTTTGGAACCCATGCGATGCGCCTTTCCCCCTAAGCCTAGAAGCAAGTCAACCGGTAAGAAAACGCATATAAATCTCCTAGAACCAGCCATGGAGCATTGTTTTGATCATAGCTGCCCAGAACCCTATAGCCCCAAGATGCTTGTCCTAAGCTTTCGATATAGTCGCTTGTGGGTTCATTTGTCAACAACTGTGGTGGACCGTTGGTACTTAGCCATCTATGACTTAGGCTTCTTTAGGTTAGAAGGTTGAAGTCATGATTCTTTAGGCCGTTCATGTTATGCAACTTTTACGGATAGAAGTTTTTGATTCAAATTCTCTACACCCTCAAAGTATCTACACCTGTTGTGGAGTTCTAGTAACTGGAGTCAGCCTCTCGACAAATAGTGGAGTAAGGTTTTTAACTTGCTCTTGATCTTTTTTTGTTGGAGTACTTTTAAAGGTTGTAGATTGAAGTATATATTTCTTTCTTTAACTAATGATTTATAAGCCTCAAGCTGTGGAGATCTTTGTTTTATAGTCTTTTTCCGGCGCCCTACATAGTCTTTCTTTTGTGTCCTTGTCTTCTTGCATATTTAGATGTACATCAGTGCTAACAATTCGTTAGCCTTTATTCCAGGGAAAGTCAGCTGACTATTACAGACATTGCACGCAAAGCTTTCCTTTACAGTGTAAGTTTATAATTCAAACATCTAGTCTTTTCTTTTGATTTTTTTTTTTTAATTAAAGATGCTTTAAGTAGAATCTGTGTGTATTGTGAAGAGCTTGGTCAATGAATTGGACTAAAACAAGTTACGTAATTCCTAGAACTTGTTATTGAGGGGAGTTGCACAACTTGGGGCATCCCAAAGCAAAATTTAGTTTACTACGCTTGGTTTCCTTCTCCTTTGTCACATTCTACTTATGGAACATTATGTATAACGACACTGCCAAGAGGTTTAGATTGTTTGGTTTGGATAGCTTGCCCTACCATGTACATTTTATTTCAGCATGTATGCATAAGTAGAAGCTTGGATGGACCTGTCTTATTGGCTAGAGAGGATTGTCTGTAAGTGGGTT
Source organism: Rhododendron molle (assembly GCA_025413875.1). Lineage (NCBI taxonomy): Eukaryota > Viridiplantae > Streptophyta > Magnoliopsida > Ericales > Ericaceae > Rhododendron > Rhododendron molle. Next base: position 13,100,444 of record CM046395.1, on the reverse strand, counting down.
TAGTATGCATTTGATATTGGTTGACTTGTTATTGAGTGTTGGGATGTGCTCCTGCTTTGAAATTTTATGTGATCCTTCAGTATGTCATTGTTTATGCACATCTAATATGCAGTCATAGTGTCATACAATGAATATCGAGCTACACCATGACCATGTTACGTTACCAGTAGTCCCAAAAGATTAGAGGTTGTTAGGAAATCGACCAAACAGTGTATATCAAGCTATTCAATGCCATCCGTCACGGGCAACCATGTCTTGCATGTGTAGATGCAAGTATCCATAAATGGAGCAAAACAAAATGTGATGATAAGAAGCAGAATACAAACAGGGAAAGGACGTAAATGGAAAGGCATGAACTCAAGACCTCACATAACCAAGGCTCTAACGCCGTTTTCAATTACCAATGAATTGTCCTAAAAGCTTAAGCTGTTAGGAAATGAGCTCAACAATGTATATCAAGCTATTCATGGCGATGAGTTTTCAGGGATAGGCTTCTAGATGTGCATCAAATATATGTTCGAGGTTGGCAATGGCTTTCATGTACGAAAAGAAAGTTATCGGGAGGGAAACGTGAAAGTATTTTGTTATATGTCAGTAGAATTTTGGACTTTAGGAACTGAACAATAATGTATAGTAAGCATTTCAATGACTTCAAGGGAGAGGGATGACTCTGTGGAATGAGAGTGTGAGAATGACGTGAGAATGACCTGTGTATGAGAATCGTACCTGTTTTTGTGTTCTAGAGGCTAATGTTGTATCATTGAGGGAATTTTTTTACACAAATATTGTGAGTAGAAATGTCAAATCAATGTTCTAAGATCATGTCCTTGCAATATATTGTTAATAATATTCAGAATCTTGGCAGTGCATGAGCAGATGTGTTGATGTTTATTGACATGCGTTGAATGAGTTCATACAGAGATTGGATGCAGTTAAAAACATAGCTGCACTTTGACAGATAAACCATAAAATGATAATCCAGAGAAGGTTGTGCAGAATCTCTTCTGAAACTCTAGAAGTTTGACCGTTGGTATCCCGTGTAGGGATGACTAGGAAGCAAGGCTATAAATTTCTAGTAGTTCTCATTTTTTTCTTTCTTATATACTCCCTTTGTTTCAAAATGGTAGTCCATTACGAAAAGTCGCACTATTTTTTCAGATTACAAAATAAAGAACTTTCATGCAAGTTTTTTAAATTTGTTAATACCAATTTAAAGTTCTCTGCTGCTACTTTAAGTTGGTGCCAAAAGAAATTCAAGAATTATGTGCAGAAGCTTAGTCACATAATCTTTTAAATTGCCCTGTGCTCCTGCTCTCAATCCTCACACTGTGCTCGCGCTCTCAATCCTCGTTCTCGCGAATTTAGTGGGTTAAGATGTGTTTCAAAGACGTTTTCACGCTCGCGCTCCCACACTCGATTATGTGACTTAGTGCAGAAGTACTTTTTTTTTTATCAGTAAAATGGGATGGCATTTGTAATGGACTGTTACAATGGAACAGAGGGAGTACCGTCAAGTGATTATATTTTCCTGGTTGAATTCGGTCTCCTTGATATGAGGGAAATTATTAAGGTTTGTTACATATACGCGTATATGATAATCATCTGTTATTATAAGCACATGAAAAGGTCTCTTTGATTAGAAAATTTATGGTATTTGGATTGTAATGGATAATCTACATTACTTCAAATTATCCATTCCTCGATGACTACTACATTTCAAAAGGTAATCCTCCATTTTTAAAGTAAGTTGATCTGGTCAACTCAAAATGGAATAAATTTAGCTGCTGAACAAACCTAAGGGATTGTCTCTCTCCCATTTAACAATGTTGACTTCATCTTTACCTTATTGTTGCAGCATTTTATGGAAGAACATGCCAAGAGTACTCCAATATCTCGGTTACCTCTCATTACTGTTTTAGATACTAAACATCATCTGAAAGACGTTCCTGTGTGCCAGGTAACTCTTTGGATAACTTTGTTTATTAAGATTTTTTTATTGCTTTCTCGATTAATTCTGGTTTTTCGTCCTTTGCAGCCATTTCATTTGGAGCTAAATTTCTTCAATAGAGAGAATCGAGTTCTTCAATATCCCGTGAGGGCTTTTTACTTGGAGGGTGCAAACCTTATGGCACATAATCTCTGCTCGGGAGTAGATAATATCTACAAGAAGCTGTACACCTCAGTAATATATCTAACCGTCTTTTCTTCTTAGTTATTTTCAGAACTGTTCTTTGCTAAGCAGTAGGTATGAATTTGCATCGAAGACATCTGTTTTCTGTTTTCAGATTCCTGGAAATGTGGAATTCCAACCCAAACACTTGATTTACAGCAATAAGCAGCACCTATTTCTTGTTGTTTATGAGTTCAGTGGTGCTACAAATGAAGTAGTTCTCTATTGGGAAAATACTGATGCCAAGTCAGCGAATAATAAAGAAAGCACAATCAAGGGTTTGTTCTGTCAATTAAAACATCACTATTTTGCTGGCCTACTTCTACATGATGCTTCTTAGGACGAAATAGTGAATCATCCATTTTGTTGACTCATCCAGGTCGAGATGCTGCATTTATTGGTCCGAATGAAAGTCATTTCGTAATTCTTGACGAGGACAAGACTGGGCTTGCTTTATATGTTCTTCCTGGAGGGGCTTCACAAGAGGTTGGTAAGAAGAATGTCTTGGATGAACAAAGCCAGGCTGCAGATCTTAATGTTGGTTCAGTGAAGGGACCACTGCAGTTTCTTTTCGAAACGGAAGTTGATCGTATCTTTTCAACCCCCATAGGTGCTTGGTGAAAAAGATTCTTTGATTTGATGATACTTAATGCTAAACAACATTTATTGAGAATTAACAAAATTCTGATCATAGTCTTCTTTATATTAGAATCAACTATGCTGTTTGCTTCTCATGGGGACCAGATTGGCCTGGCTAAGCTTGTTCAGGGTTACCGCCTATCAAATTCTGATGGTCATTATATATCCACAAAGGGTGAGGGGAGAAAGGCAATCAATTTGAAAGTAAATGAGATTGTCCTCCAGGTAATTAGTTCAACCCCTTTGGACAATGTTTACAACTCATTTTTTACCAATTGAATAACTGACAGTGACAAAGTTGTAGGGACTAGGACTTTGATTCAACATAGACATCCAATCCTTATGCTCTAATGGCTGCAAGCCTGCAAGTACTGTAGTAACCATTTCTTTTCTTTTCCTCAAGATGGATTCTATGCACAAACCTCCAAGTAATTCTTTCATTTAGCAGAAGTTGTGCAAGATATGGTCTAAGAATATCTGAATGGGTTTGTAATATGGATGCTAGCATCCGCCTTCCCTTTCAGTAAATAACTAGAGTATGTGCACACGCGATGTGTGTGCAAATTTTAATTGAGTCTTAATGATATTTGCCAATGGTCTTTCCCAAAAGAATCCTAAAGTAGTAGTATTTAAAAAAAGGGCAACTGCTTCTATACATTATGATGCTATAATTTTTGACATATAATACTTCATCTAAACCCCATTGCCTAAATCAGTTCTGAACTATTTGACAAATAATGCTATAATTATAAAACTTGAAGTATAACAATGTTAGTAACACAAAAGATTGTTAAGAAACCACTTTACCAACTTGCATGAGTTCCATCTGTCCCAAAGATGCAAACATTGCAAATTGAAAACAACAAATTCAACGACCACACATAAATTTTGTATATAGAATTGGGAAAAAAAAAGCCATTGTCTATATAACAACCACACTGAAACGGAAATCCACTTAAAACTAAAAACAAACAACTAGAGTGAAGACTAAACAAATTTAAAAGAATTACCATGCGAGCCTTTTCTGTGATTCCTAAGAAAACATCAAAGGTAGTGTCTTGCATGGGCTAATACTTTTTCACTTCTTTGTTGTTGTTGTTTGTGCACTTTGTGTGGGTGGTCGTGGAAGAGATTATCCAGTACATGAAGAAAAGAGGAAGATAACTGGAATAACTGTATTCCGTGGTTAATTGTGGGTACTCTATATGTAGAGGAGCAGTTATAAATTGATTTACTTTCTTACCCTTCCAATTAAAAGACATTAAACTCAGTTGAATGGTAAAAACATGCATTTGTAAGGGATAATTTCGGTAAGAGCAAAAATCTATAGAGCCTCAACAAAGGTGGACGCTAAAAGGTTCTCTCTCTTTATATGTAAGGATTGATGTATTTGACGCTAAATTGCTGGAAGACCTGTGTTTATGATGTTTCTGGTGTGCGTTTTGAGTTGATGCATTGCTGTTAATTGTACTTGAGTAGTTGGGTCTTGTTAGGAGTTCTTTTTTTTTTTTTAATAGCGAATTATGGTACAATATATTTCACAGAAAGTAAAAAGAAAAGATTGGGTTCTGATCTTTGTGGATTTACTCTTGCTTGTCATTTCTCTCTCCCTCTATTGTATGATGCATACACTTAGTCACTTAGAATAGAATGCAGAGATGATTGGAAAAGGTTCATTGTTTTTCCCTCGATCGTTTCCAGGTTTGCTGGCAAGAAACTCTTAGAGGCTACGTCGCAGGGGTATTAACAACTCAAAGGGTTCTTATTCTTTCAGCAGATCTGGATATACTGGCTAGCAGTTCTACAAAATTCGATAAAGGGCTTCCTTCAATATCCTCAGATGGAAAAGTTATTGCATTATGGCTTCTTTTTAGCAGTACCTTTTTTTTTCTTTCTCTGACCTGATTAACGTCTCTTAAAATTGTTTAGACTCTTAACTTCTCGCCACTTTAGATCTCTTCTCTGGGTTGGACCTGCACTTTTGTTTTCAACTACCACTTCCATCAGCATGCTTGGGTGGGACGGAATAGTCAGGACAATTCTTTCCACTAGTATGCCTGCTGCAGGTATCTGACATTGTTTCAAAGCCTTAAATGTTCACATTCCTGTTAGGTTCCTCGGTAACCTGTTGTCACTTTTTTTGTTCGACATATATCTCACAATTAGACTATTTTCTATTAACTCTTAAGTCTCTAAGGCATCAATATTGGCTCCATGCAGTGCTGGTTGGTGCTTTGAATGATCGATTATTGCTCGCAAACCCTACGGCGATAAATCCCAGACAAAAGAAGGGGATTGACATAAAGAGCTGTCTTGTTGGGCTCCTTGAACCTCTTCTTATTGGATTTGCCACAATGCAGCATAATTTTGAGCAGAAGCTAGACCTGTCTGAAATCTTGTACCAGATAACGTCAAGGTTTTTTTCTTGCCTGTTATTTTTTTCAGTGTATGCTTATTTAACTTGTTCTGTGTGCAATATTTGAACTTTGGCATCTCACGTGTCAAATTTATTATCCAAATGAAGGTTTGACAGCTTGAGGATAACTCCAAGATCTCTTGATATCCTTGCTAGTGGTTCTCCAGTTTGTGGAGATCTTGCTGTATCATTATCCCAAGCAGGTCCACAGTTTACCCAGGTGATCTATGGACTGTTTATTACAATGTGTATTTCATCAAGCGTTTATGCTACTTTCCTTAATTTCTTTTGGCCAAATCTAGGTGTTGCGAGGAATCTATGCGATCAAAGCTCTCCGGATTTCCACTGCTTTGTCTGTTTTAAAAGATGAGTTTTTGCGCTCTAGAGATTATCCACAATGCCCACCAACATCTCATTTGTTTCACCGGTTTCGCCAGTTGGGATATGCCTGTATCAAGTATGTTGCAAACTGTATGACATTCAGTTATCTTTGTTGCTTTTCATATTTTCTGTCTCTTTTTGTTCTTTTTTTTCCCCTTAAAATTCTCCTTGATTAACTATCCTTAATAAGGTGGCCCTTGAAATTTTGACTCAATCATCAAGGTCTGGAATCAGAATGTAGTTGGCTATTTGCAGATAGGGCTGTATGTGTTTTTACTTTTTCTTGTTTCTCTACTTTGTTCTTTTTTTTCCCACGAGTAACTTGGCATTTCAAAAACAGGTTGAACCATATTACTCCTACCATTTATCGTTTCCTGATCGGAATGCTTTGTGGTTCTGTGTTTACTGTTTTTAATATTACTGTAATGTTTGGTAACACCAATGATATTGTAGCTAATGGCTAACCAATTTGTACTCCCTCAATCCCATTTTGTTTGTCGCTTTTGGAGTTTCAACTTTTTAGGAGAACAAGCAGCTGATGTACTTGAAATTTAAACATGAGAGAAATTGTTCCAACAATACCGTTTTATTCTCACCTGGGAATGTATTAATAACCATGGGTTAGTTTTGGATTCCTAAACGTCTTTTTCTACTTTTCAGAGATATATATTGGGCCATGCCAAAGGGAGTAGATAGCCAACAATAAGGGGCAGAGGGAGAAATATTTCATATGGACTTATCGAGTATTTTTCACCACTGCTGCCAGTAATAGAGACAGAGATTAGCAGAATTCTAATCTATGGAACCAACTGTTTTCAAATCTTGCTTGCTCTTGTCTTTAACATATAAATTCGTACGTAATGACAGTTTGATGGTTCTCTTTTTTTAGATTTCTGTCACGTGACAAAGATGAAATTGCAGGTATGGCCAGTTTGATAGTGCGAAAGAAACGTTTGAAGTTATAGCAGACTACGAAAGTATGCTTGACCTATTCATATGCCACCTTAACCCGAGTGCGATGAGGCGCCTTGCTCAGAAATTGGAGGAAGAAGGTGCCGATTCAGAGTTAAGGAGATATTGTGAAAGGATATTAAGAGTCCGTTCTACTGGATGGACACAAGGGATTTTCGCCAATTTTGCTGCTGAAAGCATGGTTCCTAAAGGAACTGAATGGGGAGGAGGCAATTGGGAAATCAAGACACCCACAAACTTAAAGTCCATACCACAATGGGAACTGGCAACAGAGGTTATGCCATACATGAGAACAGATGATGGTACTATCCCATCCATTGTGACGGACCATATTGGTGTTTACCTTGGGTTAATAAAAGGAAGAGGTAATGTTGTGGAAGTCAGGGAAGGTAGTTTGGTCAAAGCACTTAAGCCTGCAGGTATGGATGTTACGGCGAACGGCACGCCTCTTGCTACATCTATGCCTAACAAATCCAAGGGCGCGGCAGATGGTGATTCCTTGATGGGCCTAGAAAGCCTTAAACAACTTACAGTTACCAGTGCGGCAGATGAACAGGCGAAAGCTGAAGAAGAATTTAAGAAAACCCTGTACGGCTCTGCTGATGGTAGCAGCAGTGATGAGGAGGGAACTTCAAAAGCTAAGAAATTACACATTAGAATTCGGGACAAACCAGTTGCATCTGCGACGGTGGATGTAAATAAGATCAAAGAAGCCACGAAGCAGTTTAAGCTTGGTGATGGGTTGGGCCTACCAATAAGTAGGACCAAGTCATCAACTGGTGGATCTCAAGATCTTGACCTGCTTGTTGCTCCATCTGTTTCTGCAACCACTGGAAGTATGACAGGTCCCACATTTTCCACGCCTGTGGATCCTTTTGGAAGTGACTCACTGGCACAACCTTCCTCTGTTTCACAACCTGGTTCCACCGTGACAGGTGGTGGAGTTGTAGCTGGGCCAATCCCAGAAGACTTTTTCCAGAATACAATATCATCCGTCCATGTCGCAGCATCATTGCCTCCTCCTGGGACTTACCTGTCAAGGATGGATCAGAATTTTCAAGGGGCTCAAAGCAACCCAGTTGCACCTAAGCAGGTTGGTGCTCCTGTAGCTGATGTTGGTCTTCCTGGGGGTGGTGTTCCCCCTCAAGCCACTCAAGTACCTGTTTCTCTTGAGTCCATTGGACTTCCGGATGGTGGAGTTCCACCACGACCTGTGGCTCAGCCCACTGTCCTTACAGGATCTCAGGTTCAGGCAGCTCAGTTGACAGTTTCCTCCCAACCCCTTGATCTTAGCTCACTTGAACCCCCAGGATCTTTTAGTGCAGGAAAATCTCAACCACGTCCGGATTCTCCTCCAAAATCTGTGCGCCCTGGACAGGTGAATATTTGTTGTTTCTTCTTCCTTTTCTTCATTTGGCTTCTTGTGATTATGCGCGGTAGGAGTAGGGTGGCACCGACTGAAGATAAGTTGTGAGAAAACAAGCTAAGGTGCTTTGGTCAAAGACAACAGAGGCCAGCAGATGCAATAGTAAAGAAAAGTGATTGTATTATTGTTAGTAGTAATGCTGGGGGGAGGGGAAGACCTAAGTTGACCTGGAAGGCTGCGGTATAAAAAGGATATGATTTTGTGAAACTCAGTTTATGGTATGGGCCCAGAAAGAGCAAATTGGAAAAAAACGACTCCTGCAGCCAACAATGGTTGAGTTGTGACACAAGGTTTAGTTTGGTTTGGTTTGATTTGATTGAAAATAGATGATACGGAGTATTTTAAATTGTAGAAAGTTAAAACAGTGTTTTTAAATACTTTGTTCTAATTTAGAATAGTTTTCCATTTCTTATATTACTAAAAGACTAAAACAAGTATTAAGTACACAAAATCAGAATTTTACGCTGTAACTTGGAATATAGAAACTAAGACATACAAATGTAACAACCAAAACAAGTTAGTTGAAGAAACCTGCTTTTAGTTTAAGAAACAAAAACCTACCAAAACACTCCTCATCTAGCTATCGTCGTTGGTTTCTATCTGAATTTCTGGTTACAGGAAATTAATAGCCTAAGTTGTGTGAATAGTATAGCACCTTGACAAGTTGTATAAAAATTTGGTCTTAGTTTTAGCAAAATTGTTGATTAACTCCAACCTTTTATGGAGCCATTTTTTTGTATCAGTAGGACCCCATGAGCAATATTCTGGAAAATGGAAAAAGAAAAGAAAAATCTCAAGCGTCTTTTGAGTTTTAATAATCTCTCCTAAATGCTCCAATCCCACATTAGGAACAAAAGCAGTAAGCTGCTTTGCTTATGTGAAAGTCTCATATGTCCTACAGAGTCCCACATACTTTAGCGGAGTCGGTGCCACATGGCTCTTCCAGTTACTCTCTTGTTTGGATAAACAGAAAGGCCTTTTTCTGCTACACAGACCTTGCGTAAACCCTGTTGTAGGTTGCTTCAGAAAAATACCACAAGTTTGGTAATTTTGGAGGGGCAAGATTCAATTTTATGGAGAGTATAGCCGATGGACATATAGAACAGATCAACTGAATATCTTACAGAATTTTTTTGATTAGCCTATTGCCTGCTTTAACTCCTCGTATGCTTAAAGCTAATGTCCTTTGTCTCCCCTTCTGTTGTGGGATATCCATGTTACAGGTTCCTCGAGGGGCTGCTGCTCCGTTTTGTTTCAAGACTGGACTTGCACACCTGGAGCAGAATCAACTCCCAGATGCATTGTCTTGTTTTGATGAAGCTTTTTTGGCACTGGCCAAGGATCAATCTCGAGGAGCTGACATTAGAGCTCAAGCAACAATCTGTGCTCAGTATAAGATTGCAGTTACTCTCCTAAAGGTATTCTTCTTCTTCACGCCCCATGTCAACTGATGTTAACTTGCTCCTAATTCTTGGGGCCAAGGATCTGAGCAAGTACAGCATTAGACTTGCTCCATGAAGCAACCTTCATCAGTTTTGTCACCATTCTGCTCATATTTGATGCTGTAGCCAAACAATATACATTGTGTGATTATATGAAACTGGGAAGAACCAATAATACGAGGCCTTGTTTATTTGCCCGGATTAAAGAGTCGGATTGGATTGTAAATCCAAAGGGACCACATATCCCATGTTTGTTGAAACTTTTACAGCTAGGATAAAATATCCATTGGATATATAATAGCCCACGAAACACAGGATATAAAAGTAGTATTGATATCAGTAATCTCGTCACTTTTAATCCAATAGGTGTACTTATGCAAATTGATAAGTTTATCTCCTCAATATAAGTCCAGTGAATAAAAGGGGGGCCATAGTGTATACCATGATGACAAGAATCTTGTGCCTGTAAAATGACTTTCCCCTAACCAATCACTAAGAATATTATGGAGTTCATAGCTCAAAAGTGCATTCCATGTTGATTTTACCTCAGGAAATAGGACGACTGCAGAAAGTCCAAGGGCCCAGTGCCATAAGTGCGAAAGATGAGATGGCAAGACTGTCTCGCCACCTGGGCTCATTGCCTCTTCTAGCAAAACACCGAATTAACTGCATCCGAACTGCCATTAAACGGAACATGGAGGTACAGAATTACGCTTATTCCAAACAGATGCTTGACCTTCTCCTATCTAAAGCTCCTGCAAACAAGCAAGACGAGTTGAGAAGCCTGATTGACATTTGTGTGCAAAGGGGTTCAACCAACAAATCAATCGATCCGTTGGAAGACCCATCCCAGTTCTGTGCTGCCACACTTAGTCGTTTGTCAACTATTGGGTATGATGTTTGCGATCTCTGTGGGGCCAAATTCTCAGCCCTTTCGGCTCCTGGATGCATTATCTGTGGTATGGGAAGCATTAAAAGATCAGATGCAATTTCAGGGCCTGTTGCTTCACCCTTTGGCTGAGAATTTGATGCCTTGGTCAAAATCCATTTGCTGCCTGTTTTCCCCTCATGTAAAGCTCTTAAATTTCCTCATTACCATTATTAGGTGGTGGTTGTGTATGGTGTATGATTTCCTTGTGTATTTAGATAAGTAATTGTGTTTCCGTTGTCCTCATGAGTGTGTATCATTCCGATGTTTTGTAATGCAATCCCCATTTTCCCCCCATGTTATACACCTCTTTGTTCTGAGATGATGTTTATTAAGTTTACAGCTGCTTTTTTCCAGTATGTTCTCTCCCCCCCCCCCCCCGACTTGTATACATATACGCAATACGAGTGAACATTAGGGATAAATTAGCAAAATCTTAATTTTCAGCTGATGATACAAAGAGTTATCAATGGAGTAATGTGTGACATTTGCCTCTTTGAAAGCAAGAGGAAGAAGAAAATTAACTACAAGAAGGTTTCTATATCACTTGGTTTGTTGAGTTCTAAGTGATGATCAGTGAACATTCTGTCATTAGTGAAGAACAGATTCAAGTAAACATCATGGGGTGATTCACCAAATTTCATGTATTAAGAGGGTGGTAGATGGGCCAACTGGATTTGTTGCCTAATTATTTCTGTAAGATCACGTCCCAAACATCGATGTATGAACTTGAGCGACCTTTCCATTTCCTGCCTATTGATTTCGAGTTGAATTCTCTAGCATGGTATCAGAGTTAGCTTTCCAATGCCTTTTGGGCATACTTTCTAAACCTCCTGTGAGGTTCACTCGCGTTATGCTATTAATAAATTTTAACGAATTCTATCATCATTTACAATGTACAATAATAAAGTAAAAACTACGGAAATATACTGGACGTATTTGGATCTGTTCGAGCGGAATTGGAATGAACCGATAGTGTATTGAACCAACTATTGATCTTGCAAAGGACATCCTCAACTTCCAAGTGGTGGGAACTTCCAAACACATGAATTATGAAGGTACGACCCTGCGACTAAAACATTGTGTTAGTTTTACTCGACGGCTCGTGAGTCGTGATCGGTATGAAGCAATGCTTTGAGATACGAACACTCTTGTTTTGCCTTGGGTACTGACTGCACGGACTGGTATGTGGGTCTCTCTTTGGGGTCTCCTAGTTCAATAATTTTAAAAAATATTTCAAGTGGCCGGACAAAAATCACGTCTTCGGATAAGAATTTGACATATTAAATCAAGCACTTGCAATTATTCGATGGAGCTGATTTGTTGTTAAAACTATTGAATGGCTTGGATTGTTTTCAAGGGACCCCAAAGTGGACCTAGTCAACTAATTTGTGCACAGCCGATCGCCATAGTTGAGTTGCTTTTTTCCCGCTTGATATGCATTGGTTTGCAGAAAGAGGCATATAAGGCGGTTGTAGCACTGCTGAAGCCACATGCCCTTGTTCATATTAAGAGCAGTGCCCATAGCCTGCTACTGGTTCCCTCCCCTGTCCAACTTATTTGTGAAAATGTTGCAAAATGAGGCAAATCTTGTTTGTATCTTGCTCCCTTTCTGGGAATCCCACCCTTGTCAGCTCATCTCTTTTGGGCTTCAAGGGATGTGCTAAAGATTATGGAAGATTGAACCAGTTTTTGAATTTCCGGGGCTCATCCTGGGCCTACTTTGATGATTTAGAAGTCATTGAGAAGTCAAACATGCGAAAAATCATGCACTCGGCAATGGATCGACAAACGACCGGGCACATAATTATGTGGACATGTAAGGGTTTCAATTCTGTGGTAATTTATCATTTTCAAGATAAATGTGGTTCAAAATTAGGTTGATTGGATAGTACTTAAAATGATTTTGGCACAAATAGCTTTTTCGACAAGCTCTATAAGATAAATGATTTTGATTGTCAAAGTGTGTCGGAATGAGTCCAAAAAGTTCACATTTGAGAATGATTTTCGAGGGTTTTTTTTTTATTCAGAACGATCGGTATGTCAAGTGGAATCTTTACAATAGTATTACTCCATTTATTTTGTTCTTCACTTTTAGAAGTTGGTATTGTATTTTAACTTACTCATAAAACCGAGAATCGTAGATGCCAAAAACAGAATCCTGGATCCATCTCTGCCATCCCTACTCTTTAGGGCATTGATTATTATATTCTCTTTGGTTTCCTATGATGAATGTTTACTGCAAGAACCTTAACCTACAATTTGATGTTCATTTTGTGGCCATGTACACCTAGAGGCCCTTTTTGAAGCAGTTATCAGGCCACAAGGCTGGCATTCCAGTTTTCTTCTCATGATCTTCAAAACAAAATGTTACACATACAGGACTACACCCTAAAGAAGTTCAAATTCATGTATCACACAGTCTTATAGCTTTGGTAGCAGGAATGGAGTACCATAAGGTACACTTGGAAGGAACAGGACCATTGTCAGACGCACCGTTTTTTTGGTTTGATCTCGTAGAAATCCTCACTCACACGTCCACAGTTATGACCAACGAAGTTAAAACATGCACGTCGAAAGTTAAAATTCTGCATGTTCAAAAGAATATTTGCATCACAGCCTCATTTCATGTTCATGTGCCTCCCCACCCAATCCATTTCCAAGGATAATTTCAAATCACGTCAGCAAAACAAGACTAAAAATCAATCTGCAGTGAATTCAAAGGAACTAAATGAAGAACCCCTTCTGTAAAACCAATTTGAATAAATCAATAACCAAGACCCAAAACTCACTCGGAGGGAAAATACTCCCATAGTTTTCTTGAAAGACTAGATATACAAATGTACCTAATGCGGTAGATGTAGACTCAAGTTTCGCAGAGGAAATATAAGTTTATCGATGTATTAGGTACCTGAAACTGAAATTGTATGGCGTTACATGAACTAACTGTGAAAGAGGCTCTCTTCCCTTTACCTCGAGGCATTTAACCATTTCGTTCCTGAGGTCATCAGGGAGCTGCAAGCAAACCCAATCCAGCAGCGCTTCCAAGTCCTTTGCAAAGTCGAGAAGATACCAATCTAACAGCTTGGGGATTATTAACTTGTTTGTTGTCGAAATGCCTACTGCCGCCTGTAAATAGTCTCTCTTTGCTGCTTCCAACTCATCCTCAACTCGAGATGCAGTATACACCCTCACCTTAATTTGGATAAAATTAACACAATTTCACAAACAAGATTTTATCTCAGATTAATGTTATGAAAAGTCATAAAATTTGAGCATACTGAAGAATGTACAACCAAAGTGACTTCTATGTTATGAACACGGAACTAGTATTTGGAAATCAAGAGCTCCTTATCCATGTATTTTGTGTATATGCATATAGTTGGATAGGAGATCATAGTGCATTGTATATTCTTATTCAAGACTCATATCATTTGATGATGGCATGTGAATTGCTAGAAACATGTGAAGTGTATGGCTAACCAATGGACTGTTATTGAGTGTTGAGTCTATGCCCAACAACAGCAACCTCATAAGAGTTTTTTAAACTGTTCGCAATATTCACTTATGTTAACCAACAAACTTATCCTCACTATATTTGGCTCTTGTGGAAACAAAGAGAAAAGAAGGGAAATTAATTAACAGAGAAATTGTTTATTTTCCTTACTTCGGTTCTGCAAAGAAGTGAGAAAGAACGGATCAAAGAAAATAGTTGTTTCTTGCTTGTTTGTTTCAAAAGAAATTGGAAAGAACATAGCTAGGAAACTGATAAGTAAAGAAGTGAGGGAAAATGAGAAAAAATTAGAAAGGAAAATAAGTAGGAAAACCTTCTCATTTACTTATGCCGCAATAATTCCTTTCTTTACCTTTCAGTTTTGGAACCAAACAAGCTAGGGAGGAAAATTATTGCCCTCTTTTGTTTTTTCTTTCTTTCCTCAAGTACCAAACTAAGCGAAACTTTTAGGAACTTACAGCTGGGGAGGACCAACTTCCACACGATAGTGCGAATGTAACCAAGGGTTCAGACCACTCCAACCCGAATATGCTGCGTGCTTTCACTTCTTTATTTCTTGCCAGTTTTGGACAAGTCTATTGACATAGAGATAACAATGAAAAATTTGTCAGCAAATTAGAACTTTGCTCGAAATATATAATGACAAAAATCTTCATTTACAGTCCGCTTCTGCATAAGAGGAAACAAATAACTACAAGAAAAGCTGAGATAAATAGCACTTACATATTCCAAGTGATAAGGTAGCCTCAAGATAAAATGCTCGATTGTGATTGCATTCAACAAGTGTCCCCCCACAGTAATTGTAGCCTGAGGACAGGATAGTTGAAGTACAGTCAGTTGTTGGAATCAAAATGGTACGGCCTAAGGTATTAGTAGAAAGAAAAGTTGCACTTCAGATCTTTTACGGAGGATACACTAAATGTTCAGGAAGTTTTACAATTGTCATTCTCCCGCAATAGTGATCCATCTTAAAATTTTCAGTAAGAAATTATAGGAAGAATGCACGGCAGTAAGTCTCATCCACAATATATTTATGCCACACAATGCATTGTGCCTCGTATGCAAAACTGAGACCAGGTCTGAATGAGTCATTGGCATAAAACTGAAGTTTTAGCTGATACATATTGCTTGATTAGCGTTATATGATAGTTTCAGGATGATAAACAAAATGTGAAAGTTCATGTGATAAGAAAACATAGGAAAAACGAGAGATCAGCATAGCACAAGTAATATATTGTAAAATGACAAGGAGATCTTACCTTTTGCATCAGTCTGACGACCATTTCAGGAGTCTCAGGTATCCCCTGCTCTAGAAATGTCTGCAACGTTGGTTAAATATGCGTGTTTATCATACAACAGTATTGGGATTAGGTTAAAGGCAAATAATCCTTTTCCTAAGACAAAAAAATGGCAGAATTCGCTTGAAGAAAATCCATCAATATCTGAAGTCAACTTTCAGTCACTTCAAAACTCTTTGAATCATTTGCAGTAGGTAGAACTCTTACATTCATCATGCAGGAATTGTAAGTGTTTATCCAAAACGCAAGCTTCTGCTGATGAGTAAGACCCTCCAACTTGACAGAGGATAGTTTGCCGAGGAGAAGCCTGAAATTTTGCCATTAAGTTACACACAGTAAATAGATAGACCAGCTTCATGAATCAGGAAGAAAGAAAATACAATCACAAACTACAATCAAAAACTTACTTTAGCCTATGGACCAAAAATGAAGCATTCGCTTTCCTGTTCAGATCAATTGTGCCAGATTCAATAGAAAAGAGATGCTTATAAGGACCAATTTCTCTCTTTCGGAATTCTAAACAGAAGGAATATGGATCCCGAAAGTCTGTGTCTTGATGGTTCTCATGAGAGAGATATACTAGAGAAGGAATGGACTTTGAACCAATACTCTTGTTCTTTGAAGTGCTGAGCCTCAGAAATATGCTAGACAAGCACTTCAAAACATCCTCAGAAATTTTGTTTGCAGTGCTGCAAACTTCCACCACTCCAACATCACATGAACGGACAGAGCTCTCTTGTGCTCGTTCTCGGTCTACTAATCTGCAATCCAACTGTAGAACAATAACTGAGATTAGTCCAGAACCAACAAGAAATAATAACAAGATTTCACAATCTCTTGTTTCATTAACGGCAAGTATTTGTATTTTCGACTAGAGAAATCGTTTTACCTCTGGTTTGTTTTACCTTGTTTATCTTTGTTTTCACTACATAGATTCTCTTCTAAAACTGCAATATAGTATATACCTGTAACTTCGGAGAATCAGTACATTTTTCTGTTGTGTTGATTGGAGTTCTCTTCGCAGAGGTCTTGAAACTACAAGTTCTCTGTTCTGGAGGTTGCTTATCATTCTTGTCCTTTGCAGAATTAGGACATGATCGATTCTCCTTTCCCCGCCCATCTTCCAAAGAGGTATTGGGTTTTTCCAAAGCTTGTTCACTATGCATTGTCCTATTAGAACAATGACTGATTTTATCAAAGACGGGTTTAGATGAAAATAATTTTCTACTTGAAGCACTCCTGGATAGCAAACGACAAGTCTGCGTTCCATATAATCCTGAATTTGCATCATTCTGGGACAAACACTGTGATTCTTCTTGTTTGGAACTTCTAGCTGATAACTCTTCACATAAATCAACTGAATTCTCTGCATTCCTTCTGGGAGTTGTGTGAACGGCTTCCTGATATAGACCTTGTCTAAAATTGACAACTTGCTCTTCCAGCCGAACAACCTCCTCTTCTAAAACAGCTACCTCAGCAAGAAGCTCTAGTGTCTGCATTAACCACATTCTACATCATACCCTGGAGATCAATGTGAAAACGAATGAAGTCCAAAGAAGTAGATACCCTTGAAAGCATACTGCATACCCAAACACACATTTCCAATAGAGAATGTAACAGTCTAACAGAAAGCATGGTAGGAGTGGGAAATTTGGGGTTAATCGATCAAGTGACGGAAACTCAATGGAATGCACAGCTTCATTCATTGTTAACAGCCAAAGCTGTCTCTCTAGCTTGGGTAGGTCCTCCTTATCTGCTTGTCAAATCTCACTCAAATTGCCTTATTCTAATCACGGATGGACAAATGAATATGGAGTCAAAAGTTCTGAAGCTAAAAATCTCGATCAAGATAGGCTGATTAGAAAATTGAATTCATATGAATCCCTCCTTTCTGTTCACTCATTCGTAATTCCACTTCATTAGTCCTTTGGGCAATCCAAAGCTGAGTTGAATCCGTTGCGGATTCGACCCAACACAATCACGATCACACGAATAACAAATCAAGCAAGAACACAAATTATTGGCACAAAGATTTACGTTCAACGACTCACCCTGGTTTCTGCAATTTACCTACAGATGACATTGGGTAATTCACAATCCAGACACAACCATTTTTTAGTTTTTTTGTGGATGAAAGACAGATCTAAGTGAGTTCAATTTGCAATATAATATAATTCTCACATATGGAGGTAGATAAGGAGGAAGGCGAGGCAAAGCTCCCAAAGGTCTATTGAAAGCCCTCTCCAGTGCTCTATGGACATTCTCTTCATGTCTTAACTTCTTCTTCAGCTTATCCACCTGTCAATTGGTTATGGGACTTTATCAAGTCAATAGAATTTACAATTTAAACATATACCAGTACAAATACTAAAATGTAAGTCTTTTTTTTTTTTTTTCCGGGGCTGAGAGAATTAGAATACATCTTCAAGTAAAGCCAATGTTCTTTCTCTATTAATTTTACGCCGATTCGCCGTGGCTCTCTGGGTACCCTGCGCTCTGCTTCCCTTTGCTTCCATCTTCTTCTCCTAAAAAAAACAAAAAAAACAAAAAAAAAACAACCCAGTTGCAAATTTCTGAAATAAAAAAAATACAAAAAATAAAATTGTGGGGCATGAAAATTATTCGTTTCTTGGGAACAACAAAGAGCCCTGTTTAGATTTGGATCAAAAGTGTTCCACTTTTTGTCAAGAATGATGAGTATTTTACAAGTGCCCGCAACCACACGGAATACTCAAAACCCAGAAACTCAAAGTAAACAAGAAAGGAAAAGAAAAGAACAGATAAACATGCAGAGTGAATGATAATTTTGCAACAGTTTTTTTGGTTGCTTTGAATATTAAAAAATTCATTAATTTGGAACGGAATTAACATATGCGTTTTGAAAATGTATGGCACATCCAACATGAAACTTCGAAGGTAATAAAGCTAGTAAAATGAAAAATGACCTTACTTTTGGAGGATTCAATGGAGCTTTGATGGGGTGTAGAGTAGTGCGAATTCTTGTATTCATTTTTAAGATCGATGCATCTCGAAAATTTCTGTTGCACGGGAAAAGAAACTGGGGAAGTGGAGAGCAGTTTAGACTTTAGAGAGAGAGAGGAGCGGGAAAGTTGAAAGCGAAGTGAGGGAGAGAGAAATGCACAGTTTCTTGATAGATAGGGAAGGCGGTAAATTGATCTCGAAAGGCGTGTGTGTGTGTGTGTGTGTGAGAGAGAGAGAGAGAGAGAGAGAGAGTGCAGAGGTAAACGACGAGGTTTCGAGCTTCAATGTTACCGAAGCAGGTGGAGGGGGGAAGAGAAGCATAAAAGCCGTTTAGTTTAATTTAACGAATTGATGTTGTCACTCTTCTTTTTGTTAATGTTATTTTTCTTTTCTAATAAAATAAATCATCTAATAAAAACACAATGGAGAGTGTCATTAACAAAAAGGAGAATTGAAAAATCAATCCCCTTTATTAATTTATTGAAAATGGAATTGATTTTCACACCCTCATTTTATCCAAATGCACTTTTTTTCAGTTATGTAAAATTACATAATTACCCTTTTGATGTGTGAAGGAAAATTATATGAAGGATAATTTTGTAATTGTATATGAATAAAGACAAAAAATAGAGTAAACTTTGACAAAAAAAGAGTGTAAAAATTAATTTCCTATTAAAATTTCTACCACCATAAATTAACATGCACACAAACACTTCATATACACGGTTGCATTTATTTATATGAGTGTGAGCGTGTTTAATAATTTAAGGTTGTAGAAAATTTGTTAATTTATACTCATCTCGTTAAATACTAAGGAAAATAAGCTTGTTTAACCACCTCAACCCGTTTAGCCCTACAAGAAAACTCACATTGTTATGTAGGGAGGACTCGCAAATGAATGTATTCTTACAAAGTTTAATTAGATTTCTAATATTTCTACTCCTTATTCCTCTTATCAAAAATCTCTTCAAATTATTTATGATGGTTTATTTGTGAAAATTCATATACTTTTTTACTATGACTTTGCAAAGAGCACGAATATTTCAAAAGAAGACCACACCCCATTGAGATTAAAATCACATGGAATAGCTGTAATTTTTCATGGAGTTTAGATACAATTGACCCTGCAAGTATAAAAAAAATAACCCAACTGTTTTATTGAAAAACTTCTCTTTCGCCCCGTATAATTGCCAACATCGATCGAATTATTAGTCACTCTTGAATATTTTGACCCAACTAAGTATATATCATGGCTCTGCCCTAGCTAGGACAAAGGTAGGAGCACTACTTAATGAAATTACTCCTCCTACTACATACAAAATGGGGCAAAATAGAAAGAGATTCTCTAATATAACAAAAAATAGTGTAACCATGTCAAGACTCTCAAATGAAGTCAAAGCAAATAAACTACTGGCTAAATTACACCAATATCTCCTCTATTGGTCCATCAAGCAGTGGAGGTGTATGAGTGCAACTGACCATAAGAAATTCGATCCAGTAAAGTGCAAGAGAGAACAAATAGATAATGGGAAGAAAATAGAGTTGGGAGATCAGAAGCAGACAAATACAGAACTCGATCACTCATTGAGAGTTTGTAGTATGACTAGCGATCGAACTGCCCGTGCCTATAGCACTACCCATCCTGATTGGAATTACCTTTTAATATTGTACAGCGGATCTCAATCCGTGGAGCAAGAGATTGATGGCTTTTGTGTAATAAACTAAGAAAGCATGGACACTTTTCTTGGACTAGGATTGAAGTGATCTCAGCCATCGATCTAATCCAACAATTTATGTGGGGTCCACACCCTCCTGTTTTGTACTATAGATAAATGGAAAATTCTAAAATTAGTCCAATGAGCTGACAATAACAAGCGTGTGAATGTGTATTAAAGGGTGTAAAAAGTGCACAGAAATACGTGTTTTCCTTATCTTTTAGTGTGTTTATCGATCGTCAGTCCACTAGCAAGACTGTAGATAGATAAATAAGTAGACAGTGATAGTGAACCACATTCAAGCTTGGAAGGCATTGGATCCCAATCATAAAAGAAGGGGGCACTTAATTTACAATTTTTGAGGTGAGTGAGTAAATGTTTTGGTTTTATAAAGGGGTGCCGCTATTCGCAGCTACGTATTTTTTTCCATAACTCGTTAAAAAATTTCAATTATACTCGACAGTTAGTTACCAAAATTGAAATACATTTTCAGCACCCAATTACCGAAGTATAATCTTTTTTTCAACAGCTATTTACCGAAATGTATGTATTAGCAGTTGCATACCAAAGGTTGAACATATTTTCGACATGCAGTTGCCGAAATATAATTTTGTTTTCAACAGCTATTTACCGAAATGTTATTTATAATTTTCAACAACTATCTACAAATATAGCTGGCTATGGGAGAAAATATGTAGCTGCGAATAGCGCCACAGTTATAAAGAGTAGGCGAACAAACTTTGCATGATTTCTCCAATAGGATATAGTAACGGAGTAGTTTTAATTAAGTAATTTGGTGAATCTCAAATTCACTAGTAAATTCCAAAGGTTGTCAAGGCATTTAAGTATTACTGTAATTAGCTTGCTTGTGAGCATCGAGATATATACATCAAGAGAATCCTATGCTCAACTTTGAGAAAATCAGACCATTTAATTAGTATTTCAGACCATTTATTTACTTTGATGATTCGCGTGATAGGTAGAAGAGTCACTCGGGGGTCAGTGTGCTCTAATGGACTCTTCAAATTTTAGTAAGTAATTTTTTCCCTTTGACTTTTAAGGGCCCAGTTTGTAAAAATTCTAAGTAGAAAATTTTGATCAACTTCAAAGTTTACGGTTTGGAGAGGCATGTCCTCCGATCTCTTCAAATTCGTAGAGCGGGAGAGAGAAAATTTTAAAAATAAAGTAAAAAAACTAGCTAGCTAGTGCTGAACTTTTAGTACTTTCCTTCGAATATTTTTTGGTGACGTGATCGTTCAAATTTGATGTAAATCTCACTTTGCTACTTCTTTTCTTGGAGATGCTCTTGAAATCGCAAGTTTTTTTTTTTTTTTTGGTGGCTAATGTTGTCCATTGGAGCATTACTCGAATTGCTAAAAACAAATTCTGGCCATAAAGGGTTTATTATCCATGTGTGATCGTTAGTTAGGGACAATTAATTTGGGCAAAACATGTCATTAGTTTTCATTCTTCTTTCAATTCTTTTTAGATTCCCGTCAAATTTTTTTGCTTGATTATGCTCATGAAAAGCTCTTCGTCATCCCCAATTTGGACTATCATTCGTCTTGACAAAATTTTAAGGCTAATAAAACTTTGAATGAAAGCAAAAAAGAAAAAATTTGCCAAAGATGAAAAAGTAAAAAAAAAAAAAAATTCAATGAAGCTTTCTCTTCGTATTATATTCATCTAATCGGAGTTTGTTCAGCTTCGGTCCATATTTCATACTATTTTTTTCAGCTTCTCGGTCTTTTTCATAATTGAATAATTCCAAAATATTCCAAGGAAAAACTTAAAATAAGGTTCACTAAATTCAGAAAATAGTACTTAATACAAATCCACTTTAACGCAAATGGTTATTGTTGTCATCCCCAACGTGCAGACATGATCACGGGGGAAAATTGGGCGTTCCATCGTTTTCAACAATGACATGATCAAGGAGAAGTTCATTGTTTTGTCAGTAAAGCGGGTGGTCGATCTACAGGGTGTAGTGAGTAATCTCCATTATTCAAAAACATTTTCAATGGTTCGGATTTAAAATAAACACATTCATGAAAGAGAATCACTCTTCCTTGAAAGAGTTTTTTTTTTTTTTTTTTTTAAAAATCTGAACCGATGAATGCTGAATTAGACGGCTGTGATTACTCACTACACCCTGTCCTAAGTTTGCTCACTACAGGCTCCGCTCCTATCCAAAGTTCAGTTGTAGTTGAAATACAGTACATCATTCAATACTAAGTAAATAAGCCTAACCAAGGAGCCAAAAGAAACTGAGGAAAGCATAAACTAAGTTTGAAAAAAGGGGAAATAATTAGGTACTGTAATTGGAGTTAGTAGATGAAATATGAAATTTAAGTAGTAATCAGTAGAAAATAGTGATAACCATTTAAAAGATCAGTTTTGATCAAAATTCTTATTACTTCGGACGACTAATATAATAGTACGAATTAAAATCCTTGTTTGGACAACTTTTGTGTGTGTGTGTGTGAAAGAGTGAGAACTTCGTTGATGAAAAGTAATACAATCTACCGTATGCTTTTAATACAACTGGTAAAAGACATAATGCACGCGTTAAAGACAAATATATTGTACAGGATGTCCGCTGACAACTTTTAACGAATATTTTACTCATGTTGTTTAGTTTATCAAAAGATAACAACAAGAAAACAGAAATGAAATGTTGTAATTTTAACAAGATACAAGGTAAATATTGCTGAGATTTTAGAACTGTGTCGAATTGCACAAATAACATTTCAAATGCACTAAACAAGATACTATAGTTTCGAAGAGATCATGAATATATATTGAGTAGAGTGAATATATATTGAGTAGGGTCCTTAATTATGTATGTACTCTCTCTCTCTCTCTCTCTCTCTCTCATCATGCATGCATTCTTTTTCTGGCTAAAAGCCTAAGATAGACACATGTGCATTCTACCTAATTAATCCTAATTAAACGTCTGATTGGATCAGCCTTTTGCCTGGCGAAACGTACCCAAAGTCATGCCTGCCTATATACGAGCCATTAATTACCATGATCGATGACTCACATTAATTAATATATATATATATGGAGTATATAATAAAAGAATGATTCGTTTAGTGGTTGTAAGGTGTAACCTTTTCTCTCGTAGATATAGATATATAAAACCATGCATGCATGCATGTTGAATTAGACAAAAGAGCAGGTATGATTTGATGATAGTGAATTGTTCACTTTTCTTAAAGCTCTGATCAAGCCCCATTTCTCTTCTACTCGATCCGTAATCAAACCTAACAGGAGAGCCGTTGTTTCACTGGATCGAACACCTATGTAGACTTTGAATATTGTGAGACATGGTATCACATTGTGTCTAAACTCAAAACATTCCAAAGGTTATACGTACATACTATAGAACATCGAGTAAAGGGAAGGGAGACACAAACTTATAATATTATGACTGTGAACTTATATCCCGTCCTCACCGAAATCATGGGTACTGGTCACAGGCTTATAATGTTAATGATTGTGAACTTATATCCCATCCTGTTCAAAAAATAAAAATAAAACTTGTATCTCATCTGATGTAATTCTGAATTCACTTACACTCCCTTTGGTTTGGCCTATATGTAGATAAGCTCCCTGGCGTTCTATTTGTTGCACATAACTACCTTGTTCTTTGTGTCCGCACCCTATTCTGTCTAATTTGATAGACTTAGGAAATTTGACATAAATGTCCTCATCTTCTTCTTTGAATCTAACAAATATATTAGAAAATTCAAACCGAGCCCTTCATAATGTATTAATCAAATAGTAGAGTGAGCATCTCTTTAAAAAATCATGCCGATCGGACATCGATAACTCAACGATTGGAGAACAGCATTCTTGTTAAAATGAAACACAAAGTTAAATTTGAAAATTTGTCTGCATGATTAATTATGTTCAACCATGAGATTTTCATTGTCCGATCGACTTGAATTTTGGTATGGACATCAAACTCAAATGGTTCGGATCCAATTCTTGGATTGGAATAAAACCTATATTAAGGTCGTTCTGTCATTGAATCAAAACTAAATTGATAAAGATGAAAAACGCGACTTTGCACAGAAGTCCACAAAGCACAGGATAATTATGCGCAACAAAATAAACTTCAGGAATGTATCTGCACATAGGCCAAACTAGAGTGTGTGAGTGAAGTTTGCCTCAAAAAATTGCTAGTCCTTCACTTGATATTTTGCCCATGCCACATGCGGTGCTCCATTTGCAGCAGAATTCTGAGGGAAAGGAATGACGTTACCATTTCTCTACGGCGTCCATTTGGGGTCCATCACTGCCCCCCACATGGAATTTTCAGCTCACATTATCCGATATCCTTTGAGAGGTAAGGTCAGAGACAGGGTTTTACAAAAAAAAATAAATAAATAAATAAAGATCTTCTTATGTGACGATTCTTCTCGTGAATCTTCATTTGACATAATCTTTACGTTTTTATTTGACATTTCGTTTGTTATTCTCAAATGTGTTTTTTTCAATGTATTTACTAAAGTTCGACCATAGTTAATGACTTAATCGAATCATGTTAGTCATGAAATCAAATAACGGTCACAGGCGGTTTATTTCCCATGTGTCGACTATACTTTGTTCAGATGAATACGAAATCGGATCAACTTGGTTATCATTGCAAGAGCGATAAACACCTCTCGGAATGATAAACTCGGTAGTTGGGGATTGTCAAATAGGATCATGATAAATTCCATCTGCCGTTTACATTAGAAAACAATTCACAATAGATATGATTCTTACTCGATGAAAATAGACAAACTAAACCATATCTGTCCATCGATCGATCATACCCACCACCATCACATTGTGTACCTCGATCTATATATCATTTACAAACTCTGAAATCCCGTACAAATCAGTTATGATGGTCGGGCATAAGTACCAGAGGTGTACCCAGATCCAGATTTAGGCACCAGTCCAGTAACAATCACCCCCTCCTCTTTGCTGTCAAGTACTTTTAGATGGTCCAATAAAAGACAAGGAATTGGACCACTTTCTGGTGAGGTCCCCAAACTTCCATACATGCTGGCAACGAGTAACTCCACTTGGCATAAAAACCAAATCAATACAAGACAGAGTAGGAATAACGCAAGGGGTTTGCCTAGTGCTCAAAGTCTAGTACGGGGGATTTGAAATTTCGCAGGTATATATCAATTTCTTTTGGGATCAGTTCATATAGAAATTTGCTCTAATTTTAATTGAGACTTCCACAGGTGGACGCCATAACCTGATCCGGACACTTGACTTTAAATGAAAAAAAGGAAGACTAGAGTAAACGCCTTCTGATTCCCCCTAAAGCTAGGAACATGACAAGGGAGAGGAAATGGCCCAACACATGGTTTAAGGACAGGGTAATACAAAATTATTGGGACTAATTGGTGTTATGTTGTTGGATTGGTTTTTTTGGGTCACTTTCGTGCTGGCAATGTAATTCTGTAATAGGACTAGTTAGTTGTATCTCAATGGTTTTATCTTTGCCTTTAGTTCACTTTTCGGTAGTGAAAAATTTGTAGATTTTTATTTGTGGTTGTGAAGTTATTAGGTGTTTCCGGTAGTGAGTAAATTGTTGAGAAACGACAAGTTGTTTCCGGTAGAGAATAGTTGTTAGGTATTTCCGGTAGAGTTACTGTAGAAAAAAAAAAGATTTTTTTGACAATTTTTTTTTGTTAGTGGAAACGAGATGTAAAATGCTGAAACTTTTTTGTTAGTGAAAGCAAGATGGTAAAATGCATTAAGTTTTTAATGTTTTGTGTTAGTGAAAACACCTCCGATTGGTCTAGGTTTTGATGGGGAAAAACAAAATTGTCGAGAGATAAATCCAACTATGACTATAGAAACTTTACATCGGATCCAAGAGCAATAAATGAAGTGATCATTCATTTCCTTTCCAAGTAATATTATGAGATTATATTTTTTTAACATCTCATCACCTGGTAGATTCGGAAATTTTATACAGAGAAGCTAGCACTCAATCGTAACCTTCATAAAACAACTGACAGTGAAGAACATGAAGAAAAAATAAATGGAATACCACTTTATTATATTTAGTTGTCTAATGGGTATTGAAATGTATTTGTTGGTATTGTGGTACTACTATGACATAAGCTTTTGATGGGCTTGGTTCAACTTTCATTAGCTACAAGTTCAACAATAGTCAAGTAATTTTCGTTAATTGGAAAATACATGAAAATATAAACTTTTGGCCTTGTTCTATTAAGGTTCTTATTTTTTAAAAATATTTATTTTTTGCTTTACGAGATAGGTCATTCTTTTATAATATATCACCTTTAATTTAAAAAATAATTACTTATTTTAAAAAATAAATACAGTACTAATTTTATTTTTAGTTAGTGGAACTTCCATTTAGTTTAGAGCAGAAACACCCCCTTATGCTATCTTTTTGTCATCACTTTTGGGCCTTCTTCTCAGCTGACTCTTGTAGTAGAGGCCCAACAGTCTGGGCTAGCAAACGACTAACGTAATTTTTCGAAAAGGGGCTCTGATACACCGTCGGTACACATACCAGCACGCGAGATCAACTTTAGATTCCACGCGAATAATCCAAGTCGTTCAATAATTTTTTTTAAAAAAGTGGGCCCTGTGATCTAAATAAAAAATTAAAAGATTAGATAGAGCACCTACACAAAATCAACGAAGCCGATTTTCACGGGCCCACTCGGTTTCATTTTTTTTAAATTATTGAACGGCTCAGATTATCAGTGCGGAAAGCGAAGTGGACCCACTGATCATAGCCTTGGTAAGTTATTGCCTCACCAACGAGCTAATCAGACGCGAACCTCTCCTCAGAGCCATTTTTTTATAAACTATTTAAAACAATACTTAT
The DNA here is from genome assembly GCA_025413875.1 of Rhododendron molle. Classification (NCBI taxonomy): domain Eukaryota; kingdom Viridiplantae; phylum Streptophyta; class Magnoliopsida; order Ericales; family Ericaceae; genus Rhododendron; species Rhododendron molle. Next base: position 13,073,678 of record CM046395.1, on the reverse strand, counting down.
TAATTCTGTTATGGAATCCGGACTGCGTGCCGGTATGTGGATGGTCGGTTTTTTATTCTTGGCAGTAATTTGAGAGTCAAAGTAGCGAGAGAACTCTTAGAAAATGAATGAGAAATTGACTATCAAATTGGGCTTTGGTATGGACGGTCTGGGCTCGGGCTTTTAAGCCTGTAAGTTTGTGGGCTTCCAGAAAGGTTTTCCCACATGTTTAAAATTGGTTTCTTCCTTTTTTGCTTTCCCTATTACGGAAAAAACAAAAAAAACACAAATTAAAAATTAAAAAACAAAACAAAATTGCGAAAATCCAGAAAACAAATATTGTTCGATCATGTTCCGTTCGTTTTGTTTCTATTCTGTTTCGTTGTTCCGGTTCTAGCTATAGTGTGATAGAGAACTAAGGCAATTTTATTCGTCTAGAAGTTTCATCGTTCAGTGAGCGTACGTTGAACCGTGGAAAGCCGGGAGTTTTTAAGGACATCGTGCGGAACGGGGGCCTTAGATTTAGTTATTGTTCCGTTCTCGATCGAATTATGATTTCCAACAGCTTTTGTAGTTTCACGGTTACAACTCGTGATTGTGGATATTCGACTCCAATCTGCTTTACGAGTATCAGATTAGTGACCTTAATTTTACTAATCAGAATCTCTGTAATTAGATTAGTAGAGATAGAGATACTCCATATACCAGTGTATTTTTCCATCAAGGTATAAATAAATACAAATCAAATTTTCATTCTTCCAAGACCAATTTTCCTAACAAGAAATGCATATGATGGGACTAGAACCCAAAAGAATGGCCCATTCAAATTATGGGTACCGACCAAGCATGCACCGATGGTGCACAAATTTAATCAGCAAGCAGGGCCTCCTTTCAGATCCCACACAAGTGATCCAAACTATTCATTAATTTTTTTTTAATATTTTTTCATATCTCTATCGACTAAATTGGAATTACTTGAGATCTAATGTAGTATTGTCACGTTCGGATTAATACTTTCCATTAGTAATTAATCTTGTGAGATCTCCCATCTCTCGGGAGATTTCGCAATTCCCAATTAATTAAACACCCAACCGATCGAACGTTGGGCTACGAAAGGTAATCATGATTAGCAGTCAAATTCCAAGCTTAGTGCAATCTGCAAAAGTGGGACTTCTGATATGATGATGATTAGCAATAACCTAACCATTTTTTTTTTTTTTGGGCTTAAGGCACAAAGCAAGTCATACTTAGGGTCCACACCGCATGCTCCAACTTGGATTATATATTAGTATATAGTTGAAGCCATGACACATTGTCTCCATGTGCAACCACCACCCCAAAATAGAAGAGTTATAACCATTAGAAAAGGAGAAGGAAAAAAAAAAAAAAAATGGTCCACAACAGGAACTCTTTAAACAACCTTAATTTAGTAATGACTAATGACTTATAAACAAAATCGTACAGTATCTCTGTCGGTAGCAAAAAAAGGTCCGAGACAAAGCATCAAAGTGGGGTGGGAAAACAGCTTAAATTAACTACTAATAACTTGACGACCACCATGGCTAGCTAGTGCAAGTGGGTTCCAATGACTTGATTGATGCCTTTCAAGGTTTTGAAATACTACCTATTTTTTTTGTTGCGGGTGTTATACGTTGGAAATTGATATTTGCGCTTCATTTTTTGATGCATGTGCTTCACTTTCCACGTGAGATATGACAATTTGTGGGTGTGCGGAGAGATATGACAATTTTAGGGTTTCGTCGAAAGGGGAGGGCCGCTCAAAAAATCCGGTGAACCTTGAAACCGGTCCGTACCTTTTGGATTTTGTCTGTGGATTAATGGTCCGGACACGGATTGAAAAATTAGAAAATCGTGACTTGCGGTTTGGTCCACAGATTTTCATTACGAAACTGTGGATTAACCGAACCGGACCGTGAGATATTTATTTTATAAATAATATATATAAATTTATATATGTGTATTTATATAATAAATTATTAGTAATGTTAACACTTTTTTCTACCACTTTTAGTATTTTATCTTAATAATGGGATATAGTGTAGATGTACATAAAATATATATAAGGAGTAAATCGTAGTTTTTTTCGTATAAATTACGTGTAACCCTAGTTGAGTTTTAGTAGTTCGTTTCTTTTCCAGTCTTTTATATTATGTACTATAGTGATGCAATCCTACTAGTGTTTAGATTCTTTTGAATCTGATTTCTGAAGTAAGCCTTTGGTAGTTTATGTAATAAGTATATTTTTGCTAAAATCCGTGGGCAAAACCGTAACCGATCCGCGAGTCACAGATCGGATTGGAACTGGACCGTAGGACTTTTGGTCTAGACACGGCTTATATTTTGTAAAAACCGTGACTAACGGTTCAGTCCTCGAATTTCTAGAAATCCGAACCGAACCGGACCGGACCGGACCGCAAGCAGCCCTAGGGGAAAGTAACAAAGACATGAGTTAAGTAACTTTCTTGCTGATTGCTGGGTGTTGCTGGACTGGTTTAAAGCATAAGTATGGCTTTGTTTGGATGAAAGTTTAGTTTAGTTTAGTTTTGGTAGTGGGTAGAGAGAGAAATAGGGTAATGATTGGAGAGAGGTGTAATGATTGGAGAGAGATAGAGAGAGAAATAAAATTAATAATTGGAGATATAGGGTAATGATTGAAGAAAGATATAGGGTAATGATTGAAAAACAAAACAAAACTAAAACTAAAATGGGTACCGAACATAGTGGTCATATTTTTCGGAAGGCCAATCGTAGTACAGATGCAATTACTAAGGGTTATTTTAGTAGTATTGATGGCACTCTTCTTGTTATTCCCTCCAGGCAATTCCCGAGTGTATTAATCAGGTTATCTTAGATGATGTAAGCAGAGTTAAGCTCCCCTGAACTATGTTTTATTTTCTTTTAATTATGCAAGTTTGACGCAAAAAAAGAAGATTTCGTTTTTTTCTTTTTATTCTCCAAACTTCAAGGGGTACGGGGTACATATATTGCTCAAGGAGTAAGGTTATCAATAATCTGTTAGAGCATCCACATCAGGGTCGCTACGCAACCTTGAAAACTAGAGTAATGAGCAAAACTCAAAAAAACTCCCAAAAACCTGCATTTACCAGCGGCCAGCTGTGGGCTCCCGGCCCCCGGAAAAAGGAGCGCCAACTCGAAGAGTCGCCACCCGGATTTTTGAAATGGATCATCCGAGAAACCGAAGAGTCGTTTGGAAAAGGCTTTTGGTCTAGCGAAAACGTTGAGATGTTGGGTTCGGGAGCCACGTTACGAATGGGGAAGGTTTTTCTTTAAAAAGCACCCCATTCGCCCGGAGAAAACCGGTCTCTACTTAATGTTTTCAAAAGAGAAGGGGGGGAATCTTCAATATTTTTCGGAATATCAAACTCTTTAAGAAAACAAGTAGCGGGGAAGGGACATGGGGAATATATCACATTGACGTGCATGTGGTGCTGTCTGTACAATAGTGGTAAAATGATGTGAGCAGGGGGGATAAACAACGTTCAACAGACTGTCTGGATCTCGGCTGTTCACGGCAACTTGGGCTGCCGCGTGCGGCACCTCAACATGCCGTGCGTGGTACCTGCTCTCCCGTCAGGCTGTTGCAGGCTTTCAACACAATATTTAGACCACTGCTTTCTTTGTGCATGCTTCAGAAAACTCACCAGAAACCTCACGGCAGTCAGATCATCCCAAAAGGCCATTGTCTTCCTCAAAACATGATTTTAAAGTGGTTTTTGACATATTTGATCATTTGGGATGATCTCACAAAGCTTTTAAAAGAACCGGGATATGGCTTGTAGATATGGCCTTACTTTAAAAGCAGCCGAAACGACAAATAGCAGATACAGACAACCACAACAGAGGGAAAGCTCAGATCCAGACATCCTGCTTACAAAAAAAACTAGCATGTGACATGCCGTGCGTTGAGAGTCAGGGTGCCGCGCGTCTGTTCGACAGACCGCGCGGCTTCTCGACCTCAGCACTGTGTTTATTTTATTTTGTGAAAATGAGTCTTTGGTCAGGATCTAACCAAAAAAGGGGGTTAGACCTTCTGACAGAAAAGTCCCCTCAGGACCAGAACAGGGTCTAATCCGAGGAAACTAGTTTGTACCTTTAGTTTCGAGCTTGATCAAGGGTTGTTGGTGCGCGGGTGTGGATGGATCGTCACGGATGTAGATGGAAGAGGTTGAATGAGACAAACGGGGTGTGTGTGTGAGGGAGGATTAAGTGTTTTTGGGGATGAGACTTCGAAAATGATGAAAGATCAACTTCAATGATGAGAAGGGAGTGAGTGAAAGTACTTAAAGAAGATCTTTTGGGAATGACATTCTTTAAAGCTTGGAAATGGAAGTGGAAGTAAGAAAGTGGGTGTAGAGACTTAGAGAGAGAAAGTAGAGTGAGAGAGCCAAGAGAAAGGTAAGGGAGGGACTCAAAAGAAGGGCTAAAAGGGACCCCTTTCGCTTGAGTGGAGGGGTTAATTTATAGGCAAATGGCCAAGGATTTTGAATTCAAATGGTGGAGGTATTTTAAGGCGGGCGGAAGTGCATTTTCGAGCTACCATCACCGTGGCTCACACTGGCGTGGCCGACAGCTTTCTGAGCCAGTCAGCTTATAGCTCAAGGTGCCATGCGGAGGAGTTTGGCTGCGCACGGCCCCTTGAATTCTCAAGGTGCCGTGCGCTCCAATTTGGCTCCGCACGGTGCCTAGGGATGGCAATGGGTCGGATCGAAGCCGGATTTTGCTTACCCCGAACCCGAACTCCGAATGGGTTATCTACCTCCGAACCCGCTCCGATCCCCGACGGAGGATTTTTCAGGCTCCCCAAACCCACTCCTAACGGGTATCGGATTCCCCGAATGGCCCCGAAAATCCGAAAATATCAATTATCATACATGAAAAAACTCAAAGAAGAGCAATAGAGAAAAATACGGTACCAGCCCCACCACAAATACATAATATACTATAATAACTCCATTCACCGATTACCACAAATACATACTACAATAACTCCATTCACCGATTACATTCGGTTAGTGTTTCAACAAAAACATGGCTAAATCAACAAATTAAGCCCATAAACTATGCCCTTGCAGTAGGTAGAAAGTTTCCACCAATTAGTTCTAATAACAAAAATAGAAGTTGCAAGTTCAATCTTCCATCAGCAAAAATTTCCATCAACAATTACAACAAAAATATATAACTACTGGTGCAATAATAGCATGAGTGAAGCATCCTTTTCAAACACCCAAAAAAATCCTTTCCGTGTCTTTCCACCCACAATCTGCAACAAAAATTTGAAATAGAATCATTGCCTATGAAAATAAAAGAAAGGGATGAAGCCAGTAAAAAAAAAGTTCTTAGTTCTTACCCTATCATTCATCAACATTTGTCACCGAGGACACACAATCATGATCATCTGCGTCATCATTGATTGTTCCAAAACCTTGCAACGGCTCACCTTTAAACAAGAAAGCATGGCTAAAAATGTAACTCTTATAACAATCAAAGATGAAAAGAAAATTAAAATTTTATAATTACCTTCATGTTCAAGAGCAGTCAACCAACTTTGTGCACACATTAATGCTTCCAAAGTCTTTGGATGAAGCCTATTGCGATTTGGATTCAGTACTCTACCACTAGTACTAAAGGCAGACTCCGATGCAACAGTAGAAACCGGTATGGCCAATGCATCCTTAGCTATTGCTTGCAAAATGGGGTACTTCAAACCATTAGACTTCCACCACGCCAATATATCAAAGTCTGGATGCCTTGGTAACACTTCCTCTTCCAAATAATTATCTAATTCAGTTTTGACATGTGAAGTTTTAGCTTTCTTTCTACTGGACACAAACTTGTCAAAATCAGAAAGATCATCTCCATCTCCAACACTAGAGACCACCTTGCTTGAAGATTCACCACCACCTTTGTTCAATCTACCTTGGTACTCCGTAAGCAAGTCACAACAAAGTTTTAAGACTGCCTCAATCTTTGATTCCGCCTCAAACCCAAAAATCCTCCTAAAATAGTACTCTATCAAAGTCATCTTGTACCTTGGATCCAACAACGCCGCAACACCCAAAATCCCATGAATATTTTGCCAATACTTGTCATATTTCTCTTCCATTTTCCACGCCATATTTTGCACCACAACATTGTCACAAAAAACCCATTCAGACAATGCTATTTTAATCTCACAAATCTTGGCGAAAAACAAATTGGCAGTTGGATACCTAGTCCCGCTAAACAACTCTGTGACATTATAGAAGACCTTCAATCTCCCACATATTTCTACAGCAAGGTTCCAATCGTTTTCGGTTGGTACAGTTTTGTATTGGGTGTCACGGTGTTTCAAACGAGAGAAAGCATCCTTGCATTCTATAGCGGTTTGGAGCATTAAATAGGTAGAGTTCCACCTTGTGGCACAGTCAAGAGGCAACTTTTTGGTAAAGGGAATGCGCAATTGGTGGATAGTTTCTTCAAATTTTTCGTCCCTCTTTGGTGTTGCAATCCAAAATGCAACACTATCTCTAATTTTCTCAATGGCTTCCTTAATTACCTCTAACCCATCTTTCACAATTAAGTTCAAAATGTGAGCAGCACATCGCACATGGAACAAACTTCCACTCCACCACAAACAATTGGGATCAAATTTTTCCAAGAGAAGGGAAACCATCGCATCATTAGTAGAGCAATTATCAACAGTAATAGTAGAAAGCTTCCTATCAATATTCCAATCCAAAAAAGTATCCATCAAAGCATCACACAACACTTGTGCCGTGTGTGGACATGGCACATAAACAAACCTATATAAAAAAAAATATGACAATTAGCAAATGTAGCAACTAGCAAGGCTATACAAAAACACACAATCAATTAACATTGAATGTGCCAGTATCACCTAGATTAACAAAAACAAATAATTTAGTAATAATCAGTTACCTTAGGATGCGGCTTTGCAAATTCCAAGAATCATCAACAAAGTGCGCCGTGATAACCATGTACCCTCTTTTCTGATTGCTAGCTGTCCACATATCGGTCGTCACAGCAACTCTACCTTGATTTTTCTCTAAAGCTTTCATTGTTTTCACCTTCTCAACATCATAAATTTTGAAAATGTCACTTTTGATGGTGTTGCGAGAAACCATAGTAAATGCAGGTTGAAGGGCTTGTACAAATTTCCTAAACCCAATGTGGTCAACTATGGATAGAGGGTATTCATGCATTATGATCATACAAGCTAGCGCTCTCCTAGCAAAGTTTTGGTAAAAAATGTAAGCTTCAAGTTTCTGTTTCCCCTCTCCCTTCATAAAGTTTGAGGTCAAAACCTTTTGCCTCAAATCAGCCACTTTCCTTCTAGGGCAAACCTTATGGTGATCACCCAAATGGGAAGTTCGATTTTTAGATGCCCCTGCAAGTCTTTTATTACAATAGATACAAACAGCCTTCTCCACTCCATTAACTTTTACCTTATCAAAATTTAGCCACACGGGACTTCTCAAATTAGCTTTCGATATTCTGACTTCACCAGGTAAAAGGGCCACAACGCCATCAATTTCTTCCTCGTGGGTCTCAACAGTTGGCGATGGCGGCGGCAACACGTCATTTGATTCATCAACGCAATCAATCGGAGTAGTACTAGAATCAACTTCCACTGCGAACATATTGTCCTGTGTACCACAATGAAAAGAGATACCAATAAACATTAGAAAACCCAGATTCCCATAACATAAAACGTCACTGTATAAAAATATAAACTTTTCACAAAAACATAATTATAGGCAAATGAGCAACACAACCTCCAATGGAACAAATTTGAACTTTTTTGGTAACTCTAATTTAAACGTCACTGTATAAAAATATGCAACCTCGTGGGTTCCATTGAGTGTTTTAAAACTTTTATACAGTGAGTTGAAAAGTTGTTTTAAAAGTTTATATTAGAGTGAACCCACGGGGTTTAAAACTGTATAAAACTTTAAAAAAAACTTTTTTACTACATCGTGGGTTCCATTGGTAACTCAACCTCGTGGGTTCCATTGAGTTGTTTTACTGCATATTTAAGGTTGGTGCGGGACTACAATCTGGGAATGCTATATAAAATAATCAGTCAATCTAATAGAAAAGTAGAACAAAACATGTGGGCGACCATAATAAAAAAAAAGAACAGAACAAAGCATGTGGGGGACCATAGTAAAAAAGCAGAACAGAACAAAGCATGTGGGGGACCATAAACACGACAAATCTGCAATATATAAACAGAGAAGTGAAAAGAGAAGTGAAAAGAAGTGGATCTGGCTCTCCGACATTTTACTGTTCATTTTAAACCCTTCTAAATATCGATTTCGATCTAGAGAGAGAGAGAGAGAGAGAGAGAGCTAACTGCTGGTGGAGGTCCTGGAGGAAAATCGGTGGTTGGTTGACTGTGAAGAGAGAAAGCCGTGGACTGAAAGTCTGATATGGAGACTACGGAGTAGAAAAGTGGCTATCTGGCTTCTAAACCCCAGCATTTTCATATATATATGCTGGGGTAGACTGTAATATGTGATGGGGTAGACTGTAATATGTTAAAACTTATAGGGTAAAACTGTAAATAAATTATATGTAAATGTTTCGGGTCGGGGTCGGGGTCGGGTTTCGGATCGGATGTACATATAATCGAACCCGAACCCGAACCCGAATTTTTTTTAAAATTTTCCTCCGAAACCGATTCGAAATCCGAATAGTACATCGGAGATCCGCCCCAATCGGATCGGGTACGGGGCGGAGGCAGATCGGATCGGTCCCGAATGCCATCCCTAACGGTGCCTCCTCCTGTGGTCCAGAGTCTTTTGGGCTTTTTATTGGGCTTGGCTGGGCTTGTTGGATTTGTTGGGTTTTTGGTTTTAAAGGAGATCCTTTTTCAAGCTCGCAAAGGTATCGTTTCCTCTATTTCATCATCGGGGTGGACAAAGACTCTCCGAGGTCCAGATTGGGGTGTCTACAGTAGTCCCTCTTTAACGTAACTCGGATACCATTAGTTGGTACGAGTGACGCTTAAAGAATAGGCATCCCAATCCGTTGCTCTAGTGCCTTTGAACAGAGACAAAGCGAATAATGCAAGTAAATAATGATGGTGGTCGCGCTCGGAGAGCTGCCTACGTACCCCTTTGTAGGGATCAGACCAGCGTAGTTCGATTGGGACAGTGCAATGCGAGAAACAAGTCCCGGAGGACAAACTCATGCAAAGAAGTGCTTGCGGTGCTGCGTGTCATTCAAAATTTTGTGAAAGACTTGAGACGAGCCCTCGGGAGGCAAAAATCGAGACGAGCCCTCGGGAGGCGAAAATCGAGACAGGGAGAGACGTTAGGTCCGTTAGACCGTGGCTCGAGAGACGAGGAGACGTTAGGTCCGTTAGACCGTGGCTCGGGAGACGAGGAGACGTTAGGTCCGTTAGACCGTGGCTCGGGAGACGAGGAGACGTTAGGTTCGTTAGACCGTGGCTCGGGAGACAAGGAGACGTTAGGTCCGTTAGACCGTGGCCCGAGAGACGAAAAAGCGAGGCGAGCCCTCGGGAGGCGAAGATCGAATTTTGAATTCTTGAGACGAGCCCTCGGGAAGCGAAAATCGAATTTTGAATTTTTGAGACGAGCCATCGGGAGGCGGAAATCGAGTTTTGAAATTTTGAGACGAGCCTTCGGGAGGCGAAAATTGAATTTTGAATTTTTGAGACGAGCCCTCAGGAGGTGAAAATCGAATTTTGAATTTTTAAGACGAGCACTCGGAAGGCGAAAATCAAGTTTTGAGTTTTTGAGACGAGCTTTCGGGAGGCGAAAATTGAATTTTGAATTTTTGAGACGAGCCCTCGGGAGGCGAAAATCGAATTTTGAATTTTTGAGACGAGCCCTCGGAAGGCGAAAATCGAATTTTGAATTTTTAAGACGAGCTCTCGGGACGCGAAAATCGAATTTTGAATTTCTGAGACGAGCCCTCGGGAGGCGAAAATCGAATTTTGAATTTTTGAGACGAGCCCTCGGGAGGTGAAAATCGAGTTTTGAATTTTTGAGACGAGCCTTCGGGAGGCGAAAATCGAATTTTGAATTTTTTAGACGAGCCCTCGGGAGGCGAAAATTGAATTTTGAATTTTGGACCTGCTGGGGAAAATATGTCGAATCCTTGAACCAGTCACGGTGAGTCCCGGAGGACGAATACCGAGAAAAAGGCGAATGCGGCGAATTCCTGGGGAATTAAATGGCGCCGTAACTGATGCACGACATTTTAAGGGATCTTTACTGCAAAACGGCTGAGAATTGAGTTTTCAAGAGGATTTAGGTGGCTGATTGGATCACCTTTCGAGAAAACATTTAAATCTCCTGGAACCAGGGTGCCGTGCGGGCTAGGTCAGAGGCGCGCGGCACCTCGTTCTTCTAAGCACCCTTTCATTTTCCGAAAACAGTTGACAGGCTTAAGGGGACCATTACTTTGGGCGTGCCCCATCGTTGGCTGGGGCGTCTTTATAAGAATGGTGGTGCCTCATTTCATGCACCACCAACAAAATCTCAAAAGTCTCCCTGCATTCTTCTTTTCTTTCTAAAAAAAAGTTTGTTCTCGAAGTCTACGGATGGCGAATAGCGATTTAGGGGCCCGGGTCGAATCTCTAGAAGCCGAGATGTCTTTCTACCGTCGGGAGATTGAAGCACTTAACCGGCAAATCGAGAGGCTCATCGGGACGATTCGTACTCTCCGTCGCGCGGTGTCCAACTTGCAAGGCTTTGCCTTTGACCAACTGGACGACAAGAACGACCTTGACTCCGTACTCGGGCGCGAGTCGGATGACACGGCGGAAGACTCCGAGGGCAACCCCAACGGGTCGGATGATCGTTCGGACGGGGCGAATGACGCCTCGGACGACTGGAGCGCTTGAGGCAGGGGCTGGAGAAGAAGAAGGAGGAAGGAAGGAAGAGGAAAGAAGAAGGAAAAAGGCAGTAGGCCCTGTTTTATTTTATTTTTGTTGTTTTTCTCTTCTTTTTTTTTTAAAATGTAATGACAAAACCCGGGGGTTATCCCGGGTGTTATTGAATGAAAAGTCCCTTTTCCTTCTTCTATTCAGACCTTCTCTTCTCGAACAAACTCGAATTGTGTGTAGATTCCCACAAACTGACTCCAAAAAGTAGAACAGTCGATACAATTCAGCATGTCGTGCGAAGCCAATTTAGGGACGCGCGGTATCGTAAACTGGAGGCACTGCATGTTCGTTCAGGGTGCCGTGCGGCTTGGCTGGCTGCAAACCCGGTCCGACGCTGGTTTCCGAGTGAACCGATTCGGGGAATATATATATATATATATATATACGCGGGGTGTACACAGTACACCCCACACGTTCGAAATTTCCCTTTCTCTCTCTCTCGATCACTTCTCTCTCTCTCACGGCTATATCTCTGTCTCTCTCTCTCTTGATCATCTCTCCCTCTCCCTCGTATCTCTCTCTCTCGCTGCTGCTGCTCTCTCTCTCTCTCGCTGCTGCTCTCTCTCTCCCTTTCTCATATAGTACGATCATGGAACCCAAAGACGATATGCCATCCTGGGTCGAGGTTACACCATCCTCCGTCCTTAGGGACGTCGATAGTCGAGAGGCCAGGAGACCTCTGCGGCCGACATTGGCCGAGGGCGGCCGAAGCTGCCGCGATGGTCGATAGTGGTGGTGGCGACGGTGGCGATGTGGTCTTTGGCGGAATGCGGTCGAGGCGGAGACTCGGGTGCGATGGAGTCGGCGACGCCGAGGTTTCGGGCCGGTCGGGGGTGCCAGCGTGGAAGAGAGGACCTCGGAGGGTCACGGTGGTGGTAGCTTAGACCAGGTGGCAGGAGACAGAGGCCTCTCCCGTGAGAGAGCCTCGGACCGACTGGGGGAAGGCCCCCGTCGTCGAGACGAGCCGGTGGTGGAGCCAATGGTGGAGCCGGTGGTGGAGGACACACCGCCCATATTCGTGGGTAGTGGCGCAGGCAGGGTCGTCGCGCCCCATAGGCACGGGCGATTTGCGACGGCGTCCATAGAGGACGTCTTGGAGTTAGTGCAGGTTTCTGGGTTGGCGGGCGCTTTACTTGCGGCCAGCGGCGGATTCTGAGCCGGGCTTGGGGCTGGGGAGATAGAGAGCCGGAGGCTGAGGAGAGGCGAGCTGAGGAGGCCGGGGTGATGGCTCCTCGCGTCACCGTGGTGTCTGAGGCGACCCTAGCATTGCAGAGGCGAGGGCTTTACGACGATGCGACCTACGTCCCTTTTCAGCACGTGGTGGTGCCTTCACTTTTCGACCCTTACACTCCAAGGAGGCCGACTTACGACGAGGCTCTGGTCTTGAGGGACCCTCAGCAGCACATTTCTTTGCGCCGAGACGAGGTATACTTTAAATATCTGCATTTCAAATTCCAATGCATCGTATTTCATTTCATTGCATCTGAGTATACCATTGTATTGCATGTCATGCCTATTTACTGAAACTTGTCGATTTGTTGTAACAGGCGATCTCACTCTCGTGCTACGGAGGTTCGGCGGGTGTGCCGACATTCTGGGAGAGGTTGCCTAAGGCTGCGTGGGAGATAGTGAGGCAGGCAGACTTCGGGGAGTTTGTAGGGGTGTTGGCGAGGGGCGTGTGCAACGACCGCCCGGTGGTGAGGGCTTTGGCTGAGAGGTGGTGGGATACGATGAACACCCTCCACTTCTACTTCGGTGAGCTGACCGTGACGCCGTTGGACTTTGCGGCGATCATTGGTCTCAGGGTCGGAGGTGACCCTATTCCTTTTGACGCTGCCACGGGGAGGCAGGCGGCGTTCAATGCGATCTTTGGGGTGCAGTGAGGCGAGGGAGATGACGCGAAGTATGCCCAGCTTCTCAGGTTTTGGATAGAGAGGCTCCCGACTGACAGGGCGGAAGAGGAGCAGATGGCGAGGTGCTTTCTGCTATACTTACTTAGTGCGTCCCTGTTTCCCAACAGGCGCAACCGAGTATACCTTTCGCTTCTCCCAACCTTGAGGGACGTCGGGGAGATTGCCCGCTTCGACTGGGGAGGTGTAGCACTGGGGACGTGCTATGCCTTCATGGGCTCTCTTCCCGCGGGGCAGGAGTGAGCTTTGGAGGCTACTGGAGGGTCTGAGAGGTATATTTCTCTCCCTTTCTCATGAATAGTTAGCTTTCCATTTGTATTCATTAAATGTATATCTTGTGCTAACTTTCGATGCCTTGAATTGCAGCTTTGGACATATGAGGTGATAGGGATGTACCCTCCCGAGACCACGTGTCCCGACGACACGATACTCCCCCGAGCCCTACGCTGGTCGACAGAGTACAAGGGCGTGAAGAGGGGAAGAGGCAAGCTGGATGTCTTTCGCCTTTATCTGGACGAGCTGCGTCCTGATCAGGTACTAAGGCATTTTCATACTTATTTCCTACTTATTTCCATTCAAACGGCATCTTGATATTGTTTATCTTTGATGACAGGTTCGCTGGCGGGTGTGGGACTGCTTCGAGATCCCCTACGTTGCACAGAGTAGGGAGGTTGCCAGGGGGAGAGTGCTTCTCGAGTCCCCTTACGGCTGGCAGTGGTACTTGGGTGACCGAGTGTCACGCTAGTCGTTGAGGCTGGGCGCCCTCGAGTCCACTGGGCGCTTCTACTCTAGTGCGGAAGGAGACCGGCACACGGAGGAGATCGAGCGATTCACAATTTGGACCTCGAGTTGGGGCCGTTCTTTGAGGCGAGTGTTGGCCTTCTTGCGATTCGCGAATCTTGTTCTCGAGTACTTGATGGCGAAGTCTGAGTGCGTCGCTTGGGAGGTAGCACGAGGCGTGCAGAGCGGCTGGAAGAAGGAGGGGAAGGAAGAGAGACAGAGGCGACGGAGTCAGCGGAGGAGACGGGGGCCGCGGCGACAGAGGTCGCAGTGAGGGCGTGGCCCAAGCGGCACTAGCTTCCCTGCCCTCTCTTGGACAGTAGATGTGACGACTCCCCAGGGAGCTCCGGGCCTGGTTGTAGTGCCACGCCCTGCAGTGGAGGCTCCAGAGTTTCTTGATCAGGTATAACATGGTTTCCTTCCTTCGCACATTCGCTCTTTTCACATGTTCTGATCGATTTCCTTCATTGCAGGCTCCTCCAGGGTACGTGAAGGAGATGGCAGAGGCCATGATGGGCCTGGAGCAGCTGGTGAGGCAGTACGCCATGGGCCACCCTCCGGAGGTGTTGCCTCGCGTTGGTGGGTCGATGGTATACTCTCGAACTTTAGTCATTTGCTTTACTTATATCGTTTATATCATGATTATAATGCAAATATCACATGAATTTTATACCATTGCAGGCTAGAGGAGGGGCTTCGCGAGGGTTGCGGCGGAAGTTTGTCCACCCGATTGTACGACAGGTCTCCTCTGCTGGCTCACGGGAGGAGCCGGCATCGAAGAGGACACGATGCTCTGTTGGGACCGAGGACGAGCCTATTGACGTCTCTGAGGACGATACTCCCGAGCCTACAGACGTTGACCTGGAGGTCACTTCAGGAGATACTGTGCCTAGAGCGACCGGCACTCAGGCGGCGAGCAGCTCTCTGGCGGTCGAGGAGGTCTCTGAGGAGGAGAGCGAGGACGAGGACGAGGATGATGAGAGTTGAGCTCCTCTTTTGTTTTATGCTTTTGAACTGCGTGCACGTATAATAGGCGCCTGTTTGCCCTCGGTAGATAGGACTTCGATCATTGGGCCATTATGCCCTTTTCTGTACTCTGACTCATAGATGCCTTTGGATTTATATACAGAGATCTTGTACTTTCATTGTTTATGCCATTCAATTCTCTTCGGTTTGTGCGAAGAAAACTGAATAGCCAAAACATTGACCAGGTAATGCAACCAGTCGTTGACCAATGAGATTGAGTTGAACGTGAGTTTAAGGATGAGTGACATACTAATAATCAAAGCATATTGACAATGGAATAGAAACCAAAGAAAGCAATTAGATAAATCCTTGCGAGATTGGCTCGGTACACGAGAATTTACATTGAAACTTTCGCATCCAACCTAGAACACGGTCATGGGCCAATGATGACCTTTATGTTTCGACATGAGGCTTGAAAACTCAACCTTGCTCTAGAAATATAGGAAAATGTTGACTCCAACATGTGACATTCTCGAATTTTGACTTTGGAAACGAACCGGAACTTGGACTAAGTCACTTTTGACCATTACGACCTGTAGGACTTGAAAGAACGACTTGGAATGATTCGAAACAGATTTCGACTCCTTGACATGGCCTAAGAAACAGATTTTATCGAGTTTTCGTGTTGTTTCGAAACGAAACATCCCTGAAGTCCCAAATACCCGCTAGAGTGTGTTTAGGTGTCAATCGGTGCTTCGTAAGGCCTCACTTCCATCTTGATGTGTTGCTGCCAAAAACTGCAGAAATACAGAGTCAAGGTACCGTGTGGATGAATCAAGATGCCGCGCGGGTTAGCATCTGTCACACGGTACCTCAATCACACCGCCGTGGGGTTTCTCTGGGTTCAACCTGCCGTGCGACCCATCAAGGTGCCGTGCGAGGCACCTTTCCTGACAGATTTTAGTTTTCGCTGTTTTCCAAGGCCGATTGCTCGGGGGTTGAGGTTTGACCCATGCAATAGCATTTCTGAACTAGTGCATGTCTGTTTTGACCCTTTTAGGACTTGACCAAGCTTTTCCCTATGTTGGACTCATGGAAAACTTGCTTTTTTGAAACCCGAGGCTCTTCGAAAGTTGAAGTTGTCTTCTCCACCTCTCCTATAAATTCAAGCTCTCTCATTCTATGTCATCCACACCTCATCCAACTCTTGTCTTCTTTCTTTGCTCCTTGAAATGGCTCTTTCTCTCACCGGCTTGCTCCGTCCATGGTTGGCTTCTATGGAAGGTGTCGATTGGCTCGACTTTCGAGCTCACGATCTCTACTCCATGAGATACCTCCGCAACATTCGCCTTCGTCCCGAGCTTTTGAGGGCAACCGTGAGTTTTAGGGATCCGGAGGTCCATGTCTTCCGTTTCGGCGAGCAGGAGCTTTGTCCCACTATCGAGGAGTTCCGTGCATACCTCGGGGGTTTTGGCTCGGGGGAGGTAATTGTTCCCCCCGTGCGTGAGAGTGCTTACAAAGTCTTGGTCGTGGCCCTTGGATTAAGTAATGGCGCTGCTCGCTACTTGGTCAGGAATGACCATCTCAATGTCATGCGTCTTATCGAGCTGTTTTCTCCACCTGTCGACCTTGGAGACATGACTTATCAGACTCGACGCATGACCGCCCTCTGTATGTGCTTGCTTGCGGCCTACCTCTTGGTCCCTTTCGTTGGTCATGCTAGCTCGGCATTGGTTAACGTCGCCGCTCAGGTTGAGGCCCGAAAAGATGTGATTCCGACGATTTCGGCTGAGACATTGATTGGTTTGGATAAGGTTTGTTTTGAAGAGACCGAGACTTTCGGGGGCAGTCCCCTCCTCCTACAGGTTGGCTTCTCACTCGGCTCTCCTTTTTCTGGTTTTTCCCACGTTCTCATTTTACCTCAACACTCGGCTGGGCTTTCTATGGTTTCTTACTTGTTTTCTCTCTCTTTTTCGTAGATTTGGCTTTGCGACAAAGTGAATGTGCTGACCATCCCTCCTGGCAACTGGTCGTATGAGGCGAGGTTACTCTCTCAGCGATGTTTCGAGTTTGTTGACAGGAGCAGGGCTGAGTGGGTTGACTTTTTCAGGCGCCGGCGAGCTGAGACCATTTCTTGGAGGTGCCGCTGGTTGGATCTCCCGCCCATGACGGTGCACTACATGGGCCCCTAGTGGGTCGTTCTTGCTGGTTTGGAAGCCTTCACCTTCTACATCCCTTATCGCATCCAGCGTCAACTCGGCTTGAGGCAGGAGGCCCCCGCAGAGGTTCTTGTGGACGTAGTGATGCCTCTCTTCAACCATTCAGTTCTTTGCCATTACCAACGCTTCTGGAGGACGCGCGAGGTGATCGATGCACATCCTTACCCTTCTGTGGCGATGTGTGGGAGCTATCGTAGGTGGCTCAGGAGGGACATTGCTGCAAGGGCCGGAGCTCAAGGAAACTGACTCGACCTTACTATCCCGACCGTTGAATAAACTGAGGACCCTTCATTATCATGCCGTGCTTCTTTTGTTTTTGAAAACTTTGCTCAACCTTATGTAGTAGAAGTAATTGTGTTAATAAAACGAGTTTTGGAGGGTTTCTCCTTTCTTGACTTTGTTCTTTGAGCCTTCTCAACCTGGATTTTTATTTTGATAGATTATGACCGGGTCTCGGTGTGAGACTGCCTACGTATCCTCCTAGCGAAGGAATCAGGTCATGACGTAGTTCAGGGTAGGGTTCGCTCTGGTTTTAACACTCTCCTTTTGCGCTCTAACTTTTGCCTAGAACCGCCCTTTCGGGCTTTCGGTCTAGCGAGCTCATTTATTGTATGCCTTAACTTTTGCCTAGGATGCCCTGACGGGTTTTCATCCTAGTAGG
Organism: Rhododendron molle; assembly: GCA_025413875.1. Lineage (NCBI taxonomy): Eukaryota > Viridiplantae > Streptophyta > Magnoliopsida > Ericales > Ericaceae > Rhododendron > Rhododendron molle. The sequence goes on along the minus strand of CM046395.1, from coordinate 13,056,203 downwards.
CTTTTGCTCTAATTTTTGCCTGGGACTGCCCGCCCTTGCGGTTTTCAGCCCAGCGAGCTTCTCTCAGGGGTAGTAGCGCTTGAGTTGATCCAAATTAACCAAAGTTGAGAATTCATTTCCGTCCAGGTCAATGAGCTGCGCAGCTCCTGTCGATAGAATAGTTTTGATGATGTATGGTCCAGACCACTTTGGCCGAAACTTTCCTCGTGGGTCATAAACCGGAGCCTGAATTTCCTTCAAAACCATATCACCTTCCGCCAAGTCCCTGGGTTTCACTTTCTTGTTAAATGCCCGTGCGATCCTTCGTTGATACCCTTGAATGTGGTAAAGAGCCCTTAACCGACGTTCATCGAATAACATAAGTTCTTCGAATCGATTGCTCAACCATTTTGCCTCTTGAACTTCACATTCAATCATAATTCGAAGAGATGGGACTTCCAATTCAATGGGAAGTACTGCTTCCATCCCGTAAACCAGGGAGTAAGGAGTTGCTCCCGTCGGTGTTCTTACAGATGTGCGGTACCCCCACAAGGCTAGGGGTAGCTGTTCGTGCCAGTCCCTTGCAGATCAAATGGTCTTTTCCAGAATGGCCTTGATTGTTTTGTTAGCTGCTTCCACAGCACCATTGGTTTGCGGCCGGTAAGTTGTTGACTTGTGCACTTGAATTTGGAACTCATCCAATACCTCTCGAGCTCTCCCTTTGAAATGAACCCATTATCGGATACGAAAGCTTGAGGGACGCCATACCGATAAATGACATGCTGCTTAATGAAGTGTGCAACTTGAACTGCAGTTAGAGTGGTGTAGGAGGCAGCTTCTACCCATTTCGTGAAATAATCGATAGCTACTACGATGAACTTGTGGCCGTTGGAAGCTGCCGGCACGATTCTTCCGATGACGTCAATCCCCCACGTTGAGAAAGGCCATGGCGAGGTTATTTGCTGTAGTTCGTGCGGTGGAACATGCGTAAGATTGGCATGAATCTGGCATTTTTGGCACCTCCGCACGTACTCTACACATTCTGTTTCCATGGTGCTCCAGAAATATCCCTGTCTGAGAATCTTCTTGGCGAGCATTATGCCATTCATGTGGGGACCACATACACCTTCGTGAACTTCTTCCATCACCCTTTTTGCATCTTCTCCATGGACGCAGAGCTTGTGCGTGCCACAGTGCGATCTCCGGTATAGGTTTCCTCCGCAGATGATGTATTGAGCAGCCATCCTTTGGAGAGTGATCCTGTCCTTTTTGCTTGCTTTCACGGGGTATTCTTCTCTTTCCACATATCTCCAGCTGTCATAATACCATGGATGACCATCATCGGGCTCGTCAATTGTCATGACGTGCTGGTGTACTGGTGTATCCCTTTGTTCAATCACAATTGGCCTTAGCTTTACGCCAATGGGGATTTCGACCATTGATGCCAATGTTGCCAAAGCATCTGCAAATTGATTTTTGAGCCTCGGTACGTGAGTGAACGCCACCTTGCTAAAGTGGGGGATAAGATCTTCGAGATCCTGATGATACGGCTTCAGCTTTTCTTCCCTAACCTTCCAGTCACCATTCGCCTGGGACACAACTAAATTTGAATATCCCACGACCTCCAGTTTTTCTATACCGATCTCGATGGCTGCTTCCATGCCCACAATGCAAGCTTCATATTCCGCCTGATTATTGGTGACCTCAAAGTTGAGTTTAAATGCCAACGGGATGTGCGACCCGTCGGGTGATATTAGCAACACACCGATTTCGAACCCCTTCTGATTGGCTGCTCCATCAAAATACAACTGCCAAACATCCTCGGCCGTCGTCATTATGTCTTCGTCAGGGAAATTGAATTCGGCATCTTCTCCACCCTCGACTGGGCAATCGGCCAGAAATTCTGCGACGGCTCTTCCTTTTACTGACTTTCGGGTGACATATTTTAATTCAAATTCGGCTAGCATTAGCAACCATCGCGCCATTCTGCCTGTGAGAGCCGGTTTTTCGAACATATACTTTAGAGGATCGATCCGAGATATCAGCTTTACCGGGTAAGCTAGCATATAGTGCCTCAACTTCTTGGAAGCCCATACGAGTGCCCAACACGTCTTTTTTAGAGGAGTGTAACGCTCTTCAGGTCCAACCATCTTTTTGCTGAGGTAGTAAACAGCTCTTTCAACCCCATCATCTCCTTCCTGTGCTAACATGCACCGCATTGAAGACGGGGTGACCGACAGGTATAGGATCAAAGGTTTTCCTGTTACGGGCGGTGTTAGTACGGGTGGCCTGTGCAGATAGGTCTTGATAGCTTCGAAAGCTTTCTGGCATCTATCATCCCAAGTGAATGGTACTCCTTTCTTGAGTAGGCGGAATAAGGGTTCGCAGGTCGAAGTCAACTTTGCAATGAACCTGCTGATGAACTGTACTTTTCCAAGGAAACTTCTTACATCCTTCTCAGATCGCGGCGGCTCCATTTCTAGGATGGCTTTGATCTCTGATGGATCGACTTCGATACCTCGGGTAGTAATCATGAACCCAAGCATCTTCCCTGCAGTGACTCCAAATGTGCATTTGGCCGGATTAAGGCGCATCTTGTACTTCCTGATCCTTTCGAAGAACTTTCGAAGTGCGGGGAGATGTCCCTCTCGTTCTTTGGCCTTGACGATCATGTCATCAATGTAGACTTCTACCTCTTTGTGAATCATGTCGTGTAACAGCGCCGTAGCGGCTCTCTGGTAAGTAGACCCTGCGTTTTTCAGTCCAAAAGGCATAATTCGGTAACAATACGTCCCCCATTCAGTGACAAATGTGGTCTTTTTCCGATCTTTTGGAGACATGAGGATTTGGTTATATCCCGAAAAACCGTCCATAAAAGAGAGTAAAGCATGGCCGGCGGTGTTGTCAACCAGCACATCGACGTGTGGTAACGGGAAGTCATCTTTAGGGCTAGCTTTGTTGAGGTCCCGAAAATCAACACAGACTCTTATCTTGCCATCCTTCTTCGGCACAGGGACGATGTTTGCGACCCATTGCGGATATTCGGTTACCATCAGGAATCCGGCGTTGATCTGTTTAGTGACTTCTTCCTTTATCTTAAGCACCCAGTCAGGCCTCATGCGTCTCAGTTTCTGTTTTACTGGTTTTGTACCGGGATAAAGGGGAATCCGATGTTCCACGATTTCTGGATCTATTCCGGGCATATCCGCATGCGACCAGGCAAACATGTCTTCGAACTCTTTGAGTAAGTTTACGAGGGCTTCGCGTTCTTCGGCGGACAGCGTGGAAACGATTTGGATTATTCGAGGAGTCTCTCCATCTCTCAGATTTATTAAAATAATTTCTTCTTTTACAGGTTGAGCGTGCCTCTCATCTTCCCTTTTGATCAGGGATCTAATTTCTTTGGGGATGTCCCCATCGAAACCAATCTCTTCACCATCAAGGTCGACGCAGTTTATTTCAAAGTCGGGGAAGTAAGCAGAATCAGATTCATTCATTTCATTATTAACGGGGGCCTCGGGGGCACCATACACACGGGTAGACTCGAATTCGAAATACAGACTCTGAGAGTTTGGGCCGAGAGGCACCAACTCAGACTTGACAGATTCAGAAGACTCAGAAGACATGACAGACTCAGACTCGGACTCAGACTCGGATCCACAATGAGTTGCATTTGGCATGAAGGTCCAGTTCTTGTACTCTCCAGCAGCATCCATGATGAGTGAAGTTGGGTCTCCGAGAGTATCCTATCCTGTCATCAGCACTTCTGCTCCCACAACTGTACCCATTGGCTCGTCTTCCTTGAACACAGTCGCGAGACTACCCAGGGCGAAAACCTCAATCTAGTCAGCCGGTTCCTTCTGCCCTTTCACCATTTCAGTTTCTTCGTCGCTTTTCGGCCAAATATCGTTCGCAAATATCTCAAATCCCGGCAAAAAGGTGTTGGTTTCTTTGTCCCAGAACGGTTCTGGCTGGCCTTGGTAAACCTGTTTTGCTTTTTCCCTAACGAAGTAATCTTCTAGCCTATTTCATTTTTTCATCTTGCTGTCACTTGAAGGTGAATATCCCAGGCCAGTAGTGCGCATCAAAGTGACCTGAGCTTCAAATTTCGCGGGGCCTTGAAGATTCTTTCCCAGTTCTAACCCCAGCATGTAGGACATCTTCTTCATTATCTTGATAGCGATATTGCTGACAACAAAGTCGTCGTCAATTCTGACCGAATAGACAGACCGGGAGGTATCCAGAGAGAAGCCTCCCAGAGCGATGTCTTTTTCCCCGTGTTGAATTTCCAAGAGCGGGGCATTGTCTTCCACAGGGGCATGGATTCCAGAGTCCCCGTGGATAGTGAGCATTCCTGTTTCTAGTCCCAACCGAATCTTCTGATGGAGCGTAGAGAGCACAGCCATGATATCCGGTCGGTGCAGCCAAGGTCTTCCTAGTAGCAAATTAAAAGAGGCGGGGATGTTTACCACGTGAAACTCTACCTCCGTCTGGTACGGTCCGAAGGTTATGGGAATCATGAGAGTCCCCACTACATCTCTCCGAGTGTTGTCGTAAGCTCGGACTTTGACTTCTGATGGGGAGAAGTCCTTATTTTTGTACCCCAAGCAGTAGGCGACGCGGAGTGGGCAGACATTAATTGCCGAACCGTTGTCAACCAGGATTACCGGAACTGATTTGCCATGGCATTTTAGAGTGATGTGTAACGGCCGATTGTGGTCAGTTCCCTCGGCAGGTAAGTCCCGATCAGTAAAGGTGATAGCATGTTTGACAGGTATGGTTTTGATCAATGCCACGAGCTCATCGGGGGTTATGGCGGAAGGAACCTTTAGTTGAGAGAGTGCTTGGATGAGACCTTCACGATGGCGTGTGGAATGAACCAGCACATCCTAGACAGACATCTTGGCATTGATTTGCTCAAGTTGGCGCTTGATCATCCCTTCGGGGTCCTTTTTAGGTCGGGAAGGCTCTTTGGCCGGTGGGTCAAAGGGTCGAAAGGTGTTTTTGACTGGGGTGGTAAAGGGATCAGAGGGTCCTGAGGCTGCAGGGTTGGAAGATTCTCCGACTTGAAGATTCGAAGGTTGGTAAACACGGTCGCTTCTGGTTAAATGATCAATCTGGCGATACTTTGATTCCTCACTCCATAGGTCGGCCAGGGCTTTGCGCTTGTTTCCGATAGTTGTATCTTGCAGATTAGTGGCTAGATCAGCAATGACTAGGTCATCCCACAGATCCTCAGATGTCCAACTTTCAGCCTCCATTACTGTCTTATTGACGGTCCATTCTTCGCTCCCCACCTTTATGTTGACTACCTCGGTGTTAGCCCACAGGTTTGTTTCGGCCCCTGGATCATCTTCCCACAAGTTCATCATGGCGATGTCGGCGTCCTTTGGAAAAGTAGCAGAAGGTTCGGATTCAGTCCCGTCGACAAGGTAGTCCATCGGGTCGCACTCGTTACTGGCGACCTCTTCTTTGATTCCAGGGAGATTCGGGTACGGGGTGAGGTCCACATTGCCGTACAGATTATTGATGACAAAATCGTTAAAGTGAGAGAAATTCGAGTGAAGAGGGGCAAGTTCTGGCCAGTTGTAGGTCATCATCTCAGACGGATATCCAGGCTGGTGTTCTTCACCGAACAGCGCTGGCAGGGTGAAAGTATCCAAAGGGTCATTCCAGGCCATGAGCTGGTACTCGTCTGGGGTTAAATCCCATTCCCATTCAGGTACATCTTGAAAAACTTGGTATTCTTCTCCTTGATTTTCAAACAGTGCATACAAAGAGAACCCGTTAAGAGGATCTGCCTGGATGTTCTGCCAGTCAACCTCCCATCCAGCTTCGAATAAGGGTTCGTCGTTCCTTTGGAAGTTGGCAGCCTCAAATTCTTTCCAGTCAGCAATTAACTCTCCCCACGTGTCTTCCCATTCCCATATGGAACGGAAGGCAGTTTCTCCGAGAATTTCACCAGCAGGGATTGGTTCGGTATCAGGAGTAATGAATAGGGTAGGGTCAAATTCTGGGATGCTCTGATCCTCGGCTAAGGTGATTTGGTTGATACAGAAGGGGGACATTATGCTGTGGTTGGGGGTTTGTAACAATGTTTGGTTTATCTGAGGGAGGAGCATCAACAATTTTGTTATCTATGAGATTTTGAATTTCATGGCGGAGACGGATGCAGTTATCGGTGGTATGGCCAGGCATTTGGTGGAAGTCACAGTAGACATTTTGGTTGAGGTTCGGTGGAATGGTTTGTGGCGGCGGAAGAGGTTTCAACACTCCAATTTCTCTAAGTTTCTTAAGAAGAGTGGATCTGGGAGTGCTGAATTGGGTGAAGGTTCGATTCTGGGATTTTGGTTTTTCGGAAATCTGGTTGACTTCCATAGGTTTGGTGGACGAGGTTCCTGCTTGGTTAGTATTCCCGAAGAGAACGTTACTGTTTCCTGAATATGCTCTTTTGGATTTTGACCCCGACCCTGACTCTTTCTTTTCCAAAGTTCCATCTCGCAAAGCCTCTTCTACGGCCAGTCCAGAATCATAAAAGGTTTCGAAATTTGGGGCAGCCTGGGAAAGAACCATGTAAGGAGCAAAAGAGCTTGGCAGGTTCTTGGTTATTATCCGTATCTGCTCTTTCAGATCAGGCTTATTCTGCATTTGGGCAGCCTTGGCCCTCCAACGTTTGACAAAGTCAGCAAAGTTTTCCTTTTCACTCATCTTAGTGCTTTCCAACTCCCTCGTGGTCATTTTTAGGTCAATATTGAAGTCGTATTGGGCCACGAAAGCTGTCCCAATGTCTTCCCAAGTCCTTTTCTTGGATGGCTCGAGAGAGAGGAACCATTGTAGAGCTGGCCCAGATAGGGATTCGTGGAACAATTGGGCCATAGCTTCCTTTTCGATGCCACACATGGTGAGGGAGCCAACATATCCTTGAAGATGGGCCCTCGAATCGCCGGTACCATCGAACTTTGCGAAGTCCACACCTTTGAATTTTTCTGGCAACTTGGCCTTAGGGAAAAGGCACAGCTTGTTCATGTCAATTTCTCCTTTTCCAAGTCGCTTAGTCTCCTGGACTGACTCCTCCAATTCGCCAATCTTAGCCATGAGGGCAGCCAAGTTGGGATCAGCTGCTCATATTTCTTCTTCGGGTTCAGGCCGCCTAGCCAGAAGCTTATCACTGATTTCCTGCATACTTTCCATCATCATGTTCATGTCGTTTTTCATGGAGACCACGGTAGCCTTGAGTTGCGCATCGACACTAGCAAGGGACTGCTTAAACTGAATGTCCATGTTTGCCATGTTCTGCCTGAGCTCTTCTATCCCGTCTCCTTGGTCAGCCATGGGTAAAGGGTTTTCGGGCAGGATTAAGACTATGGGTTCTTCTATTATGGTCTCTTCTAACAACTGTTGCTCTTCTTGATCGACTTGGACTTCAAACAGTGGGGTTCCTTCAGGGTGTCTACACGGACTAGTCTTCGGGACAGACGAAACCAATTGGGTACAGCTTCCTTCTTTCGCAGGCGATCAATGTTGGCAGTACTGGCAACAAGTCAAAAGGGAGCGACTCATAATCGATCCAAATGCTCGTCCTACTTCTACCCATCTCCTAGAAACAAGGCCTAGGACCTACCGTGGCTTGAATCTCACTTAAGATGTTTGTACAGAAGATTTCCGGTAGTCCGGGTAGGTGCCGTCAGGCAGGTTAAATTCCGAACGGGTCGGAACTAGAGCCAATCTCCTTATTGTGACCATCCGAGACAGAGCAATATGACCACCGGAATCCTGATACGCACGCGCTCAATGCTAGACCCAAACCAAGGGAGCCGTTCGGGCACGGCAAACACCGGAGGTATCACAAACTCCATGGATTTAAGGTCTCCTAGACCAACTGGAGGGTCCTAAAGGATTCTAAGGGAGCCTAATCCTCTAGCCCGCAAAATGCAATGATTCATGAATGATGGGTGTACAGAAATAAAATGCACATAAATAGGATATAACACATAAGTCCTAACCATGGGTTCCTGTCTTAGTTGGGATGGTTCTATGGCTATGTACAAGTGCAAAGGCTGGTTTTGGTCTCAGAAGGGTTCCCCGGACTAGAGCCAAGATGTACTACCCCATGTCAAGTGTATTGCAAGACAATGGTAGAACAGCACGATGGCTCATCATAGTCGAGGGTTGCTAGGCATTTTGGGAGAACTTGTCACCGGTAAACCGAGCAAGGTAACCAAAATACGCTAGCGAGGCTTGTGGAGTGCAAAGTGTACAGGATAAAACAGCTTAATCTTCCGAAAGATATTTGAAAAATCCCCCCTTTGAAAACACCTTTCAAGCTTGGCCCTCTTGATCATCCAATATTTTTGAGCATTATTTTTTTTTTTTTAAAAAATTGGATGAAGTAAAGGTCCCCAGCAGAGTCGTCACTGTGGGCTCCCGGGGCCCGGAAAAAGGAGCGCCAACTCGAAGAGTCGCCACCCGGATTTTTGAAATGGATCATCCGAGAAACCGAAGAGTCGTTTGGAAAAGGCTTTTGGTCTAGCGAAAACGTTGAGATGTTGGGTTTGGGAGCCACGTTACGAATGGGGAAGGTTTTTCGTTAAAAAACACCCCATTCGCCCGGAGAAAACCGGTCTCTACTTAATATTTTCAAAAGAGAAGGGGGGGAATCTTCAATATTTTTCGGAATATCAAACTCTTTAAGAAAACAAGTAGCGGGGAAGGGACATGGGGAATATATCACATTGACGTGCATGTGGTGCTGTCTGTACAATAGTGGTAAAATGATGTGAGCAGGGGGGATAAACAACGTTCAACGGTATGCGGATCTCAACCATGTTGTGCACGGCACCTTGAGCTGCCGCGTGCGGCACCTCAACATGTCGTGCGTGGTACCTGCTCTCCCGTCAGGCTGTTGCAGACTTTCAACACATTATTTAGACCACTGCTTTCTTTGTGCATGCTTCAGAAAACTCACCAAAAACCTCACGGCAGTCAGATCATCCCAAAAGGCCATTGTCTTCCTCAAAACATGATTTTAAAGTGGTTTTTGACATATTTGATCATTTGGGATGATCTCACAAAGCTTTTAAAGGAACCGGGATATGGCTTGTAGATATGTCCTTACTTTAAAAGCAGCCGAAACGACAAACAGTAGATACAGACAACCACAACAGAGGGAAAGCTCAGATCCAGACAGCCTGCTTACAAAAAAAACTAGCATGTGACATGCCGTGCACTGAGAGTCAGGGTGCCGCACATCTGTTCAACAGACCGCGCGGCTTCTCGACCTCAGCACTGTGTTTATTTTATTTTGTGAAAATGAGTCTTTGGTCAGGATCTAACCAAAAAAGGGGGTTAGACCTTCTGACAGAAAAGTCCCCTCAGGACCAGAACAGGGTCTAGTCCGAGGAAACTAGTTTGTACCTTTAGTTTCGAGCTTGATCAAGGGTTGTTGGTGCGCGGGTGTGGATGGATCGTCACGGATGTAGATGGAAGAGGTTGAATGAGACAAAAGGGGTGTGTGTGTGAGGGAGGATTAAGTGTTTTTGGGGATGAGACTTCGAAGTTGATGAAAGATCAACTTCAATGATGAGAAGGGAGTGAGTGAAAGTACTTAAAGAAGGTCTTTTGGGAATGAAATTCTTTAAAGCTTGGAAATGGAAGTGGAAGTAAGAAAATGGGTGTAGAGACTTAGAGAGAGAAAGTAGAGTGAGAGAGCCAAGAGAAAGGTAAGGGAGGGACTCAAAAGAAGGGCTAAAAGGGACCCCTTTCCCTTGAGTGGAGGGGTTAATTTATAGGCAAATGGCCAAGGATTTTGAATTCAAATGGTGAAGGTATTTTCTGGGCGGGCCAGAAGTGCATTTTCGGCTGAGCCAGTCATCAGTTGTGGCTCACACTGGCGTGGCCGACAGCTTTCTGAGCCAGTCAGCTTTTAGCTCAAGGTGCCGTGCGGAGGAGTTTGGCTGCGCACGGCCCCTTGAATTCTCAAGGTGCCGTGCGCTCCAATTTGGCTCTGCACGGTGCCTCCTCCTGTGGTCCAGAGTCTTTTGGGCTTTTTATTGAGCTTGGCTGGGTTTGTTGGATTTGTTGGGTTTTTGGTTTTAAAGGAGATCCTTTTTCAAGTTCGCAAAGGTATCGTTTCCTCTATTTCATCATCGGGGTGGACAAAGACTCTCCGAGGTCCGGATTGGGGTGTCTACACCAACCTCGTTGGAATAACCAGAAGAATAGTCGGAGCTACAGTCCCTCTTTGAAACACACGACGGACTGTTCACAGGCTACTTATTATTTTATTGCTCTCGATCTGGAGCAAACAGTCATATAGGTTGTGTACCAGTCGTGTGGTGGAAGAGCTTGATGTACTCCTAGGTCGTCTTGATGGCGTAGGTGCGAGAGGCCGAGGAACTGCCAGAGCGCTGGGTAAGACCTTGAGAATACCAGTGGGTTCAGAAGACAATGATGGAGGCTTCTTCTTGGGAAGCGGCGGCGGTGGCTTGGGGGTTGATCGGCAGAGAGGGGTTTGGGGGTTGATCAACGGAGAGGAGTTTGGTTTGCTAGTAAAGTATCTGAGTTCAATGAATACCAGGGGAAGAGAGTAAAGTTAGAGAGAGAGAGGAGTAAAGTTAGAGATAGTGAAACAGATGGATTTTTAGTTTTGCTGTTTTTTTTAAGAATAAAAAAAATACTTTTAATGGGATATTTTTGATGTAGAGAGTGATGCATGAGACATTTTAAAAATGAGTAACTAAAGTAATAAAATGAGTTTTTAAGGTGTAATTTGGCCCAAAATATAAAGGTCCTGATGCGGATGCTCTTACAACAGTTTTAGAAGGTCTTATCTTCCAGACTTTCAGTTATCCAATGGTAAATAATAAGGGTGCATCAACGGGATATTGACAGTAGTTGTTTTTTTTGGACATCTTTATACATCAACAAAATTTGGGGGAGTTAATAGTTAGTATATTAGTACAGGGGTTCAGAGGCTATTCATAGCCGTGGACACCAGTCGCGCCCCCCTTGGGGCTCGAACTCACGCCTCCACTGGAGAGGCAGGTAAGACAACCATCTTGACAAAGCATGGTTTCAATGATCTGTATTACATATTGACAACCATTTTGTTTGTTAAGAACACTTAGATATTGTATTTTGTATTAGATATTATTTAGATATTTAAATAATTTATTCGTTTTCGGTCCCAAACCCAATCTCTCTCTAGGTCTCCTCTAAGTTTTTTTTCTTCATTTTTGTTTTTTTGAAAAGTTTTTTTCTTCAATATTAATCTCATTTATCTTTCTATCTCTCTCTAGTCTCCACCAATTATCCAAAAAACCTCCATCAAAACCTAAACCAAACAAACGATTAGGTTCTCAAACCTTGAAATTTTAAAATTTTATTGTTCATAGTTCGGTGTCCGTGTCTACGAAATCTTGGTTCCGTCCCTATCTTCAACTAGGTCAAATGGTTAAGTGATCTCTTATATATCGATTGGAAAAAAAAACTAGGTCAAAGTGGTCATCCACGTTCGTAATTTTAGAACAAAACCCCGTTCCATTTTCTCTTTTTATTATATGTGGACGTTACATTGAATAACAATTGAAACAAATTAAAAAAACACAACCCCATGCCCCAAAGAATCTTGCAATGAGAGATTCTTCCGGGTCTTAAACAATCAATGGTACGTACTCCTGAGCGGGGGCGACGGTAGGATTTTAATTTAGCGGTGTTAAAAATGTATAAAAAATAATTCAAAATAAAAAATAAAATATATATACTTATCTTGGTTAAAATTTATCAGGTCTAATTTATTTTATTTTGTTAAGCTATAGTAGTATTATCTAGCTAATTACACACAATTTTAAGTGAATTTCCATTTACTGTAACTTCGAAGGAATGATTCATTGCAGACAACATTTTAAAAAATCAAATTATATGTAGAAAAACAAAGCCTTTGTTCGGTTTCCATCTTTGAAAAGTATTTTTGATGTAATGAGTGGTAATGAATAGAGAAACTTATTTTTCTTCACAAAATACGAAGGAAAACAAGCTAGTTTAACCTCTTTAACTTTGTAGGGAAATTCGACTTAGTACATTGTTTTGCGTGAAACCATAGTGAAGGAGAGATTATTCCATGCCCCAGAGGCATGGCCACGTGGTGCTTCAGGAGCTCCCTGCACCACACATTTTAGTGGCCCCACTAAAATGTGTGGTGCAGGGAGCCCCTGGAGCACCACGTGGCTATGCCCCAAGGACATAGTATAATTTTTCATAGTGAAGCCTCCCATAAACCTGGAGAAATTTTTGTGTGCCGGTAGTGTACCACACACGTAATACCCCATCGGCGATCCAAACTGTCCAAACGTGTTTTGGACAGTCCGGATCTTAGAGAAAGAAAAAGAGGAGAGAGAGTGGTGGGGTAAGGAGAGAGATAAATTTGGATCGTCCAAAACACATTTAGACGGTTTGGAGCATCGTACAGGTACCGCCACGTGGTACCTACTCGATACCCAAAAACTTCTCCTAACCCTAATGAAGTATTCTTAGCTCTGTTTTTGAAGTGAAGGAAAACAAAATGAATGCTAATTGGTTGGTAGTTACATGATCATCAGTTGGTCAAAAAGAAAAGCACGTGATCAATGTCCCAAAGGAATGAATGCTCTAGTCCGCCGCAATATTATCTCTCTAATCATTTATGAGAGTTATTTTTTAAAAAAGTTTACGCTATTTTTTTTTCCTGACTTTCCAAATAGGACTTACAATATATATATTAAGGGACGGAAGAAGTAGTGGAGTTCGATCGATATGTAAAAGAAACAACACATTGTACATTGAGAGATATATACAGTTACAACAATAACATGGCATTATTTAAGCCGCATTTTAGGTTGCGATTACATATATATGTAGAGAAATGATTATGAACACGAAATACAAATAATTGGTACGGAGAGGATATTGTTTTGTTAATCATTAAGAGAATGACCAACGCCTGGACTGTGTCCTGGCACCGTGGGCCGAAAATCCTCCACTTTTCCCATCTTACTCGTTTCCACTATTGGCTTTGCAACACTACTCAATGCCCTGCCAGTAACAGTTTCTGCCTTCAAATTCATCATATTATCACTGCTCTTCTCATGACATCTTTTGCATGCCCCATGCTTCAAAAGCCTCCCATCAACACCAACCGCTTCGTAACACAGAATCAGCACAAGCACTAGAAGAGCACAACCACACACCATTGATCTAGTCTTGGCCATGAGAGAGAGAGAGAGAGAGAGAGAGAGAGAGAGAGAGAGAGAGAGAGAGGTTTAGAAGGTTTCTTTCAAGGGAAGGCTAATAAGTCATGTCCCTCTCTTGCATGCATGAAGTGTGGAAATTTATAGAAGGTGGCGAGGGATCAGAAGCATGTGAGGGTGCAGAGTAGTGGGAAGAATATTCCCTTGGAGAGAAGATAGATATAACCGACAAAAGAAAGGGACAAAAACAAAAGGAGCTAGGACTATATGAGTATTGGATGGCTGCGGCCTTCGTTGTAGGGCTTAAGCACAACCTCTGATCATGAATAAAGAAAAAAGATTGGAGATATATTTCCCCTTGCTAGTTGCATGGTTATATTCTGCATGCCTCCTATTTCTTTGAGGGAAATGCGACGGACACCGGTGTGTTTTCTGAAAAAAAAAAAAAAACATGATATCGGTCATTTTTTCATATGAAGTGCGAAATTTTTAACAATCGTGCCTCTGGATACCGATATGATTCCGCTACGGCTATCACACCCCGAAACCGCAACATCGCAACCGATACCATTATGGTGATGAAAATTATTGATATTTCGAATTACGGCACTCACATTTTCAAAAATACTGATAGGATTCTAAATATTTCTGAGACCCTAATGAAGTTTAGTTATTGGATGTTAGAACATGGGGTGTTTATGTTTTTTTGATTTCGAGATTTGGCGGGTATGGGGTGTTTTGCTTCTTCTGGTTTTGCTCGATGTTCTCTTGGTTTCGGTTTTGGCTGCTTCTTTTGGTCGAGGAAATCGATGATAAGGAGATAGCGTTGTTGCCTTTTGCGTAGGTAGAAGAAGGAATTTTTCTGATATGAGAGATGGTACTTCCTTTTAGGTCTCGGTGGTTATGTGTTCGTTTGTTTTTTTTTTAATTGTTGTTGTTGTCTTGTTGGCTCTTTAGCTTTTCGACTGATTGATGTTAGGGGGGATTTTGTATAGAGTCTAAGGCTCGCGTTGGTTTTTGGTTGTTTTAATTATGCGGGATATATTTTGTGGGTGTTTTGGTGTTTAGTTAGCGTCTTCCCTTTTTTCACGTCTCGGGTGACTTATTGTTGATATGTGCTTGATCCTTTTAATTTTTGTAATCTTTTATAAAGATTAATAAATTCTTTTTGTATAGAAAAAAAAATGCCTAAAAACTTGTTTGCTTCTTTTAGATAGCTTTAGCTAGCTAGGAGCCTCTTGTCCTTCTTCTCAGCTCCCCAAAAACACCGTTTCACTTGATGGTGTTAATCGTATAACTATAGTTCCTTCTGAGTTTACTATATTATGATTGGAAATTTTATGGTAGAATCTGCTTAAATAGCGTAATACTGAGCTCTTCATCGATCCATTGACTTTAATTGAGTTGGCCTGTCGTAAACATATAAATGCATGGCTTAAAACTTAGTTGAGGTGTGCGAAAAATCGATCCGAACACCTTATCGAAAACAAACAAACAAAAAAATCATGCCCAAAACCTATGAACGCATATGATTTCTCATTACTTCTCTCTCTAACCCAACCCATGCACCTTCCCACTGACAGCAAAAACTGTTTATTTGGACGGTTCCTGTGAGACTTGCCTTTATTTCAAGGGCCAGAAAGAAAACCAACCCTACAGCCAAATCAGAACAAGTATATATTTTTCTTTGATCAGGGAAAGAGCCCCCAGAACAAGTATAAATATTATATAGGGGTCTCACCTTTTCCACTACTTCCGAAAGTTTGTGAGCTACGTACCTTTGATCATTAGAAGAGATTCCTTCTTTGCACCTTTTGGCAAAAGGAAAATGAAAGAATCTTAAAAGCTGCTTTCCCCAACCTGAGGGACTGGAGTTAACAGCTAGTGGCCTTTTGGTCCCAGAAATAATTTTCGTGGACCCAAGTTGGCTTAGTACCTCCGGTTCACCTTCTTCTTTTTCCTCTGTTATGTGCTTTTCACTTTTTGTCTTGAAGAATTCCTCTGAAGATTGAATTTACATCTTGAATTTGCATGTTCGCGGGAGAAATAAAAGTTAAATGTGAAAAATAAAGAGTAGAAATATTCTAGCTTTCTTTTGAGCTTAGTTGGAAGTTGTTCTTGTCGAGACAAATCTATAAACCTGAAAAAATGATACTAACGAATAAGTTAAAGCATTCGAAACGCACGAATTTAATATGTGGGCACCTCTCTTTAATTATTAAAAAAGTTTCTCGACAACCTAATTAATTAGGATCAGTCAAATAGTTAAAACGATCCAAGCACACTTTTTTTTTTTTAATATATATTAGCGCACCTCTTCAACTAGGTCAAAGGCCATCTCGGTTCATATTTTAGAACTCTCAGGTCCCGTTCCAGGTTATTAAAATAGACTTATTTTTTAAGGACCTATTTTCAAATTAACTTAAAAATAATAGGTTTATGAAAATAACTGTTTAATTTTTTTTTGTAGAGTTTGATAGATCTCATCGAGATCTATAAAACTAGACCGATATTGCATATTTTTTTATTTTAGTAAACCTATTACTTTTAAGCTTGAAAATTACAAATAAGTACTTATTTTTTAAGGAGTAATGCGGAACGGGTTCCTTTTCCTCTTTTTATTATATATAAATATATGTATATATATGTACATATTTAATTTAGAACTCTCATTCCTTTTCCTATTATTACTATTATTATTATTATTATTATTATTATTATTATATATACATACATACATGCATATATGTTATATATATAAATACAGTCCCGTTCCTATAAGGGCGTCTGCACTCAGCAAAGTGCGAGCCTCCTCTTTTCCGATCGAATTTCAATGATTCGAGCAGCTCAATGTGATCAGAACGTGATTTTAAGGGTTCACGCGAGAAATCAGCAAAAAAAAAAGACTGGAAAGGGCTTCATCCGATCAGTTTTCATTGAACGGATAAAAAAAACTGCTCAGATGGACCCCTTCCTGGTCATTTGTTTTGTCAATTCCTTACAAATACCCTTAAAATCAAGTTCTGAACACATTGAAAGCGGCTCAGATTATCAAAATTTGATCGAAAAAAAGGACGTCTGCACTTTAACACAATATGGATGCCCATATAGGAAGGCTCGTGTGTGTACATATATATATATATATATGTGCGTGTGTCGGCTTTATAATGAATAACAAGTTGGTCCTTGAAATTAATATATTAAAACACAACCACATGCAGGACATGGCCCGGAGAATCTTGCTCTCAGAGATTCTTCTGGGTCTTGTCTTCTCCCGTGCCACTAACCGCAAATCTTAAAACAACCAATGGACCCAGAGGAAAGTATTCTTACCTAGCTCTGGTTTTTCAAGTGAAGGAAAAAATAATCAATGCTAATTGTTTGATACTGTAGTATGCATGATCAATTTGATCAAAAAAAGAAAAAGAAAAAAGAAAATAAAAGTAATGATCAATGTTGTGTAATTATTCAGCGTTCTCCGATTATCATGTGGGGTTGTCTATGTGGTATTCCAAACCATTTACATAGCGACAAATTAATTACCCGGTATAGACGTTGTCATTCACTTTTTGTTGGGTGGTTGAGAAACAAAGATTGATACAAAGTGCGGTACCGATAGTTTATTCATGGAGAGTACTCCAAATGCAAGTACGGAATCAGGATTTTATCCTAGCTGTGGTGAAATATATATTAAAAAATTAAAAAATTCATTACAATATAAATAGTCATTGACTCTAGAAAAAATTAAAATAACATAACAAAAACTATAGTAAATAATTTTTGTCATTTGTACATGAAATATGAAAAAAGACTAACTTTAGGCCTCGTTTGATAACAGAGATAGATGGATGGGATTCGTAAGGAGATAGGATTAGGATTGGGATTCGTAAGGAGATGGGATTGGTAATGAGAAGGGATTGATAATGAGTATGTTTGTTTGGGATGGGATTAGATGATGGGATTATTAATATCATGTTTGTTTGAGATGGGATTAGATGATGGGATTGGATTGTTAGAAGAAATTGGTAAAGAGAAGGGATTGGTAATGTGAAGGAGTTGGGATTGGATTATTAATACCCCTCAATACCAAGTCCCACGGGGTATTAGCAATACCCCCTAATACCCCCTCTATTAATCCGATCGGACTAATAGTCCGGACCTTTTTTTGTTACCAAACGGAGTATTAATAGTCCCATGGGATTATTACTCCAATCCCAACCCTCAAACCCGTTATCAAACGGGGCCTTAATTTAATCTATCTACTCAAGTGAAGTATCTTGAATTGTGTCTGACACTCTTTCATGTCGTTAAAAGCATCGATGATAGTATCGGTGTTAAAACTTCTAACTCTGTCCTTCTTAATGTATGTGTTCAAGAAACTTCAATTGAATATTGAAAAATTAAAGAAGACTAACTTTTTCCCAATGAAGTTTGAGAAATTCAAACAAAACACCAAACAATAAATGCTTTTTTTAATGTTTCAGAAGTCTACCACTGCACAAAACGAGAAATCTACACAGTGCCGCGATCGAAAATTTGGAACTGGGAATCGAAAATAAAAAAGAAATCCACTACAGCACTACTGCTGAGTGTTTAGGTTAAGTTGTTTAATTTTTTATGTTAAGTTATTTTAGGGTTAAAGTGTGGAGTTTTTTTTTTCTTAATTACACATCATCCTTTATATTATTTTACTTTGGCCTATAGAATTTATTTTTAGAATATTTTTTTGGTCTCCTTTCTTGAAAAAAAATAGAGGATTTAGGACTAGTACGTATATAACAAAAAATAAAAAAAAAATCTAGCGGTGGCGAGACTGTATTAGTTGGGAATAATTATTATTACTCCCTCCGTCCCTAAATAAGTGTCCGGCGCGCAAACCTAGACCTTTAAAAAAATGCATTTGTTTTGTTAAAAAAATCAATTTTTTTTCACAAATTAATAGATGGCAATGGGTTCTATTAGATCGTGGAAAAAAATTAGATTTTTTAATGAAAAACATGCATCTTTGGTAAGGCCTAATTTTGCGCACCGGACACTTATTTAAGGACGAAGGAGTATTATTTTTATATAAATAATTTCATTTTTTAAAATTTTTATCGTAGCGGCTGCCGCCATTAAAACCCCTCTGATTCCATCTTTGTCCAAATAATAATGTGACGTAGTACTCGGGAAATACCCAGTAATTGGTTATCGATCAATGCCCCAATCCCGCCCCACTTTTCTTTCTTCCAGTTGGCTCCACCCCCATCCCCCTTCCCCCAACCCCCCCCCCCCTCGGCCTATTTTTCCTCGTCTCCTACGTTTATGATTGGGCTTATTAACCTTTTTGGTCCTCAAAATATCATAAAAATTTCATTTTGGTCCCTAATAAACACATTGGAGAAATTGAGTCCCCAACGTTATTAAATGTGTACCAATGTAGTCCCCCAGCCCTCATGCCGTTACCCCAAATGTCAAAACCAGGGGCATGTTTGTCATTTTCCCACCCCCAACCTATTTATTATCTACAGCACCTATTAGGGTTGGGAAATCACTTGCTCTTCGTGGAGGGAGAGATTCAGGGGTTGTTCGGCAAAATAAACCAAGTGGGTTATTTTTTGTTCTTATTCAATTTTTTTTAACATTTGTTAGTTTTTGTCAATTTTTTGGGGATTATTGCTTTTTCATGACAAGAAGAATCTAAAAAGTAAAATATTATGATTGAAATCTAATGTTTTTGAATAAAGACAAAAATAGACGAGTTGGGCGCTGTGCCGGCCCTAATCCCTCTAATGAGGTGCGCCGATCCGTGGGCCCAGGAGCACGCTGTCACGATCTGGTCTAAAAAGTAAAAAATTACAATCGAAATCTAATTTTTTTTGAATAAAGACAAAAATAGTCAGGCCGTGACGGTGTGCTCCTGGGCCCATGGATCGGCACAGCTCATTAGAGGGATTAGGGCCGACACAATGCCCTCGGCTATTTTTGTCTTTATTTCAAAAAATTAGATTTCGATCATAATTTTTTATTTTTTAGATTTTTCTTGTCATGAAGAAGCAATAATTTCCAAAAAAAAATTGACAAAAACCTAACAAATGTGAAAAAAAATTTGAATAAGGACAAAAAAAATAAGCCAAATGACTTATTTAGCTGAACAACCCCTCAGTAGGGCCATGACGGCGTGCTCCTAGGCCCACAGATTGGCGTACCTTATTAGAGGAATTAGGGCCGACACATCGCTCGACTCCGTTATTTTTGTCTTTATAAAAAAATTAGATTTCAATCGTAATTTTTTACTTTTTAGATTCTTCTTGTCATGAAGAAGTAATAATTCCCAAAAAATTGACAAAAACCTAACAAATGTGAATTTTTTTTGAATAATAAGAACAAAAAAATAAGCCACTTGACCTATTTAGCCGAACAACCCCTGAATCTCTCCCTCCACGAGGAGCAAGTGATTTTCCCAACCCTAATAGGTGTCGTGGAGGATAAAGAGGTTGGAAGGGGGGAAATGACAAACATACCCCTGGTTTTGACGTCTGGGGTAGCGACGTGAGGAGTGGGGGACTAAATTGGTACACATTTAATAACGTTGGGGACTAAATTGGTACACATTTAATAACGTTAGGGACTCAATTTCTCCAATGTATTTATTGGGGACCAAAATGAGATTTTTATAATACTTTGGGGACCAAAAAAGCTAATAAGCCTTTATGATTGTAACAAGATAGTTAAGGCTCTCTCTTTAAGAAATAGAAGATCTCTCATTCTCCTCTTAAATTTGACGTGTGGTAGACCAGATACAGAAAATTCCCCGATGTGGGGATTTTCGGCTGTTAGATTAATTCCTACAAAAATACTACGCATACAACCGTTGTGTTGATTGTGCGCGTAATTCTGGACGGTCTGGATTTTTAAAAAATTCTTTCAAGAGAACTTTTTCAAGAAATAGTTTGATGCAAATGATGGTTTCTCCACTAATCCCTACGAGGGGATCAATAGCCTATATCATGGGGGTTGATTTTTTTTGTTATTTGGTTTCATTATTATTATTATTATTATTATTATTATTATTATTATTATTATTATTTTGTATTCATTCGGACCGTTAAATCCTTTCTATTACTTGTGCTATTAACGTACTAGCAATATCAAGGAGAAAATTAAATACATGAATAATTAAAGACGACCTTTGATTTGTGGTATGAAATTATAGTTGTTTTCAGTTTAGTACGTACCAATATTATATGATTATTAGCTAGAATTTCATCCACACAGTAATGAGGTGCAAAAACCATCAACCTGCCAAATCCGCTTAACCCGACCTACCCCGCACTATCACCTGTGTTTGGGGCATTAATAATCAATTATTGGATATTCTCGGAGTATCATGTGTTATTATCATTTGGAACTCTCCATAAGTGATCGGTACCACATTTTTGTGTATCAATCTTTGTTCCTCAACCGGCCATTAATTCAAACATACCCACTGCTATTCTGAGGTAATGTATAGACATGTCAAATGGGCCGTATCGTGTCAGTCCGGCCCGGCCCTTTTAGCTTCGTGTCAATTGTGCTTCGTACATGCCGTGTTGGCCCATTTCTTAATCGTGCCTATGACGTGCCAGTTTTTAATCGTGTCGTGCTGACCCGTCTACTTAATCTTGTCGTGTCATGCCGGCCCATTACTTATTCGTGTTGTGCCATTTGTGAATCGTGTCGTGCTATGCCGTGCCCGTGTAGGCACATAGCCAACCCATTTTCGTCAAAAAAAATCTTCCCAAAAAGCACACATTCCCGTGCCCATGCCGTGCTTAACTTAGTTAAATTAGGAAGTTAAAATGTCTTGTTTACTATTTTTACCTTAAATTAGGCACATAGCGAGTCAATTTATTTAATAAAATTAAAATTAGTTTTTTCGTGCCCGTGCTCGCCTCACTTCCGTGCCCGTGTGTGGCCCGTCTAGAACCGTGTCGTTGTCGTGCCGTGCCACATTTAAACGTGTTGTGCATGTCAGCCCGACCTGTTTGACACCTCTAGTAATGTAGTATCATGCGCATTGTTGTTAAACCTTTAGAATAGTAATTAGGAGTGATGAATTATTAATATTCCGTTAGTTGTTCAAATTCAAAATTGAATCAAGTAAAGAAATCCTTTTTTTTTTTTTCAAAAAATAAGATTTCAATTAACAATAAAAAAAAATTGGAGTTCTTGACAGCATATTCTTCCACGAGTTACTAATACATTGGAAGATTCCTTCTAATGATTGTCCTTTTTCAACTCTGCTCCTTAATTAATTAATTAATTTTATTATCGTATGTCTGAGCAAAATTTTGACACCAAATTAAACTAAATAAAAAGTAGTATCTAAGATGTTGAGTATGAGTTGACGCATTTTAAAATAGCACGGATCGAGGAATGATTATGCGACCTTATCTCGCATGATTCTATGGGCCTTCAACCTTTGTGGATCCTTTCTTTTCCCTTTTTTTTTTTTTTTTTTGGGGTTTTTTAATGGGGATCCTTTCTTGTTATTGTAGAATTTGGATGGTCGGGTTGAATGATTATGTCATTTTTCCGTTTGTGATCACACTTAGAAAGTTTTAAATTATAATTATTTTTATTATGTACTTATAAAATATTTAAATTAAGAATATGATTGATGCCATTTGTGATTAGTTAGAATACAAGTTCAAGCACTGTCATTGAATAAGTTATGAAATAGATTATCATCATGAAAAAATATTCTTTCATAGAATCTAGTTTCTGCAGCTTTAAATAAGTAAATGGAAATTATGAATTAGAGATTAAAATTCCTAAGTTTTTAATCAAATAGCTAGAAAAGCTGAATAAACTATTATTCATAATTGATACAAAATAGTGAAAATACCATTTACCAAATTTCATTTTTTATTTTTGGCTAGCAAACAAGGCTTTTGTTTTTGGATCTTCTCTATGATTGAAATTGTGTAATTTTTAGAATTCAGTACCAACATTAATATTTTTACATAAAAAATCATCACCATAGAATACAGAACACAATTTTGTTGAAAATTGAATTCCTACCAAATACTCTTGCTTTATTCATGACCGACGTGCACCTCAACCTTCTAATAAAACACACCTCCATGAATTCACTCAACTTCCATGTAACAATGAATTAACTCAATTGGCAAATGACTCTCGCATCTCGCAGTAGTTTGAATCTCTCTACATGTGAGTATTCTTTTCTTTCTTAGAATGACTTTTTCTTTCTTTCTTTCTTTCTTTCTTTTCTTTATTTTTACACTATAATGAGTTTATTTCTTATATTGGTTGACTTATTAGGCTTTGTTGTTTCGTAGATTCTCACAATTGTTGTAGTGTCTCCGGTTTGTACTTTATAGGTCATATATATATATGATGTAAATGATGTTTTCTATCGACTAAAAAAAAAACTTCCATGGAATATTTGGACCTAAAAATAATACTCCTTCTCCCAATTTATTTATCCATTTTTGGGAACCCCACTTTTTTAGAGAACATAATGTTACACTTAAAAACATTTACTTTTCAACATTTTACCTTTTGACTTTTTTTAAAAGTTACTTTATTTGAAAAAATAAGGGCAAAAAGGACATCCAGTTTATTAAAAATTGAAATCTCTATTATAAAACAGAAAGATGTGGGGACAAGTTGTTGGAACGGCTTAGATGCATTTGATCCAAAGGCTGTAATGCATCATCTCACTTCCCAATTAAGTGTCCATGGTTTCACCTAAATCACACAACTGCCATCCCCTTCCAACCGGGATGTGTAGTGCCGTAGGCACGGGTTGACACTAGTAGACAAATATTTTGGAACATGGAAAATTCTTAAAAGTGCACAAACAAATTGGGAGGGAGCGAGTTCGTTCCATTAAGGATTTTTTAAAAATAATCTCTATTATAAAACAGAAGGGTGTGGGGACAAGTTGTTGGAACGGCTTAGATGCATTTGATCCAAAGGCTGTAATGCATCATCTCACTTCCCAATTAAGTGTCCATGGTTTCACCTAAATCACACAACTGCCATCCCCTTCCAACCGGGATGTGTAGTGCCGTAGGCACGGGTTGACACTAGTAGACAAATATTTTGGAACATGGAAAATTCTTAAAAGTGCACAAACAAATTGGGAGGGAGCGAGTTCGTTCCATTAAGGATTTTTTAAAAATAATAGTTATTTGTAATTTTAAAACTTACAAAAATAATTTTTTTTTTGTTTTGGTATTGTTCAAAAGATCTTATCGAGATCTATCTACCCAAATTCATATTGCACAAAAACTTATTTAGTCCATTTTTTATAAACTTGTGCCTTTGTTTAGATGGTGTTTTGAAAATTTTTGAGTTTGGTTTTTGGGTAATAGTGAAGTGAGAAATTAGGGTAATAATTACTATATAAGTAATGAGTGGAGAGAGATAGAGAGAGAAACGAGAATAATGATTAGAGAGTGGAGAGACAAATGAGAGTAATAATTGAAAGTAAGTGTAAGAGCATCTCCAATCCGTTTCTCACTCATTCTCCATTTTGAAGACTCAAAAAAAAAAAAATTATATTCAAAAAGTAATTTTGGAGAATCAACAACTCCAACTCAATTCTCAATTTTTCACCTCCAGAACACCCCCTAATACCCCCTAATTCTTTCTCTATTTATTGCTCGATATTGCTTTTTTTCCTTCCTTTCATTAGATGCATGTTTTTTTCTTATTTCAATTTATTATTCAAACCAATACTCCTAGAATGATAGCATCGTATAAATGAGATAAAATAATATTATGAGTTCAAATGGTTTAAATTTATATTTGATGTTGTTTCAAAATGCTTTTACATATACGTAATATTAGGCTCATTTTGAAGGTATTATTATTGTATTTCCAATAATACCAATTTTGTAGAAAAAAGATGCGTAATGCAAAAGTTATATGTAATTGATGAAATTCTAGCGAAAAAAGTAAACAGAATATTAATGAAGGAGAGAAATGGAGATGAGATTGAGAAATCCTATAGTGCAAGGCTCTGTAAGTCATTCTGTAGGGCGCGCACGGGCCATCAATCTTGACAATGAATGGTTGGATATAATCCGAGCTTCTACAAATCCTATTCGTTCATTGTTTGGATAAAAATCCGAGCCGTCTATTGTCGAGATAGACGGCCAAATCTGCCACACTACACATAGTGCACGTGCACTATAGCACCCCAGGTTCTCCATTTGGAAGGTGATTCTCCAAATAGAGTGAATGAGAATTAAGTCGCCACCACCTAGGTGGTAGCCCAGTTGGTGGGAATCACCACCTCTCTTTAACAACTGTGTAGGTTCGAGCCTCCGGAGGCACATGTGTGCAGGTACCCGGTGGTACCATTAAAAGGCTCCGATTCAAACCCGTAGTTGGACTGAGAGGAGGATTTCTCACCGCTGTGCACCAGGTGGTGCCGTGGTGACGGCCCGTCCCCCCGGACGGTAGCTATGGCTGGAACCGGACATTCCACGGCGGGTCGGGAGCTCCTATGGTCACATCCAGGGAGTTGCTACGCTACCTTTTTTTTTTCGGTAAAAAAGAAAAAACAAAAAAAAAAAGAGAGAATTAAGGCTTTGTTTGGAACTTAAGGAAAGGAAAAGAAAGGAAAAGAAAATAAAATGGAAGGAAAATAGGAAGGAAAATGAGAAGGAAAATTTACTATTTACAAAACTGAAAATTGTTATTTTTCTCCCCTTTTCTCTTCAAACCAAACAATGGAGAGGTAAATTTTTTAGTTTTCCTTTCCTTTCCTCGGGTTCCAAACAGACCCTAAGTCGCCAAAATTGGAAACCCAAATGGAGATGGGTTGGAAGGTATGAATTGTTCAAAATGGAGTTTTGGTGCCCAAATGGAGAATGGTAGAAGATGATCTGATGAGTATTTTTTAGTTGAATTTTTTTTTCTTTTCAAAACGCCATCCAAACAAGCTAAGCGTCAAAATTTGTTACTGTCTGGGTGTTGTAATATTGTCGTATGCTCTGGGTATATTTCGATCCATGGATCTTTATGGCGTTTCATGTTGTTCTGCTTCTCAATTCGTTCGCTGCTCATTCTTTCGTGGCGTTTATCGTCGATTGATGAGGTTTGGTAACCACGTTTACACTTTTCTCCTCCTTTTTCATTATTTTATTTTGGGCTTTCATTTGAATTAGGGTTGGCCAGGTATGGTATATATTTGGTCTCTTCTAAGATCTTACATTCAAACTTTCTACGTGTGTTATCAATTTGTTTGGGGCAGTCCATACAGCACTCTGTTGCGGCTTTAATTATGCTCCTTGCAAGTGAGCAGTGTGATTGAGATTGACTCTCAGGATTAGTTGAGTTGCGTAAGGTAGCCCGAGAACATGAGTTACTATCTTTTTTCTATTCAAACCCCGATAAATTATTTAATTCAAAAGAGAAAGTAGATTTTCATAGCTGTTGATTTGCATGTGCTGTTTGATTTCTCTATCTTTCCGAAGGAAGTGAAAAAAGTGCTTGATTGGGCTCTTCCCCTCAACGCCGTGTTTGGATGCAGGAGTTGAAAGGGCATATGTTCTCCCCCCTGATTTGTACTCCGGGTGTGTCTCATATCCGGTGTTTGGTTCAGTTTTTTGGAAGAGGGAGATGAACACTGTAGCGGCTCCATCTCTGGGTGAAGGGGGATTTGCGAAGGAGAGCTCCCACCCTGTCGTTGGCAAATCCGGGGGGTTTTGAGACGATTTTACCCCTCCAAATCCCCCTTTGGTTTATCTTTCCTCATCCCATTTGCTTTCATCGTTCTCGAAACCCAGACTAACGAAGAGAGAGGAGAGAGAGAGGGAAGAGAGGAGGTCGCCGAACAACTCTGGTGACTCCACCGCCTGACCGACGGTTACAACTCTCCCTCGTCTTCCTCCTTACACGGGCTGAGGTATGGTTGTTCAGTACTCCATTTGCGAACGTTTTGGTTGTTTATTCAAGACTGTTCTATGTTCGATTGGGTTGATTTTGGGGTTTTTGATGTTGGCTGTGATTTTCCACCTACGGTACTCCATAGCTTGCATCTGAGTTGCCCTAAAAATCTTGAAACTTCATAGATGATGATTTTGCCCTAATTTTGTTGTATGGTTTGTAGATCTGAGTTGTCCTATAAATCTTGAACAAGTAGTTTTTTTTTTCCCACTTTTTTGATCAGCAAATATGACCAAGTAGTTCCAGTGATGGAGTTATTCTGCAAGAGTTTAGGTTTTTTTCTGGTAACTATACATATTTTACGTGCCAAAGGAATGAACATGTGTTTACATCTGCTAAATTTGAGAGATTCACGTATAGTTGGGTGATAAATCTGATAAATAGATTAAATATAGAAACTGTGTTTAGATTTGAAGCATGGTTTGTGGCATTGGTTGTTATAGGAAATGAAGAGATCTGGAAGACTTTGGTTGTCGAGTCTTCTCCTGTACGTCTGTAAATGAATTTGAATATTTGTTGACAATATCCTTGCTAAAAAGGCAGTCTAATTAAAGGTTTGAAGGAAAATTTTCCTATATATGAAGTTGAAAGTGATTGGTCTGTAGTATGATTTTATTGTTTTAATCGAGCCAAGCTATTAGTCTGATGAAGTAAATCTGCAGTGTATGTATTGGACAATTCAACAAAAAGGGTCTTGATTTAAATTTCTTGGACAATTCAACAATTTTTTCACAATGCAAAAGGGTCTTATCGGGTAGAGTTTTCTGTCAAATGACGTTTGAGACGGTCATTGAATATGACCTGTCTCCTAACCTTGAAAAAAAATGAAGAAGAAGATGTGGATGGAGCACTTGCGATGGGCTCACCTTAGAGCGTACACCTCCACACACTACCTTTTATTTTCTCTGTTAGGAGGTTCAATGGCACCACATAGTCATCAGGCCACTTAGACGACTCAAAATCATATTTTGACCCAAACGCCATACTTGGGAAATGCAAATTTCTTCATTACGATGTAACTAGAGAACACCAGACCATCAGCCCTGGTTTTTGTCTCAATTAGATTGGTTAATTGAAGCACTATACAGAATTCCCTCTCCCCATTTTGAAGTGGACAATATTTTTGCCATCATGTATTGCTCTAGTAAACGAAAACTGAAAACAACAAAAAAGGCATGAAAATTTACTTGATCCTGTCCATTTCTTGCCAAAAAAGGAGATATCAGTTGTTGTATGGTTTGTAGATATGAGTTGCCTTAACTCGAAATAGTTGTTTTTTTTTTAATCTCATTTTGTTCATTTTGAATCACAATTCGAACCACTGTTCTGGGATAAGCAAAGCGAACTAATGCCTCATCTTCTCTGATTTGTTCACTTGGGAAACAATTAACAGTTTCTCCTCCATTTTAGTGTTTGATTCTTTTTGATGTCTTATGTACCTTTTTGTGCATCCTGCTAAATGAAAGCTGAATCAGCTAAAGTTCATTCTTTATTTGAACTCTTTGAAATTTTTTGAAAGAGTGTGAGTGCTTCGAACTTTCCAACTTATATGCGATTACATATTATTTTCCACACCTCTATTCAATTTCTAATTTCTGAGGAGTGAAACTTTGTAGTGTGTATGGAGACTTATAAATTTTGATTATACATAAACGGACACCCCGTTCCATTCTATGGAGAATCATATTTTGTCTAAGCATGATAAGTTGATAACCTAGTTCTATCCTGGTGTTAATTGCTAACATGAACTAGGTTTGCTTGTTGTAACTTGTAACCCCTATTGTAACTATAATGATTAAAATGAATTGAGTTGCCCTAATAGAAATGGTCATTGCCCAAAAGTATTAGTTGCAGTAAATTAACTTTTGCCTTAAAACAGATGGCAAGACTAACGAACCGTGAACGAAGGAAGAAGACAAACCGTAAGGCATTGTTAGCAGCGTTATGTATGATGAGAGTACTCAATAGCGTTATTCAACTTTACTTCTTAATTACGGAGTTGATTGCTGAGAGGAATCGACAAAGGCTTCGACAAAAGCCCCATCTTCGTGCCAATCCTAATGCTTACCAAAGCCAACTAGACGCACTTAATAGGTTGGTACGCGGGAATGACAAAACCTGTCATCAGAATTTGAGGGTAAATAAGCATACATTCATGACGTTGTGCCAATTACTTATCCAAAATGGGCTAGAGCCATCTAGGAATGTTACCGTTGTAGAGAAGGTGGCGATCTTTTTGTGGATCTTGTCACACCATACGAAGAATAGGCGTACCATTTTACAATTTTGGAGATCGGGGGAAACAATTAGTAGGCATTTCAACGCAGTTTTGATCGCGGTGATTCGCCTTCACAATGTCTTGTGGTATCATCCTCAGCGTATTCCTGCTAATGAGCCGGATGCTAGGTGGAAGTGGTTTGAGGTACAAAATTCTTATGTCTTAAGTTCTAGTAATACACTTATTCAATATAAATTAAGTATTGTAATAAAAATACCCTTTTGTTTTGTAGAATTGTCTAGGGGCTTTAGACGGTACTTTCGTACCTGTCCTCCCTCCAACAGAACACAAGGCACGATATAGGTCAAGGAAGGGTGACTACGCGACAAATGTGTTAGGAGTTTGTAGTCGTAACCTATAATTTGTTTACGCGTTGTCTGGTTGGGAAGGCTCTACCACAGACTCAAGAGTGCTCCGAAATGCCTTGCTAAGGCCTCATGGGTTGAGAATTCCAGAGGGTATGTGACTTGAAAACCTTTCCATTAGTGAACATACGTCAACATTATTGTAAACATACTCATGTAGGGCAATATATCGTATTTGTAGGTCGTTACTACCTCGCCGATGCTGGTTACACTAATGGGCCGGGATTATTAGCACCTTACAGAGGTCAACGATACCACATTAACATTTGGAGGCAAGGACACATGCCCCAGAGCCGGGAGGAGTACTTCAACATGAAGCACTCCAAGGCACGAAATGTTATCGAGAGATGCTTTGGGGTGCTGAAGATGAGATGGGGGATTTTGAGATCTTACTCTTTCTACCCCATTAGGACTCAATGTCGCATCGTCACTACATGTATCCTTCTCCATAATCTCATTAAGCGTACAATGGCAGTGGATCCCGTTGAGGCTGAATACATGGCGTGGGAGCAGGTTGTACCACATGAAGTGTACATTGCAAATGTCGATGCTACAAATGAATGGACATAATTTCGGGATAACTTGGCAACCCAAATGTACAATGATTGGTTAGCTAATCCAGGGGGTGACCTTTAAGATTTGTGTAACTGAATTTGAATGTAATAATGTGGACGTGTTATTTATTTCTGTTAATTAGATGTATCTGTTGGACGTGTTAAACTTATTGAACAATTGTTTTGTGAACTATTTGAATGTAATAATAATGTTTTTATGAGTACAATACCTATGTCAAATTGTAATAATCATTTAAATCAGGTTAGCATACCTATGGAAAGTGAAGGAACTTCACAATCTGAACCAACGAGTCGTAGGAAAAAACAAGATCATCGGCTATGGACCTTTGCAAAAGAGGAGGCCCTACTTGCCGCCATGATGGAGTGTATATGTGACAAATATAGAGCTCATAATGGTTTCAAGCCGGGCTACTTTAATGAAGTTGAAAAGGAGTTGAAGAAGAGATTGCCTGGGACGACGCTTAAAGCACAACCGAACATTGAGTCCAAGGTGAAGGGGTGGAAGGAAAAGTATGCTCTAATTGTAGACATCACACGTCTTAGTGGGTTCGGTTGGAATCATACCACTAATTCCATTGTAGTGGATGATGACGTGTGGAAAGAATATGAGAAGGTAACTTCTCCCTGCATACATTTTGAAACGACCCGCCCTAAGAAGATTAGCAAAAACTGCCTCAATGAAAGCTAAAATATCAACCTTAAAACATTCAATCCATAAACGCGAGATAAAGCCAATCAAAAAGATTACACATGTCTTCCAAGAATAACATTTACAAAAGAACTAGACAATATGAGTTGTATCCACACATGCGACAATACCCAAAATTTGCTATCACACTATGTCCTATGCCAAAAGATCCCAAGTCGACCCTCATCTCCACTCCTACAGCCTGTCAGACCAATAGTGGACCAAAACTCTATTTCGGATACCTGAAAGGATTGTGAGTGTTACTGCTTCATCCAAGCGGAAAGCATAAAATAGTTTATAAAAGCAAACATGGATCAAGTAAAGCTTCCAATCACACTTGCGAGAAACATACTATTTTTCACAACAAGTAAATAAGCAACAATATTCCAAGAAGCCATAGGGTTGCTTCCCTTGCAACCAGGAGTTATGACGGTACCGTGACCTTGTGAACAGGGTACTTTCAACAATTTATACCTTGTTTGTGTACAACAAACAGACAATTTATACCCTTCTTGTGTACATCAAGAAGAAAGCAAATCCAACCAGCAATACAACTATGGCATGCTCTTGAAATAAAAACATGTTTCAAGCAACTTGATCCATATCCACAACCATCGAAAATTTCCAACATTCGCAAAAAAGTACAAGTTTATTTTTAACTAACCACTTCAATGAAACAGCACACTCACCTTAGAGAGCCAAAAGACAAAAGCGAAAAGCCTCCTTCTCAACCTTGAGGTGGAGACTCGTCCCCCGATCCTAAAATATGAATGACACTACACTTAGAATAATTCATACTCCAATTCATATTAAAATGCAAGTAAAATGCGACAATAAGTCTAGCATATGCTCTTTTTTTTTTTTTAATCTCCATCCCTAATATGATAATGAATGAAACCAATGCAATAAAAATGATGAATGATGTGCTTCAATGCTCAAAAAATGATTCACTGAGATTTGATACGAAAATTTCCAAGAATAAGGCTTAATTCATGACCAACGTATACAGTTCTGACCATATCCAATGCATAATCGTGAATTCTAAGAATTTCACTTAAACAGTTGAAAAGTACACTTCTTCCTCTTCGAATCGACAGGTCATTCATCAAAAATGGAGTTCGGGTAACCTTACTACGGCCTCGCGATCATAACTTAACGTAATTTTAAGACTGGAACAGAGACAGATTTTGGGTCAACTTCAACAGCAAATCTGTTATTGCTCAATCATAACCACAATGCACGGGTTACATCGTTGGAAAGCTCTACGTGTCTAGTTTTCAGCAAAGCAAGCGGAATGTGTTTTCGAGTCTCGAGCTAGGAGATATGATTGTTTTTTCCAACTTGTGTCGGTGCTGTCAGCACTGTGAGTTCACAACAGCAGTTCGGTGCACGATTTTTAACTTTTTTCCCTCTTTGAGATAAATTCTAAAAATTTTACACAATAAACTAGACATGTATACCCAACTCCAGTAAAAATATCAGAAAATTGCAGGGTCCCCAAGTCTGTGAAAAAAATCCATTAAGAATCTCACAGATTCACTCATGTAAAGCTCTAATTGATATGCCCTTAAGCCAAACGAATTTGCCAAGATAAAATCCATTCTCCTATGATCTAATTAGGGTTTAAACTACATGAATATACAGGTATATACATGTTTGATCAACACCCAAAACATAAATTAGGTATAATCTAGGGTTTACCTTCAATTAGTTCCCCAATTTTTCCCCTTCTTCTTCTTCTTCTTCTTCTTCTTCTTCTTCTTCTTCTTCTTCTTCTTCTCTCTCTCTCTACGTTTTACACTAACCGGTGGAGGAGTGGAACGGTGTAGAACACCGTAGAAAGTTAATTAGGGAAGAGTTATCCCATGTGGTTGGGTGTCTGGGTTCAAATGAGCCATGTCTCATCTTTACCGTTCATTCCACCTACCAAGTTAATCCCTTTTAATTAACTTAATTAACCCCTCAAATTAAATCATGTATTGCTAATCAATTAATAAATAATATGCGGATGATAACACCACACATGAATCAAATAGCATGACCTATACAACATAAAGTTAAATGTCATATGCAATGCACGTGCTTGCTCGGAACGGGTGTTACAATTCTCTCCTCCTAATAAAATTTCGTCCCCGAAATTTACTTACCTTGTCCAAACAAATGAGGGTATTGCTTCCGCATATCAGTTTCAGCTTCCCACGTTGCATATTCTGTTGAACAACTCGTCCACAATACCTTTACTAACGATATGGTTTTGTTACGAAGAACTTGTTCCTTGTGATCCAGAATCTGAACTGGTTGTTCCACGTAGGTCATATCATCTTTTAATTCCACCGTTTGAGGAACGACATTAGATAAATCTCCCTTGCACTTCCGAAGCATGGATACGTGAAAAACATTGTGCATCTTAGCCAATTCTGAAGGTAAATCTAGCTGATAAGCTGACGAGCCCACCCGTTTTACAATCTCATAAGGCCCGATATATCTTGGACTTAACTTGCCCTTTTTACCGAATCTCAACACCCCCTTCCATGGTGATACTCGAACAAATACTTGATCGCCCACATTAAACTCCAAGTCTCTTCGTCTTGTATCAACATAACTTTTTTGCCGAATTTGCGCCACCTTCAACTGTTTTGAATCACTTTTACCTTATCAATAGTAACTTTTACTAATTCTGGGCCTAGAAACTCCTCTTCGCTTACCAACTTCCTTTCACCCACCTCACCCCAACATACCGGAGTCCTGCATTTTCGGCCGTACAATGCTTCATATGGTGCCATGCCAATGCTTGAGTGATAACTATTGTTATATGCAAATTCAATAAGAGACAAATATTGATCCCAACTACCCCGGAAATCAAGTACACAAGCTCACAACATATCCTCCAAAGTTTGAATTGTACGCTCGGACTGTCCATCAGTCTGAGGATGAAACGCTGTACTGAATTTCAGAGAAGTGCCCCTTGCATTTTGAAGTCTAGGCCAGAATCGTGAAGTGAATCTAGGATCTCTGTCTGAAACAATAGAAACTGGAGCGCCATGTAATCGAACAATTTCATTCACATATATGCTAGCAAGTTTATCCAATGAATATGTGCTTTTAACGGCTAAGAAATGTGCAGATTTGGTAAGTCTATCCACGATCACCCATATACTATCATTTCCTGTTTTGGTTCGAGGTAATCTAAGGACAAAGTCCATAGTAATATGTTCCCATTTCCACTCCGGAATAGGAAGAGGTTGCAGCAAACCTGCAGGATGTTGATGTTCTATCTTTACTTGTTGGCATACCAAACACTCGGATACAAATTTGGCAATTTCACGCTTCATACCAGCCCACAAATAATTCTCTCGAAGGTCACGATACATTTTGGTACTGCCAGGATGCATAGCATATGCGCTACTATGAGCCTCTTCAAGAATTTCTCTTTTCAAAGACGGATCATTAGGTACACATAACCGGTTCCCAAAATACAAAACATTTCCATCTCTCATTGCAAAGTCCTTCTGCTTTCCTTCTCTAATCTTTTTCTTAATCCCTTCCAAATTCTCATCAGATTGTTGCATTTCTTGAATACGATCTACCAAAAGGGGTTTAAGAGTAAGGCTAGCTAGTAGGACTGTTCCATTAACGGAAAGTTTTACCCGCAAGGAATGTAGATCAGCAAGTAAATTCTCTTGTATGCCCCGCAAAGAAGCCAAAGTGCCCGCAGATTTTCTACTCAAAGCATCAGCTACTACATTGGCTTTACCCGGATGATACTGAATTGTGCAATCATAGTCTTTCACTAACTCCATCCATCTACGTTGTCTTAAGTTCAGCTCCCGTTGTGTGAACAGATATTTCAAGCTCTGATGGTCGGTGTAGACTTCACAAGTTACCCCATACAGGTAATGCCTCCACAACTTCAATGCAAAAACTATAGCAGCCAATTCTAGATCATGGGTGGGATAATTATGTTCATGAGGTTTCAGTTGTCTAGAGGCGTAGGCAATTACTTTGCCATGCTGCATCAAAACACAACCCAATCCTTGTCTAGAAGCATCACTATAAATGACAAACCCATCATCACCTGAAGGAAGAGCTAATACTGGTGCGGTAGTTAACCTTTTCTTTAGCTCCTGAAAACTCTTTTCACAATCTTCAGACCACGCAAATTTTACCCCTTTTCGAGTTAATCGGGTCAAAGGCACAGCAATAGAAGAAAATCCTTGAACAAACCTGCGGTAATAACCAGCCAAACCCAAGAAACTGCGGACTTCCGTCACACTAGTCGGCCTCTCCCAATTGGTAACTGCCTCTATCTTCTTAGGATCAACAGAAATTCCATCCCCTGATATAACATGTCCCAAAAACACAACAGATTCTAGCCAAAAATCGCATTTACTGAACTTTCCATATAACTTCTTTTCACGTAGAGTTTGTAATGCGATTCGAAGGTGACTTGCATGTTCCTCTTTATTTCTAGAATAGATAAGAATATCATCAATAAATACTATCACAAAGGAGTCAAGATATGGCTTAAACACTCGATTCATCAAATCCATAAAAGCAGCTGGGGCATTCGTTAGACCAAATGGCATACAAGAAATTCATAATGGCCATACCTTGTACGAAAAGCTGTCTTCGGAACATCCTCCTCCTTTATTTTTAATTGATGATATCCTGATCTAAGATCAATTTTAGAGAATACTGTCGCCCCTTGCAATTGATCAAACAAATCATCAATACGCGGTAGAGGATATTTGTTTCGGATGGTCACCTTGTTCAACTGACGGTAGTCAATACACATCCGCATCGTACCATCTTTCTTTTTAACAAACAAAACTGGAGCACCCCACGGAGAAATACTAGGTCTAATAAATCCTCGTTCCAATAGATCCTCCAATTGGATTTTCAATTCCTTTAATTCTGCTGGAGCCATACGATAAGGAGCAATTGAAATTGGTTGTGTACCTGGCAGAAGCTCAATAGAGAACTCAACTTCTCGGTCCATTGGCAACCCCGGTAATTCTTCGGGAAATACATCAGGAAACTCACAAACTATTGGTATATCCTCCACCCGCGGTGTACTTTTGCTGCTATCAACAATATGGGCAAGGAATCCTTGGCAACCCTTTTTCAACAACTTCTCGGCCTTCATTACAGAAATTATACGAGCACAAGTTCTATCCCCACGGAATTTCAGTTGTGGATTATTTGGAATCTCCAATGTTACTTCTTTTCGGAAACAATCAATAGAGGCATGATAAGCAAATAACCAATCCATACCGAGGATTATATCGAAATCTATGATATTCAATGGCATCAAATCAACTGACAACTCCCTATCACCCATTCGAAATTTACAGTCCCGATATACAACTCTAGTTAATAAAGTCTCTCCTGCAGGAGTGGATATGGCCATAGTATATTCTAGTGGACTTGGGGGTCGGTCTACATGCTTTGTAAATGACAATACTATGAATGAATGTGTTGATCCAGAATCAATCAGGATACGCGCTTCTTTACCAAAAATCGTGAGCATACCTGTGACAACATCTGGAGTTGCAAGTGCTTCTTGTTTATTCATAGCAAAGATTCTCCCTTGTGCTTTAGGTCTACCAACTGAACCACCACCATGGCTTTGATTTTTACCCTGAGAAGTACCTCCACCTATCTGAATGCTACCCGAAGATGAAGCAGACCTCGATGTTCTGGGACAACTTGAAGCCAAATGTCCCGGATCCCCACATCTAAAACACCTACGGAATGATTCTGGTTCAGGACAATCTCGAACAAAATGATTAGGTGATCCACACCTATGACATGTAAGGGCATTGCTACGACCACTAGAAAAAGTAGAACCCGTTTGACTTTGTTGCTTTGACACATTCGATCGCTGCCCAGATTGAAATCCCCGAGATTGACTCCCACCTTAGCTCTGAAAAGTAGAAGTTCCTCTCCCTCTATTTGTGGATTGTTGGCGCAAGTTCCTTCCACCTGATGTAGATTCAAATTTTCTTTTCTTATTCTGCTCCCGTTGTTCATTCAATAACCCCAAATCCCGTTCTAGATTTGTTGCCACTTCGATCATGTCCGCAAAATTATTTAACCGTTGATTTACCACATAAGGCCGAAGTTCTATATTCAACCCATCCTCAAACATCCTGCACTTGTCCTCGTCTGTGCTAACAAGATTCAAAGCGAAAAGTGATAAAGTTGTAAACCGAGCTTCATACTCTGCTACCCGCATATTTCCCTGCTCCAACTTCATAAATTCCCGTCTCTGACCCATTTGGTAATTCCTTGGGAAATACTTTTCATGAAAAGCTTTGGTGAACATAGCCCAAGTGATAATTGTAGGTATAGGAGGAGCATCATTATTTTTAGGATTTGCCATTGGTGCAGACAGTCTTTGTTTGGTAACCTCCCACCAACGTCGAGCATCTCCTTTAAACATAAAGGTAGCCAACAAAACCTTTTGTTCATCTGTCACAGCCATTATCTGAAAGATTTCCTCTATCTTTTTTATCCATTCCTCGGCATCCAACGGGTTAGGTGGTCCATCAAACTCTGTAGGCCCAAGCTTTTTAAACCGACTATATATGGTGTCCCGCTCAGTGCGTGCCCCAAAGAAATTCGCTTGAGCAGCTGCTTGAGACTCGAAATATCTTGCCTGTTGAGTTGTTAATTGCACTATCGCATCCAATATTCTACTGTCCATGGTTAGCTGATTTTGTGCATTGCTAGGATTTCCCCCTCCAGCATTATCATGATGACCATCGCGGTCCATAGCTAGATATGCAAAAATTTATCAAAATAACATCTCAAATAACAAAAGTAAATGCATGACATGTTTCATGATCATTCTATTCCTCCCCATCCCCACGGACACAAGACAAACACCCTATGGTCCACCACTAGTCTAAACACGGCTAGTCTATAGAATTTAAAACCTATGCTCTGATACCAACTGAAACGACCCGCCCTAAGAAGATTAGCAAAAACTGCCTCAATGAAAACTAAAATATCAACCTTAAAACATTCAATCCATAAACGCAAGATAAAGCCAATCAAAAAGATTACACATGTCTTCCAAGAATAACATTTACAAAAGAACTAGACAATATGAGTTGTATCCACACATGCGACAATACCCAAAATTTGCTATCACACTATGTCCTATGCCAAAAGATCCCAAGTCGACCCTCATCTCCACTCCTACAGCCTGTCAGACCAATAGTGGACCAAAACTCTATTTCGGATACCTGAAAGGATTGTGAGTGTTACTGCTTCATCCAAGCGGAAAGCATAAAATAGTTTATAAAAGCAAACATGGATCAAGTAAAGCTTCCAATCACACTTGCGAGAAACATACTATTTTTCACAACAAGTAAATAAGCAACAATATTCCAAGAAGCCATAGGGTTGCTTCCCTCGCAACCAGGAGTTATGACGGTACCGTGACCCTGTGAACAGGGTACTTTCAACAATTTATACCCTGTTTGTGTACAGCAAACAGACAATTTATACCCTTCTTGTGTACATCAAGAAGAAAGCAAATCCAACCAACAATACAACTATGGCATGCTCTTGAAATAAAAACATGTTTCAAGCAACTTGATCCATATCCACAACCATCGAAAATTTCCAACATTCGCAGAAAAGTACAAGTTTATTTTTAACTAACCACTTCAATGAAACAGCACACTCACCTTAGAGAGCCAAAAGACAAAAGCGAAAAGCCTCCTTCTCAACCTTGAGGTGGAGACTCGTCCCCCGATCCTAAAATATGAATGACACTACACTTAGAATAATTCATACTCCAATTCATATTAAAATGCAAGTAAAATGCGACAATAAGTCTAGCATATGCTCTTTTTTTTTTTTTAATCTCCATCCCTAATATGATAATGAATGAAACCAATGCAATAAAAATGATGAATGATGTGCTTCAATGCTCAAAAAATGATTCACTGAGATTTGATACGAAAATTTCCAAGAATAAGGCTTAATTCATGACCAACGTATACAGTTCTGACCATATCCAATGCATAATCGTGAATTCTAAGAATTTCACTTAAATAGTTGAAAAGTACACTTCTTCCTCTTCGAATCGATAGGTCATTCATCAAAAGTGGAGTTCGGGTAACCTTACTACGGCCTCGCGATCATAACTTAATGTAATTTTAAGACTGGAACAGAGACAGATTTTGGGTCAACTTCAACAGCAAATCTGT
This sequence comes from Rhododendron molle, assembly GCA_025413875.1. Taxonomy (NCBI): domain Eukaryota; kingdom Viridiplantae; phylum Streptophyta; class Magnoliopsida; order Ericales; family Ericaceae; genus Rhododendron; species Rhododendron molle. Next base: position 13,017,922 of record CM046395.1, on the reverse strand, counting down.
TATTGCTCAAGCATAACCATAATGCACGGGTTACATCGTTGGAAAGCTCTACGTGTCTAGTTTTCAGCAAAGCAAGCGGAATGTGTTTTCGAGTCTCGAGCTAGGAGATATGATTGTTTTTTCCAACTTGTGTCGGTGCTGTCAGCACTGTGAGTTCACAACAGCAGTTCGGTGCACGATTTTTAACTTTTTTCCCTCTTTGAGATAAATTCTGAAAATTTTACACAATAAACTAGACATGTATACCCAACTCCAGTAAAAATATCAGAAAATTGCAGGGTCCCCAAGTCTGTGAAAAAAATCCATTAAGAATCTCACAGATTCACTCATGTAAAGCTCTAATTGATATGCCCTTAAGCCAAACGAATTTGCCAGGATAAAATCCATTCTCCTATGATCTAATTAGGGTTTAAACTACATGAATATACAGGTATATACATGTTTGATCAACACCCAAAACATAAATTAGGTATAATCTAGGGTTTACCTTCAATTAGTTCCCCAATTCTTCCCCTTCTTCTTCTTCTTCTTCTTCTTCTTCTTCTTCTTCTTCTTCTTCTTCTTCTCTCTCTCTCTCTACGTTTTACACTAACCGGTGGAGGAGTGGAACGGTGTAGAACACCGTAGAAGGTTAATTAGGGAAGAGTTATCCCATGTGGTTGGGTGTATGGGTTCAAATGAGCCATGTCTCATCTTTACCGTTCATTCCACCTACCAAGTTAATCCCTTTTAATTAACTTAATTAACCCCTCAAATTAAATCATGTATTGCTAATCAATTAATAAATAATATGCGGATGATAACACCACACATGAATCAAATAGCATGACCTATACAACATAAAGTTAAATGTCATATGCAATGCACGTGCTTGCTCGGAACGGGTGTTACACATTTCAACTTACAATTATTGTTGTGGCCTCCCACTTAATGTATGCCTTGTACATGTACAGTCCAATATCAAAGCGAAATGGCTGAATGGGAAGTCTTTCCCCATGTATGAGAGTTGGCAATTCTTATTTGGGAGGGATAGGGCCACCGGTGATTTAGCCGAGGATGCGGCGGAAGTGGAAGAAGTTGTTGAGACCCCTCTAGATCAACCCAATATCGAGCTTGATGACATGTTGAATGAATGTTATACTCCAATGTTTTCAAATGGGGACATGGTGTTTCCACGTGAGACACCATTTGTTGACATATCAACTTCTTCCGGAACTCCAACAAGTAATGCCATTCCGGCCGCGACACGAACCAATGCCAATACTCCTACAAGCAATGCCAATGCTCCTACTAGCAATGTCGTGCCGGGAAGGCCAAAGAAAAAGGCAAAGATGGATGGAAATGATGCGTCCATTCATGTGGCAATGGAGAATTTGTTGGCTCAAAGCAATACGGCGTTCAACAAGATTGCCGATGCGGTTGGATATGAGGATCGACTCTCCGCCAAAAGAGAGAAGGTGTTTACTGAGTTAATGAAGCTTGACCTTGAGATGATTGATAGGTTTGCTTTAAACACCATGATTGTGTCCGCCGAAGAAAATGTCGACACATTCTACGGCATACCGGATAACTAAAAACAAGCTTGGGTTGAGGCCGTATTATTGGGCCAAATCAAATTGAAGACTACGTAGGGATGTCTTAGTAATTATAGCCCTTTTTGTACAAAATGGTGGAGAATGTGTTTACTCCTTTTTGGAAGCACTTATCTAGGACTAACTGAATTTGCCTAAAACATGATGTTTATTTGAGGGAATAGGCCCCTTTTTTGGCGTTGTAATTAAGCACTACTTGAAAGTTGTTAGGGCAACAATGATGATCCATGTGATATGTTGAGGGGTAAATGGCACTTTTTGTGGAATGTTTTAGGGCAACAATGATGATGCATTGTAATTAAGCACTACTTCAAAGTTCGTACTGATATTGGCAACAATGAAGGCCTTTTTTGTGCTATATATTCTGGCCTGATTCATCTCTGTTTTCTGGTTTTTGATTGGGCAATGATGAAATCATAAATGCAATGTATTAGTTGGTATTGCTTTTGTTAATTTTGACGGCCTTGATGGCAGCTTAATTGCAAATGGTAGTGCTACTTTGACTATGATACGATTGTCTGAGCCCAACACTTACTAACTTGTGCAACTTCCTGACTGTTTTCTGAAAGTTGAGAAAACCCTTGATGGCTGGTTAATGGGTTACTTTGATGGTTTTTGGGCTGTTTATGGCCTGATTTTTGGACTGTTTTTGTGCAGGAATATGGGCTGCTTTGTTGCTCGTTTTTATCAGCATTATGGGCTGGTTTTTTCTGCTTGTTGGCCTGCTATATGGGCGGTTTGCTGCAGATTGATGGCTGTTTTTTGCCTGAGGTTTATGGCCTATTTTTGTACAGGTTTATGGGTTCTTTTGTTGTTGTTATGTGGCCTATTCTTTACAGTTTTGTTGGTAGTTGTTTTGGGGCTGTTTTGAGGGTGCATGCTGGACAGTTGTGTTGCTGGTGTTGGCCATTTTTTTTGCTCTTTTAATGGTAAATCTGGTCCTATTTTGGGCAATGATGATGCAATTGTAATAGTATTTATAAGTTGGTATTGCCCTTGGCAACTATGAGAGCCTTAATGGCAACTTAGTTGCATGGTAGTGCTGCTTTGATTATATGCTAATTATATCTGAGCCGAAGTTTTGAAGGATGTGTTTGGTGTTTTCTGGCTGTAAAATGGACAGGTTAGGTGCAGTTTTTTTGGACACCATTATTTGTGCTTTCTGGCAGGGTTTTTATATGTTTCTTTGGGCATTTGTTGGGCTGTTTTGGTGCACTTTCTGACAGGGTTTTCATGCTGATATTTGGGCTCATTGGTTTCTGTCTTATGTAGTTTTTTGCATATCTGGACAGTTTTATAGACTGTATTGGTGCTTCATTCTTGCAGTTTTAGGCCAGTTTTTTTTCTGTTCTGTTTCTTGGCAAGGTGTGCATGCTCTTTGTTGCTCTGTTTTGTTGGTACTTTTTGGCCAATTTTCCCCAAGGTGTTTAGGGAGGTTTGGTGTTGGTTTTGGAATTTTTTTTTGGGCAAGGATGCTTTGTTGATTGCTATGTATTAGTTGGTATTGCCTTTGCCTGACGGCCTCAATGCCAACTTAGTTGCAAATGGTAGTGCTACTTTGATTATCGTACAATTGTCTGAGCCCAAGTCTTGCTTTAGATCTTTGACAGCTTATTTTGTGGCTGTTTGTGTATTTTGTGTCTTGTGTTGTGGCTGTTTCTGGCTCTTGCAAATGGTAGTGCTACTGTCATGGCAGCAGTTGGCTGCTACCGTTGCTGTTTCGTCCACTTCCTGTTCTGGTTTTCTGTACTGCCTCTTGCTGTTCTGCTACTGTCATGGCTGGAAGTGGTTGTGGTTTTATGGATTTCAGAGCATCCAATTCTGCAGGTTTCTCTGTGGGGTGGCAGCTACTGTCATGTTATATTTTTTGGTTGAAATTGACTATGTTTCATAGGCTATGATGATATGACGAAAAAATTTTACGGCGAGGCACTTGTCTTGGCGGGACAACTTATGAGGGTCAATGGTTTAATCACCATTTGGCAACATAAGTTGTAGCTAAGTGGTGCACTATGTGCCGGTACAAAAAAATCTGAGCCAAGTACATATAAACATAATACTAGTATGAATTATGTTATAAATGTGTCCATTCCTCTTTGATCGTAGATTTTACAATGACAACTGAAGATAAGCAATACTATTGGGTGGTTTTCGTTGGGCATAATCCGGGAATCTATACGAGTTGGGAGACGGCGGAACTGCAGATTAATGGATACCCGGGGAACTTGAAGAAAAGATACAACACGTTCGATGAAGCAGAAGGAGCATTGTTATAGTTCCATGAGGAACGATACCGGCTTAATCAAATGCAATCGGTCCGAACCAAACATCAATCAACTGACGATGCTTCCACATCCACAAGTTCTTTGCAAGTTCACCGTCAACAAAATCTATCAACATGCTTTGTTCTAGGGATTTTTTTAGGTTTCGTAGCTTGTATTTTCATCGCACTTGTATTTGATTCGGAATGACATTGTAAGTTTAATTTCTCCAATTTCGAAATGAAGACTGCATTATGTAGAAAAACATTAGTAATCTCAAATAAATATAATTACTTGAGATACAAACCAAAATGATACAAATTTATTCCTCAAACATTTATTATAAAAAGTACAAACTTATTCTTCGACCACCCTCTTACAACTTCAAACTTCTAGTTTTCTTGTCGAACAAATCAATGGGCCCAACGATTATAATTGGAAAATTCTCTGTTCCGAAAATGTCTCAGTTGCGGTCGATTCTACAATAAATTAAGGCAAACAGTTAATAAATGAATTAAACGAGATTTAATATGAAATTGTAAACAAATTCAAAATCACTTACTCGAACAAATTCATTCCAAAATCATTTTTCACCACCAACTTATTTTCATTTGGATTCCACCCAAACCCCGGAATTTGAAGTATGGCGTCTAGATAAAAATAATCACGCTTCCATTTTTCTATCTTTCCTTCGATATGGATTTGCAAAATACCTGCTTCGGGTAAACAAACTCGCATTTCATTCTCAAGAACTCCTAAGTAGCCGGGATGAAACCCGTTCTCGGCTTGCCAAACCATACGAGGTTCGTAAGATTTGTAAGTAATATTTCGTCCTCCACCTCGCTCTAAGCCCGGCGTGCCATTTCAAGGAGTGAAAAATCCAAATTACAAACTTATTTTTTAAAGGGAGATAGATGTGTGTGTGAAGTGATATGAGATAGGTAGTGGTATTTATAGACCACCTTACCAAACAATTTTGGTACACACATTTTTACCTAACAAAAAATTGTGCACCTAATTTTTCTTTTTCAACTACCACAAAATGTGCTTTTTAAATTACTAAATTTAAAATATATAATTCGGATTTCTTAAAAAAAATTTCAAATACGGTTAAATTTTTTTCAATATAATTACATTTCAATTTATGCAATAATTAGTAATAAATATGTATTTACTGTAATTACGAAATGTACTTTTTAATTACTAAATTCAAATTAAATAATTCGGAATTAAAAAATAATAAATAAAGGTTAAAATAATTTAAAGATAATTTGATTCAAATTTATGTATTAATTAATTATATTTATGTATTTAATATAATTATAATGAAATAAACGTAATTTGTCCATTAAAATAATAAAGTGGGGGCAAATAAGTCATTTATCACCTTATTCCATCATATCCACCTTTCAAATCCCCCTTCTCAAAAATTCATCCAAACACCTCATTATAAATTCACCATTCTTAAAAGGTGGGGCCACCCTTCTTAACATATCCCCCTCATTACATATCCACCTTCAAATCCCATCTCATTACAAATCCACCCAAAACAAATCCGCCATCCAAACGGCCCGCAAGGGTCTGACTTCTGGAAAAGTTTGCTTTTGAGTTAGCGGTCCAGTTTTATTTTAAGGTGAGGTGAGGGTTCAATTTTGCCCCACTTGGAAATCTTTTTCTTGGCTGCCCACACCTTTAACTTTATGCTCTCCATATTTTCTTTAATCTAAAATCTCACCGTGGCCCTGTATTTTGTTACTAGAATAGTACATTTGTAGGAGGTCTGAGATCCCTTCTTTTGGGGAGTGATATTAGGGAAAGTAATCATTCAACTCAATGGACATGGGGTTTTAGATTAACTTTTGCTTTAGATTGTGATGCTGTTTTCATAATTCAAATTTTCTACTTTGTACGTGTAACTTGCTCCTCTAAATCGGTATGCTAATACCGCGTATCCTAAAAAGTTCGGGCAAGTACACTGTAGTACCGTAGGTAGCCAGAAGACATCCTACTCTAAATGAGGTATATGTATCCAATTAAGATGTGTTGGTACTGCATTGTCTTGTTTTGGGAAGTGTTCAAGATAGTGTAACGAAGTGATCAAAATATCGAAGTTCATTGTTGATTCTTGACGCCTCCAAGAAGTGTGGAAAACTTTGGTGGTTAGGGAAGGGCGGTGTGTCCAGGATGTCACTATCGAACGTCAGAGATGAAAACTAGATCGAGTTAGACAATTTATGCTACTTGGTAACAGTCTCAACAACCATCGAGCGCATGATGTCGGTTTAGTTCATTGTCATAGAATTGAAAAGAAAAAACTAAACTTTTCCTTGCTAGCTGACCAAGTTGACGTCCAAATTGGAGTGTCCAAATTGGAGCGTATAAAACAGTAGAATAATAAGAGGATGCTAATTCTAAGTTGAAAGTGAGCCCATGTGGAAGTAAAAGCTTCGATATGGACTATCATTGGTGATGGTATCTCTACATTTTTTTGGCATGATAAACTCGATATTGCTGCCAAAGTCTCATGCATTATCTATGATGATATCTGAACTTGGCCTTTCCTTTCTCTGCCTGCCCCTAATTTTCTGCCGATCCTAATGCCTCTGACTCAGCTATTTGGGAGGGTGCTCCTTCCAAATATCAGGCCTCTCTTGCTTGGCATGCCTTTGGGCTGCCGACACTCAAAATAAGAAATAGTATCTCTGTTACTAAATACATCTACAAACTTCATTGTGTGTATTTCCCATCCAATATTTGCTTTGCGGTAGTCTCCTATCACGTTTGAAAATTCTACCATCCATTGTCCTACTAATATCCAATTTGAAATATGTCACACGGGTGAGCTTGAAAATAGTGACTGGTAAAAATTAAAATGGCGGGAATTGTAGATCTAAAAAGAATTGGGATTCCTATTGGGAAATATATATTCCTTGGTTTGTAAGACTAGATTTTCTTCTCTCCGTTATATTCTATGGAGTAGAATGTACTGTTGACCGCTGGTCCCATTTTGATTATCTGATTCCTTAATCTTGTATGTCCCTTTGTGTAGGTCATCCATGAGAAGAATTGGATCGATTTTGGCATTTGTAGCCATATGATATTGTTATATTGGTCGTATAAAAATTGACAGTCTCCTTTCATTTGAAGTTTCATTCTGTATTTTTTTCGATAGCATTATGATAAATATTATAATGTATTGTGCAGTCACCGAATCAACTTTCACATTTTTTTCGATAGCATTATGATGAAAATGAATTGTGCGGTTACCGAATCAACCCAATGTGTTATCACCTATAATCTACAGAAACAAGATGATTGATTTGGATTACAGATGTGAGATCCGTGGCAGGCAGCACAGGTCCATACTAGACGCTCCAGCCCAAGCTGTAGACTGAAGAATCCTACCTATTTTTCTATTCTTCTTGCCCTAGCACACTTGGCCAATGTTCTTTTGCTTTCATAGTGTTGGTGACTCAGTGAGCTGTGCACAAGGTTAAATAGCAGTAGCGGCCCGCGCAACGGTAATAGTTGTAGGATTATGTAATGATAAGTAGTCGAAATCAAGTGTAGCGGTTATTAGTTGTCTAAAATTATTATAGGTGGCAGAGCACTTGAAGGGGTCGTAGTAGTCAAGTATCGGCCGTGAAGTAGGTACAATATCAATACAAAGCGATACACATGCAAATTTTTGTAGTTTCCCTATATTGGAGTGTAATGTTATTGGAGAACCGAAAACCGATACGTAGCGGTTGATACACTACATAGGGTCCACTATTTAAATCCTCCAGTGCGCATGGATTTCTGCGTTAGCATGCAAATATATGCACCTGTAAGAAGAGTTAATTACCTCTAAGTACAGAAAAGTGACACTTAATTCCCATTAAGGAGAGATGAAGTACTTAATTACCACTAAGTCCACTTTTACAAAAGTACATTTATCATTAATAGAAGTGTCACCCTAGGGTTTTAGGGTATGCTAGGGTTTTAGGGTACCCTAATGGGTACCCTAGTACCCTTGGGTACCCTAAAATCTTAGGGTACCCTAGGATTTTAGGGTTTTAGGGTACCCTAGCGTTTTAGGGTACTTTAAGATTTTATATTTTAGGATACCCTAGGGTTTAAGGTACCCTAAAGTTTAGGTTTAGGTGCTTTCATAGAGCCCTAGGGCTTAGGTTTAGGCACTTTCATAGGAGTTTTAGGGTGCACTTTCCTATTATAGGGTTTTAGCGATTTAAGCACTTTTATTGGGTACTTGTAGTTTTAAGACTTTTATAAGTCTGAGGTTTGAAGCTGACTTTCAGGGTCTTGCAGGGGTTAGGCACTTTCACTATTTGGGGTTTTAGGCACTTTCATAGGGTTTTAGTGTTTCGTTAATTAGAGGAGACTTGGTGGGAATTACTTTCTATTTTCTGGACCTAGAGGTAAATTGCCCCTGTAAGAATTGATATGTATGCATTTCAGTCCATACATGTATTGTACGAATCACCTATTTATTTCTGAAAGAGAGAGGGGGAGATCCAAAGATTTGTAGTTTAAACAATAAGCTATATTTGATATCACTACAGTGGGTGGTCCAACATACATACTAGGACTTGATATCACCACAGTGGGTGGTCCAACATACATACTAGGACTTGATATCACTACAGTGGGTGGTCCAACATACATACTAGGACTGTTCACTATAAACCTTAGAAAGTCGAAATACATACACACACACATTTTGGGCCTGATGGAAATTGTTCTTTGTACATGCAAGTTGCAATGAACTCCAAGCTGATTATGGACTTCTCTCTACGTTTGTGGTTTGAAAGCATGGCCAACACCAGGGCTGTGGCCTGGTCCTGTCGGTCTGAAATCATTTTCATTTCCTCCCATGGAATGGCTGACACCAGTACCTTTACTTTGTGTGTCACTCTGAACATCATCTGTCTTTGTTTCAAAAGAATGACCAACCCCAGGGCTGCTACCAGGTGTTGTAGGTCGAAAATCATCTTTGTATTCTGCAACTGCTTCATCAGATCCCAGACTTTGAGAATGACCAACACCAGGGCTGCTACCTGGCGTTGTTGGTCTAAAATCATCTGTATATGCTTGAACTGGTTCTTCAAATCCTTTGGACTTTAGTTTTCGTCCCTCAGTAAATAGAGTGCCATTGCAGGCAATAAGTATGAGAAGCATGGCACAGACAAAAGTGGGTTGGGAACCGGCCATGAGTAGAGAAGGAAAGGTTTGAGTAATCCTGTTATTGTCTGACAAGAATAACAGAAGGGTGGTTCAAGCTTTGAGTTGTGAACACTATAATAACTACCTGGCACCTCCTTGGTATTTATACTGTTAGAGAGCCCCCCTTCTCAGGATCTTAACCGCTGATAATTTGTTAAACTCAAAGTGTCCACTTATATTATATGAAATTGGATGGTTCATGTTCTCTGACTTTTTAAGGATCTTTCTATGAGTAGTTTATTTGTAGTGGCATTCTTGTTGATCATTTTCAAAGTTCTTGATGTCTGTTGCTGTTTTTCTTTTTGTTTCTCTGTATAATTTTTTGTATTTACGTGTAAAACTGGTGCCCAACATAAATTAACAGAGTGAATTCGTCTCATTCTCTTGCTGGTTTTGTATGTGAAGCACTTTCACTAGGTGAAGTTTGATGGTTGACCTTTCATTGTGCTGAAATGCTTCTTTTTGTTTGAATCTTCAATGGAGTTTTGGTGCTCAAATGGAGATGGGTAGAAGATGCTCTGATGAGTGTTTTTTGAGTTGAATTTTTTTTTTTTTCCAAAATGCCATCCAAACAAGGTAAGCGTCAAAATTTGTTACTGTCTGGGTGTTGAAATATTGTCGTATGCTTTGGGTATATTTCGATCCATGGATCTTTATGGCATTTCATGTTGTTTTGCTTCTCAATTCGTTCGCTGCTCATTCTTTCGTGGCGTTTATCGTCGATTGATGAGGTTTGGTAACCATGTTTACACTTTTCTCCTCCTTTTTCATTATTTTATTTTGGGCTTTCATTTGAATTAAGAACAGTAGTTTTCCCGTAGGGTTGGCCAGGTATGGATATATATTTGGTCTCTTCTAAGATCTTACATTCAAACTTCTTACGTGTGTTATCAATTTGTTTGGGGCAGTCCATACAGCACTCTGCTGCGGCTTTAATTATGCTCCTTGCAAGTGAGTACTGAGTAGTGTGATCGAGATTGGCTCTCAGGATTAGTTGAGTTGCATAAGGTAGCCCGAGAACATGAGTTACTATCTTTTTTCTATTCAAACCCTAATAAATTGTCTAATGCCAAAGAGAAAGTAGATTTTCATAGCTGTTGATTTGCATGTGCTGTTTGATTTCTCTATCTTTCCGAAGGAAGTGAAAAAAGTGCTTCATTGGGCTCTTCCCCGCAAGGGTCTGAATTCTGGAAAAGTTTGCTTTTGAGTTAGCGGTCCAGTTTTATTTTAAGGTGAGGTGAGGGTTCATTTTCTTTTTCTTGGCTGCCCACACCTTTAACTTTATGCTCTCCATATTTTCTTTATTCTAAAATCTCACTGTGGCCCTGTATTTTGTTACTAGAATAGTACATTTGTAGGAGGTCTGAGATCCCTTCTTTTGGGGAGTGATATTAGGGAAAGTAATCAGTCAACTCAATGGACATGGGGTTTTAGATTAACTTTTGCTTTAGATTGTGATGCTGTTTTCATAATTCAAATTTTCTACTGTGTACGTGTAACTTGCTCCTCTAAATCGGTATGCTAATACCGCGTATCCTAAAAAGTTCGGACAAGTACACTATAGTACCGTACGTTGCCAGAAGACATCCTACTCTAAATGAGGTATATGTATCCAATTAAGATGTGTTGGTACTGCATTGTCTTGTTTTGGGAAGTGTTCAAGATAGTGTAACGAAGTGATCAAAATATCGAAGTTCATTTTTGATTCTTGACGCCTCCAAGAAGTGTGGAAAACTTTGGTGGTTAGGGAAGGGCGGTGTGTCCAGGATGTCACTATCGAACGTCAGAGATGAAAACTAGATCGAGTTAGACAATTTATGCTACTTGGTAACAGTCTCAACAACCATCGAGCGCATGATGTCGGTTTAGTTCATTGTCATAGAATTGAAAAGAAAAAACTAAACTTTTCCTTGCTAGCTGACCAAGTTGACGTCCAAATTGGAGTGTCCAAATTGGAGCGTATAAAACAGTAGACTAATAAGAGGATGCTAATTCTAAGTTGAAAGTGAGCCCATGTGGAAGTAAAAGCTTCGATATGGACTATCATTGGTGATGGTATCTCTACATTTTTTTGGCATGATAAACTCGATATTGCTGCCAAAGTCTCATGCATTATCTATGATGATATCTGAACTTGGCCTTTCCTTTCTCTGCCTGCCCCTAATTTTCTGCCGATCCTAATGCCTCTGACTCAGCTATTTGGGAGGGTGCTCCTTCCAAATATCAGGCCTCTCTTGCTTGGCATGCCTTTGGGCTGCCGACACTCAAAATAAGAAATAGTATCTCTGTTACTAAATACATCTACAAACTTCATTGTGTGTATTTCCCATCCAATATTTGCTTTGCGGTAGTCTCCTATCACGTTTGAAAATTCTACCATCCATTGTCCTACTAATATCCAATTTGAAATATGTCACACGGGTGAGCTTGAAAATAGTGACTGGTAAAAATTAAAATGGCGGGAATTGTAGATCTAAAAAGAATTGGGATTCCTATTGGGAAATATATATTCCTTGGTTTGTAAGACTAGATTTTCTTCTCTCCGTTATATTCTATGGAGTAGAATGTACTGTTGACCGCTGGTCCCATTTTGATTATCTGATTCCTTAATCTTGTATGTCCCTTTGTGTAGGTCATCCATGAGAAGAATTGGATCGATTTTGGCATTTGTAGCCATATGATATTGTTGTATTGGTCGTATAAAAATTGACAGTCTCCTTTCATTTGAAGTTTCATTCTGTATTTTTTTCGATAGCATTATTATAAAATATTATAATGTATTGTGCAGTCACCGAATCAACTTTCACATTTTTTTCGATAGCATTATGATGAAAATGAATTGTGCGGTTACCGAATCAACCCAATGTGTTATCACCTATAATCTACAGAAACAAGATGATTGATTTGGATTACAGATGTGAGATCCGTGGCAGGCAGCACAGGTCCATACTAGACGCTCCAGCCCAAGCTGTAGACTGAAGAATCCTACCTATTTTTCTATTCTTCTTGCCCTAGCACACTTGGTCAATGTTCTTTTGCTTTCATAGTGTTGGTGACTCAGTGAGCTGTGCACAAGGTTAAATAGCAGTAGCGGCCCGCGCAACGGTAATAGTTGTAGGATTATGTAATGATAAGTAGCCGAAATCAAGTGTAGCGGTTATTAGTTGTCTAAAATTATTATAGGTGGCAGAGCACTTGAAGGGGTCGTAGTAGTCAAGTATCGGCCGTGAAGTAGGTACAATATCGATACAAAGCGATACACATGCAAATTTTTGTAGTTTCCCTATATTGGAGTGTAATGTTATTGGAGAACCGAAAACCGATACGTAGCGGTTGATACACTACATAGGGTCCACTATTTAAATCCTCCAGTGCGCATGGATTTCTGCGTTAGCATGCAAATATATGCACCTGTAAGAATTGATATGTATGCATTTCAGTCCATACATGTATCGTACGAATCACCTATCTATTTCTGATAGAGAGAGGGGGAGATCCAAAGATTTGTAGTTTAAACAATAAGCTATATTTGATATCACTACAGTGGGTGGTCCAACATACATACTAGGACTTGATATCACCACAGTGGGTGGTCCAACATACATACTAGGACTTGATATCACTACAGTGGGTGGTCCAACATACATACTAGGACTGTTCACTATAAACCTTAGAAAGTCGAAATACATATACACACATTTTGGGCCTGACGGAAATTATTCTTTGTACATGCAAGTTGCAATGAACTCCAAGCTGATTATGGACTTCTCTCTACGTTTGTGGTTTGAAAGCATGGCCAACACCAGGGCTGTGGCCTGGTCCTGTCGGTCTGAAATCATTTTCATTTCCTCCCATGGAATGGCTGACACCAGTACCTTTACTTTGTGTGTCAATCTGAACATCATCTGTCTTTGTTTCAAAAGAATGACCAACCCCAGGGCTGCTACCAGGTGTTGTAGGTCGAAAATCATCTTTGTATGCTGCAACTGATTCATCAGATCCCATAGTTTGAGAATGACCAACACCAGGGCTGCTACCTGGCGTTGTTGGTCTAAAATCATCTGTATATGCTTGAACTGGTTCTTCAAATCCTTTGGACTTTAGTTTTCGTCCCTCAGTAAATAGAGTGACATTGCAGGCAACAAGTATGAGAAGCATGGCACAGACAAAAGCGGGTTGGGAACTGGCCATGAGCAGAGAAGGAAAGGTTTGAGTAATCCTGTTATTGTCTGACAAGAATAACAGAAGGGTGGTTCAAGCTTTGAGTTGTGAACACTATGATAACTACCTGGCATCTCCTTGGTATTTATACTGTTAGAGAGCCCCCCTTCTCAGGATCTTAACCGCTGATAATTTACTAAACTCAAAATGTCTACTTATATTATATGAAATTGGATGGTTCATGTTCTCTGACTTTTTGACGGTCCTTCTATGAGTAGTTTATTTGTAGTGGTGTTCTTGTTGATCATTTACAAAGTTCTTGATGTCTGTTGCTGTTTTTCTTTTCGTTTCTCTGTACAATTTTTCGTATTTACATGTAAAACTTGTGCCCAATATAAATTAACAGAGTGAATTCGTCTCATTCTCTTGCTTGTTTTGCATGTGAAGCACTTTCACTAGGTGAAGTTTGATGGTTGACCTTTCATTGTGCTGAAATGCTTCTTTTTGTTTGAATCTTCAATGGACGGTATTCTTTAGGGTACTTGTTTTTGACAAATCAGTTAAATTAGTTCACGTGTGTATTACATGGTTTTGGTAGAATTCAACCTCAAAAGCAAGCTATTGAATTGAGGGTGCCCTCACACTTGTATATTGAATTCAACCTCAAAAGCAAGACGATGTGAAACTTTGCTTCACACGCTTCCTCACGCGCAGTGTGCTCAGGGATGGAGCCAGGGAGGGGCCAGTAGGGGCGGCCGCCCCTGCAAGAAGAAAAGAAAATTCTACTTATTATGTGTAAAATAAAAATTTCCTATAAAAGTATAGAGGCTTGCCCCCCTATAGTATTTTGGTAAAAAAAATCAAATGATAATAAGTAGTTAGTAACCTTACCAACGTTTATTTCTAAACGTTATGGGTTAAATATAACAAAACATAAAATTTGAGAGTTAACATAGTAAGTACTCAATTATTTGACTCCCAGTTTTTACCTACAAAAATCCCCAATCGTTAAGAGAATTTTACACGTTTTCTTCTCTCTGTCTAAAAAATCTCCATGGCACACCAGACCCCCCCTCTCTCTCTCTCGGCACAAAAAATCCCACATCGTCAAGACTTTGAAGGTAGTTTCGAGAAAATAAGAACTCTAGGAGAAGAGATTTTGGGAACCCTAAGGCTTTGTTCGGTTGTGGGTTTTCAGTTGTGTTTTTGAATAAAGGTAGAGAGAGAAATGAGAGTAATGATTGTGGAAAGAGGTAAAAAGTAGAGAGAGATAAAGTGAAAAATGAAAGTAATGATTGAAAAGTTAGAGAGAGAAAAAGTAGAAAAATTACTTTATCCAAAATCCTGAGTTTGGAATTCCAAACCGAACAAGGACTAAGTAATCTTGATGAAATCTAAGTTGTAACTATGAAATGTGTAAATACTAGACTCCACAACACGATGGAGGATAAACTTTTAGCAAGTTTTTAACTCACTTACATGGAGAAGGATATTGCGAAAATTAAAGGTTTGAAGCTGATTCTATCATCGATGCTTTTAATGACATAAAAGCACGTCAAGTGCAATTGAAGATGCCTGATTTTACTAGATAGGTAGGTAAGTCGTTAATGCTTTGTAATATGTTAATTTATGAAAAGCATAATTTAAGTATGGAGTGTTGCTATTTTGTACATTTTTGAGTTTCAATGTATTCACGTTGTTATGCACGTTTCTCTTTATTTTTTGTCTAGCGTACATGGTCGCCCCCGTGTAGTGAAATTCCTGGCTCCGTCCCTGAGTGTGCTCACTCGGCAACATCTGCTGCGTGCAGGCCAGAGACATGCACCCTACCCATCTCTGATACCATGTTACATGACCTTGGGTAGAGCTCAACCCCAAAAACTAGCTATTGATTTGAGTTATATTTCATATTACTTTGGTATCCAAACGATGTGGGACTTCGCGACATAGTGTGTTAGACTAAGGTAACTGAGATGTGTTGAGGTGGCCTCTCCACCGTCAATATGTTCTATAAAGGCAGATTGCGGAACACTTTCCACCTGCAGTTATGAGTATGTAATATGTGGATGGCTATTGTCCTTTGACTCTTTTAGTCGACAAATTCAAGTGATATACATCTGTCCTGGGGAAGGATTTTTTGATGTTTTCTTTTAATTTATTACAATATGTGCAGGTTTTTTTTAGTGATTTGCATGATTACTGGCTGCTATATTATAAAAATGATAAGCAAGAAGGACTATCAAACTATCAGTAGCCCCTTTACTATTTCTGAAAATTTCCATCCCGTGTACTACAAAAAGTGGCTTCTAATGAGGTGCTGCATCATTAAGTTTCACAGAGAAACCCACCTACATTGGCTGCACCATGTACCACCTAATAGATCTGTCCAGACTCACCTTAGGAGCGTGAAAAGACTGTCCTTGCTCTTGTATTTCATTCACTAGGCACAGGGCACCTGAATTCTCCATTAACTTCTCAATTCTGGGGAGTCCTCAATTAACTTCTCAATTCTGGTAGTCCTTTGAGTAAAAAGTGCCCACTATTGAGTATGAATTAAACTCAGGTTCTAAATCACATATTTGTTTCATAATTCTGGAAGGTTTTTTTTTGGTTTGGTGAATTAATCTCAGATTCTAAATTACATATTTGTTTGAATATTATAAAAAAACATAAAATGCAGTGAATTCATTTCTTGTGCTCTTGCACATGCATTTATATAATTTTCTTCCCAGAAGTATGCTACTCAATATCATATAATTTTGGTACTCAATAATTTTGTCTTGCATTCTGACTTCTATCTCAGATAATTTTTGGGGTTTTTAGGAAATATATACAATGTAAGTGTGCTAGAATCAATAATATTCTCCCTGAAAAGCAGTTTAGGCAGAGTGCGCATGCTCCCCACTTGAAGGAAAAATTTCTAGTACCAGACATGACCACTAGGAAAAGAAAATTTGATTGATAACTGATGGTTTGCATAACGCAGCCGAAATTTGACCCTATATCAGTGGCTATGAGCAAAGATATGAAGGGATTTTTTTGGGTTTTTAAATGCAACATTAAGATCCTATGAACAGCGAGGAGTTCTGTTTTATATTATCTTCTCTCATTAATATTGGTTTGACTCTGTTCTGGTGTCGGCTCTTCAGATCCTTTTGTTAAACCACTCACAGCCTGTCCTTTCATGAAAGATGTTCTTTTACGCATCTTAAAGCAATTGATGGTTGTGATACTAAGAGGGTTTGAAGTGGGTGGTTAATGAGAATCCTTATTCAGACATATTTCCTTTCTCTTTTAATTCATTCTAGGTCTTCTGTCAAAGATACAGATTCCCACTCTGCATTGGGATGAATTGAATCATTCAGTTGTGGAATGCCAACCTGCCTGTCAACGATACAGATTTCCACTCTGCACTGGGATGAATTGAACCGTTCAGTTGTGGAATGCCAACCAGCCTAAATAGCTCAATCTTTTGACATGTGAAGTTCATATGAATTGAGTAATTCTTCGGAAAACTGCTCGGTCAAGGAAAAAAGGTTAGTCAAGCCCCTTGAATCCACCTACCATTTGATTGCCCTACCACTCCTTGTTGGGGAATTTTTAATTCGTATTAGTCAAATGAAGCAAATGATGAGTTGAAAGTGCCAGGAGTTGTACCTTCCATTCCCTAGTTAAAAATGGAATCATCAGTAGAGATACTCTTCCAAAAGGACATGCTGAGTTGGCTCCTCTATTTTTGGAGTCTCCTCCCACTTAACTTTAAAAAGTCATAATGCCATATAGAGGACGAATTGCATTTGATTATGTTTTCTGCTAGGCTGTAGTGCATGTTGTGACTTGTGAGTGCTTCATTCTTATTCTATTAACCCGGATGTGCGATGTACATTTGGTGATAGTGATAGTGCAGAAAAAATAAAGTATCTCTCCTGTCCCTTTCGAATCACAACGGTCAAAGATATTACATTCTTTTTCATTGTCAAACTTCTTTATGCACACTGTTGATGTAGGTTCTGTATGGCTAGTATTACAATGTTAATTGTACCATTCGTTGATACTTTTACACATTGTAGGAGGTAGTAATTGAAAACATGTAGATCTCTAGGTGGCTTTTGAGGAATTAAGTGAAGGTTTGAATCCATTGCTGTACGATAGGTCAATGCTGATTTTTTATGATACTAGAATTTGTAAAGATTAGGCTGTATTGCACAAGTTTTGCCTTGGTACTATAAGGAAGGAGGCCAAAACTTTGCTTAACTCTGCAAGGGTTCACTTACTTCCCGTTCCGCTAAGGTTATTTCCCGCTTTACAAGACAGGTCATTCTCTCACAATACATCACCCATCCCTTCCTGTAGTGTGTGGAACAACTCCCATGCATTTCTCTGCACTTGCTTAATTTATTTGCAGAGGTTGGTATGGTTTTAGTGATGTGTAGGGCCTAGCTTCTTCTGAAATACTTGTTGATATGATTTCAACCTATGATACCTGGAATGCGGATCTTTCCGGTAGGAAGAACTGGAATGGAAATGCAATAGCCCACATGCCCAAGACTGGTACGGTGGGGTAGGCTTCTATATAGTTTATAATATAGGAATGTATTAATTTAAGAGAGGAACTAATTAGAGTGTTATTTTCCTAAATATTGATGTAAATACATTATCTTCTTTTACATTTGTTCTACTGGAGTTCCATTTTTTTGCTTCTTTGCAATTTTTCTTCTCTCTAGCCTAAATATTGAGGGAAGGAAGAAAAACTTTGGGATAGCTAAACTCAATGTTTTGGAACATGTGTGTACCATTTTTTTGAACGAGCATTCCAAAACGTAAACAGGGTCACTTTTCAGCCACTGAGAACAAAAGTGAAGGGGAGAGGCTATTGTACAGCCTGGCCATTTATGACAGAAGTTTAATATGGCGGTGAAGCACATCATAGAATTAGTACCCAAAAGAAAGACAAAGTTCTAAAGCTATGTGGTTTGCTTAAATGTGTCAGGTGTATTGATACTGAAATTGTGTTTTTTTCTTCTCCTATTTTTATTATATGGTGGAAGGGGCCAGGAGTTGACAGAAGTGTATTTAGGATGCACTTTTGCCCTATGAAAGAGGATTGAGAAAATTTACCGAGAGAGAATGCATGGTTTAAAACCATCTTTCTTTCTCCAGTGATCTGAAACTGGATTTGAGGTAGAATACTGCCAAAGTGTTGTTGTAATTATTTTTCTTCTTCTTCTTCTTTCTTTTTTAACAGTGAAGGTCAATAATATAATAAATGGAAGAATGTGTGGTCATCCATTTTCATACCATGGGCAAGAGTTAACAGGGAGAGGATAAACTCCACTAGATTATATGTCGAAGCAAAAACACTACTGGATTGTGTAATCTGTTCCCGGAAAACATCTTCAACTGATAATTCTTTATTTGTCCTAGAATATGTTTACAGTTAATATGGAAACTTAGAAAATAATATTGTTGCAATAATGCCTTTATTTATGCACATCTATCCTAAGCTAAATACTTTGAAATTCAATAATTTGTGCCTATACTCGATCAAGGTAAGATTATACATACAGGCACAGATCTTATTTCTTACCACAAAAAGTTGCATTTCCCACTATTACAAACACCCTAGGTTATATGACAACAGTTGCCCTAGCCCAAGCCCTAGTTTTGGAGGAAATGGCCAACACTAGGGCTGTTACCTGGGGCTGTAGGTCTGAAGTCATCAACATGAGCTGCAGATGGTGGTGGTAGAGACTTGTCTACACCCTGACTTTGTGCTGTTGGCTGCATTGGAGCCATCTGTCCAATCCTTTTGTATATTGTGTTCTATTTGAATTCTCTCCATGCAAATTACTATTCTTGTCAGCAGTCTTCTTTAGTTCTGCTTTGAAGATCATACCACAAGATATTTGCTTCGGGAATGCATTTTCACCTAGTAACTTCAGATTCCTTCCTTCACTAGATTGAGTGCACATGAGCAAAATTGATACGAATAAAAAGCTAGCAACTGCAAACTTAATTTGGGCCATATTTTATGTATCTATGAATATGTATATATATGTTTTTCATTATGTATGTATAGAGAGAGAGAGAGAGAGAGAGCCGGGGGGGGGAGGGGGGGGAGGATTAGGAAGGTGAAAGAGTGAGATGCCTGACTCCTCTGTCTATTTGGGTATTTAAGGAGCTGAAAGACCCATACTCGGCTTAGGTCCTCAACAATCAGAGATTCTGTGATAGAAAATTTGGGGTGGTGTAATACTTTTCTATTTGTCTATGATAGTGCATCTAGCACATATGGGAATCTTCTTTCGACAGTTTGTTTGCATTCCCCTTGCAATGATTGATTTGTTTCCTTTCATTTTTATCCCGCTTAAAACTATACAGGAAAGTTCCAGTGAGAAATAGGGATATGTAATGCTGTGTTAGGTAAATTATAGCCATCCAAGTTGTATAGACTTCTGAATTATGATGGCTGCAACTGGGCTGTGATTGTGGATGGTTGGTTGTACCACTGTACAAGGTTACAGTATAATATCGTGTGATGGAGAATGTCATTGTATGCTATGGCAGACCGGTAAATTCTATATAATATGGGCACAAATAATGGAGATATGTCGAAACAACCAAGTAATAATGATGTAAAGTAGTTCAAACAAATACATCAAAACCTTAATTTCCCCAAGCCATGAAAATATATCAAAAGCCCTATTTTGCCAAGGAATGAGAAGGCCTAAAGTACCTGAAATATAAGGAATAAACGCCCTGATTTTAACAACCAAGATACATAATATACTTAGATTTCAACTCAAGATCAAAGCTTAAATTTTGAAAAATACCCAATACAGAATCCATCAAGAAGCCCTTAAAATATTTATGAAGGTAAGTACCTATATCTCTATATCTAGAGATAGAAACCAAGGAGCTTTGGAGGTGAGTGGGCGGTCGTTGCAATGCAGCGGTAGGTGGTGCGGCAGTGTCTGTGAGGGTGCGAAGTGCGAAAGCCGTCCTTCTCTGCAAAAGTGTGGCTGTATTTTCCCAGGAAACGACTGTTTGAAGCTGGTTAAAAAGTGGAAATTTAATTAGGTATTTTGGGAGAATTTTTTATGGAGAAAGTTATGTACTTGGGGAGAAATATTTAACTGAAGCAGCGTTAATCTTGCTGCTGCTTTTTTTTTTTTTCCCCTGGTGGTGTCCACCAGACAATATGCTCATCAGTAAAATTCCGTGTCTTGACCAGACAATATGCTCATCAGTAAAATTCCCAGTGTCTTGAACTCCATGAGATTGCGTTTCTGCAGCCATTGCAATGTTAACTAGCTAGAACTCTTCGCCATTAAATCAACTAGAAGAACATAATTTGGCCACTAGTGTAGCATTACAGTCGCTCACTCACTGTTCAGTATAGAAAACAACTTACTTGGGTTTCTGGATAACAGGCTAAAAATTCAAGGGGCCAGGAATCAATCTCTTCAAAGAGTTGCCTATATTCCTCAAGTGTGACTTACGAGCTCTCTCAAAGATGTGCACCCTGTTTTCTGATGATGTATCTATAATTTGAGTCCTTCTAGGGGAGGTTTTGCCTCTATGGTCTCAATCTCTGCTATGCACCGGAATATAAGTGGACTGTGAGATGGATTGAAGTCTTATCTCTGCAAATGACAAAATATTTGGCCGCTATGTTGTTAAATGGCATTTAGTATGAAATTTCATTATATATGCTAGCTCCATATGTTTTTCATCCTGCAGCGTTTTAAATAAGCTAGGAGTTGGATGTAACTCCGCATTATGGGCCAAAAATGGCTTCACCATGACTTGAAATCGTGTTACTCATTTGTAGGCTGAGCATTTACTATTGCAACAAGTGGTGGTAACTGATGCGTCTTGTCAACGTGGAGTTCTAGCAATTGGATCTTAATATAGTTAACAGATTTCCAATCAAGCCTTCATCTGGTTTATAGAGGAACAGTCAAGATACAAGAAGGAAGCTCCTGGTCGTTAGAGCCTCACTGAGGTAACTTGATGGATATCTTGTCTCTATAAAACCTTGATTGCATAGGATCTAGCTCTCTTTGTTGTTGCTAATTTAAAATTATGTCTATTGCATGGCAGCATGAATTGATGGTAAGGAAGTAATTTTTTTGTTTTCTTGCCGTTCGAAAAATATAAAGGAAGTAGTTTTCTTGCATTCAAAGAAGGCTTCTTTTTTATTTCTCAATTTCAGAAGTAAAAGAAGTTGGTGCTTCGTAATATTATCTGTAGTTGATTGCTTAGCAAAAAAAATATTATCTGTAGTTAGTTGATTCTAAGCACTGGCAGATCCAGTCAAGGACCAGAGGGGGTACGTGAACAACCCCACCAGATTTTAGACTACCTACACTTGTAGCCTTATATTAGAAGAATCTTCCATTTAACCCCTGTAGAACAATATAGAATTACAGTGCTACTTAAGTTTCAACCACAAATTCTTTAAGACTTCCTCTTAGCATTCTAAGTTATTCAAATAGCCCCAAACCTTAAATCTTTCCCCTCGTGGCTATGATACTCTCTCTCTCTCTCTCTCTCTCTCTCTCCATTATAGATTAGTTCCATTTTTAGAGGATAAATGAAAGAATAAGGCCTTATTTACTAAATTTGGGACCTGAATTTAACTGAGCTCAGTTTTTGAAACTTATGTACATTCATAAATCTAACAGTCTAATGTAGTTCCATGAATCCAACAGCTGATTCTTGGGCTGCCCATTTTTAGAAAGAATCCTAATCTCTCTCTCTCTCTAAAAAATCAATAACTAAATAGGAATTCCACAGATATATGAGGGTCTCATAGAAACCCCTATAGGTAAGTGTTGATTGTGAACTTGAGATCATCATATTAACTAGGTTTAGTTGCGATCATAGTTTCTTCGGTTGGGAGAAAAGAATATTGCAGCCATCAGTGTTTTGGTTTGGTTGGCATGTCGTAGATCATGGATGTCATAAGGGTGAAGCTTATTGAAAGGGGAAAAAAAAAAAAAAGAAGCTTTTGGGATGATTCAGATCTGTTTGTGAGGCTGGTCAATAGCAGGGAGGACAATTCATTTAGGTAAGGACGGGCGACGAGAAATTCTATATGCCAGGGCGTAGCGTTGAATTGCTGAAAATTGTGTTTATTGTGGACAATTGATTATTAGGATTCACAAATGCCTTCTAATTGGTGCGTAATTGGTTTGAACGATTCAGTTGTTGCAAACTCAACATCAAGTTGCGTCGGTCCTTTAGGTACGGGCAGCTTGCTCACACTTTACTTAGGACACTTGAAACCATATCAAGGGCGTGTTTTCGGATACAATTTAAATTCTAGCTTTAGATTCTGCTACAGATTCTAGATTTAGATTTTAGTAGAAGCAGATAAACATGTTTACCATAGTTGTGACATTATCATTGAGTTACAGCAAAAGCTGGTACTGTTTACTTCAAAAAGCTGAAAATAAGCTTTTATAAAATTTAAAACCTAAAATCTTATCTGAAAAGCTCCAGAAGCTACTCAAACCCAGCTTTGGGATTTTTCAGAATTTCATTCCTTTTTTAGGTTTTCAAAATTTGTAGAATCTGAGAATCTTTTATCTAGAATTTTTGCCAAACACTTCAAACTGATTTTGATTTTAGAAAGGTAAAATTTCTAGATCAGCAGAAATAATTTTTCATAAACACCCACCAAATACCGAGTTCTTCAAGCTGTGCCGTCGGGGGCATGCGCTAGTACACTATAATAAGGGTTCCTTGGATGGTGTTTTAAGTATATGATGTTGATGCTCAACTGCTCAAGTGTGGACTCTTATTCCTTCCTTCAAAGGCATGACTAGAAAGAACAAATGGAGCCATAATCTGGTGAGACCAAGTCCTCTTGAAATCTTATCTTGACCACCTGATCAAGTCCTGATTTGCGCCTCGTCATTGAGATGAAAGTATTAGAACAAGGCACTAAGTGATTGGGTCCGATTCCGGGTACAAACGAGTCCCAAAAAATTCTAAAAATAAAAGTCAAGTGCAGCCACCCATCTATTAATGTTTTGCAGCAATTAGCACCAATTAAAAAGGGAAATGATAATGTCAAAACTGTTTTTGTTGGTGCCAAAATTCTAGTACACAAAAGAATTGTACAAGACTTTTATGCGCTAGAGTTTTGGCACCAACAAAAACAGTTTTGGTATTATCACTACCCATTAAAAATTTTAAATAGACAATTTACCCTTCAACTATGAATATGAACATAGTTTCCCCAAGTACACATGTCATATATGTCCATCTTCTATTGATTATCTTAATTGGCCAGGTCAAGTCTTTGGAAACAATATAAACCCTCTCTGTTTAATGCACCATGTACATCACTTGTCCAGTAAGTTGTTGGAGCCTAACAACTAAGAGCATCCGCATTGTAATAATCAAATAGATGTGAATAAGCAAACTTAACAATAATGCTCAAAAAATACCTCACATTGTAATAAGCAAAGTTACAAGTTTTTTAGCAAATAATCAAATTGCACCCATTCCATAATCAAACTTAACAACTTTTACCAATAATCAAAACTCAATAACCAAACCCAATAAGGAAACTCAAAACTCAATAACTCAAAACACCCCTCATTGGAATCGTCTCATCGAGACGAATAACTTGGTGTGATCGGATGCGTGATTGAAACTCGTTTGCAATTAGGCATAGGAGCATTGTGTATTTTGGGATTTTTTTGATTAGGGATGTAAAAATAACCAATGTGGAGATAGAGATTGTTAAATTTGATTATGAACTAAATGGATACTCAAATGCTGACGTGGCACATTTTGGTTATTGATTTTGATTATTCCCATTGCGGATGCTCTAAGAAGTACAGATATGGATATTGGACATGGCACGAATATGCGGAGACGTAATTTTCCCAAAACCAAGGACAGAGACATTGGGTGACACGGTAAGTGCATAAACGAATAAATATTTACACACACACATATGTCTACATTTAAACTTCATGTATTACAAAAGATATAACTTTTGTCGACATTAAGGATTTAAAACATCCAATGGAAAAAAAAATGAGGAGCACATATTTCTTAATTTTATATAGGACACTTACTTTATTGTCACTTTTGATTATTACACTTTTCATCCTTAAGTTATTTAATATTAGTCACATTTCTAATATGTATATTTTCCTATTTTCAAGTTTTAAAATCATATTACGACCCAAAACGTGTTTGGTAAGTGTGGTATCCGGGATGTGCCCAGTACGTGTTGCGTGTCCAAAACGTGTCCGACTTAGAAAACAACAATTAAAGACGAGGACACATTTGTCGGGAATGTGTCCTAGTGTGTCCTTGCCTGCACGTCTGTGATACTGGTACGAAATGCCCGCAGACGTGTCCGTCTTTTTTTGCCTAACAATATGGCCCAAATTTTTTTTAGCTCAAGTTACTAGTAAAAACTTAAGCAACTTGTTATATACCCAAGATCACCCGCGTAGAATTTCGATAATGTGAGCCAGGGTGTCACCATGGCCTAACCCAAGTCTTTTCTTTAGTTGTCAAAGTCACCACAATCTAATCTGAGTCTTTTCCTTTGGTGCTCTAGGACTCGCCATAGCATCTGGGCTACTAAATTTTCTCAAGCGCACATGGTCATGTATAGAGGTTGCTCTTCTGTAACGCCCCATTGTAGACTATGGCCCAATAACTTGTTGGAGGTTAAGAACATAGTCTAAAATACTTCAGCCCAAGTTACTAGTAGTAACTTCCTTTGTTTGTTATATAACTAAGAACACCTGTGTAGATTTCTGGACTGGGGGGTACCCACACTCGCTATCACACACTAGGTCTATAAGCACCTCTAAATTCTCATATATTCTTTGTCCATTTTGTAACCTGATTTATAAGTTTAATTTCTTTTCTTAGAAGGTTATAAGGAATACTATAGCTTCCTACATCAGGTAATCTTTTGCAAGAAACGGTAAGAAATGAAGTCTAAGAAACATTAATGCTAGGAGGAAACGATATATACTTCCTGGAAATTATATGTATTGCTATCAGCTTTTTTTGAAAGTTAAATTTTTTACTCTCATTTGGCATTGATAAATGAGCAAACCTATGAATTATTTAAGTTTGATTTGAAATCTTATCTTGTTTTCAAATATCTTGGAGTAACTTAGTTCATTTGGCAGTTAAGTAGAAAGAAACTACAGCTTATGTAAGTATATATACTATTATCCACTTCATTACCTTTCTATTGTACCACCACTAGGACAAGAATTTATTGGCATGAATGTCCTAAACATCAACCCAGTTACTTAAACCCATGTTAACACTAGAGGGCACAATTGCTTCAGCTTTATACCTCAAAATTTTTAATCGTCCAGATCAGCTCACAGTTGAAACACTGGAAATGTTTTGCAATGCAAAAGAGTGTGCTATTGAACTTTGATTCAGCGAATATACTGTGGAAGCATCTGTCAGTGCAAATTCACTGTCATCAGAGATATATATTATCTACCACTCTTGATATTTCACTTCCACAGAAGAATGATGGAGAGTAATGTTTTTTCGTATGTGGCTGCGCTCAGATCAGAATAGATAGTCCATAGCAAGTATCTAATATTTTGCTATACTTTTATGGGCAGTATAGTCTGTATAGACACCCAACAAGCAACATAAGTTGCTTTGAAACTTTTAGTTTGTGTATGCGCTTTTTTATTTTATTTTTATCGGCAAAAACATTTTATTAAGGAGGAAAAGGGGAAGAGAATTCAAACCAAAAGTTGGAAGTACATCCAGTTGGGATAAAGCCCAATACACTAGTGGGCCTAAAAACCCAGATAATACAATAAAGCACATAAAGAAAAGGCGTAAAATGCTCAAATCAATTCAATGAAGCCCAGCCCAAAAGAATACACAAAACCTAACCCTAGCCTTTTGAACACCTCCGATCTCAGTCGTAGATCACCAGATCAGAACAGAAAACCGCCACCACCACCGTGCAGCCACAACCACACCACCACAGGCCACACCAATGATGGAGCAACACGGACCCAGCAACACCGTTCTGCCGCGGACTCAACCCTGCCATTAAGCGAATACCAAGCCACCCAGCAGTAGGACTCGGCAGGAGCCACGCCAGCCAAACACCCACAACCCGCAGCAACCCCTTGCCGTTAGGCCAAAATTTGTTTACCCAGCAGATCGAGAGCGAGACAAAAGCCATGACCGGGAATAAGGTTGAAATAGAACGAGACGGAAGAAGCCCAAACGACACAGGTAAGGGGGTCAAAAACAAAAGAGGGGAGAGGGAGAAGACAAAGGAGAAGAGGAACCATACCAGATCGCTGATCTCGTCAGCGACGGTAACCCCAGAAAATGCCACCATGAAGCATGCTATTTCGGCCCCCAAAAACGACAAGCGGATAATGACCGTTGAGATCCCTAACGCTAGCTCCGCTCACCATCGCCGCCGCCGCCGTCCATCTCGATGATCCTGCCAATCGATTTGAATAAGGAAAAGAAAAAAGAAAAAAAGGAGAGGAAAAAGAATGTGGATGAGGAGGAACAAAAATGGAAGTGTGCGTGTTCTATTTCGGCCCCCAAACGACACAGGGTAAGTGTGTGTGTTCTTTTTGAGTGGTGTTTGTGAAAGATCTGTTTCTCCTTTTAATTTGGCTCCTTATATTTTCTTCATACATGTTCTTCTGTAAATTATTGTTCAACAAGCAACACCCAACGAGCAAAAAAGGAGGTGTGCAGCACATCTCAGTTACACTAGTATTTAAAGATAACACAATTTCTGTCGGCATAAGACGGAAAACCCGACTTTTTCTCAGACCAATCCCATAACCCCACATTAGCAAAAAAGTACAAATCTTGGGGGAATCACTTGCTGGTAGTGGTTTGCTCTAACTTTGGGTTGAATCCCCCAAGCCCAACTTAACCCTTACAAGGCTTGGGAAAGTGGTTGGTTCAACACCAGGTTAGGATGATCCACCCTCTGTAAATGGTGTGATATATCCCAACTTTTTACTGTTTTGATGATGTGGTGTTACGGGATTGGTAGGCAGAAATGTTGGGTTTCCCAACTCTTAGGGAAAGAATTAATTCTCATTGAAAAGAAACAATGTACCATTCACTTGTCATGGAACAGAGTTTCTCCAATATAAATATGTCCACCTTCTATTGATCAAGGCCAAGTTTTTAAAATCTATATAAACCCTCTCTTTCTTTCAGCACATAAATCACCTCTAAATTAATTCCCACACATTCTTGTTCCGTTTCCTCTCCAATGGGGGAAACATTTAGTCCAATCCATCCACCAACTTATGGGAATCTTATTACAGTACTTAGCATTGATGGAGGAGGGATTAGAGGAATCATACCCGGAGTTATGCTCTCATACCTAGAATCACAACTTCAGGTATAGAATGTTTCAACGATCTTATATAGAATCTTGAAAATTGACATTTTTTTTTTTTTTTCCAGAAATTCATCGTATTTTTATGATAAAGAGACTATTTGGGATACTCTTGACGATCATATGTAATGCTATGTTTTTTGTGTCCTGATAACTATTGATTCAACTTCAATGTCCATATATGATTGTGATAATTAGGTGCTAGATGGAGCAAATGCAAGACTCGCAGATTACTTTGATGTGGTCGCAGGAACAAGTACAGGTGGTCTAATAGCAGCTATGCTAACTGCACCAAATAGTGATAAACGACCTTTATATGCTGCAAAAGAAATAGTACCCTTTTATCTTGACAATGCTCCAAAAATTTTCCCCCAAACAGAGTAAGCACAAAATGCTTCCGCATAGAATGGGACCTAAAATTCATGCAAATATTTTGTTTTTCTTTGAATGTTTTTTTGTTTCATTCTGGATTTCTGGAAAATGCAGGGGGCCTTATGCTTGGATTATAAATTTTCTCACACTTTTAATTGGACCTAAATACGATGGGGATTATCTCCATAGCCTGATTAACGACATATTGGGAAAGACAAGGTTGCACCAGGCCTTGACAAACATTATTATTCCAACTTTCGACATCAAGAATCTGCAGCCAACTATCTTTAGCTCTTATCAGGTTCCTGTTTAGTCATAACTCTCTCTCTCTCTCTCTCTCTCTCTCTCTCACACACACACACACACACACTCCTATTGATGATAGGTCCATGAAATTTCCATTGATTCCAGAGAAAATACACAGCACATTACACTATGCATGCTTTTAGTTTAGGCTTTCCTTACCATTAGTGTTTGACGTTTATCCTGCCATATACCGGAAGCTGGTCAACAAAGGATATATTTCATAACTAGAGGCGGGCACAAAGATCTAGTATATTAGGGACCTGTATTGATAGAAATGTGAAGTTACTTTATTAATTAGTCACAAGCAGTGAATTTTTGGAAGTTTGTTACTTCACTTTGTTTTTAATCAGCATAGGAAGAGCATTTTATTAATCTTAGAAGAATAGTTTCCATAGAGGTTTAAAAAGAAGACTGAGGAAGAAGGGAAGAGAGCATCCCAACAACGTTGGCTCCCTCAATCCAAACCACCTAATTATGTACACACAACCACCCATAGGTGAACATAGACAAGAAAAAGAGAAGAAACGGTAGCAGGAGTTAGCAAGATGCCATCCCCGAACATAAAGGGGATCATGTATCTCCTTGCCTCAACCCCTTCGCCATCTTCACAAGTAGGTGAACCATTTACCAGCACTCACAAAGTGGCAGAAGTAATAGGCTCCCTCATCGGAGTCAACCATCTATCAGGAAAATCAAACTTCATCCTCATATCCAACAAGTAGTTCCAATTCATTTTGTTGCCTTTTCGAAATCAAGCTTTATATCAGCCCCCTCTTATTTTTCTTTTTCCAGTTGTCCACTATTTCATTTGCTACCAAAGTCCCATCTTGAATGCCTATATCACGTACAATGGCTGATTGGACTTCTCCAACTACTGAACTGGTGACTGGCTTTAATCTTTTCGAAAGCATTTTGGCAAGAACTTTGTAGATGCACCGAATGAGGCTAATTGATTTGTAATCTGCCAGGCTAACAGGTTCAACTTCCCAATATCACGAAATTCCTTAAAAAACTGCATAATTTCCCCCTTCATTGTACCCCAACACTTACTCACATCGGATTAAAACCATCAAGCCCAGGGTCCTTACGCCTTATTACCGTCACAATCTTCTATTGCTCTCCGAACTTCCTCCTACATGATTTGTCTATTGGTGTTAACCTGCAGAATTTATCATAAGATGATGTATGGGTCGCTTCTGATATGCCTATTAAACGACACTAATTGTCAAGTGTAAGAAGCCTAAAAATTATTGTTTATTATTTTAGAGGATGGTATTAATTGCAGGTGATAAGCAATCCTGTAATTGATGTGGCGCTATCAGATATATGCATAAGCACCTCAGCAGCACCAACTTATCTTCCTGCACATTATTTTACAAACACTGACGAACATGGGAATCTCATAGAATTTAACTTGATCGATGGTGGTGTGGCTGCCAATGACCCGGTAGGCAAATTGGAACTATTGGATTGTCTAATCCTTAAACTTTTGGGAGAATGACATCTTATCTATAAGCTTGTTGACTTTTTGATAAGTGAACTAATAAGGTACGCCATTGCAGAATAATCATATATGCTCGTTCTGTCTAGTTATAATGGTTCATTTTTACTTTTTTGTACATCTTCAAAACTTATTTATAGTTCTTTTAATACTTCATACTTTAAAGATTAAGAACTTTTGTCATAAAGGAGTAATTATGTGATCTTTAGATTGGTGAAATTGTTTCGATGTTTTTCCTGATACAAAATTTAGTATTTGTTGACCCGAAAAAAGAGCACAACTACAAAAAAAGAGTTTTTGAAGTGTGACGGAGGCATCATATGAATGTTGAGTTTTGAGCCAATCATGTTAGTACAGGATGTGTTTAACTGGTAAAAGGCCATCAACAAGTTATTCAAGTGGAAAAATATCTATCATTCTAGTTAGAGATTTCATTAGACAGAATCTCCAATGTTGGACGGATGGCCCACCATGTAGGACTCCATAATTTGATTCTGTTCACTTTATAGGGCCCTTATTTGTATCTAAAAGAAATCAAATTAAATATTCATCTTATCATAGCTACCTAGTTTCATCCTATATGTCTTAAATGGAAAATAGATGATAGTTATGATACTGACAATAGAGACTATTCATTTTTTAACTACAAATTAGTGAAATCATGTGTATTATTGTTGGATCAACCTGATTTTTGATGAATGATCTGCACATACTGACCCACAAAATGAACAACTTGATCTCAACTCCTAGGTGTAGTGGAGGGAGAATTTTTTATTTTTATTACTTTTTGGATCAGGAAAAAAAGCCAAAATGCTTAATAGAGAGAATTTGATTCCATCATTTTTGGGTGCGATTGAATTTGTCCCATAATTAAGTATGAAAGTAGAAACTCAAACTAGTGAGATCTTATTAATTGGTTTGGCATGTAATTATTATTGCAGGCTCTGGTTGCCATTAGTGACGTGACCAAACAAGAGTTCAATGAAAATCCACACTTTTATCCAATAAAGCCCTTGGATTATCGTCGGTTTCTTGTGATTTCACTAGGGACAGGCTCGAAGAAGAAAGAGCACAAGTACAATGCGAACTTGGCTGCCAATTGGGGTCTTTTGGATTGGTTTTTTGATAATTGGTCTCCTCCTTTGGTGAATATTTTCACTCAGGCAAGTTCAGATATGGTTGATTACCACATTTCTGTGGTCTTTCAAGCTCTTTGTTCAGAAGATAATTACCTCAGAATCCAAGTAAAGCCTTTAATCCCATTCTCTTTTGCTTCATCATTCATATTTGTCCTTCATATTAATTTATGGCATGACTAGAGATCCCATAGATTCAAAAATAAAAGAAGAAAAATGCTATTAGCTTGAAATTATAGATGGGCATATTTCTTAAGTATTATATATGTTGATTGTTTTTTTTTTTTTAATCAACGGCAGTATCACCGTAGTAGCACATGAGTTGCATGATGAGAATATAAATAGTAAAGCTCTCTCTCTCTCTCTCTCTCTCTCTCTCTCTCTCTCTCTCTCTCTCTCTCATAGTTTGTGGGAAAATATTTGACTGTCATTGGCAAGTTACTAGATATCAATTAATTCTTTAATTTACCGAAAAAAAGTTAAAATTTTTTGACGAAAATGAATTTTGTTGTTAAGTTCTCCTTTTGCATTGTGAAGAATCTTTTTAGAACAAAGGAAGCACAAAATATACTAATATAGTACCGCGTGACTTGCTACAACAAGAGTAGATATAGCACTTCCTTTCTCAAGGTGCGAAATGATTACTACAAGTTAGATCTAATGATTTTAGATGATTTCGTTGTTATGCATGAATTCAGGATGAGACGTTAAGCGGGACACTAGCATCAGTTGATGTAGCTACAACAGAGAACTTGGGAAAACTTGTGGAATTTGGTGAGAAATTGTTGAAGAAACCAATTTCAAGGGTGAACTTGGACACTGGTCTCTACCAAACAGTTGCAGACAGTGGCACCAATGAAGATGCACTCAAAAGGTACATACACGTTAAGTACTTATTATTGGTACCTCACCCCAGGCCGCCTCAATGACCTGAACCAGTCATAATTGGTTGTGCTAAAAATAATTTGATCCAACATTAGTCTAGCTAGGATCAATTCTAATCTTTCTTTCTTTCTTTTTTGATAAAAAAAATTCTAATCTTTTTTTCTAATTAAATTACACGACACCAATGATTCTTAGAAGTGAGGATAGAGTGTCTATATTTATTCTTTTCAAAGCAAGCTAATCCGATCATGTTAAATGGGCTTTACTATGATCAGTTCTCATCATCAAGGAGGGTCCACGATAGAAAAATTGAATCGTCCATTCCCTTCAAGCTAAACCCAGTATTTTTTGTACAAGATAGCTGTAGTTAAATAGTAATTAGTTAAGTTATAACGCCAGATTCAACACTCCTATGTAAGCACGAACTCTAATCGTACCCTACAATTACTTAGGTAAATCTTGAGAGTCTAGTTAAACACATACTAGCAAATGCAGATAGTGATAACTTTGTCATACCTTTCTTTGCAGGTTTGCGGAAATACTTTCAGATGAAAGGAAGTTGAGGGAGTCAAACTTCCAGAAGAAGAATAAACCCCACATGAGTGTTTCCAGAAAGTAATACGAATTAAAGTCAGTATGTCTCCTTGTGTGTTGTAAGCAAGTTAAGCCTAAGAAATTTCTTGTGTAAAACTCTCCTACTTGTTCTATCAATCTTTCCTTCTTTGTGATTGTATCTCCTTCATGGTTAATTCTTTGCATCTATAATCTATTCTTTCTTATTTCTTTGAAGCTTATTCTCTGTGGTTGCCACTTATAGTGGCCTTGACGTCGAAAACATCATATCCATGGGACTACAAATTTGTAGAACCTACAGAGACAACCCCTACTAGTTAAATTCTGTAAGCTTAGGCTTCTTATAGGGTCGATGTTTTGAGGAGGTGGGTTGGTTTTGACATTGGATCCTTTTTGGTGATTTGATGGGTTGATTATTGATGAGGTCTTTGATATCATGCTGCAGCCTAATGAATGATTTGTTAATGGCCATTTTGTTGGTGATAGGTACAATACTTTGCAAGATCATGGTTAGCTCCTAGGGGTTGGCAAGGTGGTTGGGCTTCGAGTGGCTTGCTTGAGGGAGGGGGAAAATTTTAGCATGGGCAAGGTGCATTTCGGCTTTGGTTTTGGGCGTTTTGGTTTGGGTTGGAATTTTGTGGGGAGATGGCATTGACATGGTTGGTGTTGCCATTGTTGGCCGTAATGGTGCGGGTAGGGAAGCTCCTCTTGGGCTGGCTACTCTCCTTTGTCAATAAAATCTTTGGTTTAGACTCGAGAGTCAAGGGACCAATAAGTTTTGGAGTCGCTGATTGTGGCGAAGGATACCTCGCGACTCCAAGACTCGAAAATGACACTTGATTGCAGTGACTTCACTAAACGTATGCCATTTTCTTTTCGCTTGCAACACTCATTGCTCTGCTTGATTTTAGGGGAGCTCCACTTGATTTGGGAGTCGCCACTTGATTTTGAGAACCGATAAATCATTTAAGTGGGACTTCAAACTCTGGAGTCAAGGGAATGGATTGGTAAGGTTTTTGGTACCGCTCTCTGGCCAACCAAAGGGTTGGCCCGTACTCATTCAACTTGAAGTTCTATTTATTTTTAAAATATTACTTTCAAGTATAGGGTTCGGCTCCGGACTAGTGTGCCAAAGTCCAGTTTGGTCCAGTGAACGGCTAGGATTAACTCTACTATATCAAAAGCTCTACATCATGCCACCTCAACTCTCACATTTTGCTCTCGCATGGTTAACGGAAGTCCTGCTTAACTCTGCAAAATCCAAAAGTCCGTTCAAGCCACCTGTTGCCTCACGCGAAATTTTCAGTGCCGGATCGTCCAAAACACTGACGGCCCGAATGCGCCAAACGGGCACCACGTTAGTCGTACCCATCCGGCATTGAAAAATTTCTCGTCGCCTCACATAAGACATTGTCACTCAATAATGCAAAAGTCCAGCCAAACTAATGTTTTGTAAAAAAAAAAAATCACTGTTTTTATTACTCGTACCATAATATATCACTTGTTAACAATAAAAGTTCGTCCACTTCGAGACACTACAAAAAAAATCGTTCTATAACATTTTATAAACTGTTACTATACGCCATCTATACTGGCTGTTTTTCCAAGCGTTACTAAAATAACCATTAGGACCGAATTTCTTGTTGTGAGAACTTTTTCTTTTCATCCGTCTAGCTAAGCACCGAGGCCAGGTTTTGCTAAGAACATATTCTATACTTCCCAGTACCCTAAATTAGGATCGTGGGCATTTTTTTTTTTTTTTGGTCAATCGATAGAAGAGATCATTTTATACGTATCAGATATGAAGTACAGAATACAAACTTAGGACACTACATCAATTGTGAGAGTTCACGAGATTATCAAGCCAAAAAACTCAACCAATACAAGAAATAAGCCCATTATAGGGTAAAAACAAAAAAATAAAGGAAAAGCCCTTTAAGGGAAGAACACCCACATGCAGGTGGGGAGACTCGAACTCCTGACCTCCTAGTTAGATGCAAGAGTCCTGGCCAACTGAACTAGCCCAAAATTAAAGTTTTGGGGCAATCAGAGACCTTCTCACCGTGGATCAAAAGCTCCAAAATCTCAACTTTAAAATGGGTGTTTGCAAAAAAATTATTTTGACAGATTTTTAGATTCTAGATTATTTTGACAAATTATTTCTCCTAGCCTTTTATCTGTAACTTCCTTTCCTCTTCTTTTAGTAAAATTCTTTTGTGCTGTTTAAGAAAAAAGCTTCTAAAAATCGATTATAACTTCTAAAAATCAATTTAGAATGTTTGTCAAAACATAATTGAGTTTTAGAATCTATAAATTCTGAGAACTTGCAAAAGGAAAAAAATTCTCAAAATTCAAAAATTGCGTTTGCGTAGCTTTTGGGATTCTACAATACAAATATTCAAAAAAATGAATGAAATTCTCATAATCTCGTTACTACAACAAACAAGTTTCTTAAATTGGTGGACTAAAATGCCCTCGTGCCAAGTGCTTGCCCATCTATTTTTATACTGAGTCAAAGTCCCGCTCTTGAACTTAAGACTATGCGTGTTGCGTGCTCGATCTAGCAATCTCAAACAATTGCGAGTTGGCGCCTACATAAGTGGTTGCTTGCTTACCAAGCCATCCTTATTGTTTTTTTTATTATCAACTTTGAATAGTTATTCCCTTATTCAACATCCAAGAACAAACCTTTCGCAATCGCGTACACAAATGAAATCCTTACCCCAATTATTAAAAAGATTGTATATATATATTAATTTTTGTGTTATCGCTTCACATTTTGTTAGAATATATATGTACTTACGTGTTTTGGTATATCCTTATCA
This sequence comes from Rhododendron molle, assembly GCA_025413875.1. Classification (NCBI taxonomy): domain Eukaryota; kingdom Viridiplantae; phylum Streptophyta; class Magnoliopsida; order Ericales; family Ericaceae; genus Rhododendron; species Rhododendron molle. Next base: position 12,982,668 of record CM046395.1, on the reverse strand, counting down.
CTTCACATTATTTTAGAATGCCAACTAAAAAGCTAACAACCGGAGCTGTCCCGGCCACCCATTGTTTAGTTAGCTGAAGAGAGGGTGTAGGTTCAATTCCTGTGGAAAAGAAGTTGGTATAATTGTTGGTTTGGAAAGATGTTTGGGATAGTATCAATTCAGCTGGTACACTTTTAATTGAGAGGTCAAGAGACAAATTTTAACTTTAAACTAAAGATTGATTAATTGTCTCTCCTCCTTCATATGATGTCTCTTTCTTGTAAGCTGTTTCTTACATCCTAATTATAGATTTGTTATAACTGTACGTATTCTCCCAAATATGGTATGAAGTAAAAGAAGTAATTAAGATACACTCAAATTTGGTATGAAAGTACTCCAATTTGAATAACAGCTTAATTTGGCATGAAAGTACTATACGTACCCTAATGATAAACTCAAATTTAAGTGAAAAAAAACATCTTGTAAATTTGGGGTGGAGGGGGGGCAAGACGAGTTTTGCAAAAATTGAGTCTTTCTTGATTTGGGTGAAGAGTAAGACTCAATTTGTATAGGTTTATTCAATGAGTGCATCAAGTGGATTTTGGGGGAGTTTTATTCAAGTTTTGTGTTTGAGTTAAGAAAAGAGTACTCTCTCTCTCTCTCTCTCTCTCTCTCTCTCTCTCTCTCTCTCTCTCTATATATATATATATATATATATATCAGTCCGTCTCCCGTAAGGATCCCTCATTTTAATAAAATGCGGACCTCTTATTTTCCAATCGAATTTCGATGATCCGAGCCGCTCAATGTATTCAGAATGTGATTTTAAGAGTACCCGTCAAGAAATCAGCAAAAAAAAAAAAAGGCCGGGAAGGGCTTCATCCGAGCAATTTTTGTTTATTTTTTATCGAACGGTTCAAATAAAAACTGTTCGGATGAAGCTCTTTTCGGTCTTTTTTTTTTTGGCTGATTTCTCGTGAATATTCTTAAAATCACGTTCTAAACATATTGAGCAGCTTGGATCGTCGAAATTTGATTGAAAAATGGGAGAAATGAAGAGGTCCGCATTTTAACTAAAATGTGGATCGTCGAAATTTGATCGAAAAATGGGAGAAATGAAGAGGTCCGCATTTTAACTAAAATGAGAACCCCCTCATAGGAGACACGAAATAGTGAAATCCTATACATACCATATATGCACCAATTCTATGCATATTATCTTGGAAATCAATCCACTAGTATCGTATACACTTTCAAGATATATCCCTGCGTAACTAAGAGGGTATTTTCACAATTAATGAATAAGTTGTGCACAACAACTTATTTACCAAAAATCACAAGTTGCTTATACTAATGATTAAGTTGTTCGTTAGTGATCAACATGTAAAATTGTCACAAACTTATTCACCGAAAATATTAGTATGAACGCCGTATACCATACAAAAAAGAATATGTGTAACATACACAAAAACATGCGTAACATTTTTATGGTCCATCTAGGTAGACCTGACCATAGCTTTCTCCTTATTGTTATTCTGAGTCAAGTTTATAAGTGTAGGAGTATCAACTTGGAATATTTATTTAAAATCCAAGGAATCAAATTCTTGGTGAAGCTTGTACGCTCACACAAATAGTATTATATATTACTACGGAGTAGTACTTTTTATTTATTTATTCATTTATGTTCTCTTGCTTCATGCTACTAATTTGAAAACGACAATTAAAAGGGCCAACCCAATTAGCAACTCTTGTAAACTTTTAAGTTCAGGTCACGTTTAGGAGAAACTTGTCTCTCCTCTCCCTAAAGTTCGGACAGAAATTATCGACGAATATCACGTGTGTTGGGTATTTGTCTGGCATCAAAAAACTTCGCCAAATCTAGGCCAACCCAAATAGTAACGGAAAGAATATTATTGTTTCTCCCCTCTGACATGACCTCTCTTTCTCTAGTTTGTACGGTCTCTAAAAGGATTTTGGCCTTTAAATTATGGCAAATGCTAAATCAATTGTCAATCAAACCTATCTTTTGCTTAAATATCCGATGGAATTTCACAAGGTAAAGAAGATATTATTACAAAACTGCCAATAACCCCTCCAACTTTTTGAACATTACATATAATAATTACTCTTTTACTTTTCACCCTTCGTTCAAGGACTCCACAAACATCTCCCCCTTTTCCATGATGTCTAAACCATCTTTTTACTGTTATAATCGCAATTCTTCTGTGCGTTTTAACCTGACTTTTTTTTTAGTAATTTTGACTTATATATGTTAATTCGTGTAAATGAGAGAAACATAAAAAGTAAAAATATTTGTGAAATGAAGCTTGGAAAATTTGAGGTGTTAATGAAAATGAAAATAACCGCTACACCGATCCACTCCGACTCGATTCAGTGCTCTACGGTTTGGTGTCTCGTTATGGTTCTGAAAAGTAAGAACCAATTTAACAAAGAAATGATTGTTTTAAAAAATACTCGGATGATATTGGGATTGTTTTCAAAAAATATTTTCATAATCATTTTTCTAAGATATTGACTTTGAATTTTTTTTTCAAGAACTTATACAAAACTTTTTTTTTTTCAAAAAGTTTGTTTAAAAAAATAAATTTCAAAAACAATGTTTTTCAAACTTTATTTTTTCAAAAAAAGTTCCTTATCCCATAAGTAATCCCACATGTATCAAACACTGGATCGGGTAGAATTAGGGATAAAATTAATTCTAGATAAATAATCCTGGGACTAAGGTGTTGTTTTGCGCCAAATTTGTATATTATTGATTCGTTATGACAAGAAGAATTAAAAAAATAAATATTTTTTACTTTTACTCAAATATTTTTTAAAATATCTAATATAAAACCCAACCCCTTTTTTTTTTTTGGCATAATCTTGGATATTTTCAAATATGTTCAAGTAAAATTTATCATTTTTTACTTTTTCGATTTGCCAAGAAAATTTGGCACAAGAATAACAAACTCAAAATTTTTTTGAATAAAGATAAAACTCAAAAAATCTAAGCACATAAATTTTTTTAGAACACATAACAATCTCAGAACTGTTAATCCCACCTGTTTTAATCCACAAATCATGTGGGAACACCACCTAGTTTGGTTGGTTCCTTACTCTCCTTATTGAAGAGATCCTGAGTTCGAGTTCTCAAAGAGAATGTGCTGGGCTCCCAACTAACCCTTAACATCTTATCGTCTGGCCAAAAGATAAAAAAAACTATGAATCAAACAAGTTACAATGACAAGAGGAAGGAGGAGGAGAAACGGGGTAAATGAGAGAGGTAAAATACAACATACTCCATCCGTCGGAATTTAATAGTTCTTTTTTGAAATTCGAGTCATTTTTCAATCGATTATATCTTCCAATTTATAATATTTTACGTGATTTCGAAAATATTGTATTATAAAACTAATTGAGATCTATTAACAAGATCCATATTAGATATGAAATTTATTACGGATTCAAAGATATAATCCGTTTTTTAGCCGGTTAGAATAGAATGAGGGAGAATTAAATCCGGACGGAGAGAGTATGAGATAAAGTTGTAATTTGTGAAAAGTACAAGATGGGCATGATTGTTTTGGAGCGTGTGACGGGGAAAAAGTTAAACGCTTCACGAAAAAGTTGAATACTTTTGCGTGAATTGGTTCTTACCCTCCGCTACTAAGTGTCAATTCGCACAACCGTTAAATTATATTCCCTCCATTCCTAAATGTTCAATAACACGAGTCTTTTTTTCCTTTTTTTTAACGGCAAAAAAGAATTTTATTAATTTTCAAACTTAAATTACAAAGATTAAAGAGATTCAAAGCAAGAGACATCACGACAGAGCATGAAAAGCCCACATAGGAGGCACCCCAGCACACCAACGATCACATGTCGCCAGGATCCAAAGAAAAAAAAAAAAAAACCAAACCACGTATGGCAAGAAGCCACCAAGACACCAAAAAAAACCCCAAAACGAAACTCCTCTCCAAAAGCATAACCCTCAAAACACTTAGGTGAATGGATGTATTTAGGTACTTTAAAGAGGCAAACCCAAAAAGATGCATTGCACCAGCCTTAGTAAAGATTAGGTATTTTACATGAGTGTAAATTCTATCCGCCATAGGTGAAAACCCTATGGTTTCCACCACCGCATATGGGCCCTACAAGACTTTTTTTTTTTTTGTTACAATCTGAATCGTTCATCCTGTAGAACCATAGAAAAAATCTGCTTGATTGGATATCGATAGGTATATCAAAAAGTCAGTGGCGCGTGCTCGTTGGTTCTTCAAACAAAGTTTTCCAATTGTGGGTTTGGGGTCAATTTGTGGGTTTGGGTTCAATTCTTTTTTTTTTTTTTTTTTTTTTTGGGGGGTGTTGGTAATATTTTATAGTATTTTATAAGCATAGAGAGGATTTGTATAGGATTAAACGAGGTTTGAGTAGGCAAAGTAAAAAGTACACTATTAGGTAGCTAAAATACATTTCTCTTGGTGTATATGCTCTTAACTAAGGGCTCGTTTCGATGGAGGATTGAGAAGGGGTATTAGTTTTCCCCCCTCCTAAGACCGTGGGCCCAGGTTTATTACCTGATTTAGCAACCCAAAATCGCAGAGGGATTAGGTTTCCCTTTTCTTCTCTTGTACCGGCTAATACCCCCTGCGGCGGGATTATTTATGGATGGGTTTTGGGGTGTTATTAGTTAATACCCCTGATAAGACCAAAATAATACCACCGCTCCTCCATTTCAACTACAAAAGATCACCTTGTTTGGTTCTCATTTTTGAAAGTTATTTTTGATGTAATGAGTGATAATGAGTGGATGGAGATAGAGAGAAAAAAGTATTGAGAAACGTGTAGAGAGAAAAATGAGATGAGATGAGAACCAAACAAGGTGATTATTCTTCTATTTTATTGCTCATCCAAACCAAGTACAGTACTATTTTATCACCTTATTTTTAATATCTCATCCAAACCAATTAGTCGTACTGTTTAATTTTTCTCCATAAATATCACATTAATGTGGGTCATCCCTTATTAACCAATACTCCCTACTATTTTACCCCCCATTTATCATCTCTTATTAACTAATACCCCATACTATTTTATTCCCTATTTATACATAATATCCCAATTTCTTATCTCGTATCCAACCGAGCCCTAAACAACAAAAAAGATCCCACCTAAACATCCCTGAGATAGCGCCTCAACACCTAAAATCCTAAAAGCATACCCTGAAACTTAGATTAGCCAATGCCTCCAGCTTCTTCAACGCCATTCAGAAAAATTGCTTCATCCAATTCTTCGAGATGAGCTATTGTACTAACCACTTCGATCGGCTTCGTCACCATCATATCCAATTCCCATGGATTTGTTTAACTCCCACACCGCCAGAGCTTCGTTGGGTAGAATACGGTTCCTATTAAGGATTCCATCAGAGGATATCGAAAGAGAAATCCGCTACCGTTGCGGATCTGAAAATAGCTCCCTTTTGCCTTTAGTTTCTTGGATCCCTTCCTTTGCTGGATACTTCTGTTGAACTTTCCTATGATTTCCTCCACTGATTTCACCTAGATAGAATATCCTAGGGCTTTTTTTTTTTTAAATCGGCAAATAAAATTTCATTAATCTCAGAAATTATAAGACTAATGATTGCAATAGTTTTGCATTGAGAGAGTTTCGAAGAATAGCACAAGATTCTCCTAGTGCAGCTACTCGTAAAAACAACATATCCCCTCAATCTTTCGAATTTTTAAAGAAAGCATAAAATACAACCAAATGAAAACACCCAGTTAAAAAAAAAAAAGGCAGCTTGTATGGTCACAAAAAAAAAAAAAAAAAAAAAACAATCCATAGCCCAATAACTTCCCTTCCCAATACCTCAACATGATGGAGTCAGGGGTGGCTAGTGGTTGCGGGGCTGCAACCGCCACTATAACAGTGTTAAAAAATACAATCACCGTGATAAATTTATTTAAATTTTTACTATCAAACCTTATAATCCTCCCACCACTAGATCTTTTTCCATTATTACTAGCTACCTTTCTAGTCCATAACTCTCTTTCTGGGTAAAGAAAATTCAACTAAGTAGTAGTACTTTAACGACTAGATTGATTGAACAAAGAATTACTGAATTTGGTACTTTACATGCATAAGAGAAATACTGTTTATTTTAATATTTTTTGAGTCAATTCAATGTTTAGATTGGAGTATATCTTTCTATATTTTGTTTTCGTATACGTGTTCGTCACCACTAACTCAAAATTCTGGCTTCGTCCTTGACAATACATACCGCGCGTGATAGTCTCCTTCCCAGTTAAACAAAGTTTCTTCAAGTACACTTTTCAATTAAATACCTCCAATTAAATTCTAGAGGAAATTCCACTTTCACCCCCTGTGGTTATCGCCATGTGCGGATACACCCCCTGTGGTTTAAAAGTGTGCACATAACCCCCTGTGGTTTTCAAATTGTGCGGATAGACCCCCTGCCGTCATATTTTCCATCCATTTTAACGGAGGTGTATCTCACACACCTCTAGAATGTAATCTGAGTCGTTCATAATGTATTAAATAAAGAATAGAGTATCTCTGTAAAAAATCATCTCGATCAGGCATCAATAACCCAGTGATCTAACTTGTAGTAAATTCAAATTTGAAATTTTAATTTCATAACAAAATCGATTTGACCATAAGCTTTTCATTTTTTGATTGACTTGAATTTTGGCATAGACGCAATACTCGTCAAAATTTATAATATCAACGGTTTGGATTCAATTTTTGGTATACAGGATGGTGTGGTTAGATTTAAACAAGAAGAAGAATCAAGGGACGTGATGGGGGGTATAACGGTCTTTTAATGTTGTTTCCGTTAAAATGGATGGAACATACAACGGCAGGGGGTCTATCCGCACAATTTGAAAACCACAGGGGGTTATGTGCACACTTTTAAACCACAGGGGGTGTATCCGCACATGGCGATAACCACAGGGGGTGAAAGTGGACTTTCCTCTAAATTCTACTATTGATTATCTTTACTTGGCCGGCCAGGTCAAGTCGATCCATTGAAAGAATAATTAAACTCTCTATCTCTCCCTCTCAGCCTATTATATTTGATGATCACTTCTAAATTCTCACTCATTCATGTGCTTCATTTCCTCTCTACAAATTAATAGCAACCACTAATGGAGGAATCACTTGATCAAAGATTAAAGAGATTCAAAGTAAGAGACATCACGGCGGAGCATGGAGAGCTCACATAGGAGGCATCCTAACACACCGACGATCACATGCCGCTAGGATCCAAAGAAAAAAAAACACCAAACCACATATGGCAAGAAGCCGCCAAGACACCAAAAAAAATCCCAAAACGAAACACCTCTCCACAAGCATAACCCTTGAAACACTTCGGTAAATTGATGTATTTAGGTACTTTAAAGAGGCAAACCCAAAAAGATGCATTGCACCAGCCTTAGTAAAGCCTAGGTATTTTACATTTGGCCACTGAACCTCGCTTAATTTCCCGAGGCACTGTTCATCACCAATTGCCTACTTTATTATTATCCCACGACTGACTTTTTCTCTCCTCTTCCCTCCAATTTTGCAGCTAAAACCCGATATTTTTCTGTCCGAAGTCTCTTAAAAAACCACATCAATATCACCCCACACAAAACCCAGTAACTCTCTCTCTCCCTCTTTATTAAACTACTAGAGGATGCACCAGATCCAAAGCAATTGCCAGTCGGGCGATCCACCACCATATCCATCACATCACACAGGGGCGCTCTTGTATGCGAGAAAAAAATATAAATACATATGTGTGGGCACACGCCTCTGGAAAATCTTATTTTTTGTTCATAAAATTCGGATGCGCCCTTTTTGTTTTGGAAAGCATGACGAAACGCTGAAATGTGAGAGTCGCCACTCAGGTTTTGCGAAAAACACCTCAAGGAACCGGTTTTGAAAACGTTTTGCCACGTTTGTTTGTTTTGAAAAAAGGCTTGTAGACTGGACCGTTGTTACCTTCGATATCTGAGGTTCGGGAGCCAGGTTACGAGAGAAGAAGAGTTTTATGGCACCCCTCTCGCCCAATCAGAAGATCGGTCTCTACTTTAGGCATTTTGTAAAACGTTTGCATTTTTCTCTCATTGATCATTCTTAGCCAGTTAGGGCGGGGAAACAGTTAAAGGGGGTTAAAAGCGTAGCAAATTGCAATTATATGACAAAATGATGAATGTTTGATCTAAATGAACATAATAGATTGAGAACAGGCACCTGTGAGCATTTTGAGCAAACTAGAACGTGCAGACTAGGGGTAACGCACGCAAGATCATGCCTGCATGCACTGGCCATGCCACCGTATGCAGAATTGACCTGCGTGTGCCACATAAATTCTGGCGCGCGCCTGTAGGTCCGAAACTCACAGCTCTTGTATTCAACCCTCTGGGCTCTGGAATGGACCAGTGCACACCCAAGGCAAACCACGCAGTTGATATCACAGTTATACACGGTTACAGATTACAGCCACAAATCAAGTAGAAATGAAATGGGCAGAAAACCCCATAAACAGGGTAGGGATCAAGTAGAGGCCAAGACTAAATTAACATGCAAGGACCAGCCATTGGGACCTCAACATAACTGGGGCGCGCCAGTCTTACAGGACAGCACGACAGTTACTCTTCTTGACCAATGCTTGGCTTTGCATCATTTGGGCTCTGGAACATGACCAAAAGGATCCCAGAGGCCCTCTAAAGCAGATGTATTCAATGACTAGCTACACAGCTCTAAATACAGAAAGCAGTAGACTGGTTTTAACATGCTGCAAGGTGATCAGGAATGGAAATAAAATGGAAAAGGGCTGATCAGTGATTCCCACCCCAGTTTTGCCATGCAGTCATGACTGGCGTACGGCTCACCATTACTGGCGTGCGCCACTTATCACCGCACACGATCCTTAAATCTTTGTCAGTTTTAGGGCCAGGACTGATATTGATTACCAGTCTTGACCCTGCCAGCGCCCCTCAGGGGTCTAAACAGTTTACAGAAACAAAGGTGATATACCTTTAGAATGAGGTTGATGAGTGGTTTGAGATTGAGCTTGGGGTGTAGTGTTGAATGAAGGATGATTGTGGCAATGTGGTGTATATGACTGAGATTTCTTGTTTTTCCTTTCAATGGATGAAAGAAAAACACAAGAAAAACTGGAGAGATGAAACTTGGGAGGGTATTGATGAGTGTAACCCTTTGCTCATAAATGAGAAGGGTATTTATAGAGGGTGAAAATGCCTGAGAGGGATTGTAACCAGATGGGTTTGAGGCTAGTTGGGTTAAGGTGGCAAGTCTCCATGCATTAAATGCATGGGACTTGCCTTGAACAGGTTGGTAGGAGAGAGGGGGAAACAGTCTGCCCGAATGCAATCATCAGGGGACTGTAGAGTGTACTAGTGGCCGCAAAAGTTTTGAGCAAGTGGCTGAATAAAGTTGATTTGACTGATTTGGACTGGCGTGCGCCAGTTTGACCTGGTCCATTGACCGATGACTGACATGTGGCACACTACCAGCGCACGCCAGCAAGGTACCAGCATATGCAAGTAGGGTTTTGATGATGCCATTTGGTTCTGGCTCGAAGGATTTGAAAAGGGGTTTGAAGGAGGTTCGGAACGCTCAAAACTCAAACACACCAACAATCTCGAATGTTCTTGACCTTAATCATCATTGGAGAATCAAAAACCGTAAGTAAACTAATCTGGACAGTACAGTATATGGTGTTTACAATATGCATAATCACATAAATACATTAAAACTTAAAATAACAGAAAATACATAAATCGGTTTAACTAATGAGATCGATCTTGATATATGTGTTTTGTTTTTCTTTATTGTTCATCTTCTTATTTTTCATTTATTACAACTGGATGAATTCGGTACATGGGCTTTCATGTTACTTGATTTTACCAGTCAAAAAATAAAGAATTGGTAGAAGTCTAGAATAATAATGGGGAAAAGACATACCTACAACTTAAATTTCACCAAAATTACTTAGGGCTCTTCTCCTCCGTCTCTATTTTCTCGAAATTGTCTTTAAAGTTTTAACAATTGGGGACGTTTGTGTCGGGGGGGGGGGGGGGTGATTTGGTGCGCCATTAAACTTTTAGGGCAAAAAGAAATAAAAATGTAAAACACTAAAATCATCTAACAAAATATGGAAGTTTATCACTTGAATATTCACAATATTAACCCTATAGTTTTATTTTTTGTTATATTTTAGCCATTAGCCTTGAGTAATTAATGTTGGTATTCTCGTATTTCAAAGGTTACTATTAAACTTTGTTTTTCAAAATTCTTCACAGGGGCAAGCATATATACTTTCATAGAATTTTTTATTTATTTAATATAATTGTAGTCTTTCTTTTTCTTCTTGCAGGGGCGACCGTCCCTACTGACCCCTCTCTGACTCCATCCCCGTGTTCCATGAACCAAAGGTTTCTTGAAGAGCAACAAAAGTCGGCGGAGTTTGACGCGTGCTTGTTAGTTCTTCGGGCAGAGTTTTTCGATCGTGAGTTTAGGGTGAATTTGTGGGTTTGGGTTCAATTTTTTGGTTTTCTGCAGATGAAGTGCTTTTATGTGTGTGTAGGTAAAGTAAAAAGTACACTATTGGGTAGCTAAAATACATTTTTATTGGTGTATATGCTCTTACCCTAAGGGCTCGTTTGATGGAGTATTGAGAAGGGGTATTAGTTTTCCCCCTCCTAAGACCGTGGGCCCAGGTTTATCACCTGATTTGGCAACCCAAAATCGCAGGGGTGTTAGGTTTTCCCACTTTCTCTTGTACTGGCTAATACCCCTTGCGGAGGAATTATTTATGGGTGGATTTTGGGGTGTTAATACCCTCGGATAAGGCCAAAATAATACCCCTCCTCTTCCATTTCAACTACAAAATAATTTTATCTCTCATTTTATTCCTCATCCAAATCAAGTACAGTACTATTTTATCCCTTTATTTTTAATACTTCATCCAAACCAATTACTCGTACTATTTAATTTCTCTCCCATAAACATCACATCAATGTGGGTCATCTCTTATTAACCAATACCCCCTACTATTTTATCCCCCATTTATTATTCCTTATTAACCAATACCCTCTACTATTTTATCCGCAATTTATAAATAATATCTCCAATCCTTATGTCGTATCCAACCGAGCCCTAAACAGCAAAAAAAAAAAGATCCCACCTAAACATCCCTGAGATAGCGCCTCAACACCTAAAATCCTAAAAGCATACCCTGAAACTTAGATTAGCCAATGCCTCCAGCTTCTTCAACGCCATTCAGAAAAATTGCTTCATCCAATTCTTCAAGATGAGCTATTTGACTAACCACTTAGGCTTCGTCACCATCATATCCAATTCCCATGGATTTGTTTAACTCCCACACCGCCTGAGCTTCGTCGAGTAGAATACGGTTCCTATTAAGGATTCCATCAGAGGAAATCGTAAGAGAAATCCGCTACAGTGGCGGATCTGAAAATAGCTCCCTTTTGCCTTACGGCCCGTTTGGACGGAGGATTTGTTTTGGGTGGATATAGAATAAGGGGGGATTTGAAGGTGGATATGTAATGAGGGGTGATATGTTAGGAAGGGTAGCCTCACCTTTTAAGAAGGGTGGATTTGTAATGAGGTGTTTGGATGATTTCTTGGGAGGAGGGATTTGGGAGGTGGATATGATGGGATAATGTGTCAAATGACTTAATTGCCCCTTTTAGTTATTTAAGGGACAAAAAAAATGTTAATTTTATTAAATATGGGATAAAAGGTATTCAATAAAACTAAAATTGTGACTCCCTTTTATTAAAAAAAAAATTCGGAAAAAAAAACTGAAAAAATTAAAATTCTAGAAAATGTTTAAACCTCATTATTTGATTAGACTTACTGTACATACATATTTCACATTTCAAATTAAAAAAAAAAGGGGGGAAGGGAACAGTACAACATCTTCCCCAAATTTGTTCTCGGTGGCTCAGGAAGGAAACAGAGGTGGCCTCCGATCTCGATCTTGGTCCATCAGGTTCAGAGCCTCTGATCCCGTCCATCAGGTTCTCTCTCTCTCTCTCTCCCCGATCCCGTCCACCATCACCGACGACGATGGTCGCTCCAACCCACCATCACCAACGACGGGGCAATCCTCTCTCTCTCTGATTTTTCTGGCAAGAAAAGGTAACACAAACGTCCCTGATTTGCAGGGGTAGAATGGTACCAAAAATGCCCAAAACTCCCCTGATTTGCTAACACAGGGTCTGAGGTGTCGTTACAAATCCGGGAGAAATTCGGGGAAAGAGGGATATGTAGTCCGAACAGTAAACAAGTTCGGGAGGGAAAAATTGGAGACAAACACCGGATATGTGAGGGGCTGGGATTACATCTCCGGCTTCTTGACAAATCCGGTATCCAAACAGGCTGTTAGTTTCTTGGATCCCTTCCTTCGCTGGATACTTCTGTTGAACTTTCCTATGATTTTCTCCACTGATTTCACCTAGGTAGAATAGCCTACGGTTTAGGTATTTTTATAAGGTTTAATAAATTTTAATCGTATTTGAAAGGTACAGAGTAAAATAAAATTATGCACAGGGACACTAGGTTATTAAAAAAATCTGAAAAAGAAAATTCCACTCTCAATTAAAAAAATGCACCTGGAATCGGGAGGCCTTGCCGTCTTATTTTAAAATGATGACTTCACATAAATTAAATTAAAATTTTCCGATTGGTATATTTCTTTTGCTGGATTGATTTTTGACAAAACGTCATCACTACAACAACAACAAAAAAAAAAAAAAAAAAAACCTTTGGTGACACCTTTCAGTGGCAAAATAACACACTTGTTGCTGAATGATAGCCGACGGTGATATATCAAACTCGAAATTTGTCACCAAAAAGAAAGAGCCATCCATCGTCGACGAATTGGGACAGCCATGCCGGTGGATAGACTTTCCACGTGAAAACACCTACTTGCCAAGCAGCGGGCTAGCACCATTAGCATTACGCCTAACAAACTCACTCGGTGCACCTTTTTCTTTCTCCTTGGGCATTCGAATCAGCTTCAAATGCAATTTGGTTACCCTCATCCTGTGCACAAAAAACTTTTATTTTTTTCTCAGACAAAAGAAATTTCCCCAGAAAAGAAGACGCCAAATCTCTATTCAAATCAGATAGATCACAACGTTTTTGATTAGTGAAGAGAAATTTAATGTTAACGGGATGGAAGAAGTACAAATTAAATCAGATCACATCTCTATCCAAATCAGATCATAACTTGCAGCAATTAAACATTTGATAAACGATGTACAATTCACTTCGATCAAACAAGGTTTTTTTTTTAATCGGCAAATAAAATTTCATTAATCTCAAAAATTATAAGACGAATGATTACAATAGTTTGCATTATTGAGAGAGTGTAGGGACGGTCAAAATAAATCAGCCGTTGACCAGTTACAAGACTTTGGCTAGCCTCTTGTGACACGACGCGTGGAAAACAACTGGGAAACAACAAGTATGTAACCACTGCTGCGATAGGCCCTGCGCGCGCGAGGGTGGCGCGCGCACATGCCTGCCGCGCGCAGGGGGCAGCGCGCGCACGTCTACTGCGCACGGGCCCAGCGCGCAAACGGACGAGAGCTTAGATAGGCTAACAAGCAGCGAGAGACATCGCAAGGAGGAGTCGGTCCGCGCGGACCATAGAGGGGTCCCAGAGCGCGAACAGGACCGAGATACCTACCAATTACTCAGACTTCAGAGTGCGCCCTGGTCAAAGGCAGGACCAATGGGCCCGGAAGAGATACGATCGTTGCAGGTCGCGACCTTGCTCCAACGGGAATTGAGGGAGATATAGTGGTTTGGTGGCTAAGGAAGAGGAGGGTCCGTCGCGGGGTGGCGCGCGCTACCTGCGCACTAGGCGCGCGCGCGCTGACGTCACCTCGCGACCTCGGGAGCAGGAAGGGCACGTGTCAAAATTAGGCTGGGCCATCCGGGGGACCCCCCCCAGGCCCAGAGGCCTATAAATACGCACCGACATCCCCTTCCACAGGGAGGACGGCGACACAGCAGAGGACATATGTACGGATAGAGACAGAAGCTGACTATTCTCAGAGAAAAGATTAAAGGGCACTAGACTGGGAAAGAAGAACATTCTTCTCAGACTGGTGTCGCGCGATCCATTTGGGAAGAACTGTCAGTAACACGCGCTGCCTTTGTCCTTTCTGCTTCCGTGTCCTCTTTCTCCACCTCACCAGATCTTTCCCCTTTTCCCCATCTCTCTCTCAACAATCGGCCAATCGCGCCTCTCCAGGTCGCGTAGATTCACACGTCAGCTACCTTGCGCAAAACAGGACCCTACAGAGAGTTTCGAAGAATAGCATAAGACTCTCCTAGTGCTGCTACTCGCAAAAACTTAACATATCCCTCAACCTCTCGAATTTTAAAGAACGCATGAAATACAACCAAATTAAAACACATAGTTAAAAAGATATTAGAAACTTAATTATTGGTTCTAAACCAAAACGATACTAAACACACACGGAAGGAAAATCCAAAAAAAAAAAAAAAGGGCAGCTTGTATGGTCACAAAAAAGAACAATCCATAGCCCAATAACTTCCCTTCCCAATAGCTCAACATGATGGAGCCACGGGTGGCCAGTGGTTGCGGGGCTGCAGCCGCCACTATAACGGTGTTAAAAAATACAATCACCCTGGTAAATTAATTTAAATTTTTACTATCAAACCTTATAATTCTGCCACCACTAGATCTTTTTCCATTATTACTAGCTAGCTTTCTAGTCCATAACTCTCTTTTTGGGTAAAGAAAATTCGACTAAGTAGTAGTTCTTTAACGACAAGATTGATTGAACAAAGAATTACTACTGAATTTGGTACTTTACATGCATACGAGAAATACCGTTTATTTAATATTTTTTTAGTCAATCCAATTTTTAGATTGGAGTATATCTTTCTATATTTTGATTCCGTATTCGTGTTCGCCACCACTAACTCAAAAATTCTGGCTTCGTCCCTGATAATCCATACCGCACACGATACTCCCCTTCCCAGTTAAACAAGACTTCTTCAAGTACACTTTTTAATTAAATACCTCCAATTAAACTCCACTGTTGATTATCTTTACTTGGCCAGCCAGGTCAAGTCCATTGAAAGAATATATAAACTCTCTATCTCCCTCTCAGCCTATAATATTTGATGATCACTTCTAAATTCTCATTCATTCATGCGTTTCATTTCCTCTCCACAAGTTAATAGCAACCACAAATGGGGGAATCACTTGGTCAAATCCGTCCCCCAACTTACGGGAATCTTGTTACAATACTTAGCATTGATGGAGGAGGGATAAGAGGAATCATACCCGGAGTTGTGCTCTCATACCTAGAATCACAACTTCAGGTAAGTAATTGATTACTTTGAAAGAATCAGGCTTCTCTGCAGTATATATGAAGTTAAATTGCATAGAGCAAATCTGTATAATCTCAGCAATCTAAAAGTAGTTTTGATGGTTCAGATAGATTTGTTGAAATACCCATTTTGGAAATGAAAGAGTCTTTCGAAAATCTAGACCAATGATGGCCGATATGGACAATCGAGATATGATTGCAGAGCTAGGCTTCCCTTCTCTCCAACTGCATGGAAGCCGCATCCATCTTGAAAATTAAGATCATTAATTTATTCAGACATATTATGAGTACTGCCTGATCAAAATATTGACCACATAGTAGAGACTAGAGAGATGATTGGAGCCATATCAAATAATACTAAGGAATGCTTAAATTTGTGGACTGATAACTACTGATTTAGTTTCGATGTCTAATAACGGTGGTTGTTACTTTACCTGGACATGTTCTTCTGGCAGTTTGTTTCCTTTGTTTTAGTTGTAATAATAGACTGTTTGGGGGATCTCTTGCCACCCATATATGCTTCCCATAATTCAGGGCTCGAGTGGCATATAAGTGTCGAGTGCGAGAGTGCCAAAGCTCGTTGGGATGCTATGTCCTCGTTGTGATGCCTGTTCTCTTTTGTTCCTTTAATCTCCCGTAATATCTTCATTTAACTAACGCACTTCTCCTTCTTCACCATTCAAAAAATAATAATAATTAAATAATGGTTGTTGTTAATTAGGAACTGGATGGAGCGGATGCAAGACTCGCAGATTACTTTGATGTAGTCTCGGGAACAAGTACCGGTGGTCTAATAGCAGCTATGGTAACTGCACCAAACAAGGATAATCGGCCGTTGTATCCCGCAAAAGAAATAGTACCCTTTTATCTTCAAAACTGTCCAAAAATATTCCCCCAAGTTGGGTAAGCACAAATATATATGCACAAACCCATGTTTATATATAGAAGGGGACTTTAAAAGTACTCATGCAACTATTTTCTTGTGATCTCTATTAATTTTTCTTTGCGAAATTGTTTTATCATTTCTGAATTAATTTTTGGCAAAAACAGGGGACCTTTTGCTGCGATTATAGAAATTTTCAAAGTTTTAACTGGACCTAAATACAACGGGAAGTATCTCCATCGGCTGATTAAGGGCATATTAGGAGACACAAAGTTGCACCAGTCCTTGACAGGCCTTGTTATTCCAACTTTCGACATCAGGAAACTAGAGCCGACTATCTTCAGCACATTTCAGGTTCCTGTTTAAACATAATTCTCTCTCTCTCTCTCTCTCTCTCTCTCTCTCTCTCTCTCTCTCTCTCTCTCACACACACACACACAAACAAGCCTGTTATAGCTGAAGTGGTCTTGTGCTTTGGGCACTTCAAAAAAGTAAAAAAAATTTGAACTCAACAGCCATGAGTTTCATGATAACATGTTGTACGAAGCGAGAGAATAAGTTGGAACGCAGTTCAAAAGTTTGAAGTTGAATAGAGTTGGCCCTCCATATGGGCTTTGATTATTTCTTACTAGTACAAGTTTCGGGAAGGTTTTCATTGAGTTATGGGGAAAATTTACTTTAGGCCTACCAGGGGCTTTTCGGGGATGTTAAAAGATGTCGTGTGGGATTTTTTAAGTGCGGAATAGACTTTATCGTTTTAAAATGAATGGGAAAATGACGGCTCAAGACGTGTTTTGATAATTAATATACGCCAAGAACATGCTGAGAACATTTGTTAATGCTGAAAATATTCTTAACAAATATTAATTATCAAAACACGTCATTGACCGTCATTTTCCTAAAAATAAAGTAAACCAAACCCCAAAAAGTTAACCTAGGCCCAGGGGGTCCAACAAGTGCTCAGAAGGCATTTTTAAGGGGCAGGATTCTCTAAAGCGCCGTTCCGCTTTCTTTTTAAACCTTCTTTTTCAAAAAACAAGATAATTTCAAGCTCAAATGTAATAAAAATGAAAAATATTTTTTTAATTTTTTTTTGTACCGTTTAAAAGATCTCAATGAAATCTATCAAATAAGATCCATATTGATAGAAAAAGTATTTGCGTAAACACATAATTTTCAAATTTAAAATTACCTTTTTTTTTCTAAAAATTCTTTCTTTTCAGAAACCGGAACACATTCTAAAACAACTTTAAAACGGGTTTTTGGTATGGTTTTAGAAAAACTCAACCGAGGCCCTGGAGGCCCAGCCAAAAAGTGTCCGGAAGACGTTTTTAGACATTGGGAGGGTGGAAAGTTTGAGAAAGCCGAACGGTCCTGGCAAAGGTCCCAAGAGGTTGAACACGAAGAACTTTTTAACGGAATCTTCCGTAAATAAAATTTATTGTGCTCCATCTCGTACGTTCAAAAATAATTTGAGTGGTCTAGATTAAAAATAAACAATAACCATTAATAGATATTTATTATCAGTAATAGTTTAAAAACGTATTTCAATCATTGATTGTCGAACCGAATGATTGAAATTGTACGGAACCGTGAATAAGTTTCTCTCTTAGAACACACTTGCTGCTTCGAATCGGTAAAAGTTTGAAAAATCATCCCAGTCCCACAAAGTAGGTTCCGCGAATTTTTTTAAGTGCTCGAAAAGCGTTTATAAGGTGTGAAATTACTTTATATATGCCCTTACAATTAAAAGATTTGTAAAAAGTTCGAAAAATTCTTCCGGGCCCAAAAAGCGGATCCCGAGAGGGTACAACCGTAAAATGCCAATTTGAAACACGAAAATGATCTCGTTGACTTAAAAGGCCAATTAAGTGAGAGTTTAGGAAAAAGTCAAAAAAATTTGACCTGGGGCCGTAACGGGAATCCCGAGAGGGTAAAATTTGGGACCGGATTCATTCAATTTGGCTTCGGTCCAATTTGGTCCATTTAGTGCATCTGAGTTGTCCAAAAAGTGTTTTGAACGGCTCGGATGCACTAAATGAACCAAACTGGTCCGAAGCCAAATTGACCGATCCTTTCCCGTAAAATTTTGCAATGATGATTTTAAGTACGGAAATAGCTTCATTAACATGGGGGGTGATCATGATACACTAGCTGATCATACAAGTGATCGTTCGTCAACAACATTGAGGGTTGGCTACTTGGCTTGTCTATTGGTGTTAACTTGTGAGGGTTGGCTATTTATGATCTAATTGGTACACAAGCGTGATCTTTCTCTCATATAAAAATTCAATAATGTACATTACGACGAACTTGTCAATGACAATTAACCCCTCAAAAAAAATCGTATATTTTCTACTAAATCATATTAATTTGTCGCAGGTGACAAGCAATCCAGTGATTGACGCGCCACTTGCAGACATATGCATCAGCACCTCGGCCGCACCAACATATCTTCCGGCGCATTATTTCACAAACACTGACCAAAATGGGAATCTCAGAGAGTTTAACTTGATCGACGGTGGTGTTGCTGCCAATGACCCGGTATATATATATATATATATAATATAACCTAATCATGTGATAAATGATTTTATTTGTATAATTTTGTCTGGCTTACAGAGGAATTATATTATACTGTTCCGTCTTTGTGTAATGTTTTATGAACATTTACTACTTCGTTCTGCCTTAAGATTTTCAAAAGACGAGTAATAATGTCAAAACTATTTTTGTTGGTGTCAAATTTAAAATGCATAAGGGTCCGTTTGATTAGCGAGATAATGATAGAAAATGCAAAAAAAGAGGAAAAAAAAAACTTATTTTTTTGGTGTTTACGTAGTAAGAATATCCTAGAAAATGGTAGAAAGTGAATTTTCCCGTACAACTCTCTAAATCTTGAGAGCTTGCCTCACATTTTCTCACAAAATGTGCAGAAAAATTTTATTTTCTCGAGAAAATCAACAATAATTACTATAACTTCCCTCTCCCCGCCACCTCTTCTCTTCTGATTTGGGCAACTTTCCTCATTTTCAAACAATGATATTTTATTTATTTTCTTGCAAAACTTTCATTCTTATCAAACGGATGTGAGAAAAAAATTACATTTTCTTTTCTTTCTTTCTTTTTCACTTCACTTTCTATCATTTTCACTTTCCATTATATTTTTCTCGTTAATCAAACGAATCATAAAAGTCTGCATATGATACAATACTTTTTTGCGCTGTAATTTTGACACCAACAAAAACAGTTTTTCGCATTACCAGTTCCTTTTTTCAACAAAAACATCAATCATTCTGATTAGAGATCGTCATTAGATCCAATTATCCATTTTATAGGACCTTCATTTGTTTCTATACAAAAATCAAATGAAATACTCTGGTAATCATAAATACGTGATTTTATCGTACGTCTTAACATAAATTTCTACAATTATCGAATCGCCCTTTTTTTTACCACATAGTAACCTCCACAATAAACAGTTCGAATAATCGATCAACGCAAGGATTTTGATGTGCCCATTGATCTGGACTCGACGATCCA
Source organism: Rhododendron molle (assembly GCA_025413875.1). NCBI lineage: Eukaryota > Viridiplantae > Streptophyta > Magnoliopsida > Ericales > Ericaceae > Rhododendron > Rhododendron molle. The sequence continues at coordinate 12,962,829 of CM046395.1, read as the reverse complement.
ATCCATCTAAACTGAAGTGGAGAGGAGTTGATTCCTATATGGTATTTTCTCTGACTAATTAAGTAAACTAATGGAGTGGCATTTACAGTAATTAGTAGTAATTTGGTTGCAGGCTCTGGTTGCACTGGCTGAAGTGAACAAAGAAATGTTCAAGGAAAACCCGGACTTCTATCCGATGAAGCCCTTGGATTATGGTCGTTTTCTGGTGATATCGATAGGGACGGGAACGCAGGAGAATGACCACAAGTACAACGCAAGAAGGGCTTCAAAGTGGGGGCTTTTCGGTTGGTTATATGACATGGGGTCTGCTCCTTTGATAAGTGTTTTCAGTGATGCAAGTTCGGATATGGTTGATTACCACCTCTCTGTGGTCTTTCAAGTTCTTGGTTCCGAAGAGAATTACCTCCGAATCCAAGTAAGCCTTATTTCCATGCCCCCAGCTGACAGTATTTGTGCACTTTAATTGTGCACACACTCGCAATTGACATTGGGTACGTAAGAGGTTCACGCATGCTGCAACTGCATGCGGAATATGCGTGGACCTCTAATCCGACATAAGTCTAAGCGTACTGTGGACCTCTTCTCAAATGTGAGTGTGACTAAGTACTTGTGCATGCTCATGTGTCCTTCGTATAACTATTTATATTTGTCCATTCATTTTGATCTGCGGCATAATAATAAGGTCAGAACCCATAGAACTGTTATTTTCTTCAAAAAAATGATTTCCCGGCCACCAACATAATTCTACACAAATTATGCGTCTGCCACTGCCTGTTGTTGATCTTTTTATATGATTTACTTCCTTGTTATACATGACACGAACCTTCAGGATGACACCTTAAGCGGGACATTATCATCAGTTGACGTATCTACAACCAAGAACTTGGATAATCTTGTGAAAGTTGGTGAGACATTGTTGAAGAAACCAGTTTCACGTGTGAACATCAACACTGGTCGCAACGAACCAATTCCAAATGGTGGCACCAATGAAGATGCACTCAAAAAGTACGTACGCACCTGCATCCTACACTCTTTTAATTTGTTCTAATTAATCAATTAGAGAAATTTTTGGGTGCCAATAGGGTACCTGTCAGTGAACCAGACCGTCCAAATGTGTTTTGGACGATTCGGATTTTGGAGAGAGAAAAAGATGAGAGAAAGTGGTGAGGTGCAGGAGAGAGAGAGAGAATAAATCTAGGCCATTGGATGCTTGTACGGTTTGGATTGCCGACGGATACCGCCACATGGGGTTTTCCAATTTTTCAATTGTGGCCTCTCAGTCTCTCACTATGGGCCCATCTCAAATGATGTGAAATGGTTACTGTATAAAACACTGCAAATTGTTTCTGCAAAAATCAGTTTGATGGAATGATACTCCTTCCATCTAATATTCTTGGTCCTCTCTTTTTTTGGAAGTCTAAAAAAATTGGCTATATCTTTTAATTTGTAATATTTTTTATATCAAATATAAATCTTATTTGATAGATCTCAATTAGCTCTTTTATACAAAAATTTTAAAATCACCTAAAAGATTATAGATTGTACGATATAATCAACTGAAAAATAGCATGCACCCCCCAAAAAAACCAAGATTTTGGGACAAGAAGATATCATTTTTTTTCTTTTCAAAATAAATTGATGCAATCATATTCAATAGACAATGGGTCTACATATGTTCTATTCGGATCATCAAGAAGGGTCCACATTGGAAAATTTGAAATCGTCCAATTCCAATCCTTTCAAGCTAAGCTCGTATTTATTTGCTACAAGATACATAGCATTACCTGGGTTAGTTAGTAGTTAAATTATTAATACCAGCGTTCAACGCTCTCTCTATGAGCTCGAACCGTAAACCGGTTTTTTTTTTCTTTCTTTCTCTTTTGCCAAACGATATACATCAGTGGGGGTTAGCGGGGTGTTAGTATGTTAGTCAACCACCTATGCTAGCGTGACGTTCTCAACCGTAAACCAGTTTAAAAGAGTACAAATCACTTGAACTATCCCTCAACGGTCGATCGAGCTAAAACCATACTGACAAATATATAGTGAAAACATTTTCTTTCGTATGTAATATGTATATGTAAATTTGCAGGATTGCGAAAAAGCTTTCAGATGAAAGGAAATCCCGGGGGACAAAATTCATGCAGATGAAGCAGGGGAATGGATCCATGTGATGTGACCTTATAGTATGTAGTTACATGACATGAGTGTATAAACTGGTGGACTGGACCTTTTGGTGTGTTGTATGCAAGCTTGGTTTGGTTGTGTATGGGCCAGCCCTGTGTACGTGCATCAGTGCATGGGCGTATTGGCCTTTAAAATGTGTTTTTACGTCAGAGATTTGTGGTGTTTGTCTGATTGTATCATATTACGCAATCAGTAACTCTTTTTTCTTAATTTCGTTTAAATTTGTTTTTTACAGCAGAGATCGATTTGGATTTGTTGCTGTTTGTGTACGTAAGTGTATCGAGATCTATTAAAGTATTTTCCCTTTAAATTAATGTGTTTGAGATTAATTTGTTGCTTAATAATTGTGTGATTGTAACGCATGCACACAATCAACAACGTACACTTCACATTTGGGGGAGCTATTCAACTATTGGTCAGGAGTATTTAAACTCCTCTCTCTAAAACTACGAAACAAGGTCGTCTACCGAAGACGAATATGTTGACCCCTAGCTTCCATATATACCATTACTAAGCTGTGTCTTTTCCATTAGTCTTTAAGTCGTAATGTTTTTTTTTTTTTTTTGGAAAACCTAATTTGTATTTCGATTTCACTGTAATCAAACTAAGTTCCGCATTTCTTCGAGTAAAATGACTTTTGTTATGAAATCATTTAAAAGGGTTTTCCGAACGTTGCCAAAAATCGGGCATTACAGTCGTTTTTATGTTTCAACTTTCAAGTTAATAACAGGAGGATTTGGCAAAAATATGTAAAAAATTGTCTCCCTCCTAAAAAGAGGAAGAAAAGCTACCAGGAAAGAAGAAAGCTACTAGCAAGAGAGGGATAGATAGAAGGGCTTATTAAGGCATTCTACTCAGATATTGGATCAATTAATCTTGTTTCATATCACACACAAAAATTAAGCTTGAACATATTTTGAAACCCGTAGAATATTCAAATCAAACTTTAATAATCAACTACTTAACTCATTCGGCTCATATATCAGCCCTCCTTCCACCAAGGGCTTGAGATCCAGGCAACGAGCACCTTATTTTGATGCAAAAAAACAAACGAACGAACAATAGAAGTGCCAACTGGGGTTTGCAGGGATGTATAGAAAAACAAAAAGTTAAGATCATTCCTCACTCCTGGAGTTGCTATACCCAAATCGTAAAACCCAGTATATGTGCAAAGAAATGAAAAACATGCAACTACGGATTAGTAGGGTCGAAGTGCAGAAATGCTCGATAGGGGTAAAATAAGAATAAAAAAAACCGAAGAACAACCGGATGACAAAATTGAGGCATGAAAATGGGTGAGGATGGAAGTTTACCACCACCAAGGACTAATATCCGAAACAAGGGTTGAATATAACCCTATGTCCCTAGCTTGCACCAGAAGCAAATGGAATTTATGGTAAATTTTCTAAATTACAAGTCGGTCTCCCCAACAAATAACAGGACTGTTCTCACCCTCAACTAATCCTGGGAAAAAAAAATAATCAATCGAGTAATTTATTAACGACAGAATTTCTAAAGAAAACAACCAAATGAAATTGTATAGAATATTGGCTTTCCCTTGACAACTACTAATAGTTTCTATATCTACATCGCAAATATGTGCACAAGTGATGCGATATCCAGGATAAAAATGAACAAATAACATTATTTTGACTATAGTGTAAACAATCCAAACTAAGCAAATATCTGCTGAATGACAATCTCGGCATCTCCATTGTACTGTGCAAGAAGATGGATGGCATCTGCCCGTGGCAAAGCAAGAAATTCCTGCACCAATCCAAGATACAAGCATATTAGTAAATCAAGCATCAGAGGTGTGTTCTAAATCTAGTGATATTTCGATCTTTTGATGCTTACAATTGCACATAGTTTCCCTTTTTTCTGAGAGTTTCTTGGTCGTTTATCTTAAAATGTTAACGTTCAAAGTAATTTCAGCTTAAAATTACTGTGCATTAGATACTAAATTTTTTACAACTTCTCATTTCAGTTATTAAAATTCAATTTCTGTTTTTCCTAGTGGTGTGGTAAACCACACACTCATCAAATTGAGAAAATATAAAAGATTCTATTGCCGCACATACAAAACAATAACCCTTAATGTTAGATGAAGAAAGGCACTCCCTCCATCCCAATTGTTCTCCCATTTCAGGGGATCCAAGTTATCAAATTTGTTTAGAGAACATAACAATTGCACCAAGATGTTTCAACTTTCCAAAACTACCTTCCTACATTTTCTAGTCAAAAATGCATTCTAGAATCCAAATTTAGAAAGTAAAGGGCAGGAATGGAATTTTACAGAATAGGGGACACATTGACTTTTGGAAATTGACAAGCATATTGGGACGTTCAAAAAACAGAAAAGTAGTAACTTTCTAAGATGGTGACAAACTTACCATTACTTTAAGTATTGCATTTTCATCACAGACAACTTCTGTTGATGACACTTGTGTCGGGCTGCTGCCATCTTCATGCATCCTACTGCTTGAAGATATTGTTACTTGAGAAGATCCGTGGGTACTAGTATCTGCATTTGACTTAGCAACACTAGCATCGGTAAGCAAAGGACTACTAACGTCTTTCAGTGAGTCAATCTTTAGGAATCCTTCAAACCGATCTTTACACATTTGAAGTTTATACCACTCATTGTGCGTGTGAAGAGTCGCTCTCATTATTTTCACAAGCTGGGGTTCTTCGATACCAAGCCTCCTACCTATGGCAACCTGTGCACACCAAGAAAGTGTTTATGTTCCAGTCATACAGGTGAAGAAATTTGTGTTGCATAATAATCAATGGAATCTGAATAGGAAGCCGAGATTATATGTAGTTTTGAAGTAAGCATGAAGAAGAGAACACACTACCAGGATATCAACGAGTATTCCTGGCTATGTAACTACAAAAAGTGAATATTTACATCGGAACTGGAAAGAACAAAAAATAAATTGTGAACTGCTCTTCCGTATGTGATTACATTCTGACCATAGGAGAATAATCACCTACTGTAGAAATCCCCTCCACACAATCCTTAAACTATGGTAGGTGATCAGGACTGACCTTTCCTCGCAGACTAAAAATTTATAAGAGTAAATAATCAATATCTTATCTTGATTTGTTCTGGCTTTTTGATTTGTTTCCTTATTCTCCTTATTTAACCTACGTTGGAAGTATAAATATCAGTGGCTTGTTTGAAAATAAGCTAATATACAGAAAATATCAAATCCGTTTTGGCATCAGAGCCTCACGTTCTTTCTCCTCCAACCCAAGTAAGACCCTAACCGCCTTCCGACCGCCCACCAGGCCCCCTCAGTCCACCACCAGCCGCCTACAGGGATGGTTCGCCCCTCCCTTTCGCCTACCGAGAAATGCAAAGCCTCCAAGTAAGCTTTGGTCCAAGGGGCTATACGCCCACCGATAAATGCAAAGCCTTCAAGTAAGCTTTGGTCCAAGGGGCTATACAATGAGGATGCAACACAGCCTGACATTTAATGGCCCAAACCCATTTAAATGACCCAAGCCATGGGAGGATCATATATGAAAGGTCCAAGCCTTAAACAAAGAATACAACCCCAAACCTAATCAGAGAATATATCGATAGAAAGCAGCATCTCTTTCTCATCCTGGAAAATAATGATATATATAAGATTAAAATACATCAAACACAGTCAGCTGTGTGTCAGACACGTGTCTGGACATGTCCGTGTCCTAGACGTCTAGGACACTGTACGTGAGCCTTGGGTGCATGTCGGTGCTTCTTAGCCACAGAATAAAAGACTAGCTCATCAATTTGAGGCATTCACCTATTCAATCATTGCGTCCCACCTCTCATAAACCAATTAAAGACATGGCTTATCGGTGTAACAAGCTCTACGCCTCTCATAAATTGGCAAGGTGAAAGAAAGAAAGTATGCAATTAATATCGCCCCACCACCCCTTAAGCTTTCTCATCGTTATCCTCTCTTTTAAGCAACCCATTTTGCACTTACAACCATTGATTGGAGGCCGAGCTTCACAAGTTTACACCTTTATAGAAACACAGTTTATTTTTTATAAGTCTTTTTAGAAACACAAATACAAGATGCAAAATGCCTATCTGCAACAAGAAGTAACTTCAAGGGCATGAAAGCATCGAGAATCGCTAAGATCATAAATGATCTAATATGAACCGCAATTCTAAGACTTAGGCTATAGTACTAGTCACGCTTGTCAGCACACCCTAGTTAGTAGTACTAAGATGGGTAGGGTCGCTTAACTTTTTGTAGCACTCACTTATGCTCTCATTTTATTTGATGTAATAGTGCTAGCTTGGGTTTACTCAGCATATAATCTTGTGATCTTCGCATGTTAATCGGATGTAAACCTTGTACTCTTTTCACTATCTAGGGAAACACCGTGTTCTTTCGTACTTGGTCCAAATTTCACAAAAACCAATGCGAGAGCTGGTTAAACTGATACTCGTCTTTGAAGTTGTAGATGGTCGTTTGAACTCGATCCTCAACCCATACCAACGGACAAAGCCACTCTAACAATAACAACATGAACAACAACAGCGAAACAACGGCCACAACGTCGCCAACGCACTGAACGGCGTAGCTCAGAGAATCTCTGAAACCTAGCCACCAACCCTCATGCACACCAACCATGTGGACCACCCAATCACACAAACCTTTCCTCAAAATTCAAGAAGCGGAGGCCTCCGGTCTTCTGCAGAGAGCCTGACCCTTGCACTGCCAACAAATGGGTTAGACAAATCGAGAATAAGCTGATTACCATGGCGGTTCGACCAGTGCTGATATGATCGCCTTGGCTACAAACCAACCGGAGGGCAAAGCTGACTACTGGTAGGAAGCAAGCAAGACCACCATGGATCCCAAGACAATGACGTGGGACCAGTTCGAAGAGATTTCTAGAGAAGTGTTCCAGCGCAGATCAAGCAAGAGAAGGTTCAAAAGTATCTGGCACTGAAGCAAGGGACAATGACAAAAACACGTCTCATTTTGAGGAGCTGTCTAGACATGTATCAGCTTACATTCCGTATCACGCTGCTCAGGTAGGGAAGTTTGATTGGGGTTTGGAGCCTACTCTGCGCAGGAAGGTCATCAGATTGCAATTGTCAAGGTTGTGAGCGCACGCTAGTGAACGAGAGGGAACTGATAGACTCTCACAAAACCTAGAACCAGAAGAAGGGTCCACAACAAGGAGGACCGATCCGTAACAACCACCATAACAACAGGGGCAGTCAATTCAGAAGCCATATTACAATAACGACGACAAGTCCAACAAGTTAGGCTTCTAAACGTTCCACCAACCATCTTTAAGATATTGGAATATAGAGCCTAAACGCCTTATTCTTCAAGATAGTCGGATCTTCACCAAGAGGACAAGACCAACATAAAATGTCATTCTTCAAATTTTAAAGAAAATGGCTTCCACAACTACCCATTAACTCCCTCTGCCCCACATCTCTAAAACCCATTCACACCATATACGAATTTATATGCGCAACCACACTCTCTACCACATCTTTCCACCAATGTTACATTAATTCTGCTACATGCATGAAGTACCCATGTCGGACGTGGTAACACGCTAGTGTCTGATAAGAGATTGGACATCCACCCTCAAGCATACTTTAAAAGTTGAATTTAACACATAAAACTCCCACATTATGCATGAAATGCCCTACAGAATTAAGGGAACATTATCATTACTATTCAAAACATATGGATTTCCAAATTACCCTCTTTTTCGTTAAACAATGATCACTATTTGGACTCCAATACATTTTCCCCCTACAATTTTTTTACTCACTGTCAATATGGGGATGGAGGGCAAAAAAGTAAAATGGTTCAAAATTTTCTCATTGACTAGTCAAAATGGACAACGATTATAGGACATCTAGAAAAGGGATAGCGGACCAAAATTTTTGGACAGAGGGAATAACATTTTACACTAAGAATCAAAAGTAGTCATTAAACACCATGAATACTCTGCCATATCCGCATGTCCTTCGATACATGAACTAGAAGAATCCTACAGTTAGATGCATAACCACACCCGAGATTGTACAGCAAACATCCAATACAGATTTCCACCAAACAAGCCAACGATCAAGTTCCAGCCCCACTTGCTTGAGTACTACACCACACTCCACCATGCTCCACCATTCTTACCATCACTTCCAACTCCTGAGCAGGAAATTCTTCATCAATGCCCCTGCAGAAAAATCTTTGTAGCACATTTGTTCACACCTTGAAACATTGCACCTCCAACTGAACAGCTAATGAAATCCAATTCTCACATCTTTGTTTCCTCAACCTTGATCGTATCCTTGACCAGCATCCACCCTTCCCATTAAACCCCAACTCCATTCCCTCTAACCTGCTTACTCTTCACCTCCTCCATATCTTTTCCCGTCTAACAACTTTCTTGGCCAAGGAGCGAACCTATCTCCCATACGAACAATCAGTAATCTAACCATCTCGTGTGATCTCCGTGACCTCTGAAATACATTAACATGTGCAAACTCCATCCTCTTGTCACCTCTTTCATCTCAATAGATACATGAAGTAAAAACTCCAACCTAATCCAACACAGCCAGTTACCGAATCTAGCCACTTTCGAAAGCCTCTAGCGTCGACCCACCTTGATAACAGATATAAAAGTTTCTCCAACACTGATGAAGCCTGGTTTATGTTCTTTCTATGTTTTCTGTTTTCTTCTTTCGACAGAAGCAATTGACATTACCAACATTTTTACGCTGATACCTTGGGTTAATACCTGCATTGCTTTGTAACAACATTGATGGGTGTGTCCAAACATCAATATAATTGACCATCACTATCAAGGTTTTTGGTAATACATATGATTCACTTTGTAATAGTTAAAATCTTAGTTGCACGAAGAGGGGGCGGGGGCGGGGGAGCAGATGATCATAGAAGTGTGGGAGTGCCGTCGGGAGCGTTTAGAAAAAATTATTTCTTTTTATGTATTTTAATGTAGTTAGATGTCAAAAGGAAAATATTATTCTACCACTTAAAATCCAAAACATAAAAATATATATAGATTTAATAAGTGATTCCAATTGTTCTCCATATCTTAGTTGCACAAAGCGGGAGCGGTGGTGGAGAATTATAGGAGCTCCTCTTTCGGGACGGGGAGCATTTAGGAATAATACATGAAAATATGTAATGCAAATAAATATTATTATGCATCATTCATGTCAATTGCAAAGATTGTCTTAGTAACTAAGTAATATTATGGTTATATTATGTAATTGAGCATATTTAAGTTAATATTTTTCTAATATCTTATCATTACTTTGTCTTTTATCTTGCTTGGTATCATTTATTTTTGTTTCTTTTGGAATTTATATGCCTAGGTTCTATCCTAGTTGGGAGTGGGTTCCTTCTCAATGGGAGCGAGGTTCCTAACTTGGGAGCTCGGGAGCGAGGTTCCGAGGTGGATTCGCCACCCACATTGGAGGTTACTGCAACTAAAAATGCACAAAGGCGATCATACATAGCTCAAAGAGAGTCTCAGAGTTAGCCCACACGTACAAAGATGAACGCATAGAACTCAGACAGCGAGAGAGAGAGAGAGTGGGAGAGATGTTTACCCCTATAAAATAAACTAATTTCTCAATGATCCTTTCAAATAACAAAAAGAGAGATTTGAAATATGCTCACATATTAGAAGTCGAGAGGAACATGGTGTCCACAAAGCCAGGATCCAAATCATAGGAGATATAAGCATCTAGTAAGCCTAAAAGTTCGCACTCCAGTCTAGCCTTTGACATCTGTCAGGCCTGATTCCCTGACAGAAAGGGCCACTTGACGCACTAGTGTGAGGCAACTACAAGGAGATTGCAGTTCCTATTTCATTGATGGCACTGCCATTCCGTTCTAAGTGCCACTGCATTGTCGTAGAGACAAAAACATGGCCACAATCTCATAATGAGGAAAATTAGATGATTGAGGTATAAGCTACAGTATCATTTGAAACATTAATTTTCCTATACATGTTGGAGACATGAACACCACATTTCTTTCTTTATACACTGATCGAATACATCAGCAGGACATGCTATACCTGGAGGGAAGTTGCAAGAGCATTCAAGGGCAAGCCTCCCCCAACTGCATCTTCATTAGGTCTCAACAAAGCCAACAATGTCTCCTTCAAGGGCTTCAGCAAAGCCGGATCACTAGCTGCCAAAGGACCTAAATGAGAGCAGGCAACCCTTAGTGCACTAGAATGATCACCGGAGCTGACAAGCTTCAAAAATTCAACCTGCGCCACAAGAAAGTCCAAATCTGAATGTTTTGTTCTGAATATTTATAGAAAGGAAAATCCATTCCACCTTTTTCTCCCCATTATTTGCAACGCCACATATTATATAACCACACTTACCTGCTTAAATTTGAATAGCAAAAGTGGATTTTGCATGAAAAAGTGTGGGTCCATGGCATTTACTTCTTCCACAACCTCCGCCGCCATTCCTCTGCTAGCTAGTTCCCTCACTCCCAGCACAATCTCATACTTATCCTCCTGGTTGCTTTTTACATCCATTGCGATATGTGAACCAGAAACCTATGTGAACAAACCCTTTTAAACAACAATCCGCTAGTAGGAAATAATAAAAAGGAAAAAGGAATGTGACAAGATACCTGTTGTTCCTTTAAGGGCATGGTGCTGGACAGTGTTGCAGTGCTAAGCTCTTGGTTGCTGCTTCCACTGATGACTTCAGGAGTGACATCAAGCTCCTCTTCTCTCCCTCTCCAGCGCTTTCGCTTGCCCCTTTCCCTAAGTCCAAGACTTCTATTTTTTTGCAGCACCCTTGAAATAACAAGCTGATTGGTATCACTGGTGCTGCAGTCTTCTTGATTGTTTCTCGTCTCAAAAGGGTATCGCTCTTCAGAATCCATATATTGCATGCTCACCACATCAGTACTAATTTCAGGAGAACCGTCCATGTGAGCATTAGTAATGGAAGATTCACCATCTGAATGTTTGCTGGTGGCACACTCAAATTCAAGATAACTGTTTCTTGATGAACCATATTCAGGTTCTGGCTGATTCACTTTACAAGGGCCAGGCAAAATTTCCATTCCTGGAGCTAGGGAAATCAAAAGAGAATGATACAAAATGTTAACAATCAACAAAATCAAAAACTATATCCCGAAGCACCAAAAAAACAATGAAATGAAAAAACAAGAATTTCAGAGATGATAAAGTTTAAACATTCACCAGGATGGGATGCAAGACCAGAGTCCACGATACCCCTGTACACACAATACTCGTGAACAAGCTCATCAAGCACTGAAACATCCACTCTCATCCGGCATAATTCATTCTGTGACATAAAAGTACAATCTCAAAATTTTACAGTTGCTCAGCCCAATATTTAAGATATTAGTGAAAAATACCAGCCATGCAGTTGCCGGATACCAACTAGACTATTGAATGAAAAAGGAAGCTACAGATACAATCACATATAGGTGTATGAGTATTGTGCAGAGGGGGAGGGGGATTTGAAGCCTTTTAACTTAGAAAAATTCCACTGTCATCTACATCTATAAGCTATAAGCTAGACCCTAGGCACCCGAAAAAAAGAGGTCACTAAAACAGCTGCTCCTCTAGGATAACATACGTAGCAGTCTACTACAGAAGATATTTCTTACTAGTTGTATGTGTTTCTTCAAAAAGACAAACTCTCAGGAAAATAATCATTAGAAGCATGTTGTACGGCATCGTCTTTGACCATCTAATATCTGGGAACTTCAGTTTTCCATGAGGATTTAGAATTAGGGCATCATCTTTGTCTTCAATTTTGTATTTAGACCCATTTTGTAAAGGTGGAAAGCAAGGAAACCTAGAAACTCCGTTGTCCCTACTTTCCATCATCTTGACTCTCAGAAGTTCTTCTGTAGATTTAAATGTTTCATCCTACAGTTGCGGATGCTGGAATTTAGAGCCAACAGCAATCTCAACAATGAAGAAATTGCCGAACTCATCTATAATAGAAAATCTGACGAAGGACTTGGCTCTCCTGATTTTGCCTCTAATTGAAAGCAAGAGCACTTGGGCACTAAAATCCGACATAGCAATATCAGAAGTTATTGGAGGGTAAAAACCGTTGCAATTGCTTGTCTAGTGATCACCTCCTCTTTGAAGCTCATTTAGAACAAGAAAAGGCTTCAATCGAAGTTTTAATTACGTTTGTTCATCTAAATTCCCCAAGAACTCCCCTAACGCCTTACCCACATCAAAACAGAGAAATGCCGAAACAAAAGGCACATTGCTATCTCAACTCTTAACATCCGTTAAGGAACCTTCTTCTTCTGTTGACGTTGAACTTAGCCGAGCTCATAGATTTCAATGTCATTAACAAAGGCCTTATCCATTGGCTAGAAGGCATGTTCTTCATATCTCACATGTTATCCGAATTGAACTCACGTATTCATTGAGGCAGAGCTCCCCTCAACCTTCAAACAACAAGCTATTTCCTATTTCATCATACATGAAAAGAAAGAGAAATAACGTAACTTGCAGCTGAATCAATATGTAAATGATGCATGAACCAAAGCAATGATAAGGCCACTGATATCAACCACTTCTGCTCATAAACAATTTGCCTATTACTGATGTAGTATGTCATTTTGTGCTCTTAGTAGTAAGGGGTCTATATATATGTGTTGGAGTCTCTTATTTGGTAGCTTCTATCATTCTGAACAAATATTATCAAGAACTAGTCTCTTTTGTATCCTATTTGGGAGTTCCTCTCTCTACATTATCTATGGGTATCTTGGTTTGCATTATTTGGTATCAGAGCGCCTAGGCTCGATTCCAACTGTTCATCTCGCCGGAAACCTTGCCAGACACCTAAATCTCACCGGAAAATCTAGCCGGAACCCTTATTCGGCGCCGGAAAACTTCGCCGGAGCCCTAATCTGTTCAAAATCTCTATATCTACGCAACCCAACCTCCTAAAACCTGATTTTGACCCTCAAAATCCACATATTGACCGTTTTCGGAGCTGTACAATTGATTTTTGTACTTTTCAAAGCCCAAAAACCCTCAACACCCACAAATCTGTGATCGGTATTGCTTTCCGAGACTGACCCAGCCCTAAACGCACCTGTTAGAGCTTGACCCAGCCTGAATTGAGCCATTTCAAGCCTGTATTTGTCACACCAGCCGTGATTTCGAACAGATCTGATCTTGGACACCACTCGCGACCCCAAAGCTGCGTAGCCTAGCCTAAATTGCGACCTATCCTCTTCGATTTCAACTAGAAACTCGAATTCGTGCTTCATGGGACCAGATCTACTGATTTCTGCCCCCATTTCAACTTCGCAAGTTCAAATCATGTGTGGTTTGGGTGTGTGACTGGCTTGTGCTGCGTTGTTGCTTGCTTGTGTGAGGTTCTACTCTAGGTAAGTGCCGAATCTTTACTTCTTACATTGGTGGTTGCTAGATTGCTCCGTGGTTGTCGATTCCACTGTGATTACTGTTGATTAAGTGTTTTCGGGGTTGTTACTGTTGTTTGGGAAAATAGAGGAAGTGTGTAGAGTATTTTTCACCCTAACACACACACATATATTTATAGTACTCTGGAGTGTTACATGTACATTAGATTGGCGATGTGGGACAAACCCACTTATTCTACTTACACTACTAACACTCCCCCTCAAGCTAGAGAATAGATATCACAGAATCTCAGGTTGTTACATAAAAACTCTAAACGAGGTTTAAACAGTGATTTGGTAAGAATCTCTGCTATCTGAGCTCCTGTGGACACAAAGGGCGTAACCAACACACCACTGGCAATCTTCTCTCGAACAATGTGACAATCTACCTCAATATGTTTGGTTCTCTCAAGAAACACCGGGTTCGAGGCAATATGTATCACTGCCTGATTGTCACAATACATAGGAATAGGTAAGTGTACCCGAAATCCCAGCTCCTCAAGAAAGGATCTCAGCCAAACAACCTCACATTTAGTACGAGCCATGACACCGTACTCAGCTTCTGCACTAGACCTTGCAACAACAGTTTGCTTCTTACTCTTCCAGGTAACTAGGTTGCCACCAACAAAAGTCCAGTAACCAGTTGTTGAACGTCTATCAGAAGGTGACCAAGCCCAATCTGCATCCGTAAATGCCTCAATACGAAAATGACCATTAGAACGATAAAATAAACCGCGTCCAGGATGAGCCATAAGATACTTGACAATGCGAATACAAGCTTCCCAATGTGGAAGACGAGGAGCAGACATAAATTGACTCACCAAACTAACAACAAATGAAATATCAGGACGTGTGTTGGTAAGAAAATTCAACTTACCAACCAAGCGACGATACTGGTCTAGATGAGGAAATATCTCCCCCTGATCAATGCAAAGTTTGACATTAGGATCCATTGGCGTCTCCACAAGTTTAGCTCCCAATAAACCTATCTCTTCAAGAATATCCAACACATATTTCCTCTGAGACAAACTGATCCCATCCTTGGACCTCGCTACCTCAATACCCAAGAAATATCGCAACTTATCCAAGTCTTTAGTGAGGAACTGACTATGTAAAAACTGCTTCAACTCATCAATCCCTTTATGATCATCTCCAGTAATAATAATGTCGTCTACATAGACAATGAGCAATACTTTCCCTCGAGCCAGCATAAGAGAGAATACAGAGTGGTCTGATTGACTTTGACGCATGCCAAATCTCATAACGGCATCACTAAACTTGCTAAACCACACTCGAAGAGATTGCTTAAGTCTATAGAGTGCTTTGCGAAGACGGCACACCTTATGACGCTCCCCTTGAGCAACAAACCCAGGTGGTTGCTCCATGTGACTTCCTCCTGGAGATCGCCATGGAGAGAGGCATTTTTGACGTCGAGCTGGAACAATGGCCAACCAGGATTGGCGGCAAGAGAAATAAGAATTCGCACAGAACCAAGCTTGGCAACGGGAGAAAATGTTCCTGAATAATCAACACCATAAGTCTGGGTGTAACCTTTGGCAACTAGGCGAGCTTTGTGACGCTCAATAGTGCCATCAAGAAAATACTTGGCAGTACAAACCCAACGACCAGTAGGAAGAGTAACCAACTCCCATGTGCCATTATCATGAAGAGCAGACATTTCATCCTCCATAGCTTTCCGCCACTCAAACCGGGATAATGCCTCCTGAACAGTGTTAGGAACAAAAACGGGGGAGACAGTAGTAGTGAAAGCACAGAGAGATGGCTAGAGATGATCATATGAAATAACCCGAGAAAGAGGATGAGAAGTGCTAGAACAATTAGAAAAACCATATTTTACCGAAGGGTGGCGAGTCTCGCGAGTAGGATATCGACGAGCAGGCGGATCTAGTGACAGGGGGGAGACAGAGGTGCTGGCAAAGATGGTTCGCCAGGTTGAAAGGGTTCTATAGGTGGAGGCTGGGTTGGTGCCGGAGGCTGGGTCGGTGCTGGTGCGTTGGAACGCCGAACATAGACCTGCAAAGGGTTTGGTGGACCAGTGCCAGTTGGAACAGCTATAGGTAACACAGACTCTAGGGTAAGAAGATCATTGGTAGTAACAGGAGCCGAGTAATATGGCAGAGACTCGTTGAACGTGACATCAGCACAGACAAAGTGACGACGTAAAGTAGGAGAGTAACATCGATACCCTTTCTGGGGGTGTGAGTATCCAAGAAAAATACACCTGAAAGACTGAGGATCAAGTTTACTCCTAACAGGGTCAAGAGCATGAACATAACAGGTGCATCCAAAAACTCGAGGGGGTAATGAGTGGAGAGGCCGATCGGGAAACAAGACCGTATGGGAAACCTGACCACCTAGGACCGTAGAGGGCATGCAGTTGACTAAGTAACAGGCAGTGAGGACGGCGTCACTCCAATTTGACTTAGGAACCTGCATTTGAAATAATAAGGCACACATAACCTCAGACAAGTGCCGAATCTTGCACTCAACAACTCCATTTTGTTGTGGAGTCCGAGAGCACGACGATTGGTGAATAATGCCATGATCATCAAAAAATTGAGAGAGTGTACTATGAAAATATTTACGGGCATTATCTGAACGAAATATCTTAATGCAGGTATCAAACTGATTCTTAACCTCCATGTAAAAGGATTTAAAAATATATTTCAATTCAAATCTCTCTTTCATTAGATAAAGATATGTGATACGAGAAAAATCATCCACAAAAATAACATAATATTGAAAACCAGAAATACTGGGCACATGAATAGGCCCCAAATGTCTGAATGAACTAACTGAAAAGGACGCGACGCACGACGCTCAACCCTAGGATAAAAAGTGACTCGACGGTGTTTACTAAACTCACAGACTTCACAAACCAACTTATTAATGGAACGACACAAGGGCACAAGACGCTTCAAACTCTGAAGAGAGGGATGACCAAGACGACAGTGTTGTTGATACGGAGACTCTGATGTCTGAAGGGCAACAGGTTGAGGAACGGTCAAGTAATATAGGCCATCTCACTCAATGCCTCCACCAATCTTCCTCCCCGTCTGGAGATCCTGAAAAACACAACCATGAGGAAGAAATGTAACAGAACAATTTAAAGATTTTGTAAATCGGCTCACAGACATAAGATTAAACGGGAAACAAGGAACATGTAATACAGATGTCAAAGTAAGAGAGAAAGAGACAGGAACTGACCCCAAACCAATAACAGCAGTGGTAGATCCATCAGCTAAGGTAACATGAGATGATCTACCAACTGGCTGTCGATCACAAAGGAAAGTAGGTGTACCAGTCATATGATCTGTAGCTCCCGAGTCAATAACCCAAGGAGAGGAAGAAGAGGAGGCAACAAAAGCAATAGAGGGACCGGTCTGAGCGAGCGTAGCAGTGGAAGATCCTGTCGCAAGCTGAAATTACAATAAGCGCTAGTACTCATCAGTTGAAATAACCACATTATCGGCAGAAGAATGAGTAAACTGTCCAGTATCCTCAGAGACAGAGACAGTGACTTGATGAGCCTGAGGAAAGCCATACAACTCATAACATGTGTCCACCCAATGATTGGTCCCCCCACAGTAAGTACACAACCGAGCGCCACGGCCACGACTGCGGCCTCCCTCAATCGTGCAGCCGCCACGACTAAATGTACGATCTCCATGACCACTAATAATAGTATCTGTACGGCCACCAGACCACGGCCATTCACCCCAAAATCTCGGCCACGACCTCTAAACCCAGAATCATGGCCGCGACCACGGCCGTGGCTGACTGAAAACATAGAGCTATCAGAAACAGTGGAAGTCAAAGCAGAACGGTCAGGAGTCGGTGCAGAAATAGACGATGACTAACGGAGACGACTGATAACCTCACTGAGAGGAGGTAAGTCATAAGTCCCCAAAATCTAATTACCCACAGGACAAAAGGTCGATGATGCACCGGATAAAAAACGAGTAACCCACATACGGTCACGCTGGCTCCGCATAACTTGAATATCAGCAGTAAGAGGCTCACAAATATCCAATTCATTACAAATGCGCCGGAACTTAGCATAATACTCCTCAAAAGAATCATCACCCTGAGATATATTAAAGAACGACTGATGAAGGTCATATGTGCGACAGAGATTATCTACACCTGAATATAATTCTTTGGCCTGTGTCCACACCTCTTTAGCTGTATCACAGAACATCAACGCACTGGCAACCTGTTCTGTCATACTATTCCATAGCTCTGAACGAACACAGGCATCAACTGCTTTCCATGCCTGATATGTGGGTCCAGCAGCAGGAGGATCATCAATCAAATAGGAGTCCTCACAGTCACCCATATAATACACCTCAACGGCTTTAGCCCAAAGAATGTAATTGCCCCCATTTAATGGTGTGGAGGTAATAGAGTTCCTATCGTGAGGCCGAGAACTACTTGATGAACTACCAATAACAGTAGAAATAGACCCAGAACCAGTACCAGAATCATACTTCTGTTCCGACATTGTATCGGTTAATGGAGAAGCACCCAACCAATAAGAACCAACAAGATCAACTAATAGGAGCAACAACTACCAACAATTTACCATCAACAGTAGCAAGAACAACTATAACTTACTAAAACCATGAATACCCAACAGATTGTACCTAGGTTGGACATACCAGTCAAGTATACTAACTCCATAGATAAAAGAAAACCACCAATAAACAAATAAGATAAATCGATCATTGTCCAACCCAGATAAACTGAACAAAACAACTCCAAAAATCCAACTTACATCAACGTTGAATAGAAATCAGACTTGACACAAGCAGAATTGCTCGGAGAACACCGAAATCGCACAAAATCAGAGATCCAGTAGCAGAAGAACACAGAATACGTAACCAGGAGGATCGCCGAAATCAGGTGAGGGTCGCCGATGATGGGCGATGGCCGGCGAGGGTCACCGTCGACTAAACGACCTCCGACGAGGGTCGCCGGTGACTGGGTTTTGGTAGTTGACGTGATTCCAGGTGTAAGGGAGAGGTTTTAGAGGCTAGGGTTTCCAGCAACACTGTTCACAACCGTGAGATTACAGTGCACGACTGCTAGAGTGATAGGTAAAGCTGTTAGGGTTGGATCTATGGTGGGTTAGGGTTTGGCTCTGATACCATGTTGTTTGGGAAGAATAGAGGAAGTGTGTAGAGTATTTTTCACCCTAACACACACATATATTTATATTACTCTGGAGTGTTTACATGTACATTAGATTGGCGATGTGGGACAAACCCACTTATTCTACTAACACTACTACCAGTTACTGTTGAAATTGGTGGCTAAGTTGACTGGGTTTTCATTATTTGGGGTGGATTTACTTGTTTGGAATTGAATTTGGGTATTGTAATGGCTTATCGGGCTAGAGGTAGAAGACGAGGTAGAGGTAGAGGCTTTGTGGTGAACAATGGTGAAGAGAATGAGTTTGGCAACCAAAACCATGAGATTCAAGAGTTGAGACAACAAGTTGCTACCCTAACGGCGATGGTGCAAGGATTGCAAGTGTTGCATGCGGGTAGTGGAGGGTCCGAGGACTCTCAAAGTCACTTTGACAATCCTTTTGGTGATCCGAATTGGCGTAGGCCACCTTCCACTCACTCTCCTTATAGATGGGAGAAGAACATCAAGATTGAACTTCCCGAATTCAATGGAAGTCTTACCCCGGATGTATTTGTTGATTGGATAAAGACCGTTGAAAGAGTGGTTGATAATGGAGATGTCTCCGAGGAGAAGAAGGTGAAGTTAGTGGCTATTCGTCTCAAAAGAAGAGCTTCCGCTCAGTGGGAGCAATTGCAAGGAAGTAGGCAACGAAGAGGAAAAGGAAAGACTAGAGAATGGGAGAAAATGAAGAAGAAACTCAATGAGCAATTCTTGCCTTTCAACTATATGCAAAACCTCTACAAGAATTTGCATAATCTCAAAAAAGTTGGAAGTGTAGATGAGTACACGAAGGCTTTCCATCAACTTGTTGCTTGAGTTGATTTGAATGAAGGTGAAAATCAAATGGTTGCAAGGTACATAATAAGTGGGTTGACAATCACAATCCAAGATGCCCTTGCTATGCAAACTTTGTGGACGGTTTCGGAAGCTTACAATCGGGCCTTGGTTGCCCAAAAGCAAGAAAAGAGAAAGTCTTTTAGATCCAGGCAGCAAAATTAAGGCGGTTCTCCGTCCGGGCAGCCCTTCTACACCTTTTCTCAAGGTGGTTCTTCTTATAGTGGCAGCCAAGTTGGTCCTCCGGGGTTTGAAGATCGTTGGGATATAGCTTCAGCCCTTGCTCAAAACCAACCTCAATCCGGTGTTTCGGGGGCTCGAAAACAAGCCCAAAGTGGGGGATTCAAACGCTTTAAGTGTGGGGAGCCGGAGCACAAGTCTTCGGATTGTCGAGAAGCTTCCGGAAGTCGTAACAAAGCACTATTTAGTGAAGTGGAGAAAAGTTATGATGATGTCACATGTGAAGAGATTGGTGGTGATTTAGGAGAGGAAATGGGTCTTCCATTTATGATCAAGAAGACTCTCCTAACAACTAAGCAAGAAAGTGATGAAGATTGGTTGTGCAGCAACATATTCTATACTACTTGCAACATAGAAGGGCATGTTTGCGATATGACCATTGATAGTGGGAGTTGTGACAATATCGTATCTCAAGAGGCAGCTGACAAGCTTCAACTCAAAGTGGAGGAGCATCCCGATCCTTGTGTTCTTTTTTGGTTCAAAAAGGGAAATGAAACCAAGGTGAATAAGAGGTGCTTGGTGTCCTTCTCCATCAGGCAAGTACTTTGATGAAGCTTGGTGTGACGTGATACCAATGGACGCTTGCCATATCTTACTTGGCCGTTCGTGGCAATACGACCGCGATACTCTTCATGATGGAAAGCGGAATACCTACACCGTGCATAAGGATGCGCAACAAGTCACCTTCTTACCCATGAAGGAGAAGGTAACTACAAAATCTCATTATTGCCCGATGTTATTTGCTTCTAAGGAACTTCCTCCAATGAATTTGGGTATGATGGATGATCCCAAAACCACCAACAAGCTCTTGAAGGAGGATGATATTGTGTTTGGTCAAGAGTTGACAATGAGGGGAAGAGTTTGGGAATGACTATTGAAGGTTTCCCTATCTATGATGAGTATCTTGATGACGACGAAGGGTTTGGAGATGTGGAGCTAGTGGTACAAGAAAGCCATAGAAGTGCATTGGATTCATATTCAAATTATGAGTTTGTGGAAGATCCTCCAATCCTTGAAGACCTTGTAGAGCCAACGGGTGTGAATTGTTTTCAAGTTTTGCCTTCTGTTTCCCCCCCCCCCATACATGATATACAAGTTTGTGAAGAATTGGCGACCAAACTAGGCTTCACGGGACAACTTGAAGATCCCTTGGGCATGGTCTTCACTCAAGAAAGTCTTGGGTACAACGTTTTCCTTGTCTTTGAATCTTCAAATGGCGATTGGTCAAGGTATTTTTTGGGAGGATGTCTTAGAAAATACTTCAATGTAGCTTTGCATACCATATTATAACTATGGGTATCTTGGTTTGCATCAATAACTCACTTTATTTTTAGCATCATTAGAAGCCTGATTTGTTCCCCAGTTTAGTTCTTTCTTCTACAGGAGGGTCCGCCCACTTTGATATTTAGTATACCATATTATACCGTCCTAAAATACCTATTCATTCACCACCCAAAAAAAATATTGCATCCCACTCAGGGATTTCATGACTCATGAGTACCTAGAAGAAATGTGACTTCATAAAGCTGCCATTTCAAGAAAAAAAAAATTATAAGTAACCCGTTTTACATAATTTGAATTTGCCACAACTTCCCTGACCATCTACAGACTACAGCATACACCATTTTGCAAGTCTTTTGCGGTCAACTAATCTCTAGATGTTTTCAATGGCCTCCTATGTGCATAATGAAGTCAGTTGTGGCAAAATCTCAGGCCCTGTCCTACCCAGGAAAGTAATAGACTTTTAAAATAATCATTAGAGCAGTATAAAGGATATAAGAACAGGAAATTTCATGAGTAACCTGAAATGCTTGTAGTAAATCACCCTTAGCAAATCTCAGACTATCAACAGCCCCTTGTCTTGTTAGCTCTACAGCATGTGCAAGGGCTTGTATGTCCACCTGTAATCAAATGACACACAAGTCGAAACGATAAACTTGGATACACATACAGATATGTGAGCAACCAAGGAGCCAATGACTTAACAAATAATGAAACAGTAACACGAACCTCTGCCCCCCTTATTGTCAAAAAGGTGTAAAATGACTAACCTCGTCAAATGGAGGAGCCTCATACAAACTCTCCTGGGGTGTTGCAGCGGGATCACGTTCCTCAAGGAGCAACCTCTCACTAAGATCTGAAATGGGTGATGAAATTCCTTGACGTAAGCAAAATCCTTTGTGTATGCTGCATATCATAGGAGAACCATCAAAGAATGATCACAACAAATACGAGCAAGAGTGACAGAGAGAAACAATACTCACTAAAAGTGGAGGAGAGCGAAATCAAGGAATCACCTTATCAAATATCTCAGTGTCATCGAAATGATTGGATCATATGCATGCAAATGAGCTCTTAAAACAGAAGATATCGACCCAGCAATGTCAAATCTTCTCCTTTCAGACCACTGAAATAATCGACGTTAAGCATATTATACATCCATCAAGAACACTAAAACAAGTCGAATGACTGAACATCCACTAGAAAGAAAGAAAAAGAAGTCATGATCAGTGTCATTCCTGATTACACCGTCAAGTAAGAAGCTAAAAGATATCAAAGTTATTGTACAAATTAACACAAATTCAACAGAAAAAAATGAGGATGCAATTGGAAGAAACCAAGAATGATATAAGAGGCAACTGGAGCAATTTTTCAGGAAAAGGTTGCGAATGCTGTAGCATGCTTATTGGATTATGAGGAATCCGGCTGAAATTGCTCATAGATATCAAAAGAAGAATTTGGCTCCTCTATATGTACTGCCGTATTAGCACTATTAAGGAGTTCGATATTACAGTGAAGCTGGTTGGCATCTACAGGGGAGTCGAGTTGAATAGAGAGCTGAATCTGCCGATGGCGAAATTAGCAGGATGCAGAAGTTAACGGATCCATAGGTAACAGAAACTGAAAGGTTCTACTATGAGACATGTGAACCATCTAGGCAATAGACTCCTCATTCATCTTGGCAGATAGCAAGAAATCTAGAAAGAGTTAACAAAAGAGTGGTTTGGCAACCTTACAACATTGCAATGAGATAAGGTCCTGGTTCAAATGATGTCTACAACAATTATTTTGGTGGATGGGACACGACCAAAGAGGAGGTTATGGCATTAGTACACAGCTTTTCATGTGTATGGCTTTCCATTTATGTTGGCGTGTGTCATTATAAGTTGGTGGCTGACCATTGCCTGAGTGGCTATGTAAGGTAGTGGATACCATTGTATAGGAAGCTCTGATTGGTTTTGTAGAAAGGAAAACGTGTAACTAGTGCTTGTTCTGGTGGCCAATGACTTATTATACACTTCAGAATGAAATGTCAGAGGTTTATTTGCAACCTGGATATTGAGAAAATTAGGATGTTCTTTGGAGCTTTCTATTGCCTTGTCTTGGATTGGTAGCTCATTCGTTTGCGTACTTGTAATTATGATCCCAAGATGCCTTCAAAAGTTAATATTTGCATACTTTCTAACAAACCAATGTACAATGATCAGTTATTTTTATCTACTTTAGTCAAAGTAATCGTTGCAGATATTACCGTAATTACAATGCACTTGCACGTCCTTTTTAAGTCTCAGCAATAACCATTGAAACTCTCATTTTTCCTAGTTCCCTAGTTGCAATGGAGATTATTTCCCAGCTTCTAGTAATAGTTTAAAAAACAAAAGAAAATCCAATACAATAACCCTAACGGAGAAAAATTATCCACGCAAAATGAATTCTTCATGAAAGAACCCCCTCTTGTCCACGACATACCAAATAGGCTGCCAAGTCGTACTTCGTCTCATTAACCAACACACCGTCAACTGCTAACTCCATGCCTACTTTCAGTTATCAAAAAGTTTTAGATAAAAGATATTTATTCCCTTTCATCCCATCTGTTGATGAATTTGGATCACATTGTACCAAGAACTCTGGATATCTTTATTCCCTTCATCATAGGAACTTCTTAGCTCTATTAAATCTTCAGATTCACGAACGAAAACTACCTAATACAGAGGCATTCTTCTTTCAACAGATCCAGCTACAGAATTAACCATAAGGAAAAGTATGTGGACCACTGGACCGTATGCAACTTTATAAACCACTCCATTTTTTGAAGGAAATGCATCATCCAGAAACAAAAAAATCTTGGTTCACCCTCATTATCTGACAATGTTCTAAAAGTCGCTAGGCGCTAGTTAGGCGGAAAAGTGCTGCCTAGCGCCTAGGCGCCGACTAGTCGGCTGCCTCATCTAGGCATTGGACCACCGCCTAGCGCCTAGGCGGGGAGTAGTTGGCCTAGGTGGCCGACTTTTAGGACACTGATAACTAAGTGAATTCCATATCCTACCATCACAACATGATCTACCACCTATCTTCAACTACCATTACATTGCCACCTAATTTAAGTCCACTCCCAGTTTCTGATCCTCCTTTTTCTTCCAAATAGTTCCCTTTACTCCTATTAGGGTTCCAAAAGGCGCTCCTAGGCACTAAGGCAAGACACAGCCAAAACACCTCGAACACCTTGAGTGTAGTTCATAATGCACGACTGGGGCTCCTGAGGTTCGCACCTCATGCTGATCACATGAAGTGTGCACCTCAAATGTACAATATAATGCCAATATGGCACAACTCGCACCTTTGTCTCACCCAAATATTAATGCACCATTACTCGTATAGTCAACAGCTAATCGATAAGACAAAAAGCTTAAGTGTGATTAATGAAATTAAAGTTCCATCACAAATAATTGTACAAATAAACTACTCAATAAATTTTCCCCAATTGAAAACTTCGATTATTGGAAAACAAAAATACAAAAACCAACTACAATTAAGATATTTGCACGATCTTGACTTGAGAATACATGTTCCAAGAGAAGCTTCCAACTACAAATCTGCGATCCTATCATAAACAATTCTTTGTTTACCAACTCATCTAGATTGATATAGCTTGCCTGTGAATCTTACCGTATTTCAGTACAAGATTTATTCTCTTATGCTCCTGCAATTGCTATAACTCCCTACTAAATACAGACACATCTATTGGTTCACTGAATACGACATGTGCGGGACTTAAATATGCTCAAAGTCTCAGACGCACTCAACAAAGCCCCACTGTGTCCGATTTTTAGTGTTTTTACTTCACTCAGGCATATTGGGGCACTTTAGAGGTCAGGATGATCTTTAGAAAATTAGTACGTACAGGAGGGATCAAAATTGTTGTGGAGTATCAGTTCTTGAATACTTGACTTTGTTATTACTATTATTATATCTCCATAATGTTAGTATTACTTGTCGTTTCTTATCCCTAACTTGATAGAAACAATAATTGTGTTTCACGCCTTCTTTTTTCTTCTTATCCCTAACTTGAGGTCATATATTGCTTTTAGTCCATACCATGACTAAACTTATGTGTGGGTAACGATATCATAACATGTTGTCGTGTCCATGTCAATGTTTATAAGTATAATACTAAATTGTGACCTCACAGGTCCAAAACTCTAAATATTGGACCAGCTACAGAAAAGAAAAGCACCTGGAAACTAAGCCAAGGACAATATGACCCAACACATCAAAAAGATCCTAGCCTCTATTACTGTGTCAATAATCAATGTTGGCCTTCCTTCACTTCACTTGCTCAACTAAAAGGTTGGTTTATCTTCATTCTTCAAATATAATTACATAGATAGGAAACAGACAAGTAGTTGAAGTCAGGTACTTCTATCCCAAAATAATAGATGGATGGAATCCCCTCCTATTTCAAAAATATGTATATGACATCACGTGTATTATTAGCTATCACATCAATGTGTAGTCTATGGATAAGTCATAAGCACAGCTGAGAAGCAAAAATAAACTTGAAGGTGCACAAAAACAAGTAAACAGGAGTTACTTGTTTTAAAACAATGCACTACAAGACCTGTTGAGATTTATATTCCATTTATCATAAATTTAATATCATGTGCACCCCTAAGCACACCCAAGCAATAAGCAAGTAAACCAAACAAAAAAAGCAAAAATTTAGAATCCAAAAGCACAACATATCATATCATAGTCATTACCCTTATTAGTTTAAAATTTTGAAAGTGATTGCATTAGTTATCAATGAAAACAACCACAACGAACAAGCATAAAGTCCAACAAGTGGCAATGAAAAGGAATACATACATAAATTGTAGCCTACCTCATTTGCAACTGGAGAGGTCTGGTCATCTTTGTCAAAGATCAAGGCGAGAAGAACGTGCTTAAATTCTTCATATGCTTCCTTAAAAAGAAACAAAAAAGTAAAAAAAATGAATCAGAAGAAAGAGAAACATACGCATTAAATTATTTATAAGCGATCCAAATAGTTGATTGACAATTCGACACGCACAAAAGAGTTGGTCCAAACTAACAGGATAAGGTGACAAATCAAAATGCCATATCAACACTTGGCATTTACAGCTCTCAAGCATTTATTTACTTCTGAACACCACCTTTTTTTTTCTTTTTTTTCTTTTTTTTGACAAGTACTTCTGAACACCACATATGGCACATCGTCGACAAAACCATTTCTTCCCCTTTATTCATGTAAAACACAATCCGATGATCATTATGACCAGTTTGTGTACATTTTGTCTAGCTAAAGGCCCGTTGCTTCTAAATCTTGAGCTCACCACATTTGTTTGTTTCCTTCTAAGCAAAATGATGAGCAAATAAGTAACATATAAACATTGGAATTTCTTTAATCGATAAGCTCCCTGTTGTGGAACCGAGGTGTATAATGTTTACGAAAGCAATGTTCTGACACGTAATTGCTAGGTTATTCCAGTTTCCGGTAATGCAAGTATTAGCCTAATGTAGGCGAATCCCAGGTCACATAGTTAAATCCAGCCCAATATTACAACCCAAGTCAAAAAATGGGGAAAAGATAGTTGTTAGCATACCGGATAGGCATCGAGGGCACAAGGCGCAACCGCTGTCCGCAAGCATTTGATTGCAGAATCACGACCCTCGGCCGTTCCTCTCCTCAGCAGCTCAATAAATTTCTACAAAAACATAACAAATCCAGTTCAATAAGCAAAATAATATAACAAAATTGGACAAAAAAGTTCACCACTAAACTAATGTTTGGATGCCATGATACGAAAGGATTGGGTTACTAAATCCAAGTGAACAGGTAGCAAGGGCAACGGAAAAATAGGATTCATGTAGCCAACCCAATTTATTGCGACACAAGGCTCAGTTCGGTTTGGTTTACCACTAAACTTATCCAATTCACATTAAAAGCTTCCTAAGCAATTAAATATGAGTGCATTACAAGCGATAAGAAAAACATAAACTGTGAATTTGATATTCGTTTGATTATACCTGCTTCTGTAACCGGAAGAGGAGACGGTGATCATCGAGGACAGAAGGAGCGTGGGCACGGAGGAGATCCAGTGCGGCGTCCATGTCGCCAGCCTCTAACAACCGTCGAACCTGACGAATGAGCAATCGGGAATGGTACGACGAAGACGAAGGTGAAGACGACGGAGACGAAGAAGAGGAGACTCCCGAGTCATCGATTAGGTTTTCGGATTTGGCGAAGTCAATGACTAGGGCGTCCAGAGCTTCCCAATTCACCGGCATCGATTCCATACTTGGAGAGAGAGAGAGAGAGAGAGAGAGAGCGGGGGGGGGGGGTGGGGAGTGGAGACGGTGGATGGAGGAAAGACGGCGGGGAGAGAATGGATTGGAGGGGGGAACATACGGTGGTGAAGTGTTAATACTTGGTGAGGCTCCCGTCCCGTCTAGGTTTGGTCCAGTCCCGTCCAGCCTCAGCCATTATATTACGGTTCCTTTTTGAGATTAATATATTTCGAGTTGATATCAAACGATAGCCTTAATATCCGATTAACATAATTTTTAACGTAGCCATTATTCTTTTCAGATTTTAAAAAATAAACAGTTTTGATCATTATTGTAGACCCAAAAAAGGTCTACGATTAGCCAAAATTGTACGAAAATGAACGCCTATATAAAGGCCACAAACGAATATCTTTTCTTGTATTTTGCTACACAGTTCTATTCCCAAATTATTTTTTTGGGTCGTGCTTTTCCTGTATTTTGCTCTATGCAACAACCTTAGAGTACCGCTCGTTCTCGTCGATGAGGGATTTGTTACATAGTTCTATTCCCGAATTGTGTTTTTGGATCATGCTTTCAATTGTTGAGCACAAACGAATGTCTTTTTCTTGTATTTTGCTAGCCTGAAAAACTCACGTCTCCGTATCGATGGTTGTAATTCTTTCTATATTGTCGTAATGAGATCTCTTTATACGTAACACATACCGTTTGGCAGTATGTACCCACCCCCACCTTTTCGAGTATACTACATGTCAGCACAAGTGACTCGTAGTGCAATCATTGTGGACTAAAATCCATACAATTATGGGTAAATTACACTAAACCCCCCTCAACTCCTATTATTGGACACTTGAGGACTTCCGTTGGGAATCTGTTAGGGTATTGGATGGAAGTAAGTCATGTGAGGAGCACATGACCCATTTTTGAAATCTTAGGACTATGATGCCCCAATTTGATCCACCGATTCAACTCAGTTCTCTCTTTTTGCACCACATTTAAAAAATTTCTTCATTCTCTCCATCAAAGGTGGTATGGTGACGCCATCATAATCCTCCGATCAAATGGCATTGGCCATAAGAATTGCCGCCCAAGATTTAGCACAAAAACCAGTTGAAGATCGCCTTTTAATTCTCTCCAAAAGAAAAATCCTAGCTACTTATCCAACTCTATCAAATTAAACTCAAACCCAATTCGAATTCGATTTTGAGAGAACAGAGTTTCCTAACTAATACTCAAAAGCAATTTGAACCCAATTCGATTGCCGGAAGAGCAAAAAAAAAAGTCAGATTTCTAGTTGGAAATAATACTCAAAACAAAGTTTCCTAACTAATACACAAATCCCAGTTTTATTTTCTGGTTGGAAATACGGACCCAAAAAAAAAATCTGGTCAAAAATCAAATATGGCATCGGAAGAGGAAAACACAGCATTGTCCTAGACCAGAAGTTGAGTCGGCACTGTTTTAACCCAGAAGTTTAGTGGGCGATGAAGGTTGGAGAAGCAGCAGCCCAATCCAGAAACAAGGCCCCGAACTGACCCTGGCCACAAGTATGGTGGCGACGAGAACTCGGCACGGAACCCAAAGAGCACACAACATCGACGATTGAAACAGGAGAGATCATTTTCAGAGATCTAATCTGAAATAGAACGATTGTAATTGTACTAGTCGATGACATTAGTGAGGTCATCAGTGCAGGTGATTGAAACCAACAAGTCTAGGTCTTCGCTCGGTAATTTGCACTTCAAACGCATCAAAAATCCACAGAGTTCTTCGAATTTCTCCATCAACTCTGTAATAGATCAATCCAAATTCACTTCCAAAGCCCTAACGGAATCGAGAACTAAAAGGTCGCAGAAAACAGAAAATCCATGAAATAGAAGAGGATCTGGTGAAGAAAAAGAGAGATGTCGATTTGAGGAGGAGAGGAAGATAAGGGGCATCTGGCATTAATATTATATACACACATATATATATATGTGTGTGCGTGTGTGTGTGTGTATATCTCCTCCATTTTTACAAATAACATAATGAGATCAGAATTTGAGAGAGAGAGAGAGGGGGGGGGGGGTGGTAAACATCATGTTCTAAAAGGTCATTTAGGTAAAACAAGCATCGCTGTTAATAGTGCACAGGCGTTCCACATTTCATGTTGTTGAGGGGGGTTTACTGTCCGGTTTTATAGTTCAAGGAGGTTAAGCGTACACAGGTAATAGTTTAAGGGGGTTTAATGTAATTTACCCCCACAATTATTTCACATTTCGTTGCAGGAAATCCATAACGTGGGCTGTTTTGGGCCGTCATTTTCCCTTAGAATCTCTGCAATCCGCTTCAATTAGGACTGACTAATTTGTGGGTCAGGAAAAGATCTTGGTCTAGCCCATGAGGAATCATCTGCTGATGGGCTTTGTCATCCTTGGTCTGCTGCATTTCAAAAAGTTGAAACTAAAGGCATCTGCAATGTAATAATCAAAATTAAAAGGTTGCTAAAGTTAGCAATATTTGTTTGAAAAAGTGCTCATATTATAATAACCAAACTTAGCAATATCTTAGCAACTCATCAAATTTTGGCTTTTGAATAATCAAAACTAGCAACCTTTTGCCAATAATCAAATTTAATGGTCTCAACATTTTTTCAATCAAGTACGCCCATTATTACATAAAAACATTTTCTCTCTCTCAACTATGTTTCCAGAAAATTATTTTTAAAAACTTTTTTTTAAGAAACTTTAAAAAAAGAGTATTTATTAAAAAACTTTTTTTTTAAAAGTGTTTTTACACAAAAACAACCTTTTCTCTCTTCCCTTTTCTCTCTCTCTCAACTATGTTTCAAGAAAATTATTTTTAAAATCTTTTTTTTTTCAGAAACTTAAAAAAAAACTGTATTTACAAAAAACTTTTTTTTAAAAGTGTTTTTACACAAAACTATTTTTTTAAACCGTTTCTAATAGTTTTTCAAAAAAAAAAAACTGTTTTTTTAAAATTGTTTTCTTTTTGAATAGAACTATTTTCAAATTTTTTTACTAAACTATTTTCTTTTAAAAAAAAACTTCTATTTTTTTTTTCAAAAAGAGTATTCAAATTATTGTCAAAAATTTTACTCCTATTTTTTTGAAATTTGTAGTTTAAAAAGGTGATGTGGCAAGTTTTGATTATTCAATTTTGATTATTATATAGTGGACCTCTACATTGCTAACCTTAGCAATGTCTTAAATGAATAACCAAAAGATGATGTGACAACTTTTAGTTATCCAATTTTGATTATTACTTTGCGGATACTCCAAGTTGGTTTAACTAAATTGGTTCAACGAAAGTGATGGGCAATGTAGCGCAACGAGGACATTGCGTCTCAAAGTAGGGCAACATAAACGCACCCCCCGATCGTCCCACATGGGGTGAGTGAGAAAGGTACGTACAACAACATAAACGCACCCCCCGGTCGTCCCACATGGGGTGAGTGCGAAAGGTACAATAGGTGCTGGCCTTCTATTGATAGTCAAAGTCGGTAACAATATAGCCCCATAAGCTACGGGATTAACAGATCCAGTGCAAGTCTGTAACTCCGTAGCCGAGTAAGACATGGTCGTTAACACGACAGTACTTCATGCAGACTATTATTAGTAACATACCGACTAAACAACCGCAAGTACGTCGAATAAATCAATGACCATGAAAAAGAAACATATATCAGATCTCCAAATCTCTTTTAACTTGTTTCAATGACGACCATTAATTCATATGAAGTTCCCACCCCAAAGTTCTTTTGGTACAAAAAAAAAAAAAAAAATGGACCACTATGCATGATTGCATTGCATACCCAACAAGGCAAAAAGCCTTTGGCAGGGGTGGGAGGGGGGGAAGAACGAACCACTTTTAGGGTTCCATCTTTTGTCCCCATATATGCTGTGCCATGTGCTTCCAATGCTGCTGTACCTTGTTCAAGTTTGGACCCCTATATTAAGGTTTGATAAAGACCCAACGTTGTATGGTGAGAAGTCTATTTCTAAGGTAATAAGACATCAAAGCAGTACTGCCAGTGTAAAATCTTCAAAAAGAGGGAATTTTTTTTTTGCGTTTGTTAGTTTTTGGATTATTGATTATCTCGATTGACAGGAGGAATCAAAAATGTAAAAAAAAAATTCACTTTTATCAAAATATTATTGGAAAATAAACCATTTTTCATCAAAACACAAAGTAAAAAAAGTTGGGTTTTTTTGCTTAAAAGTTAAAAGTGGATATGTTTGGGCAAAAGTAAAAAAACTTTTTACTTTTTCGATTCATCTCGTCGAGACGAATCAATAATTCTAAAAAAATTAGCACAAAACTAACGAAAGCAAGAAAATTTTAAATAAGGACAAAAAGTGCTAAACTTTTACTTAGCAAACCATACCTTAGTTTATATATAGAGTTCATTGAATAGATCATTTGGGCTTTCAGCAATAACATTACATTTATATTTGTGTACGTGCTTAATCAATTGTTTGATTAACTTGATTTTTTGCACAAAATAGTATTCAATGAACGGTTTCAAATCATCACATGGCGACGAGATCTCGGTAAAACTCAACGAGGTGCATTCCAATCAAGTACTACTCCCCTTGTCCGTAGAGAAAGAGTCATCAGGTGACCTAAGTTCCTTTTTTAATTTGTTCATATAAATTCAAAATCAAAGCCAATATTACTGAGGTGACAAAAGATCTGCCGAAAAAGTTAGGTGGCTGGCACAAAACATCGTCCCAACTTGTGAGTGTCCAATTTGGAGAAAGGTACAAACCATCCGTCGGAATGTAATAGAAATAGGACAAGCAGAAAGAGAGTAGCATTTTAGGCTCCCTTTTTAAAAAAAAAATTCGCACACACTCACTCTCTCTCTCTCTCTCTCTCTCTCTCTCTCTCTCTCTCTCTCTCTCTCTCTCTCTCTCTCATTTGTACAAGATTTGGATCAAATTATACTCACTTTTTTGGCCTTTTTCATCGTCTTACATGAATTTTCTTAAACATTGATCTAAATTTTTAGAGAAATGATAATGCCAAAACCGTTTTTGTTTGTGCCAAAACTCTAGTGCACAAAAGACTTGTACCATTTGCAATGTACAAGACTTTTATACACTTGAGTTTTGGTACTAACAAAAACGATTTTGGCATTATTATTTCCCAATTTTTATACTTTTAAATTTTTTTCGTCGAGACAAAAAATATAATGTAAAAATTTGATCCTGAATGGGCTGAATCTTGTAAAGATTAAAAGAAAATTTGACCGTGAATAAAAATCACAAAAAGGTGAGGGCAGAGGGGGCTTTAGTATTCATTTACTCTCTTTTTTATGAGCTCAATTTTGCATTTTAGTTGACATGACACTGTTGGAGATGGCCTAAGTGTTTCCACTGACAAAAATTACTAAAAATTTAGCTCTTTTATCATCTCATTTTTACTAGCAAAAAAGTTTCAACATTATCGTTTCTACTAACAAAAAAAGTCGTTAACAAAAACTTTTTTGCTACGGTAACTCTACGTACTCACAAACCCATCAACAACTTATTCACTGCCGGAAACAACTTGATATTTTTTAACAATTTATTCACTACATAAAAAAAAATAACAATTTCTCAACCACAAATAAAAATTTTAAAAAAAATTCACTACCGAAAACAGCCCTAAATTAGGGAAGAAAAGGGGAAGGCTTTTGAGTTTGAGAGCTGGACCATTGTTTGAAAAGAATCTCACTTCTCTCTCTGTCTTTAGAAATGTCACAAATGTCATTTGCCTTTTCTTCCCACGTTTTAATTTCCTTTAATTTCCTTTTCCTCTACCCTTCTTTCTCTCTCAGCCTTTATCTCTCATTATTTCTTTTTAACTTTCAGTTACCTATCTTTGGCCATATTGTGTTCATATATATATATATATATATATATAAGTGATCTCTAAATATGATTGATCGGTGCGGCATATTTAAGCCCGCAGGATGTTGGACCCGAGTGTTGAATTATCCGATCCGATTCGACCTGACCAGTTCATTGAGGTAACGTGCATGGGTATTGATTATAAGAAGTCAAAATAATCAATTATATTTAAGATAAAAGCAGAATTATTAGGGTTCAAGTATTAACGTTCAAGAACACCAAGACCTATAAAATGGTTAATGGGACTTGATGCAACGGATAAGGGGATCGATCGAAAAACTACACCAGACAACACACTACGCACGAAGACTTGCCAACAACATACAACACAGACAACACAGTACTCCACACTACAATTAATAGCTCAGCAGGATAATAACCCGATCGCCCCATCTTCTTCAAAAACTAACTTAGCTGTCGGAGAGCATTTTTAGGCCAACACTACCGGCCGAAGTGTCCTCAACTGGGTGTTTACAAGGATCAAGTCGAAACTTCCATAGCGTACCAAGGCGTACTCCGGTTAATGCGTGGCAGAATCAAATTTTGGCCCGTCACAACGGTCTAGGAAGTAGGAACTTTAGTTTTGCATCCTCTATCGGAACACTTTGAATCTTTAACCCGGCCACCACCAACCCTTTTGCTCCTTTAGGTTTAACTCCTCTCTCTCGTATGTGCGATGGAACGAATTGATCATCGTTTCGAATAAATAATTTATATTCATTAATGTAGTCGTAAATTAATCCTGACAAACTTTTAGTGTATGTACGTATTTTCCCGTTTATAAATAAATATGTAATCATTATCCCATTATCAGAGGTTCGAACTAATGAGTTCTTCCCTTAGGAGGTTAAAAGTTCGAAATTCTCCACCTGCGTACAGTGTTTTTCTCTTAGAGGGATTTTTCCTTTATCGGAGAATTGTTTTTCTACCCTGTAAATGGGCTTATTAATTTCTTGTATTGGTTGAGTTATTGGACTTGATTATCTCGTAAACCCTTACAATTGATATAGTGATCCGAGTTTGTATTTTGTACCTCATATATGATGTAAATGATCTCTTCTGAAAAAAAAAAAAAAAACTCCGGAGTTCTCGTTTGAAAGT
Organism: Rhododendron molle; assembly: GCA_025413875.1. Classification (NCBI taxonomy): domain Eukaryota; kingdom Viridiplantae; phylum Streptophyta; class Magnoliopsida; order Ericales; family Ericaceae; genus Rhododendron; species Rhododendron molle. The sequence goes on along the minus strand of CM046395.1, from coordinate 12,928,307 downwards.
TTTTTTTTTTGCTTGGCAAACGAAACATTTATGTCAACTCGAAAGAGTACATCGAGGGGGCTCGAACGATGTAAGCTAAACAAACTTACACATTCAAGCAGCAAAAAATAGAAAAACCTTACAAAGACTTCCAACAGAAAGTTGGAGGAAAAACAAACACCTCATACACCACGTACATCACATATTCTTTACAGTTTCAACATTCTAATTCCATCCAAAAAAACTTTAAAATCCTCAATCGTGTACACCTTAATGTTGAACTTTGCCTTTATCCACATAGCAACTCTAGCTTTAATTTGCTCACCCACAACCCCAGCTCCCGACGTGGCGTTGTTAAAACATAATCATGTCTCGCCAACCACAAAGACCACAACGTCGCAAAGAAAGTAACTTCCCACAAAATTTTCTCCAAATTTCTAAATCTACTTTCCATCCACCACCTGAAATGAGCTTCCAGAGATGCGGGACACACCCATCTCAAATGCCAGCAGTGTAGAATTTGTGACCAAACAACCCACGAAAAATGACAATGCAAAAATAGGTGTTACGGAGTTTCCAAATGCAACGAACAAAAGGGCACGGAGTAGATTGACCATCGATCTGGAATCAAATTTCTACCCAAAAGCACAAATCGCGTAGCCACCTTGGATTGCATGGCCATGCAAGCGAAGATTTCCACCTTAGGGGGGCTAAGGTTCTTCCATAGAAATCCCAACACCAGATTTCTTGAGTGCTCATTGCTTTCCCACTGATCGTACACCAATTTCACCGAGAACCGATTATCCGAGGACCACCTCCAATTCAAGATATCACGACTGGACAAGTCCAGAATTATTGGTTGTAACTCCTGCTTTAATTCCTCCACTTGAAGAGATTCCCAAACGCGTAACTCTCTACTAAAAGACAGATTCCATCTATCCACTCCAGTACCACCCAAAACTGCACTGACAACTGCTTCTTTTTTAGTAGAAATTAGATACAGACGGGGATACTCCTCCCTAAGAGTTGTGTACCCCAACCATACATAGTTCTAGAAAGAAATCTCCAAGCCGGAACGGATTTGGATTCGAAAGCCCTCTTGGATGATACTTCCGATACACGAGGACACTTCCCCAATTGCACAGATATCCCGCCATATATTTGAGGCCCTTCTAGAGATTGGCAGACTAGGAAACCAGCAACCCTGCTCCAAAATTGTACTTCCCTTTGATCTTCCTCATGCACAACGAATTAGATTCCTTATTGAACCTCCACCACCACTTGGCTAGAAGGGACAGATTTTGCACCAACAGATTCTTCACTCCTAGACCCCATTCTCTTTTTTCTTGCAAATCACCTCCCATTTAACAAGGTGGAGTTTCCTCTTGTCTATCGTATCCCCCCAAAAAAAATTTCTTTGAATTTTCTCCAACGATTTTGCTATTGCCACTGGCATTTTAAAGATAGACATAAAGTATATAGGTTGATTGACAAGAGATGAATTAATCAAGGTGAGTTTACCTCCAGTAGAATTGTATCTTGCGCGCCATACGCTTAATCGTTGTTCCATCTTTTCTTCCACAGGCCCCCACATCTTGAGCCTTTTGGGGCTAGCAACCAAAGGCAAGCACAAATATTTGATTGGCAAATGATCGATTTTACAACCCATCACTCGCACTAGGGAAAGCACATCCTGTTGAGGAACTTTAACGCCACATAAGGAGCTTTCGAAGAAGTTAATCTTTAGTCTTGACATGAGCTGAAAGCATCTAAGGTTCTCGTTTAATTTGAAAGTTAAGCCATAAACCTTTGGGCAAGAGGAACGAACACCCAGGCATTCAGTACTGAATTATTTATGCTTTATAACTTTATTGCTGTTTAATCTGTACTAGGTTTGATTAAAGTTCTTTTGGGTTTCATTTTTTGGTTAAAGAAATTAAGAAAGAAAAGCTCGCTAAGGGTTTTGATCCAATTAATTAGCCATGCTTAAACACTAAATACATAGTCCAAACGCAACACACGTTAATTAACCGACTTATGTTAGCTCAGTTGATCAGAACTTTTGCATCTCCCTAAAAGGTCGGGAGTTCGAGTCTCCCCACCGCGCATATAGGTGTTCCTCCCTTAGAGCATCTCCAATCCCGGACTTCAAATCGGGCATGTCAATTTTTTTTTGAACGCTGACGTGGCATTTTGACATCTCCAATTTAACATCAAAGTCTTCATTTCCAACCCTTGATGTCAAATTCTATTTATTTGACATCAAATTATCCCTCTCCAACCCTTATGTCAAAATACAAATGGTCATTTTTTGAAATTTGGCATGGAGGAGGGAGGTTGTCAAAGTTGGTATGAGAAGGCTTGCCTTCAAATCCACGTAGGAATTGGCATCAAAGAAGGCTGTTGGGTTGGATTGAATTTTGGTATCAAATGTTACCGTTAACATGTCCACGTAGGATTTGACATCTCCCATTGGAGATGCTCTTAGAGAGCTTTTCTTTCGTTCTTTAACCAAAATGAAACCCAAAAGAACTTTAATCAAACCTAGTACATATTAAACTGCAATAAAGTTATAAAGCATAAATAATTCAGTACTGAATGCCTGGGTGTTCGTTCCTCTTGCCCAAAGGTTTATGGCTTAACTTTCAAATGAGAACTCTTAACCTTCTAGGGAGATGCAAGAGTCTTAATCGATTGAAGTTAGATCAAATCGATTAATTACGTTGCGTTTGGACTAATGTATTTAGTGTTTAAGCATGGCTAATTAATTGGATCAAAATTTATTGACCAGAGAGTTCAATAAAGTCTGAAAAAAATACTACTAGACTAGCTGCCGCTGTTCAACTTCATGATTAAAATTGATCGTTCCTGTTTGTATAATTGGTAGCGTATAATATATCGATCTGTCTAATTGGACAATATGATTGAATCCCATTTGTTTTTGTTTTTTGCCAATATTATATACATTGGTAGGGAGTGGGCCGGTACTCGAACCCCACACCTCATGCATGGGGACAAGGAGCCTGTATCAACTGCCTTGGCGCCCTGGCCACTTGCGATTGGATCCCATTGTTTAGCCAAATGATTTAAGAAACAATTTTTATTTTTATTTTTTTCCCATAAGTACGAGTAAGAATGTCAACAAAAATATACAACTAATCTAAGGAAGAGGGTATGGTACTTGAACTCTAGCCCTTGGTGAAATAGATCGGGAGAAACACTTAACCACTTGAGCTAGCTTGCAAGTTTAAGTTGTTGTAGTTCGTTTAATTATGAAAATTATGTTCCATAAAAAGTGATTTCAACAAAAATAAAAATAAAAAAAATCAGCACTGGTAGTGAAAAATTCACGAGTGCACTCAAAACCGGGTTCTAAAAAGCTAGATTGATCTACATCAAGGAGTACCAATTTAATTTGTCACCGTTGCTGTTGTTGCTGGTAATTTCTTCGGAATGGAAGGTGCTGTACTGCACCCGCCATACTACACCGTGTAGTGCAGCCGATCCAATCGTCAATGTCGGTGCAGACGACTTGAATTTAATCCGAGCTCTTACAAATCCTAATCGTCCATTGTCAAGATGGACGGCCGGAATATTAGCTGCACTACACGCGTAGTGAGGTCCCAATTTCTTCAGTACCTACTGCCGAAACTCCACCACGCTGTCTTCTTTAAAAGTACTCATCGGAAGCTAAAGCACTAAATCCACCACAAATTAGTGGTAGTGAATCCAAAACTGTGGGGAGAGCTTTTTAATTCATATATGATATAAATGATCTCTTCTATCGATTGGAAAAAAAAGTATGAAGCTTGCTCTCAAGCACGGGGCAAATGAGGAGTTTGGTGATCTCCAATATAAACGGGACAGAATTGAGTTGGAAATGCTTGACCGTGCGTGACCTGCAGGCTGAGTATGGAAGCATAGATGTGGTGGGTACAACCAATTGAATGAAGCTGAAGACAGTCGTGTGGAAGTTATGTAGGTCAATTGTCAGTTAGGTTTTGGGTTTGATAGGTGTTGACTATGATTGTTTTGTGGGCAGTTGCTCATTCTTTGGGTTTTTCAAGTTGATCCCTTATCAACTTGCGGGCTAAGATGCAGATAATTGTCGTAAGGTAAGGTGCCAACTTTGTTGGGATGTTGTCATTGCGTTGTGTTGCTCTCTTTTAGCCTTTTATCTGTACTATCCTCTCCCCTTCTTTTAATAATATTCTTCTTTGCTGTTCAAAAAAAAAATCGATTGGAAAAAAAAAACTAAACATGAAGTTTTTTAATTCTAGATTGGGAATTCTAGATTTTCGATTATAATGAGAATAATGTGTCCAAGTAATTTTTTTCCCCTGCATGCATGCATGTGTGTAAATATTTTGATGTTGTGCAAGTAAGATTAGACGAGACAGTATTAGAAATGAAACGGTTCATTAGATGGTAGATGTAACACCTATAGAAGAGAAGTTGAGGGAGAATAGGCTAAGGTGGTTTGGGCATGTCTACTGTAGGCTATGAGATACAGTAGTAAAGAGAGCGGATATGATAGATTTGGGTAGCAATAATACGGGGATGAGTAGACCTAAATTGATATTAGATGCTGTGATGCGCAAAGATTTGAGTATAGTAGGTTTGTATGAACAAATGGCCCTTGACAGAGCTCAATAGAGAAAAAGATTCATGTAGTCGACCTCAAGTAATTGAGACATAAGGCTCAGATTTGTTTGGTTTGGTTTGGTACAAGTAGTAAGATTTAGCATCAGAGTCGTACATGTTTGGGGTAAATTATGAGGAATAAGATTCCACGTTATTTTTTGAACATGTAGCCCTTAGTGAAATAATTGGGGCCCCGTTTGATAACAGTGATAGATGGGTGGGATTCGTAAGGAGATAGGATTAGGATTGAGATTAATAATGAGAAGAGATTGGTAATGAGAAAGGATTAACAATGAGTATGTTTGTTTGAGATGAGATTGGATGATAGGATAATAAGGGTATCATGCTTGTTTGAAATGGGATTAGATGATGGGATTGAATTGATATAAGAAATTAGTAATGAGAATGGATTGGTAATGAGAATGAGTTGGATTTGGACTATTAATACCATCTCCCCCAGGGTATTCCTAATACCCCCTAATCTCCGGTTTGCTAGTCCATTAGATTCGTAGTCTTAACTCATTTTTGGTTACCAAATAAAGTATTGATAGTCCCTTAAGGTCTCATTTGATTTGCGGACTGAAAATGATGGGATTAACAGTCCTGTGATTAATAGTCCTAGGATTATTTGTCCTGGATTAATTTCATCCCTAATTTCACGCAATCCCATGTTTGATTCGTGTGGGATTAATAATGGGATAAGGAATACGATTTTTTTTTTTTAAATTCAAAAACATTTTTTGAAAAAAGAAACATTTGAAAAAGAAACATTTTAAAACAAATATTTTTGTGAGACATTTTTATTACAAAACAATTTGGGGAAAAGTTTATTTTTTTGAACTAATTTTTGAAAAAAAAAAACAATTTTCTTAAAAAAAAGTTGAAAATCAATTTTTTGAAAGAAAAAAAAAACTAGTTTTTGAAACTTTTTTGAAGAAAAAGGTTTTTTGAAAACATTTTTCAAACAAAATAGTTTTTGAAATCATTTTTTGAGAAAAGAAAGTTTTAAAAAACATTTTTCGTATTTTTTTAACAAAAATAATTTGAAAAACATGAAAGTTTTGAAAATAGTTTTTTTTTAAATTTTTTTGTAAAACATTTTTGAAAAATAAGAAAGTTTTGAAAATATATATATTTTTTTAAAAAAAGTTTTTTCAAAATAATTTCTGAAATTAATATTTTTTTAAAAAAAATTTAAAACATTTTCTGAAATTAATATTAACGAAAATAATTCTGAAAATACCTTTTGAAATCAATCTCAATATCATCGAAATATTTTTAAAAGCAATTCCTTATTTGTTAATCTTACGTAATCCCACCTCCCCCATAGGACTATTTAGTACCCCATATAGGGATAAAATTAATCCTAGGATTAATAATCCCGACAAGCATTCCGAGAACTAAACGTGGGATAACTCAGGATTAAGTACATTTAATCCTATTCAGGCAGTTAATCCGCAAATCAAACGAGTCCTAAGATTAATAGTCCAATCCCAAGGCCGACCCGGTTAACAAACGGGGCCTAAAGGGAAAGTAATAATTTCATAATAGCGTCTGGATTAATTTTAGCCTTTCTGCCCGTAGGCAAAATCAGCATGCAAAGCGTCCTCTTAGTGTGATATATTCCTGATCAAATTGCGTCTTCACTATTCAAGAATAAACTCTGGAATTATCGGTCTCTCTCTCTCTCTCTCTCTCTCTCTCTCTCTCTCTCTCTCTCTCTGATGCAATATGAGAACTAAAATGAGATGCTGAACCTCCCAAAACATCCAATAATGCTATACAAACCATGGATATATTATTTTTACCCAAAAAAAAAAAAACCATGGATATATTTCTCGTCTTCGATCTCCAACGTATACGTACCCCTCCTGCAGCCAAACATATATATATAAAACCTTCAAAGCAGCTCATGTTTCCATTCAAGTGGGTCCATCCATCCACTGAAGAAGGCAAGCCAACCTCTGCTTTTGCCAAATTGCCTGCCATTCAAAAGTTTTTCATAGGGTTACGGCAATCCATCATCATTGCTTTTCTACTTCTTCAGTTGTTCCCATCATATTCATCTCCACAGTACAATTTATAAAGACTGGGGGGCCAAAATATACTACCACTTAGCTCTGGTAGATGGGACCACCTACGTGCCCATGAAAATCATGCTGTCAACCGATCGAAAGCTGCAAATGGGTCCAAAAATCATTGAATGCGACTGTGATACCAAGAAACCATGCATCGTTTTTTCCCTGTGTGCAATTTTTCTGTGTGTTTTTTTTTTTTTTTTTTTTTTGGGTAAATCATTGAATGCAACTGTGACAGCAGGAAACCATGCATCGTTTTTTGCGGTGCGTAATTTTTTTTTGTAAAATCGTGTTTCCAGGCTCCAGAATTTTTCACTGTTTGTTGTGGGGGTTTGCCATTCGTGGCTCCTCTCCGATATTAATCTCTGGGCTCAAAGGGTACATGTAGATGTTCACAGTATCTGAAATTATGCGGAAGCGTTCAATCTACTCCTAAAGGGGGGGGGAATAGGAGTTTGATAAAAATTCACCAATTTTCTGATCTAAAAATTAATATAGATGAACGGGTTATTATCTCAATTAATCCAAACCAAAAATCAAGTAGTGCAATAGAATAAAAATTGAGACAGGATACGCACGATTTACGTGGAAAAACTTAGGGTCCTAAATAACCCTAAGCCAAAACCACTGCCTAACACTACTGATATATTCTATTAATCAAAAAGAAGTACAGATTACAAAATAGTAAAAATCTTACCCAAGCCTTTATCTATTCTCGTCAATCTCCGATGCTCTCCGAGCTTCTTCAAGATCAAATAGATGCACCACCGACTTCATGCCCGATCTCCGGATTCAACCGGCTCCGAATCAATCTCCAAAAGATTCGGCCACAGCAGCAAACGACACCAAAAACCACGAACAATGAATGGATGAATGATATGATGCATAACGTAATCTTGAAAGACCCAAAAACATTCAAGGAATTTTTAGAACCGAGAACGTAATGGAAAAATAAGGTTTTCTCCTTAAAACTCTCCTCGGGCAGGCAAGAATAATAGAACAAAATAAGGGCTGTGTTGAAAAAACCCCACAGCCGTGCCACCCTTTCTTTCTTTTATGTATATCAAACAAAAAAATAAAATTGTTTCGTTTTGCCGAGCAAAAAAATCCCTCGCCTTTGCCGAAAACCAAAACCAGCCGTGAAACCCTTTCTTTTTTTATAAAATAAAACAAAAACTAACTCTTCTCGGTGGTCATCTCCCTATGGTGAGCAGCACATAATTTTATACTTCAATTTTCCCTTAAAACAAGTCTTCTAATGATGCATGATATGGAACGCAAAATTCGGACATTTTCAAAGAAAATTGATTTAGGATACATATATATATGGAAAACAAATTTTCGGAGAGATTTACCGGAAAGAAAAATGCGCACAAATAGAATTTCTAATCTTGGAATTATTATGCATGATGTGCTGTGTAATGCTTTTCCCTGTCACGCAATAGGCTCGATTCTGTAGCGGTCAATTTAGCGCAGAAAATGGGAGGAGTATCGAGCGAGCAACTACCCCCTAAAAACCTACCAATTATAATTAAACAGAGTCGATATAACAAAGACACCAATGGAGATTTTGGACAACTCCGAAAAGTGCCAAAATATCTAACAGTATCATGTGTGATCAAACATGTATACGTACGCTATTCTCATGGGAATTGATGATTGTCATGTATAGTGATGTTTTTTTGCGCTTAAATATATATAGTAATTCAAAGTGTCCATGGCTAAATTACGCACCTCGACTAATCTTTGGAGGACTAATCCAACCGTCTACAACGGGGGCCAATTAAAGCTGGAGCCAAGCTCCCGCAAAGACTGACTCCATTAGAATTGATAGCGCATACGAGATTTCGTACCTCAAACATAAGAAGAAGCAATCTTTGAAGTCCCACACCATGACCATTGTACCATACCAATCCTTTGGGATTGTCATAGTATCAGTAACTGTATTTAGTTCGATACTTTGTCAAATTGCAGTAATTCTGGAATTGCATTTCAGAGAAAGCTTAGTGCTTGTTTTCCTTAGCTTTTTTGGAATTTTTTTTTTGGCTTTTTGATTTTTGTCTTTATTTAATTTTTTTCGCATTTGTTAGTCTTATGTCAAACTTATACGAATTATAGACGAATCAAAAAAATAAAAAAATAGAATTATGACTTTTACCCAATTTTTTAAAAAATAGATAAAGCTCAAAAGCCAGACTTTTGCGAATTTTTTGACTAAGAACGAAACGCTCAAAAAGCCCAAAAAGGAAAAAAAATAAAAAATAAAAAACTAAGGACATTAACAAGCACTTATAAATTAACAACGAGGTACAGCTGAAATTGATGTATTTGACTGCTTCGCCCCACTAATTGTTGGACTAAGAGCATCTATATTGTAATAAGTAAATGGATGTGGATAAGTAAATTTAATAACAATATTCAAAAATACCGTACATTGTAATAAATAAAATTACAAGTCTTTTAGCAAATAATCAAATTCCACTCATTTCATAATCAAAACTTAGCACTTTTACTAATAACCAAACTCAAAAACCCCCCACATTGAAATCGTCTTATTGAGACGAATAATTTGGTGTGATCATATGCGTGATTGGAACTTGATTGGACAAATGTGTATTGTGTATTGTGGGGTTTTTTTTGTTAGAGATACAAAAATAACCAATGTTGAGGTAAAGATTGTTAAGTCTGATTATGGACTAAGGCCCCGTTCTGTTAACTTTCTAAACCTTCTTTTTCAAAAAAAAAAAGTAATTTCAAACTCAAAAATTATGTGTTTACGTAAATATTTTCTACTAATATGAATTTTATTTGATAGATCTCATTGAAATATTTTAAATGGTGTAAAAAAAAATCAAAAAATTATTTTTTATTTTTGTTATTTTTGAGTTTGAAATTACCTTTTTTTTGAAAAACAAGATTTAGAAAGTTAGTAGAACGGTGCCTAAATGGATAATTAAACACTGACGTGACACATTTTGGTTATTGATTTTAATTATTACCATTGCGGATGCTCTAATAGGTGGAAAGCTATAAATTGCTCTTTGTCGTGCTATTCGCTAGATTTCTCCATTTAGGGCTTGTTTGGATGCCACAATAATAAGGTGTATTGTTTATACCCCCTGCCAATACGTGGGCCCTCGTTTAATACATGGTTTGGCAAGCTCAAAATAGGGGGGATTTCTCAAAACCCCCGGCTCCATAATCCCTCCTAATACAGCCTGAGGGGGGATTACACATGGCTAAGGTTTGAGGTGGCTATGTGGAATCCCCCCTTATAATACCCCATTTCTCTTCCATTCAACTACAAAACAACCTTATCTCTCTTTTATACCTCATCCAAACCAAGTATTATTTAATCACTCGTCACATCAATATGAACTCACCCTTCTTACATAATACCCCTACTATCTAATCCCCCTTTCTTACATAATACCTCAAAACCTAATACATCATCCAAACGAGCCCTTAGGTCTAAAAAATTGGTAAAAGTACACAAAACCTCTGTTGTGATACGATATTGTGCTAAACCTCTGTGCGTGAAAATTAACCGATCGAGCGTTAGTTTTTGGGTAAATTTCACATACCTCCCCTGAGGTTTCTGACAACAACACAAACCTCCCATCACGTTTCTAAAATTGCACTTACCTCCCTTGTCAGAGTTGTCGGGTAACTTCTCCTAACAAAAGTTGGGCTTTTACTTTTTTACCCCTTCGCAAATTTTCTTATACTTTTGTCTATTTGACTAAATAAATAACTCAAAAAAATAAGACTAACCACCTCAACATTTGACCAGTCAGGTCTGCTCTATATGGGATCTTAAAAATTAAAATTTTGAAACTTTTTATTTTCATTTATTCTTGTCTAGTTCTTTACCACTTTTTTTAATCATTCGATGGACAAGTATAAAATTGAACCAAAGATAGTAAAAGTTCCCTAACTAAAAAATCCAAAAAAGAAGAAGTTATAGAGTTAAAAAACTTGTTTAGTAGTGTTTTTTGTCTTTGTGGCAAAAATTAATTTGAGATGCCAAATATTCTTTTCGTTTTTTCGTTGGCTCATAAAAGTTAACATACTTACGGAGAGCATTTAAGGTGGGTTTAAAAGAGTTATGTTGAGTTATTTTTGGAGACTTATTTATATTTATACAAGTTGAGAATACAAACAAGTTTTTATTTTTTTTCCTTAAAACACAAAGAAATAAATGTTCATTCATGCCAAACTAAGCTTAATTTCACTTAAATGCCAAAGATTTATGCATGTGTTTATACATGTTTATGTGTAGCCTGAAACCAAAAAATCAAATAAGTAGTTGAATAATAATTAACAACCACCACGTATCTTAGAACCACCCATTCACTTATTACAAATTTATGGATCCAATTTTTCTTCTTTTTTTTTTTCCGTCATTAGTGAACCTTTTTAAACTTTGAGTAGAATAATTAACAACCACCACGTATCTTAGAAGCACCCATTTTAATTTTTAAGTTAGTCTCAACGAGTAGAATAAAAAAAATTAAAACACCATGGACCATGTTTTTCAAACTTTAGAAAAAAAAACCCAAAATAATTAAAATAAGTTGATTTATCTTGTTTATTTTATTTATTTTGTATTAAATTAAAAATTTCAAATTGGTCCATATTTTTCTACTTCGTAGATTCCTCTTATGTAGAGAAACTAAAAGAAGTAATAAATTTTTTCCCAAAATTAAAATTAAAAAAATTAGAAAAGACAACAAAAAAAAAATTCACTTTTGGCTAGTCCAAAATGTTGAACATGTATTTTATATTGTTCATATTCAGTGAACATATATCACCAACATATGGTGTTTCGTTATATGTTTATTGCATTTTTTGGAATGAAAAAGAGGGTATAAAAGGCTAAAGACAAGAGATGAGGGCAAAATGAGAAATGAATCTTCACTTTTGGCTTACCTCACCAGTTTTCGTCACTTTTGGTGACAGTTGACTAACGGCTGGGGGAATTTGCAACCGACAAGCAAAGCAGAAGGGAGGTAATGTAACGCCCCGACTTTTCGGGAGCAAAATAAAATGATTTCTTAAGAAAATTTTGCTAAATAAATATAATTTTTCAAAATAAAGATTTAGTTATTACAATCTCAAGGGAATCTACTGATTTAAAATACATTAATTTCAGAGCTGACTCTAGACTTGATACGAATCCTAAGCATCCTCGATCTTCGTTACTGATATTCTTTTCATGTCGAACTACATCATCGTTGAATCTCCTCCATTGAATCCTGCGCCCTCTAGCAAGTTGATCGCCGAAGCAATCGATTTGCCAGAATACGAACGTATCCGTGAGTGATAAATCACCCAGTAGAATAATCCAACTCAACCACCCCTCTTACAATTACAGCTAGCAAGTAAAACAGGATAATCATGACGCGAATAAGTAAAACAGAGATTTTTCACGTCAACCAGTTCAATACTATCCATTAGCCTAACGTGTGATCCAAAATCTCCCTACGAGATCTTTCCTCCCCAACCGTTAGCCATGCTCGGTCCCATGAGATCACTTCCCTTTGTTGTCGTAGATAACCTAAGTTACAATACTACAACAAGGGGATAACTTATCATGCCTGAATCACAACTAGGGTTCGCCTATCTTATATACCACATCACAATCATCACTGGACACACGCCAGTCTATCAACTCACCACTGGACACACGCCAGTCTACCACCACAAAACATCACTGGACACACGCCAGGTTTTATCGTCACAAAATATCTCTGGAACACTCGCCAGGTTTTATCAACATAAAACGTCATTGGACCACCGCCAGGTTTTATCAACATAAAACATCGCTGGACTACCTCCAGGTTTTATCAACATAAAATATCGCTGGACCTCCGCCAGGTTTTATCAAAACATCACTGGGCTTATTTTGTCAAGTTTTATATCATCACTGGGCTTACTCTGCCAGTTTTAAATCATCACAGACATCACTGGACTACCCGCCAGTTTCAAATCACAATCCCAGTCCATCAGTCGCCTCAAGATCCTGCCAGGCTACCCCGATTCTTGAGGTCTGTCAGTGCCTAAGGTCCTGCTTGGCCCTTCTCACAATTCTAGGTCCATCAGGCTGCTCTCAAGGTCCTGCTCAGGCTACCCCCGATCGCACGAGGTCCTGTCAGGCCACCCCCGAGGTCCTGCTTGGCCACCCTAGCGACACTGGATCTTTCAGGCTGCCCTCAAGGTCCTACTCAGGCTACCCCCGATCACACGAGGTCCTGTTAAGCCACCCCCGAGGTCCTGCTAAGCCCACGACTTTCATTTGTTTCCTTTTCCCTTAACAATAACAACGTCGTATACTTTCTCACCACAAATCTCATCATATCTCAGAATCACGCCTGCAAACAATTCTCTAAAAAGAAAGAAATTTCACAATTTATCCATTATTTAGCATCGTCTAAGTGATTTCTATCTCGTACACCACCCCATGTCTCTAGGGTCCCATCTAGCTTTCAAATTCAGCATCGACATAATTTTGTTCCCAATAATAATCAAAAACGAATAACAGACGGATCAAAACAAATATTAGGCAATGCAATCACATAACTTTTTATGATTGGACCGTTGCCCTTAATCTTGTATGGCCACGAAATCATTAATAAGGTATGAACTATTTAATAAAGATTTAAAAATAATTTTTCTAGGCTTTAATTAATTATTCTTAATTAATTAGATTGGTTAAATACTAATTAAATACATTAATTAGGTAAAATATTAGAATAATTATCACAACCTTAATAAAAGTTCTAAAAGTCCTCTATAACAAGTTCGAGCGCTAAAAGTTGGGTTTGGAAGCTCATGGGATTATTTTAAATAAAGAGATTAAGATAATTGACGAAAGAAAGATAAATAGATAATAAATAATTAAATAATTAAAATTATATTGAGGTTAACAATGTTTCATCCCAGGACTGTAAGAAGCCTAAATAAAATTATTCGGGCATTAATAGCATATTTTATAATATTGTAAAGTATTTTTGTTTAGAAACAATGTGTAAATAATAATAAATAGTTAATAAAATAAAAAAAATATTATTTTAACAACATATCATCTTTGAGATGCAAGGAGTCTAGGAAAAATAGTTTAGATGTTAAAAAAATTATTTGGAAGGTCGCAATTATTTTTCATTTGTAACTTTAATTAAAAACAAATAAAAATAAAACAAATATCTAATAAAATAAAAAAATATATGAAATCAGTAAGTTATGATCGTTAATATATTAGAAGTCTAGGAAAAATAGTACAGGGATTTATAAGGTAGTTTATAAGGTCGCGAGTATTTTTAGTTTATAAACTTTTACATGAAAACGAATAAAAAATTTAATAAATATTTAAATAAATAAAAAAAATATGACATTAACAAGGTATGATCTTTGAAGTGTTAGGAATCTAGAAAAAATAGTTCGGGGGTCAAAAACTAGGTTTGGGATGTCGAAAAATCGATTCGAAGCAAAACAAGTAAAACCGCAAAGTTGGACTGGGTTTGACCTTGCTGCCGCAAGGTCAGAATTCTGGTGCATGCGGCTGAAGAAACCGAAGGTTGCGGCCGCAACCTTGCTGCCAGGTTTGGTTTTTTTGCTTTTTCTTGATTGTTTTCAATGCATAGGGCCGCGGGGGACGTTGGGTTATGTCTATAAACATTAAATATATTTAGGGGAGGCTTCGGGTCGAATTATAATACCTCGAATCGGATTGAATTTGTTTTCGATCGAAACTTGAACGTTGGAGAAGAAAGCTTCGGATTTGACAATTGGAAGACCTTGGGACCGAATTGAAAGATGTTTGGCGATACTCTAGGTTGTAGAAAGGGATTGGAATGATCGGATCGGGTTCCTCTTGGTTCTTGATCGCAAACCCACTTTTCTCTCTCTCTTTTCTCTCTCTAGAACTCCATAGATTTGGAGTTTCGATTTCCTCCGATTATCTCTATTTTCTGGACTGTTGGGGCGTGATAATTTTCGTGGGGAACCCTAGGGTCGACGTAATGAAGTATATATAGAGAATTTTGATGAGATAGAATCAAATCGAGTCCTAAAAAGAATTTTGATGAGATAGAATTTTGATGAGATGGAATGGACGAATTATGCACGGTTTTAGGGTTACGGAGGAGGTAGAGATCGAGTAGGAGTAGGAGAGGGAGAGGTAGAAGGAGTGTCCATGCATGTAGGAAAATAAAAAGAAAATATGCGTGCATGTATTTAAATGCTTGCATAATTGTATCTAAATAATAATAATAATAATAATAATAATAATAATAATAATAATAATAATAATAATAATGATAATTGTATTAAGAAATATAATTCTAATAACATTAAAAAAAATTGGGTCAAAAATCCGGGTCGTTACAGGTAAGTGCAATTTTTGAAATGTGAGGGGTGGTGTCTGTCATTGTCAGAAATCTCAGGGGAGGTCAGAGAAATTTACCCTTAGTTTTTTGGTCACCTATCCTACTTCTAATGGGATGGAGAATGAGTATCACTAAGAGGCATACGAGTGGAGCAAGTGTAAAAGAGCATCAACCACAAGCACTCGAGCTCCTGGTGAGAATCAAACCATTACCTTTTATGTGAACGAGGTGAGGAAATACCATTGGCTACAAGTCTCTTGGCACACTGCGCTAGTTTATGAGTCCTTCTATATGCAGACCTTTTGCATATAGCGTTATGTGAGACCCATTTCGGAGTTTCATACAAATGATCGAAGCCGTTCTATTCGTAAGAAGCCTTGTAAAAAATCAACTCATTCTGAATTAATCAAACCCTTACCGATATCCGACTGAGCTGATTTTTTTTTTACAAGGATCCTTAAAAATGTATTTAAATAAAACAAGCAACTTCGATTATTTATGTGAGACCCAAGATGTGCCTCACACAACACAGTGTGCATTTGGTGTATACCAAACAATGTACCAATAGTTTGTATAATATGAACAATACACTATAGTACGTTGGAGCAAGTCAAGTTATATAAAAAAGCATCTTACCCCAAGAATATCACACCATTTTAGATGAGAGAAAGAGTGCAGCGCAAGAATTAGTCCAGTTGGTTGGTTTACTTCCTGCATAATTGATGAGCGTTCGATTTTTAAGGTCAAGCCGCGAAAAAGTAATTTCTCGTGAATTCTTAATCCCAATGTGGATGACATGTCTTTGACCGGACTAAAGAGAAGATTAGTAAAGATGCATATAAACTAGTCTGAACACGATCTGATTGTCTAACTAGAGAGAGTAGTAGTACAGTAAATATATACCACTTGTCCTCATCCAACAGAGGGAGTGTGCTGCACAGCGTACTGCGTGGTTGCCAGCGCCGCCTTGCCAGCATCGGTCCAACGATCGGAGACGTCCACTGCGTAGAGCTCGTCGAGTACTACAAGTGTACCAAAAATCAACTCGATCGATTATCGTTAAGTGCCTCATCGGAACACATATAATTCGAAAAGAATGGATTCAGTGGTTTTGATCCAGTGTTTCGTATCCATTAGGATTCATTTTTTTCCAAGTTATATGTATTCCGATGAAGCACTTAACAATATTTGATCAAGTTGATTTTTGGTACACTTGTAGTACTTGACGAGCTCTACGCAGTAGACGTCTTTGATCGTCGGACCGATGCCTGCAAGGTGGCACCGGCAGCTGCGCAGCACACTCCCCGGGTTCCAATTGACGACGGTCGATTACAAGGCCATTTACCGGTCTAACTTTTCTAACTTAAACATTCATATCGTTAACTACTTCTAAATTTTTTGTTTGATTCATTTGTGAATTATGGACAGGTTTCAAAAAAGATATTCTACTACTCCATTGTAAAACTCGTATTCTAGCAAATTATTTATTTGATAAGTACATTAAAGATTGTTCAAAATGAATTCCTCTTGACTTGAACAATTTTCTTGTTAGCGTAACGGAGTATTAGAAAATACTATTATTACGTTACCATATAATAATATAAGTTTTATTATGCTTCATATTTAGTCTAGGCAATTGTTCATGTTTCCTAGTTAGTCTTGGTTTATTATTTATTAGATTTCTTTTTTGGGAAAAAAAATTGTATAATAAAGACATGTTTTTATGGCTGTGTTTTAGACAAGATGAATGATACATCAATGAAGAGCAAGTTCCTTGTCAATTCACTCTTCTAACATTTTTTTAAGAATTTAGGACGAACCAAAAAAAATCAAAAACATATTCGCCAAAGACGGAAAAAAAAAAAGGGTTAAAAGATCGCAAGTTTTCTCTTCTTTCGGTTTGCATGTCCATCCTGATTTTATTTTTTTCCAACTTCGATTTCTATTGTTATACTTTTGCGATTCCTCGCATCGAAGCAAATAATATAACTTCAAAAGACCAAATTGGAAAAAGAAACTCACTAACTACCAATAAATGTCTTTAAATGTAATTACTCTTTGGTACCCTTTACTACGTACTCGTACATTCTTGGACAGGGTCGTTTCACGATAGTGCGGTATGAGGACAATAATTAGGGCGGTGGACCACAATGACGTATGCAATGCATGGACGGTTTGGGCCTATTTTTTTGGCATTCTATCCGTTACCTACCCAACGGATATTGTGCATTAATAATTGTCTTCTTAAATTAAATGACTAATATTCGCTGGTGATTAAATTATAACACATGTTTGGAGCTAGAGATTCAACCTTCGAGATAGGATCTTGATTACATAGTCCTTCAATAAGGCCTTTGCTCACATGATCAATCATCGCATCGCGCTCCACTCGCCTATCAATTATTGCTCTCCCAAATTTTGATAGTTTAGGAAGTTCTCCATCGGAAGTTGCTTTTCGCAATCGTGTTCGTGCTCTTGCTCTCGCTCAGGCACACGCGTGCACTGTACCTTTGTTTTATACTTACGTGTTCGGGTCAGCTAATACACATCTCGATTAATCATGAAGGACTATAAACTCACCGGCCACTAGCAGGGTGCACTCGAAACCGGAGCAAATGCTTTGACCATTAGAGCAATCCCTTGGGATTCACACATGCGAATTATGTGGCACTCTTGTGGTGTTATTTGTCATGTCAAGGGTTCAAGCCATGGTACCCATACTCACCAAAAAAGACAGGACTTCCGGAATTATTATCCTTTACTGTCCTGTATTTGGTAAGCAATCTCTTATATGACCGAGAGAAGTGTTTGTGGTAGTTGTGGAAATTAACTTAAATTATTTATTTCAGAAGTCGACTAATTTTTAAATGAAAACCAAATTATTTTCAAGCATAATTTTTTTAAAATTTTAAAATCTCAATTTATTTTAAATGATGCAAAAAAAAAAAAAAAAGAGTTAACCTGCTGCTGCGTGTCCTCTCTTGAATCTTGAAAATATGAGAAAGAGATTAAAAAACTGCTTAAAAAGTAACACAAAAAAAGTAACCTTCGCAGGACACGTGTCAAGCAATAACTCGGCAGTCGAGCGGCAAAAGCTCCCACTGTCCCAACCAGATCTACGTAACGGCGCCGTCGAAATTGGCTTCACGGCCACCAAAGAAACCCGTCACTGCAAACGGACTTGGGGGAGTAATCATTATCCAGCACTTCCGGAATACTCACTCCGTTCCAAAATAGATGATAATTTTTAAAACTCATGTTATTTTTTATCGCTTATATTTTTTAATTTATAATGTTTTTTTTTGAGTTTGAAAACTTTGTATAACATAACTAATCGAGAACTATCAAACAAGATCCATATTACATATTTTTTGAGATCCATGTTGCAAGATATAAAGAATTGAAATTGACACGGATATAAAAAAATTGATATCTAATTTGGGACGGATGGAGTATCACATAGCGCACCTACCATGTACTATTAAACATTTACGGTGCGACAAATATCGCAGTATAAACATTACGGTTCTCTTTGTTGAATGGACATAGCTGCAAAGAATGACTCATATTGTGTAGTAACGATATTTTATTTTAGAAAATACGAGTGTCAATGCCATATGGTACAACAAATTTTGCGGTATGATTATATTTTACATTTCGACAAATTTTGCAGCGTGAACATTACGATTCTCTTTTGTCGAACGGACGGAAAGATAAAGAATGACTCATATTGTGTGACAATAATATTTTATTTTAAAAAATACCGCATCTCAATGCCATATGGTATTCCGAAAATATTGAATAATTGGCCAACTTGGGAGGACCACACGTGACCAGCTACACACACAAAACACACATTCATTCCACCGAGCCAATAACAACCCAATCCGAAAACCGTTGAAACGGAATCCCTGCCATCCGCGTCGTCATCATGATCACCCGCGGGCCCTCCCTCCCCCTCTCTCTCCTCATTTTCTCTCTCTAAACTAACAAGCTGAAATTCACGGCGCTTCCTTCCTTCACAAGAAGAATAAAAAGTACATCTAGAGAGAGATGGAGCAGAATTCGAGATGGCGTAGGGAGAGAGATTGATGGGGAAGTACGCGAGGCAGAAGAAGGAGAAGTGCAAGGGAATCGGAGAGATTGAAGTAATGGAGGTGGCTCATGACGTCGGCGTGAAAACAAGAGCTCGAGCTCTGTCCGTGGAGGCGGGGGCCAGCTCCAAAACGGCGAAGAAGAGGAAGGTTAGTTCCGGCAGAGAATCGAAGTTATCTACGACGTCGTTGATTCAGCTCAGGAGTCGCCGACGACCAGCTTCGCCCGCGGCGTCTCGTTGCTCGAGTAATGCGTGCAGCGACGTCGGCGGTGGGAGTGCGAAAGTTGTAGATCTAGAGGTATGCGAGAACTTTCACCTCTTGAATTTTCGATTCTCGTGCATTAATTGCTCTGTTTTTTGTTCGTTTTGCAATGTGTTGAATTTCTAATATCGCAGGATGTTCAAATTGAGACATCAACGTGTTTCTTCGGCAACCGAGGAAGGTAGTTCAATGAACCTTATTTAATTCGCGCTTCAATGTGTTTTTCTCTACTTCTCTCGTCCATTCAATTCGAAATTCTAGTGCAGCGCGTGATCCAAAACGGTCTGCCACTAAAATCTCTCTCTCTCTCTCTCTCTCTCTCTCTCTCAACTTCTCTTCGATCTCCAAATTTGCAGGAGAGAAACGACGCCGTCAAGTGAGAATCAAGCGGAATCAGGCGACCTGGGGCCAATGGCGAGGCCAACGGAAGCTAATTCTTCGTCCGCTGGGGTTATGCCGTCCGAAATCGAACTCGATGAATTCTTCGCGGCCGCAGAAAAAGACATCCAGAAACGATTTACAGACAAGTAAGTTGATGTTTGTTGTAACCCTAATTCAACTCGACTGAAGCCCATATCTATCTAAAAATATAGCTCTAATCAAGTTCAATTTTGCAGGTATAACTATGACGTTGCAAACGACGTGCCACTGGGAGGTCGCTACGAGTGGATTCAGCTAAAGCCATGAAGAAGAAGAAGAAGAAGCCAAGAGTCGGATTTCCTTGAAAATAACTACAATTACCACTGCTGTATTTAACTGTAAGGCTTCTTTTTCCTAGGACACTAGAGTTTAGTTGATGTACAGGTACTCTGTTTGTTCTGCGTAGTACTGCTGCTGGCTCAAGCTTCTGCCAAAACAAATAAAAGTTTTCAGCTTGTTTTTAGCCCTTAAATTTGTCCCATGTCTTCTGCTGCTGGTTCTTCTCTGTTCTTTCTCCTGGTACGGGCGCGTATCATCAGTCTATCAGAGTCGGTCAGCTATTTTAGCCTTTTCTTACCCCCAGTTAATTCTTTTCCTTTACCACTTTTGGTACAATTTCTAACAGTGAAAAGCGTCTTTTATGTTTGATTAGTCGTTTCCCAAATATCTATGATGAAATCATGAAAGTATCAGATATTCTTCTGAACGGCAGAGCCTTTCCGGGAATTTGGGTTGCTTCAGCACGGAAATATTTGGGGATGATTTTTGCACCACATTCTTGTTGTTTCATAGGAGTTATCATTTTTTGTTTATGTATTTTGGGTACTTATAAGAGTAATAAGTAATAACCGTATGGAAATACAGACTGAGATGGGCCTGCAGTTGATGAAATGGACCTTTACCGTTGTCAACTTGCACAAGTACACACAAGACTTCCACTATTTACAGCCATGCCGATTGGAAAAAAAACAACTATTTGCAGCCATTATTGGAAATCTCTTTTTCTTTTTCTTTTTTTTTTGGGGGGTTTGATAGTCATGGGTATTCGGGCCAGTTTACGCTCATTTTGATTGCTTTCCTCTTCGATTCAATCAAAGGCAGGTCGTTCACGTTGGAACTAGAGATTCACAAGAGGTTTCTCTAGATCTCTTGCGGTCTGGCCAGAAGAGGTTGCCAATTTTCGAACTCAGAATGTCTCCGATTACAACTCAACCATGTTACCACTTGAGCTACCCAGGTTTATGAGAAATCTTTTACCAGTGGAGAATGGTGGAAAAATAATTCGCCCACACAAATCCATACCGCAGGCGAGCTGCTCCCCAATTTTAGCATTAGCAGGGCTACCTTAAATTACACTTACTTTTTAACTTCTTCTGGTAATCGATTTGGGGTGGATTTGGCTTTAAAAGTCAAATAGTAACTTATTTTTATCTTTATTAAAAAAAATTGCATATGTTTCTTTTGCATTAAACTTTTGTGACTTATTGATTTGTCTCGGAATCAAAAAAGTATAAAATTATTATTGAAACTCATAATTTTTTGAAAGACAAAAATAATTATAAAAAAAAAGGTTGTCTTTTTTAATTTATTTTCGTCTTTGTTCAAAAAATTATGAATTTCGATCATAATTTTTTTACTTTTCTAATTCCTCTCGACGAAAAAATCAATAGGTTATAAAAACTTGACACAAAACAAACAAATGCAAATTTTTTTTTGAATAAAAACAAAAAAAAATAAGTCACTTGACTTTTTAATCTAAACTCATCCTTAGTAATTTGTTTTTTACTCTCAATGAGGAAAAACTTAAAATCGGAATATATATACATCTAGTTAGTTAAAAGTATTCATAATAAATTATAGAACAATTTGTTAACCCCAAAGGTGTGGCCTCATAGTTAAAACATGGGATTTTCGTATTTGTTCTTTCTTAAGGTCTCATGTTCAATGAGTTTAGGGTGTTATCAATTTTTTTGAAGGTTAGCGCATACGAAGCTATGCTATAATTTTAATTGGGCTCTAAATAGGCAATGAAATTGGATCTCAAAATTAATCGAGGTCTCCTAACACTAGAGTTTTACGCCCCCCCCACCCCCCCCACCCCCCCCCAAAAAAAAAAAAAAAACTTTCATTATTTGTTTTTCTAAAAGTAATTTGGAAGAGGCGGTTGTAAATTTGGAAAATAACAGTGAGGAAGAATCGTAACAGAAAGAGTGGCAGAAAGTAGGAGCACATGCTTAGATTCTCAATCTGATGCTGTAGCTTGCCGTGACACTGGGAACGTGCAAGGCACTTCTTTTTGAGAAGCAGGTAATAAGTACGCTAGTACTGGTAATTATAAATAAATAGGGAGTAATACTAGTAGTAATATTTTTTGGTATTTTTTTATGATCACACTTTAAAATTTGGATTTTAATATAAAAATTATCCTACATAGTAAGGCACACTAAAAAATAAGTTTATTTTTTTTTCTCGACAAACGAAACAATTTATATAACTCGACAGGGTTATATCGAGAGAAAACAATCTAGCTCGTCGAGCTTAGGATCGCCACAAAAATACAAAACGCATCCAACCGAAAGTTGGATAACACTCCTCAAAACTATATTACAATTTCAATTTTCTGTTGCCATCAAGGAATAACTTGAACTCTTCCACGGTGTAAACCTTGATGTCGAACTTGGCCATCATCCACATCGCCACCCTAGTTTCACTACAAGAAAATTGAAAATTGGTGACGAAAAGGTGGCGACGAAATTTAATTTCGTCACTAAATGAGTATATTTGGCGACGAAAAAATAAATTCGTCACTATTTTGACAACTTCCGTGACGATATAATTTTGTTACCAATTACACCTGTTTAGCGACGAAAAAAATATTTTCGTCACCAAAGGTACCCATTTGGCGACGAAATACATTTTTCGTCACCAAAAGCTTAAAAAAGGTGACGAGATTATTTTTCGTCACCAAAGATAATCATTTGGTGACAAAAAATATATTTCGTTGCCAAATGAGACCAATTTAGTAACGAAATATTTTTTCCGTCACGAAATGCTTAACTTTGGTGACGAAAAATAATTTCGTCACCATTTTAACGCTTTTAGTGACGAAAAATATATTCCGTCGTCAAATGGGTGCCTTTCGTGACGAAATTTATGAATTGTGCTTTGTCACTAAATGTATTTTGGACATAACTCTTTACTAAAAACTCCGATTGAGATAATTCAAATTGGGTTTGAACAATAACTCAATTGCCTACAACTTTCATGTTTATCAAAATTACTAATTTTAATGCTTAAAGGTTTAAAATAACATTTGAAATATATATTTCATGTGAAACATATATGTTATATATTAGATATTCCAAATATTTACTGGAAAGTGTGTGTAGTGCAGTTGGTTGGAACTTGCATGAAAAACTCAAAGTACTCGGGTTCGAAACCCAGGAAGAGCAAGAAAAAAGGATTTTTTTCCCATATGAAAATGTCTTTTGTAACGAAAAATTTCGTCACCGATTTCTTATATTGGTGACGAATTTTTTCGTCGTCAAATGGAATAATTGGTGACAAAAAATTTCGTCATCAAAAAGAAAAATAGACAAGGAAAAAAATTTCGTCACCAATTATTCACTTTTTGGTGACGAAATTTTTCGTCATCAAAAGCCACTATAGGTGACGAAAAACAGATTTCGTCACCAGGTAGGAATCCTCGACAACCTTTAGTCGACAAATTTTTTTTCGTCACCTATATTATTTGTGACGAAAAACATGCAATTTGTGACGATTTTCATTCGTCACCCAATGCAAATTTTCTTGTAGTGTTTTAACTATATCTTCCCACCTCTCAAGCCTATTTTGTTGAGTAGTTGAAGACGTAGTCATTCCTTACCAACCATAGGGACCATAGCGTTGCATAGAAACAAGCTTCCCAAATATGTTTCTCCAAATTCGAAAAACCACTTGCAAACCACCAACTAGCTAATTCCGGGACCGAAGCTGGGCACACCCATTTCATATTCCACCACTCCAAAATTATAGACCAAACACTCCAAGAATAATGGCAATGAAAAAATAAGTGCCGATGAGTTTCAAGATACAGTGAACAGAGAGGACACAAAGCTAAATGAATCTCATTTAACACATTTCTACTTAACAGTTCTGACCTGGTGATAGCTTTTTCCTTGACAGCCAACCATGCAAAAATTTCCACCTTTGGAGGTCATAAGTTCTTCCAAACAGAGGGGAGGAGAGCATTGTTTGACTGGTATAGCAACTCCCATTGCCCATACGCTGATTTCACAGAGAAAGTACCATCCCCCGTCCAACGCCACATTAACTCATCAGGCTTCGAATGGTTTAACATCACCCGTTGGAGTCGCTGCCTCAGGATATCCATCTCTCTCTTCTCCCGCCCAAACATATTTCTCCTGAACAAAAGGTCCCATGATCCCCCACCATCTCCCCTCATATTGCTGATCAGAACCTCCTTTTGGGTAGATAATGCAAACAATCTAGGGAATTCTTCTTTCAAGGGTAACTCACCTAGCCAAACGTGTTCCCAAAATACAGTAGCATTACCGGAATTGACCTGCACTCTGAAGCTCTCTCGGATGGAATATCCCAGAGGAGATGAGACATTCTCCAGTGAGCAAATATCCGCCCAAATTCTAGAGGTAGGACCAGAGCCGCGAACATAAGGTAGCCAATAATTTGCATCCAATTTGTATTTACCTCTGATGACTTTCACCCAAAGAGACTCTTTATCTTTTCCAAACCTCCACCACCATTTGGCCAAAAGTGCTATATTCTGTTGAAGCATTTTTTTCACCCCCAACCCTCCGTCAGATTTCTTCCTTGTAATCTCGTCCCATTTTACCAGGTGTATCTTCTCTTTATCATTAGTGTCGCCCCAAAAGAACTGCCTCTGCATTTTCTCCAGTTTGCTCGCGACTGCTACGGGCATTTTGAACAAAGACATAAAGTAGATGGGGACATTTGCAGTGTTGGAATTGATAAGAGTAATCCTTTCCCCTGTCGAAATACACTGTGATCTCCAAACACTTAAAACTTTCTTAGTCCTCTCGATAACGGGATCCCACGTCTTGATCCTACTTGGGTTTGCACCTAAGGGCAACCCAAGGTACTTGATTGGTAATTTTTCCACCTTACACCCCATAATACTGGCCAATGAGGTTGCCGCTTCGGGAGGGACATTCACTCCACAAAGAGAGCTTTTTGAGAAATTAATTCGCAAACCAGACATCAGTTGAAAGCACCTCAAAATTCTCTTTATGTTCGCCATCTCCTCCAGGTCATTGTTACAGAAGAGGATGGTATCATCCGCAAATTGAAGATGAGATACTGATACCCCATTACTCCCCAATTTGGTTCCTTTGATAATGTTCCTTTCCTTTGCTCTTTCTAGCATTATGTTAAGGGCTTCCACAATAATATTAAAGAGGAAAGGAGATATGGGGTCTCCCTGCCTCAACCCCTTCTGCGTGCCAAATTCCTTAGATGGTGAACATTTTAGTATCTTCGTAAAAAATTGAAGTGCCAAAATTACTTTCCATATTTTTTACTCGACCAAATATACTCCTTGACTTTTTCAAGACGGAACGACTTAAATGGATAAGAATGAGCCCCATGCCCGGAGAATAATTTTGTTCATCATCCTTGAGGGTAAACATTATCCTTTCTGCGATTGGTAAAAATTGTGTGGGTACCACCACAAACTAAACTCATTATTACCACACACAAAAAATATACTGATTTCGTAGACCCTACACAATTTTCATCAATCACAGAGATGGTAATGTTCACTCTCTTCAAAGAAATTATTCTCTGATTAAGAGGCTGTTCTGCATAGGGCTTTTTTGGGCTTTTTGTTTTTCTTCAAAATTTTCCCTCAATTGTTAGTTTTGCGTTAACTTTTTGTGGATTGTTGGTTTATCTCAAGTAGATAATCGGAAAAGCAAAATATTATGACTTTTATTCAAATATTTTAAAAAAATAAAAGGCTGGAATTTTGGGGTTTTATCTTGGATTTTTTCAAAAATATTTGGGCAAAATTTATAATTTGTTACTTTTCATAATTTTCTCATCGAGGCAAACCAATAATTCACAAAAATTTGATACAAAATCAGCAAATAAAAAAATTAAATAACGAAAAAATCTTCAAAAAAAAAAAACTTATAAGATCCTCCGCTCCTACTCTTAATCCCTGCCTTACGCTTTCATACTTAATTTTTGCACAATTTCAATTAGTTTGGGTCGTTTGGGGGGGAATTGTCAGTTGGGTAACAATTTCAGAGGAGTAGAAGTTTTGCAAAGCTCTGTATCAAAATTTTTCACTACCTTGTCAAAAAAAAAAAATCACTACAAAATGCCAAAAGAATGTCTGATTTGAGCCAAACACCAAGGAAAATTTCTACACATCAACTTCTCATCCACCGTACTTGAATGAGATTGATCCCTACTGGCTACTGCACATGCTACAGGCTTCCGTAGATAAAACTCGAATTCACTTTAATGGCGGCTTTACCCACATGATTCAACGCTGTTACTCTCTCTCCGTCCCACTTTAAATGTTCTTTACAGAAATTCGTGCATTTTTAAACCCAAAAAAAACATGTTTTTACGTAACATTATTTTTTCTAATTTGGTGTAAAAAAATAAAAAAAAAAATTACGTGTGGAGATATTTTTTGGGGTTTGAAATTGCTCGAATTTCAGTAGGAGATTGAAAGTGTACGACACTTTAAGTGTGTGTGAAACCCATTCCTATTTTGTTTTTGTTTTTGTTTTTTTTTTTTTTTGTAATAAAGGTGGTTCATGGGCCTGCAGTTTGCGCGAAACATGCACAGAACTAATCTCTCAAATCTCCCACCAACTTTTGCTAACCCAAAGGATTTTTAGGCATGAAATGGCCCCACCTATTATGAGTTAGTGTGTGTAATTGTTTGTGTGCCATTCTTTACTTATTGTTACGTTAAAGCTTTAAATGCAAAACAAGAAAGATATTTTCAAAAGCAAAAAGAGGAAAACTGCCCATGCAGTACTGACTATAATAAGCTATTACCACGAGAGCATCTCCAATGGTTCAGATATTTTTCTTAAGTCAAAATCATTTTTACTAGCTTGTTAGAATAGTATTTTCATTTTTTCCCCTTAACCCATCATGGTTGTTGAATCATTTCAACGAAGTCATAGAAATTTGAACAAAAACAAAACTAGCAAAACACAAATTAATGCTTAGGGTAAAAAATACATCCGTTATTTCTTGTCCGAAATTTGACTTCAAATGACCGATCATTTACATTCTAGCCTTTGAGGTTGACCTCATGCTAAATAATACTCCTTTCGTTCCTGAATAAGAGTCTCTCCTAGCAATTCTAACTTTTTTAGGAGACGTGTAATCATTACACATACTTTTCATCATTACCCATATATTTTACCTATTTTGCATTATTTGTATTCACAGATGAGAGACACTTTCAAAATTTTATCAAATTTCTACTTGTATTTTTAGAAAGAGACAATCAGTTTGAAACATCCCAAATTGGAATAACAGACTATATATCAATTAAGAACGAAGGGAGTAACTTTGCCTTGTGTAATCTCACATGGGCTAAGCCACTGGAAGATTTGTTCAGTCGTTAATTTCAGAGCCTCAAACTTTGCCTTGTGAAGGCTTTGTTCGTTTGGGGGTTTTAAGAGTAATAAGTGGGAAATGACTCACATGTTGTACCCTTCATTTAAAAGAAAAGCATATAAATAGGAGTAATTAACTGCGGCTGTATAATAATGATATAATCATTCTACAACTATACTCATTTACACACTCATTTACACGCTTACAAAGGTGTGGGCTTAGTATGCGTAGAGCCCACATTCTTGTGGGTGTGGTGTGTACTTGGAAGTGGTTCTAGCATTTTTTTTATACTCCCTCCGTCCCAAATTAGGTGTTCCTTTTCATAATAAGTTGAAAGATAAGAAATTTGGTAAGTGACACAACTGTCGAAAAAAGATACTCCCTCCGTCCCAATTTAACTTTCCACTACGGTTCTGCGTGTTAATTTCAATAGTTTATTTCTCTCAACATCTATTATATATTATATTTTTAAAATCATTGTCTTATAGATATAATTGAGATTTATCAAACAAAATTCATATTGCATATTCTTAACAATATAAATTGAGAGATATAAACAATTAAAAATAACACGCAAAACTATAATAAACACTTAAATAAGAACGGAGAAAATATTTATTTTGATACGAAGAGAGTAATAATATAGGAGTGGGCATAATTTTTAAATCCTGGTAATCACATAACAGGGGGTGGCGTCACTTGCTACGATAGCGATTAGGAGCAGTACTTCTAGCATAGCATAAATTCCTCTTGGATCTGGTGCCCCTTTACTAGCCTAGCCCCCCTCTGTTTGTTGTACTACTACTCCACTACTCTATATACTACTCCTCCCTACAGAGGGACCATCTCTTCAACTGGAAATTATTGGATACACCAATGATGCACCACTTTTTTATGAGACCTAAAAAATCAGAGTTCTCTAACAAACTATAAAAACCCTGAGAGCATCCATAGTGGTATAGTCAAAATCTAAAGGTTGATAAGGTTAGCAACATTTAGTAAATTGAGATCTTGACTGCCGACGGCATTGAATTCATAAGCCTTCCGAATATTCTTTCAAAAATACACCGGAACCAACTCAAGTTTGATGAGTAGATGTTGTAGAAACCTCTTCAAGCTTTAGTGAAAAATCAACAATCCGTAAACAATGTATGTGATAAAAGCTCCAAATAGCTCTAGGGTTTTTCTCCTCTAAAAAACATGCTTTTGGGCTGCCCTAATATGCTAGAGTGTCTCCAAACCCTAACTGGAAATAGATATTTATAGTTGCTGAAAATCGCTCTCGAGCAACTTTAAACTCGCTTGAGCAAATTTTTCCGGTACAACTTGCTTAACAGGATGCATCAAGTTGGCTTGAGCAAGTTTAGCTGCAAGTTCTTGACTAAAATACTACCCCACTCGAACACAATACAATAGTACAATTCATTTTCATATAATCTTATAAAAACTCACTAGCATATAGAATATAATAAAATTGCAATTTGATATAAATATGTGTTTTGTCATACAGAATTGGCAATTCACGGAGACTCCGGAATTTGGTCCTTACAAGTCCCAATTAGGGATTTCACACAAATGATTGGAGCCGTTAAACTTTTTGAAAATGTTTTTTTAAGCATTCTTGTGAAAAAATCAACTCCGGTCGGATATCGGTAAATTTTTGATCGATTTTACGCTCAATTTCTCTTCCTTTTTCCTTTCCTTAGAGTATTCACACCGGTGTTTGCCATTTCACCCTTGCTATTCTCATTTTTGGCCGATGAATAGTGTCATTTTGCCAAAAAAAATGGCAAGGGTGCTAAACCCGTGTATGCCATTTTGTCATTCTCATTTTTCTCCCACTCTCAATAAAAAATGGTAACTTTGCCATATATTTTCTCTAATTTGGCAAATAAAATGACATTGCTCATATTTAAGAAGTTTTTTAGTTTGCGGGTACGTGTTGGGTGGTAGTTGTCATTTCTTTTGCCATTTACGAAAAAATGGAAACAAATTTTCTCAAAAATAGCAGCTGGTGTGGATGCTCTTAATTAGATTAATCACTCAACAAATCTAATGCTCCTAACCCAACCTAGCGGGTTTGTAGATTGTACCAATTCATACAACCAAAAAAACAGACCATCAAAACTTTGTGAAACACAAAATCGTGGAAGCTGCACATAGATTATGCAAGGAACAGAAGCTTGCTTAGAAGAGAAATGCTACAAATTAGTAGATCAGACGTACATCTGTTAGGTGTTAGTTGATACTGGAGTTCAAACCCAGACTAGACCCTGATCTGCTTAGTATTCGTAGAGTATTAATTACGTCGCTAATCTCATAGTCTATTCATGCCCGGGTGGTTCAAGCTATAGATGGGATTGAATAGCAGAATATACATGTAATGTAAGAGAAGTTCCGGTTAGTCATCAGTATACCTCATCAACGCGAGCAATAACCTATCCGGTTGTTCTATCCCAAAAAGGAATCAATGAGCATATTGGTCTACTTCAAGAAAATTCTAGTACTACTAACTCAGTATTCAAACAAAGGGATTGTCTCCGATTTCTGACAATTTGCTCGCTTTAACGTTGAATTGATTTCCAGGCACAAAGCCTTGAGTCAAGACAGACTCCGTATACTAACAGCAATTACATCATAGCCTAAGGATTTCACAGCTACAAAAATTTAAAAATGCACAGAAAGCAAAAGGAAGGGGTGGGGGGGAGAGGAAAGAGCATCAAATTGATTGTTTTTGTTATACAAGTTCAACAGAGGAAACTGACCGCCCAGAAATGGATATGTAGGCGCCGTCCTTTTCTATAGAATATAAAACTAACGCCTTAACAATCTGTCGAAATCTCCTTCTGTAAGTGGGAAGCTTTGACATGCTTCTTATCATTCCTGTCATCCTGCAAAGAAAAACAAAAAAACTTAATTCATCGAAGAATTTAGAAAAATAACTTCAAAAGCAAGCTACTAACACACCAAAAAAATAAATAAATAAATAAAATGGAAAGCATAAAAATAGACATCATGCTTAATATAAAAGTTCTACCTTCTGCTAATACCCTGTATTTGAGCTGCTCTAAGAGCATCTTGAGGGACCAAACTGCCATTTTCCCAAGCCTCCATACGTTGAGTGTTGCTTCCGAAAAGAACAATTTTTTCCAAGAACCTTGCCTCACCATCTCCCAATCTTATGACCCTTATCTGTTCCTTTAAGTCCAGAACAGGTTGGAAGAACCAATCCAACAATCTGTCCTGGGGTCTGTTCAGATGCGTGACTTCAATATTATCAAGGAGCAATAAACCAGCAGATCCTCCTTTTATAGAGTTAAGAACAGTTTGCAAACATGCATAGCAAGGTAGCCCGACACCAACAATGGATGCTTCAGTACTGGTTTTAGCTTTCAGCCAATCATAGAGGTCATCTGGCGTTATTACATTGGCATCCAATAATTCCTTGCCGCGCATTTCACAACCCCTCATCATGTTTTCCCATATCTGTCAAATTTCAATGCAAAAGAAAATGCACACTTCAATTCATCAAAGCAGAACAAACAAAGAGGTATTATTACCACTTAACAATGAAGAATGTAGAATCGTTCGCTCACCTGGTGTAGAATATAGATGACTTCAATGCCCTCATATAGAGTATGGTGAACCATACAATATTGACTTATAAAAGCAGTACAATGAACTATTTGTCCTTTCATTTCTTTTGTTTTACCATTCTGCATCTTATTAATGTCAATCTTACTTCACTTGGTTTGGTGCATTTACAGCAACTTGACACCCCAATTTGGAAATATTGTCCATTGCAAGAAATCAGTCAAGCCAAAATAAAGGCCACTACTGTTTATTCACAGCCTTCTAGTTTTTATCAAGCTTCTCATTTTAATCATTTCAGCTATGGAGAAGCTCATGTGAAAGCATCTTCAAAGCACTAGGGCAACACCGGAGAAGCAAGATATTCTGATAATTTTTAATGGCGACAATATTCTAACGCCTTCTTTTGTACTTCAAGGTTTATCAAGTTTGTCCACCCGTGCTACTATTTAGGGCAGGTACAAGCCTCTTTTCAGTTGCACATTAGTAACTGGCTGCTGCAATTCAGCTTATGTCTGGAGTTCCAATCATTCTTGAACATTGCCACATAGGTGTAAGCATCAAATGACCATTTTGAGTGGGAGACTTAACTGATTGAGGAAAGGATAAGAACAAAGATAAGGAAAAGGGCATGTACTTAAGCATGTACCATTGTGAATTTAACTTCTCAGGATTCTTGCCAGGAGAATCCCAATGAGGCAGACCTTATTTGATTAAAGGAGTTTACTCAACTCAAGAGAGATTGGAAACCTCACTCTCCATTTGGTGGCACTTGTAATGTAATTATTTCGATTGCTCTAGCTAAAAACTATCCAATAGGCAGTGGGGGTATTTGACAGTAATTCTACATCACAACTTGTTTGGCATCTCCAGATTATTTTAAGCTGTAATTTCAAAGGGTTTTTTTTTTTTTAACTCGGAGACAATAAAGTATAGGCAGAGCTCATTCTCATTTTTTTAAATAACAGGAATTCGGGTCATCTAGAAAATAAAAATGCTATCTGGCAAGAAGCATAACCAAGTAAGCTGAACATCTTCGTTTAGTTTTACAAGATGCATGTAAATTTACAACCTACTGGAAGTCATTTAAACAAATAATCTAAAAAGTTGTAGTTGTTTATGCAGATTTACAAATGATACCAAGCGAATTAGTTGTTAGACTGAAAGTTACTTGTCTGTAAACTAGACAAACTAGTATCAAAAGGTCGAAACCCAACAACCGAGTTGATAAGCCTTAATAAAGTAAATGGGGAAAAAAAAGTGGATAAGCACTAGTAAAAAAGGTGCATAAGATTGAACTACATGTGGAGGGTGTTCAGCATGGATGCTAGAGGGTTTTCAGAGACAAAACCATCCCTTATAATATCGACTATATCCAGCAATATTTTTATGGAGTTCAGGAGATTCATATGACTACCCTAAGGACCATGTAGTGCCTCTGCTAAGGACAATAGGACAGAGGGATAAAAATGAAGGAGAAAGGGGCCACAAAATAGAAGTAGAAAAAGAAGAAATAATATCTTACAGGAAATGTGCTTCCACTAAAAAGCTTTTATACTTTGAAAGCTGGTCCAGTAAAATTTGTCAAATCTCAATGTATATTGCTACAATGCACAAAAAGAAAAATTAAAATGCAAAACCCATTACCTTCCAATCAAGTTTAAAAGGTAAACAGATTGACTATATTGGATGGTGGTGATGAGGTTGACGTCACTGCACATATACCCCCAGGTTTAAAGTCCAACCCCACCCCAGGAGTAGAAATTTTATCCAGTACATGTGAACTGCACTGAACACAATAAAAGTGCATAGGACGGGCAAAGTTCTATTGCAGTAATACACGTATGTATCATGTTTATGCATTCTTGGAGACAGAGAAAAGCCACATTTGCATCCTATTAGTACAGAAGAGAATACCTGCACCATTTTGACTTCTTGTATGGCCTCTCTGACTGATACCGAAGGTGATATGCTGGGCACAAGCATTGCAGGTGTTTCTGTGAAAACAGAACTGACTTTCAGTTCACCCGAATCATTTCCTCCATCAGAGAACTCTGATGAGTGAGAGATTTTCTTCTTTCGGTAAATGGGCCTGGCCATGACCAAAGTGATACTAACTGTTAACGAGGGAAGATCACAGAAAGGAGGAACTAAACAAGAGCAGCATGATAAGCAAGCCATATGAGGTGTTTAACAGCTCCAGCTCATGAAATTTATTTGTCTCAGAAGCATTGTCAACATGTTCGGCACAACTTCCAAGTCCTGCTTATTGGCCAAAAGTAACTTCGAAAACTGCTTTGGAAAACTGATTTTTCAGGCCCTCCATTGCGCTGCTTTTTTGGCTTGCGCTTTCTAATTAATAGTTGTTACCATAAATTCAGTTGCAACAATCATAACTAGTTTTTACCAAAAGTTCAGTAGCAAACATGCAACGAATACTCACATAACCATCATTCATGAGGATGAAAAGGAGAAATGATTGATAGAATGATTACTTTGGAAGGATAGACCCCTCTCGAAGATAAAGCCAGTCGTTGGTGTACTCATCAAATTCCGCAACCATCGCAATCACATAGGCAACTCCTCTTTTGATTGACCTCTCCTGCAGTAATGTCAAGGTTTATGGCCAAGTTCAATTTAGAGGTAATAGAAAACATACACCATCTAACAAACTTTTTAATAGGTACAAAGCTATGCACCTGGTATACAATAACTGAACCGTACAATCCTATGAAGAAGCTTGAGAAAATTGCCATAATGATGCTCCCAATGACAAAAAGTGGCCACATAAGGATTGTCAAACCAGCAACTGGGATGCAAGCTGTTTCTAGAAATGGGCCTTCGCGGCTTATTAGGTCGTGTATAAGTCGGTGCCACCCTTTGAACAACATGTATGGACTCTTTACTATGGCAATAGCCGTGTAAAGAGGAATCTCCACAACTAGTCCCATCACACCAACAAAAATACATCCAGGCACATAAATAAACCTGCAAGAAGCTTTCAATGAGCAATGTCCAAAAGTAATTCCTCCTTTGACAGGGTACTAAGCAATTCAACTTCGAAAGTTCTTGATTCTTCAACACATTACTCATCATTAATAAAGGTAAAAATGACAATGATTCTACAGCATGGGTTCATTTGCTTGAAGAGCATCCAAAGCCCAAGAATAGTGAACTCACCAAGCTTGGGAAAAACATAATATCAACTTAATATCAGTATATATCGAAGTAATAGTTCCTCTTGATAGTGTACTAACCAATCACATACCAAGCTTTAATGACAATGTTAGCGGAATTTTTGTTATTGCTCCTTTGACTAGGAATTAAGCAATTAAGTAAACAAATACTTCACTTTGTCACGAACAAGTATTCGAAACCAAATCCAAAGCCAGCTTTTTAATTTTAGATTGGTGTAATGTTTGCAACATCAGAATTGCAGAAAGGAACGGGTTTTCATTTAAAGTATCAGAAAAACATTACCTAAGAGGTTGAAGTTCATTAGTAGACGGGGATTCACGCAATTCCTTCAAGTAGAGTGGGTACGAATGATAGCAAATATCTGCAAAATCTCGAACCACGGTACAGCTTCCTTTGATAGTTCCCCAAGTTCCATCCTAATTAGACGAGAACATATAAAATAAAACACAAAATTACATCACAGCTGAGATTCCAGAAATACACCAAATGGTACCAAAAGGAGCAATAAAGAGGTTACCACAAGGCAGTGGAAGAATTTCTTGGACTCATCTCCCTGTCTGAAGGCCTCAAAAGCAGAAACCCAGGGACTGAAAAACCCATATCCCACTCCCAAAAGAGCACTACCGGCTATGCTTAGACCAAGCCAAATAGCAAATAAAACAGGCAAAGCAAAGAGGAAAGCTACTTTAAGTGGAGCGTCAAATCTATTAGTCCTGTGACAATAACATTTCATTTTTGGGTAAGAAAGTTGAAGAATTCCACCAAACACAAAGTTTCAACATTCTTTGACCTAACATCCATAAAAGGCTAAAAAGGAAGAAGGTTCATTGAAAACAATTGAGAGAAAGAGAGTTGAAAGATCAGTATATACTTGACCAGGGTGTAAATTGTCCAGGCAACATGTGAAGGAAATAGACCCAAGATCACCACAACATTCCCTATTATTAGTGTTAGACCAGCAATTGGACCCACCAATAAGCCTGCAACAGTTGAGGGGGAAAAAAAGTCAATAATTTCCACATATATATCCACATTTAAGTCCTAAAACCCAGTATTATTAGATGAATAATCACAAGACACCATCGAAGTAAATAAGTAAAAATGAAAACAAATATCAGACCCAAATTAGCCTCCAGCAAACAGAACAAATAAAAGCAAGGAAATTTGAAAAAGAAGAAGAAGAAGAACTAACTTTTGAGGGCACCCAAGAAGAGGGCAGAACAAAATGCAAAAACAACGTAGGGGATCTTCAACCATTCTTCCCAAGTGCTCGGCATATCTATATCCAAAAACTGATAAAAACTCACAATTTGTGGGAACCCACCATAAAAAGGCGATTTAACCCAGAAACAGGTTTAAAGCTCACAACTTGTTGGAACCCAAAAAAGGTTTGATTTGTGTGCATAGAGAGAGAGAAAGAGAGAGAGAAGCGTGGGGCTCCTAGAAGATGATGACAAAAGCTGAGAATATAAAGGACTCAAACCCAAACAAATTCCAACAGCAGAAGGCCAACGACAGGACATTCAAATAGATACTCCATGTTTATTTATTTTTATTTATACACGTATATACTTATATTTATATAAATAAACACCCAGATGGATAAATTCATGGAATTGATTATGGGCTATGGAAAAAGTTGAATTTGCCATCATTTTTGCTTGTGTGATTTTGATTCCTTCATCGATGACTCCCTCCCTGAGATTTCACCTCGGCTGGCTCTCTTTTCATCGAAATCCCTTCCGTCACGAAATATATTGAAACCGATAAGGGATTGACACGTTGCAGCTAATTTTGAAGCTCCGGGTCCACCTCTAGAATCCAACGGCCACGAATAAAAAGCAACATATAATCAGAACATTTTCCCATCTCATATAGAAAAACATACTACTCCGAAAAACATTTTGACTTTATATCGAGTCTCAGCCAAGTGACGTGAATTAGGGTGTGGTTTTTTTTTTTTTTTTTTTTTAATAATCGGATGTCCAGGTCAATTTGCACGCATCTCGATTAATTCTGAGATTTTAAAGTTAATGACCAAGTAAACACTTCGTTAGTCTCGAATGTTTGGCTTCCGTAAAATTCGAATATCGTCCTCGTGGATGACAAGTATTTATGGCTTCCTCATGCTCACTTGACCAAAATATTTGAGTGTGGGATGGGGTTTTTTTTTTTAATCACCAGTTGAAGTCAATTGGTTTGCCGGCTTATTTTCTTGGAACACGTGGGCTCTATCTCGATTCAAATTGTACGGCTGATTTCGGGGACTTGGCTCCACAGTGATCTCACTCGGATTATCTAATTCGTTCATTTTGCAGAGCAAAATCTGTATCTCATTACTGTGAAAAATCATCTTAATCAAAAATACTTGATCAAAATAAACATGTCTTGAAAAGAATGGACAGTAAGATTGGTTACTCTCTCAGTATCAATGTGTTCAAGACAATTTGTCTAGATCAAGTACGAATTGATATTCGATCGATATAACTCTTTGTGTGAGTCAATTTAACATTGTTTTCGATAAAATGAACGACTCAAATCATCCAAGTAAAATAACGTTTTGTACCCTTGTTTCAGGACTGCACATTTGCAGTTCATATCAGCAATTGGCAAGAAGTTGATATTTTAATAATTGACTAAAATAATGCAAATAAACTGTTCAAAAAAGAATATTTTTTGAAAACGAAGGAACTTGTTTGACAAGATAGTACTTGTTTGTTTATTGTGCAGGTATTGTAACGCCCCGATTTTCGAAGGTAAAATCGGAGGTTTTAAATACTAATTCTTGAAAAACTTATTAGATCAAATTCGAAATCCAAAACGGATAATTCATCCTAATGAATTATTTATTACAAACTATTGTGAAAATATCGAAAATAATCTTTAAAGGAATATGCTAAACAGATATTAGAGCCATCTTCTAAGTCTGATATGGGTCCCAAGCGTATTCTGGCTCAACTCCCACTTCCGGATTCTCCTCAGCATAAAACTGTTCGCCTGCGGGATCCTGTGTTTCCTGGTTTTCTGCAAAATCTGACACGGATGCCAGAAAATCCGTGCCTGAGTGAAAAAGTTCACCCCGAACTATAATCCAACCCAATTACCCCTCTTACTTTACAGCTAGCAGGCAAACAGGATATATATGGTGCGGAAAAGTAAAACAGAGATAATCCATACAACTTGATTCATTACTATCCATTAACTTAATCTGAAATCTAAGATCTCTCCACGAGATCTTTCCTCCCCAACCACTAGCCATGCTCAGTCCCATGAGATCACTTCCCTTTGTTGTCGCAGGAACACCTAAGTTATGTACCGAGTGTGCACCCCCAATAACTACAACAAGGGGTAAGCTTATCATGCCGGTATCACGACTAGGGTTCGCCTATCTTATAAACCACATCATAATTCTTTTCACAATCATCACTGGACACCCGCCAGTCTATCAATTCATCACTGGACACCCGCCAGTATCAATTTTCATCACAATCTCATCATATCACAACATCACGCCTGCAGGCAACCTCTAAACAGAAAGAAACTTCACAATTTATCCATTACTTAGCATCGTCTAAGTGATTTCTATATCGTATACCACCCCATGTCCCTAGGGTCCAATCTAACATTCAAATTAAGCATCAACACAATATCAATCTCAATAATAATTGAAAACGAATAACAGACGGATCAAAACATTTATTAAGCAATGAAATCACATAACCTTTTATGACTGGGCCGTTGCCCTTAATCTCGTATGGTCACAAAGTCATTAAGAATGTAAGAATTATTTAATTAAGATTTAAAAATAATTTTCTTGACTTTCGTTAATTAATTATAAGTAATTAAGTTAATTAAACACTAATTAAATACATTAATTAGGTAAAAATATTTAAATAATTATCGTAACCTCAATAAAGGTCCTAATAGTCCCCTATAATAAATTTGAGTGCTAAAAGTTGGGTTTGGATGCTCACGGAATTATTTTAAATAAAAGAATTAAATTAATAGACTAAACAAGCATAAATAAACAATAAATAATTAAATAGTTGGAAATATTTTTATATTTACAGAATATCATTCTAGGGCTGTAAATAGTCTAAATAAAATTATTCGGATTTTTAAACCTTCTGTATAATATTTTACGATATTATTATTAAGAAACAATGCTTAAATAATAATAAATAGTAAATCAAATAAATAAAATTTTATTTTAATAAAATATCACCTTTGGACTGTCAGGAGTCTAGGAAAAATATTTTCGATGTAAAAATATTTTTTATAAGGTTGTTATTAATTTTCGTTTATATCTTTAGTTAAAAATAGAAAAAATAGCAAATAACATTAAAAAGTTATGAAATCAACAACTTATGATCTTTAATGAGTTAGGAATCTAAGAAAAATAGTTTGGGGATTTATAGAGTAATTTAAAAGGTCGTAACGAATTTTAGTTTACAAACGATCTCACGATTACGAATAAAAATTAAATAAATAGTAGATTAAATAAAAAAAATATGAAACTAACAAGTTATGAACTTTAGAATGTGGGTAACCTAGGAAAAATAGTTCGGGTGTCAAAATCGAAGTCCGGGATGATGAAAAGTCGATTCGAAGCATCACAACAGCCGCCGCAAGGTCTGACCGAGTCAACCTTGCGGCTGGTTCTTGCGGCCCGCACCTTGCGGCCGCAAGGTTGCACGCTTTTTTTTCGTTTTCGTGATGGTTTTTGATGCATGGGACCATGAGGGACGTTGGGTTATGTCTAAAAATCATAAATATACTTAGAGGAGGCTTCGGATCGAATTATAATACCTTGGTTCGGATTAATTTCGTTTTCGATCGAAAACGTGATTTTGGGGAAGACGACTGTAATTCCTTCGATCGGAGGACCTTGGGACCGAATTGCTTGATCTACGGTGATCCTTGGGACTGTGGTACACAACTTGAACGATCAATTTGGGTTTCGGACGAGCGGAACCTCGAAACCCACTTTTCTCTCTCTCTTTTTCTCTCTCTAGAATTCTATCGATTGTAATTGATTTCTCTCTGGTTTTTCTCTCTTTTCTGACTCCGTGGGAGGTGGTAGAATAATGTACGTGCCCTAGGGTCGGTGTGGTGTGTATATATAGGAGAATTGGATGAGTTTCGAATTAAAACGAGTCCTAACGGTACCGGGTTTTTGCATGGACGAATTACGCACGAATTTTGGGTCAAGGAGGAGGTAGAGATTGAGTAGGAGAGTGAGGGAGAATATAGGCGTGCATGCATGCATTTATATGTATGTATATAATGCTAAATTAATTTTTAAAAGTTTAATTAGATAAAATACCTATTTTTTGTAATTATCTACTAATTAATAAATAAGGAAATCAATATTATCATAAATAATAAATTCTTTTGAATATTTTTATTAGTTAAATTTTCGGGTTATTACAACCTATCCCCCTTAAATAAAATTTCGTCCTCGAAATTAAAGTGTACCTTTAGGAGGAAACAGGTTTGGGTATTTGGCGCGCATAGTATCCTCTCTTTCCCATGTTGATTCCTCAATTCCTCGATGTCGCCAGAGGATTCGGACTAGTTGAATCGTTTTGCCTCGAATGCACTTCTCACTGTAATCTTGGATCTCCACTGGCTGTTCCTCTAGAGTGACGTCATCGTTGAGTTCGATGTTTTCCCAATTGATGATGTGGGAAGGATGCGTCATGTACTTTCGGAGCATCGACACGTGGAATACATTATGAACTCGGTCCAGTTGGGGTGGTAACGCCAGGCGGTACGCCACTTCTCCAATTTTCTCAAGGATCTCAAAAGGGCCAATGTACCGTGGTGATAGCTTTCCCTTCTTTCCAAATCGGATAACTCCCCTTCGTGGTCTAATCTTTAAGAACACATGTTCTCCAACTTGAAAGGTCAATGGTCTAGTCCTTTTGTCGGCGTAGCTCTTCTGTCGACTTTGAGCGGTCAGGAGCCGTTGGCGAATGGTTATGATCTTTTCCGTCGTCTCTTGGACTAACTCTGGTCCTAGTAACCTTGCTTCTCCCAGTTCAGCCCAACAAACTACGATCGGCAGGGTCGTCCATACAAAACTTCATATGGTGCCATCTCAATGCTCGATTGATAGCTGTTGTTATAGGCGAACTCTACTAAGGGTAGATGTCGTTCCCAGCTCCCCTTAAAGTCCAATACGCAAGCTCGGAGCATGTCTTCCAAGATTTGGATTGTTCTTTCGGATTGTCCGTCTGTCTGTGGGTGAAATGCAGTGCTGAGACGAAGATCGGTTCCCAAAGCTTTCTGTAGGCTTTCCCAAAATGTTGACGTAAATCGTGAATCTCGATCACTCACAATGGATACAGGTACTCCATGTAATCGCACGATTTCTCGGATGTAGAGTCTACTGAGAGAGTCCATAGAATCTGTCATCTTCATGGGTAAAAAGTGGGCGGATTTGGTTAAACGGTCTATTATTACCCAAATGGCGGTATTCGATTGTGGAGACCTTGGTAGTCCTGTCACAAAATCCATGGCGATATGTTCCCACTTCCATCCGGGTATAGGCAAGGGTTGCAGGGTTCCACCGGGTTTCTGATGTTCCGCTTTTACTTGTTGACATGTGAGGCACGTCGAAACGTAATTGGCCACGTCCTTCTTAATTCCAGTCCACCAGTACTGTCGGCGGAGGTCTTGGTACATTTTGGTGCTTCCTGGATGGACGGCGAAATTGGAATGGTGGAATTCTTTAAGTACTGCTTCCCGGAGGGTACCAATGTCAGGTACAAAAATTCTCCCTTGAAAGCGGAGGCTCTTGTCAGCATGGATTTTCCATCCAGCTGCTGCTTTTCCATTTGCGAGTTGATGCCTGATGAAATCACACTCTTGTTCAAAGGTTTGGGCTAGAAGAATTTCTCGGTGTAAGGCTGGGGTTGCGACTATGGCGGAGAGACAAGCGTCGGTGTCTTCGGCAGTT
This sequence comes from Rhododendron molle, assembly GCA_025413875.1. Taxonomy (NCBI): domain Eukaryota; kingdom Viridiplantae; phylum Streptophyta; class Magnoliopsida; order Ericales; family Ericaceae; genus Rhododendron; species Rhododendron molle. The sequence continues at coordinate 12,887,038 of CM046395.1, read as the reverse complement.
GGCTGTAGCTTGAATTCATTAAGGTCCTCCATCATCTTCCATTCTCTTACGGCTAAACTAGCCACCTGTCCTCGGTTCTTGCGACTCAGCGCATCAGCGACCACGTTTGCCTTTCCAGGATGATAGGACATCGTGAAATTGAAATCCTCTAGGTATTCCACCCATCTCCTTTGTCTCATGTTTAGCTCCTTCTGGGTAAACAGATATTTCAAACTCTTGTGGTCCGTGAATACCTCGAACTGCACTCCGTATAGGTAATGTCGCCAAGACTTTAGGGCGAACACTACTGCTGCCAGTTCTAAGTCGTGTGTCGGATAATTCCTCTCGTGCGGCCTCAATTGTCGGGATCCGTATGCAACGACCTTCCCGTTCTGCATGAGTACAGCTCCCAATCCATCTTTGGATGCGTCGCAGTACACGGTATACCCTACATCTCGTTCGGGTACGATCAATATAGGCGCGCTAGTCAATCTCTTCTTAAGTTCTTGGAAGGATCTCTCACATGCTTCGTTCCATTCAAACTTAACTCCTTTTTGGGTCAATCTCATCAATGGTTTTCCCAAAATGGAGAAATCTTGAATGAATCTTCTGTAATAACCAGCTAATCCCAGGAAACTTCTAATCTCGAACACTGAAGAAGGTCGTTTCCAATCCATGACTGCTTCCACTTTGCTGTCGTCGTCGACTGAAATTCCTTTCTCAGACACCACGTGTCCTAGGAATTTGACTTCCTTCATCCAAAATTCACACTTGCTAGCTTTAGCATACAGATGGTTGTCTCGAAGTACTTGGAGTACAATTCTCAAATGGTCCTCATGTTCCTTCTCCGTTGGAGAGTATATCAGAATATCATCAATGAACACTACCACGAACTTGTCCAGGTACGGGGTGAAAATCTGGTTCATCAGACACATGAAAACTGCAGGAGCGTTGGTTAGACCAAACGGCATGACTACAAACTCGTAGTGTCCGTAGCGCGTGCGGAACGCCGTCTTAGGTATATCACCATCTCGAATTCGTAATTGGTGATACCCAGACCTTAGATCGATCTTCGAGAAACAGGTCGACCCTCTCAGTTGGTCGAACAAGTCGTCTATTCTCGGTAAGGGGTATCGGTTCTTGATTGTGACCTTGTTGAGTTGGCGGTAATCAATACAAAGTCGGAGCGTTCCCTCTTTCTTCTTGACAAATAGAGCAGGGGCTCCCCAAGGTGAGGTACTAGGTCTGATGAAACCCTTCTCTAAAAGTTCTTGGAGTTGCGTTTTCAACTCTCGTAGTTCTGCTGGGGCCATTCGATATGGGGCCATAGAAATAGGGGCGGTGCCGGGTTGTAACTCTATGGTGAAATCCATTTCCCTTGACGGCGGTAATCCTGGTAACTCTTCAGGAAATACATCCTCGTACTCACAGACGATATGAGGAAGGCCCAATTCCATCCGGTCCGTTTCCCCCAACGTGAGACTTGCTAACCATCCAGCAAGCGTCCTATGCCACTTCGTTTTGTGCGCGTGAGGTGCGAAAGGGTCTTGTCTATCCCCTTAAATTTGAAACAGGTCCCATCTGGTGAATAAGTTGTCACCATCTTTCGATGGCAGTCTATGACAGCTCGGTGTGCAATCAGCCAGTCCATCCCAAGTATGACATCAAAGTCCTTCATTTCGATTACTCGTAAGTCGCACGTTAATCGCAAATTCGATACTCCTAATTCGCACCCTTTACAGATTAGTTCTACCGAAATTTTACCCCTAATGGTGAGGTCACATGCATAGTTGTTTTTAGGGTTTCGGTTTCTAATCCAAGTGCAGATACACATGCGGCAGATATGAATGAGTGCGAAGCTCCAAAATCAAATAGTGCTTGAACGCATGTAGTATAAAGAGTGAGGGTACCTTGAATTACTGCAGGATCCATTTCCTCTTCCTATTCCTTGCAGTGCAAACATCCTCCCAGCATTGGGCTGAGTTGGCCCGTTCGGTCCTCTGTTTTGAGGAGGGCGAGTTGGTGCTTGGTTCCATCCGCCACGGGGCTGGTTCTGAACTCCAGGTTGATTACCATTCCAGACCGGCCTTACTTGATTCTGATTTTGATTTCCAGGTTCTGCGGTCCTGATCGGGTTTTGCGGCGGTCCTCCAAAATTTCCAGCGCCGTTCAGCTTGGGACAATTCCTCCTGATATGTCCTTCCTCTAGGCAGTAAAAGCAGCGGGGGTCGGAGTTTGGGTTCTGGGGGAAAGGGTTGCAGTTTGGTCCAGGGTTAGGGTTTGGGCCTCGATTTTGTACTTGGATCTGGTTTGGATTAGGGTTAGGGTTTCGATTGGAAACTGGGTTAGGGTTCCTCCATACTGGGTTGAATTGTGCTGGCTGAGGGCGAGGGTAGTTTTGCTGGTAGGGTTGAGAGGTTTGGATACTCCTGCTGGTAGGGTTGTTGCGAATAGGTCCTCCAACTGCGGTTATCGGTTTCTTCTGCTCACGCCTTGTCTTGTAATCCAAGTTCTCTCTCTCCATCTTTAGCGCACATAGCACCACTTGTGAGTAAGTGGGAAGTGACTGCGCCACTACCGTTCGGCGTGTCTCATTGAGCCCCCACTCAAATTTTCTTGCCTTATCATCATCAGTAGGTATGATCGTTGCACCGTAGCGAGACAGTTCCTCAAACCGTGCTGCGTACTGGGTAACGGTCATCGTACCCTGCTCAAGGTTCATGAATTCAAGGGCCATTGCCTGTTTGACAGGTTTTGGAAAGTACTTGTCAAGGAAAATTTCCTCGAACCTTTCCCAAGTCATTGTTGCCACGTCATGAGTGTTCTTCATCAGGTTCCACCAATGCTGAGCCCCTGCATCTGATAGGTGGCCAGAGCAATACGATTGCTAGCTTCTTGAATATCTAGGGTTTCAAGAATCTTCTTGATTTCTTCCAACCAAGCTTCTGCAGCGGTGGGGTTAGGTTCTCCCTGAAAGTAGGGCGGGCGACGCTTGCAAAATTCGTTCAGCGCCTGACTCCTAGTCATCGGCCCTCGAGGTGTGTGTGGGGGTCCGCGGTTCTGGTTGTTGGCAGTTGCAGCGGCGATAAACGCCTGCATTAGTTGGACTATCTCAGGAGCCCCAAATTGGCCGTTTGGTTGAGGGTTTCCATTGTTCTGCCCGTTGTTTTGGTTGTTTTCTGCTCCCTCCATCTAGGTACCGTTATGTTTAAAAAATTTGTAAGGGGGTTTTATTATATGAAACATATATATTATAAATCTATTATATGCATGAAAGACAGGATATCGTAAGAAACTTTACTCTTATTAATAAAACGAATCAAACAACTTGTTCCTATCAAAACATACTACTCAAAAATGTTACTTCTAAAAGTCAAGCTAATTCCCACTATCACAATTGTTTTCCTAAAAAAAAATCTTGTGTAAAACAAATTCTAAGAGATGCTAAAGAAATCGATCAATCAAAAAGCCCTGGAAAGTGTTCCTCTAGTATACTCCGCCTCTCAACGGTGTCCTCTGTAAGTCCGTAGCAACGCCAAGTCACTCGCCAAAGTTGTTCTTGCTGTCCTCCGTGAGAGTTTGGGTTGTGATAGGTCTCTAGGCGGATGGGTACCTCTACATAGGTGACGTGATCAGTAAAATCGGCATTCTCAGTAATGATACGATGCTCTTGCTCGGGGCGGGCCCTTGTGACGCGAGAATAGTGGATGCGGTCGGTGTAATGCTCTTTGAATCCTCGGGGTACAGCCATGAGGTAATATCCATTGTAGCATGGAGCTATGATCCTCAATGGCCCTAAATAAGCGGACTGTGCTCGAATCTTGAAGGGGCAAGGGTATAGCGGCTCCAATTGTATATAGACCATAGTGCCAGGGTCATAATCGGAATGGTGTCCTACCCATGGGATTCCTGCGGGTCGAGTCATCCTAGGGCGAGGTGGAGGATCGGCATCTATGACTTCACACTCACTGTCGGACTCTTCTATTGGTGCGGGGACTGGAAGAGGTAGGGGTTCTTGCATCTCAAGTCGTTGGGTTGTCAGCCACCACTGTAACTCGGCATCCATATCTCTAGGTGCATCTACAGGTAGCATCCAACCATAATCATCCTCCTCTAGGTCTTCCAAAAACTCATCCTCAGTGTCAGCATTATTTCCTGCATCTCCTTCTGACCCAGACCCAGCATTGTCCATCTCTTCATCCTGATTCTGCTCTACTGGAACTTCCTCTTCCTCAGGAGGTTCTTCAGGATCCTCTTCTTGTTCAGGAGGTTCCTCAGGATCTTCCTCCTCTTCAGGGGGTTCCTCAGGATCTTCTTCTTCCTCAGGGGGTTCTTCAGGATCTTCCTCCTCCTCAAGGGGTTCCTCAGGATTTCCTAGCGGTCCAATTTCTATTCCAAGGATGTAGACTAACACGGCTTCCCTCTCGTGGTGTCCCCTAGTGAAACGGGTGATGGTATCAGCGAGAACTCTAGCTCTTTGGAAGTCCTGCCTTATCTGGAAGAGAGTAGGAAACATTCCAGCCAAATAATCATCTTCCATCGGAAAATCTGGAGTGTCTATCATGAAGGCTCTTAGGTTTTCCACTTCTGTAGCTAACTGGGCTGCGAGTGCGGGGTCCATCTACAAAATAAGGAAGAAATCTAATTATCGAACGGGTTTGGTATATTTCAGATAACGTTATCTAAAAAGCGTAAGGATATACTCAATTCTATGTGAATCTACCCAAACTACCCAAGGCCGAGGGTTGAACCTAAGGCTCTGATACCAAGTTGTAACGCCCCGATTTTCGAAGGTAAAATCGGAGGTTTTAAATACTAATTCTTGAAAAACTTATTAGATCAAATTCGAAATCCAAAACGGATAATTCATCCTAATGAATTATTTATTACAAACTATTGTGAAAATATCGAAAATAGTCTTTAAAGGAATATGCTAAACAGATATTAGAGCCATCTTCTAAGTCTGATATGGGTCCAGCGTATTCTGGCTCAACTCCCACTTCCTGATTCTCCTCAAAGATAAAGCTGTTGCTGCGGAGATCCTGTGTTTCTGGTTTTTACGCAAAATCGACACGGATGCCGGAAAATCCGTGCTCGAGTGAAAAAGTTCACCCGAACTATAATCCAACCCAATTACCCCTCTTACAATACAGTTAGCATGCAAACAGGATATATATGGTGCGGAAAAGTAAAACAGAGATAATCCATACAACTTGATTCATTACTATCCATTAACTTAATAAAATCTAAGATCTCTCCACGAGATCTTTCCTCCCAACCACTAGCCATGCTCGATCCCATGAGATCACTTCCCTTTGTTGTCGCAGAACACCTAAGTTATGTACGAGTGTGCACCCCAATAACTACAACAAGGGGTAAGCTTATCATGCCAGGTATCACGACTAGGGTTCGCCTATCTTATAAACCACATCATAATTCTTTTCACAATCATCACTGGACACCTGCCAGTCTATCAATTCATCACTGGACACCCGCTATCAATTCTCATCACAATCTCATCATATCTCAACATCACGCCTGCAGGCAACCTCTAAACAGAAAGAAACTTCACAATTTATCCATTACTTAGCATCGTCTAAGTGATTTCTATATCGTATACCACCCCATGTCCCTAGGGTCCAATCTAACATTCAAATTAAGCATCAACACAATATCAATCTCAATAATAATTGAAAACGAATAACAGACGGGTCAAAACAATTATTAAGCAATGAAATCACATAACCTTTTATGACTGGGCCGTTGCCCTTAATCTCGTATGGTCACAAAGTCATTAAGAATGTAAGAATTATTTAATTAAGATTTAAAAATAATTTTCTTGACTTTCGTTAATTAATTATAAGTAATTAAGTTAATTAAACACTAATTAAATACATTAATTAGGTAAAAATATTTAAATAATTATCGTAACCTCAATAAAGGTCCTAATAGTCCCCTATAATAAATTTGAGTGCTAAAAGTTGGGTTTGGATGCTCACGGAATTATTTTAAATAAAAGAATTAAATTAATAGACTAAACAAGCATAAATAAACAATAAATAATTAAATAGTTGGAAATATTTTTATATTTACAGAATATCATTCTAGGGCTGTAAATAGTCTAAATAAAATTATTCGGATTTTTAAACCTTCTGTATAATATTTTACGATATTATTATTAAGAAACAATGCTTAAATAATAATAAATAGTAAATCAAATAAATAAAATTTTATTTTAATAAAATATCACCTTTGGACTGTCAGGAGTCTAGGAAAAATATTTTCGATGTAAAAAATATTTTTTATAAGGTTGTTATTAATTTTCGTTTATATCTTTAGTTAAAAATAGAAAAAATAGCAAATAACATTAAAAAGTTATGAAATCAACAACTTATGATCTTTAATGAGTTAGGAATCTAAGAAAAATAGTTTGGGGATTTATAGAGTAATTTAAAAGGTCGTAACGAATTTTAGTTTACAAACGATCTCACGATTACGAATAAAAATTAAATAAATAGTAGATTAAATAAAAAAAATATGAAACTAACAAGTTATGAACTTTAGAATGTGGGTAACCTAGGAAAAATAGTTCGGGTGTCAAAATCGAAGTCCGGGATGATGAAAAGTCGATTCGAAGCATCACAACAGCCGCCGCAAGGTCTGACCGAGTCAACCTTGCGGCTGGACCTTCTGCCGCAACCTTGCGGCCCGCACCTTGCGGCCGCAAGGTTGCACGCTGCCTTGTTTTTTTTTCGTTTTCGTGATGGTTTTTGATGCATGGGACCATGAGGGACGTTGGGTTATGTCTAAAAATCATAAATATACTTAGAGGAGGCTTCGGATCGAATTATAATACCTTGGTTCGGATTAATTTCGTTTTCGATCGAAAACGTGATTTTGGGGAAGACGACTTTAATTCCTTCGATCGGAGGACCTTGGGACCGAATTGCTTGATCTACGGTGATCCTTGGGACTGTGGTACACAACTTGAACGATCAATTTGGGTTTCGGACGAGCGGAACCTCGAAACCCACTTTTCTCTCTCTCTTTTTCTCTCTCTAGAATTCTATCGATTGTAATTGATTTCTCTCTGGTTTTTCTCTCTTTTCTGACTCCGTGGGAGGTGGTAGAATAATGTACGTGCCCTAGGGTCGGTGTGGTGTGTATATATAGGAGAATTGGATGAGTTTCGAATTAAAACGAGTCCTAACGGTACCGGGTTTTTGCATGGACGAATTACGCACGAATTTTGGGTCAAGGAGGAGGTAGAGATTGAGTAGGAGAGTGAGGGAGAATATAGGCGTGCATGCATGCATTTATATGTATGTATATAATGCTAAATTAATTTTTAAAAGTTTAATTAGATAAAATACTTATTTTTTTGTAATTATCTACTAATTAATAAATAAGGAAATCAATATTATCATAAATAATAAATTCTTTTGAATATTTTTATTAGTTAAATTTTCGGGTTATTACAGGTATTTTGTTAGTAAGACATTGTAAAATATAAGTAATTAACCAGGTCCACCAAGTAAGCTGCGAAGCAAAGGACCTCTTGGCATATTATATATAAACAATGTTTCGAAATAAGCAGAGAGGCTTGTGTCTCAAGTAGAGAGAGGGAGAGCTGCTGCGCGCCGCTGGCCATGTGATTCTACCAAACCCACAAACATTCTCTCTCTTTTTTTTTTCCGACAAACGAAACTTTTATTACAAACTTGAAGGGATACATCGAGGGGCTCAACCACAGTAAGCATCAGACAAGAAAGGAAACATCAAACAAAATCCTCCAACAGAACATTGGAGGAGACACACCTCACCCCACCCATACTACAAGCACATTTTACAGGTTTAACAACCTAATTCCATCCAAAAAAAACCTTAATGTCGAACTTTGCCTTCCTCCACCGTATACACCTTAATGTCGAACTTTGCCTTTATCCACATGGCAACTCTAGCTTTTACCTTCTCAACTTTCGGTCAAACATAAGAACTTGGGCATGTTAATTGTTATCAGCAAAGGAGAAATTTTTCAGTGCCGAGCAGGTATAACATGGTGTCCGCTCGATACATCTGGGCCATCTATTTTAGTTTTGGACGCCTTGGATTTGGAGAGAGAAAGAGGACAAAGATTGTGAGGGTGAGAGGAGAGAGAGTGTTTCAATCTTGACTGTCCAATATTAATACACTTTTGGACGGCTCGGATGTGCTCGCTCGGACACCACACATTAGCCGGGTAATACAGTACCCACTCAGCACTGAAAATTTTCTCCGGGCAAAGGCACCCCAAATAGTGGGAATTGTGGACCACATTCCTCTCCTTTTCCTTGTCTTTCTAGCCATTTGTGATTTAAAATCCCATCCTTTCGATCACAAAATTCGCAATTTTTTGAGATTGAAATTTTTTGGGGGGGGTCAATCGATAGAAGATAATCATTTTTACATCAGATATGAAGTAAATAGTACAAATCTGGTACAATAATGCAAAATTCTTGACCCAATCAAAGTTATGCGCTCGACCAATATATAAAAGGAAAAGACAGGCACGTACCACACACCCACCAACCACACCCCTCTCACATATGTGTTGACATCACAATTACATATATGGGAGCCTAACAAACATGCATGAAAGAAGTGTGATTAGAGGTGTCGTTCGATGGATGTATATTTAGGACTCCTCGCGGATAAATTTTTGTAGAGGGGAGGATATAGGCCAACATTAATTAGTGCAGGTAGATATACTCTTGTCAAGTTGTATTTTTATTTGATCATGACAAAAATGTTCAAAGGACATGCATGTACTATTCAAAACAGGCAACTAAATATGTTTACGCGACAAAATCTCAATATCTCTCGACGGTAATTTTGTCGGCTATTACTCCAAAATCAGTCATTTTATCGGCTATTACTTCAAAATAAATTGTCAAATGAATGGAAGGCGCGGAAATTGTAGAAATAATGATACAACAAGATTTTTTGTATTTATTAGTCATAGATGGCGTTAGTGGTTACTAAGTTAGATTTACTATAACAGGTCGAATGATACTCCATTTAATCGAACCTGAAAGCTCTCCCTCGGGTACTAAAAGCGGCAGCGCCTCTCCATCAGGTGCGAAATTGACTTTTCCCCTTTTTCTTCTCTAAACAGAATCGATGAATTTTGATCACTTTTAATTTAAGTAGTTTCAATGTGTTCAGTTTTCAAATATAAATGAATCGATTTTATTGTTCAGTTAGTTTCGATTCAAAGAATTCGAACCTCGAACAAACCTGCAGCTACCGATCCATTACACGTTACTTTTTTGCCATCTAGGACATACTTAGTACGTGTTTTCGGTAGTAAAAAAATTTGTAAATTTTTATTTGTGGTTAAAAAGTTGTTCGGCGTTTTTGATAGTGAAAAAGTTGTTGAAAAATGTCAAGTTGTTTCCAGTAGAAAATAAGTTGTTGATAGATTTGCAAGTAGAGTTACTGAAACAAAAATTGTTTTTGTTTACAATTTTTTTGTTAATGGAAACGAGATGATAAATTTTGTTATTGGAAACGAGATGATAAAATGCGTTAAATTTTTAGTTTTTTTTTCTATAGTAAAAACGGGGTTATAATCGAATATTGTTTCAAATATTGAGTCTCTAGTACCGCCTCCTTTTTATATTTGGCTAAATAATTCGAATAAATAAACTTGTTCGACAAGCAAGTACTCATTTGTTTATCGTGTGGTTGTTTAGTGTTCCACTAAACTTTTTTTCTAAAAGTTACTGTAGTACAATTTTGTCCTTATTTAAATTTTTTTCGCATTTGTTCGTTTTGCTCCAAAACTTTTTGAATTTTTATTCGAAAAAGTAAAAAAAAAAAATACTTTTACCCAAATATTTTGAACAATGACCATTTTAAGTAGAAAAAGTAAAAAAAGTTTACTTAAAAATGGTCCTTGTTCAAAATATTTGAGTAAAATTAATTTTTTTTGACTTTTCCAAGAAAGTCAAAAAAATTTGGCGCAAAACGAACAAATGCGAAAAAAAAATTCAAATAAAGACAAAACCAAAAATGTGAAAAAAGTTGTTAGTGGAACGGGGAGCTAGACCCAAGAACTCATGTTAAATCATTGAAGAAAATAATATTGGATACGCACCTGTCACCATGGAGGATGAAAACCTTAACGTGTGGTTATTCGTCTTCTGTTGGAAAAATGTGTTTACTATTTGTGATAAAACCAATAATATGAGTGCAATAAAATCGGAACTCAAAACCTGAAAATTGATGGTAACAAATTGGTGATCAAGGCGAGTGTGACACTCTGTACTTAAGACAGATTCCCCCCCCCCCCCCGCTACGGTTCTCACGGTTTGCATTGGACGACTGTCTCCCGGCCAGCACTACTTGATCGGAATCCCCCCAAAACAGCACTTCAATTGGAGGGCCTGACGAACCATCTTGTGTTTGTAACTCTCTTATATGAATGGACTTGAATCAATGAAAAATCTATTCCTAAAAATGAATGAGGAAAATAATATTTATAGGCCAACTCGCAACTCTACAAAAAGTCACGAAGGAAAGAGGCATACCTGTTCGTGAAGGACGCGTCCGTCCACAACGAACGGATGCCAATGAAAAGATGCAACTCCAAAATAAATCAATTTTCATTCACACTTAAAATAAAATATTATATTATATCCTATAATATTTTCCAACATCTTCCACCTTTAAAGCCCTTCTCACACCAAGATAGGGAAGTATGAGAGAGATGCTGGGTTTGGAATGGGGACCTTGAACACCGATTTATAACCTCTGGTTCCATCATAACCCATCATAATAGATGAAATCGTAGGGGTGTCCACAGTCCGGATTGGATCGGATTCGTATGAATCCGATCCTAATCCGTATCTCACGGTTTTTAGAAAATACAATCCAATCCTAATTCAAAAGTCTTACGGTTCGGTTTGGATTTCGAACCGTGAGTCACGGTTCGATTCCGGTTTTATCAACGGATTTCCTTTCATAAACATTATACACTAAAAAATGCAAAATTACTTCAACTACTGTATTACATATCATTCCAAATTTCTAGTTCAAAATTCAGTCCAGGTTTCATTAACCATTGTTACATCCATGGAGCAGCAGGTTCTATTTACACAGTGGTAATAGCTGACTACAAGATATAAATCAGAGGGGGAAGGCAGGTGAAGTAAAAGTAAGGAATTTCAGATAAGGAGCAGATTTCCTTCAGTTATTGTTATGAACTTAAAATTATTTAAAAAAATTCATAACAAGTAGTAGAATTATAATTATTTATAAATATTACACACACACATACACACACACAAACACACACACACACACACACACACACACATATATATATATATATATATATATATTTTAAAATTTTTTAAATTTTTTAAATATCTCACGGTTCGGTTCGGTTAATCCACGGATTTGAAATAAAAATCCAATCCTAATCCGTATCTCACGGTTTTTTAATTTTCAAATCCGTGTCCGGACCATTAATCCATGGACAAAATTCAAAAAGCACGGATCGGTTCGGTTCGGACCGGTTTCACGGTTCTCGATTTTTCTTGGACAGCCCTATGAAATCGTATTGGGCCTTTTAATTGGTCTTTACATATAAAATAAATCCGCACCACTTAAACGCACGTGATATGACCCAAATACGTGCTAATAGAGACGTGTCCATTACCCGGTCACATTAATTGAACGATCACAACTGAATGGGTAACACTGACATCACTCAAGCCTTATTCGACCACATACAATATTTAATTTTATGATTTATGTAGACCCACCAACAGAAAATTGCTATCAAACCAAGCTCTACCAAATAAGCTGTGAACCAAAAGGAGCTCTAAAAATGTGTTATAGTTCTACAAATAATATTTTCAAATAAGTAGAGAGGCTAGCTCGTGTCTCAACATTAGTCACATAATTTTTGCAGTAGGACACTCTGTTTTTGTTCTGTACCTGCGTTTTCAATCCTTGCATCTCGCGAATTTTATTTTTTTCATTTTTTTGTTAAGCAAAAAAAATTTATTAATCTTTATAAGGACTACAAAGATTAAAAGGACCAAAGATACAGAGACAAAAAACCACTCAAGACCTAACAGAATGCAAGACGCCAACTAGACACACTTTCACCCTCACGCTGCTACGCACAGACATGCATGTACATTATGACTTGGTTCTAAAGTAGAGTTGCTGCGCAGCTGAGCTGGCCATGGGATTGATTATCACCAACCCGGCCACAAACATCCTTCTGGGAAACATAAATACTGGGCAAATTAGGCAAAGGCACCCGAGCAAGTGGGAAGTGGCCGGATCCTCTGCTTTTCCTTCTCTGTCTTGCTGTTGGAAAATTAATTACTAGGAATGCCTTTTAAACTTTCTAGAGTCTTTTTGATTAATTTGAAAAAGTTGTCTTCAAGGGGAAGACAATGTATTTGGACTAAAGGCTATTTTGGACTCAAAGCGTATGTGTTTTGGACTCCTTAAAAAATAGTACCAAAAAAGACTCTAAAAAAGTTTATCAGAAGACTGCCTAATTAATCCGATAAATCTTTTTGATCACAAATTCGCAATTTAACGAGATTGATTTAATCTAATGGCTTGCACGAAATGCAAAAATTTGGCCAAATTGGAGTTTCGGACTCAGCCAATAAATTCTTGCACAGGAAAGAATATAGACCAGGATTTAGTGTAACAGATATTATTCCTTTATTGGCACGGTGTAGTTTATTTTATCATAATAGAAATCTTCAAAGAAGATAGTGCTATTCACAACGGGATAATAAAGCTACAATCACAAAAAAAAAATGTTGTACAATATGTTTAGGTGATATTGTCTCATGGTTATTATTTCAAAATCAATATTCGTCCAATGAATGAAAGCATGCATATTGTAGAAATTATGGTAGAACATAAAATTTTTGGTACCAGGGCAGTTGGGGTCCAGCGGCTATATAGTTGTACTTAGGTGCACTGAGGTTGTGGCTTTTTCTCTATAAATAAAAAAATACATTAATAATAATGTTGATGGATTGAGTTGGGGTTTTTTTTTTTTAAACATACTTTTTTCAATAGGTACTGTAAGTGGTTAGTAAGTCTTTGATTACAATATGTTTTGGTGATAAAAAAAAAAATTCTGATTACACAACAGCAAACCGATCGAATTAATATTATTACTCCATCTATTCGAACCTGAACACTCTCTTTTGTGCACTTAAGCCCTCCCCATACAACTAGGCTAACATTTATATATTGTATAAAATAGGGCTCGTTTTCATTAATTTTAAGGAGCTAGAGTATGCACTTAATTAGATGAGAGTCCCAAAATTATGTGCCATTTTAATTAAGAGCCCATAATTTGCAGATGTTGTGGCAAAAGGGAGCAACCAACATAAGCTCCAACAAGGACTGGACGGACAATGACGTACAAAAGGAAACAAAAACGAAGTCTTGATAAAGCAAAACTACAACTACCGGTAGTTGGAGTCGTTTGTTTTTTTTTGTTTTTTTTTTTTTGTTTAATAATAAGATTTTAGTTATCCTATGGAATTGGTCAAATCCTTGCGGGGGATAGAGCCGTATGGTGAACACCAAAATTATTGGACTTTCTTTTATACTCATGATGGTAAAGGGGCTGGAGTATTATTCCATGGATCTGAGCACCACGTGGCGGCGTCACAAACTTTTGTCTACCAATATATCATTGGTGTGGATTCCACACATTTTGAGATGGGAACCGCATAAATGTATGTGTGGTTGGAGAAAGAGTTTGGGGCACAGCCTTGAATAATTTTCCAATAAAGAAAAGGATACATAAAGAGAGGGATGCGAGTTTAGTCACATAATCCTTTAATAAAGTTCTGCACTTGTGCTCTAAATCTTTGCTTTCGCAAATTTTACTAGTTGTGGATGTTTACAAATCCTTTTACACTAGTGCTTTAGCACAAGCATGCGCTCACGCGTGTGCATGACTTAGAAGACAAGAAGAAATTAACGATAAATCCTCCAACAAGTTAACTAAACAACTGACAAAACTGATACCCTGTTACGGTATTTTGGTAGAGGCTCCATCGATATTCTATCAACATTATCTTAATCGTTCAGTTCATGGAGTCCAATGAATACCACAGTCCACAGACATACTGAAAATGAAGTTAATCGGTATTGATAACCACTTGGTCAAGATAAATTCGTCTCTTTTTTTTTTTTATGGATAAATTTTGCTCACAATTCATTTTTTGAATCATACTACTGAACTTTTTTTTTTATATAGAAAAATGTTGTCTAATCAAGTGGGCCGGTAATAGTATATGATCAATTCAATTATATTTTAGATGGTCAAATCAATGAACTTTATAAATTGAAAAAGTACAAATTTTCATTACGATTAGATCCCCATAGAATCCATCGAGGTGAACTACATCCGCTTCGTGCATTAGCATCCTTCAGGATCTCTTGTTCCCTTAATAGAATGGAAAAATGACGGTCAAAAACGTGTTTTGATAATTAATATTCGTCAAGGATATTTTTAGCATTAATAAATGTTCTTAGTTTATCATTGACGGATATTAATTATCGAAACACTTCCTGGGCCGTATCAAATGGTTTTTCATAATTTGATAAAGGATGAATTAAGTATCATGAGTTCAAATAATAATACTAGGTGGACATTGATAATTAAGGAGGTATCGTCATTGAATAATTCTCGTCGGTTGTAACTTGTAAGCTATCAATTGTATAGTATTTTTTTTTTATATAGTATTATTTACCTTTATTCCATGGCATGATCAAAAAATAATCGTAATTCAAAAGTAATGGATATAAATTGAATAGTTTACTCTTTTACACTTGCTTTTTTGAAATTAATTCCCAGCAAAAAGAAAAGATAATGATGATATTCATAAGAGACTTAAAAGGGTAAAAATTAAAAAAATATGCTAAGTAATGATGATGATTCCGTAATAAATTAGAATTCTGAAAGGTCACAAATAAATGGAGACGGAGAGAGTATGATTTACGGACTAATGCCCATAGGTCCACAGGAAGAGCACTGAGCGCAGCCCATTAGACTGAGCTCTCAATGACGCAACTCTTGAAACCTGCCCATGGGCCGAAAGTTGATTGGGCTTCAGGACCCACGGTGGATATGTGATCGGCCCAAAAGATTCAATTGCTAGCTCTAATCCACCAGGACCGCAGACTTTTAGCGCACAGATTATTGTGTGGGGCCCACTCTGGATCTCACACAAATGATTCAAGCAGTTCATTAAATGTAAAATATTTTTTGAATGGTCCGCGTGAAAAGAACACAGATTGTTGTGGGGGGTCCACTCTGGATCTCACACAAATGATCCAAGCCGTTCATTAAACGTAAAACATTTTTTTAATGGTCCAAGTGAAAAATTAGTTTAATCCGATGCCTATAGATGCTCAATTAAATAATCTAACTTTTCATTATCCTGAAATCCGAACGAAAAGTTATATGATTAAATCGAGCACCTATAGGTATCAGATAGAACTGATTTTTCGCGGGGGCTTTTGAAAAAATATTTTACATTTAATGAACGGCTCGTTTCATTTGTGTGGGACCCACTACGGACCCCACACAACAATCTGTGCGCGATCTGTGCGGAATTCTCTATGTGGGTAGCACGGTTGTAGTGAAATCCCCCGTTGGTTTGAAGCAGCAGTGCTAGGCCCACTGCACGGTTTCATTTTCACCGCTCTCTCAATCACACCGTCCGTCTCAATCACACTTTTGGACGGCGAGATTGAGTGCGGAGGTGTGAGCGGTAAAAGTGAGGGGTGGGTGTAAACTTTTTGTTTTGAAGAATAGTAGGCGATACTTATACATGGTTCGGTATATAATACTAAATAAAAAAAACTATGCGTATGTCATCTGGTGTGTCGTATCATCCCCGACTTCGTAAGGACAGAAATTGAATGAATTAATCAAGTTTTCATCCATGTGAATAAGTTTATTTTTTCAGGGACACCGGTGAAAATGTTTTAAACAAATTGAACGACTCCGATATGTGAGACCTGAAAATGAATCGCACATAATCTGGTGTATATTTGATGTATATGCACACCGGGAATTCCATGAAGAAACTGCTTCCTGTTTTGATGGAACTTAAACTTCAAGACTGTGTCTTGTCCGAATCCTAGATTGGAGAAGCTAACGTAATCTTATTTCGCTCATTGGTTAGCTAAGTAAAATGAGAAAACATTAACTATTTTTCTTCCAATTGGATATGAACAGGAATTTCATTTCGTTTTTATCTTTTTTCCCCAACCAGAATCCAAACATCGATAACGGGTTTCGGTGAATCAATAACGAAAATAAATACTTGTGATTCACTTCGATGAACTGGTTTGCGGATAAAGTTGTGTATATATTATTTTTTACTTCCGTTTTTGGCATCTAATCCTAGACAAGCGTTGGACGATCATTTAATTGAAATTTAATTAAGATGGATCGTCAATTAAAGATCTGTTGGGTCAAAATTAATGGGCCAAACCCATGTTAACATTGCCCGATTAATTTTTGGACCAATCTGATTATGAATTTAAATCATGGGCCATGGGTCGTATCATTTTTGGAAATCAAAGCAAGGCCTAATTAATTTTGGCGTGATTAGTCACGAGCCATGGGATTTACGGGCCTTGAATGTAAAGGCCCATGACTAAATGTGGTCATTTGGATATTCTGGGATAATCCCATGAAAAGAGGGAACAAGTTGATGCTTCGTTCCTTAGCCACATGGACATTTGACCTAGTTAAAATGGACCACTACTTGTCAATTGCCCACGGGAGAAGAAAGGGAAATGGCCCACTAAATGCTCAACTGCCCATGATCTGGAATTAACCCAGGAGTAATTATTATTCACTCCTGGTAACTTCCCATGATGGAAATAAGGCACATGGGTAAAATGCATCCAACTTCTTCCAACCGCTCATGATCCCATGAGTTGGAAGTTACATGGGACATGTGGCACAAGGCGAGGCAAGGCAAGGCGGGAACTTCCCTCCATGCAAATCCGTGGCCTATAAATATTAGAAGACAAGAAGAAAAAAAGGGTTCCCACACTAGTCAAGCTCAACGCTTAAAACCAAAACCTTCCCAGCGAAGCAACTATCTCCCTTTTCTCACCTTCACTCAATTACTTCATCAAGTAATTCGAGTTTCTATCTCGCTTGTATCCCCAACTTTATTATTACGACATAATAGAGTTATTTCTATCTCTCTTGTATCCCCAACTTTATTATTACGACATAATAAAGTTATTCTACATTGTTACTTCTTTTCCTATGCGGTTAGAAAATTATTAAGTCCTCACTTGTAGGGGCAAAATTACGGACCTTCACTGCAATCCAGCCCTTAGGTTTGCAGCACGATCGCTCTCACAGATTCGAAGTCAAAAAAGGGGGACTCAGTCCTTCGCGTTGGACGCAACAAGTCCTGGCACGCCCGCTCAGTCCTTTGAGCCGTTTCAGAGCCAAACAACTATATAGATGTGCATCTCTGGAATAGGGCGTTCCTCCCGTGGCAGCTCCAGAAATTTTGTAAAGGTACGTACGTATATGTTCAGAAATTTATGCTCCCTCTAGAAACCACAACTACACATACACAAAACTTTATTGTAATAAGCAAATGAGTATGGATAAGCAAATTCAACAATAATGCTCAAAAAACACCCCACATTGTAATAAGCAAAGTTACAAATTTTTTAGCAAATAACCAAAATTCACTCATTCCATAACCAAACTTAACAACTTTTACCAATAACCAAACTCAATAACTCAAAAACACCTCACATTAGAATCGTCTCACCGAGACGAATAATTTGGTGTAGTCAAGTGCGTGATTGGAACTCGATCGTCGTTTGCGATTAGACATATGTACATTGTGTATTTGGGGGGTTTGGTCAGAGATGCAAAAATAACCAATGTGGAGGAAGATATTAAATTTGATTATAAACTAAATGGATAATTAAATGCTGACGTAACACATTTTAATTATTGATTTTGATTATTTTCAGTGCGGTTAGGTTGGATTCATTTGATTGATTTATAGGCTGATTTTCGGGTTAGGTGTTCAACTATTTTGTTTATGGTGTTCAAATATTTTTGTGTAGGATGTTCAAGATGAGATAAATGAAAATAAACCTACAAATATTACATGTATATATATCCTACTATAAGAAAAAATTGGGGTGCTCAAGTGACCACAAAGGGTTGAGTTAGCCGCCACTGTCGGTTCGTCGGGAGCTTGTTCAGTCCCTTTTGAAGGTTGCTGATGCATTCGACTAGCTTAGGCTTTATTTTTTTCCATCTAGGTCCTGGAGTTAGGACAAACAAGCAAGCCAGGGAGAGTGGAAGGAATCATGTGACGATCATAATCAAACAATGGAGGAAAGATTCTGGCAGGATGAGATTCTTATCTTTTGTTAATGAGACAAGATATATTATTGGGATTTTATTCTCATTTATTTTTGGGAAAAATGACTAGGTAGTGAGTGAAGGTGAAAAATGGACACAGTGAAAGGGAGGAGGATGAAGGCAGGGACGGAGCCAGGAATTTCACTATACGGGGGCGACCATGTACGCGAGACAAAAAATAAAGAGAAACGTGCATAACAATGTGAATACATTAAAACTCAAACATGTACAAAATAGCAACACTCCGTACTTAAACTATGTTTTTCATAAATTAACATATTGCAAAGCATTAACGATTTACCTACCTATCTAGTAAAACCAGGCATTTTCAATTGTACTTGACGTTCTTTCATGTCATTAAAAGTATCGATGATAGAATCAGCATCAAACCTTTAATTTTCGCAATATCCTTCTCCATGTAAGTGATTTAAAAACTTGCTAAAAGTTTATCCTCCATCGTGTTGTGGAGTCTAGTATTTACACATTTCATAGTTACAACTTAGATTTCATCAAGATTACTTAGGGTTTCCAAAATCTCTTCTCCTACTGTTCTTATTTTCTCGAAACTGCCTTCAAAGTCTTGACGATGTGGAATTTTTGTGCCGAGAGAGAGAGAGGGGTGTCTGGTGTGCCATGGAGATTTTTTAGACAGAGAGAAGAAAACGTGTAAAATCCTCTTAACGATTGGGGATTTTTGTAGGTAAAAACTGGGAGTCAAATAATTGAGTACTTATTATGTTAACCCTCAAATTTTATGTTTTGTTATATTTAACCCATAACGTTTAGAAATTAACGTTGGTATCTTGTATTTCAAAGGTTACTAACTACTTACTATCATTTGATTTTTTTTTTCCCAAAATACTAGAGGGGGGCGAGCCTCTATACTTTTATAGGAAATTTTTATTTTACACATAATAAGTAGAGTTTTCTTTTCTTCTTGTAGGGACGACCGCCCCTACTGGCCCCTCCCTGACTCCATCCCTGGATGAAGGGAAGAACGAAAGGGGTGGTTATGGAGGATGGTGGGTATAGTAGGGTAGATGGGTAGATGGTGATGCTCCCAGAGATCTAAGAAATAAGGTGGACCTGGGTTTAAATTAATTGGGTTGGCTTTGTCTAATTAGTACAAATTAGGAGTATATATATATTGATGTCAAATCAAATCAAATCGAATCTTACGTCTCAATCATTTGGGATCGGCTATTATATATATTGATGAATCAACCAAATTAGCTAGCGTGGGTAATTTGGATTTTCAGCATTGAGCGGGTAGAATAGGATTATCAATATGTTAAAACATGGGGATGTTGCCCCCTCGCCAAGTGGGGTGTTGAGCGGCATCTGCCCGTTTATCTCTGTACGGATGATTTGAATTGTATCTGAGCGCATACAAATCTGAATCGCTCATTGCTCGGTCAAAATTCGAGCTATCGATCGCCGAGATAAGTGGCCGGGTCGACCGCTCGGCACCGCTGCCAAGCACCCCGCTAGGACGACTAACAAACCAAACAAAGAATTAAAGGCCCCACCACCTTACTTTAGAGCATCTCCAATCCACCTCTATTTCTCTAAAATAGAGGATGGACGTGACACATTGAAGAGATATTTTGTAATTTATTTCATTTTTTCTTCATTTTTTGTATTTTTTTGAGAGAATTTTCGAGGGACCCACCGTCCTTTTTAGAGTTTGGTCCTCCAAAAGTAAATTTGGTCCTCTAAAAATGGAGGATCAAAAGTAAATTTAGAGTACAAAATTCTTCCATACTCTAAAAAGGAAAATGGGTCCCTTAAAAATTCTCCTAAAAAGTACAAAAAGTGAAGAAAAAAGGGAATAAATTACAAAATCTCCCCCCAATGTGTCAAATCCATCCTCTATTTTGGATGGATTGGAGATGCTCTAATTCAATCCCGTGAATGAAGAGGCTTCTATATACCTATCCCTGTATATATGTCATCGAAAAGGAGGATTTTCGAAATTAAAATCCTTTTCTTTTCTTTTTTTTTGTTGTGAAAAAAAAGAAAAGAAAAGAAGATTCAACCTGTAATTAAAGTCTTGAACTAAAGTCCAAAAAAACAAGAAAAATTGTGATGGCATAAGATGCCAATAAATAGATGTTAGACTAGCTCAGTGTCTATCTGGACCAGATCCAATTTGTACTTTTAAGATTGTCATAAGATATGCCAAGTTTAATTAAAATCATAAAGTTGGTCTTCTGCCAAAATTGCCACTACCCTTTTGGCAGCACATGCTATATATATGCAATTCCCATTTGATACTTTATATAATTGTACTGTACTGTTTCTCTACAAGTATTAATTACTGTAGTTTTGTCCATGCATGCATTTGCCACTTTTGAAAAGACAGCATGTTTACAGCACTAATAATGATGGGAAGTTTTTAGACATGTTCCTAGTTGCAACAAAAACATTGCCACATAGTACTAGAAAATATAAGAAGATAAAAAAAACGAGTTGTTAATCAGGCTGATAAGCAAGTTTAGCTCTATGGCCTCGGAATTTGTTCAAGGGGGGAAGTGGAGTTGGAGGGAGGACTCAAGGGAAGTGGAGTTGGAGGCCTTGTTATGCTAATGTTCTTATTTTTTAAGTATTTATTTTTTGTCTTTACGAAGCAATTCATTCTCTCACAACATTTAATTTAAAAAAGTAAACCTATTTAAGTTGGTGGAACACACCTAAGACAACAAGTACCGGGTCAAAGCTCCTTCGGTGAGGTGATTTTGAAAGATGTGAGGCAGGAATGGATACTACGTTGTTTCGATAAGTTAGAATATAGTTTTTTGCAAAGAATCGGTAAATTGGGTAGCACACCGTTCGGCTAAAAATGCACGTTTCGTTGATGATTTGATATTACTGCATCGAACGGTGCCGCACATAGTTTTGTTTAGGGTTGTGGGGTGTGCTTGAACGTTCCTAAACTTTTTGGGGCCAAAATTTTAATGAGGGGAGGATGATGATGCCCTCGAATTAAATTTTATTGTCAGAGTCAGAGAGAGAAGCTGCTGGGAACTCTGTTGTTTCTTTCTTTTCTTTCTTCTTCACGTTGATGGATATGAACAGCTGTGGTTTAGCTGTCGCATTGACTGCTGACTGACTCTGGCACGATGCTTTTTCTCAAGCTTTAACCAAACTTCCCCCCCTCCCCCCTGCTTCTTTCTGCAATTTTGTTCTGTTTAGTTTTTACTCTCTGGTCAAAGGTCCAAACTGAGAGCCTCAGAAACAAATAGCTTGTTTAATTCCTATTGCACATTACTCCACATGACTACCAACATTTGGCGCTCGAATCCTCTTGGTTCATTATTACTCCTATATGAATGTTGAGCACCTCAATTTTAACAAATTCAATAATTTTATAACCACACACTATGGTGTCTCCGGTCATTTTGGAGACACCGTAATTTTTGACACAACTTCACTATTATGAGCATAACTAAAATTATTACAAGCATAATAAAATCCAAATAAGGCATAATCAAGGAATATTCAAAAAACCAACCAAGGCATAACCAAACCCAACCAAGGCATAACAAATAACTTATGCCTTGTTGTGATTCTATTATTCTTGGAAGGAATTTTAGTTATACTCATAATAATTTTGTTATGCCAAAAGTAACGGTGTCTCCAAAATAACTGGGGACACCGAAGTCATTCCGAACACATAAACACTTGCGTGCACTCACAACGGGGGTGGGCCCTACACACACCAGAGGTGTGTAGCGTATGTGGGGCTCCCTTCCTTTGTGAGGATGTATGTAAGTATTTGTGTGTGGTTGTAACATTATTGTAACAAATCACACCCCACTTTTCGATCCTTTGAATCACTTCCAAATGTTGATTAGTTCACTGTTTTACCCATCTCTCTCAAATTAATTTTTCTAGTTACAAGAAAAGATGATTATGATGTTCTTAAAAGACTTGAAGGGTAAAAAGAGTGGATAAAATGGCAAACGCAATGTTTCCCTAGTAAATTAGAATCCCAAAAGGGACTAATAAATAAGAACGAAATGAGTGATTCATGCTGAAAATAGTTGCAGAAAGAGACTTGAGCCTAAAATCTCTTAGCATTAATGTAAAAATTCACTCTTATCTATACAAATTATCCTAAGTTGAAGTTCGAGGTAAGATCGATTTTTTTCTATTTTTCTTAAATAGGAAGAAAAATTGCCTCTGTGATCTTGCTTTGGCGTTCGTTCATTACTTTCTATTGGCACCAATTTACCAAAACAAAGGAGGAGAGTTTAAAAGGGGAAAAACTTATGAACTCCATTATTTTATAAACTTCATTCTTTGACGAACGTACACCAAAATACGTGTTTATTCTAGTGTGGAAAAATCATCATTTCCCATTTTAAACATTGCCTAGAAGAGTTTAAGGAGAAGTTTCCACTCCGCTTCTCTTGTCTTTCTTTTTGTCTGATACACGGTCAGATATGTGAGGTAATCTTACGCACACCTCCCCTATTATCTTGCTTAGTCCGGTCAAAGACAAGTAATTCCCGCCCGAACTAAAGAATTTGTAAGATATTTCTTTCAATCTTTATTTATCTACCGATAGACAAAGAAAATTGCAAAAGAAAGTTAAAAGCCTAAGAGGAAAAGTGTTTCCACTTTCCAAGGGGAATCAAGATGAATGGGTCCAAAAGATTCCTATCCTCCAAAATGATAGCGATATCAACTCAAGTTCACGAAGAAGTTATCCAATTGCAAACACTTTGTACAAAGGAAGTCAAAACACCAAGTTCTAGGAAATTGGGGAAGAGAAAAAGGACACGAAAAAAACTCCAAAACAAAGGTAGATGTGAATCAAAAGAGTTAAATCCAACCCAATACACCATTCCCACAAATTAGGCCCTCCAAATTCACCCAAAGTACCCCTCTATAAAACAGAAGTAACCCATTTCCTTCTTCTGCAAAAATTCCCAAAAAAATACACCCCCCCACAAAACTCTACAAACTCATCAAGTCATCATAAAACAAGCCTCAAACAATTGCATCATCAAATCACATCCCAAATTCCACATCTCTCCTACTCGACCGTCCATCGTTCAACAGGTCCTACAAAAACAAATAAAAAAAACCACCAAATCAGGCCAACCGTAATTAATGTTAGTGGACATATGTTGATTTCGAATGAATGGATATATTTTCCAGCTTCAATGTTTCAGATACAAATTGGCTTATGAAACCAGAATAGATCTAAATCTGCTTGGTTCGCCATTTTGAAAATAACTTTTAACTCTCGGCACATTTTTCAATAAATTTCTCTCTCTATCTCTCTCCACTCATTACCACTCAACTCTCAAAAATAACTTTCTAAAATTTCAACCAAACAAAGAGTAAGACCCCGTTCCGCAAACGTAAATAAGTACTTATTTTTTAAGAAGGCAATTTTAAGCTCAAAAATCATGCTCTTATGCAAATAATTTTCCTATCACTATGGATCTTGTTTGATAGATCTTATCGAGATCTTTAATACAATGCAAAAAAAATAAAAAAATAATTTTTCATTTACATTATTTTTGAATTTGAAAATGTGAAATAAACTGCTTATTTTTTAAGAAAGTTTCTGGAACGGAGCCTAAATGTATCGTTTAATGCCTGTGAGACCCAGTGAATATGCACGTGAAACTGACACGCATTCAACTGCTACAGACGCAATATGTGTTTGGACATCCGTGTTCAAAACATTTTTCGACATACTCACCTCGGTTGGAGATCCACATCTATCAAATCACAGCCTGATAGAGACATTCAAATGCTAATTTGCCTGTCTCATATGTCTCCTTCTAAACTCACCCATGTAGCAAGTACTCCTCCCTCCCATATTGTTGTCCAATTTGGGAAACTAAACTCATTAAAGAGACATATAATGGTTACACTTTGCAAATCTGAACTTTTCGAAAATGCCCTCCATTCAAATCTTGCACTTGCTCATCAAATCAAAAGAGAAGGGTAAAAGGATATTTTCATAGGACGTGGTTTTTGAGTTTGTCAAAATGGACAAATAATTTGGGAGAATGCGAAGTGAAAAATGGGCAAACAAAAGTAAGATGAAAGAAGTAATAATTAACCGAAAATTGTGAATATGTTCTTAACAAGACTTACCTGTGAACTCTTGGTAACATGCGCCTCCGGATCACGACCCAGACCCGGCCTCCTCTCCCCACACCCATCTCCCTTACCCGTTTTCCTCGACCCAATGTGGCTCTTCTTCAGACCCAAAATCTCCTTCCACCGTGTCGAACCCGAACCCGAGCCCTTTGGCGGCCGCAGCGAAAACCCACCATTGTCGTCGTCGTCGTCGTCTCCCGTAAGCAGCTCCTCCCTAAGAGTAGTGGGTTTCTTAAAGGGTAACAACCGGCCCTTGGAGAACAACTCGTCGGCGCTCATCATCGAGTGGTTCGAAACAGAGGAGAATTCGAAGTCGGAGGGCGGCGGCGGGGAGTGGTCGGATCTGGGTTTGTGCACATGGTGGTGGTGGTGGTGGTGGTGGTGGTGGTTGGATTCGGCGAAGTCGTTGGAGAAGGAGATTCTTGGGCTGCTGCATGGGAGGGATTTGTGGTCGGAGTTTTGGTTGGCGGAGGCGGAGGCGGAGGAGGAGGAGGAAGTGGCGGAGGAGGAGTACATGTCTAAGCATGCCATGGGGGTAGTAGAAACTACTGCATTGAGAGGAGGGGAGGGGATATGGAGGATCAATGAACTGTTTAGGGAGGGGGTCCCTCTTGTGGGGAATAGTTATTACAACACGCAGAGTAGGTGTGTGTATTTATATGCTAAGGGAAAGGGTTAATGGTGAGTACGTTTTTTACATAGTTACTCAAAGGTTCGATTTTTAAAGTCATGGTACAGGAAAGTTACTTTTTGTGAATTTTCTGGTCCAAATGTAGATGTTCTGTTTTTAATCGGACCGGAGAGAAGATTAGTTGAAATATGTTGAGCGTAAACTGGTTCGAATACTCTTGACCGTAAAAAAAGATTGTTGACTGTTGAGGGTGAGTTTCAATAGTCATTATTTATTACTCCCGGAGCACAGTGCTCCCTCTCACATAAAACAGTGACCTCCACACAAACAGTGTATGAGTCTGACATTATATGTGAGAGGAAACATCATGCTCCGAGAGTATTAAATAATTAGCGGAGTTTCGGAAAGTATTAAGTCAGCCGGTTACAGCATCTTTCAATTCCTACCAGGAAAATTTTAGTCAAACTTGAGTAAAGTTTCGATTTAATACAAGTAGTTGAACTTGCATTCGAGTTAAGTGTTTAACTTTTGAATGGAGGGTAAGACCGTAAAGAGTTGAGCAAATGGTCGAAGCAGTAGGGAAAAGAGAGGATAGCATAGTTTGGTTGAAGAGGAAAGATGGGAGAAACACTAACAGAATAAAAGAAATTAGGCATAGCAGATTTTCCTTCACCACTTGCCTCAAATTTCCTTTTTATATTCGTTCTTCCAAAAGTTTATAGGGTCTGGTTCTGCCAAGGTTCTTATTTTTCAAAATATTTATTTTCTGTTTTATGAGACAGATCATTCTTTTATAATACATCATATTTAATTCAAAAAATAATTATACTGATTTTAATTGGTAGAACACGCCCTAACCATACCCTAAGTGTCATGTTTAAATAGCCCTAGAGTATGAGCGGGATTGCCCTCTATATCTCATTTCAAATTCAAAAAAATATTATTTGAATTGTTCACTTTCTGTACCTCAACGCTTGGAATAAGTGTTCCAAAAAACAATCAGATTATTTGAATATTGGTAACCCTATAACCGAACTACTTTTGTCCCAAATAACCGATGGCAAATGCAATTTCAAAAAATACACAATAATTTTTTGACAGGAAATTGAGCATATAATCCACCTAACTCTTACCAATATCTGACAGAGTAATTTTTTTACGAAAATTCTAAAAAAAAAAAAAAATGATCAAATCTTGATATGTACCTATAGAGATGGATTCTTGTGTTTCTTTGGAGGCGAAGGATCTTCGATGGATGCTGCTTTTGGGCGCACATGCATGTCCTGTTATGACGTGATGTTTTGTCATCACATGTTAATTGGCATATACTTCTATTACCAAATCTTTGAATGCAATCCCAAGTTTTTTGTGCTGTCTTTTCGTTTTTTGTTGTTATTTGATTCAATTAGGAGTAATTAATCATCCTTAATCTTTTTTGGTAAGTATTATTAGTCATTCTTAATCAAATTGTGAATACAAGATCGAATTGTATTGGGATAATTCCGCATCATTTTGAACTTGGAAAATCATAATATTAACCACACAAAAACATAAGAACTAAAGAAGATATAAGTTCATCCATTAATAATTAAAAAACTTATTGACGGATGAATTAGTTTCTCTCAAGTCTTTGAAATGGACTGGAGAGAATTTTAGAGTTCGCAAGATCTCATTCTTGTGATTTGGATGTTCAGATTTTCTTTAGATTATGTGTAGATCACAATGCAATGTAATAAATCAGTTTAACTGAATGTCGAGTATGTTTTAAGTCACGTTTGAACAATCATTTTGTACATTACAAAAGTGATATCATAACCTGATCAAGATCATATTTTGCTTCGATGATCAGTGGTGGAGCCTTCAAGGGGGCCGAGGTGGCATGAGCCAGCCCCAGTCCTAAACTCCCTAAGAAAAACCAGTTTTCATGGATATTGTTTTACTATTATTGATGCGTGTTTGACTTACGAAAAATGTGAATTTCTTGGGTATACATATGGTCAAGCTTAGAATTGATGAATCGTTTTGTGCCGAGTTTGGTCGATGACCTGCAAAATAGTTGAGTGTCGTTGATCAACAACCCTTCAATGCCTCAGTTAGAACTTTGTCGGGGGAGTAAATGGAATGTAAATGCTTGGAGAGTTGAGTGTACGTTGTGTACCTCCGCTTGTCCAAGAGGATTGTTTATAAGCACCAGGTGAGGCTAAACATTTGAAGAGCTGGTACGGCTTACTGAGAAAGGTGGTATAGGATATCGTGGAGGACTCCCATAATATATCGTTTGACGAGTCTTTTGTTTTTGAATTCGAATTCCCCAGAGGGGGGTGGAAACTCAACCGTTTGGAGATGATCGATATCAAATCGTTGGGTTTCAAACTCCGGAGAGGTGTAATCGGTCATTCCGAATTCTGTGTGAATCTGTTATAATTATGTGTTGATTTAAGCAAGATGAGGTCAATGTCCATCTCCTCAAGCAGAGCGGAACTGTCGAGCAGAGCAGGATGAAATTGATGTCTATATGCTCAGGGAGCGCAGAGCTGCTGGGCAAAGTAGGATGGAATTGATGTCTATATGCTTAGGGAGCTTGAAACTGCTGAGCTGTGCAGAGCAGGATTATTCAAGCAGAGTAGAGCGAGTTGGTCAAGTCCTGTTCGGGAGCCAATTTGGGCCTATTAAGAACACGTGTGCTTCTTTTGGTATTGAAAGGGGCTTATATGTACCCATTTAAGCACCCTACGGCCCGTTTGGATAGAGGATTTGTTTTGGGTGGATTTGTAATGAGGGGGGATTTGAAGGTGGATATGTAATGAGTGGTGATATGTTAATGAGAGTGGCCCCACCTCTTAAGAATGGTGGATTTGTAATGAGGTGTTTGCACTACAACACGAAAGGCCTATAGCGAGGAAATTTGGCGAGGAAATTGAATTTCGTCACTGAAAGTACATTATCTGTGAGGAAACAGATTTCCTCACTAAAAGACCGTTTCTAGCGAGGAAAACAGATTTCCTCGCCAAAAGCTTACATTTTGCGAGGAAATCTGATTTTCCTCGCCAAATGTAAGCTTTTGGCGAGGAAATCTGATTTCCTCGCCTTTTTTACGACTTATTAATTTTATATATATATATAAATAATTATTAATTATGTTCATATGTATAATTGTAATATCACAATGGTAAGACATAATCAACTACATAGACCAATACCATTATCAAATTTATTAAAATAAAAATTAAAGTAATAAATGGAAAAAAAATATAGTTTCCTTGTCAATCACATTGAATTGGTAAAAAATCTCATATTTGTCACTTTTCTTATTCTAATTATCAATGAAAGATATATTGAAGTATAGGTATTGAGGATTTATTCCATAGTAATGATAAACTCAACAAAAGATAATAAAGTTAAAAACATCTTGAAATGATGTCGTATTGAAAATATCTCGAAGTTAATTAGATCATCACAAATATATTTTCAAAACATCTACATAAAATACACTATTTCACAAAAAAAAAATACTATTTCATATCTATTGTGCATTCATGCTGTAAAGAATTTTTTGTGTGAACCGTTATTGATTTTTATTTAAATCAACTTAAGTGATTCTAATGGCATTCATTTATATACATATACATATTGTGTGTGTGTGTGAGAGAGAGAGATATTGAGTAATTTAAAATTTTAAAAATTTCATTAAAGATGAATTTTTTTTAAAAAGTATTGTCTTTAGTGCTTTTAGGATGATCGAATCTGAGTATTTACAAATTTTGTTCATATTATTATAACAATGATGAAAAAAGCTTTAAAAAATGATTACGAATCTATAATACCCTTTGTATTTGGCAAACAAAAAAAGGTCAAACTTACCCTTAAAATTAAAAAATAACAATGATGAAACTTGTCATTCATAATCTGATATTAAAATATATCTCGAGCTAGCTTATGACGACAAAAATCTCATTCCATAAAAGCTAAGGATAATTCCATCAAAAAATTAGAATAATGACATATATTATTAGTCCTTCAAAAGTTGTTGTCGGATACGAATATAACATGTTTCAACAAAAAAAAATTGTTGTTCTAGCAAAAAATTAAATTTGTTCAAATAAATTTTAAACACTATAAGAATACAAAAAGTTGAAAGGCTATAATTAATGTTGAAGAAACTAATTTGGAAAGGTGAAAGAGATGCAAAAGCATAATATATAAAAAAAAAGTTCACAATTTCACACAGAAGTGCAAAGTGGTGCAGTGGATAGGTGTTAGGTGTCATATACAAGAGATCAAAGGTTCAAGTGCTGGGAGTGGCAAAAAACGCGGAAAGTTTGTTTACTTTTTGGATTTATTTTAGCGAGGAAAGTTTTTCCTCGCTAATTACTGTTGGTATAGTAAATTCACAGCCTTTAGCGAGGAAAAATTTCGTCGCAATTGTGTCGGAATAGGCGAGGAATTTTTTTTTCCCTCGCTAAAGCCTTTTGCGACAAGGTTTTAGCGAGGAAAATTAGCGAGGAAATTTTTCCTCGCTAATTCGTTTTGCGAGGAAATCAGGTGCTTTAGCGAGGAAACTAAATCCTCGCTATAGCCCTTCCGTGTTGTAGTGTTGGATGATTTTTTGAAAATGAGGATTTGAAGGATGGATATGATGAGATTGGATGTCAAATGACTGAATTGCCCCCACTTTGAATTTGTAAACCATATTACTTGTTATAAAAACTGTTACTCCCCGAATTTTTTTTTTAAAAAAAACGTAATGAAAAAGTGATGAAAGAGTGTGTGTATATATATACACATAATTGGAAATTAAAAATTATACGTGAGTATATATTTAGTATATGTAATTGGAATTAAAAAAATCATTACATATACAACAAAACCCTCTCTCTCTTCTTTCATTCACAACAACAAAACCCACTTTACAACAAAACCCCTGCCACCAACCAAATCTTGGGCAAATCCATCTTCTCCGTCTACCGTTGCCGCTGCCTTCTTCTGCCTTCTTCCCTTCTTCCAGCCGCCTCTTGCTCCGATCAGCCCGATATGTCTCTCTCTCTCTCTCTCTCTCTCTCTCTCTCTCTCTCTCTCTCTCTCTCTCCTCCTCTGTATCTCTCTCTCTCTCACTGTGTGTATGTGTGTGATGTGTGAGAAAAGGTTATGAAACCAGAAATTGGATGACAGAGTATAAATGAAGCCGGATTTGGAGGGGTAAAATCGTCTCAAATCCTCCCAGATTTGCCAACGACGGGGTCTCAGGTCCCGTTCACAAATCCCCCTTCAGCCGGACATGAAATCTCCACAGTAATCATCTCCGCCTTCCAAAAATCTGAACCAAACACCGGATTTGGTGGACACCCGGAGTACAAATCAGGGGGATTCACATATCCCATTTCATCTCCTCCATCCAAACAGCCCGCTAAGTTACATTTGTTTGGCCCATTGTCTTGTTACTTGGGGAAGTTAAATACGTTTCATGTGTTCACAGGTTTTCGCGAATAGTTAATTAAACGTGGAACGTGGTTCAACAAAATGATTTCCGTATCATTCCGCGAAGATGGGAGAACTTGGAGGTGATAGAAGAGTGACAGTGAGAAGCCTAATTGGAAATCTGAAACCCGTTGAGGAAGTCTAAAGCAATCCGATAAGGAAGGGAAAATCAAGAGTCGGAGTTAAATCCCGAATTCGGAGTGCCTTGACGCAGCTTGTATAGTATTTTGACCCTAACTTTCCGCTCGGATGTGCGATTATGATTGTTCAAATAGGGTTGAAAAGCTCATTCAAATAATCAAAGAGATGTAACTCGCATGAGATAGCAATTTCCCAATTTAGACTTTTACTAGGTAAAAAAACGGGCCTAGAAGCAGAGTCAATAGTCCGAAAATTCGAACTCCGTTTGGACGGTCCGTAGACATTTTATTCGGTTCAAGTCCACAGGAAAACTCGTCCGGATGGTCCTTAAGTCCGCCCAGACTATAAATAGGACTGTTGAGAGGCAACCAGAGAGAGAGAGAGAGAGAGAGAGATCATTGTTCTATTCCAATCAAGCTTACATAATCAAATCCATGGCCAGCTATATATGTTGGAATTTGTAGTTCACTTCTTATATTTTAATTAATTCTATAATGCCTTCGGACTTTGATGTTAGTATATGGTATTGACCGGTTAAAAATAAATAAAATGAAGGCAAGGATGGATGCATAGCATTTCTGTTGGGAAACTGGGATTAAATGATAAGAGGCATTAATGTGAACTGATGTGCTCAGATTTGGTGTCGCAGAGTTTACTGTTTCCACTGTTGGGCAAAGATCCAAACTAAGTGGATCCAGGAAACTGTCCAAGAAAAAAAACTCGACGGTAAATCTGGACGGGGCTGTCCTGTGGCTACCGCAGGGCCCAGCCGTCCCCAAGACTATGCCGTTTCATAACAAAAACCACACCCCTCTTTCAACCTCTTAAGTCCCCGTTTGGTTGCATAAGAATTGGCCTCTGTTTTTTGGAATTTTGAGTCCTGTTTCATCACCAAAATTATACAAATCGCTCATTATTATTAGAATGTACTACTATGGGTTCCTTGCAAAAAAAAATAATAATAAAATTAGCTAAATCGAATTTTCAGAATTTGCCTTACGAATTTTGAGAAGCCCTTTACCAATATATGATTGAGCCAATATTGTGTAGGAATTCATAATAATACATTTTAAGAACAGTGAGCGATTTGGATCATTTTTGCGAGACCCGAGATGAGCCTAAAAAATTATTAATCTAAAACGAAAAACAACTCTGTTTTGCCTTGTGAATTCTGAAAAAGGCCATAACCAATATGTGATTGAGCTAATTCTTTTGCAGGAATCCATAAGAAACATTTTAAGAATAATAAGATATTTAAATCATCTTTGTGGGATCCAAGATAAGCCTAAAAAATCATTAAATTTGAAACAGGGGGACCCCGAATTCAGAAAAGGCCAAACAGGGATTTAAGAGGTTAAAAGAGGGGTGTGTTTTTTTTGTAATGAAGCATTATTGATTAAAAAATCTATCTATCCCTCTCGACTCATTATTGATTCTCAAAACCCTCAAAGGCCAGAAAATAGGCGTGATTGAGACGCTTGTGTTTCACAAACTAAAATAAGTGTACTTATTTTTTAAATTAAAGGTGATATTTTATGAGAATGACATGTCTCGTAAAACAAAAAATAAATATTTAAAAAATAATAACCTTAGAACAACGGAAACAATTCCTATCCTTGTCCGGAAACATCTGTGAGCGAATTTTCTTTAATCACACAAGTGCAAGAATAAAACTACATGGAACAAAACTTTATGCCAAAAGCTGAGGATATAAAACAGATGGTAAACGAGGGGAATCATTGGTCCACCAATTTTAGTTAGATCACCTCTGATTCCACATTATCATATGGATCGATCCGTTTGACTGGGTGCTAATTGAGGCACTGTCACATGTTGCTTTTCAATGAATCAGACAAGTCCAAATGCGCTTCCGTGCTTGGCAGGATCTTCCACTCCCCGGTTCATACCTATTCACGCATATCAAATTTGTTGCGTCTACTGCTTATTACTTGACCGCTATGGCTGCTTTAAATGCTTTGGCACCGAAAAGTGTTTTAAAAAAAATTCGCAACCACTCCTCTGAGTCCCACTACTATCATTCGGTCTACCGTCATGCGGGTCACTACCGTTGCGTTATGCGGGCCGCTACCGCTATTTAAAGCCCTGCCACTACAGTCACTCCCTCTAAACAACAAAAGGTTCCATGGTGGCATAGCAGAAAGGATTCGAAAGCCAGAGATGCCAATAGAAAAGTGCACATGAAATTCTGAGCCTTTGCTTTGCAGATTCGGGTGCCACTAAAATCTCGATATGATCAGCTTAAAAGGATACATAAAACTCCATTTTTAGACACCAGCTTCTGTGTGTGTGTGAGAGAGAGATGGCTATTATTTGTTGCTTTAAGGTGCAGCCCAGCGAGGAGATGACGGTGGACGAATTCAAAGCTTGGCTCCGCCAGTTTGATGAAGACCACGATGGTCGTATTAGCCGCGAAGAGCTTAAAGAGGCTCTCCAGAGCCTTCGGATCTGGTTCAGGTGGTGGAAGGCACGCCAAGTTATGAAGGAAGCCGACTCAGATCATACTGTCCATGTCGACGATGCCAAGGAAATCGCAAAGCTGGTTAGCTATGCTCAAAAGCATCTCCATATGAAAATCTACAACAATTGGTAATGCGACGTACATGCGTTGGCAATTGGATTTTAACTTGAGTTTCTTTTTTAACGCAAGTGTGAGTGTAGTTCTAAAGAGTCTATTTAATTATTGTGATTTTGATTTCGTTAAACGTGAATATAATCGGGTTACACACAAATGTGCTCAAAAAGCCCTTTCTAATGGATTGTCCGACTTGTGGACATCCATTTTACCCCCATAGGGTTCCAATCTTTCTGATGTGTAGGCTTCTGCCTCCTAGATAACAATTTTTTTCTCTGACACAAAAAAAAAAAAAAAGCGGTGTAGAATTAATTGTGGTTTGTATTCAGCTGCTTGTTTGATTCAACCAATACTCTTGACCAGCTCTTGTTTGATATTCTCGACCAACTTTAAAAAGTGAACAATTCTGATCATTCAAGTGGATCCTAACGAGACCCACAAACATATTGAACAGGACCCTTGAGTCCCTGAAGGAATTGGAGAGGGTCCTACTCCTTAACGCAGATCTATGTTTTATAACTTGATTGGCAATGCAAAAGAGATTATGGATGTACCCGTTCATCGGCTTTTGGTTTGATTCACGCATATGAAGCATCATGTAACCAAAAGAAATTTCCACCTATTAACGTACCTGAGAAAAAGTTTCTCACGTGTTACCGGGATTCCAAATTAATTCTTTCAAGCAATAAACTTCGAGTAAAACAAACTATTATTCTTCAAATTACGTATGCATAACACATTTCTCCCACATAATGGCGTATTTTTTTTACATCTCTTGCGGTAACTATTCTCTCTAGACGGTTAGTTTACAACACTCGTCTCTTTCGAAAAGCTTTGGGGATCGCTAAGTTTATAAGGAAGATGCTAAGGTATCCCCATCTTGTCTGGGGGATACCTGACAAAAATGGCATAACCCAAACACAAATGGCATAACACTTTTTAAAAATGGCATAACACCTGCCGTCATTTTCCAAAAATGGCATAACAACTCACACAAATGGGCATATCACTACGGTGTCCCCCAGACAAGGTGGAGTACTATTCATTTGTTACGGTGTCCCCCCAAATGGCATAAAAACTCACACAAATAGACATAACCACTCTCACTCAGAGGCATAACGGAGGGCACCGTAAGAGGAGACAAGGAGGGGATGCCCAAGTCATTTCCAGTTCGGCATCTTAAAATGGAGTACCATTTGGTGAAATGTGCCAACCAATATAAGCGTTCACTGGTAACATGGAACTTTCGCCATCCTGACCCAACCGAACCAAAGTAGCTCACATCAATTTGATATGGCTGAGAATTCGACAGTCAGTTTCAGATCTTTCATTGTAAATTCAGAGGGTTGGGTTTGGTGGGAATTTTGCTCTACACCCTGACTGGACTGAGTCGAGTACAACCCTAATTTTGATAGCCAGGAAGGCAGAGGAAGCTAAACCAAGAGTGATTATCATATCAAATTTCCGGGTTTTAAATTCCACCAAGAATCAGATTCCAAGGAAGAGAAAACTTGAACAAAAATACGGAATAATATCCAACTCTTGGCTAACAAGAACATGGAGAAAGAGGAAAGAACCACAGGAAGTTCCTGTCAGGAACCTTGCACCAAGAAGACCCACCATAGGTTTCATTTTATGCACAAAATAACAAAATGTAAAAAATTGCATAATAAATAATCTGATCTCATAAATGTTGAACTAAACCCCCTAAAATCAGTACCTTGTGCATTGGAAAGAATCCTCTAATGTATCTTTTGCACTCCAAGAGGTCTATATAATCACAACATTTCAAAGATCTGCATCACAACCACATCAAGAATGGTAATTCAGTGAGCTGGATATCACCATCATGTTATCTGGCAAAATTCTATCTGCCTTTTATTTTTGGCTTAATTGCAAGAATATCCCCTAAACTATCACTTTTTGGCAACTTCACCCCCTTAAGTTTAAAACTGAGCAACTTCACCCCCCTAACTACCAAATTTGAGCAACTTCACCCCCTCCCCGATCTCCCGTCCAATTTTCTTAGGGATTTGGATGGAAAATTGGATAGAAAAGTATTTTAACATATCAAAATGCCCTTTATACACCCATTAGAGACTCTCTCTGTCTTTCTCCCCCCCTCTCTCTCTCTCTGAGATTCAGAGAGAGAGAGAGAGGGGGGGGGGGGGAGGGGAGGGGTCTATAATTGGTGTATAAAAGGCATTTTGGTACTTTTCCATCCAAATCCCTAAGAAAATTGGACGGGAAATTGGGGAGGGGGTAAAGTTGCTCAAATTTGGTAGTTAGGGGGTGAAGTTGCTCAGTTTTAAACTTAAGGGGGTGAAGTTGCCAAAAAGTGATAGTTTAGGGGGTGTTCTAGCAATTAAGCCTTTATTTTTTCAAGGAAAAAATACGTGTAAGCTGATACTATGCAAGAATGGAGAAAGGTGGAAACTTACATTTATGGGCATCTCGGCTATGACAATGCAGCTGCTTTCTTCAATGCTTTTCAAAGTTACAACCTCACCCCCGACAACCATGCTAATGACAATCCCATCTGTGTTCATTCAAAACTGTAAATCCGTAGTCGTGTAAAACGTATGACAATCAAACTGCTGCATTCAAGAAAGAACCTGCTGCCACACAAGTTGCCATGCGCCTCATATAGGTTTCCTGCAAGCAAAAGCAAACTCTAGCGAGAAATTAGAAAAAAGAAAAAGATATGGCAGCAAGAGAAAGAGAGGAAGTCAGATTCATGCTCAGGAAAGAACGTACAACTTAGGATTTCAAGTATTGTAGAACATTGGTCAATATTTCATACAAAAGAAATATATAGCATGATTTTCCGCATTAATGAGCAGAAATGCATCATACCACTGTATTTTATGCTAATCAGGCAACATTTGGATACAGTAGCATGGAACATGTATCCAAACTGGTCAAGGGGAAAACTGCTATACTAACAATTTGGAATACAGATTAGGGACATTTAACTTTTCCATATATTAAGTCATAAGAAAAATCCAACTTAGCAAAACCTATCAAAAAGGAGAAAAAAGTTGGCGAAACCCCCTGCCAACCACGAAGTGCTTGTGAATAGCTCAACAAGAAACTTTGGAGAGAGATTGTAGAATCAAGTCTACTACTGAGTTCTCAACTCTCATTGGTACACACCTTTAACGAATTATCTGTCCTTTGAATGGTAGAACAAGGAGCTTCATAGAGCTATTGTGGAACCAACTCTACTACTGCTGATTTCTGAATACCTTTTGCGTATTCTGTGTCTTTTATATTCATCCTCTGAGCATGTCCTTAGTGTTTCACTAGATACAGTGCAACTTAGAGAACCTCAAACCACTATGTCCTATGTAGCATGGACACAAATGCAGACACAGGAATTCTAAAAAAATAGGGACACGGACACTGCAAAAAAAAAATTACCTAGAATTTTTCACACATACATTGGCAAAAACAATGTTACATTATGCATAAACAACATTCGAGCACACGTAAATCGTCATTAAGTACTGATCGATCAACTTGCCAGACTAGTTTGGTAAGCAAGAAAAAAGCAAACAAAAAAAATCAGATCATAGCAGTGAATGCATGAATTTGAGGTGCATATACAAGTATACAACTGAAGGAAGACTTCAGACCTACCTTCTTTGCTGGTAACTCATAATTTATCAAAACCCGAGCAGCAATAGGTGATTCCCCTGATGCGAGAAGTGGAAGGCAAGCATCCGTTACGACTACCAAGTGAGACTTCTCTTCTTTCTCGATCTCTTTGTCATCCCCAGAAAGACAAGAGGCAATTTGATTCCACCTCGTTGTTACTTGCCGAAATTTCTCTAGAATCGATGCACGTTCTGCTTCAGCTAGATCACTGTACTGGGAGAAGGGCAACAATTTGCTCACTGAATTTACCTTTCGTTTATATGACTGCTGAATATTTCGTAACAATTTAATGACAAAGGACCCTGCTACAGCATGGTCGTGTTTTTTTACCCTCCATTTCTGTGGTAAGTAGATTCCAACATGGTTATCTCATCTAAGATGAAGACACTAGTGTCAAGAGCCCAATACCCCCAAGCCAAAGTAATAAAGAAAACATTTATATAGTAGAGCAGGAAGATGCATTATAAGTCAATTAAGCAGAAAAGAATTAAGCTGCTGCATTCACTTCTTCCCAAAAGCTAAGCCCAAATAGGAAAGAACAAATTTATCAAGAGTAGGAATCTACGTTATACATCAGTTAAGCAAATGCATATACCTCCTCCTTCGAAGTTACATCTGGATTTTCAAGACATCGTGCTTCAACTATGTTTCATACAGACTCTAATTGCCAGTACTCCTATAGTTTCGGAACCCCTCCTAGTCATAAACTCATAAGATTTTGTCATTCCACCAACGAAGTGGAGGGGGGAAGATATTATCTCCATGGGTAACAAATCTTCAAAGAAGATAAGTGTAGAACCATCAAAGAATATTTCCTTGAGAGAGTTACATGATCAGGCCTCTGAATCAACAATGGAGCTCCGACAATCTACTCATAAGTCATAACAGTATTCCACCAACTAAGTTTCATGAACGCGGGTGCAGGTGGCAAATACATGACATAGTGTTTATCTAGGAGTCAGATATAAAAACTCCAAAATTTATGAGTGCACGAGGCAAAAAGGACAAAAAACATATCTATATATATATATATATATAGACATACATACACACGTATTATACTGCGATACGTTGTCCAATCGAAGAACAACATATGCATGTATGATAGTATAAGTTGTCCGTCATACATCAGTATGTAGAAGGATTTTACTATAATGTCAGTATATCGGAGAACAACATATGCATGTATGGATGGCAATCTCGATCGAACCGATGGGTACCTGAACCGTAACCGCTTTTTTTCCCCGAACCATAACCGAAAAATTCCCCGTTGGTGCGGATATGGTGGAGGTTGGAAGATAACCGAACAGGTTTGGTTCGGTTACGGTGGAGCTGATAACCGAACCGTTCCCCGAACCGAACTGAAACAGGGTATTTACCAAAATACCATTATATATATATATATATACACACACACACACACACACACACACACACACACTTCCCACTTAGGGTTTTCATTTCCCTCGGCAGCCACTCCAGATCGACTCCCCTCCAGAGCTCCAAACCAGAGCAACAACTGCTCCGTTCGATCTCTCTCTCTCTCTCTCTCTCTCTCTCTCTCTCTCTCTCTCAATCTGGACTCTTGTCTCTCTAATCTCTATTCACTCGGCCACTCAGTCCTCTCGGACCTCTCCAGACCAGACTCCACTCCACAGCTCTAGAGCAGCGACTACTCCGTGAGATCTCTCTCTCGAGATCTCTCTTAGTCTCTCTCTTAATCTGGACTCTCTAATCTCTGTAACTCTATTTTTACAAGGTATTTTTCCAAGCTACAACGATCGACTGACTCAGTCGACTGCAACTCGATCCGTCGATTGTGAGATCTCTCTCTCTCTATCTCTTTGAACTTCTGGCAGAGCTTAATCCATTCAGGTTAGTTTCTTTGATCCCTTTGTCTCCTCTCAATCTGTTACTTAAGCTCTCTGAAGTTTGACCTTTTAAAGATTATTTACCTATTTATCTTATGCTTGATCTAGCTAGTTTGTTGATTACTTGTTTGATTTCTTACTTCATGTAACAAAAAATGTAGTATAACATCTGAATGGAAGTTGAGTAATTGATAGATAAGTTGGCATTCATTTTCTATATCAGTTTTACTCAACAATCTAGTTCTTCTATAAAGCAAAAGTCCAAAAGGAACTTTTCACAAGCATTGTTTTTATAACTTTTTTTTTGTCTCATCTCTCGGTTTTTTTCAAGAAATCGGTTGCAGCAATCCTGCAGTCCGCAGTCGCCACTCTTCGGAGCCCAATTGACTCAGTCAACTATTATCGTTTCTCTCTCTCTCTCTCTCTCTCTCTCTCTCTCTCTCTCTCTCTTATGTGCTCGAAAATATAATCTGCTTCAGATCTATGTGCTTGAATTTGCTGCATGTGGGCCAAGTATTTGATTTTGTTCATAGACTAGTGTACCAGTGGATGGGTTGATGGGTTGACTGGACTAAAATTTGTTGCATGTGGGTCAGTTGTTATATATCAGAATCTTTATTGATTCAAGTTGAGTGAGTGGTGGTTCGATTAGGCTGAGTTGTTTGTTTGATTAGGGTCAGTTGGTAGTTGTTAAAATTTATTGTATGTTTGTTTGTGGGTCAATTGAGCTCAATTTAGCGGATACCTCTAACTGAGCCACCAATTCGACTTGAGGTGTAACGAAGCTAAATTAAGCATCAATTGCCTTTTATTGCTTTTAGTTATATAACGTGGCGGTGGCATAACCCCACGGAGTTGTGTTGAGTACGAGGCGGCGGCATAGCCCCTCTAATCTGCTTAACTAGCTTGATTGTAGTCTTTCGGTATTGTAGCTTGTGATCTGATTGGGAGCACGCTTGTGATCTAATTGTAGCTTGAACTATAATTGTAGCTTAAATCTGGAATTGTAGCTTGAATCATGTCTGAATCTGTTGTTTTCTTAGGACTAGATTAATTATGTTTGAATCGCCTGTCGGTTCAAGTGCTCAATCAACAAATCCGATTGATGGTTCTGGACCATCACAACCAAGTGGTAGCCCCGTACCATCATCATCCCCTCTTGATAACCATGCAAGTGACAATCCTACTCATCCAAGTGACAATCCTACTGATGAAGTTGAAGTTGTATCAGAAAAATCCGATGATGATGATCCTCGAAAAAGGTTAAGGTCCATATTGCGCTCACTATAATAAGGTGAAAATTGGCGGGGTTTACAAGGCCATTTGCAAGTATTGTGGAGCAAAAATTTCTGGAGAAACAAGGAATGGTAATTCACATTTGAAAGAACACTATGCAAGGAAACACCAAAAGAAGGATAACATGAGGCAACAAGTTCTAACAAATAATTTCATGAACAAAGACCGTCCTCCGCTACTAACTTCATATAGTTTTGATCATGAGACGGCACGGAAAGAACTTGCATGTGCCATAATCATGCATGAGTATCCCCTTTCAATTGTGGACCATGTTGGATTTAGAAGGTATTCAAATGCTCTTCAACCTTTATTTAAAGAGCCATGTAAGAACGCAATGAAAGCTGAAATATTTAAGATTTATGAGTACCAGAGGGGGAAGACAATGAGTTTGGTGGTGAGTAATGCAAGTAGATTAGCTATCACAACGAACATGTGGACTTCGAGTAATCAAAAGAAAGGCTTCATGGCTGTCACGGCACACTTTATTGATGATTCTTGGACTTTGTAAAGTCGCATTTTGAGGTATTTCTAACTTATATCGCTACAGTTATTCCTTTAGCTACAGTTATTCCTTTATGCAATGTAAATGTTTATTTTTCCATTTTTAACTAAATATCAATGTTGCATGTTAGGTTCATATATGTGCCATGTCCACATACAAAAGAAGTTCTATGTGACCAATTGTTGAATTATTTGATGGATTGGAACATTGATAGGAAGATTTCAAGTATAACAGTTGATAATTGCTCTCCCAATGATGCCATGATTGATCTTCTGTGGGACAAACTTGATAGTACGTCGCTCATGTTGGGTGGGGATTTGTTTCATATGCGTTGTTGTGCACACATTCTTAATCTTATTGTTAAAGATGGATTGGATGTTATCAAGGTGGGTATTGAAAAAATTCGGGACAGCGTAGCTTATTGGACAGCATCACAAAAAAGAGAGGAAAAATTTGAAGAAACAGTCCGCCAATTGAATGTGACTAGTATTAAGAAATTAGGACTTGATTGTGCGACTAGGTGGAATTCCACATTCTTGATGCTTCAAACAGCCCTACTTTATAAGGATGTGTTCATTCGCTTAAGCAAACGGGATGCTCAATATACTTCTTTACCGAGTGAACGTGAGTGGGGGTTTGCTAGAGATGTTCGTCAGAAGCTCAAATTTTTTTTAAGGTGACAGAGTTGTTTTCTGGAACTAAATACCCCACTACTAATCAATACTTCCCAAATATATGTGAGATTAGACTTGAATTGAGAGATTGGGTCCATTCTGAGAATCAGGTGATTAGGGAAATGGCCAAAAAAATGGTGGAAAAATTTGACAAGTATTGGTCTGTGGTAAATGGTGTTGTGGGGGTTTTTGCTGTGTTGGATCCTTGGTATAAGATCAACATGCTAAAGTTCTACTTTAAATTATTGTTTCCAACAAGTTATAAGGAAGAAGTTGAGAAAGTTCATGTACTTTGTTATAAATTGCTTAAGGAGTATCAATGTCCTAATTCAATGATGGAGGGTATTGGTGACTCTTCTTCCCAATCAAGTTTCATTGATGAAGAGTCACTATCAAAGTATGATGTCTACATGCTTAGGGAGTCGAAAAGAAGTAGGACAATCGATACTGCAAAATTGGAGTTGGATCATTATTTGTCGGAAGCTGTCTTGCCAAAATCTGAGGGATTTGATGTCTTGAATTGGTGGAAATCACATCAACCTAAGTATCCAATTTTGCAAGCCATGGCTAGGGATCTGTTAGCTATTCCGGTGTCGACGGTTGGTTCTGAGTCGGCATTTAGCACGAGTGGTAGGTTGGTGAGTCCACATCGTAGTAGACTTCATCCCGATACGATGGAAGCCTTGATGTGTGCTCAAAGTTGGTTGTGGGTAGCCGAAATGAAAGGTAATGAACTTAGTATCTCGCATTTTTCTACTTAAGTAAACTAAAACTAGTACTTATGAATGTTTTTCTTTATATTTGTTAGGTGAATCAACATCGGGGTACGCCACTATATTAGATGATGCGGAAACGAGGGATTCGTGAGTGACTCGTGAGGTAATTGGCATTTGTCTTACATCTCTCATGATTTTAACATTACATATTGCTCATATTAATTGAACTTTTTTTGTTGATATTAATTCACTTTTCCTGCCCTTCAATTTAACAGATATGAACTCAGCAAATGGAAGTTGGCATTTCAAGATGGAAATCAGAATTGATTCTATTATTTTGTTTTTCCATCTCTTAATTCTGCAAATGGAACTTTGTATTATTTCAAGATTTGTGATGTGGTGACTGAACTTTGTATTTTTTCAACTTTGGTTGGACTGATTGGTGTGTATGTGGTGACTGGAGTGGCTGGACTGATTGGTTTGCATGTGGTGATTTGGAGTAATGGGGTGGACTTACTAAACTTTGTAATGGGGTGGCTGGACTTATTGAGAATGTCGGGGTGTAAAATGGTTGACCGATGGTTGTATTATTTTTTTGTGTTGACTGTATTAGTGTTTGCATGTGGTGACGGGTGGCTAGACTTACTAAACTTTGTAATGGGGTGGCTGGACTTATTGAGAATGTTGGGGTGTAAAATGGTTGACTGATGGCTGTACTAGTTTTTTGTGCATGTGGTGACTGTATTTGTTTTTTGGTCAAGAAATGGTCAATTATTCGTTTACAAGGTTATTTTTGCTTGATTAAAAGGCGTTATTCACTATAAACTTGGCAGGATCAATTTTTTTGCTTGATTAAAAGGACCAATTTTTTTGCTTGATTTCGGTTATCCGTTCGGTTCGGTTATTACCCGATATCCGTTTGGTTCGGTTATGGTTACCCAATTCCCTCCCCGTTCGGTT
Source organism: Rhododendron molle (assembly GCA_025413875.1). NCBI lineage: Eukaryota > Viridiplantae > Streptophyta > Magnoliopsida > Ericales > Ericaceae > Rhododendron > Rhododendron molle. The sequence goes on along the minus strand of CM046395.1, from coordinate 12,843,942 downwards.
ATCGGAGCGGATATGGGTGGTACTTCGGTTTCGGGTACGGAATACCCAATATCCGTCCCGTTTGCCCCGAATGCCATCCTTAGCAATGCAAGACACAGAACAAATACTTCTGAGCGATTTCATTTGCTCGGGGAAATCAAATTTGGAGTAATATGACAAATATAGTACAATTTAGTTCGACTAAAATTGCACTGATATTAGTGTCATTCATGTCGTGCTGAAAAGGTATTTCAGCTATGCACTATTTAAGAATTCTTTTGACATTGTCCACCGAAAAATTTGATTGTTGGTGATTCTCTGTTGTTAGTGACTTGAAGAGTAATCGCAATAGTGAGAGGATTGACGCTTTGACTGGAGCATTGTTTTGTCCTGCTCTTGAAGTAGAATCCGCCAAGTCTGTTAGAACTTAGAACCAGTCATGGTTAGCCTGAACCACTTGCACCCTCCATGGAGGTTACTTAGTTTGGAAAGATGATTGGTAAAAGTCATACCCCTTCATCTAAAGCCATGATGTTCCAAGACTACCATCCGTTCCATCCCGACCATGACCTATTGGATTTGAATAAAGCTTGAATTCTCCTTCAACGGGGCAGAATAATGCACACCATATGCGGCCTGTATTTAATGAACCTCTTGAAGTTTTAGAGTGCTCACTTTTTCGAGGTGACCCTCAACTAGACATTATCACATACCAAAACAGATCAAATTATTGAGATGCCCAATGAGATAGAAATGAAAGCTGCTATATCACTCATTGGCTACTTCTCAATAAACAAATATCATTTCATTATGCAAAGTGTGGCAACGAAACACATGGGATAGAGGATCTTGATAAGCGGTTCTCTTGGAAACATGGCTTTTTCCTATTCAAGATCAAAAGTCAACAAACACCTGGGAACTCCACTAACGCAATAATTAGGGACCCGATCATCCAACTAAGTCAGAGTGACTTTCTAAAAATGCCCATCAGGGTTAACTTTACCATTTTCCCTAACAACTGTGGCACAAGGAGGGATGAGCTTTTTGGAAAGTGTGCCTTGGGGACGTCATATCTTGATGAAGGCCCACTAAATAGGAATAGGCTGAATATGGGAGGAACTAGGAAGCATCAACCTCTTCTCCCACAGTTAAAAATTCCACTTTTTTACAAGAATTTCTGAATCTCTAATTTTTCCAAGGAAATCAAGGCAATAGAATTCAAGGGACAAGATAGAGAGTGCACAAAAAATCCCACTAAATTCCCATGAGTTGAATACTTTGGTAGAAGAGGTAGATAAGGAAGGAAATAGAAAAAGAATCGAGGATAAGTTGCATAAAAAGAGGCAAACAAGGCCAAGTTTGTATCCAATAAAGTTGATTGGTCTACCACTGAAGCCTACCAAGAAAAGAGAACCCAACAACTATTATTGAAGATAAACCACCTTAGACTTGAGAACATGCTACTCTTGGAATGTCAAGATTTGCCTCGTGAATCATGACATGCTACCTATAACGTAGCAGCAAGTGTTCCTAGTCACTTGGGGAAGTGTTTGACCTTGCTTGGTTTTTGTATATCCCCTACGTGCTTTGCCGCATTTTGTAAGACTAAGGACTAAGAAAGCGTTTTGTGCTAGCTCAACTGGTCTACAAGAAGTCCAGTTCACAGGGAACATACAAACGATAGCAAAAGCACCAAAATTGACACAAGACTGCCCTGCCACTGAAAGAATATTTTCAAACTTATGTGGACAACAACTTTGAAGTTCAATTCTAACCATAAAATTCTAAATTTGAAGTACACATTACTGAAAAATCTTGCATTCACCATTTCTTTCCAATAATTAACCTTCCAATTTTATTAGACGGCTCCTAAGAGCATCTCTTGCCCTTTCCCTTTTTTCTACTCAACTCAAAATTTGAGTTAAAAAACCCTTAAAATCAACTCCACTCCTTGACTCAAACCTATACCAAATTTGGTTTTACTCAAATTTTGCAAGGCTATTCCTCTCTCCCATATAAACAATTACACCATTAATGAAGCTTTTTACTCAAATTTTTGCTTAAATTTGAATTTGCCCACTGGAGTGCGTCATACCAAATTCAGCTTTTACCAAATACGAGCAAGGGGTGGAGATGCTTCGAATGCCCTTCTACTCGAACGTTCATTATGACAACTGATCTGACTTAATCATTGCCAAGAAGAAACACCCCCACCAGAAAAAAATACTTGGTACTTTCATGCAAAAAACTACTCCAATAAGTACCAGAGAGTCCATGGAAATGTGGGAAAGGTTGGAGACAGCGAAGCAGACCGCGTCGAGCTCGTCGCGTGTGCTGCAGCACACCACCATCGGCAGGCATGGGCGGCGGCCTGCCATTCCCAGCAGATCCACCAACGTCTCCTGCAAATTCAACGACTTTATATCAGGTATTAAGAAATCTTAAACAAAATCACAATTTCCTTAACCATAAGAAGATGAATTCAGAATAAGGGAGAGACCATTTTGAACTGGAATCGGTCGACTGCGAGGTAGAAGTGCCGTAGTTGGCTGCAGATTATACGTACAAAGTTTCAGATTTCGTGAAAATTAATCCCATATGTACCAATTGGAAAAAACAAGGGCTTGGCTTGGGTCTTAAGGGCATGCTCCTTCCAAGGTCTCAGCTTGAAACCTCTTAGTGCTATCAACCCTTTGGACAAGTCCATTTGCTCTCGCTTTAACTGGTTCGGACTCCTGAGTTATACAAAAAAGGGAGAAAACAAGTCGAAAATTAAAACAATTGTAGGAGAACCTGTAATGGGAAGGCGATTGAGATGTAGGCGAAGGGGCTTCGACCAAATCTGTCGCCATGGGGTCTGGCAGAGCCAGAGAAGCTTCTCTCTCTCTCTCTCTCTCTCTCCCTCCTCTGGGGGATTCTGCGTTGCTGAAAGAGTGAAAAAGGGCCAACTTTTCTTCGCCTTCTTTTTGGTTCATTTTTGGGTAAACTATTAGTTAACCCCCTCTAACCAATATTTGCGGGCACTTTATCCTCTTTAACTTTTTATTTTGGCACTCAATCCCTTTTAATTAATTGAAATTTAAACGGTTATAATTTCTTCGTCTGAAATCGAAAACATGCAAATTATATATCGATTTTGAGGTCTTGAAGTCAGCTTTCTAATGACACCAAAATCACATCACGATTCAAAGCACACAGAAAGTTATGATCAAAAGAGTAAGGGCTGGTAGACAGAAAAAAAAGTTAGAGGGGGCAAAAGTGCACGCAAGGCTTAGTTAGAGGGGGTTAACTATAGTTTATCCATTTATTTATTACTTCACGTGCCAATTTGTTAAGTCTTTTTCCGTTTGAAATTATGACCTTTTGAATTTCAGTTACTTAGAGGGGGTTGAATTCCAAAAAAAAGTTAGAGGAGACAAAGTGTATGCGAGACTTAGTTAGAGGGGATTAACTATAGTTTACCCTTCTTTTTTTGGGTTTTCTTTCGCCTCTTCGGTGTAACGCCGCAATTTTGCTGGAGCGGTCCTTTATGCTTTCACGTTTTGCAGTTCGATCCATGAGGTAGAGGGAAATAGGGAAATAACGGGTACCTTTTTTTGAGGTCGAGAAAATTTAAGAGAATAAATCCTTCATTTATTTTCTTCAAATCAATTATATTGCTCCACGTTGTAAAACAGTGATCTCAAGCAATAGAACATAGCGGCGTGACACAATATAATTTATTTGGAGAAAACAAATATTTATACCGGCGATATAAAGAATTTAATCTCTGGACATATTAGGTAAAATAGAGAAGGAAAGCCCTAAAAGTGAGCTACACCAGAGTAGCAGAAGATGAAGGTAAAATACATTTGGTGGAACTGCTCGATATTATTACCGAGGCACTGTTCATGAGCAATCCACTAAACAATTGTTTCTCTCTCCTCCTCTCTCTCTCCGTTCTCCACCCCTCTCTCTCTCATGGCGTCTTCAACCAGCAACCCCTAATGTTGGCCCAAACCAAGCAAGCCGCCGACGTTGCCAACCACCTCCTAAAGAGCATCAGCAAGGCCTCGTGGATTGCCGACACCACTTTCCTCACCCTCGTCATCCCGTCATCATTGAGATAGACCGCGAGCAGCAGCTCAACGACCTCGACCTGTAAAAGACCAGCCTCTTCGGTGATGGTAAAAGGGACTGATTTGGGTTTCGATTGGCTTCCCAGTTTTCACTATTTCACGCCCTGTGTGTTTCTTTTTTGTTTCTGTCCTCGTCAATAGTTGTTTTGAATCACATCGATTCATGGTACAAACAATTTGTGGGTTTGGGGTTCTGATTTTGCATAGAGAGGTGGAGAGAGAGAGAGAAAGAAAGCAAAAATAGTACTGTGAATAATATTTTATAGTATTTTGTAATTATAGAGATGATCTTAGAGAGTCTTGGTGTGAGATTGGAAGAGATTTGTATAGGTAAAATGAAAAAAGTGGACAGTTGGGTATCAAAAATACATGTTCCTTAGTGTACGTGCTCTTAATTGCCAAAACAAATGTCGAAGTTATCAACTATGTTTTCTTTGCAATTAAATTCTTTATACTGCCGGTGTAAACATTGATTTCCTCCAAAACAATTATATTGTGCCACGTCGCCATATTCTATTGATTGGAACCACTGTTTTGTAACATAATTGATTTGGACGAAACAAGTGTTTACACCGGTAGTGTAAATAATTTATTCTCATATGTCCAATATACCTATACCTATACCTATACTGGTGTACATGCTTAAGGTGGCGTTTTCGCTTAAACTAAATAGAGTGAAAAACGTTTGTACGAATTTCTAAACAAGTCATTCTCTTCATATACATTAGCTAAAATACTAGTATTTAGTAAAAATAACTTGACTATTGCCACTAGCTTGTAGTCCAATAATATAGCAGAAACGCACCCTAACAGAGTTTGAAGACAATGGATAGTCAGTCTCGCGTGTGAAAAAATTAGGTGATTCATGTGTCATAGAATATATGGCTAGATTTATCACTTATGATTTACAATAAAACATGAAGTGAATGTCGTTGGTCCGATTTTTAACTATCATATTTCCTCCGTTCCAATTTAAATATTTCATGCAGAAATCTATGCATTTTTAAATGCAAAAAAATATAGCTAGAGGGTTAGGAATTTAAGAAGTGGACTAATGGGGTTACAAACATGTTATAGGGACCATAAACCAATTTTTTTAAAAATATACTCCTTTCATCCATTTTTAAGTGTTTAACTTCGTAACTCCAATTTATTAAAGAAAAATCAGCATTACACATTTCACGTCAATTTTTACCTTCACTTTCCCTACTTACCCTCTATGGAGATATCATCATTACACTTTTACTCATTAACTTTTCAAAATGGAATATGTTTTTAGAGGCAAAATAAAAAATGTACCAACTTTTACTTACTAACTTTACAAAATGGACACTTATTTAGGGGCAATCTAAAATGAAATATTAAATTCTAAATAAAGGACGAAAGAAATATTTTTTTTTATTTTTATTTTTTACACCAATTAAAATAATAATTAATAAGTATAAGCACTAAGGTTGTTCTTTGTTGTGCTAACTAACTAGTTTGGAGAATATGATCAGATAGAAAAGAAGAAGAAAATAAGAGTGCATCTCCAATCCACTCCTCCAATATATTATATTTATCAAGTATTTTGATGAGTTATGTTTAAAAAAAAAAAAACTACTTAAACCCAACTAGAATTGTGAGCATGCACTTCTCTCTCTTCAAATTTAGCGATTCGACTTCACTCACCAAATAGTGGGTCCCTCCATTACTTACCATCTTAGCAATTTAATTTAATGTATATTGAAGGATTTTACACATATAAAAATTAAATAAATAGTAAAAACCCAAATTTGATGAGTGGATTGGAATCACAAATTTACAAACTACAAAATAAGTCTTCAAAATGTCACATAGGCCAACAAAATCTATATTTGGTAAAATAAATTGATGAGTAGGTTGGAGATGTTTCGAGAACAATTGTAACAAATAGTAGAAATACATCAAATATTATTTTGATTTTTATCTATGAACAAGTGCCACATGTGTATAATATGTATATTTACTTTCATTAGCGCCATTATTTTGTTTGTAAACAATTAGTTTTCTAGTTGTCTTTTGAGCAGAGTTATTTTAGTGAGTTATAATAATGGACTACAGAGAAGGTGTGTCACGTACCTTTTTGGGACTTCGCAAGTATGTCTTGTATCCAATAGCAATTGTGTCACGCAGATAGAGGATGAGAATGAAAATTAATGCTTGTAATGTAAAGTACCCAAAAAAAAAAATCTTGAAGAGAAGGGTTTCTTTGAAATGGATTGGCAAAATTGAACCTTATGATTGGAGAAATTAAACTATCAACCATCTCGTAAAAATGTGTACCTCTAGTTCTGTTTATATATTTTTCCCTCCACAATACGTACGCTTAATCTACTATGATAGCTATACAACTTTGCTCAAATTTATATATATTGAGAACAACTTAAACATATTTTCAATACATTTGTTCGTTTTACATAAACTAGATACACTTTCGTGCAAGGCACGGATGTCTACCCGTCGAAGGGAACAAGTTAGATTTTGGGCAGTACATTGTTGGTTTTTACTACACAGTTTGGATGGCGAAAACAACATGGAAATAGTTAAGAAAGCATACTATGTGAATTTCTAAAGTAGGTAGCATAAGCTTTTTTAATTTACAAATTACATAGCTCGTAGTGCATTGATAGATACTGCAGTGACACAAGTGCAGTTCGAAACTACTTAGGAGGGCCATTTACACATGCTGCAGAGTTTGCAGTTGTTATAAATAGATGACTTTAAAGTGTTCAAAAGGGAAATCTTGCATAGCAAAACATGCTCATAGATGAATGACTCTAAAGCAGTCAAGAGAAATATTGGACAACAAAACATTTCCATGGAAGTTTGTTTTGGTTTTAGTTGAGTGATGAGCACCCAATATTGTAGATATTTGGTGTGACTAGTCCCATTTTATGTTATTTTATCTTGCATTTATTTAGCTTTTATATTGCACGTAAGGTAGGTTTCTGTGTATTTCAGGTAAACCGTGCTAATAAGGCGGTTCTGAACTCCAAGGAATGCTCCGGGTGCAACCAAGTGCTCAAGGCCATGTGTCACCCCGTTGTGGTGCTCGAAGAGTCATGAAGAGATGGTTTGGAGGTTGCTCGGATCGCCCAAGGGTCAAGGGAATTGAAGGAGATGTGAGGATTTTCTCAAAACTATTCATTTTTTCGACCAGTTGAGGGTAGAATTGTCATATCTTTTGATGTAAAAATCATGTTGGATCCAAAACAGTTGGGTTAAAAAGTAGACTCGATGAGCTTTCCAACGGCCCAAGGAACACCCAAATCTGAGTTCGGGAGTGTCCGGAGCGAGCCTGCGAAGTTCAGCCAAAATCTGCCGTAACACCGTAGTATCAATACAGGCATTTTTGTCGCATCGATACAACATTGAAATAGAGAGATTGGAATCCGTAGAGATTCTGTATCAATATGGGCATTTTTGTCGTATCGATACCGCTTCTTTTCTGCAGATTTTTTTGCTGTTTTTTAGACTTTCCACTTTTAGTATGTTTTTAGATATTCGTGGAGTGAGAAGTGGACATGTATAAATACCCCTCTCTCCACTTTATGCCATTACCTAGAGCTTTAGGCCTAAGTCTTTCTTCTTCCTAGGAAATCTCCATTGTTTTCAAGCTTAATTTCCTTAAGAACTCAAGTAAGCCTTTGTCGTTTGTTGTTTTCTCGTTTATTAATGTTGTAGCCACGATTGAGATCCTTACTAATATCAAATTTATTTCCATTTTCATCGGTTAAACATGTTTATCATTTCTAGCATGATTTCTAGTCTTTTAGCTATGGTTGAGTAGTCTTTTGGCTAAGTCTTGGCCTAATCTATCCCAATGACTTCGGTGGTTATTTGGTTCTAACCTTAGGGCTTAAAAGCATGGTTTTTGAAATTGAATTAACCTAGCCATTTTGGTCTAAGCGAGGGGTGTTAACTCTTTAATATGTTGTTTAGTCAAGCGGTCTTGGCAAGTGACATATTGAGGGCTCGTGGCCTCCTACGTGTTAGATGCATTAGCAAAAATAGGTTGGTTTAGTTCCATTAATCACATCTTTTAATAAATGTAGTCTTTTAAAGCTAAATCCTCCGGGCGTGAGCACACGGTCGTGTCTCTCGTTTGAGTTATAATTGAGAACCGGTAACGGGCTTTGTCAAGGGATAGAGATCCCTAGACTTGCCTCTTTTAGTTCATAAAGCTCATTTCTAGTCTTTTACTTAATATTTCCACTTTTAAAGCAAAACCAAGTTGGCCGTTTTAAACGTCGAAACCTACCATATAAAACCTACAATCCGAATTAAGATATTTTCGATTCTCTGTGGGAACGATCCCGGTCTTGCCGGTTTATTATGCTACCGATGACCTAGCCCTACGCTTGGGGTATTCCAACCTTATATTTGAAGGTAAGGTTGTGGCATAAGCATTGAGCTTGGGCTTCTTAGCTGGATATGGTTTTGTTGGATGCTCTAACATGCTATGTTGCGTAACGGGTACATCAAGGGAGGGAGAAGAGAGAAGAAAAGGGAAAAAAGCCCGTATGAACCATATGATAAACTTCATTTCGGTACATAGCAGAGCAAGACATGGAGTGTTGAGCAATGCTCCAAATTGGCAGATCCCATCATCATAACTTTTGAATTAGTCTCAACAGCACCAAAACCAAATTTCCAACACCTCAGCAGCACACATATATATTGGTTTCATACAACTGTCCACACAGGTTCATTCCAAGCATAATAATATGAAACGAGAGAGCATTGGTCACCTCAAAAGCTCTTAGCCCTCCAAGATTAGTATTAGTTTCAATTTAGATGCATGTTGTTGAGAGGCATGAGCCAAGTTTAATTGCCTATTCTAACTACAATGCTGTCCAAATCTAGATCTTCAAGCAAAGGTTCAAGTCCACTCTCAAATTTTTGCATTATATTTGAGTTGCAAAGAGTTAGTAAGTCATCAATATGCATTGAAACCAGCACATAAGGATAAACAACTAAGCTATATATATATATATATTCCGGATACAGTGAGGGATCCCGCACCAGTCTACGGTGCAGGACTCCCCTTTTCGGATCGAATTTCGATGATCCGAGCCGTTCAATGTGTTCAGAACGTGATTTTATGGGTACCCGCGAGAAATCAGCAAAAAAAAAGACCGGGAAAGGCTTCATCCGAGCAGTTTTTGTTTGTATTTTATCGAACAGTTCAGTAAAAACTGCTCAAATCAAGCCCTTCCCGGTCTTTTTTTTTTACTGATTTCTCGCGGATACCCTTAAAATTATGTTCTGAACACATTGAACGGCTCAAATCATCGAAATTCAATCCGAAAAGGGGAGTCCCGCACCGTAAGCTGGTGCGGGATCCCTCACTGGATCCGAACTCTCTATATATATACATGTAGGAGATTTGTGTTCGGCAAGATCCGATATCCAGTCTTGATAGCGAAAAGTCATCCTCAATTGTTGATGGTAAACAAGCAGTGCGAAGGTTATCTGACAACAAACCAAAATATATTAATCTTAAGTTAAGGAAATCTATTAACTATGCTTTTAGTTTTTTTTTTTTTGGGCACCAACACCAAATCCATACACATCGATCTTTTTTGTAAGTTGCCCACGCATCGCATACTCAGGTGTAAAATACCCGCTTCATTAGTAACCATGAAAAGTTAATTGCTTCTAAGATGTTACTTCAGCTATAAAAAGCAGAATATATAAGCTAATCAATAAAGATTGTCTGCTTAGAATCCTATATTGTCCTCACAACCTGAGTACTTATGTGTATCCTTCTGTCTTCAAAAAGTTTGGCCAAACCAAAATAAGAAATTTTGGAGCTTAGGTCAGAGTCAAGAAAAATATTGTTGGCTTTCACATCTCAGTGTACTATGCGAAGCCATGATTCCTCATGAAGATATATAAGCTAGACCCCTTGCTACTGCCAAGCATATACTGAAACGAATGGGTCAGTTAAGATACAAACTTGTTTTTCCTACTTAACAAAAGCCAAACAGTATCGGTTATTCACCATATTCAAAAACTATAATTTACATTGATAAGAGAGGTGATGTCCTATACTAAACCATGCTTGATGAAGACTCTTGTTTTCATGTTACTCACAAACAAGCAGTCATTTCTTCCTCTCAATGCAACATCCATACAATTTTACAAGATTCCTGTGTTGAACGGCAGATATTGTAGCGATCTCTGCAGAAAATTGACTCTTTTCTTGGTGGGATGCCACAAATAGTGGTTTGACAGCAATAACCCTCCCATCATTAAGTGTTTCCTATAGAACATGAAATCATTGAATTTTAAATTTTGAGATAAATTGTCTAATCTCAACGATGGTTTCTCCTCTGATGAAAAGATAAAATCACAAGGTTATGAGCTAATCAGTCGCTATTCTAAGCAAACCATCTACAACAACAACATTTGTGTTTTCTATAGTCTTATGTCAACAAAATACAACGGCAAAAATGTGATGGTACAACAAAAAGAGAAAAAAGGAGGTGAAGTGGCAGACTTATATCCATGTGAGCTAGATGATCGGTGTTATTTCACAAAAGGAATATGAAGTTGTTTGACGACAACCTTTGTTTTATTAGAAGAACGCTTACCTTAAACAACACCTCCCTCCCCAAGTTAGTTTGCAGGGTTAAAATCTTTTGTTGCAGCCTTTAGTTCATTATAACCAAAGTGCAGGGCCTAGCGTCCATCCCTATAAGCTCTGTAAGTACGATTAATCCCTTCTATTCAGATATTTGGCACTTTAATAACATCCAGCTATGTATTTGTCAATCATATTCAGCTATACTATTTGTGCAGCTTTTCATATTCAATTTCAGTGTATCTGAGCAACGCCAGTCAATGTGGATATTCTCTCGTCTAAGATGTTTGTGCAATAGAATCATCAGGAGTTCAAAATTTCATATAATACATTAAAATAAATCACCTCACATTTTGAGCTTCTGCATTCCAGCAGCAAATCTGCTGCTCAGTTCACCCTCATTGCCATGCTACAATAATAGGATAACATAAAGATGGAGTATTTATAGATGGAATAATACAAATCAAAATATGCTTCACGTAAAATTTTAAGGGCACCGCTATTTGCAGCCACAAATTTCCTAAACGTAGCCTGTGTACCATATTATAAACAGGTGTGTACCATAAAATATACAAGCTACGTTCAGTAAATTTGTGGCTGCAAATAGTCCGGCCCAATTTTAAGCAATGTGCATAGTTTCTAGATCAAAATTCAAACAACCAGCTAAGCATAACCGTGCAGGAAATGTCAAAACTGCTGTAAAGTCTTGTGAAGATTATTGCTACATTTATGTCTGTTTCCTAAGGAAGCATCATAGAATTTCTTGTATATAGCAAATAGAGTAGAGTAATGCATGACATTATTATCTGTCATTTCAATTTCTCAGATTGCATATAAGACCATTGACAACACATGGAAACTCCACCCAGGCCCCAACTTACTGTGTTTTAGTGCTGGAACGGGAAAAAAAATCCTTACCTTATCAATTAGGTCGATAGCTATGGTCTCTCCACATCTCTATGTAATATCACAATAATGGCGCTCCACAACCTTTGATTAGAGGCAGATAAACAGAGTTAGATGCTCATCATTACACAACTCAAACATTAAGAGCCACAATTCAGATGAAATAATACATACTGTTTGGTCATGATCAATAACATTAAGTCGCGGTTAGAGCTCAAGTCAACAATTTGCACCCAAATAAGCGGAATGGAACCTCAAATCTGAAAGGTGATAAGTACTTATTACACATTGGCAAGAATTTACACTCTTAATATTAGGAAAGAGGAATCTATGGGGTTGAAGACTGCAAACAAATCAAGTATATGATAGCTTTTTATGTCTTTTTCTTCCCCTGTTCTATAGTAGTTATGGAACAAATGCTAATGAATAGAGCTGATTCTAGTATGGTTGCTAGCATTTGTGCCTTGTTCTAGTTTCCACAAAGTACATATCCATTTAACTTAACCTTTCCATTCAAAAGTATCTTAAGATTCTCAACTATGACTAAGGATAGCTTTCTTTTTGAGAAGTGAAAGTTTTATTAGTTATCTATACCAAGCATTCTTCTTACGCCTGGATACAACTTTCAAAAAAAAAAAAAAAAGGACTTCGAAAAAGAAAAGCTAACGTCTTTGATTTAGATTATATTCGCTTTATTTCTCACAATAAATGTGACTTCCGCTGACTATGTTGTGCTCCATTTCTGGTTTAGGTTGTCCGGTAGAAAATGGTGGTGCGTGTTCCGTTTGTGTGTTGGGCTCACTTATCATGCAGGAAATAGAGCCACAAGACGAATAAGTAACTCATATGAATGGTTCAAAGAACACATCTTATCATTCGACAATATACAAGCACAAGGCATCTGTTTTTTTTTTTATCTGCAATCAAGAAGTCATCCTCTTAGAACAGAAGCTACTTTGACAGGAGGATCACTAACAAAAGTCCAAATGAATAGCTGTTGTGCGAAAGGGCATTTTTTTTCCCAGGGAGAACTAAATCCATAAGGGAGATGGCAGTAATGCCATACTATAAGCAGCAAAGAAGGTCATAGTATGTCCTTGCATAATAACAAACAAGGTGCACAGGGAAACGATAACCACTCTATAGTGAGGCGAGCCAAAGCACCTATAAACAGGAAAGCCAAAGAACCAAAACACATAAATTCATGTATGCAAACTCATAATTGAAATTCATATTTGCGAAGCATAAATTGAAACCCATAAATTTCACACACACACACACACACATACATACATACATACATACATACATACATACATACATACCTATATATATAAACCATTAAAAATTCGATTAACCAATCGGAAAATCCACCGGGAAATTGAAGCAAACTCGTCGAAGAAGGACGAACTATACTTATCGGACCCTTAACAGTTTCTAGATAATAATGAGCTACACTGGAAGATAACCCAGAAGGGTTCCTAATAATATCCCAGCGCAGAAACAGAACACGGACCACCATTCTGCACACAAAAAATAGAATCGAAAAGCACAGAGTGTTAGCACAGATCAGGATAACCAGAACCAAATCAAACAATACATACTAAGATGACACATAACATATATTGCAAAATCTTGCAAAAACTCCGAAATCCTACAGAAACTCCATAGCTAGCTCAACCACACAATAAACACCACCACACATGTTAACCCCCACGAATCCTCCAGCCAGGAGCTCGAGAAACTCTCAAACGGAAACAATACTATGTGGATGAGGAGCCTGAGAGGGGAACAAAACACATGCCTTTTTTTTCCCACTTCGTCGCCTATCCTCCACGACCCAAAGAAGCATCGAACAAACCACCGAAGCAAACCCACAGAGAGAAACACAATTGACGAATTTTCGATTGACCCAAAAAACAAGAAACACAGAAAACAGAAACCGGGCGAGACAGACAGGGGAAAAATGGCGAAAAAATGAAAAAAGCAGAAAACGAACAACAGAAGAGGTGGAACCAGTTTGAAACAGTTACCTGGAAGTAAAATGAAGAAGAGCCCAGAAGCACACAAAAGAACCAGATGACCCGTTTGGACGAGGGATAAAGATCGGGGGTATTAGTTACGGAGGGGATAAGATAGTAGGGATATTATGTAAGAAGGTGGACCCATATTAATGTGATCGGGGGATTAAATAGTATTTGGTTTGGATGAATGATAAAATAGAGGGATAAAAGTTATTTTGTAGTTGAAGTGGAAGAGAGAATGGAGGTATTATGTAATAACACCCCAGAACCTCCCCATAAATAATCCCTCTGCCAGGGGTATTATAGGGGTACAAAAGAATCTGGAGTTTAACTAATACTCCCAGCAAAAGTGTTCCCAAACCATGGCTTAATCATAGGCCCACGGTCTTAGAAGGGATATTACTAATACCCTTTCGATAGCCCCCATCCAAACAGGCCCAGAGAGCGTAATGAGAAGGCCTAGGGTAGACGGTAGGAAGAACACCCAAAACGAATGGGCAAGATGAAACACGCAGTCCGCGAAAGTCCCAAATCACGCCAACTGGCACACCACACGGTAAAAGAGCGAAATTACCATAGCAAACATACAACAACACTGCGAGGATGGAAATCTAAGGGCATAGTTGGAAAATTGAGGCAAAATATGCCATCCGAAAAACCAATCCTTTATATTTAGGAGATTAGGATTAGGAGGAGGAAAAACATCAAAATACATTGGTAACTAATCTAGTCCAAGAAACAAGAAAATTATCTTCTCGTTTTCCCCCTATTATGTGCTCAACGAACAATTTTAAAAAATACTTTTGTCAATGTCCTTTTTTGTCACAGAATTTCTTATATTTTGATAATGTACATAGTATAATCTCTCTTTTTCAAAAATTACACGTGCCTCAAATATGTCTTAAATTGATTAAAAAAGAAGAAGAGGAATGGTCATATCATTGGATTATATGATAATAGTGGTTAAACTTTAGGCCCTGTTTGATAACAGTGATAGATGGATGCGATTCGTAAAGAGATGGAATTATGATTGAGTTTGGTAATAGGTATGTTTATTTGGGATGAAATTAGATGATTAGATTATTAATATCATGTTTGTTTGAAATGAAATTAGATGATGAGATTGGATTGATAAAAGAAATTGATAATGAGAATGGATTGGTAATGAGAAAGGGTTAAGATTAGACTATGAATACCTAGTCCAAAGGGGTATTATTAATACCCCCAATTTGGAGTCTTGCTAATCCCTGGGATTCATAGTCTGGAGTAGTTTTGGGTTACCAAACAAGGGATTAAAAAGTCATTGGGATTATTAGTCCAATCCCAAGGGTAAAAGGGGTTAACAAACGGGGCCTTAATGAAAACGAGACTAAAAGAGAAGGTAAGTAAATCATCCCAACCTCACAATTCTTGGAGCGTGAAAGTGTTTCATGTGATGGAAATATCTCCTCTATTCACACAATGCAGAAGGAGATTTACACTCGTTACATGAAATACCCGCCATTCTTGAAGCATGGTTGTCGGCTCATCCGTATGTACTCTTGTTTTCACACATTGTGAAAAGTCATAAGGCCTCATTCGGCTTAATAAGCCAAATGATGAAGTATTTGTTTTTGTCCTTATTCAATTTTTTTTGTGCATTTGTTAGTTTTTAATTACTGTTTTGAGTATTATTGCTTCGTCATGACAAGAGAAATCTAAAAAGTAAAAAATTACGACCAAAACCCATTTTTTTATAATTTTTTTGAACAAAGACAAAAAAATTGAATTTCAATAATAATTTTTTACTTTTTAGATTTCTCTCGTCATGACGTAACAGTAATCCACAAAAAATTGACAAATTTGAAAAATTGAATAAAAACAAAAAAAATCATTTGACTTATTAAGCCGAGGACTTAACAATAAAGGTACATTTATATATATATTTGGTACTTCGGAATTTATTTAGGTAGCTATTTAATTTTGAAGTGTCCATAAGGTCGGTTCAAGGGGGTGGAATACGTAATTAGATTAAAGTAAAGGGAGAACAAACGAAGAGACCTAACTCGAGTTAAACCCCGTTTCTCTCTCTCCCTCTCTCTCTCTCTCTCTCTCTGCGGCGTAGAGTGGTAGCAGGGCTTCGCTCACCTCCCTCGTATTCATCTCCCTCCCCCCACACGCGGCGTACGTTAGTCACCGCCGCCCCTACCTCTCTCTATCAACAGGTAAGCTCCTTATCCTACACCCCCTTTCCCTTTCTCCGTTTTCATCTTTTCCTGAAGCTGAATCACCACCGCCTGTAATCTGCTAATCAACCCAAACATCACTCATTTTAATCTGTTTTTCGATTATTTCACCGATTGATTAATCATACCGATGATCGATTTCAATATTTTCGTTGATTAGGTATTCATCATTCACTCACTGCGAGATCTGTCAATTTGTGGCGGATTTTTGAAAGAGGAGGATAGAAAACCTAGGGTTTGAGTTTTGATGCTTTGGCGGGGTTTTGAATCTAGGGTTTGGTTCGGGCTCCGTGATGGCCAATCCCAGTGGGGTCGGGGCAAAGTTTATGTCTGTGAATCTGAACAAGTCTTACGGACCTGTTTCCCATAGTTCTTATGGACAGCCGGTTGTCCGCACCCGGCCCGGCAGCGGAGGAGGAGGAGGAGGTAGTGGCGGTGGTGGTGGCAGTGGAATGGTGGTTCTATCGCGCCCTAGGCCTGCACAGAAGCCTGGGCCGAAGCTATCTGTTCCACCCCCCTTGAACTTGCCATCCTTGAGGAAAGAGCATGAGAGGTTTGATTCGTCCGGCCCCGGCAGCAGTGCGGGTGGGGGCGGCGGTTCGGGTACCGGTCCGAGGCCCAATTCGTCAGGTCTGGGTTGGACCAAGCCCGGCACCGTTGCTTTGCAAGAGAAGGAAGGGAATGTTACTCAGGCAGTGGTGGATGGTATTGTTAATCAAACTGCTTCTGTGACTAAATTGAGCACTGGGTATGTGCCACCTTCAGCTCGGTTGGGAGCTGTTGTGGTCCCACATTCTGTTTCGGCTCCATTAGCTGAGAAAACCTCAGTTTTGAGGGGTGAGGATTTTCCGTCTCTAAAGGCAGCTTTACCTAGTAGTTCATCTGGGGGAGTGCAGAAACAAAAGGATGGTTTGCATCACAAACAGAAGCATTTTACCGGTGAGGAATCATCCGCTGAACAGACAAACAGTTCTTCCAATGCACTAGTTCACATGCGCCCGCACAGGCAATCTCTCCATGATACAATTGCCAATGGTTCAAATGAGAGTGGTGGTGAGAGTCATGGATTGGGGAGTTCACAAATGGAAAAGCAGCAAGCCAGAAAGCAGGAGTATTTTCCTGGCCCGCTTCCGTTAGTTATGCTGAATCCAAGATCTGATTGGGCAGATGATGAGCGCGATACAGGTCGCGGGTTTGCGGACCGAGTTAGAGATCATGGATTTTCCAAGAATGAAGCTTATTGGGACAGAGAGTTTGAATTGCCCAGGAACAGTGTTTTACCACACAAACCAGCTCACAGTCTATTTGAAAGGAGAGGCAAGCTTGAGGATGACAGTGGGAAGGTTCATTCAGTTGAAATCCCTAAAGTTGACCCTTACCGGAGGGATGTAAGAACAACTAGTAGGGAAGGTAACTCGTGGAGAACTTCTCCTACTCTTCCCAAAGATGGATTAAATGCTCAAGAACTTGCGATCGGTAGAAATGGTAATGTTGTGGGGCTGGTGGTTGTTAATAGAGAAATAGCAAAGGAGAATAGTAAGTACATACCTCCACAGGTTGGGGACAATTCCCGTGACAGTCCCGCTGGAAATAGGGAGCCTGGATTTGGAAGGAGGGATATGGGGCATGGAAACGATGGAAGACATCAGTGGAATCACATGGCGGAATCATCTATCAGCCGTGGGATTGAGCGCAGTATGCAAGAACGATACGTCAGTGAACAGTCCAATAGATACAGAGGTGGTGTTCCCCAGGATGGTGCGGCTTCAAAATCTTCATTTCCTTCTGGTGGTAAAAGGGTTCCTATGAATGATCCAAAACTCAACTTTGGCCGGGAAAAGCATACTTTTTTGAAGAGTGAAAGGAATTATGTAGACGAGCCTTTTGCAAAAGACTTTGGCACTACAAGCTTTGACGAACACGATCCTTTTTCTGGAGGCATTGTTGGTGTAATTAAGAGGAAAAAGGATGTGGTTAAAAATTCTGATTTCCGCGATCCTGTTAGGGAATCTTTTGAGGCTGAACTTGAGAGAGTTCAGAAAATGCAAGAGCAGGAGCGTCAGCGGATTGTTGAAGAACAGGAAAGGGCTATGGAGCAAGCACGGAGAGAAGAGGAGGAGAGGCGGCGGCTGATTAGGGAAGAGGAAGAACGAAGGAGGAAGCTTGAAGAAGAAGCCAGAGAAGCTGCTTGGAGGGCAGAACAGGAGAGGGTAGAAGCTATTCGAAGAGCCGAGGAGCAGAAGATTGCCAGAGAAGAGGAGAAACAGAGGATGCTTATGGAGGAAGAGAGGAGGAAACAGGCTGCAAAGCAAAAGCTTTTGGAATTGGAGGCTAGGATTGCCATGAGGCAGACTGAAGCACCAAAGGTTGTAAATGAAAGCACTGTTTCCAAGGCCCTGGATTTTGATAACTGGGAAGATAGTGAGAGAATGGTGGAAAGGATAACTACGTCAGGGTCTTCTGATTCATCTGGTTTGAACAGGCCTTTTGAAATGGGCCTTAGATCTAAACCTTATAGAGAATGTTCTTCTAGCTTTTTGGACAGAGGAAAAGCTGCTAACTCATGGAGAAGGGATGTGTTTGAGGATGGGAACAACTCATCATCGTTCCTAATGCAAAACCAGGATAATGGTGGGAACGCAGGCACGAGGAAAGATTACTATGGTGGAGGTGGCAGCTATTTGTCCTCTAGGGCTTATCCTAGAGGAGGGATGCAAGAATTTCACGCAGATGATTTCGCTCCTCCAAAAGGTCACAGGTTGAGTAATTCTGGGGATGGAGGAGACCCTTTTGGCAGAAACTTAGAGATTGGTCCTGAATTTCATGACAATGCTGCTGAAAAGTATAGTGATGTGGGTTGGGGACAGGGACAGGGACAGGGCCAGGGCCGTTCCCGTGGTTATCCGCGTTCACCTTATTCCGAAGGAGATGAACTTTATTCTTATGGGAGGTCACGGTATTCCATGAGACAACCACGTGTCCTACCGCCTCCATCACTGGCATCTATGTACAAAACTTCTTTCAGAGGAGAGAATGAGAGTCCTGGTTCCTCAGCTTTTGTAGATAACAACATGCACTATGGTCATGGATCAAGAACTGAAACTACCATTGATGTCCAGCCGGAGATTACTATGACTCAGGAGCAAAATTTGGAGAATTCAACCACTCCAAGATGTGACTCGCAATCCTCACTCTCTGTTTCTAGTCCCCCTAGTTCTCCTACTCATCTCTCCCATGACGATTTGGATGAATGTGGGGAGGCTTCTGCCATTACAGAAGGAAAAGAGATGCCTTTGTCTGGGAGTGAATCTGTTGTCCTAAATGACAACTGTGGGAACGAGTATATCTCTGGTGGTGATGATGAAGATTGGGCTCTTGATAACGATGAAGAGTTTCAAGAGCAAGAGGAATACGACGAGGATGAAGACGGCTACGAGGAAGAAGATGAGGTGCACGAAGGAGACGATGAGCGTGTCGACCTGACTCAGGAATTTGAAGATTTGGGTATAGAGGATAAAAGCTCATCTCGTATGATGGAGAACTTGGTCTTGGGATTTGATGAGGGGGTTGAAGTAGGAATACCACCTGGTGATGAGTTTGAAAGAAGCTCTAGGAACGAAGAGAGTGCATTTGGTTTGCCAGAGGTCTCTGTCGGTAACGTAGATCAGAAGCGACCACCCGTTGATGGGATTCCAGACGATGCAAAGGCAATCCAGGATTCTGGTCCGCTGCCAGTGTCTGATCTGTTGGACAGTCTTCATGGTTCTAATAGTTCCGGTGTATGTGCTCAGAATGTAGTGACGTCTTCTGTTAGCACGGCATTGCATTCATCTGATCTACCTGTTAAACTTCAGTTTGGGTTGTTTTCTGGGCCTTCTTTGATACCTTCACCAGTTCCAGCTATTCAGATAGGTTCCATACAGATGCCTCTCCACCTACACCCCCCTGTTGGTCCCTCCCTTGGTCATATGCACCCGTCACAGCCTCCACTCTTCCAGTTTGGTCAGCTCAGGTACACATCTTCTCTTTCCCAGGGAATCTTGCCAGTGGCTCCTCAATCAGTCTCTTTTATTCCGTCCAATGTTCAGGCCCATTATAATTTGAATCAGAGCTTAGGAGCCCCCCTGCCTATTCAACCCGGTCAAGAGAATTCTACCCATAATATGGTCAAAGATGGGGTCCAATCTGTTTCAATGGACCGGGAACATACAGAAAGCAATGGTCCGATTCATAAGAACCAAGCTGAGATTTCCAATCCAGGTGAGAACAAGGTTATCCCAAAACGAGGTTTCCATGGTGTAGACAAAGGACACCAAGATACAGTGTTAAAAAGTTTCATACCTTCGTCAAACGGGTCGGTATCAGAAGGCCACTTGCCAAGTGAACAAGATTCTAGAGGGCCAAAGGCTGAAGGTCCACAATTCGGTAACAAGGGGAGAAGTTATGCTTATTCAGGTAGAAATTCTGGTCCTAGATCATCTTTTGCGGTTTCTGAGGGTTCTCGTGGTTTTCAAAGGAGGCCTCGATGGCCCACCCAACGAACTGAGTTTCGAGTTAGGGAAAATGTTGATAGAAGGCATTCACAAGGGTTACTTTCTTCTAGCAAACCAGGACAAGATGATAAGTCAAGCGTTGAAATGAGGAATACAGGGAATTTCGGAAATAGTGGGTCTAAGAAAGGGTTGGTGGTTAGTAATAAACCATTGAAGCATATAATTGAACCTGAAGGTTCAACCTCAGATCCAGTTGGTTCTAAAGGGACTGATTCTGAAGCCAGACTTGATAGGAGAATGGAAAAAGAAGAAGCATCAACCAGGACTCACAGCATCACGCGTGGCACTGGAGAAGGAAACCTGAAAAGGAACATATCTTCAGAAGAGGATGTCGATGCTCCCTTGCAGAGTGGCATAGTGCGTGTTTTTAAACAACCTGGAATAGAAGCTCCTAGTGATGGGGATGACTTCATTGAGGTGAGGTCCAAGAGGCAAATGCTGAATGATCGACGTGAGCAGAGGGAAAAAGAAAACAAGGCAAAGTCTCGTGTCACAAAGGTAACATTGGGTATCCATTTTCCAACTTGTATGTATCTTATTTTTGGCTTTTTTTTTTTTAGTTTTGCAATTAATTTTATGCTTCTTAAACACACTTATCTTTTGTGCCAGGCTCCTCGCAAACCTCGATCTGCACAAAATGCTGTGGGCTCAATGAGCTCAAGTAAAATTTCTGTGTCGTTGGGTGGAGAAGCACCAAATAATATTCACTCAAATTTTGTTGCATCAGCGGGGCGGGGCCTATTGAACATGGAAGCATCCACAGGATTTGCCACTATTGTGTCCCAACCATTGCCTCCAATTGGCACCCCTGTTGCTTTGAATTCTGACATGCAGGCTGATAAAAGGCCACATAATATCAAGTATGTACCTATTCATAGCTGCTAATATTCCCCATAGCAGCTGAATTTCTATCTCTTACATGTTGATTTTACAGGTCCCTTCAAACAGGCTCTGCATCAGGTATTACTAGTGCTGGGAAAAACCTTGGGCCAAGCCTGACATTTGAGACCAAGAACAAAATTCTTGATAATGTTCAATCATCTATGGGTTCTTGGGATAATGTACAGATTAATCAACAGGTATGTGAAACAGATGGTTTTTTTTATGGCATATAGCTAACTATTCCTTCTATGATGGTGCGGTTGTTCTAGCAGTACTGCTAGTGTTCATTATAGAGGGCTTCTGTTTTTGGTTCCTTACGTTGCAACTTCCTGAAGTTTAGAGCCGCGGTGTGCCCAGATGCCTATAGAGCAACATTGTGTTTGTGATTTCGGCTGCATTACTTCTTGTATCATAGGCAGTTAGGCTGGTGCTATTAGCCTTTTCGTCTCTGTCCAGTGATCTTGTACTGCACTAGCTTAGATAATAGCAGTGCTGCCAGAGGTCAATGATGTCGGCTGCTGAGCATATGGAAAACTTGTATGGATGGGTTTGTAAAATGTTAAGCAAGCAATGTAGTGTTTGGATGAGTATGGAATTTAGCTTCATTTGAAATAGTAATATATTGCAGGGGTTGAGTGCTGCAACAAAAGGAGGAGAATGAAAAGGAATGAAAATAAGCACTTTCCGTGATTACCAAACCAAACCGAGCCTTATGTCCCAATCACTTGGGGTCGGCTAAGTACTTTCCGTGATTACAGTAAGAAAATCCTACAGCAGGTGATTAAAGCTAGAGAAAAACCTAGAAGAAAGAGAAAAAGGAGGAGAATACTCTAGGATTCCCAACTTGAACTCTTTAGGTATTGCTTTATTAAAGTGCAAAATCAGTAAAGTGAATTGTAATATTGCTATTTGTAGGTCAGTTAACATCTCGTACTTCTACCAAGATTAGGGCCCAAGGTGTGGAAATTTGACCTGTAAGACCGATCAATGCAACGTAATGGCTTGACCAAGAATAGGGCTCATGTAGTGCTGCAAGGATATCTGATTTAAACTGACCAGAAACGTATTGACTTGAGATTAAACATAAATGCTCCACATTAACTTAAATTACATAAGGTCTAAAAAATATGAAGTGCACACACATGCATTGCCAGAGCTGATGCTTCTGTATCTTTTTCCTGCATATTTCCCATATGGTGAGGGTTCAAGAATAAAGAAAAGAAAGGGGAAGTAGAATATTTGGTTTTTTGTTTCTAATTTGAATTCATATCCTAAGATGACTGTGTCTTTGACCTGTTTGTGTGTTGTTTGTGCTGTTCGCCACCTAAGGGGGAAGATTTATATGTTGTAATTGGCTCAGCAGCATGCAGAGTGTCCATATCTAACTTCTATTGACATTATAGGTTATGGCTTTAACACAGACCCAACTTGATGAGGCTATGAAGCCTGGTAGATTTGACACGTATGCAGCATCAATTGGAGATCATACTATGTCAAATGCTGAACCTATCATGCCATCGGCATCCATCTTGACAAAGGACAAATCATTTACTTCTGCAGCAAACCCAATCAACTCCCTCCTAGCTGGAGAGAAAATTCAATTCGGTAAAGCGTATACATCCAAGCAAGCTCCACTATTTTCTTTAGGATGTGTTTGGAACCTAGGGAAAGAAAGATAAAGGAAGAGAAGATATTAATTTTCCTTCTTTTTTCTTGTTTGGTTTCTGATTTTAGTAAGATGAAGGAAATATTGAAAGAAAATACTGTTGTCACTTACGTTCCTTTTCTTTCTTCCTATTTGATTTTCTCTGTTTGTTTAAATGACTTATCTTCTTTCTTTTCTTTAAAACCAAACAATGGAAGTTAATTACCCTCTTCTATCATTTCTTTTTTGTGCAAAACCAAACAACATTACACTTTCTCTTTCAATTTCTTTCTTTACCGTCTCTTTCTTTCCACTGTTTTCAATACACAACATTAGTTGTATTTCCCCTTTTTCTTATGGTTCCTCCCTTTCTATTCAGGTGCAGTTACATCTCCCACAGTCCTTCCCCCTGGTGGTTGTACTATTTCACATGGGATTGGGGCTCCCGGTTCCAGTCGGTCTGACATCAAAATCTCACAAACTCTTTCCGCAACTGAGAATGACTGTACTCTGTTTTTTGACAAGGACAAGCACCAGAATGAGTCTTGCGTGGATTTAGAAGATTGTGAGGCTGAAGCTGAAGCAGCTGCTTCTGCTGTTGCTGTTGCAGCAATCAGCAGCGATGAGATTGTTGGTAATGGGCTGGTTACTTGTTCGGTTTCTGTCTCAGATTCCAAAAGCTTCGCTGGTGCAGATATTGATCGGATTGGCGGAGGTGGTATTTTGTTTCTGTTTATTGATTTTTTTGGGCAATCTCGAGGAACAAATTTCGTTTCTTTTCTTTTCTGTCCTATGTCTGAAACGTATCTGTCATAGGAGACAAACGAAACAATAGTGGTATTCTGAGATGTCGATGTTTGCACATTACTGTAACATACCAAAACAAGTTGAAGTTAACACCTAATAGCAATATTCAACGATGACATTTCCATACGTGACAAACGTCTTTTCAACATTTCCGGCTGCATGTTCAAATGTTTCCGAAATATTTCTTTTCCTAGCTAACCGAAACAACATAGGATCAATAGCAATCTCCTAAATCTGTTTTGCCACTTTATTTGGGAAGAATCATTTTTGGGGTACCTTTTTCAAATCTCTTTCGGGCGTGGCAGGTGATCAGCAATTAGCAGCTCAATCAAGAGCTGAGGAGTCTCTGAGTGTAGCACTTCCTGCAGATCTCTCTGTCGATACTCCTTCAATCTCATTGTGGCCTCCTTTACCAAGCCCCCAGAATGCTTCAAGCCAGATGCTCTCTCATTTCCCTGGAGGCCCACCTTCCCATTTTCCATTCTATGAGATGAACCCAATGTTGGGTGGCCCTATCTTTGCTTTTGGTCCGCACGATGACTCTGCTGGGACGCAGTCACAGAATCAAAAGAGTACTGCATCAGCTTCTGGGCCCCTTGGTGGCTGGCAACAATGCCATTCTGGTGTTGACTCATTCTATGGTCCTCCGGCAGGGTTCACTGGTCCCTACATTAGTCCACCTGGAGGTATTCCAGGGGTCCAATGCCCTCCGCACATGGTGGTCTATAATCATTTTCCAGTTGGACAATTTGGTCAGGTTGGTTTGAGTTTCATGGGTGCAACATACATACCCTCTGGGAAGCAACCTGATTGGAAGCACAATCCAACATCATCCGCAATGGGTTCTGGTGAGGGGGATATGAATAATAATATGAACATGGTTTCTGCTCAGAGAAGTCCTCTCAACATGCCTTCTGCTGTCCAGCATCTTTCCCCAGGGTCACCCCTTCTGCCCATGGCATCTCCTTTTGCTATGTTCGACGTGTCTCCATTCCAGGTAAACTTTCTGATGGGGAAGTTTCACATGTGAAGTAGCTGGTTCTGTTTTGAAATGACTATTCACTACTGTTTTAATTTGCTGTAAAGTGTCAGTGCCGCGGATTGATATAAAGTCCAGAAATTGTACGTAGATATGTTAATTGTGAAGATTTATCTCAGGTTGGGTTTCTTTCAGTATTATATGCTGTACGGAATGAGACCTAAACTTAGGTGTATGGGTGATGACTTTGCATTGAAATCAGTTATGAATTATGAAGCAGAGACACCTCATTGAAGGTCAGGCAGATATGTATTGTACTGCAGCAATCCATGGACACTCTCCAAGTCCAAGCACATGTTTGAAACTCCAATGAGTAGTTTCTTGTGCTTTTAAGTTGTTTTAATTTGGACTGTGAAAACAGTTAAAACACGCTTGGAACACTCTATATGCATTTGCAAAGCAGAGACCTAAACTTAGGTTTACTGCAGATGACTTTGCATCAAATCAGTTATGAAATATGAAGCAGAGACAGCTCATTGAAGGTCACTTACTGGCAGATACTTATTGTACTGCGGCAATCCATGGACACTCTCCAAGTCCAAACGCATGTTTGAAACTCCAATTAGTAGTTTCTTGTGCTTTTAAGTTGTTTTAATTTGAACCGTGTAAACAGTTAAAACACGCTTGGAACACTCTATAGTCCATGGGCATTCGTGGAATTCGTCGGAGATGCAAACAAAATACTAATAGGCTTTAGTTAAGGCTTAGGTAAGTCTTCTCTTTATGTGATAGATGTTTCTAGTTTAAGTTTAGGAAAGTCTTCTTTCTGTGTTATAGATGACGGTGGATAGACTATAAAGATACATGTTATTGATGAAGCATTTTTTATTGGCTCATTTTTTGTAAATAAGTCTTAAATATTGGAATGACATACGTAAATGAAGGCAATTTATGGTCTACCCAAAAGCCTTATTATTCTGTCTTCAGTTAATTTTTTTAGAAGCATTCGTAATATCATTGTAAAATACAAAAAATAGATTTTTTTAATGTGCCCCAGCGTGTTGTGTCCTTTATGTATTGAAAATTTGTGTTCCAGTGTGTCGTTTTCATGTCATGCGTCCTTGTTTGTGCTTCATAGGAGGTTATCATTGTGTTATCATCCTCCTTGTTTGTGCTAAAGGATTTATTGCTTACTTATGTTGCCTACTAGTTCTTATCTGACATAACTAACATTGAGCCAAAACTTTCCTTCAGTCTGCCCCCGAAATGTCAGTCCAAGGACGATGGTCCCACGTTCCTGCACCATCCCTCCACTCTGTTCCTCTATCACACCCATTACAGCAACCGGAAGCAGGTGTGCTACTGCCTTCCCAGTTTAGCCATTCCCACCAATCATTAACTGCCAACAGGTTCTCGGAATCACGAACTTCTACCCCATCCGACGGCAGTCAGAGTTTCCCAGTGGCACCTGATTCAGCAGCTGCCCAATTTCCTGACGAACGAGGGTTACTAGACTCGTCAAGCGTCACCAGTGGTGGAGGTATCAAAAAGAGCTCTTCTGGAAGCACTTTTGCAGAAGTCAGCCAAATTGACTCTCTTCCGAATGTTAACAATAGTGGGCACAACGCAAATGCTTTCAAGAATCATTCTACAGCTTACAATTATCAGAGAGGAGGTGGGGTTGTGTCTCAGAAGAACGGTTCAGGGAGTGAATGGTCGCAGCACCGTAGAATGGGGTTTCATGGGCGGAATCAGTCTCTGGGTGCCGAAAAGAGTTATTCCCCCTCTTCGAAGATGAAGCAAATTTATGTGGCCAAACAGACTACAAGTGGTAATTCTTCTGCAGTGTGATGAGTGATGAAAATATGGCTTCTCAGGTCTCACCGAGCCAAAAGGGCTTATGATGAAATCGTTTCGTCATCATCGAATGCTTTGGTTAGTGTTTTTGGCCACATCTTTTGCACTTTCCTTGTTTTTTTTTTCACCAATATTTTTGGGTATGCTCGTTTATGAAGAACATTGTAGTACTGAAGATGGTGATGGCCTTTTTGAATGGCTCTCAAGTGTTTAGTAAAGAAGCTAAGGGTGTGGGGCATGCTCTTTAGGATGAGTGCTACCAGGTTAGTGAAATATACATGGTGTGGGATGGAGGCCTTGTGTATTGTCTTTTTTTATGTGTTCTTTTGCTCACCATCCAATTATTCCCTTCAGTTGTTTTGAGGACCAACAGGTAATTTTTCATGTTTAGTAATGATAAATGTGGGGAATGCTCGTGTCCTCTAGTTATTTCCACCCTTTGTGTTTGTAGATTAGTATTTTGTGCATTAAGATACGCAGTGGTAGCTTTTTGAGGAGCCACAGTTAAGAAGGCATTATGTGGTTAGAAAAATTTAAAATTCTTCACTTAGCTCTCTAATTTTTTGTTTTTGTTTTGAGGAAAGGTAAAATAACTTTAAGTAAAAGATGACATTTACACCGGAGATAAGAGTTCAAGCTATGTTTTTTTGTATGAAGGCGGATCTGCTAACACCAATTTTGACACCTTTTGTTTTTAGAGTCTCAGCAAATAATCGGAGCCGTTTAATGTGTTTAAAACATGCTTGAAAGAGCTCCCGTAAAAAATCAGTTCATTCTAATATTGATAAGGCTTTGATTGGCTCATTCAATTTTATCTTGTCAAATTTGACAGGAATTAACTAAATGGACTGATCACGTTTTTACCTTTATCCGAATGAGTTGGTTTTTTTTGGGAGTCCTTACAACTATGTTTTAAACACATTGAACGGCTCTAATCATTTGTTGAGACAGTGTGGGTCGATCGGGTGTTGGATGCATGGGATATTTTTCCATCTAACCCGATCCGACCGACTTCTGTACTATATATAAGGCCAAAAAACCCTATGACCCCTATCTTCCATTTCCAGTTCCGCCGCATCTCTCTCTCCATCCGGAAACACCCACCCCAACCCCAATTGACCCCACACTTTCAATCTCCACCTTGACTGAAACCTAGGGTTTCCAAATTCCCACACAAAGATTCCTCCATTCGCTTCAAAATTCACTCGATCTGCGTATGGATTCTTGGGATTCATCCGCCGTTCTGGTTTTCTTTGATCGACGACGACGACGACAGCCGCTCTGTCGACGATGATGGTGGTCTCGCAGTGCACTTGTTCGACCTGCAGTTTTTGAAGTTTGGTGTTCTTGATCATTAGGATCTGTAGTATTTTATGTTTTGAAATAGAAAGTGATGTTACTGATATGTACCTCGATCTGTAATTCTGTATGTATTTGGGTTCCTTGATCTCTCTCTCTCTCTCCTAATTTCTGTATGAAGTCTTTTCTTTTTCTGTCCGATGACCCAACCGAACCCGACAACTTCAACCCAACAACATTTCGATCGGAGCCCGACCAGTGGTTCGGTCGGTCTCGGGTGCATATTTTAAAATCCGACAAAAAGTCGGATTAGGTCCAACCTGACCCGAACCCGACAAACCCGACCCATGGACAGCCCTAACTGTTAGGGCTTCTATCCCCCTTTTTTTGTATTTTTCGTTTCGGCTTTTTTGTTCCTATTTTTTTAAAATCTTGTTTTCATTTTTTTGATTAATCATTCGTCTTTACAAGAAAAATTTTAAACTAAAATTATGACCAAAAGCGAAAAAAGTTAACTGAAGACAAAAAAATACATAACAGCTATTTTTTGTGAACAGTGCCATTTTATATGAATTTTTTCAATTTCGATTCATATTTTAATACTTTTTTGATTACTCCGGTCAAGGCAAACGATTAATTTTAAAAAGTACAACAAAAAGTTAAACAAATATTACGAAAGGTAAGTTTTAGTAAAAAAAAAATATATACCGAAGATAACAAATATGGTGTAAACTCACCCAGGTGGAAATTAACAAGAGCAAAACAACAAAATACTACAAATAATACTAAAACTGAGGTGGAAAAAATTGGACAAGCTCCGATGACTTTGCTTTGCTGGAGTGTAGGCTGGCTGGATCAGATTCTTCGAGCTCTTCGAAAAGAAAGAAGGTTCTAGACTTCTAGTCTCTTTTACATGCTCCAGCAGATATCAAAAAAATTCTCTCACCCTTCACAATTTGCTTCTCACCCTTCAAATTTGTAGGACGAGCAGTGTCACGACCTTATCCCAAAAGTTGTAAAAATGATAAGATTAACGTGATCGGCCAGTGGATCTAACCTCTACCCGAGGCCTCATTACTCAGTCCAAGAGATGCAAATACTGTAAAAATTTAAAAATACAAAAGCATAATTGACATAAAAATACCGTCAAAGCCTTAAAGATTTAAAAACTTTCTTTACATGTCCTCAAAGCAGCAGCGTTTCTTGATCCTACTTGGCAATACCTGTAGGAAAATAATTAATTTTCATAAGCCGACAGCTCGTGTGAGATACCATACTGGAGTTATATGTTTTACCATGGAAATAATCTTCGTAAACTTCTCGTACATATCATATCATAACTTTAGCACAAAACTCATAAGAAAAACTTGCATCATGTAAACCTTGCTTAGTCTTGTGATGAACATCCAACAGCTAAACATGAATAGGGGAGTGACCCCACGTGGTGTGAAATGATCAAATCACTGGCAGCGGGTGTCACATAACATTCCTCCCTTATAACCCCTTCGTTGGTCATGGTATCTTTAAAATTTGCCCCCCTGACCTGGGACATCGCTATCTGGATGCATCAAACTTTGAGATCATAGAATCATAATGACTTACACTGTCACCTTTAGATGGCAAGGCTGATGTTCACCGTCACCATTGAATGGTAAGGCCGGTGTTCATAGAATCATAATAACATTGCACTGTCACCTTTAGATGGCAAGGCCGGTGTTCATGGAATCTTTCTTTCTTAAACATAGCCATTCTCATAAAATTATCACCTTATAGTCGTAGTCATCCTGTAATATTAGCATCTCACAATAAAAAGTTCGTAGCATTTTCCCATGGCTTAAGATTATGAGGCATAAAAACAGTTCATCAAATCATGCTTCCTTATAACATATCATAACTTTTGAGACTATGAAACACACAACATAATTTATTTGAAAAAGCAATATAACTAAGGTTAGAGTATCTCACCTTTGAATTCTTGAGAGCTAAAATGAAAACTTGATCGTGCTCTTGCTTAAATCTCGGATTGACCTATTTGCCAACGAATTCATGTCACTGCGTATCCAATTGCGTAATTGAAATATCTTTAGGCCTTCTCGATTGTGAGTTGGCCTAATCGGCTTAGAAATGGCTTGTGGTCATTATCTAACTCTATCAGCAGACCTAATCTTCACAAAGGTATACATATATGTTCCCAATATATGTTCCCAACAGTAAGCTAATTAGGGCTCCCATTGTCTGGGTTCCCAATTCTTTTACTCCAACAAAACTATTACTTGATTAAGGACTAAGCTAAGTTACATACAGGCAAACTTAGCAATCCCATACTTTTCTTTTCTTTTCTTTTTTGGTAACTAGCGCATTTTATAACCAACCACCAAAACAACAAGAGGAAGTTAATCCCACATACAAAAACCTTTACAAAGGACTCTACTAGAAAAGCTACACATTTGACACCCTAAGAACTCTACTTGAAATGTTCGACCTACAACAGATATGTTGATTTTCAAGAGAATTAGGAAAATGCTCCCACGTGCATACTATAAGTCTTACATTATCTTCAATGCAAGCCATCACAACATCAGCTCCTCCGGCTTTCCCTCCAAAAACAATTAGCAATCCCATACCTAATTGCACTTATATATGTATTTCACCCACAATTATTACACACTTAACAGTACCCACACTACACCCACACATAGAGACACAAGGACGCAGCACATCACATACCCAGTACACAAACTCGCATAATGTAAACATCTGACCGCTCGCTAATCCTTGTTTACTTCGTTTTTTCCTATCCTAGCCGAGAAAAGGGAGAGGAAAAAGTACGCGAAGGTCCAGCCATGGCCGCCGCAGCGTGCGGTGGTCCGCATAGGGACAAGAGAGAGGTTAATTACCCACTAATTTTCCGGCGGCACACAGAAGGAATCGGAGGTCGTTTGAATCAGAGGAGGGGGTGCACGAACTGCCCTTCTTTCCTTTCTTCCACTGTTTTCTACTATTCTCTTCTTTTATTTCTCCTCGTTTTATTTTGTGTATCTGAGACTTTACTGATTGTAATTCCCATAGAAACTCAACTCCTTTTGTTGATGAGTGAGAAGAAGAAGTTTTGATAAGTGGCACTCAACGTGGCAGATTAAGACTCCTGGAGAATTTTCAGTTGACACCTTGGCAGGGCCGGCGGAAGGTATTTGAATGCCTTAGATCAAATGGTGAAATTGTGTCATACATAAATTTTTTAATTTAAAAATAATAAATAGAAATACTTAACTATATATCATTTTTGTTCATATACTACTCCATCCGTCCCTTATTTAGTGTTCGGTATTCTATTTGGAGCTGTCCCTTAATAAGTGTCCATTTTGTAAAATTAGGGGGTAAAAATTGGTGTATTATCTATTTTGTTCTTAAAAGTATATTTTATTTTAAAAAATTAGTGAGTAAAAGTGTATTGATGATGGGTAAGTAGGGAAAATAGAGGAAAAAATTGATGTGAAAAGTGTAATGATGATGTCTTTTTAATAAGTTAAAGTTACGAAACAGGACACTTAAAAAGAGATGAAGGGAGTATTAAACATGGTAGGAGCCTTAATAGCTTGTGCGGTTACAATAATATTCAGTGGACTCTTGTTTAAATTATAGTAGCCCTCAATTTGTGGATTTGAACCCAGGTATTTTATGTTGAAAAACAAACACTTTACCACTGAACTACCAAAGGAGTTTGAATTATAGTTGCGTGGAGAAAATATATATACTTATCTAGGAATGGGTGCCCCATTTTTTCCCAAAATATGGAGGCCTAAGGCAGCGGCCTCTAGGTCTTTCCCATTGGGCCGGCCCTGCACCTAGGTAAGGTGTCCTTTTGTTTCGGCTAAACATTGCACCGACTCAATTAATTGTGTTTGCATTCTGATCTCCAAAAAATATTAAAAATTGAACATAGACTAAGAAAAATGCGTAGATCATTATGGTACTTTTTAATTTCTAAAGAGAAGTACTGAACCCTTAAAATTATATCGTGCTACCCTCGTGTCCTAAAAACCGTAGAGTTGTAAACTGAAAAATACCAATTAACCTTAACCACAATTTTTTTTTAATCATGTAATATAATCGGAGTCTCGTAAGTGCATTTTAGAAGCCGGGCTTTACAAGTAGCACCCCTCAAACGCTAAACTACTAACCTTGCTTGTTCATTTTGGTATTTGGATTTTGGGTAATGAGTGGTAAGAGATAGAGAGAAAGTCTACGACTACCGCTCCTTTTCACCCCTCCTCCGACCGCACTCAATCTCACTGTCCAAAAGTGTTTTGAACGGATTGGATTTTAAAATAAGGGTCGTGCTAAAGCCACGACAACATTTGTTAGAGCCACGACTGTGTCTCTTGTCTTACCCTTTTTACCCATTCATCTTAACACACTTCCCCTTCTACTTCGTCTTCTTCTCTCCGTTTTTTTAAAACTATTCACAGAGTCACATACTCGCACGAAATCACACCACGTCTTGCATTACTCTCTCTCTCTCCAATCAAAACAAACCTGCTTCTCTCTCATCTTTTGCATTTTTCTTAATGGCTACTCGAAGTTTAGAATAATGACGGCAGTTAAAAATCATCAAAAAATCAATAATCATCTCTGGAATTCAATATCTTTGTCTTGATTTCGTAACGATGGCTGTGATCCAAATTGTAATGCAAAATTGGTACTCATCGGTGGAACTCACTGAGCCACGGTTTCTTTGTCAAACGGTGTGAGACTAGGCAATTTGGAGGAGGGTTTTGGCCATTCTCCAAACGGTATAGGAAGAGGGGTTGGGCGAGTTTCCAAGTATCCAGTTCCAGTATGAATGTATGGTGGTGAATCCGATTTACGGTGGGATAGGTGTATAGTTCTAGTATGAAGGAAGGTGGTGTTCTGATTTTGCAATTGAGGGAGGACAGAGAAAGAGGGCAAGTGGGTTTGCAAGGAAAAGGGAAAATGGGTTTTACACAGCAGACTAAAGAAAAATCGGGTATGAGGGTAAATATGTGAAATGATGTGAAGTTTCGTGGCTGCAACAAAATCACTCGTGGCATTAACGCCACCCTTAAAATAACTCTATTCTTTTAAATTCGGGACCACTAATTGCCAAGATAGACGGTAAAATCAGGGAAACGATGTAAGTGAGCGATGAAGGTAGCATTGTTGTATTAGCATTAGAGGTAGCATTGTTGTATTAGTATCAATTCAGTAAAAAAAAACAAAAACCAAGAAAAGGTGTAAACATGTGAAATCGACCATTGAAATGCCAGCAAAATGGTCATGATCTGTGTTCGTAGGTTGTTCTATGTCACTGCCTAGTACACTACTTTTTCCTATTACTACAAAAAAAATTGAAATGGACAAACCCGTCAAAGAGGAAAATCAAGCAGAGAGGTACGACTTGGCCCCGGCTTCTCTCCTCCTTCATTTGTCGCCGGAGGAAGAATTCTCTATCATGGTCTCGGTACCAAACGCCTCATCTCCGGCAGCAATGACGGCATTGGGTAATGAATGTACTAGGTAGTGACGTAGAACAACCTACGAACACAGATCATAACCATTTTGCTGGCATTTCAATGGTCGATTTCACATGTTCACACCTTTTGTCGGTTTTTTTTTTTTTTTTTTGACTCAATTGATACTAATAAAACAATGCTACCTCTAATACTAATAAGTACAACAATGCTACCTTCACTGCTCACTTTCTTCGTTTCCCCAATCTTACCGTACGTCTTGGTAATTAGTGGTCCCGAATTTAAAAGAATAGAGTTATTTTAAAATCCGAACCGTTCAAAACACTTATGGACAGTGAGATTGAGCACGGTGGGAGGAGGGGTGAAAAGGAGCGGTAGACGTAGACTTTTCTCTCTATCTCTTACCACTCATTACCCAAAATCCAAATACCAAAATGAACAAGCAAGGTTAGTAGTTTAGCATTTGAAGGGTGTTACTTGTAAAGCCCGGTTTCTAAAATGCACTTACGAGACTCTGATTAAGTTACATAATAAAAAAAATATGTGGTTAAGGTTAATTGGTATTTTTCAATTTACGACTCTACGATTTTTAGTACACGAGGATAGTACGATATAATTTTTGAAAAAGTGGACCTAGTGGTGATTAAGTATTCCATCTCTCCTCAATGAAAATTAAGTATCACTTTACTGTACTTAGATGTAAAAATCTCTAAAAAGAACCACATTGAAAGGATTTCGAACATTTTCCAAGTGCCCCCCGCCCACAATGTATGTATAGGACCCCATCGCCACACGATTAATGGGCTCAATTTCATGGTTATTTATTCTCTAGGTGCTTCTGTTCTGATTACCCAATTGGTAGTTGGACAAAGGAAAGTTGGTCTTGGCCTTCACTCCCCGAAACCCCACGGCGGCTCTGTCATAAGCCCTGGCGGCGTCCTCCGCAGTCTCAAAAGTTCCCAGCCACACTCCGGCTGCCCGCCGGGGGTCTCGAATCTCCGCCGCCCACTTTCCCCACGGCCTCTGCCTCACTCCCCTATATTTACACATAACCTTCCTCCTCTTCACACCCTTATCATCACCAGTGGTGGTAGTTGGCGCGAAAAAGTTACACCCCAAGCAGCCGTCGATTTTGCAGAACCGACACGCGTCACCATCGGGGAGCAAGGGGATGATGGGATTGGGGCAGTTCTGTTCCGTTCTTGTCCCATGATCACCCGAGGAGCCCTTCTTGGATGGGGTGGCACCTCGGGATGTGCCAATGCCGTCATTGCCACCGCAGACGACATGTTTGAGTACCGAGACCATGATAGAGAATTCTTCCTCCAGCGACAAATGAAGGAGGAGAGGAGACGGGTCCGAGTCGTAACTCTCTGCTTGATTTTCCTCTTTGACGGGTTTGTCCATTGCAATTTTTGTAGTAACAGGAAAAAGCAGTGACCCGTACTAGGTATTGACATAGAACAACCTACGAACACTTCTTTACACACACACACACACACACACACATATATATATACACTCCAAAGTAAATTACTACAGTACTAGCAGTCTTTAACTAAAAAAATACTAAAAATAGAGGACCACGTGGGTGCTTTTGACACGTGGTTGTGCCAAACGGAGTGATACAATGTACGGCGTCTGGGCCACGTGTGTGCGAAGTTTCCAGAGTGGAATCCCCCACACCCCAATGAACCTCGTTCTCGGCCAAGTGTGTAGGAAGAAGTTTCCAGAGGGGATTACAAGCGCAATCCAACGTAGTAGTGTTGCTGAAACAGAAAATGCTGGCTTTACGTCAACCAGGTGGACAAAAAGTGGAGGGGGAGGGGGGGACACGTGTATTTCAAACCTCAGAGCGTCAATATAGTAGAGTAGTAGTAGCAATATGACCAATAAAATTTTTTATAATCACACAAACACTTACACATTCACAAAGGGTGTGAAGCCCACACACTAGACACCCTTTACACACTAGACACCCTTTGTAAGTGTGTGTATAAATATTTGAGTGTGGTTGTAAAATGGTTGGCAATACGACTATAGAGAGCAATTTAAAAAAAAAAAACAACAGAAAGTTTGCTTGCACAACTGTCGTGCACAGATTGCGGTGTGGGATTTCACTCCGGATGCCACACAAATGATCCGAGCCTTTGATTAGATGCAAAACTTTTTTCCCAAGGCTCTAGTGAAAAATCAGTTCAATCCAATACTTATAAATACTCGATCCAATTATTTAACTTTTAAAGGATCCTGAAAACTATATAAAAAGTTAGATGATTAGATCAAACACCAATAGGATTGAGCTGGTGTGGGACCCAAAGTGTGCCCCCACACTGCCATTGCTGTGCACATTTGCTATGCAAGTAGGCGGGTTGTAAAAAAAAAAAAAAAAATTGCAGACATTTCACCAAAAGAACAAGTCATTAATTATTGTTTTGATACTCTAATGTGGATCCCAGTACTCTTACCTACTAAAATACACACTCTACCTACTAAAATACACACAGGATGAGCAAAAGCAGTAGCGTCTGTCTTCATAGGCTAATAAAAGTATAATTTTAATACCCATAGGAAGTTCCCCTCGTCATCCACATAAAGTCCTCCACATTTACCTCTCCATCACCTGAAACATTGCAATATACACCAAACATTGCAACATACATTGAAAATGCTGCCTCTTTCTAACTTGTAACAAATGAGAGAGAGAGGCTTCCCTTCAAGTTAAGTACAGATAAATTAGGAATTATTCACAAGAGATAGTAACACATTGAACTCACTGAAAAGATGGTTCAACATGATCTACCGTTTGAGAGCTGGAATCAAATTCCCAGACATTTCCTTATCTCCAATGGGGCTCTGCAATCTTTTTAGATTTATCTAGCAGGGCTAACTCATATTTCAATTGTATTTTTGTTTCACTGAGTACTGTCCCCCATAACAGCGTGCTTAGTTGTGCGTTGTGCATAAGAGAGACAGATATGTTCTCACCTAAATATATGCTTGAGCCTCGGTAGGCTTACTCGAAAAACTACCTGTTCTCTATTGACATTTCAACTTCAGAATTAACCCATTAAATCACGCCTATGTAGTTTTGACTGTAGAAGCTTCTGAAACTGAAACTTGTACTATCTCTTCATTTAGGTCTGCCTATAACCTTTCTGAGCAAAAATCTTTCAATGAGCCAATTTTAATGCATTGAGAAAAGATGAGGAAACAGCATACATATATAGTATATAGCATTCTAGCATATGCAGCTTGGTAGGTAATTAAGCAAATACTTCTTTCAAATGAACCTTAAGGTTCGTATGCTGGTGTGAATAACTTTGAGTATACTCACGAGGATCACTCAAAAGATGAAGCACATAGCATAGAGAATACTGCATATCAAAATACAAGCTGGAAACTTACGATCACGATCTGCTCCCTCGATCATCTCTTGAATCTCCTTATCAGTGAAGCTCTCACCCAACTCCTTTGCAATTCGGTGAATGTCCGCGGCAGATATCTTTCCCTGTATTTGAATGACACAATCAGTCGTCAACAATAAAATGCAAAATAAGAGCTTAAGCTCAAAATTTCACGTTTTTATCTTGGTCAATGATGTGGAATGCTTTCATAAGCTCTTCTTTGCTGTCTCTTTCTCCAATCTTGGCAGTCATCATATGCACAAATTCATCAAAATCAATTGCACCACTGCCATCCTTGTCTACATCTGCAATCATTTGTTTGATTTGCTGCATGATGAAATGAAATGAGATGTTAGCTGATAGTCGCTTTCACCAAATATCATGTCAAACAACACAAAGAATCGCCATATAGGCACCAAAAAGAACAAGGGAACCCAACAGTTGAGATATACACTTCTTTTATCAAAAAAATCAATTAGCTGAAAGTATGTGCTCCCTTTTATTCTTGCAAGGAAATGAAGCTTCACTTATAAGAATGTGAAATGTAGCTTAATTAGCCAGTGAAAAGATCACGATTCACGGGTTACCATATGTAGGAATACAGCATCCGCAGCATGCAGGGAACTTAAAAGCAAGGAAAAGAAAATGGCCTTAAATTAGGGAGATATTTGCAAATAAAGATGAGATTAACTGGACAGCGACAATCCATGAACTACATCCACATGGAAGAGAAGTCCAAGATTTATCGAATGAAACGTTCAGTTCAGAACTACCGAATCATAATCTAGTCTAGACAAATAGTTCACGGGAGCCCCAGGCTTTTAGCCACTCATATGAACAATTTTAAGAAGATCACTACGAAAGCATTGGTGAACATTGTTGACTACTAGCTCTAAGCTGATTAACATGAAGGACCCAGCTTCAACACGCCTGGACTCTAGGCACTGAGCACCGTTCAAGAATGTTAAACAAAGGATGAATATTTGGGTTTTCTATCCTTGCCGTGCAGTAGCCTGGATTTTGAAAGAGAAAGGACTCGTGACAGTTTTTCTTTCTTTCTTTCTTTTTCACAAATAATTAGGCATGCTCGATAGGCAAGGATAGTGCTTGAGAAACATGACCACTACAGGCAGCAACACTCCCCACAAGCACTCTCAACGGTAGGTAGAAACCTATATCGCTTGGAAGTCCATCACATTGACGTATTAGGATTTAGATGGTACCTCTGCTGCCATTTCAAAGCCCAATGCCCTGTAAGAAAAAAAATATCAGTATAACATTTTCACTAGTCACCAACATTTGTACTGCTCAAGACTAGTATCCATACGGACCATACCTCATTGCGACGTTGAGCTCTTTAGCATCGATAGTGCCTAGATGACAAAAGCAAAGGAACTAAATAAGTTCTACACATATACAGGTTCTCATGTCCAAGGAAAAAACCTCCATACCTGACCCATCAGTGTCGAAGAGCTCAAATGCTTCCTTTATCTCTTGCCTCTTCTGTTGAGTTAAACCATGATGACGCCCTTTGGGATTGTCTTTCCTAGATGCAACCTGAAGAGGTATTAAGATCCAACGAAAAGATTTAGGAAACAAGTATCCACTTATCTACTTTATTGAAGAGGTAAAAGTATAAGTAGGTTAAGATTTCACCCTCGTTGGAGCTTTTTCTTTTTACTTTGTATTTGGGTATCTAATTGAAGCATTAAGTATATCATCCCGCGAAGACAGATGATGAAAAATAGGTCACCCCTACACTTTTTTTTTTATTTACTTTTTTTATTCTTCTCGAGAGAAGGATTAACACCCAAAATTATGTAGATCTCAACAAAAAGTTGCGACAAGTAAAAAAAATACGGAAATTGTTTTTACACAAAAAAGTCAGGAAGAATGGAGTCGCTGATTCTATGTGCTGTTCCAATTGACTTAATGAGAAGAAAGTAAAAAGAAATGCACAATTTTCTGAAATAGAAGACACCGCAACCAACGAGGGATTCGGAGAGACGATCAAAGGACAAAGATAGAGGAAATTACAGCAGGAGATCATAATAAATTATACGTGAAGTGAAGATCAATGTGAAGAAAGTTAGTGTTTGACATGAGGAAACAAACCATGGTTCTTCGCTTCGATGATCTTCCTCACGACCTCGTCTATCTCTCTCTCTCTCTCTCCTCGCTCGCTAGATCTCTCTCGATACAGGTTTTTCGCTTGACGATTGTAGTCAACGTGGGCTTATAAGTATTTAGCAGGAGTGGCAAACGATCGCTTGACGATTGTAGTCAACGTGGGTTATAAGTATTTAGGAGGAGTGGCAAACAAGCGGATTTGGGCCAAGTAAGTTGTCAGTGGGTTGGATTTTTAATGAATCATTGACCCATGTAGACTATTAGCTATGAGTCTAATTATCCATACCCAACCCAACCCATTCCATTTATTTAAAAGCAAATCCGACCCGCTCATTAACCCAATTGCATATATACTAAAATTTATGATCGGAAAAGTAAAAAAAATGATGATCGAAACTCATAATTTTTTTCAAAAAGACGAGAATAAGTAAATTTTTTTGTCTTATTGATTTATTTTTGTCTTTATTCAAAAAATTATAAGTTTTGATCAAATTTTTTTACTTTTCCGATTCCTCTGGTCGAAACAAATCAATAAGTCACAAAAATTTGACACAAAACAAAAAAAATTTGAATAAGGACAAAAAATAAGTCACTTAATTTTTCAATCCAAACTCTATGCGAGACTACCATGAGAGAAATTTATTCACGGCGGAGCGCAATTTCACCGGTCTATTCGCGCATTCAATGGATGAGATGTGTTTTCAATTTTAACTGGTCAAAATAATTATTACCGGTCACAATTGGTTTTTAATTCGGACCATCCAAAATATTTTTGGACGCGTGTAATTTAACACAGAACATTTGAATAAACGAGAGAGAGAAGGCCAGACTCCTCGGGACAGAGAGAGAGAGAAGGCCCGTCCCATGTTTACCAAAAAAAGAAGGCCCGTCCCAATTGCAAAAGAGACGGGAATTGGTAAAGAGGAAGGAATTTGGTAGGTTACCTTGTTATCTATTGGACCATTTAAGTTTGATGTCCAATTAAGATCCAACTAATAATGGGTTAGTTAGGTTTGAGTACATTCTTACCCAACTAATAAATGGGTTGGGTTGGGTCTATTTTTAAATTGATGGGTATGGGATTTGTTAATGGGTCTGGGTTCAATTTGCCGCCCCTAGTATTTAGGCCCAATCCACGGCCAAATCATCGAACTAGCGTCCACTCACGGAAAATGATGGCCAAAGAAGTGTTTTGATAATGAGAAAATTACCTCTAAGTACAGAAAAGTGACACTTAATTCCCATTAAGGATAGATGAAATATTTAATTACCACTAAGTCCACTTTTACAAAAATACATTTACCATTAATGGAAGTGTCACCTTGAGGTTTTAGGGCATGCTAGGGTTTTATGGTACCCTAATGGGTACCCTAGTACCCTTGGGTACCCTAGTACCCTTGGGTACCCTAAAATCTTAGGGTACCCTAGGATTTTAGGATTTTAGGGTACCCTAGGGTTTTAGGGTACCTTAAGATTTTAGGTTTTAGAATACCCTAGGGTTTAAGGTACCTTAGGGTTTAGGTTTAGTCACTTTCATAAAGCGCTAGGGTTTAGATTTAGGCACTTTCATAGGAGTTTTAGGGTACACTTTCCTATTATAGGGTTTTAGCGGTTTAGGCACTTTCATAGGGTGCCCTAGGGGTTTAGGCATTTTTATAGGGTACCCTGAAGTTTAGGCACTTTTATAGGGTGCCCTAGGGGTTAGGCACTTTTAGTATTTAGGATTTTAGGCACTTTCATAGGGTTTTCGCGTTTTGTTAATTAGAGAAGACTTGGTGGGAATTACTTTTTATTTTCTGGACCTAAAGATAAATTGCCCTTTGATAATTAATACCCGAATGTTGAAAATATCCTTGGCGGATATTAATTATCAAAGCACGTCATGAGACGTCATTTTTCCGTCCACTTATTTAAGCAGTCATGTCAGTCAAACAATTGTTTATATTTACAATTTATACAAATTTTATTCCAATAAAATTAATTTAAATTTATCAATTAAGATCTATATTAAATATTAAAAAAATATTATATTTAAAAGATTTAAATCATAATTTTTTGAGAGATTTCAAATAGTAAAAACGAATTAGCAATTTGGGAGGAAGGGACAAAGAAAATAGAGTAGAGAATGGGTAATT
The DNA here is from genome assembly GCA_025413875.1 of Rhododendron molle. Taxonomy (NCBI): domain Eukaryota; kingdom Viridiplantae; phylum Streptophyta; class Magnoliopsida; order Ericales; family Ericaceae; genus Rhododendron; species Rhododendron molle. The sequence goes on along the minus strand of CM046395.1, from coordinate 12,802,894 downwards.
CTAGACGGTGATATTTGGTTACTATAGTATGCAACTCTCTCTGTCTCCTTTTTAAAATTCAGTATTTTATTTTGGACTGTCCCTTAATAAGTGTTCATTATGTAAAGTTATTAGGTAAACGTTGATATATTTTCTATTTTGCCCATAAAAATAGATTCATTTTGAAAAGTTAGTGAGTAAAAGTATAATAATGATATCTCTATAGAGGGTAAGTAGGGAAAGAGAAGGTAAAAGTTGATGTGAAATGTGTAATAATGATGTTTTCTTAATAAGTTGGAGTTACGAAGCGGGACACTTAAAAAGAGACGGAATGAGTAATTGACAAATCTATCCTCAAACTCTCAACCAGCATGTGAAATTAGCAGGTAATTTTTGAACTAAAAGTGTGAGCTAACCTCTGTTTTGAGTCCATACCAAAAGGTGCTCTCCATTTATACATAGAATAGATCATTTGCCAAACGTAATGTTTGATCATCCGATAGTAATTTGCCAAACGTATATATAAAAAAATCTATTGGCAAAATTGGTTACAAATTATGTACGGAAAATCAAGCATGTATGTAGAGACTACAATTCAAAAAAATAAATCCGAGGTGATATTTCCTTTTAAAAGTTAGGTGTCTGTATTAGTTTACGCGCACTCCAACTAATCTTAGGGGATCAATTTCACCGCTCAATTTTTGCAGGGTACCAATTATAATCAGAGCAAAACTCTGTATGAATTGCCTCTAAAAGAGGCCTCCAAAAGAGGTTGATAGAACCTACTAATAGATTTTGAACCTGAAATCATAAGAGAAAGCAAATCTTTAGTCTCAAATCTTGACTCATTGGCCAACCCTTTATCAACGATGATAGTAAGAAGGATACATATACAGCTCGATATCTGAAAATAAAATTACATTTTTTTTTGAGAGGGGCAGAAGGGTAATTTCACACACTCAAACACCTAGGCAATTGCTGACTAGGTGAAGGGTGGAAGACTCTTATACACACACACACAAAAATTTCCAACCTCCCGATATGGGAGGCCAGCCCAAAGACGCAGGCCTGAAAGCCTCGCATGCCCGAAGGCAGCACCACGTCTGAAAAAAATAAAATTACCTTAAGAGCAAAACAGTGGCATGCATATGTTGCTTTTATATATATATATATATATATATATATATATACCGTCTCCAACCCCAAGAATAAACATAACTAGAAAAAGAAAAAGAAAAAGAAAAACAGTATATATATATATATATATATAGCCTGTTATGAGTAGTACCCCAGATGGATTTTGAGGATTACTTTTCAACTTAGCTAGCTAGACTGTCTGGAAACCTTAGCCAGGAGCCCTTTCTTTGGAAAAATTCTTCAGTGCCGAGCGGGTATCACGTGGTGCCCGTTCGTGCAACCGAACCATCCATTTCGGATTTGAACGACTCAGATTTAGAGAGAGAAAAAGGAGAGAGAGTGTGTTGGGGTGAGAGGAGAGAGGGTGTTTCAATCCGAACCGTCCGAAAGTAAATCGGACGGCTGAGGTGCGTCGAGCGGGTGCCACGTCGGCAATACCCGCTCGGCACTGAAAAACTTCTCCTTTCTTTGGCACTGCAAGTGGATCATAATCCACACCATTCTTTGGATCAACTACTTCCCACCTGTGTATCATCTCATCAGTATATATAACAAATACTACTTCAATTTTGGAAAAACCAACACAAAACATAATATGGCTGTGTTCGGTTACAATTTCCAGAAAATATTTCTGGAAAAAAATTTTGAGTTAGTGTTTGGTTTGGTTTTTAGAGATAATATCCTCTCATTGTAACCGTTAAGGATTTATCATTTCCATGTAGGGGTGGCAAATTCAACCCAAACCCATTAAGTAACCCAAACCCATTCAATAAAAAATAGACCCATTCTAACCCATTTATTAGTTGGGTCAGAATGGGTCCAATCCATCTAACCCATTTATTAATTGGATTTTAATTGAATCAACTTAAATAATTCAATAAGTCATGAGTGTAACCCAACTAAAAACCCCATAATCTCATGCATATCGGCCATTCCATACGCATATGGGTAATTGTAATACCCCCATACTGGAATCTGCACCTCGGCCTCGTTTTCCCTCTGATCACCGCCGCCGCCGCCATCCTCCAGGACCGGGCTTGGAATAGCCCATTTTCCTCTTCAACAACTGATCACCGCCGCTGCTGCCATCCTCCAAGACCGGGCCTACGCTCACCAGCTCGGAATAGCCCATTTTCCTCCTGAACAACATCGTCACGGCCACCGCGTCAATCCCGTCTCTGGTCACCTCTATCTGGTTCTTGTCCTCTCCTGCCAAAGTTAACGATTCTATCCCTACAATTTTACGACATGATTAGTGTAACAAGTTGTTTTCTTGAAGTTCTATGAATTATTGACAGTCTTTCTGTCATTCTTTTTTAAATTTTTACCGGATTCGCAGCGAAGTTTTGGAATATTTTCTTCTTGACAAGTTGACTCAAAAAGTAAAAAATTACAGAAAAAGGAATAAAGTTCACTAGATTTGAAAAAATTATTACAAAAATAAAGTTCATAGCGCAGCCACTCGGTCGCCTTTAAGAAAAATAGTACTCCGTATTACAAGAATAAAGTTCGTAGCGCAACCACTTAGTCGTTTTTCGCAATCCGCCTATGAAGTCGCCGGCGGAGGGGCCTGGAGAAGCCGAGAAAAGCACGTCGGATAATGCCGACGGCAGCGTGGATGCTCCAGCATTGTTCGAAGCTATAGTTATAGTATCAGCCTCTGCTATTAGCTCAATTTTGTTGTCCTACTAGACTAAATCGGAGTAATTTCAACATACATATCTGTTCCTCTTTTGTTTAATGTTTGTAAACAAAACATATAAGAGCGATGCCAATATAGTAATTAAGTGCATAGGGGTAATTTGGTAATTTTAGTCTACGTGAATATTTTAGTCATTTAAATTTATAGGGGTAATATGGTCATTTTAGTATACACTGGTATTTTAGTCATTTTAAATTTTAGTATATGTGTAATTGTCGGGTTTGTTTTTAAATAAATGGGTTGGGTATAGGTAATTAGACTCATAGTTAATGGGTTTAAATGGGTCAATGACCCATTAAAGACCCAACCCACTTACAACTTACCCAATTTAATCCAAACTCGCTCATTTGCCACCCCTACTTCCATGCAAAATTGCGAATGTGCAATCCAACCCTCAATATTATGTACGCATGCATGTAACTTTTATCTCCTTAGGGCGCAAAAACAAAAAGGCAGTTAATTACACATTATTATTGTTAGGGCCTGCGACGTTGTTTGTAATCATCTCATAATACTTTTTTTTTTTTTTTATAATCAGCAAAGAAAAGTTTCTCTATCATTAATAAGAATGATACAAAACAGAAATCTTGTAGTGAAACATCAGGAAGCATCATGCACAAACAGTAGTACCTTACATATCACTATATCTCACCTCACAATTTTTAAAAAACAAAAAAAGAAAAAAAAAAACACCCAAAAGTTGATAAGTCACCAACAAACACCCAAAAAAAGCCCAGCCCAAACTAGAGCAACAATGGAGATCTCTCCTAGAGAGAGAACTAAAACTAGAACGTTTAAGTAGGATGATACGTAATTGTGGAGGAGAGAGCTATTTATACACTTTTGTTTCTCTCTCTACAAAATATTCCAAAAACATACCAAAAGTAGAAAGTTTTCGACGGAAAGTTGAAAACTATGGCAAAAATCTGCCCGGAAGCCATTGGTATCGATACCCTTGCTCTTGGACAGCTACGGGGTGATTTAAGGTGAATGGTATCGATACCAATCTGCTAATGACAGATTTTGCTTGGCTGAACTTCGTGGGCTCGCTCCGGACACTCCCAAATCGAATTTTGGTGTTCTTTAGACCGTTGGAAAGCTTGTTGAGTCTACTTTCTAACCCAAGTGATTTGGATCCAACTTGATTTGTACATCAAATGATATGATAATTTTACCCTTGCTTACGTTGAAACCTTGCCTTCTAAGAAGGTTGAAATACTCGAAGCGTAGGGCTAGGTCGTCAATAACATAATAACCGTTAATACCGGAATCGTTCCCACAGAGAATTTGATAATAGCTTGATTCGGATTGTAGGTTTTATGGTCGGTTTGTGGCGTTTAAGACGGCCAACTGTCGGTTTTGCTTTAAAAATGAAAATGGCAATAAAAGGACTAAAAACGCTCGATGAACTTAACAAGGCAAGTCTAGGGATCGTCTAACCCTTGACAAAGGCCGTTACCAGTTCTCAATTATAACTCAGGCGAGAGTCACGACCGCGCGCTCACGCCTGGAAGATTTAGCTTTAAAGACGACGTCTAATGTAAGATATGATTAAACAGAGGCGAACCAACTAGTTTGAATCATTTGTCAAGTCCAAAGGAGGCCACGAGCCCTCGACATACTAATTGCCAAGACCGCTTGACAAACGGCATACCGAGGTGTTAACACCCCTAAGTTTAGACTGAAATTACCAATTTAGCCCTATTCTGAAAATCATGCTTGAAAGCCCGATGGCTTGAGAACCAACTAACGACCTAAGTCCTCGGGAAAGATTATCCTGAGACTTAGCCAATCGACTACTCAAACATGGCTAAAGCATAAACGAAAACATAAAAGTAAGACATGACTTTTAATCGACGAAATCGAAAATAAACTTGATATTACGAATAATCTAGTCCGGAACTACAACATTAATTCACGACAAAACAATAAACGGTAACAACTTACTAGAGCAATTGAAGAAATTAGCTTAGAACACTTGAGCTCTTAATGGAGGAAAGATGGAAAATTAAAAGACTTAATGAAGAGGAAGACAAGAGAGAGGAGGAGAGTGAAAGAGTGAGGTATTTATAGACAAAGTACCACTCTCTCTCTGTACGTCCCAAAATATCCCAAAAGGGGAACAAAATATCCAAAAAGTAGAGACAAAACAAAATTGGAAATATCTTCAGTTTAGTACTCGTATCGATACATCAAAAAAAACTGTATCGATACTATATTGCTACGGCCTATACCTTGCATTGTTTCACTGATGTATCGATATGGGCTTTTCCTCGTATCAATACCGCTTCAATTATGCCAGCAGCTCAGGCAGCTGCCTTGGCGTAGCACCCCGTTGACTCCTTAGTGACCCGACGGCCTTCAAAATGCCTGGCAAGCATCGCCAAGCAAGCAATCGCTCGCTCCAATGCCTGACGGCCAAAATCCACCAGGCATAAACACTCGGATATCCTCAAGGGTTGCACCAAACATCAACACATGCCCTTTTAGTCGCGTATTACCTGAAATGCTCAACAAAAGACTTTACGCGCAAAATGACTAAAAACGGCAACAAAATAGAAAATAATTAACCTAGAGCGGGACTAAGCGCACCAATTATCTACAAGAATGGGTACTTATCACACCCCCCAACTTGAGCGTTGCTAGTCCCGAGCAACCAAAACATACTACTAAACTAAACATGCAATCCTTCCATTTAAAATAACTTAGCACATCCACAACGTATCCAACTAGCAAGAGTTCCAAAAGCAAATTTATTCAAATTCCGCAATAGACAGCTGAAAACTAAAATGGATTACTAAGTATCAAGTGCATCCAAACCAAGTATCAAAATCTGTATCCTAAGCAAAAAGGAGGATACGGACGCCACAAATGCATTAGCACGCAACTAACCATATCTCACAAAAGTGCTCGAAAACGGGCCATGGGGAACAAAAATGCCATACCTCGGTATAAATGGAGAGCACTTTGAACAGAATTGATAAGCACAAATCAACAGCTAAAGTAATGAAAGCAGGCATGCCACAAACTAACTATGCATGTTATCAAGTAAATGAATCAAAGAGGAAAAACGCGCACTAAAGATCAACTAAGGTCTTTCTTAAGCGCTTAATGACCTTGGACGAACAAAAGAACGGTTAGCAAAAGCAGGTGACAGCCCTATCCTAGCTTGGTCAACTAACTACCCATTGGCCGTCACCTACTATAAAAACACCAAGTCAAAGGGCCACATGCCGACCACAACAAAAACCAATAAAAACTACTAAGTAAGAGTTCAACAACTAAACAAAAGAAATAAATAAGAACAAGATAGGATAGGTGGGCTGTCAACCACCACGCACCCCGACCAAGTATAGGGTTTTTCAAAAACTACCACCGACAACCAAAAACTATGCCTCATCCCCAGAAACCGGCTCGTCTCCAGCAAAATCATCAGAATCCTCAGCTTGCTCGACAGGTGGCGGGACGAAAGGCTCTGTAGAAGACCCCTCAGCTCGGCTAGTAAGCCACTCCAAACGATGGTCCATACGATCTTGCTTACGGGCCATCGCCCTCTTTTCTTTCTTTTCCTTCCTCGTATTCCCAATCATTGGTACCCCTTGATAAAACCGTTTTTTATACCAAGCCTGCTTTGGTGCATCTCTAGGCGGCACCGTGGTCAAATAATCACCCGCCTGCGCAGCTCTCAGAATCCTAGTTTGAGACATGCTCTTAGTCAGCACCGTAATGTTTATTATCCCGGGCTCAAGCCTACCCTTCTCCATGTATTTTGACGTTGTGGCACCTTGTTCTCGGCAAATCTTCGTAATCAAACAGGGAAATGGCATCCTCGAGTTCGTTGCGGCACTAGCCTTAAACTCAACTATTTGCTTAAAAATGTATGACGCCCAATTAGTTTTCATTCCCTTTTGCATGAAAGCGTACAGAAGAACCCCATCCTCAAACGAACGGCTTATTCTCAGCGCCCCTAGGGCTCAAATTATGATGCACAAATTGGTTAATTAGTTTGTAACCCTCTCAAAACCTGCTCGGCACATGTGTATCAGCTATAACAACCTCACCCTCATACATATTTGACGAATCTCATCAAACCTAGCAAAATTAGCCCTAGGGTAGTTAATTTCATGAGCCGCCGGGCGGGTATAATCTAGAGCTTTAGCAATAATTTTGCGGTCAATTACCACATATAACCGCCTGATTGTGGACGTAATTTGAGCATCATCTTGCCCAATAGCATCAGCACCAGGCACAACTATCTTTTTATAGAAATCAACAACTAAACTCTTATTATAGCCCGGACATTCACCAAAATAGTAATGCAAACCTTGCTCGGTAATGCGCTGGATTGCCCGGTGTTGTGCCCCAAAACTAGCCGCATCCACATGTCGCTGATTTTTCACGTTCCTCTTAGCCATTCCATCCTCCCACTTCTTCTGAGCAGCCGACAAAACCTCCTCCGTAGTCCTCTTCCTCCTCCGGGAAGGTCGAGCATCGGCCATCACCTCCTCAGCCCCCTCCGGTTACACATTGCCCTCATCCTCACTCTCAGAGTTTCGAGAAGGGGCCGCATCAAGCGGAGCCTTCCCTTTAGCCGTCTTCGAACTTGGTTTAGCCCGGGGTGCCATTAATTTCGGATTTTTGGGGTTAGGGGTTGGAAATTTCAGATTTAGGACAAAGGGGTTGAAATTGATGTTGGAAAAGGATTCGGAATGGTTAATATAGAAGATTATTGGAGGTTTTAAGGGTTTATGTTGGTAGAATGGTGCAAAAACAAAGAGAGAGAGAGAAAAGATTCGGATTACCTTGCATGTGAGTGATCCGAAACCAAAACCCACGAATCCATGCTTGAAATGCATAGAAGAGTCGATTTGGTGAAGGTTAGGTGAAGGAATCACAAGATTTGGTGGTGGATTGAGAGGTTTTGAGTTAAGGTTCAAGGGGTTGGGAGGGGGGGGTGCGGCGGTTATGGAGAAGAAGAGAGAGAGAGGAGAGGAGAATTGAATTTGATCGGGCAAGCAGTCGCCTGAAATAGCCATGATAACCGCTCAGTATCGATACGCTCATTTTAGCCGTATCGATACGCGTTTGCTTTGAATTCCCATCAGACTGTTTCAATGATGTATCGATACGGCCATTTTATTCGTATCGATACCGCCTGGATTTTGCCCAAATCACTTGCCAGCCCATGCTCTTGCCTTGGCGTTGGCCCAACCACCTCAGAAAACACCCGATGAGCCACCGAAGCCTCAGAAACCTGCTGATTCACCCTTTCAAACATAAAACCAACCAGCCAACCGAACATCCGGTTACCTATGGATAGGATTATGACACAGACTTGGCTTTATGTTTACGGGATGACGAGACTCATATGTGGTTCCATCATAGAAAAATGCCTAGTATCATATCCTTAGTGCGCAATAAATTCCAAATCGATTCAAATTAGACAATGAACATGAGATGATCTACCTATTTACAAATGAACGAAGACAAAAATCGGGATATGGGCCAAACTTGGCCAAGACACACTCAAACTTCGTAACTTCCACCTAAGTCCATTCATGCAAGTTGCGATATACAAAATTTGCGTAACGAACTCTTGCAAAATTAACACCAGCGAGCATGTGCCACGTTATTTTAATCCACTAATTTTGTAATAACGGAAGGATTTCAACCTAAAAAATGAAAAACTTAGGCTAAAAACGAAAAACATAACTAGCATAGAAATAACCCTTCCCCCCAACTTAAAAAATGCTATGTCCTCATAGCATGAAGAACAACAGTATTGAGAGGGAAAGGACAAAAGAGATAACCCACGGGGGAATGTCAACCCCCTTATACCTCGACCAAGTTGGAGGCTTTTGAGTCACCGGCTCTTTTCGTCATCCGAACGGCTTCCAAGGTCGACTCCTTCAGCTCTTCCAACTGAACCACAACTAGTCACACAGGGACATGGCCAAAGCTTTTTGGACTGACAACCGCGACACGTAATCGCACCCATGCTTAGGGCTCTTGAAAGGCCGCAATCACTCCGACTTTAGACCCAATCCACCAAGGCTGGTGTGTAGCATGTTCACCCTGCAAAAGACTTAAGCTCGAACTACCTACTAAGAGACAAATGGCATTAGAAACGGCCAGCTCGTGTTATCCGGGCACCAACAACCAGAATTAGAAAAACAAAGAACATAAAAGAACACCACCCGATGTTCACGCAATCTCACGAGTCATACTTTTCTTCCCGAGTCTCACCGGCAAGGCCAAACTCGGGTGGCTATACTAGACCGTCAAATGTGTTACATCACGCCCGAGGTAAAATTTACCGCTTGACCTCGCCAAGCAATTAAGCCCAGCGTTCCCGACGATCGAAACAAAGTGAGCTAAGATAAGCAAAACTCAACCAAAGACCTAAGCGGCCTCCGATAGGGACAATTTCGGAGAGCACGGATCATTGACGGTAAACTACCACAAAGAGGACTAAATAAAAGCCCGATACAATGATGCATTTATGAAATCTCTTAGTGAGAAAAACCCGAAACACAAAAGAAAGAAACAAAAGCAACTAAAGCAATATCGACAATATGCACACTATGGACAATATGTACAAGCAAAAGAATTTAATATCAGAACTCGGAGCGTCCAAGTCACAGATGGACTCCGCCAAACAATGAAGTCCAGCGTCCCCTAAGATCGTAGCTAGGCAGACACAAGATAGAGCCAAGTGCGGTAGTGGAGTACGGGAATACCAAGGCCTAACCTATGATCTATACCACCCCCGTTGGGGCTAATCTGGTAGACGTGAGTGGTTCACTGTGAATTACTCCTATCAGAAAGGCTAATTAAATCCCTATGTCACTGATATTAAAATTGCCCTTCGAACCGAAGCTGGGCACACGATCCTTATTTTAGTAGCGGCGTGCGAAGCTACAAATACCCAAGTCAACCCCTTACAGTTAAGTCAAGGGGTCGGGTCCGACAAACAGTTAAGTTCAGCGGTTACGCTTTCGCTCCCCGTGCAAATTAAGTGATAATAAAACTAAGCTGACGGGCCATCCGTGTAAACTGGATCGGCCAACACCTCATTGGGCTCCCCAATTTCAAAGCCACCGAGGAAAGGCTTAAGCCTTTGACCATTGACTTTAAACGAAGAACCATTTTGCATGCTTTCAACTTCAACAGCCCCATGAGGAAAAACAGTTTTGACAATATAAGGTCCGGCCCATCGGGACCGTAATTTACCGGGATGGAGATGCAAACGAGAATTATATAATAAAACTCGTTGACCGGGCACAAAGTGTTTAACTACAATGGTCTTATCATGCTTGGCTTTGATTTTAGACTTATAAGCACTAGAATGGTCGTAAGCATGGTACCTCATCTCCTCGACCTCGGTAAGTTGAAGCTTCCTCCGGGCACCGGCTATGCTATGTTGAAATTGAGCTTCTTGATGGCCCAATAAGCTTTGTGCTCGAGCTCCACCGGCAAATGGCATGCTTTCCCATAAACAAGCCGATAAGGAGACATGCCCAGAATTGTCTTGTACGCAGTACGATACGCCCACAAAGCATCCACCAAACGAGTAGACCAATCCTTGCGGTTGGGATTCACCGTCTTTTCCAAAATATTCTTAATTTCCCGATTTGCTAACTCCGCCTGGCCGTTGGTCTGCGGATGGTAAGCTGTTGACACTTTGTGCACAATGGAGTATTTCTTCATAAGTGCAGCAAATGATTGGTTGCAAAAGTGCGTCCCCTGATCGCTAATGATAGCCCTAGGCATCCCAAACCGTGCTAAAATATAGTCCCGGAGAAATTCAACCACAACCGCCGCATCATTGGTACCAGTGGGAATGGCCTCAACCCATTTGCTCACATAATCGACGGCCAACAAGATATAAAGATAGCCAAAGGACGACGGGAATGGCCCCATGAAGTCGATGCCCCAACAGTCGAACACCTCAATAATCAAGATAGGGGAGAGTGGCATCTCATTCCGTTTCGTGACACACCCCAAAAGCTGGCAGCAAGCACAACCCCGGCAAAAGGTATACGCATCCTTGTACAAATGTGGCCAATAGAAGCCGCTTTGCAAAATCTTGGCGGCGGTCTTCCGAAAAGAGAAATGGCCCCCACAAGCTTCCGTGTGGCAAAATTTAAGCACACTCTATTATTCGGAGTCAGGCACACAACGTCGAACCAATTGATCGGCACAGTACTTAAATAGATACGGGTCATCAAAAGAGAACCGCTTCACTTCCGCTAAGAACCGACGCTGCTCTTGTAAATTCCAATGGGCCGGCATCAACCCGGTCACTAGGTAGTTCAGGATATCGGCATACCCTGGAGCCGTGGAGATTGCAAACAACTGCTCGTCGGGAAAGGAATCACCGATCGGAATATGAGCCGTGTGGTCCTCAAACTCCAATCGGGACAAATGGTCGGCCACCACGTTCTCTACACCCTTTTTATCCTTTATGGTCAAATCAAACTCTTGCAAAAGCAGAATCCACCTGATCAATCGTGCCTTGGCGTCTTGCTTGGTAAATAGGTACTTTAGTGCCGAATGATCGGTATAGACGGTAATCGGGGCGCCCACAAGATAGGACCGAAACTTGTCCAATGCAAAAACAACTGCCAACAACTCCTTCTCGGTGGTTGAATAATTCATCTGAGCCTCATTTAATGTCTTGCTCGCATAATAAATGACATATGGCTCCTTGCCTTGGCGTTGACCCAGAATGGCCCCGACGGCATAGTCACTGGCGTCACACATGAGTTCAAAGGGCAATTTCCAATCCGGAGACCGTACGATAGGCGGGGAGGTTAGGCTTGACTTCAGCTTGGCGAAGGCGACCTCACAAGCAGACGTCCACTCAAACGGCACATCCTTGGCTAGCAAATGACACAAAGGCCGAGCGATGGCACTGAAATCCTTTATGAACCTCCGATAGAAACCGGCATGGCCCAAGAAAGACCGGACGTCCTTTAAGCACTTTGGAGTTGGAAGATTGCTAATCAAATCAATTTTCGCCCGATCAACTTCAATGCCCTTCGAAGAAACGATATGGCCAAGCACAATACCTTCGGTCACCATGAAGTGGCATTTCTCCCAATTGAGCACTAGGTTCTTCTCCTCACACCGGCCTAGCACAAGTCCCAAATTGGTAAGGCATGCTTCAAAGGAATCACCGTAAACAGAGAAGTCATCCATGAACACTTCCATGATCTTCTCCACCATATCGTTAAACAAACCCATAATGCACCGAGAAAAGGTACCGGGGGCGTTGCAAAGCCCGAACGGCATACGACGATACGCAAACGTCCCGAATGGGCATGTGAAGGTAGTCTTCTCTTGGTCTTCCAAAGTCATCTCAATTGATTATACCTGAAGTACCTGTCGAGAAAGCAATAAAACTTGTGGCCAGCCACCCTCTCCAAGATTTGATCGATGAAGGGAAGAGGAAAATGATCCTTCCTTGTACTTGCATTCAGTTTTCGATAATCAATACAAACCCTCCAGCCGGTCTGAACACGCGTTGGAATAAGCTCATCCTTATCGTTTTTCACAACTGTCACGCCAGATTTCTTTGGAACCACTTGTATTGGGCTCACCCATTTGGAATCTGCTATTGGGTATATAATGCCAACATCTAACAATTTGATTACTTCTGCCCGGACAACATCCTTCATTGTTGGGTTCAAACGCCTTTGCGGTTGGCGGGTCGGCTTGACATCATCTTCCAAATAAATGTGGTGCGAGCAAAGGGAGGCATCGATACCCTTGATGTCGGCTATAGACCACCCAATGGCTTTGGAGTGCTTCCTTAGCAAGGCAAGCAATGCCAACTCTTGAGACTCGCCTAAGCAGGAAGAGATCACCACCGGGTATGTTTGGCTATCACCCAGATAAGCATACTTAAGTGTGTCGGGTAGCGGTTTAAGTTCGAGCGTCAGGGGTTCCTCATTAGACGGAACGGCTCGCTTCTCAATAGGCAGTAGCTCTTCAAATTTCGGAATCCATGGATTAATACCACACGCCTCCTCATCATCCTCATCATCCAATAAAGAACACAAGTAAGAAACCTCGGGAGCATCTAGAAAATCAGCCTCGATGGACGTAAGAGCCAATTCTAACTCATCCTTGCAAATGAACTCGTCCACATGATCATGGACAAGTGAATCAATCATGCTAACCCTGCAAACATCGTCATCATCTCCTATTTGGCTTCCGATACTAAACATATTAACTTGCATCTTCATGTTACCAAAACTCATGTTTAAACGACCATCCCGACAATGAATGACCGCATCGGAAGTTGCCAAGAACGGACGCTAGAGAATAATTGGAACCGATGACTGAGCCGCCGGTACTGGGCACGTGTCTAGAACCATAAAGTCAACCGGATAGACAAATTGGTCAACTTGAACAAGCACGTCTTCGACCATCCCCTTAGGAACTCGGATACTCTTATCCGCCAATTGCAAGGTCACCCGGGTAGGTTTCATCTCGCCCAAACCAAGTTGCTCATACACCGAAAACGGTAAAAGGTTCATGCTCGCGCCCAAATCAAGTAAGGCTTTTTCCACAATCTTACCCCCAATGGTGATAGAAATTGTAGGACACCCCGGATCATTGTACTTAGGCGGAAGGGTTGATTCAAAAAGAGAACTCACTTGTTCAGTCAGAAAGACCTTCTTTTGTACTTGCAACTTACGTTTATGAGTACACAAATCCTTTAAGAACTTTGCATAAGATGGAATTTGCTTGATAGCATCGAGCAAAGGAAGATTGACTGTCACTTGCTTTAGCACCTCATAAATATCGATACTCAAATTTGGCTTAGCCAACGCCCTTAGCCGAGTCGGAAATGGAGCGGGAATGGTAAAAGCGGACGGAACGTCACTGTCCTTGACTTTTCCTTTTTTGAGTTCCTTATCCTCTGGCCCTTGCTTGGGAGATTCCCCAATGAATGTTGGTGGAGTCGATGGTGTCGGAGTTGGAAACAAAATAGGGATAACCGGGGGCTCCACTTGGGCATTGTCAACATTCTTCCCACTTCTCAACGTTATAATGGCCTGGGCTTGCTCGGGGAGAGGTACCGAAGGGCTACCAATCAAATGTTGACCTTGTGGATTAGCCAAAGGTTGAGTGGGTAGTTTTCCTCTTTCTTGTTGCAATATACCTATAGCCGTTGTCAATTTGCCCATTTGATTGTCATTCATCGCTTGAGCAGTTTGCTCATTGATGGCGATTTGCATTTGACAAAAGGTATGCATGGTATCCTCCAAAGAACGTCAAGGCAGAGGCGCTTGTTGGGGTGGCTGAAACTGATTTTGGCCTTGAAACGGGCCCGATGGTATAAAGCCTGGCGGGCCTTGAATAGCTGGAAAATGTGGCGGTCCTTGAAGTTAAGGCTGCCGCCAATTTTGGTTTGAGCCGGAGGCGGAGCTTGCGGAGCCGATGAAGACCCGGCCTCATTTTGGTTACTCCAACGGAAAGCCGGATTAGACCGCAACCCCGGATTATAGGTATTAGAATACGGATCCCATCTTTGATTGAATGCGCAAACCTCTTCCACAGGAAGCTGACTATAATGTTGGCGAAGGGCGAAAATGGTATGGCAATTATCGGTTGAGTGGCCCACCGTCTCACAAATAACACATGCCTCCTCCACTTGACGGACCTCATTCACTTCCTTTACTGGTTTCGCCTGGATCACATCCAACTTCATCCTATCCAATTTAGTTGATAACTCGTCTAGCTTTGATTCAAACATAGTATGTTCGCTCACTGAAAACTTGCCAGAGCCACCCGGTCCTTGATTTCTCATCGCTTTATCTCCCACATCGATGAATTCCCAAGTCTGAGCCCTTTCGGCCAATGCATCCAGAAATCCCCATGCAGCCTCCGGATCCTTGCCCAAGAAATCTCTGCTTCCCATAGTGTCAAGAAGCTGCTTAGCTTGTTGGTTACATCCCACATAGAAATAATTGATCACCAAGTACATGGGGTAGTTGTGGTGTGGAACGGCTGCAAGCAAATCTTTATACTGCTCTCAATACTTATAGAAAATCTCCCCTTCTTTTTGCTTGAAATTCTCAATTTGGTCCATGAGGAGCTTGGTTCGGCTCACTGGAAAGTACTTTTGAGTAAAAACATCTTGAACCTCTCTTCAGGTACGCAAAGACTAAGACTTCAAGGAATGGAACCACTGCTTGGCCTTATCCATAAGTGAGAACGGAAATAACTTCAACCTAGCTTGATCTAGCTGCCCCGGAGTTGTCACAAACGTGCTTACAATAGTTTCAAACTCTCGGATATGCGAATACGGATCCTCAAGTTCACGCCCCCGAAATTCCGGTATAACCCGATGATATTCTGTGTAGAGACCCGTGTTTAAATTTCAATAATTCTAACGTTAACATAAAATTAGAATATTGAGGTAATGAGAAGACGTGATGCAGATATGTGATTTGGGTTGAATGTGATAGAATTTGAAAGTTTGAGGTGAAAATTGTATTTGGTATGTGTGGTGGTATAAATAGGTGAGAGTGAGTGGTAGAGAATTATTTTTCTCCACTCTCCCACTCACGTCTCTCTCTTTCGATTCTCTCTCTCCCACTCGGCTCTCTCTCCCACTCTCACATTCCCACAAAATCTCACCCAAAAACTCAAAACTCGTAAAGATTAACCTTCATTCCACCTTCCGTATGCGATCTTGAGCTTGTACTTCATTGGGTTTTAGCTTGGAGAGGAGTATTCGGTTGATTCACGTCTTCGGGAGCTAGGGCTTGCTTGGGAGTTGAGGGTTTTGCTCAAAACCCATTCGGTAGGGATTTCTCACCTCTATTATATGCTTATGAGTTGATTTGGTACTTAAATCGTGCCTTAGATCGTTGGTTTCGTTGTTGGAATTGATCTGGTGAAATCTGAAATTCGTGCACTGAGAACCCAAGTCCTACCGGTAGGAATCTTAGACCTACCGGTAGAAACGATGTCCAGTGGTGTCACTTTTGTGAAATTCTGGTCTCCTACCGGTAGGTATTGAATATCTACTGGTAGGTATTCAAAAATCTGTCATTTTTGGGAAATTTTGGTCTTCTACCGGTGGGTATTCAATACCTACCGGTAGGTATTCAAAAATCAGCATTTTTGGAAAAACTTCGAACGAGCATAACTTTTTCATCCGAACTCCGTTCTGGACAAATTTTATATCGAAATTGATGTACGGAAGGTCTACTTTCCAATGGCGGAGGTCTCATCTCCTATTTCTTAATCGATAAGACTTGGTAGCCAAAATAAGATAGATTGGTTCGTATATGTTGGGAAATTCTTTTCCTTAGAATCGTGCGGGTGAAACATGGATGTTCTTAGGTCCTCCTGAGTACTTCATTGAATGGTTTGACGAGGCTAGTGGTATACTTAAGGCTTGTAGTGGTCATTGGGTTCTATAGGAGCCATTTGATATCGAAACGAGGGTTTAGAGAACATAAGGAATATAGGTGGGCGAAAGTTGTATGTGTTGACATGCGATGTGAAAAACGAATACGTAGAACACTCCTTTAAGTTAAACAACGCTAGGCGTGGATACATGAGACATTTCTCTTACGTTTGATGTGTGATACATCTCTCGCGTAGCTTGCATGATTTACAGAGTTGCAAGGGGAAACTATATGAATTATTGTAAGTAGCTACCTCTGATATGCAGTATGTGAATACTTATATGAAAGATTAATGGCGTAATGATAGCAAGTTGATTGAAGTGGGATTTATCCGTACTACTACTATGTGAATAAGCTTTCATTGTGATTTCCCTATACGTGATTGAGATGAATGACTAAATTGTTAAGTGTATTTGAGGAATTGTGGCATGGTGACTTGAATTAGCTCCATTAGTGAGAGAGGTGCTAGTGAGGAGTATCGGGACTCCGTAAATGGCCCGGCATGAGCTTTTGCTCGTGACACAGAACGAAAAGGAAATGGTGACACGATGTGAATGGAAATGGGCTATCCTTGTGAAAGTGTGAATGGTATGAAAGACATTGGCATTGTGATTCTTGATTATGGTAGTTTCATAAGTCAAGACATCGGATTGGTGATTTGAAAGAATGATGAGGGGCTGTGACAGTCATGAGAAAGTCGTATAGAGAGTAGTTCTCATAGTTAATCTAGAGTCTTGGCATATAGTCAGGGTGCTTCAATAACGTTGTCGACGTTGGGATAATTTCTTGCCGTGTTTTGTTTCCCCCTTTGATATACCGCACCTTGCTTCAGTTATTCATTCTACCAGTCGTCCATTTTCATATAATAGTTGTATAGATTTCTCTACTGGGCTAGTGTAGCTCAACCTATCATTTTTCAGGTATGATCCCGGAGCAGTAGCATGGAGTGAAGTGCATGCATTCTAGAGCATATTTTCGGAAGAGGTGGTAAAGGAGACTCGTTGACAATTTGTAAAACATGTTTGGGATTGAAATGGAACCTTAACTCTATATCTTTTAATGATGTAATATATTCAAACTCTTGGAGTTGGAACTGTAATTTAAGAACTAGGACATGATGAACTCTTTTGGGGTATCATATAAGATAATGTGAGGATTTTTATTTATGAAAAGCTATTTCTATTTTTGTCAAAAATCGAGGGCGTGACATTCTGGCTTGAAAGCAAACTCATTAGCGTTGGTGCAATTCGGAATAGCAATCGGTGAAACATGCGGACCCCTTTCCGGTGTTAAGTAATCATGCAAAGTACGGGCTGCTGGTTGTTCTTCCATTGGCCTTAAAGGAGGTGATAACTCATGCGGTGGAGAATATGCCTGAATAATAGTACGGACCCTTAGCGGAGAAGAAGACCGATGTAGCCGATTTGAAAAAGGGCTACGATACACGTTAAGCATACACCCTGCATAATCTAGCTAACAGACTAGAGGGGCTATGCCGCCGCCTCGTTCACAAACAGTCTCGTGGGGTTATGCCACCACCACGGCTATAGAATAAAAACAGTAAAAGGCATTTGACGCTCACTTTAGCTTCGTTACACCTCAAGTCGAATGGGTGGCTCGGTTAGAGGTATCCGCTAATTTGAGTTCAAATTACACAAAGTAAAAACAAACGGGATACTTACAATGGTGTGATGATCCTCCAGATAAGCTAGAATAAAGAAGTCCCCGGCAATGGCGCCAAAAATGCTTACGTCGAAACCTTACCTTCCAAGAAGGTTGAAATACCCGAAGCGTAGGGCTAGGTCGTCAACAGCATAATAACAGGTAAGACTGAAATCGTTCCCACAGAGAATTCGATAATAGCTTGATTCGGATTGTAGGTTTTATGGTCGGTTTGTGGCGTTTAAGACGGCCAACTGTCGGTTTTGCTTTAAAAATGAAAATGGCAATAAAAGGACTAAAAATGCTCGATGAACTTAACAAGACAAGTCTAGGGATCGTCTAACCCTTGACAAAGGCCGTTACCGGTTCTCAATTATAACTCAGGCTAGAGTCACGACCGCGTGCTCACACCCGGAAGATTTAGCTTTAAAGACGACGTCTAATGTAAGATATGATTAAACAGAGGCGAACCAACTAGTTTGAATCATTTGTCGAGTCCAAAGGAGGCCACGAGCCCTCGACATACTAATTGCCAAGACCGCTTGACAAACGGCATACCGAGGTGTTAACACCCCTAAGTTTAGACTGAAATTACCAATTTAGCCCTATTCTGAAAATCATGCTAGAAAGCCCGATGGCTCGAGAACCAACTAACGACCTAAGTCCTCTGGAAAGATTATCCTGAGACTTAGCCAATCGACTACTCAAACATGGCTAAAGCATAAACGAAAACATAAAAGTAAGACATGACTTTTAACCGACAAAATCGAAAATAAACTTGATATTACGAATAATCTAGTCCGAAACTACAACATTAATTCACGACAAAACAATAAACAGTAACAACTTACTGGAGCACTTGAAGAAATTAGCTTAGAACACTTGAGCTCTTAATGGAGGAAAGATGGAAAATTAAAAGACTTAATGAGGAAGACAAGAGAGAGGAGGAGAGTGAAAGAGTGAGGTATTTATAGACAAAGTACCACTCTCTCTCTGTACGTCCCAAAATATCCCAAAAGGGGAACAAAATATTCAAAAAGTAGAGACAAAACAAAACTGGAAATATCTTTAGTTTAGTACTCGTATCGATACGGCTTAAAAGCCTGTATCGATACTATATTGCTACGGCCTACACCTTGCACTGTTTCAATGATGTATCGATACGGGCTTTTTCCTCGTATCGATACCGCTTCAATTATGCCAGCAGCTCAGGCAGCTGCCTTGGCGTAGCACCCCGCTGACTCCTTAGTGACTCGACGGCCTTCAAAATGCCTGGCAAGCATCCCCAAGCAGGCAATCGCTCGCTCCAATGCCTGACGACCAAAATCCACTGGGCATAAACACTCAAATACCCTCAAGGGTTGCAGCAAACATCAATGCATGCCCTTTTAGTCGCGTATTACCTGAAATGCTCAACAGAAGACTTTACGCGCAAAATGACTAAAAACAGCAACAAAATAGAAAATAATTAACCTAGAGCGAGACTAAGCGCACCAATTATCTACAATAATAGGTGCTTATCAACCCTCAGCTGGTCAGAAATGAATACTTTGGTAAAATTCTCACTTCTCCAATTCCCTTGACCCTTGGACGACTCGAACAACCTCCAAACCATCTCTTCATGACTATTCGGGCACCACAATGTAGTGGCACGTGGCGTTGAGCACTTAGTTTCACCCGGAGCATTCCTTGGCGTGCAAAATTGCCTTATTAGCACGTTTTACCTGAAATACACAAAAACCTACCTTACGTCTAATATCACAATAAAACCTAAATAAACGCAAGATAAAACAATATAAAACGGACTAGTCGCGCCAAATATCTACAATATTTCGGTGCTCATCATAGAGCAAAGTTTGGATGTTTCGTAAATACTTTTATCGATACCAGATTGAACTCATTTTTTGCAAGAACTATAACCAAAATATTTTAAACAAAATAAGTGATTCCAATCATTTTTTTTAGGCCCAAAAATGAATTTATACCGACTGGTATAGATTTTATATTTGCACCATTAGACTTACTTTTTTTATGCTCAACTTTGAACAACTAAATTAAAGATGATTTTTTGCAAGTCCTTTTCACTTAAGTTTCGCTACACCAAAGATTTTCATTAATCATTATGATATGATTTCCCACGGCAACAGTCTAAATATACGTGTCAATTATACATATCTTTTCACCTACAAACATGTAGGGGTGTCCACGGTCCGGATCGGATCGGATTTGTATGAATCCAATCCTAATCCGTATCTCACGGTTTTTAGAAAATACAATCCAATCCTAATCCAAAAGTCTCACGGTTCGGTTTGGATTTCGAACCGTGAGTCACGGTTCGGTTCCGGTTTTATCCACGGATTTCCTTCCATAAACATTAAACACTAAAAAACGCAAAATTACTTCAACTACTGTATTAATCATTTCAAATTTCTAGTTCAAAATTCAGTCCAAAATTCTATCCAGGTTTCACCAGCCATTGTTACATCCACGGAGCAGCAGGAGGTTCTATTTACGCAGTGGTAGTAGCTAACTACAAGTTATAAATCAGAGGGGGAAAGCAGGTGAAGTAAAAGTAAGGAATTTCAGATAAGGAGCAGATTTCCTTCGGTCATTGTTATGAACTTAAAATTGTTTAAAAAAATTCATAACAAGTAGTAGAATTATAATTATTTATAAATATTACACACACACACATATATATATTTTTTAATTTTTTAAATTTTTTAAATATCTCACGGTTCGGTTCGGTTAATCCACGGATTTGAAATAAAAATCCAATCCTAATCCGTATCTCACGGTTTTTTAATTTTCAAATCCGTGTCCGGACCATTAATCCGCGGACAAAATCCAAAAAGCACGGATCGGTTCGGTTCGGACCGGTTTCACGGTTCTCGATTTTTCTTAGACAGCCCTACAAACATGCATGCCATATATGAAAAGTTATACTATATTTATATCATCACAAGAAATAAATAAAAATGTTAATCCAGCGAACGTGGGTAGAAGGTATATGAATGACATACTATTACACGTCAATGTCTCTTGTTGCCCATATATTCGAAAATTGACATATTACACGTTAATTTTCTTTTTTAATTTATGTCAATTTTTTTCATCTCATCGTTCAGAAATTGGCTTTCTGGGTCCTTCTCGTGTCTTATACTTTGTATGTACGTTTTCTCAACTTTTGACTTGTATTTTAAATAGAAGAAAATTATTTCTCTCATCGAGAGGTAAACGATATGATGAAAAGATTTACTTAAAAATAAAGGCCTTGTTCTTCTAAGTTTCTAAGAGCTTTTCTTATTTTGTCCTCATTTAAATTTTTTTTGAATTTGATAGTTTCGCGTCAAATTTTTGTGAACAAAAAAATATTTACTTTTACCCAAATATTTTTTAAAGTATCCAAGATAAAGCCCAAAAAAATCGGGACTTTATCTTGAATATTTTCAAAAATATTTGGATAAAAGTAAAAAAAATTAATTTTCGATTCCTTTCACTGAGACAAATCAATAACCAACAAAAGTTGAACGCGAACTAACAAACGCAAAAAAAATAAAATAAATAAGAATAAAACAAGAAAAACCCAAAAAAAAAAAACTAATAAGAATGGGAAAAAATAACCGAAAAGACCATGTTAAAAAGTCTTTAAAAAATTTCTCCGAAATTATGAAGTCTACCGGGAGATTTAGCCAAAAATTTCTCATATTTACATTTTTTAAGCTCAAGGATAAGCGCATTTTGCAATCAAACATAAGGACAAATATGCCTAAAACCCTAGGGTACCTTATGAAAATGTCTAAAATCTAAAATCCTAGGGTACCATATGAAAGGGCCAAAACCAATAAAATCTTGTAATAGGAAAATGCTCCCTAAAACGAGTTGACCCCTAAAACTCTATATATGAAAGTGCATAAACATTTTTTTTGGCTAAAAAACCCAAAAAATTGAAAGATCTCCACTGAAAACTATTTTGTTGGCATCCTTTCATTAAATGAAAACTATTTCACCGTTCTTATGACTAATTTTCCAAAGAAGTACTCGAAAAGTCCAAAGGAGGCTGGTGGTGATGTCACTTTACGGATAGGGGTGAGCAAAAAATCTGTCAAATCGCGAATTCAGACCAAACCAATCCAAACTGAAAGATTTGGTTTGGTTTTTTAGTAGTATGATTTGGTCATGGTTTAAAAAAATTAAAAACCGCGTTATATGGTTTGGTTTGTCGATACACGTTTATGGTTATGGTTCCAAACCGCACCGTATAATACACACACACACACACACACACACACATATATATATATATATATAATTTAATTATGATTCACCAAATAAATATGAGAGCCTTAGTTAACTACTTTCCTAATTTTATTGATCCTATTAAATCCACCGCAATATTTTTTTTTTCTTTCCTACCAAGATAATTTAGACTAAATTTCTATATATCGAACCCAATCTTAATTTCCTATGATTATTAATTTATTATGCACAAAAAACATCACTAGATTAGTCAACTTCTACGGCCCAATTTTATTGATTTATAATACATATATATATATATATATAATTTAATTATGATTCATCAAATAAATACGAGAGCCTTAGTTAATCATTTTCCTAATTTTATTGATTCTATTAAATCCATCGCAATTATTATTTTTTCTTTCCTAACAACATAATTTAGACTAAACTTCTATATATCAAACCCAATTCTAATTTTCTATGATTGAAGCCCTTAATTTATTATACACAAAAAATATCACCAGATCAGTCAATTTTCACAGCCCAATTCTTAAATTTCTATACATGAAAATCAATTCCAATTCCTATTCCTATTATTCCTTCACTACCAAGACTAACTACCCTAAATTTCTATACATGTAAATCGTGATTTAAAACCAAAATTGAACCGTATTTTAATGGTTTGGATTGACCTTTTGTGGGTTGGTTTGATTCTCTAAATTCATAATCTGTAGATATTGATTTGGTTCTTACTTCCTCCGTCCCGGTTTGTTTGTCTCCTTTTTGACTTTTTGAGAGCGTTTGACATTTCAAAGAATTGTCTATAATTTTCAATTCGTAATATTTTTAATATGCAATATAGATCTTGTTTGATCGATCTCAATTAGTTTTATTATACAAAATCTTCAAAATCATAAAAAACATTATATTATATAAGTATATTTTTGAAAGATACGAATTTTAACAATTAGACAAACAAATTAAGACAAATGAGATAATTTATTATGAAATCGAACCAATCTGGATCATACTCACATCTAGTTACGGGGTGCGGCTTGATTTTCAATCTCTCCCCACAAAAGTATAGCACGAAACGCACGTGGGCTTGGGCCCACCGCTTTGCCACGACTAGCCGTTACAATTTCCAGGCCTCTGGTCCCGGTTCAAGTTGAACGCGCCAGCTATTATAAATGGGCCAGCCACGTAACAGGCCCCACCAGCCAGGTGTTTCCCCACTGAAGAGTTTATTGCGAATTGACCCCCATGGTCTATTTATATGACAGGAATGCCACTCTTATGTGGATGGAAATTGTATTATTGCCCCTGAGGTTTCTAGAAATTATATTATTGTCCCCTCACGTTTAAAAAATTACTAAATAGTGCTTATTGTATAAAAACTTACTCCCATGTCGTGATGTAGAAAATTCAATAAAATCTATTTGACACTATCAAGACATGATTTCTTTTCCCAGAGCAAGACATGATTTCTTTGGTGGTTTAATTTACAATATATCTTCCAATTAATTACACGTGGATTGTTGTAGTTAGAGGTGAGTATTATCATTAAAAAAAAAAAATCAAGGGATAGCACAAATAAAATGATGACTTACAAAGATTTTAGGGTTGGGTGGGTGAAGATTGAAAAACAAAATTAGAACATATAAAAGGCGGAATAAAATTTCCCAATATGAATTACAAATACTTGCGGCACATCTATTGGGATCTGTATACGGATATTTGCGTCCAAAGGATTTTCCTAGTGTAGGAACGTTTCCATCAAAAGATTCAAAATGAGTTGTCGCGTCTTGGTGTCTGAGTAGAGAAATAAAGTTGGTATCTTAAACTTTCGAGAGGCCATTCACACAAAGGTATATTTCTTGTAACAAATGAAACAAGGAGAACAGTGAGTTATTAAAATTTAATTTGAACATATATAGATCACATCATGAATATTTGGATCTATACATTATGGAAGAAGATCTCACGGCTTTTGCTTGACTTAAATTGGAGGGTGATGTAAAAATGGTCTTTCTCTAAAATCATATTTGTAACACATTTATTTTAATTAGCACCTCCAGCTCTGTATAAAGGTAATCACATATAGGTGTTGTCCCTAGCATTAATATCCTCACTATCATCAATATTGTCAGAAAATGGGGTGGTAGAAGCCTGAGGCTGTGGACGGCGAAAGAAGGCAAGACGGTGGATGGCGGTAGAAGGTAGAGGGCAAGGCGGTGGACTGTGGTAGAAGGCGAGGCGGTGCAGAGCGGGCAGCACACTTGTTGAGGAAATTCTAAATGAACTCAAATCCAGAAATACCCCATGAAATACCCCATCTAGATATTCCCCAATGGCAAGACAAAAGGCCCGAAAATGCAGACAGATATCTATCTGTTTGTACTACTATCTACTAAGCACATGTATAACACACCACACGAATACCCATCTCCTCTCTGTTGATTTTCCCACTTAACATGGGAAAAAAAAAACCCTTCAGAACTTTACCTCACAGTTCACGTCCAAACATTCTCTTTTTATAAAATTATCACATTTAAAGTTAACCGTAAATTGATGAGGCATAAACATTGCTAAACATGCAAAGATTTTAACCCGTGCTCATGTGCATAGTACAGGTAGCACGAAATCAAGCAAATTTGCAAAAGAATTTGACTGAGCTGATCTATTATCTTGCCAAATTCAGGTATTTACATTTATCAAATACCCTTTTATTTTATTTTTTTGATCCTTTAATCAATACCATTTGAACCTACTAAATACTACTAAGTCCTATTTTCACAAGAGGGATTCAAATGCTAAATATCTCTCGCATGGCTCCAAGAACACGGGTTGCTACTTCTTGCCCAAACAACCTCGGCAAGCTTGAGCCCAAATCAATCTCAATAGTCTTGCTTTTGAACACCCGATCCCTCTTCGCCAAATGCGCACGGTCAGTCTCTCCCATCTCTCTCCCTCCGCAAGCACACCGATCCAACCATATGCCCAACACTTCCTTAGCAATCGCACTCACGTGATCTCTGATTATCTCTTCCATCCGTTCCATTCTTCCAGGTTCTGTTTCTATACATACCAAAATCGCAGTAGGAGACACAACAGAGCGTATGAACAGTGACGATGAGGAGTAAGGACGTACTTCAGGGATTTTCTCCAGTATTTTTCGGTATTCGTCTATCTGGGTGTCTTCATAAAAGGTCTGAAGATACTCTGGATGGAGGACGAGGTCCTTTCGTGGCGGCAAGTCGAGTATTAAGACTAAAGATGTTGGGCTGCTCTGAATAAGTTCCATTAAGAAGTTTGGTGCGTCCGTTGAAGGGGACAGATAAGCTGAGAGGCTTGTTATGTTCAGTGCTCCAGATGGTAGCTCGCAATGCAGCCAACTTCCCAATATGAAATCAATCTGGTACACACAGAAACTTTTTAGAGCATAGAACGACGTTGACCATATCTTTCAAACATAACAGAGCACCCAAAGGAAGAGCCACATTCAATGTCTGACCACAACAATCGTAAGAGCCCCTTTGGATGGTGAGAATTGGAGATGACAAAAATGGATTAGGGTATCTCACCAAATGAAGGAACCCCTTTGGTGAGATTTTGCAGAATGAAAAAGCAACAGTAAAAACTCACAATCTCTTTATGCTCCCCTCCTTTATTTCATCCAAACAAGTGATAAGACTTCTCTTTGTTTTCTTTTCATACCGTTTCACACCATCCAAAAGGCGGTAAAGCTGAGCTCATAACTCAATGCAAGTCACCCTCAAAGAACAGAGGATTTTTCTTTCTTAATTAGACAACCTCCTATTTACACTTTGCGCATTGCTTGCTATACTACTGTACTGCAAAACAAGCTGTTAGCCTGTCCTTGTCACTCCTTGGTATCACAGAATTGTTTCCAAAACTGAAATGTGGCATTACTGCGGGTTAACCAATGTTTCGTATGTGTGCCTGTGTGCAAGTCTAGATAGCAACCTCCTAAAATGACTACAGACTCATGTTATGTATTATAAGAGCCTCCAGTAAATCAATCCACTTACATAGAAAAATCAACTTAATGGTAGCCTGATAAAGTTAAATCTATCGCCATTTGTTTCAGCCTTCACAACTAAGAAGCAAGGACACCTAAAAGAAGACAGTGTGTTGAAATTCCTTGGACACTCATGGACACATGTCCATGCTCATTTTTCTGTGTCCATTATTAGAAAATAAAAATCATCCGGACACGTGTCCGACACTCTTTCGGCAACGTGTCCGACGCTTCTTTGTTGTCTATGACTAAGAAATTGAAATGAGGATATGTGAAACATGGGAGATTTTCTAATCACAAAATATCAGGTGACGAGTAAAAAGATATTGATTTCTACCTATATATAATTCTAATACCTAACAACTTGAAACACCATGCAACCAACCATGCGAGTGCTACAAAAATTGCTTTTTGTAAAGCTAATTTCTTTTACCCATTCCGCAATTCATCCATAACTCTTACCTTAGGTAAAGGGAACTACATGCTTGGTGTAGGATATGCTTGAACTCTAGGGACCCGCTAGCTTCTCTTGGCTCTACTTCAAACCACATATGTTTCTAATTGCAAGTTCAGCCTGTGCAGGCCATACGCCCAAAGAGACGAAGACCATTTGCATGTACAATCAGAGGTGGCTCTGATTGTCCACTTGAACACCCTCAAATGCAAAATAGCACTAGAAGACAACTATCTAATAATTAAATTTTTGGTTTAAAATTTATATATTGACTACCCTAAAAGAGCAATGAACCATTAAATGTCGTATTATAGAAAATTTCAAACACAAACACAAAAATAAAAGTAATCTATATCTAAAGTCAACTTCATTATTCCAAAATCCAAATACCCACATTAACTTCAATCCAACTCACTTACAGTCATTTATGAATAATTCTATAGTCCTTCCGAGAATACAATTGTTTTGAAGCTCATTACATTCCTCTCCCGTAAGCGTGTCTTCAAGGGAGGTAGCAAAACCTAAACCAAACTATATTTGAAAAGCTATGACAACAAAAGGCACTCCAAGGAAAGTAGCAAACTTGCTACACCATTTTGGTGTAGCTCTTGAAGAGTGAGAAATGACTCTTCAAATTGTCACATCATCAAATATGAAATTTATAATAGGCGAATTAACAAATAAAGTTTGAAGAGTCTTTAGGAGTGCACTTACTCTGAGTGGCTCTTCACTTATACTATATTGCCACATCATCAAATATAGTATTTATGGTTGGAAAATTAATCAATTCCTTCGATGAAGTGGATGCCCTAAAGCCAATGGAGTAATGAGAAACTTAAAAGTTTTGAAGAGTCTCTTGGAGTGCACTCGTTGTAAATTGCTCTTCAACTAGTCAAATTTATCACCAAAGCTAAATTTGGTACACAAATTTGCTACCTCCCTTAGAGACGCTCTTATCATTCCATTCGTCTAATTCATCACACTTGAATGTCTAATTCCCTCACTAGTAATAGTGATGCAAACCAAATCAAGGGATAGATTCATAAGAGAGATAAATCCCAAAATGGGATATAAGGAGCAAAAGCTCTCTATATTCTTTTATCAATACATCAAAAAAAACTACCTAATGAGCACTCTAGACTCCTATTTATAGACTCAAAACCCTACACACACTAAAGACACTAAAATGACAATAATACCCATAAATCCTACTGCATCAGACTCACCCTCTTAAAAAAAAACAACTTGTCCTCAAGTTGGACACAAGACTCAAGACAACTAAATAAAGAAAACATAGAACTATTTATTATCCAGCTTCGAAGTAGGCATGTGGCTACACTTCCTCGATCACATCTCCCTCATCACAACCAATCTTTAATATGAGCTTCTTCTCGTATACATCCACCGCGGCCATACTTAGGTGTGAATAAGCAATCCATTTGGCATGTCTTCGGTACAACAAAACACCATCAAACGATCTCTGAACACATACTCCCAAAATATACTTAGACCGATCATCATTCGAAGATTTAAGAGCGTGCACCACCTCATATCCAAGACTCGCTCGAGTGAACACCATACCCAAGGGGTCTTCAAATTGTCCCATGAGTGCTTCCGCTTCTTTCGGTGAATCCCAAGGGATAGGTGTGGAGAGAAGTGTTGACTTGGGGACCAATGTACCACAAACTTGAACATCTTGCAATTGGGATACCCCATGAGGCAACACTTGGAAGCAATCCTCGACCTTTGGTTCAACCAACTCTTCATCAAATAGCTCATACTCTTCAATTTGAGTGTTTCGTACCAAAGGCAACTTGCAACTCAATTCTTGAGAGGAATCTTCAATCTCAAGGTCACAACTTGCTTCTTCTCCATAACCTTCCGCCAAAAGTTCATCAATTAGTATTCCTCTTCATTATCAACACCAAACTCCTCATTAGGAAACTCATCAAAGATGGGCACATCTTCAATCTCAAAGACACAATCATCTTCAAGAACACCCTCAAGTTCTTCATTAGGATATTCATCAAAGATGGGAGCGTCGTGGAAA
Source organism: Rhododendron molle (assembly GCA_025413875.1). Lineage (NCBI taxonomy): Eukaryota > Viridiplantae > Streptophyta > Magnoliopsida > Ericales > Ericaceae > Rhododendron > Rhododendron molle. Next base: position 12,774,190 of record CM046395.1, on the reverse strand, counting down.
TAACCATGTTTCATCTCATCATCAAACACATCCGGGTTGAAATTCATCTTCTCCTCAACAAAAATGGCATTACTTTGATTCTCATAAGCATTTTCATCAACCTCTAACTTGAAACTAGATTTTCCTTGCTTGAAGCCTTCAAGTTTCTCATTTGTAGAAGAATTTCTAGCCTTCAAAGTGTCAAATAAAGGTTGATTTTGTATTGGGACAGCACCTATATCCATTGTGCTTCGTACTCCAACTCCAAAAGACTTCCCACAAGTCTTATACTTTGCAACATTAGTCAAAGAACCAACATTGACAAAGTGAGAGAAAGATAAGAATCGTTCCTCGAACATTTTCTTCATCTTCTTCCACTCTCTAATCTTTTCCTTACCTCTCTTTTTCCTACTATCTTGTAATCGTTCCCACCAATCAAAGGCTCTTCCTCGAAGATGTTTAGAAACTAACTTCACTCTCATTTCATCGGAGATAACATGGCATTCAAATACTCTCTCAAGAGTATTCAACCAATCTACAAACTCCTTAGGAGTGAGGCTTCCATCAAACATGGGAAGTTTAACCACAATGTTGTTTGAACATGCTTTATGCCAATGCCGAGCACCAACACGATGGTTATACTTAAAAGAATCCATTTCTTTGGTTGGAAGTTGCAAACGTCGCACCTTTTCAACCAAGGTAGCCACTTCTTTACTCAACTCTTTAATCTCATTCCTCTCGCAATTTGAATTGCCATAAGTATCAATTTCATCACCAAAATTTCCCATAACATCTCTACCGCTACCTCCTCTTCTAACTCTATCTCCATGAGCCATCACAATACCCACAATCAATTTCAAACAAGCAAATCAACCCCAAATAATGAAAACCCAGTCAATTCAACCACCAATTTCAATAGAAACAACCCCCAAAAGACTTAATCAACAGTAATTACACTCAAATCGACAACCACGGAGCAATCTAGCAACAACCCAGCAAAGAAGTGAAGATTCGACACTTACCCACCTCAGATCTGGTCCGAAATCAGCAGAAACAAGCTGAAATCAGTCCGAAATCACTGTAGCAGGCTCCGAAAATACTGTAGCAGTCTCGTAATCACTGTAGCTGTACTCGAAATCACTGTAGCAGACTCCGAAATCACTGTAGCATGCTCGAAATCACTGTAGCAGCCTCCGAAATCACTGTAGCAGCTCCGAAATGGTCTGAAACAGGCAGATCTGAAGGTTTTTGGTTCGATTCAGGGCTGAATAGGGTCGAAATCAAAGTATAAGGTGTTGGGTTGGATAGATCTGAGGATTTGGAGTGATTTGGGGGCTCCGGCGAGATTTCCGGCGCTGTTTTGGGTTCCTGGCTAGATTTTCCGGCGAGGGTCAGGTTTCCGGTGAGGGTTCCGGCGAGATGAACGGTGGGGATCAAATGATGCAAACCAAATCGAAGATAGATTCATAAGAGATAAATCCCAAAATGGGATATAAGGAGCAAAAGCTCTCTATATTCTTTTATCAATACATAAAAAAAAACTACCTAATGAGCACTCTAGACTCCTATTTATAGACTCAAAACCCTACACACACTAAAGACACTAAAATGACAATAATACCCATAAATCCTACTGCATCAAATAGAGAAGGAAACAACCTTTCTTTTTCACTTACGGGACATACTAAAATGGGATATCAACGTTTGGTTACGTGCGTTGAAAGTTCATCGCATAGATAACTGAATATTTATACAACTACTCACAATTTGCGAAATTAGGCTGAGCACCACATTTATGTATTTGCCCCATTTGTTATCAAAATATTAATTTCAACATATTAGAGTCCATATCCGTTCGTAATTTCCGTGATGAAGTTGATAAAATTCAAAGTTTATTGCAGACTACCTCACAAAATTCCCTGAATTCAGTGTGTAAAATTATTGGAACAGAAAGATGATATACCACACACACACAGATATATATATATACATACGAAGTATATATATTTATGGAGAGAGAGAGAGAGAGAGAGAGAGAGAGTACAGGGGAGGGTTTAAGGCCGGATCTGATGTGGAGAGAGGCAAGGGCAGTGCTACTCTGGTTGTGGTAGTACTGGACGTCCGGTGGGAGGGTACAGGGGAGGAGGTAGGGGCCAAGGCGAGACTCCATCGTGGAGAAAAGATCCACCATCAGATCCCTGTGTGGGGCCGACACGTAAGGGAATTCCATGAATCTCTTGCGTCCGTCTTCGGATTGTGGGGCCATAAGAGGCGACGGAGATGACGATGACGGAGAGCAGGAAATTGGAGCCAGTTTCGAACGAGGAGGAGGAGGGGGAGGGGAAGGGAAAGCAGAGCGAAGAAGAAGTGGGGAAGTTGAGAAAGGGGAGTGTAGGGAGGGGACCGAGATCACAGCCATAGCGGATGATCGCTCTTCTTGCTTGTTGATATTTCTAGTGGAGATGTAAGAGATAAGCTCCCTTCCAAACGGGGAGCAGTCTCTATTTTCTATTATAAAATAGAATGACGTGGGGACAAATTATTGAAACAAATTAAAATTTATTTGAATCAAAAGGTTGTAGTACATTATCGTACTTTCCGATTAAGTGCCTATGATTTTTGCCTAAATCACACAACTGTCATTCCTTTACAATTGAGATGCATAGTACCATAGACAGAGACTAACACTAGTGTGGATTAAAAGAGAATAGTGCTCCTATACATAGCCTACAATTAAAGGATTAATTTTTTTTTTTAAAACAATTTTCTTAGCATTTTGACATATATTTTCCCATCAATTCCAACACACTTTATACAAATGAAAACACTAACACTATGTTTGGTAGCCATTTTAGTTTTAGTTTTGTTTTTCAATCATTATCTTATATATTTTTTCAATTATTATCCTATATCTTTTTTCAATCATTATCCTATATTTTCAATTATTAATTTCATTTTTCTCTCTATCTCTTTCCAATCATTACCATATTTCTCTCTCCAATCATTACAATCACAAAGAAGAAAGAGGATCAAGAGACACACAGAAGAATGTTACTAGTATTACATAAGTCTGAGAATAGAAAATGTAAGAGAATGAAAGCAGGGATGAAATTAAGATTCATCATAAGTAGGGAGGGTTATTAGGACATGAACTTCTACTGCTCATATCCTAAAACCAAATAATACTCCGTAGGAAATTGATTTCCACTCCTCTTTTCTGCAAAAATATCATGGAATCTGTTTGCCAATGGTTAGGAATCTTCAGATTAAAACAATTAACACACAAGGAAGGAGTCCAACTAAATTTGGTCAATTTTTTCTTTGCTAATATTGTTGAGTTAGAGAAGAGTAAATAGGTTAGTTCACAATGGATTTCAAAGATTATTCATAATCCTGAACCCAAACGCCCACAACGAAGCTCGAATCTTAGTCTCTCTATAACATAAAAATGACAAATACCATAGATGAATCATGCCAAAGCTCAGAGTATATAAGTGGATGGAAATATATAATGAGCAAAACATAAATTGTCTCCCCATGAAATTGAAGAAATTGTTGGGCATCACAGATGTGTTTCCCCCAACTTAAAATGTTCAAAATATACTTTGAACACCGAGTCCAACTACATATTACATTCGATAAATTGAAAATAAAGCCGAGCCAAAGAGACCGTTTCCAATCTCCAACTCCTACAATTCTAAATAATCTAAGATTTCGGTTACTACAAATTATAAATCAACTTTGCATTTAAAGTTGTTATTTTTCTTCAGCTACAGAGACTCAACCTTACGATTTAAAAATGTTCTCTACATTTTACTACCCCAAAACATCTAAAGAAAATAGAACGAGGTGCACTGTTTCTTACCATGCACCACACTTGGTTTCGCTTTCGTGTCTCAATCCCATCCGTTAATGACAAGCCTCGCCGGTTATCCCAGAACATCAAGGTCAACCGTCTTAATTTCTTTGCTACGGGCCCCTCCAAAGCCAAAATTATCATCCCGACCCCTCTTTTTCTTATTCCCTTTCACCCACACCCCAAACAACTTCAAACCCTCGTCATTTTCCTCTCCCATATCCTTATTTTCATCATCATCGCCACCCTCTTCATTCATCATAGTCCGAATAACGCCGTCCAGTCCATCACGGGTGGATCCACAGCTTCCTTGCCACATGATGTGATTGACTTTATTGGGCACTACCTTCAGACAATCTGTCAAAAAACTAGTGAGTTCCTCGCACTGTTTCTTTACCTGATCGAGCTCCAAACTCAGCGACTCGTTCTCTCTCTTGAGCTTCTCGTTCTCGCCCGACAATTCGGCATACTGCGCCGGCGCTGCCGCCTCAGCGTTCTTGGATGGTAGAGATGATGTGGAAGTGGATCCCAAGTCATCGCCGGAGTTCGATGGCGTAGAAGAACCCTCGGCAGCCGTAGATTTTGCAATCCCCGAGGTTCGGGCGGGAGATGACGTCACAGCCTTCCGGCGACGGATTCGCTTGAGGAGCTCTCGTTGTCCTCGCTTGAAATTCTCATTGGCGAATTCCCATTTGTCGGGCACGGTTTTTCGGAATCCCTGAAGAACATGATACAATGCATTCAGTAACTAGAAGATAGTTAAAAAAGAAACCTTCAATATCTTCAACCCAGGTGCTAAAATTGCTGGGCTGTTGGAACATCGTACAACACTACATGATACTGGTAAATATATGATCAACCATTTTGTGGCTGTTATGCCGCTCTCAAGTATGAGACTAAGGGTGGGCGGCTCTGGTGTATTTCGAGGGGGTTCAAGTGAATTAAAAAACAAATTGTAAATATAATTTGATATTTGTTTAAAATTGTCCACATTAGATCATTCGCACGAAGAAAAAACTAAATAAAAATAGACTTAAATTTGCGAGTAAGTAGATAACATAGCTCAACAAAACAATATTTATCAAACCCAATAAATTTTAAACCAATAACGAATATCTATACTTTCAACAAAGATTCGTATGTAAAAATTATCATCACGTTTCTGCCACCGCTATGGTAAAATTCTGGAGCTGCCCTTAGTGATTAGCTTTCCCAAATAGTTCTAACGGTTGTCTAACATATGAAATTAATATGAGTGATTTGAACTATTGAGATTGGCTGAAAATGAACCCGAGAGAGGCCAACAAGACCATAGACACCACCCCATATAAATAATTAAGCACATAATGAGTCATTTGGTCCCTGAAGTTAAAATAAATTTAGGCTCCGTTTCAGAACGGTTCTTAAAAAATAAATACTTATTTCCCCTACTTCTTATTAAAAAATAAGCCAACTTTCTTATTTTTTCCAAATACAAAGTTTCTTCCACATTTTCAAACTCAAATATAACATAAATTGTAAAAAATTTTTTTTTTTTGCACCGTATTAAAGATCTCAATGAGATCTATCAAATAAGATCCATAGTGGTAGGAAATTTTTTTGCGTAACCCTATTGTTTTTGACCTGGAAGTTTCAATATAGAAAACACAGGAATGTTGGTATGAGAATGAGTGCCGGCGGTCGGAAATCGACTGGTTGCCGCAGCGGGCCGTCAATATGTACACGGAAAAGGGGTGCTCGGATCGAGCACCCTAAACACCTCAGATGCCGATTATTCCCGCGTTGGCCCCGTTGGTTTTTTTTTTTATAGAATTTTTGGACGGCTCGGATCGGTCGTCCGGTGGCTGGAGACAGCCCGCCGCGGCTACCGGTGTGATCTCCCTTCCCGGCCGGTATTTACCTATACAAATTCTACCAAAATAAGTACCCACCTTCTTATTTTTCAGGAACACACCTTCTTATTCAACAAAAAATAAGTTCTTATTCCGTTGGCGGAACGGAGCCTTAGTATAATCTCCTCCAATTCAAGTAACATTCCCTTGCCCTTTGAAATTTTTAGCCTAATTTTCTTCTTTAACATAATCATCAAAAAAAAAAAAAACGTAGGCATATTAACACCTCTCGATTGAGAATGCAACTAGAAATGTATGTATGAAAAACAAGAAAACACTTAAGAGGCCACAAATAGAAAATGGAAAACCTCAACACAGTTGATTTTTCGTGTTTGGAAATAGAAAAAATCTCTGTCGTTTTCACTGGAAGTGCAAGACCCACCAAAAAGAGCATGCAGAAGCATGTAAATCGTCTATTTCAATAATTAATAGTTCGAATTTCAAAAAAACTCTTTTATTGGATAGTATTCTCCTTCCCAAAAAAGGTTTGTTTTAAATTTGGACCTTTAAAAATACTTTCGGACGGTTAACGTGTTGCAGAGGTGCACAACAACCGCAGGATCCCAAAAAGAGAGGCCTACTTTAAAAGTCAATAATCAAGTTAAATTTAATTAAAATCCGAAATACAATTATACCCCTCACCAACCACCGGTTATCTAGATTGCTCCTTTTTTATCCAGGGTAAATACTATCATTCCCCCTTAAACTCTTCCTTAATCATATCACAAGAGACAAAAGGGAAGTAGTTTAGTCCACATCAACCAACTACATACTCCAAGAAAATTTTCAATGATGGGTGGGTAACATGTGGTACCCGCTTGTAATATTCGAGTCGTCCGTAGTGAGTTTAGACAGCTGGAATTTTGAGAGAAAAAAAGAGGAGAGAAAGGGGAGGGGTGAGCAAGGGGAGAAGATTTTAATCTGAGCCGTCTAGAAAATGGATCGGACGGCTCGAGAGTGCCGAGCAGGCACCACGTGAGATATACTCACTCGGCACTGAAAAATTTCTCCTCCAAACACAATAACATGTACTAATATTTATGTTTAATAATCCAAGTGTTTTTCTTTTCAAGTTACTAGATTATCAATGATTTATGAAAAAGTTTTTGCAAATACAAAAAAAAAAAAAAAAATTGTGAGATTGAGGAAAGGGGAAGAACATACGTAAGTGTTGAGTTGGCGAACGAAGCTAGAGAAGTTGTTGTGCTTGAAGCTGAAAGGCAGCAAATCCTTGGCGAATTCCGCCGTCTTCCACACCACAAAGGTCGTGCCGTCTTCGTTCCAGGAAATCACGTCGTCGGTGCTCGGATCATCCACCAGATGGTACGTTTTCGACAGAAACGGCGCCGGAACCGTCCTATGCCCCATTTCCTATCGACAATTAATCTCCCACAAACCCACAAAAAAGTATATACTATATGTATAGCTAGGGGAAAAAAAAAAGAAGCAACTACTCAATTTTAATTAGAAAAACAACAACTGGGGATTGGAATTAGAAATTTTCAGAAGGAAAAATTCATTATTATTAACAACTAAAAAGCATAAGAGCGGTTAAGAATTCCCAGCCCCAGCAATAGAATCCCGAGAGAAACAATCGAGATAGGACCATTACTCGCTTTCTGGAGAGAGTTTGTGTTATGAGACGCGGTGAGACAGGTTCTAGAGAAGAAGTAGAGAAAGGCACAGTATATTTGTATAAAATGTGGGAAGGAAGAAGAGAACACTTTGGTCGCCTTTCAAAACATGTAGATGAGAGAGAGAGAATTGGAGAAAAACAAATGGAAGACCACGCGGTTTTGTCCTCAGTTTCCACCGAGAAGAAACAGAGAGAGAGAGAGAGAGAGAGAGAGAGTTTGAGATATTTGGGTGATTGAAGAAATTAGTGGAAAGTCCACTTTCAGCCCTTGTGGTTATCGTCATGTGTAGATACACCTCTTGTGGCTTAAAAATGTGCACATAATTCCTGTGGTTTTCAAATTGTGCGGATAGACCCCCTGCCGTCATATTTTCCATCCATTTTAACGGAGGTGTATCTCACACACCTCTAGAATGTAATCTGAGTCGTTCATAATGTATTAAATAAAGAATAGAGTATCTCTGTAAAAAAATCATCTCGATCAGTCATCAACAACCCAGTGATCTAACTTGTAGTAAATTCAAATTTGAAATTTTAATTTCATAACAAAATCGATTTGACCATAAGCTTTTCATTTTTTGATTGACTTGAATTTTGGCATAGACGCAGTACTCGTCAAAATTTATAATATCAACGGTTTGGATTCAATTTTTGGTATACGGGATGGTGTTGTTAGATTTAAACAAGAAGAAGAATGAATGGACGTGATGAGGGGTATAACGGTCTTTTAATGTTGTTTCCGTTAAAATGGATGGAAAATACGACTGCAGGGGGTCTATCGGCACAATTTGCAAACCACAGGGGGTTATGTGCAAACTTTTAAACCACAGGGGATGTATCCGCACATAACGATAACCACAGGGGGTGAAAGTAGACTTTCCTCGAGAAATTACTAATGTGAAAAGAAAAGAAAATGAGTGCAAATGGAAATGGTCCTGTCTTGAGAACCTTCTAGTTCTAGTAGGATGGAGTACTTTCGGGCGTCTCTTTTGATTTTGACGCATGGCTTTCATTTGCCTTTTACTATAATAACAACCGATTTTTCTCGAGAAAGAAACTTCAAGGTTAAGGTCTTCTAAGGGGCGTTTCCGCGAATCAAAAAGTTCATTTTGTTCTCATTCATTTTTTGTTTTTTGCGTTTGTTAATTTTGTACTGGAGTTTTATGTATTATCGGCTTGTCTCAAGAAGAATCAAATATGTTAATAATGAATTCCGTTATCAATGAATTTCTAACTAATTTTTCCAAAAAAAAAAAAAAAAAAAAAAGAGGTTGAATGATTACATCGTGGCAAACATGTTTACAATCCAAACATGCAGTTACATGGAATGGAACGTTAAACTCAGATAACAACTGATCTGTCATGCGGATCAAAAAAAAAAAACTGATCTATCATGGGGCGGAAATTATAAGGGGGTGTTCCGATTTCTCGGAAAATGAACTTTTAAAAAAAGAAGGTAATTTCAAGCTCAAAAATTATGTGTTTACGCAAATAATTTTCCTATCAATATGGATCTTGTTTGATAGATCTCATTAAGATCTTTTAAACGGTGCAAAAAAAATTGAAAAAATATTTTTCATTTTCATTATATTTGAGTTTGAAATTACTTGAATTTGAAAAAAAAGAACTTTTTCTAAAAGGGGAACACCCCTTAATTCCTGGGGCGGAAAACTAGAACCGTACAATAATTTTTCTATTTTAGACTTGTTAAAGTGGTTTTTCCCAATATTGTATACATTAGCGGGGTTAGCGAGATATTAGTATGTTAGTTAACAGGTAGTCAAGAAACTGTCTATAGCCCTGAACCCCAAATTTGCCTCCCATGAGGCTTGAACCTCTGCCTCCATTGTGAGGAAAGAGCGAGACAACCAACTTATTATAGGGCCCGCCAACATCTTAAAATAATTATTCGGGTATGTAATTTTGGGTGTTGTTGTAAAATATCTGTGTAAATGATGGTAAAATGCTCGATCTGGTGTGAAATCAAAAGCAGTGTATCACAATTCCATTTGTCCCTGCCCGCTGCCTAATAATAGTATATATATATATAGGCATATCGTATCATCCTAGCTACTATGTGATTTTTATTTTATATACTATATATTACTCCCATATGATTATGTAACGATCCGAATTTTTGATCCAATTTTTTTTAATGTTATTAGAATTATATTTCTTAATACAATTATTATTATTATTATTATTATTATTATTATTATTTTTTAGATACAATTATGCAAGCATTTAAATACATGCATGCATATTTTCTTTTTATTTTCCTACATGCATGCACACTCCTTCTACCTCTCCCTCTCCTACTCCTACTCGACCTCTACCTCCTCCGTAACCCTAAAATCGTGCATAATTCGTCCATTCCAAAACCCACTTCCATTAGGACTCGATTTGATTCTATCTCATCAAAATTCTTTATATATACTTCATTACATCGACCCTAGGGTCCCACGAAAATTATCACGCTCCAACAGTCCAGAAAAGAGAGATAATCGGAGGAAATCGAAGCTCCAAATCTATGGAGTTCTAGAGAGAGAAAAAAGAGAGAGAAAAGTGGGTTTGCGATCAAGAACCAAGAGGAACCCGATCCCATCATTCCAATCCCTTTCTACAACCTAGAGTATCGCCAAACATCTTTCAATTCGGTCCCAAGGTCTTCCAATTGTCAAATCCGAAGCTTTCTTCTCCAACGTTCAAGTTTCGATCGAAAACAAATTCAATCCGATTCGAGGTATTATAATTCGATCCGAAAACCTCCTCTAAGTATAATTATTGTTTTTAGACATAACCCAACGTCCCCCAAGGTCCCATGCATCGAAAAACAAGAGAAAAACAAAAAAAAAAACGCAAGCTGACCCGTACCTTGCGGCCGCAACCTGCGGACCGCAAGAACCAGGCCGCAACATTGCGGCGGCTGTCCTGCCGCAAGGTCAAACCTTGCGGTTTGACCAGTTTTGGTTCGAGACTCGTTTTGACCTCTCGAACATGGTTTTTGACGCCCGATTTATTTTTCCTAGACTTATAACACTCTAAAGATCATACCTTGTTAAATTCATATTTTATTTATTTATTTATCTATTTATTAAATTTTTATTCGTTATCGTGTAAAAGTTTGTAAACTAAAAATCATTGCGACCTTATAAACTACTCTATAAATCCCCAAACTATTTTTCCTAGATTCCTAACATATTAGAGATCATAACTTGCTGACTTCATATTTTTTTATGTTATTAGCTATTTATTTTATTTTTAATTAAAGATACAAACGAAAAATAATTGCGACCTTCCAAACAATGATTTTAACATCTAAACTATTTTTCCTAGACTTCTTACATCTCAAGGATGATATTTTATTAAAATAATATTTTATTTACTTAATTAACTATTTATTATTATTTACGCGTTGTTTCTTGATAATCATACTTTAAAATATTATAAAAGAGGTTAATAATTCCGAATACTTTTATTTAGACTTCTTACAGTCCTAAGATAATACTTGGTTAAACTAAATATATTTTTAATTATTTAATTATTTATTATCTATTTATTCTTCTTTTGCCTATTAGCTAAATCTTTTTATTTAAAATAATTCCGTGAGCATCCAAACCCAACTTTTAGCACTCGAACTTATTATAGAGAACTGTTAGGACCTTTATTAAGGTTACGATAATTATTCTAATATTTTTACCTAATTAATGTATTTAATTAGTGTTCAATTAACCTAATTACTTATAATTAATTAATAAAAGCCTAGAAAATTATTTTTAAAGTCTTATATAAAATTTCCTACATTGTTATTGATATTTTGGCCATACAAGATTAATGGCAACGGCCCAGTCATAAAAAGTTATGTGATTGCATTACCTAATGTTTGTTTTGATCTGTTTGTTATTCGTTTTAATTATTATTGAGAATGATATTGTGTTGATACTGGATTTGAATGTTAGATTGGACCCTAGAGACATGGGGTGGTATGCGAAATAGAAATCACGTAGACGATGCTAAGTAATGGATAAATTGTGAAGTTTCTTTCTGTTTAGAGGTTGCCTGCAGGCGTGATTCTGAGATATGATGAGATTTGTGGTGAGAAAGTATACAGACGTTGTTATTGTTAAGGGAAAAGGAAACAAATGAAAGTCGTGGGCTTAGCAGGACCTCGGGGGTGGCCTAACAGGACCTCGTGTGATCGGGTAAGAGTAGGACCTCAGCCTGAAAGAACCAGTGTCGCTAGGGTGGCCAAGCAGGACCTCGGGGGTGGCCTGACAGGACCTCGTGTGATCGGGGGTAGCCTGAGCAGGACCTTGAGGGCAGCCTGATGGACCTAGAATTGTGAGAAGGGCCAAGCAGGACCTTAAGGGCAGCTTGACAGGACCTCAAGTATTGGGGGTAGCCTGAGCAGGACCTTGAGGGCAGCCTGATGGACCTAGGATTGTGATTTGAAACTGGCGGGTAGTCCAGTGATATGATTTGAAATTGGCGGGTAGTCTAGTGATGTCTGTGATGATTTAAAACTGGCAGAGTAAGCCCATTGATGTCTGTGATGATTTAAAACCGGCAGAATAAGCCCGGAGATGATTTAAACTTGGCAAAGTAAGCCCAATGATGTTTTGATAAAACCTGGCGGTAGTCCAAAGATGTTTTCTGTTGATAAAACCTGGCGGTGGTCCAGTGACGTTTTATGTGGATAAAACTTGGCGGTAGTCCAGAGATGTTTTCTGTTGATAAAACCTGGCAGTGGTCCAGTGACGTTTTATGTGGATAAAACCTGGCGGATGTCTAGCGATATTTTGTGATGACAAAACCTGGTAAAGTAAGTCCAGTGGTAAATTGATGTCCTGGCGAGAGTCCAGTGGTAAATTAATGTCCTGGCGAGAGTCCAGTGGTAAATTGATGTCCTGGCAAGAGTCCAGTGGTAAAATGGTGTCCTGGCAAAGTCCAGTGGTGAATTGACAGACTGGCGTGTGTCCAGTGATGATTGAGAAATGATTGTAATGTGGTATATAAGATAGGCGAACCCTAGTTGTGATTCATGCATGATAAGCTATCCCCTTGTTGTAGTATTGTAACTTAGGTTATCTACGACAACAAAAGGAAGTGATCTCATGGGACCGAGCATGGCTAACGGTTGGGGAGGAAAGATCTCGTAGGGAGATTTTAGATCACATGTTAGGCTAATGGATAGTAATGAACTGGTTGACGTGAAAAAATCTCTGTTTTACTTATTCGCATCATTATTATCCTGTTTACTTGCTAGCTGTATTTGTAAGAGGGGTGGTTGGGTTGGATTATTCTACTGGGTGATTTATCACTCACGGATACGTTCGTATCCTGGCAAATCGGTTGCTTCGGCGATCAATTTGCTAGAGGGCGCAGGATTCAATGGAAGAGGTTCAATGATGATGCAGTTCGACACGGAAGGATTATCAGTAACGAAGATCGAGTGTGTTTGGGATTCGTATCAAGCCTAGAGTCAGCTCTGAAGTTAATGTATTTTAAATCAGTAAATCTATCTCAAGATTGTAATATTTAAACCTCATTTTGGAAAATTTTATTTATTTAGCAAAATTTTCTTAAAGAATTATTTTATTTTGCTCCCGAAAAGTTGGAGCGTTACAGATTATCCACGTTTTGACCGGGGAAGCAACGTGATAGCATGATATTTTACACAATTTTATAAAGTAGTATTTTAATACTTACAAAAAAAAAAAAAAAAATGGAAGCTCAACCAATGACCAAAAAAAAAAAAAAAACCTCAAAAAGACTATTACTCCTATATTTTACCAGGATTATAACACTAAAATTTAAGCTCGTACTGTGTTTCCCCCCCAACCCCAATGATTAAAAGGAGCATGAGAAAAACGACATTACAACAGGAGGGAAACATCTAATGAAGTTGATATTCAATCCACTCAACAATCATATGTCACTCGAGCCAAAAAAAAAAAAAGACTAAAGGGTAATAAAGAATCAACCTAAAAGACAAGAAGTAACAGGAAATAGGAAATACAAAGAGTGTAGCATCCAATTTAAGGACAGAGGTAGTGGCCCTTGCATCAGAGAGTATCCACAACAGGCTTGTGAAATACTGTAATTGTTGGTCGACGACTGTGTTCGGTTTGGGATCTCTAGATTTAACCATTTGTTCTGCGTACGATTTTCAATAAGTTTTCTCTTCAATCTCTTGTTACTTTCATTTTTCTATCTATCTTTGTCCACTTACTATGCAAAAAAAAAACTCACTCAAAACTGAAACCAAACAAAGTGGACCTTAACTGGTATTTCTACTAATTAGTACTCTCCCGTCCCACAATATTTGTCCAATCTACAAAATAAGGACATAAAAATAATACATTTTTTGCAAGAAAAAATTAAATTTTTAAAAGCAATTTACTAGATATCAATGAGTTCTTTTAATTTATGAAAAAAGTTTGAAATTTTTATTCAAACAAATGCATTAATTTTGAGTCCTTATTTTGCAGATCGGATAAACATTTTGGAACGGAAGTAGTATCAATTATAGCAACTCCTACTAAACCAATAAGTGCAGCCAGTTCCTTCCAACAATGGGACTTCAATATTCCGAACTTCTAGACAGTTTGACAAGTTTGATAATTATCTTGAGAGTCCGGCCGACCATGGGTACTGAAGAAATGGGATACCGAAAATGATCAACGGCATGGAGCTCATTTTTGTCGAGAAATGCGTGAAAAAAAATAAGTAAAGAAAAGACCCTTAGCGTGTACATGATCGAATGGCTCAGATTCACTGAAATGGGATACCGAAAATGATCAACGGCACGAAGCTCATTTTTGGTGGAGAAATGCTAAGTGCAAAGAAAATGGGCAAAAAAAACCCCTTAAAAGTGTACATGAACGGCTCAGATTCACCAGTGAATCTGAGTCGTTCATGTACACTCTAAGTGTTTTTTCTTTGCCCATTTTTTTGTCCCTAGCACAGTTCTTATTGGTCTTACACGAATAAGCCAAATTGTTCATTAATGTTTAAAAAAAATTTCGAGTTGCCCTACAAACAAATCAGCTCAATTGGTGTTATGTATAAGTTGTTGATCAAATCTTTAAATTTTTCATTCAGAATTCAGGATTCGAAATCCTTAATGAAACTTGGAAGATTTAATCAACAACTTAAACATATCCAATTAATTAATTTTCTGCAGGTCTACTTAATAAATTATCTTAAAATTAATGTACGACTTAAATTATTTGTGGGGGAGCCAAAAGTAAATGCCACATGCCCCTGTACGTTTTTTGGTACCCCATTTCTTAGGTGCCCCTAGCATTTTCGAGAAGCACTACAGTCACGGAAGGCAAAATGCAGTGGCCGGCCACCGCACACCGTTTGTGGGCCCCGCACGGATGATCCAAACCATTAAATAATTTCAAAAAAAAAACCGAATGGGCTTCTTGAAAAATTAGCTCGATCCGATATGTGTAGGTGCTCGAATCAAGCTTCTCATCTTTGGAAAATCGAAAAAAATGGAAAGATTGGTTTTTCGATTTTCCAAAGATGAAAAGCTTGATCCGAGCACCTACACATATAAGATCGAGCTAACTTTTCACAATAGCCAACTGGAATTTTTTTCTTAAAATTATTGAACAGCTCGGATCATCCGTGCAGGACCCTCACGGCATACAGTGGCCGGCCATCGCATTTTGGGTTCGATGGCCGTAGACTTTCTGAGCATTTTCGTTGTCTGGACTATATTGAAAGCAAATATATGTAGTAGTCAAGCTTCTTCTAGAAAAATGGACAATCAAACCGTGCAATTGCGTAGAAAATATGCGAATGAGGAAAATTCGCAATCTATGCGATGCGACGTCACACTACTATTTCCATCATTTTTCAGTGGTTTTCCTTTTTCCTTACATGTGGTGGGTCTTTGTTGATGAAAGATCTTTAGATCTCATTTTAATAATGAATGAATTGTAATCAACGGAGATGCCAAAGCAAAAAAAAAAAAAAAGAAAAAAAACAAGTATACACTTCTATCTGTCTTATGTTTTATAGTTTTTCTTTTGTTAAGCCAACTCTTTTTTTTTGGCTTCCCTCCGAGCTTATACGCGAAATTTAAATTTCTAGATGTGTTTGTTATTCATTGAAATCAACTCAGCAAATCCGTCGCGTGGCTGGTGATGTAAGTAACAATTTTTTGGCACTGGTAGAAAAAATTCTGTCTGTCTCCCAACGCTACCCCAGCGTACCCTGCCAAATTGAGAAAAGGGCAAAATACGTAGCATCTCCAGTAGTAATGGGGGGTAAAATGACATAGCCAGTTGAAGGCACAAAACTGCGTTTATACATTTATATAAATAGTAAAAATGAGCAACGGATCTTACATATCTATGGCATTGGAGATGCTTATAATTTATAAGGAAAAAAAAAAAAATGCGTAGACAAGCGATAAAATCGTAAAATAAAGTTTAACAATTTAGTTAGACTTCTTTGGAATTATGAGTTTTTTTTTTTTTTTTTTTCTGATGAATTTCAGAAATAAACTGCTACTCCACATCACTCAATGATTTCACATCCACATACAGTAAAGTTGTCCCTTACAATTGTCGTCATTAGATCGTTAACTACCAACTCATCTAAAATCTTAAGCTGTTAGAGAGAGGGACAACTTTATTAGTTATACCTTCAACACGCCCCCTCGCGTGTAGCAAGACTCTCCTCCATGAGTGGGCTAAACACGTGTAAATTTTTTAACATTAGGTAGGCGGTGAGATTCGAACACAGGATCTATTGCCTGCTATGATACCATATTAGATTGTTAGCTACCAACTCATCTAAAAGCTTAAGCTGTTAGAAAGAAGAACAACTTTATATTTATACCTTCAACAGTCGTGTTGATAATCAAAATTAACTTGCCCAATACAAATTGAAAGCATATTTCATGCATAAAGTCGGAACGGGGTAATGGTGTTGTGCACCATCCGAACCGTCCGCTCGGTAATTCAACGATCTAAATTACATCTTGGTAATAAACAGCTCAGGAAAAGTCAAGTCCGATTTGCTTCACTCCAAATCTAGCCTTAGGCTCTGTTCCAGAAACAAAATAAGAACTTATTTTTTGTCCAATAAGAACCTGTGTTCCAGAAAAATAAGCTCTTCCCACTTATTTGTCCAGAATTTTGTGGACTCCATGTGCGCCGGGGAGGCAAATCGTTCCGGCGGCCGGGCCGGCCAGTCTCCGGCCACCAGACGGCTGATCCGAGCCGTCCAAAAATTACAAAAAAAAAAACCAAGGGGGCCTACGTGGGAATTAACGGCATCCGAGGTGTGTAAGCTGTTTGATCCGAGCACCTACGCCCAATCCTGTCATATGTACATGGAAAAGGGGTGCTCGGATCAAGCACCTTACACACCTCGGATGCCGTTGATTCCCGCGTAGGACCCCTTGATTTTTTTTTTTTTGGAATTTTTGGACGGCTCGGATCGGCCGTCCGGTGGCCATAGACTGGCCGGCGCGGCCGCCGGAACGATTTCGCAAATAATTTTCTTATCATGTGTTTTCGCAAATAATTTTCTTATCACTATGGATCTTATTTGATAGATCTCATTGAGATCTTTAATATGGTGCGATTTTTTTTTTTTCATTTACTTTATTTTTGAGTTTGAAAGTGTGAAGTAAATTTTGTATTTGAATTTTGTGGGAACCCCTTATTATTTTAAAAAAAGAAGTGTCCAAAATAAGTTCTTATTTTTTAAGAAGGATTCCGGAACGGAGCCTTAATTGTTTGGGAAGTTAAAATTACCGATCGAGGCTTAAAAGTCCAGCCGACAACATGAACAGTCACTATATTGAATTTCATGGCAAAATGGTAGGTGGGGGGATTGGTCAATTTTTGTTGGTGGTACCAGTGAGGACATGCAATGCGTACCAATAGTACGCTAATACACTGGGGGGAGTGTCGTGCAACGAAATTTCATCATTTTGATTTGGCCTGTTTAGCTTGTAAAGTTCGTTGAAGACTCACTACGACAAATTCGGTCTTTGACGACGAATACAATTGGGCTCCGAAATGCAAAATTCGTCGCTAAAACTTTTGACGACCAGAAATTTTGTTGCTCAATTTCATCGTCTTTTGTTTGATGCCAAAGGGGTGACAATTACTCAATTTCATCGTCTTTTGTAAAGTTCCCATTTTGTTTTTTTTGATCGGCAAAAGAAATTTTATTAATCTCCACAAAATTACAAAGATTAAAAAGACAAAGGCAAAATGTCCACTTTGTTGTTGCTCGGACTACCACTGCGCCACTTATCATTTCCTTGATAATATTCCAAAATT
Source organism: Rhododendron molle (assembly GCA_025413875.1). NCBI lineage: Eukaryota > Viridiplantae > Streptophyta > Magnoliopsida > Ericales > Ericaceae > Rhododendron > Rhododendron molle. The sequence goes on along the minus strand of CM046395.1, from coordinate 12,756,508 downwards.
TAATATACGTTACTACTATTTTAAAATAATTTTTAAAGTATTGTGTGCATAACATATATTGATATAGATTATTTGCTTAAAATACATATTGAATTTTTCAAGATTTTAAAATAATTAGTTTTGCCATTGCCGACGAAATTTCTTTTTTGATAGTAGTCCACTCAATTAATCTCACATCATGATAAGTTCTATTAAGCAACCCTTTGCGACAGCGACAATGCGCAGTGTCCCCGTCAAATAAAGATGGCATCCTTTTCTAGAACCAAATCCACATTGACTGATCTTAGTTTCCAACAACAACAACAATAATAATAATAATATCGTCACAGTTTTAGAACTATTTTCATTTTCTGACTAGATTCTATTTCCCGCATGGAGAATATCCATGAATTAATTAATCCCGAAATGAGGGCTGAGCAAAGCTTTGAATGATGCTTACGGCACTTGCATGTGGAGACCGTGGACAATTGTTTTGCACCGGCCACAGGAGGATTTTATATATTATATACTCACGCCATTCCATTTTTATTGTTCATTATTCAGTTTGTTTTTTTTGTCTTTTGTTTGATCGGCATTTTTTGTCTTTTGTTTATATCTTTTAGTGTGGATCTTAAAAAATATACAATATGAATCTTGTTTGATAGATCTCGATTAATTCTAAAATACAAAGTTCTCAAAATTATGAAAAACATTATCGATTGAAGAATATAAGCAACTTAAAAATGACACACAATTCTTAAATGGACAATGATCGGCAAAAAAAAATGGGGCAAAGAGAGTGTAACGTCGATCAAGTGGTCTTAACCTGAAATTTATGGGTTTGTTTTTTGCAAAGATTTCAAGTTCAACTCTCCTTGCCAGAAACTCTTGGGGCCGTCTCGCCCTCACGCTTAAGCGTATTGGGATGGCTGTAGAATGGGCTTGTAGAGATTAGTCCAAAGTGCACGCAAGTTCGCCAAGGACACTCTATAAAATACAAAAATTAATTTAAGGACCATGACATTATATTATATACTAGTGCTTACCCGTGCCTATGGCACTATGCACCCCAGTTTTTATAATACATTTTTGTTTTTTATGTTAACGCCAGAAGCCGAGAAATGGGTAAAAAGAACCGAAAACATTTTTGTAATATATTTATAAGAGTGTGGATATTTTCTTAAGAGAGTTGGAGAGCATACATCAGCCCTTGGATCAAATGAATCTTAACCCTTCTTTCAACTTGTATTTGTGTGGTCCTCACACCCTTACGTTTTATTAGGTAGATACATTGGGTTATTGTAAATACTGGTCAAGCCATCACGAGTGATTTCTTAGCCCCTTAATCTGAGGTGGAGACAAATAGAAAGTTGGTGGAAATATATCAGAGAAACTTTTTTGTATACCCGGTATATCAAGTACTTTGGTATTCCTTCCGGTTTATTTTTAATTTTTTGGCCATTTTTCGATCACACTTGGATGATCGACTATGTTCATTTTATAGAGTTTGACAAGAACCTTTTAACATAAAAAAAATCGTGTTCATTGAATTTTTGCAGATACATGATCGGCATACATAAAAATTGAAAAAAATCAAAACTGGATCCATAACCACACTAAATTAGAACCCATTTTTGGTTTTTTTGTAATTTTCACGTGTGCCGATCATGTATCTATTAAAGTCCGATGACCATGATTTCTGATATGATTATAGTTCTCGTCGAACTCTACAAAATGAACGGAGTCGATCATTCAAGTGTGATCGAAAAATGGCCAAAAAATTAAAAACAAATCGGAGGGAATACCAAGGGTGTTGGTATCCCTGGTGTCCTAAAAGTTTCTCTGTCTTCAAAGTAGTAATCGGTTTAAACTCATGCACAGCAAAAATACGATTTTCCTCATTTTATATTTGAAAGACTCAATTAATTAAAGGAATATTTAAATATCCATCCTCTTTTTTTATGTTATGTAAGAATTCATCCCCCTTTTTTCATGCTTATGATTTCATCCTTTTACTGTGTGAATTACCTTTTTTACCATTTTCACTATTTTTAGGAATAGAACATGATAAATTGACCACATCTTTGCATTTTTCCTTCATTCTTCTAGTTGGCCAATAGAACATGGCTAAATTATCATGAAACTAGTCCGGCGAATCTGTCAGGCCGCTGCGCGGACTAATTCATATAAGGATAGTTACATGGTTAAATTACCATGACATTACATGATTATATTACCATGACATTACATGGTTAATTACTTATAATTTCATCCTAAAATTCTCGGCCTATATAGATAAGAATTTTGGGATGAAATTACTTATGATTACATCCTAAATACTTATGATTTCATCCCAAAATTCTTTGCCTATATAGACAAGAATTTTGGGATGTAAATTAATTATGAATTCATCCTAAATACTTTTGATTTCATCCCAAAATTTTTTGCCTATATAGGGCAAGAATTTTGGGATGAAATTATTTATGAATTCATCCTAAATACTTATGATTTCATCCTAAAATTCTATGCCTATATAGGCAAGAATTTTGGGATGCAATTATATATGAATTCATCCTAAATACTTATGATTTCATTCTAAATTTCTCGGCCTATATAGACAAGAATTTTGGGATGAAATTATTTATGAATTCATCCTAAATACTTATGATTTCATCCTAAAATTCTTTGCCTATATAGACAAGAATTTTGGGATGAAATTATGTATGAATTCATCCTAAATAGTTATGATTTCATCTTAAAATTCTTTGCCTATATAGACAAGAATTTTGGGATGCAATTATTTATGAATTCATCGTAAATATTTATGAAATCATGGTAATAAAACCATGTAATGACATGGTAATATAACCATGTAACTTTTCTTATATGAATTGGTCCGCGCAGCGGCCTAACAGACTCACCGGACTAATTTCATGGTAAACAGTTCAAATAATTAACCATGAAATAGTTTCATGGTAAATGGTATAAATGAATTCATAATAGATAAACAACAATAAAAGGGCAAAAACGACATAAAACGTAATAGGAGGACAAAATCATAAAGATCTAATAATGGGAGGATGAAATCTTATGTCTGTTAGGCTTCTAGGATGAATAATTAAGCCTCCCTTAATTAAACAACTTATTACGAAATAAATTGGACATGACAGACGGGAAGGAAGCAAATTATAAATTCCGCAGATGATTTCTAGTTTGACTCACATCCGCATGCTATCAATTTCTGTGCCGGTTCATTCTATATAGAACTTTGTCTTGACTATTAACCGGCCTTTCACTAATCGACTGCGGAATTAACCCGAGAGAGCTAACCAAGAAACTTGGAAAGGTATTATCTGCTTGCAGAAATTCCAACCCCTACTCATTTGTTCTTTGCTCATGATCTTATCTTTTTTTCTTTTTCTTTTTTTTTTAAAGAGTCATTCATTCAATGTCGGAAAAATAGATTCCAGAATAGATACAAGAAAAAATCAAAGCAACCTAGCTAAACGTCGATCTCAAGCACCTACTGTCGAAGTAGGCCCCACGATAACACCTGTCTGTACGTAAGAGTCAATTTCGGTCTTGATAACAGAGGATCTAAATATATCCACAACTCAAACTTTTAACAATAAGTATCACTGAAATCTGAAGGCAAAACAACAACAAATCAACTAAAATCTAACAGGTCTCATGAACAAACCTCAAGGGGCACCGGCCGGCCTGAACATGATGGACATTGAACACCACTAGACCACGGCGACCGAAGATCAGTCTTCTTCAAGCCGAAACTGCTACGCAGCCCAAACCAACACCACTGGACCACCACCAACTCCAACAACACCATCGAAACCCACCAACGCCAAAACAGACATCCAAAGACACAAAGACCACCAACATCGGACCATTCCTCAATAGGAGCTAGGTTATTTGCCCATTACCATCACCCCCAAATCTAGAACACCTAGATTGGTACAGACACAGGCCGGGGGAGACCTACCGATAGAAAACACAAAAAAAACAGAAATAAACTCACATCTTGGAACACAACTCCCTTATTCAACCGCATCAACGTCCATCGCTGGTTCGCCCACCACACGCCGCTTTCCTTGCTTCGACTTGAACCAGGAGAATGCTAGACATCACGGACGAGCACCGCCACGAGGGCCGGATCTCTGGGTCAAAAAATCAGAAAACAAAAACAAGCTAAACGGGAAGGACGAAAGAACATGGGAGGTCAGGATATGGGGGTGGGGAGGAGGAGGGTGTAAAATTATTCTTTATGGTTTTTGATAATTAACAACCCACTATTATACTATGGTCTAGAACTATCATTATTATCACAATACAAACATTAAGCGGAAGATAAATAATTAAGAACGACGTACCCGACTCCATTTATGCAGAACTTGAGCGATCCGGTAAGTGACTATAACGATCATAATTTTACTAAAGTATTAAGCCGTAGATGGAAGACGGGTTTCTCTCTGTTGCCTTTCATTGTAGCTGTTTAGTATTGTAGACACCCCAATCTAGATTTCCGAATAATCTTTAAGTTTCCCTGATGATGAATAAGGAAAAATGTACATTCGAGGCTTGGATTATTACTCCTTTGCTACTCCTTCCCTAACCTCAAGAAAACCCCTTTCTAACCATGTAGGGTGGCCCCCGGTTCAATTGCAAAGAGAAAAATGTGTTTACCTTGTCAAAAATAACTTTTTTCATGACACACTGATGGTAAAATGGGCACACATTTTAATGTATAAAATGGTTTTGAGTGAAACCAATTGGGTTAGAAAGATGACTCGACAGGCTTTCCAACGCTTCGAACTGCGTCCAAATCCGAGTTCAGGAGTGTCCGGGGCACCCTCGCGAAGTTTGGTGTGCTGTGTTGACTCACAAATTGCGCAGCACTTCAAAAGGGCGCACGACACCTTAGAAAATTCAAAAAATCACTCTGTCAGGACTTCAATATGTCGTACGGCACTTTGACAAAAAGTCTTGACAATCGCAGAAAGCTGTCGGCCACGCCTGCAGGAGGAGCGTTTGTGCTGAAAAATGAGTTTAATTCAGTCCAGAAACCACCTCCCTTCTTTTAGTGATCATCATTGGCTCTTTTGCCTATAAATACACCCCCCTCTAGTTGAGAAAAATCCCTTCAACTCCAAGTAAAGTTACTCTGTCATTTTTTTGGCTCTCACTCTCTCTCTAAAAATACTCCCTTTTGATTCTCTCTCTACAACTTCTTACACCCATCACCACTATACACATCTCTCTCTCTACACCCATTTGCTCTCAAGTCTCTCAAGCTCAATCCATATCAACTTTCATTCCTCCACTTTCAAGCACATCCAAATTTCGATTAAAAGGTATAAATCAATTTTTTTGGGCTAAACCCCGTTTTGGCCCTGAGGGAAATTTTTCTGTCGTCAGATCTAATCCCTTTTGGTTAGATCTTGACTTAAAATCCATTTTCAGAAAAAGAAGTCAGTACTGTGCTGAGGTCAAGGTATCGCGCGGCTGCCCGACCAGGCGCGCGGCACGTTGATCTTCAGCGCCCGACATGTTGGTTACTGATGTTATTGTAAGCAGGCTGTCTGGATCGGAGGTACTCTTTGTTGTGGCTGCTTGTTTCTGCTGTTGACTGTTCTTGTTTCTTTAAAAGTAAGATCATATCTACAAGCCATATTTTGGCTCTCAAACAAGGTTTTTAAGATCATCCCGAATGATCAAACACGTTAAAAACTATTTTGGGGTCATGTTTTGAGAAAATAATAATCTTTTTGGGATGATCTGGTCATTATGTGGCTCTTGATAAGTCTTTTAAAAGGTGTACGGTGAAAACAGTAGGCTAGATGATATTTTGAATGCTTGTAACAATCTGATAGCAGGAAGTAAATCACGCACGGCATATTGAGGTGCCGCACGCGGCATCGCAGTGTGCCGTGCCCAACATGGTTGTGATCCAGACAGTTTGCTGAGTATTTTCATTACATCTATTCATATCATTCATATCATTTCTGTACAGTTCGCACCACAAGCACGCCAATGTATTATATTTAATCCCGTGTCCCTTTCTCGTACATGTTTTAAAGTTAAGTTTTTCAAATGGTATTAAATCCCCCATTTAAAATGTTTAGTAGAGACCGATTTTTACCGGGTGAGCGGAGTGCTTTTTAACAAAACCTTCCCCGTTCGTAACGTGGCTCCCGGATCCAAGATCTCAACGTTTTCGCTAGACCAAAAGTTTTTCTTTTTCAAATCAAGCTCTCGATTTCTCGGATTATCCATCTCAAAAATCCGGGTGGCGACTCTTCGAGTTAGCGCTTTCGGGCGCGGGAGCCCACAAGTATATCACCTTTATTTGATGGAACCTTAGACGCTCTTTTATAGGCAGAGAGAGGACCAATTTCCTTATTAAACATTATACTCACTTTCCATCAAAGTAGAGTCTATTAAGGAAACAATTTCTCTATTTGACCAATAAAATAAAATCTTAGCCATAAAGATGTGGAGAATTTCATTGGACCAATTATTCGTATGTGCTATACTTAAAACATGTGGGCCATAAAGACTAATTACGAAATTTAGTCTTACATTCTCCCACTTGGCACATATGATAAACTTAAGTAGGTCTAACAAGGTAAATATAAGGCGTGCCATAAATCCATATCAATTCCTTCTTAAGTTGGTTACAATCATAATACTATTATTAAACAACCCACTAATGCAAGTCATGGCAGTTCTACACCTCAATCAGTGGCGGGCCCAGGAATTTGACATAGCGGGGGCACCAATTTTTTTTTGTAACCATAATATATAAGTTACGAGATAATTGCCTTTATATCCCTTCGACTTATCATGAAAGTTCAACTTAGTCCTTCTAGTTTTAATTTCACCCAAATAAACCTTCGATTTGCAAATGTGTTTCAATGTGATCCTTCCGTTGGCCCGCGTCTGTAAATTGGACGGAAAAGCACCATGTGCCCATCACGTGACCCACGCCCAGGGGCATATTTGCCCAATCCCCTCCCTCCCCTAACCCTAATCGATTTCCCACTTTATTCTCAGTCCTTTTCAGTCCACCCAAAAATCTGAGACCACGAAGGAAAATCTGAGACGACTAAGGGACGACGAAGTGGGAATCGTGCTCGAGACGACGAAGGGGGAATCGTGGTCGATTTCCCAGACGATCAAGAAGCATGCCATTACGGAACAGAGAAAAAACCCTAGGTGAGTCCGTGACTGATTCATTACGTTATCTGTAGAATAAATAACATAATTTTTGAGAAAAAATCCATAAAATTTGTCCTTTTCAGTAAAGGAAAATGTTTTTTTTAACAGATATGCTTTATTGGGTTCTGGATTGGGGTGATTGCATGTGTTGGTTGGGTTTTTTTTTTTTGAAAAGCTATGTTGGAGTACTTCTTTCTGTGTGTTGTCCCATAAGAATTGCTAAGTTCATGACTGATTCGTTCGGTTCTCTGTCGAATACAATACATACTTTTTAGGAAGAAACAATTTGCCCTTTTCAGTAAAGAAAAATGATTCTTTGAATAGATATTCTTTGAAAACTTTATTACATGTGTCGGTTGGCTTTTTTTCTTCAAAAGCTATGGTTTTTTTGTCTATTGTAGTACTACTTTCTGATTGTGGTCCCATAAGCATTATTTAATCATATGCAGGAGGGTATTTCACCATACAGATTCATCATGGGGGAAAGTTTTTTAATAGGCCCACAATCAGGTACGAAGGTGGCTCTGTTGCATATGTAGATGAATGTGACCCAGAAAAAATGTCTTTAATAGTACTTGGTGAAATGTTTGAGAATCTGGGGTACTTTGGTTTGTTAAATTATTACTATGTGATGACTGGAAAAAACATTAACAATGGGTTGAGAATGTTATTGACTGATATTGATGTAATAGGAATGATTGAACAACTTTCCCCGAGTAGGATAGTGGACATGTATGTAGAACCAGTAACTCCCATTCAAATGATTGAAAGTCAAACTGATAAGGGGGGTCCAACCCCAACCCCAACCCCAACCCCAACTCCAACCCCAAGCAGACCAACCCCAACCCCAACTCCAACTCCAACCCCAACCCCAAGCAGACCAACCCCAACCCCAACCCCAACGCCATGTAGAGCAACCCCAACCCCAACTCGAACCCCATGTAGAGCAACTCCAACCCCATGCAGAGCAACCCCAACCCTAACCCCAACTCCAACTCCAACTGATAAGGGGGTTCCAACTAACACTGATAAGGGGGTTCCAACTAAAACTAATAAGGGGGGTCCAACTGATAAGGGGGGTCCAACTGATAAGGGAGGGCCAAGTCATGAAGTGAACTATGAGGAATTTCTTGTTGATGATGCTTTTTTTGAAGATGGTTTCTCTGATGGGGTAGGTGTTCAAGATTTAGGTGACACAAGTAGTGACTCTGATGTGTCATTTGAGGTAGATAGTGATTATGAGTAGTCTGATGATGATGGTTTATATGAGGCCAATGTTGATGAAGAGGCTGAATGGGCAGGGTTTGATGACAGCAAAGGGAAACAACCAGACTTGAATGCTGACTTAGATGATGATGATGATGGCATAGATTATGGAGATGATTCATCAGATGATCTCCATAGTGCTTGTTCAAACTCTGATGATGATGGGCGGAAAGACAAGTTCCATGAGTATAAAAGAGAAACTGATTTGGGGAAGGTCCAGTTTAGCGTGGGGATGAAGTTTCCTTTAGCAAATGAGTTTAGGGAATCAGTTAGAGAGTATTCAATAAAAGAAGGAAAAGACATTAAGTTTGTAAAGAATGAAACAACAAGAGTAAAAGCAAAATGTGCTACAGAGGAATGTGGTTGGAGTATTTTTGGTTCACTTGAACAAAAAGGTGAGTCATTTCAGGTCAAAACCCACACAAGTGAACATGGTTGTCTCAGAGCATTCAAAGTAAGGCATGTAACTTCACAGTACATTGCTGAGAAGTATGTGGACAGTATAAGATCCAATCCTGACATGCCTTTGGAACACTTGCAACAAATAGTGAGGAAAGATCTTGTGGTTGACATTTTCCACACTCAAGCATATAGGGCTAAGAGGAAAGCACTTGACCTTATTGAAGGAACAAATTTGGAACAATTTGGCAGGTTGAGGGATTATTGTGAAGAGATCAGGAGAACAAACCCTAACACCACAATTGTGATGAAAACTATACCTTCTCCAAGTCCAGATGGTCAGCCAATATTTGAGAGATTATATATATGTTTGGGGGCATTAAAGCAAGGAATGGTAGCTGGATGCAGGAGGTTGATATGTATGGATGCATGCCACTTGAAGGGAGCACATTGGGGTCAGTTGTTAGTTGCTGTGGGGATAGATGCTAACAATCAGTCATTCCCATTTGCATATGCTGTTGCTGAGAGTGAAACCAAGGAAACATGGACCTGGTTTTTGGAGTTGGTGGTTGAAGACCTACAAATTCAGAACACAAGTGCATGGACATTCATGATAGACAAACAGAAGGTATAGAACCATTGTATTTATTGAATCTGCAAAAGCTTCATCTTGTTTAACTATTTCCCTTGTAAATTTGATTGCATCTTGTAATGCTTCACTTTGTAGGGCCTAGTTCCAGCATTACAAACAGTGGTGCCAAATGCAGATATGAGATTCTGCACCAGGCACTTGTACACAAATTTCAGAGATGAGCACATGGGGATGGAGTTGAGCAAACAATTATGGGCAGCAGCTAGAGCTACAACAGTTCCAGATTTCCAAAAAGCAATGGACATAATGAGGAGTACTGATGTGGAAGCATACAACTGGCTGGCAGAAAAACCAGCCACACAATGGTTCAGGTCTCACTTATCCACTTTTAATCATTGTGACATTCTTGTTAACAACCTATGTGAGGGTTTCAACGAAGACATAAGGAAGGCTAGAGATAAACCAATTATAACCATGTTGGAAGCAATCAGGTGCTACTTAATGAAAAGATTGACCAAAAAGAGAGACAAAATAACCAAGTGGGAACACAGTATAAGCCCCAATGTCATTAAAAAAATAGAGAAGTACAAGAAGAGAGTTGGTGGTTGTAACCCAATCTGGTGTGGTGAGAGACATTTCCAAATACATTGCCCTCCACCAGAGCAGTATACCCTGAATTTGGTAGACCACACATGTAGCTGTAGAAGATGGGATTTGAAAGGTATCCCATGTGTTCATGCTATTGTTGCCATTACTTTCAATCATGGAAATGTACTAGATTACTGCCACCTTTGCTATGGGAAGGAGACAAATGCCAGCATCTATAAGGGTATCATTTACCCCATCAATGGATGGACCATGTGGCCTTCAAGTGGCTGTGTCCCAGTTCTCCCTCCCAACTATGGCAGGCCTTCTGGCAGACCTAAGAAATCTAGAAGGAAGGACAGAGAAGAGTTGGAGAATCCTGATGCATCTAAGCGGAAGAGACAGAATACTTCATTGAGGTGTGGCAAATGTGGTCAGTGGGGCCATAATATGAGGAGCTGCAAAATGAAGTCAATCCTGAAATTAGGAGAAGGCCTAGTGGAGGGTTAGTGTTCAGTAGGCCAACTGGAAGGCCAAGGCAAGGAGGCAGCCAAGCATCTAGTACCAGAGGAAGGGGACTTGTTGCAGTAGCATCTGAAGGAGGGCAAGCATTAACTAGCAGGGGAAAGGGTGGTGGTGGAAGGGGAAGGATATAGTGATTTTGGGCGGTGGAGGGGGGAAGGTCTGATGGTGGAAGGGGAAGGGGAGATGGTGGAAGGGGCATGGGTGATGGTGGAAAGGGCAGGGGTTTTGGAAATACTTCACAACCACCACCTGCTCAAGCTTCACAAGCACAAGCACCAACACAATACTAAGCTAGAACTTGTTTCTCATTTTGATTCCTTGGCATTAGATCTGACAGACTTCGGTCATTGTGCACAATTGGTTGTATTTTGTTTGCCAAGTAGGTAGGTTTTTGTAATGTGTGGATATTGAATGGTTGGTTGGCAGGTAATTTTTTGTGTTGACTAGGTATTCACTTGTTGGTTGACAAGTAGGTTTTTGTGTTAACTGGATGTTGAATGGTTGGTTGGCAACTTGGTGTTTCGTTGATGTAGTTACTGATATTAAATGGTTGTATTGCACTGAATTTGGCAGGTGCCAACTGTCTTTTTGTTGAATGAATTGTCTTATTCATCAACTGTCATATGATTTGTCAATTAAGTGTATTATTCAACTGACTCTTGTTTGAACTGCCTGTTGTTTGAACTGACTCTTGTCTACTGTAATGGCATGTTATAAGTTTTGAAAGACACAAAAGTGGCATAAACACAGGTTTCCAAAGCCACAAAAGTTGATTCATTTCACTTTGGTTCAGAACTTGCATTACATTCCTGAACTTGCATTACATTCATTTCAGTAGGATAACAAAAAAACACAAGACAATGGTGATGAGGCACATGGCCATCATCATCTTTAGAGTTCCTAGCTGCCCTTCAAGCACTGCCATCCTAGCTACCATTGCATTATCAACCCCACGTCTTGCATTTTCATCCCCAGTTGTTGCAATTTCTGTCTCATCTTCATGGAAGACCCTCCTCTGGGTTGGCACACTTGGGGCTATGTTCATTGGCTTGCACCAATCCCAGATATCACATACTCCATTTGGACATGAGTAATACAATTTTCCTCTGTTTGGATCTGAATTAGTCACTCTGATGACTGCCTGGAGCTTGCAATGACAATATTTAGTTCTGTATCTAGGAATCATTCCATGTGTGCTTGTTGAAGATGAAAAATCCATGGGGAGAGATAACTTGTAAAACCAGAGAGAGAGAGACAGAGATGGGAGATGGGAATACCCTATCAAACGAGAGAGAGAGAGAGAGAGAGAGACACATGGGAGATGGGAATACTATGTAAAATGAGAGAGAGAGAGATAGAGAGAGAGACAGATGGGAGATGGGAATACCGTGTAAAATGAGAGAGAGAGAGAGACAGACAGACAGAGAGAGATCGGAGAGAGAGAGAGAGAGAGATGCTAACCTGTGCAGAGAGAGAGAGAGGTCTGAAGGGGTGAAAATGGCGGTCTAAATGGAGGCATTTCCCTCCATTGGATATAGGGTTAGAGGAGGGAGGGGAATGGGCAAATATGCCCCTGGGCGTGGGTCACGTGATGGGCACATGGTGCTTTTCCGTTCAATTTACAGACGCGGGCCAACGGAAGGATTACATTGAAACAAATTTGCAAATCGAAGGTTTATTTGGGTGAAATTGAAACTAGAAGGCCTAAGTTGAACTTTCATGATAAGTCGAAGGGATATAAAGGCAATTATCTTATAAGTTACAGTTAAGCACATTTACTCTAAAATAATTTTAGCATTCATGATAAATTAAAATTTTTAAAGTATATATGTATTTTAATAATTAGCTACTTGGGCAAACTTGTGCACTTTGACTATATGCATTATCACATGTTCATCATTTATTTTTCTATTACTAACTCTACTATTACAGTTTTGGGGACAAAAATATATACAAATGCAATGTGAAGGTAGACTCCAACCCATGAATAGTATGAAAATCAAGGTACGCACTACTATTTTCTATTGTCTTTAGGGAAAAAAAAAAAAACATTTTCGAAAAAAAAAACCCACATTTTCTACAACATTCAAGATTGCAGGCGTTGAGTCTCGAACCCGCCACCTCTAGCTTAACAAAAAGGCATTTTACCACTGCACCAGCAATCAACTCCTTACATATGTTCAACATAAATAATATATATACAAAACTGAAAAAAAAAAATTTAAAGGGCGTGGGGGCACGTGACCCCATGTGTCCTATGGTGGGTCCGCCCCTGATCACAATGACATAGTCCCTTCCACATACCACAACACTAGCAAGCTATTCAACATAGGCTTTAAGTGAGAAGCGTTTTCATTAGGTCCAACGATAATGTCTTTTGTTAAAGACTATTCTTGTAATCATAAATTATTCACATACATGTATGTACACTGTACATTACAGGAAATCATCCGAAATATGTAATTGAGATCTTTCAAAATGTCGAATAACATTATCATTATATTGCAGTCCATAAATTTTAACTGTTATGGGTTATGCTAGACTCATTCAATTAGCGTATTTCTTAAATGTCTTTGCACTAACTCATTCATTAGTAGATCTGCAATCATAAGCTATGTGCTTATAATTTTAGTGACACTTTTGTTTCTAAAATTTTTCTTAGAAAAGAAAATAATAGTGGAATCATAAACTCCTAACGACTTGGTAATGTTGTCGACACCCCCAAGTCCTAAGATAAACTTCCCAACTTCTATCCATGAAGTATGGCCTCAAGGTATGCCAAAATTCTATCAACATAATCGATGAAGCAATGATAGCTACTTTAAAACTTTTATTCGCTCCTTCACATAATAGGAATAAATCATCAAAAGTAGGCTTTCTACTATCAAAATTTCAAATAAAAATCTGAATTTGAGTAGCTAATAAACTCAAGATCATCAGGCTTCCTCAATGTGAGCATGTAGTCTTTAATTTAAAAGTTTATGAGAAAAACTTTTAAGTACAAACAATAATTATCACTTTATAGCAAGTAAAACACCGTCAGCATATACATGTCAAAAATATAAACTTACTCCCGCTAATCTTTAGATATATAAACTAGTTAATAGTATTTTTCTTTAATTCCAAAGAAAATCAATGATATCAGCAAACATAAGAAATCAATGGCAGGAGCTTGTTTAAGTCCAAAAGTTGACTTCTCAAGTTTACAACAAAGTGCACTTTACTTTAATTGAGAAATCTTTAGGTTGATTCGTATAAACTCTATCATCTAAACTCTCATAAGAAAGATAATTTTTAAATGTAACTCCAAATCATAAAGGGTTACATACCAACGGCACGATAATTTTAAGTTAGTTCTTCTCCTATACAAGAGAAAAAGACTCTATACAATTATGCCTCATTTCTGGTGTTAAGAACCTCCAGTATAGAAAGGCATTTGTTAATAGTGTTCGTCTATTTGGAAAAGGAGAGAATTGTTGTTGTTATAGAAGAGTGAACTTGCTGTAATTTCACTTCGTGTTGCTTTCTCTCTCTCACCACGTAGATTACGACTCCTATTAGATATAGATTTTTTATATAAAAAAAGAATTGATTTTTAGACTCTCTTTTTTATACAATTCACACTTTTTTTTTTTTTATCTTTATCCACTTAAATTTTTTATTTTGCGCTTTATTCGATGCACTTTTTCACATATTTAAGTACAATATTGTAAATTCATGTAGATAAAAATTAAAAAGGAGTGTGAAAATAACTTTCCAAAAAAAATTCTGTGTATTGAGTTTTTTTGTACCAGTAACTTTTTTGAAATTTCAAATTTGGATTCTTTTGAGGTATATATATAGAAGGAATGAGAGAGAGCAGAAAATAATACAACAATGCTACACGCACAATCAGTGGCGGAGCCAGAAACCCAACACAGAGGGGGCAACTTTTACCACAAACTAAAAAAAAATCGCCATAAAATGTACTCCCTCTGTCCCTAAATAAGTGTCCGGCGCGCAAAATTAGACATTACAAAAGATGCATATTTTTCGTTAAAAAATCTAATTTTTTTCCACAATCTAATAGAACTCATTGCCATCTATTGATTTATGAAAAAAATTGATTTTTTAAACGAAACAAATGCTTTTTTTTTAAAGGTCTAGGTTTGCGCGCCAGACACTTATTTAGGGACGGAGAGAGTAGTTAAGAAAATACTAAGTACAAAAATTCAAAAATTCTACATTAGGCATAAAAGCAGTAGCAAAATATATTCCAAAAGCTTCTAAATATAAGCACAACAGTCTAAATATCCGTTGCTAAAATGTTTTACAATTGATCCCGACGAGTTTTCATCTTTTGAAAGCTCTGCATGATAGCTTCATTACTAATCCCATAAAAAAACATCTCGCCCTATATATACCATCAAGCCATTGTTCAATCATTGATCATTCATTCGATTCCGCAATCGATTTATCACAATGTTCATTGCTGAAATAGTTGGGATGGGTAAAATTTAGGCTTCGTTCCAGAATCTTGAATAAATACTTATTTTTTAAGAAAGTAATTTCAAGTTTAAAAATAATGTGTTTACGCAAATTATTTTTCTATCAATATGGATCTTATTTGATAGAGTTCATCAAGATCTTTATACGGTGCAAAAAAAAATTTTAAAAATTATTTTTCATTTACATTATTTTTTAGTTTGAAAATGTGAAATAACCTGTTTATTTTTTAAAAAGGTTTCTGGAACGCAGCCTCACTTTACTAGTACTAATTTATATGGATGGCATTCTTGTAGTTAACCAAAAGGGACCCAGCCACCAATAGATTTGTTTGGGTTGAAACGAGTAACACAACACCAATGCCAAACTCATCCAAATGAGGAGCAAATATATTTTTAAAGTCAAAATTAAAAAAAAAAAGTTCCGGAATTTTGCAGGGGGCAGGTGCCCCCACTCATCCCTTCTTATCTCCGCCACTACACACAACACCAAACATAACCTCTCACATACATGTATATGAGAGGTTGTGTTTTGATATTGTGTGAGTATCATTTTTGAAAATAATACTAGTGATAAGCCCGCAATAGTGTAAATAATTGGACTTATCTCGCTCATTTTTTGCCACGCTCGCGCGCATAACTCCTTATTTTTGATTGATATTAAGCGAAAGGTGCGTTTTTGGTGTTTCCAGGTTTTCTTTGATAATAAGACGATTTTTGACGCCATGGGCTCGTTCCATGTTGACCGGGGATCCAAGGGCTCCAATCGGAGCGATATCGGAGCTTGGGGGCTGTCACGGAGGTCCCGGAACAAGCCTGGCAGGAGTTGCTGTGAAAAGTTTGCTCAGGTCACAATGTCTACCGGTAGGTATTGGATACCTACCGATTCAATCCTCCAACAGAAATGTCACAAGAGGAAACCAGCCAATACCTACTGGTAGGTATCAATGTCTACTGGTAGACATCCAGTCAAGTCTGCCATCAACTTCTGCTTCGTCCCCGTTCTACCGGTAGGTGGTCAATGCCTACCGGTAGGTATTCCCCAATTTCTGCAGATTTTTATTTTTATTTTCTTTTGTAACTTAAAAAGGGTACTATATAAAGACCCTTTGCACATTTTTTAGGGTTATCTTGGATCATTTATTACCAGCACTTTCTCTCTCTACGTCCCTCTCCTCTCCTACTCCCAATCTCTCATTAACGGTGCATTGATTGGTGAGTTTGGAGGTGGTTGCTCTTCATTAATGTTGTAAGTACCTTGGGGATCCTTGTTAATCTAGCATTTATTTCCATTTTCGTGATGATTTCGTGTTCCCCTTCTCCTACCCTTACTCTTTGCACTTCTCCTTCCAATATGTGTGAGTAGTGTAGTAATGTTAGGTTATGGGATGATTAACATCCCGTAACCAAGAGTATTTCTTGTTCTTCTGTCGTTACTTTTCATTTTTTAAAGGTAAACACGATTCTAGGGTATTTTTATGCAACAAAGCTTGGAGGTGTTAACCTCTTTGATTGTTTGTAGGCTAGGGTTTCGATTCCTAGCCACAGATGATGCTTAGAGCGATGTCCTTCCGGGTGTTTGTCAAAATGTCTCCAAAACCCTAATCTTGTTTACCAATTCTGTCAATAAGAGAAGAACAAGTTTGCCTTTGGATTACGGGTGTTAATTATCCCTAGACCTAACCTTTAGTTTAATCCCGAGTAAAAAGCCGTAGATAGAGAAGTAGCCAGTTAAAATCGTTCAATTGGCCGTCTCAACGTCAAAGTTTGGTTGGCGGTCCTAACGCCAAAAACTCTACAAAAGCTAATCTCCAAATCGAACTATGGATGCGCTCCCAGTGGAATCGACCCCGGACTTTCGGGTTTTATTATGCTTTCAACCGACCTAACCCTACGCTTGGGGCATTCTTATTTCAACACACATTAAGGTCCCAAGCAACTAGTATAAACGAAAGTGCATGTGTGAAAATGGTAGTACTACTATTTTTAATAGGAGTCTTTTGTTTTGTTTTTCCATAATGAAGTGTTGGGGCAGTTTACGCGCACCTCAGATTATTCTGGGAACCATAAACCTAACTCCTCTAATAGGGGCCCCATTTGAAGTCGGAACAAATGCTTCGCACGGGCGGACTCCGAAAGATTTGATAGCACATGAAAAGTTTTGAACCTAAGACCTTAGGGGCTATTCAAATGACCGAAAAAAGATGGCAAAATCAATTTTTCTATAACTTTTAGGGTTTTCAGTTTTCAAGAAAGTTATGGAACTCCCATATTTTACTTTCCTTCTATGATTCTTTTTCTTGCAGAGCACATCCAGCAAAAAGTAGGGCCATGACTGGAAATAATGAAAAATAAATAAATTTTCCGATAATTTTTTGGGCGTTCAATTACCAATAAAGTTATGTGACTCAAAGGTTTTTGCTGTGTTTGATTTGGTATTTTAAATTTTTTTTGAAAAATAGTAGGAGTAATAAGTGGAGAAAGATAGAGAGAAAAATGTCGAAAGTAGGAAGAATCTAGAAGAAATTTTTTAAAAAATGTTTTTTGAAAAAGAAAGAGAACAAGGCATTTGTTTTTCCTCAACGATTCTATTCGGCATCTAAATGCAAAGTAATTAACAAATGCAGTTGATGTACCCACTCGGTTGGATTCCCCTCCCCTCCCCCCACTTGACCCTTATCAAAAGTTTCTTAATAGTAATATTTTGCCGTTTCAAAAAAAAAAAAAAAACAAATGCAATTTAACAGATGCATGTACTTATGCAATTATGCATCTATGTATATGTATGTATGTACTGACACATATATATATATATATATATATATATATATATATATATATATATATATATATATATATATATATATATATATATATATATATATATATATATATATATATATATATATATATATATATATATATATATATATAGTTTCCGATCAAATTTTTATGATTCGAACCGTTCAATGTATGTAGAATGTGATTTTAAGGGTGCCTGCGAAAAATTAGCAAAATATATGACCGGGAAGTGCTTGTTTTGAGCAGTTTTTAATTAAATCGTTCATTAAATCTAAGTTAAAAACTGCTCAGATCAAACCCTTTCTGGTCATTTTTTTGCTAATTTCTCGCGGGTATCTTTAAAATCACATTCTGATCACATTAAGCGGTTCGGATTATCAAAATTTAATCAGGAACTATGAGGTATTTTTTTAGGTGTCTAATTAGTTGTCTTCAAAACCGCCCCGTATATATATATTGTTTTGGTTTAATCACGTTCTCTTCAAGGCAACTAACACCAATCAACAATTACAGATAGTTAAGGAGAACAATTGTCATGTTAATCAAAACCAACTGTAAACGCTTTTGTGCAATTCCTAATATAAATCCTTATGCAGCATTCTTTTCAAAACAATGGGGCAAAAAATGTAGCATTAAGGTTTAGAGATGCTTATCAAAAAAAAAAAAAGGTTTAGAGATGTATATGGAATGTGTGTATATATATTGGTTTGTTCAAAATTGATTATTCAATGAAAATAGAGAACTCTCCCATAGCTTTTTCCTTTTCCTGGTAATTGAACAACAAAATTCTAATTCTCTTGTAAGATTCTTCTGTCAAATGAATATGTAGACACCCCAATCTGGGCTTCTAGATTAATTTACTTACGGTATTCGATTCCCCGATAATGAAATGGATCAAGAACACCCCGGGAGTGATAGAATGTTTGAGCTTCGAGTGTTTTCAAAACTCTTTAAAATTCCCGGAACCCTACTGGCACGCGCCGGTTTTCAATCCGCGCGCGCTGGTTTAATTTGCAACCGACCTGTAACTTTCCATTTCTGGCAGGTTTCTGGAAGGTTTCCATTAATTCCATTAATGGGATGTTTTCCATTAATGAATGGTTTCCATTAATGGAATAACTTCCATTAATGGAGAGTTTCTATTAATGGAAGGATCTTGCGCCCCCCCCCCCCCCCATATTAGTCTTTTTAAAGGGTTCAAAAAAATCAAGCATAAAAGCTTAGAAATCCATACACCTTGGGTTGGAAAAAAGATTACAAAATCTTACACCTAATTTTCACACCTTGTTTCTACCACTCAAAAGGATTCAATCTCAACTCAATTCAAAACTCGAGCACTCTTTCAACTCAAGTTCAAGCACTCTTTCAAACTCAACCAAAGGTAGAGCATAGGTAATCAATACCAGTTCTGGCCCTAAAGTCAGCAGGGTTACAGGAAATCGTAGACTGCAAACCCTCGCGCAACGGTTCTAAATACTCGCGCGACACTTCTGTCAGTGTGAGAATGAACCACGTGGGGAAGGGGTTGCTGGTCTTTGAGTTTCAAACGTAGTATTTACTGCTTTAAAGCTTGACTCACTGTGTTGCATGCTAAAAATCCATAGTTTAGTTTATTTTATTTTGCTGTATTGCTTGGTTTGGAATGCCCTTGGGATGCTTCTAAGTATGTTTCACAACCCCAAGCATGCAAAGCAATTCCTGGAAGTCCAGTCAGAACCCTCGCGCGACGGTTCTAGTGTCTCGCGCGATGATTCTTCACCTTCCAGTAGCTGCCCTTGCATCGTAGTTAAGGCTTAAGCCTCTGTTTATTCACCCCCACTATTTAGGGGTTGTATGTCCATTCCATTCGCTCTGTTTGTAATAATCATTTACATTCAAGTACATATTAAACTGCTTGGTTTGCCTCCTGGGTGAGCACTGGTCCTTCTAGAGCCCAGAAGGGGATTAAAATCCAACATGTGGTGGAAACAAACACGCGCGCGAGGGTTTGGAAATGTTGCGCAATGGTTCTCTGCATGTACATAGATCCATGCATGCAAAGTTGGTCATGGTGCATGGCATGCCTAAGCCTTGTGCAGTTTTTGAGGTTTCTGATCAGAGGGTTGGAATTTATCCCATTTTCATAGTATTCCATCCATCCACGCTCAACACAAACACATCTTGCAAATCATTTTACAGTTTTAATCCCCGATTAACTGTTCCCCCGCCCTAATTGGCTAAAAATTGGTTAATAAAAGAAGAATCACAATGTTTTCAAAATGCCTAAGTAGAGACCGATCTCCGGATTGGGCGAGAGGGGTGCCTTAAAACCCTTCCCCTCTCGTAACCTGGCTCCCAAACCCAGATATGGTTATGACGGACGGGTTCCTTCACTTTTTCAAATCAAATAGCGCGGCAGGTGCTTCGAAATACGGTTCCTTGGGTGTCGGACCTTCAAACCCAAGTGGCGACTCTGTATTTTGCGAGCGCCTGCATCTCCGCTCGCGCTCCCTCGATTTCCGGGCCGCTTTGGCAAAACGAGAGGAACGAGATCCTCTTTTTCCAAGGGCATGCTGCCCATAGAATACATTAGAGAAAATAAGTTTTCTTTAATTCACTTTCACGAGAATAGCTTTTTGACACAACATTCTTGTTTCTAGACAACTGAATCGAGCCTAGGAGTGAGTAAACTCCTTAAGTTTCAGGCTTTGCCACCAAGCCAACCCTTTCGGATTTCTTTAATACGGAGTACTTTTTAGAAAATAGATTTGATCAAAACAAAAGAAGAAAGCATTATTAATGAAAAAATATTTAATGAGTTCACACGTGCATATATTTTAGTCTTTTACTTCTGTTATGCTTTGTGTTCGAGCATGTACATCAGATTATGTAAACACCCAAAATTAGCTATTTTACCTATGCAAAGTGAAAAAACCCTCATGCAGCAGATTAGGTAAAATCAAAGGGAGAATACCTCCACCTACAGAACATAGGTATATTTAACTATCAACTGTTCATGAGAAAAACCATTTAATACTATTATCTCCCAAACTTTCCCCCTCTCTCTTCAGTTCTTTTCTTGAAAAAGAAAAAGGGAAAAGAAAAAGAAAAAGAAAAAGTATGTTATTAGAGAATAGGTAAAATAAATAGTATTGGTATAGTGTTGAAAGAAATGTGAATAGGTAAAATGAAAAACTGTACTGTTCACCAGCATTTTTGACTATGTACTGGTATACATGCTCTTAAGATGGCTCCTATAGATGACAAGTATTCATTTAAGGCCCTTTAGGCTATTTTTTCATTGACCTTGAGAACCTTCTTTTTTTTATTATTATTTTATCTTAATTATTATTAAATATGTGTACGTGTTTGTGTCACATCGTTCGTCTCAACGATGGGAATCTTAAAAGTTTAAAAATGAAACCAAAGTTGAAAAAAAATTATATAGGACAACAGAAAGGAAAAAAATTGTCTTTTTTGAAAAGATGGTCTTTTCGTATCTTTTGTTCGTCTTTAGTTAACTTTTTTTTTTAATTTTGAGCTTTACTTTTATAACTTTTCGATTTCTCTCGTTGAACTGGACAATATGATATAAAAATTATACCCAAATCTAATAAAAATTAAAAGAAAATAACCAAAAAGACTACCAAAAAGTTATCCCAATGGAGGCCTAACTCTTATCAGTTTATTTAGATTTTGTAGTAAGTATAAATTAATTCTAGTTGTGGTCATCGTAAAACAGAAGGTCAATCAATACAACACATGTAACCATAAGACAAGCGAAAAGACTTATTTACCTTTTTGGTCCCCAAAGTATTAGTGAGTAGTCAATTCCATTCCCAATTTAAATATTTTTCCAATTTCACCTTCAACGTTTAATATGTGTGTCAATTTGTCACTAATACTTTGGGGACCAAAAAGGTTTAAATTAGGGATGAAATTGGACAAATATTTAAATTGGGGTTGAAATTGGCCACTCTCTAATACTTTAGGGACCAAAAAGGTAAATAAGTTTTTTCGCTTGTCTTTAGGTTAGATGTTTAATATTGATTGACCTTCTATTTTACGATGACCATAACTAGGAAGAATTAATTTATACTTACTACAAAATCTAGATAAACTGATAAGAGTTAGGCCTCCATTGGGATAATTTTTTGGTAGTCTTTTTGGTTATTTCCTTTTAATTTTTATTAGATTTGGGTATAATTTTTACATCATATTACCCGGCTCAATGAGAGAAATCGAAAAAGGTATAAAAGTAAAGCTCAAAATTTAAAAAATAAAATTCACTAAAGACTATCAAAAAGATGCTAAAAGACCATCTTTTCGAAAAAGACAATTTTTTCCCTTTCTGTTGTCCTATATAATTTTTTTTTTCAACTTTGGTTTCATTTTTGCACTTTTACGATTCCCCTCGTCGAGACGTACGATATGACACAAACATGTACACATATTTAAAATAATTAAGATAAACCAACAAAAAAGAAGGTTCCCAAGGTCGATGAAAAAATAGCCTAGAGGGCCTTAAATGAATACTTGTCATCTATAGGAGCCATCTTAACACAAATCATAACAGAAGTAAAGGACTGAAATATATGCACGTATGAATTCATTAAATGTTTTTGCTTTATTAACGCTTTCTTCGACCAAATATATTTTCTAAAAAGTACTTCGCATTAAAGAAATCCGAAAGGGTTGGCTTGGTGGCAAGACATGAAACTTAAGGAGTTGACTCTCTCCTAGGCTCAGTTCGATTGTCAAGAAACAAGAATGTTGTGTGAGAAAGTTATTCTCGAGAAAGTGAATTAAAAAAAATTTATTTTCTTGCTTGTGTTCATTTGACAGAAGAATCTTACAAGGGAATTAGAATTTTGTTGTTCAATTACCAGGAAAAGAAAAGCTATGGAAGAGTTCTCTATTTTGGTTGAATAATTAATTTTGAACAAACCGATGTGTGTGTATGTATGCATACACTCTATATACATCTCTAAACCTTATTAATGCTACAATTTTTTTCCCCTTGTTTTGAAAATTATGCTGCATAAGAATTTTTAGGAATTGCACAAAAGCGTTTACAGTTGGTTTTGATTAACATGACAATTGTTGTCCTTAATTATCTGTAATTGTTGATTGGTGTTAGTTGCTTTGAAGAGAACGTAATTAAACCAAAACAATATATATATATATATATAGAAGAAACAAGGGTCAGTATACATACATATACATAGATGCATAATTGCATAAGCACATGCATATGTTAAACTGCATTTGTTTTTATTTTTTGAAACAACAAAATATTATTAAGAAACTTTGTAAGGGCACATCAGGTGGGAGAGAGGGGAGGGAAATCCAACTGAATGGGTACATCAACTGCATTTGTTAATTACATTGCATTTAGATGCCGAATAGAATCCTCGAGGAAAAACATGCAAAACCTTTGAGTCACATAATTTTTTTAGTAATTGAACGCCCAAAAACTTATAGAAAATTTTATTTTTTTCATTATTTCTAGTCATAGCCCTACTTTTTGCTGGATGTGCTCTGTAAGAAAAAGAATCGTAGTAGGAAAGTAAAATATATAAGTCCCGTAACTTTCCTGAAAATTAAAAACCCTAAAAGTTATAGAAAAATTGATTTTGCCATCTTTTTCTGGTCATTTGAATAGCTCCTAAAGTCTTAGGTTCAAAAACTTTTCATGTGCTATCAAATCTTTTGGAGTCCGCCCATGCGGAGCATTTGTTGTGACTTCAAGTGGGGCCCCTATTAGTGGAGTAAGGTTTATGGTCCCCAGAATAATCTGAGGTGCGCGTAAACTACCCAAACATTTCATTATGGATAAACAAAACAGAAGACTCCTATTAAAAATATCTCTCATTCCTTCCCCTAATAACCAAATATACCTTAAAAGAATACAAATTTAAAATTTCAAAAAAGTTACTAGTACTAAAAAACTCAATACATAGAGTTTTTTTCTTGGGAAAATTATTTTCACATTCCTTTCTATTTTTATCCACATGAATTTACAATATTGTACTTAAATGTGTGAAAAAGTGCATTGAATAAAGGACAAAATAAAAAATTTAAGTGGATAAAGACAAAAAAATGTGAATTGTATAAAAAAGATAGTCTAAAAATCAATTCTTTTTTTAATATATATAAAAAAATCTATATTTAATAGGAGTCGTAATCTACATGGTGGGAGAGAGAAAGCAATACGGAGTGAAATTACAGCAAGTTTGCACTTCCATAACAACAATTCTCTCCTTTTCCAAATAGACGAACAATATTAACAAATGTCTTTCTATACTGGAGATTCTTAACACCAGAAATGACACAGTCCCCAAGGAGAGATCCCTAGCCGCTGCAAAAATTAGAGAGAGGGCAAAGGAAAAGTTTTAATAGTTCAAAATTTTGTTGCCGAATTGATTATTTATCCTGTTTGTCAAATGCCTTTCTATACTGGACGTTTTTAACACCTTCTGTTCCATCTCTGCCAAAGCATTGACTTTACCAAGTCTAACTTGTTTATTCCCACTGCTAAGAGCAAGTTTACCAGTGAGTACGCATAATACCTTGTGAACAGTTCACAATTCTATTTTAGCTGTCAACTTTTTCTTTCACAACTACACCAATACTATCTATTTTACCTAACACCAATTAAAATATACATTTTTTCAATTTGAAGTCTTTTTTCATTGGAGGAGAGGGAGAGAGAGGGAGGAGGAGGAGAGAGAAACTAATTGTTAAAACATTGCTGAGGAATAGTGCGTCGGTATTAATACCTCACCATTTCCATCAGATCTATTTTACCTTTCCTTTTGACTCAACTGCTGCAACCTCTTTTTCTAGATTTTCTTCTGTAAAATAGCTATTTTGCCATTTTAGCTCCTCTGGTATACTTGCTCTAAGGCCCCATTCTAGAACGCTTCTTAAAAAATAAGTACTTATTTTGCATCTTCTCATTCCAAAATAATCCACCCTTCTTATTTTTTCCAAACAAAAAGTTTCTTTCACATTTTCAAACTCAAATAAAATGTAAATGAAAAAAAAAAATTTTCTTTTTTGCACCGTATTAAAGATCTCAATGAGATCTATCAAATAAGATCCATAGTGGTAGGAAATTTTTTTGCGTAACCCTATTTTTTTTGACCTGGAAGTTGCCCTATACAAAGAAAAGGACTGTTGGTGCAAAAAAAAAAATTCCCGATCGGCAGCCGCGCCGGGCCGTCTCCGGCCGCCGGACGGCCAATCCGAGCCGTCCAAAAATTCTAAAAATTAAAAACAAGGGGGCTAACGCGGGAATCAATGGCATCTGAGGTGTGTAAGGTGCTCAGATTGAGCAATTTTTTTCCATGTATATATGAGTAACAATATGTTTCGATACATACACGAATAAGAATTGCTCAGATCAAGCACCCTACGCACCTTGGATGCCGTTTGATTCGCGCGTAAGCCCCCTTGTTTTTTTTTTTATAGAATTTTTGGACGGTTCGGATTGATCGTCCGGTAGCCAGAGACGGCCCGGCGTGGCTGCCGGTTGATTTTCGACCGCCGGCCCTCAAGGAACCAATATAAATTCTTCCACCCTTCTTATTTTTCTGAAACAGCCCTTCTTATTTCACAAAAAATAAGTTCTTAATCAGTTGTGGAACACAGCCTAAACACTGCTAAGCTCTGTCCAAACTTGGATGGAATATGGTCAATAACTCCAAGGGCTAACATATTAAGAGAAGTTGCTTCAAAATCATACTAATACCCTTTTTGATTAGCCACTACTCGTGCTACCCAACAGACCCTAATTGATTGGGACATAAGAGTCGATTTGATTTGGTACTAATCGTGCTACCCCCCATACTTGGAAATGTATTATTTGCACGAGACCTTTGTTTACCAAGGCAACCAAATGGATCATAGGAGATGGGAATACGGTTAACCTCTGGAACTTTGCTTACTACTATCGGATTTTGACCGGATTGAAGCAATTTCGAATTTGAATTCTATCGGATTCTCAGCTCAATCGTCCGGTCATCAATTCTTCAAAGTTCAAACTACTTTATAACTAGTATGTTCAACACGTTGTGGGATCTTGCTAATTTCTTAAGCATAGTACTATCATAGGCTCTATTCTGTTTAAAAACCTCGGATAACTCCTACAACAATAGATATCATCCAATAATGCCTTAGAAATCATCTTCCCTAAAAGATTACGATATTGTCAGAGCATCAAACATACATGTGAAGAGACACAAAAAAATAAGTGCCCAAAAATTATGCAGCAGACATATGCATAGAGACAGCCACCCAAAACCAGATAAACGAACAAAATAGAAAGAAAAACTTTTACTACTTATCACGAGTCACGCGTCGTCCTTCCGATCACGCCACAATTCTTGTTGGATATAGAGATAGCCTCGCGATGGTTCTGACGGCTCATTAGGCAGCGGTGGCGGCGGGGACATGGGCTGCGATGGCGGCGGCAAGACGATAACGGAGAGAGCAGACAGCTGAGCTGCATTCATGGCCTCATTCGTCGTATAGAAAACCCGGCCCCAGTGGGGGTAACCCGTGATGCTAAAGAGGAATGCAACCCCACGTACCTACCTCTCTTGTGATTGAACATTGTTCCACTCCAAACTCGCCGAGCGAGGAAATATATGAATCAATGATTGGCTTTGCTTTCTGTAGAAATTCTAGAAAACTATCGTTGATTGCGTTGTGAGCCACATCGTAATTGTCTCGAACTCTCACTGTCTTAGAAACGAGATGGTTAATTCGCTGGAGTGATTCATCAACAAATGGAATAAGCATCTCTGCGCGGCCTTTCATTCGAAGATAGTTACCCCAAACGATATTCAATCGACGGATCCCAAGTTTGAAAAATTCAATACTCTTATTCAAATTTACCTGATTCATCATCTTTCACATCTCTTCTTGAAATTCCATCTCGTAGGACATTTGATGCATACACATACACATACACTCTATGATGATCTCTCTGTCGACAACGGCCATGTTGCTGTTTGAGACATCCGCCGACGAAGTCGCCGCTTTCTGTGGAGTTAGGGTTTCGAGGGACGCGGTAGGATAAGAGACGATTGACGTGCGTATATTTTGGATAGATCTGTGAATTGCCAATCATAACCCCCGCTTTATTTGTTTTTCTATTATGCCCTGAAGTTCATATAATTTATTAAATCAGGTCATCAATGGTGGAGTATCTCAAAATATGTAGTATCATTAAATGGAACTAGGTGAGGCGCGACGTGCAAGGCACGTCTATCATGCCCGTTGAGGAGAACGATGGTGAATGTTTGTGGAATTGTAAGTTGCATAAACATTGAACCCAACAACATTTCACAATTTTCAATGCTCTCTACGATTACAGACTGCTGATCTGATCTTTCTCGTACCAAAATTACAAAAAATCAACCATGAAAGTATGAACTTACAATTTCTACTCGTTATTTACATAAAGAATAAAACTCGAAATACCTGTGAAATAGGCACTTGGTATTCTCTTGGAACAAGATGGCACTTGGTATTTCATCTAGCAATGCGCTTATTTCGATCTTCCATGTAATTGTCCTCAAGAAACTAAGCACTCAAATATATCGCTTAGGGCCTGCTTGGACGCAGGTAAAACATTGGGGGTGAAAAATATAGAGGGGAGATAAAATAGTAGGGTTATTAATTTTGATAGTTTATGGAGGAGGGACAAAATAATATATTGTTTGGATGATTTATAGAATGGGGATAAGAAGGGGTGGATGATAAGAAAAACTGTTAAATGACTATTTTGTCCATGTACAGTGTTAAATTTGATTATGTATTAAAATAAGTATATAAGTTCAAAAATTAATATTACCCACCACTGCCTACATTTTTACAATTACCCAACTTTTCTTTTTTATTTTATTATGCTTCTCTTCTCCCCCATGAAACCGAAGGGTTTCAACAGTAGCAACACGATGGCTCCGACAACGGCAATAACAGGTACCTCTCCTCTCCTTCTCTCTTTCTCTCTCCCCCCAGTCATCTATCTCTGTCTCCTTGTTTTTCTAAAAAATGAAAAAATAGAGTTAGTTGCAGAGATGGAAGTAAATCCTCACCATGCATTTGTCAACTAAGTTTTCCTCTAGATGATAATAGAACATATTAGTTGTAGATCCTAACCATCCATTTGTAGACTGAGAATTTTCTTCGATCTAGAATGATTTTGGGACATAATGTCGTCTCTGAGTCCGGTTCCTCTCCAATTCCTTTAAATGGATTGGAGAGAACACTCTCTCCAATTCCAACTCAAAAAAAACTTTTCAATCACACTTCAATAATCGGAGTCGCTCATAATTTTTAATTCACTGAGGGCATTAAGCATGTCAGAAATCAATTTGATCAATTATCATTTGATATGATTTTGAAATAGATTTACATTGCAAAAAAATTGGAAAGGGGTTTTGTTCCGGTGTGCAAAATTTTGCAAGATAATTTGTTTCAAATTTGTTCCTAGATCATATATAATGATGTCCAATAAACTTGATTTTTGGCATACTTCATATTCTCAATGAACAAAACAAAATGAACTATTTCGATCATTGACGTAAGAAATTTTAACGGGCCATAATTGGAGAGAATGTTGAAGAACATTAGAGAGTTTCTGAAAATTCTAAAGGATTCTAGAATATTATTGTAGAAAACTTTTGTTAGACTTATGTAGAGAATAATTCTGAAATATTGTGGAGATGTGAAAATTGAAGAATAAAAGTGCATGTTGACCAATAAAAGAATGAAAATTTATAGAAATGGTCTTTCTAATTTCATTTGAGTCTCATTTTCGTTGTCCAATTATCAATTGCAATTCTTTTGATCTTCGAGTTTGATTTTTGAACCAAGTTAGTCCAATTGATAACGTCTATCACCCAAACTAGACGAAAAAAATCAGATTGACAGCAGACATTAATTATCAATTGGATCAACTTGGTACGAAGTGCAACATCCAAAAGAGATGACAAGAAGAAATTAATAGTTGCCCATTTTTTTCTTGTACAAATATGTTTCGTTCATATATTTATTGATGTTCAATCAAGCTAAATTTTGGCATGGATGAAATATTCGACGAGCTCTATAAAATGAATGATTCCGCCGAAAACTGAACGGGCTGGACCATTAAAAAACTGTACATGAATTGAAACCCTTTTTTAACATCCTCTAATTAAAACCGAGCAAGAGTTCGGACTGGGAGGAAACACCAAAATCCCATGGAACACTAGCCCACCCCTCGGGTTAGCTCTCACCGTTCTTCTGTTACTGTTTCCCATCATTTTCCCAAAATCAACTACAAATGGCGTTCCTCACCCGCAGGACATCTCTCGTCGGCCTCTACAGTCGCCACCGTCCAACTCTACCGCTCACTCCGCAATCCAATTCCATCAATACCACTGCTTACTATCTTCTCTTATGCCTAAACCCGAACTCGCCAGCAAGAACGCGTACAAACTCCTAGGGGTTTTGGAAACCAGCTCGTTGGCAGAAATCAAAGCCCCGTTTCGTAAATTGGCTAAGGAAACCCACCCCGACCTCGCTCAATCACACAACCATTCCTCCGCTTCATATCAGTTCGTTCGAATCCTCGATGTATTGTTAAAAGTGATTTTCCGTAGAGTGCAGTGGCGGAGATAAGAAGGGACGAGTGGGGGCACCTGCCCCCACTGCTGCAAAATTCCGGAACTTTTTTTTTTATTTTTAAATTTTGACTTTAAAAATATATTTGCTCCTCATTTGGATGAGTTTGGCATGGTGTTGTGTTGCTCGTTCCAACCCAAACAAATCTATTGGTGGTTGGGTCCCTTTTGGTTAACTACAAGAATGCCATCCATATAAATTAGTACTAGTAAAGTGTAAATTTTACCCATCCCAACTATTTCAGCAATGAACATTGTGATAAATCGATTGCGGAATCGAATGAATGATCAATGATTGAACAATGGCTTGATGGTATATATAGGGCGAGATGTTTTTTTATGGGATTAGTAATGAAGCTATCATGCAAAACTTTCAAAAGATGAAAACTCGTCAGGGTCAATTGTAAAACATTTTAGCAATGGATATTTAGACTGTTGTGCTTATGTTTAAAAGCTTTTGGAATATATTTTGCTACTGCTTTTATGCCTAATGTAGAATTTTTGAATTTTTGTGCTTCGTATTTTCTTAACTACATTTTATGGCGATTTTTTTTTTAGTTTGTGGTATTTTCTTAGAATTTTTGTGCTTACATTTTCTGGCTCCGCCACTGGTAGAGTGTTTTGATGTTTTGAAGTTGTGGCTGTTTGTTGTTTGCAAAAATTGTTTCCGATTTTTTGGATGAATTTGCTTTGCTAATTGTGTGGATGAGGTTATAAGCTAAGTCACATAATTCGAGTCAAGAGTTGGGTGCGTGAGCATAAAAGCGTCTTTGAAACAAGTCTCCTACTAAATTCTCGAGAGCGAGAACTGAGAATGCGAGCGCATGACATTTTGAAGGATTATGTGACTAAGGAGTGAGGAACTTATAAGTTGCTTAGGAGTAGCATGAGTTGGGAAATTATGGTGTTAGGTAACAAGTTCAAGTTGCAAGAGAGAAGGACATGACGGTGGAAGTGAATTGATTCTCCATCTTTCATCACAAAGTAACAGATGAATGTGAATATTGTAATGGAAGGTTTTTTATGGGCGACATGCTTGTTTGTGTTTAGAACCTAAAATCGTTACAGGCATTTGTATGCAGTTGTATATGTGTCAATTGTTAGAATGTTTGGGAATCTGTGTACAATACCTTGAATCTGATATAAAAAAAATTACTATTTGATGAGAAATTTTGGATCGATTGCAACGATTGGCAAGAATTTCAATCATGATTCTTACCAGATGGCAGTAAAACACTTCGGAGGTTCTTAACCACTTCATTTTCTTTTTTGTGATAACTGCATAAATTAGTACAATGAGAAGCTGTTGTTACACGGTCTTGGCCTCTTGGGTTATAAGTTATAACCATCCTATGTTACCAGAAAACACTAGCGAATTGCATTTTGGAACAAGCATTGTGGTACGTCTACTTTCCAGAACATTGAATTGAGCGATCCAAAGCTTTTCCTGCAAAAGCTGGAGTGATTGGAGCTTTAGCAAGATAATAATAAAAGAAAACGGTCAACTTACTTCTAAAAATGCGGTCTATATGAACAAGTGGACAGATTACACTCTATTTTGTTGGATGTTGTTCTCTTGAAATTATACTCTATTTTGTTGGTTGTTGGATGTTGTTGGTATGCGATTTGCAGAAGCCTACTCCTGTAGTACAACAGTATTGGGAAGTGGTGTATCACATTCCCATTTGTTGATCATCATACTTGAACAATCCCCGTTCCTGGTAACATAGCAACTATCGCAATACTAGTTATTAAAGTGAGTATGCCCTCATGCTCGTATATTTCACAAAACTTCCTACCCAACAAGTAAGACCTCACTTCACACCCTCCCTCATACACAACGTGTTCCCTTGGGAACACTTGTCGGCGTTGTCGCGTACAAGCCAAGGACATGCGCCCTATCCCTATCTAGCACTCTGACTTGGATACAATGTTACATGTTAAGGAGTAAAACTAAACTCAACGTCAAAGTAGCTATTACTCCCTCCGTCCTGATTTGCTTGTCCAATCTCGGGTTTTCAACTTATTAAGAAAACCAAATATGATCTATTGATTTGAAAATCCACATAATCTGATCCATTGATTTTGAAATTGGATAGTCAATTTGAGACATGTATAAGTCAAAAAGGGGACAAATAAATCGAGATGGAGGGAGTATGATGAAGGGAGCCTCTTGGTATATACTGCATGTCTTTCTTAACTGGAATGTGGAACTTTCCAAACTGTTTCTTGAATTGCAGATGCCCAACCAAGAACGTTGCATTGACATCTTCATAGGTGACATTTCCAAATAAGGTGGACTCTAGAGCACCTCCAAAATCTTGAAAAGTTTTTAGGCTAGAAATAAAATCCTTTTCATGGGCCTTGAGCGAGACGTTCCTAACTGATGATTATGAACAAAAACTGCTCCTTTTTTGTTCCTCTTATATCTTTGCTATTCTCATGAATTTTGAGTTGTCAAAATGCAAATACTTGCCAAAGCTAATAGGGTAGTACCCGTTGTCTATATGGACATTCCTGTTGTTTTTTATATCACTAGATTTTTGTTTGTTACTATTGTGAATTGACAGAACCTAGCTATAAGTTTTGAGCATCTTAGAGATGACATGGTTCTCAACTTTTGTGTCATTTTAAGCACCTTAGGGTTGACCGTGAGGGTCATATCTCACGTGATGTGTCATTCTAATTTGGGGTTCTTCGTTTGTCTTGCAGAAGTACTTTAGTTTTGCTTTGACATGACCATTGCAATAGTTTAGGGGATTGAATGAACTTTTTTCTATATTTGGGAATTGGGACATGCTAGAAATATTGTGTATCACTGTGTGAAATGTTTAAGTGACTGTGGTAATGTGGAAATTATATACATCAAATGTGATAATTCTGCTACACATACATATTTGGAGAATGTCATTATACAAGATTCCAACATATTTTGGAACCTAAAACTAATTGTTACCAATGCAATACATTTTTTGGTAAGTATGACGTCATTTTGTGATGGGATTCACACTATTTCAACCAATAGGAAGGAGGGTAATGTTCACCCTCTTTTTAGGAGGGTGAACAAAACTCAACTCTTCAAAATTGCTCTGAACATCTCTGAACGTGAATTCTTTGAGATAAGAGGTACCTGTCATAATGCAACCCTTTCTCAGAATCTGAGAGTATCTGCATTTCATTGTACATTGCTAAGTTAGAATTTTCTTGGCGTGACCTTTTTGGAATGATATCCCTAGATGACAAGGTTTTTGAATTGTCACAATCCTACAATGAAAGACTGCCATCTTTTCAAGCCAGGGAGAATTTGTGGGTACAATCCAATTCTGGTGTACCTGATGTTGGAATTCAAAGGATGCAAGCAAAATAGAATGAGTCCCACACATCAGATAAATATAAGGATCTAGAATTGCATGTTGTTGATTCTCCTGGATTTTTCCCCATGGGCTGCTAGCTGTTAGGATCGAAACACTCACGCACACGATATTCGAGTAAATAGTAAACAATCGACACAGAGATATACGTGGTTCCCCAAAATCGGGTACGTCCACGGGAGCGGAGAGAGATATTATTGATGATCACAATACTTAGGGTTTTTATAGTAGAGAGTATTTATATCGGCTACTTCTATTCCAACCCTTATTATTCCGTACCGTACCACGAGGGGGCTACACCCCCCCAAACTGTTTGGGCCTTCGGCCCAACCAACTAAATCTGCGATGGGCCAGAGCCTCGCTCCATTCCGCTCCGTTCAGTCGCTTTGCTTCCCTCACTCTGCTCGGCCCTAGCCTTTTACGAGAACTCCTTAGTACCTCTCATACACCACATATGAGCCACAAGTTCCAACAATCTCCATCTTGGCGAATTACCTCGCCCATTCAGAAGATAACCATCTTAATCCAACCAGTTTGGGGGGGGGGGACGTCTCCTATCTAGCACCTGGAGACATTAACCAAGTCCAAGCAATGCTTGAACTTGTCGGAGGTCACAGTCTTTATCAACATGTCAGCTGCATTCTCAGAAGTGTGCACCTTTTCCAATCTCACATCACCCATAGCAATTAACTCTCTCACCTTGTGAAATCTCATGTCAATATGCTTGGTTCTCGCATGATACACCTGATGCTTTGCCAAATAAATGGCACTCTGACTATCACAATACAGTTGCACTCCACCTTGATCTATGCCCAACTCCTTCACAAAACCCTTTAACCACAGTGCTTCTTTCCCAGCCTCAGTTACTGCCATGTATTCAGATTCAGTAGTAGATAGAGCCACTAGAGGTTGTACCATGGATCTCCAACAAATCGGTCCACCCACCAGCGTAAATACGTACCCTGTCGTAGACCTCTTGTCATCCAACCCTCCAGCATAATCCGCATCTACATACCCCATAACTGAAATATGATCCCGTTGTTTAGCAAACACAATCCCATGGTCTGCAGTACCTCTCAAGTATCTGAATATCCACTTGACCGCTTTCCAATGCTCCCTGCCTGGATTTGCCATGTACTTGCTCACTGTGCTGACTGCATGTGCCAAATCGGATCTTGTACATACCATCGCATACATCAAGTAACCAACTGCACTCGTATAAGGCACGTTTGACATATCCTGAATCTCTTCAGCTGACTCCGGACACTGCGCTATAGACAACCTGAAATGACTTGCCAATGGAGTGCTGACCTGTTTAGCATTAGCCATGCTAAACCTCTCCAACACTTTCCCCACATAGTCCTTCTGGGACAACCACAGCTTACCAGCCGACCTATTCCTGCGAATCTCCATCCCAAGTATTTTCCTAGCAGCACCCAAATCCTTCATATCAAATTCATTTCCCAACAAAGCCTTCAACCTATTGATTTCAACTGTACTTTTCGTAGCAATAAGCATATCATCCATATAAAGTAACAGAAAAATATAGGAACCCTCATCAAGACTCTTCGTATAAACACAACAATCATACTCACAGCGTGTGAATCCATTTCGGATCATGAACGAATCAAACCTCTTATACCATTGTCTCGGAGACTGCTTCAACCCATAGCGATTTCTTCAATCTACAAACCAGGTGCTCAGTCTCTGGCTGCTTGAACCCCTCGGGCTACTCCATGAATATAACTTCCTCCAAATCACCATGGAGGAAAGCTGTTTTCACATCCAGCTACTCCAACTCCAGATCATAGCTAGCCACCAATGCCAAGATAATCCTGATTGAAGTATGCCTCACCACTGGAGAAAACACCTCATCATAATCAATCCCCTTCCTCTGTGAGTACCCCTTTGCAACTAATCGAGCCTTGAACCTCTCCCTTTCCTTTTCTGACATAGCTTCTTTTCTCCTGTATACCCATTTGCAACCCACTGTCTTCTTTCCCTCAGGCAGTTCTGTCAACTCCTAAGTCTTATTCTTCTTTAATGATTTCATTTCCTCCACCATGGCTTCCATCCATCTATCCCTTTCAGGACTAATGATAGCATCCTGAAAAGTAGACGGATCCCCACCAGTGGTTGACAGTGCATATGCAACCATATCTTCAAACCCATACCTCTCTGGTGGTTTGATAGTACGTCTGGGTCTCTCTGTGCTTTCCTGCTGCTGCTGATCAATCTCTCCCACCAGCGGTGGATTGCTGGTGTCACGATTTTACAGCTCAATCTGTACACCCTGCTGCTGTCTGCTGATAACTTCCCCAGTCTCGGTTTTCTGAACCCCTTGATGTGCCTTGACCATAAAAGCTTCATTAAATACCACATCTCTGCTAATCACCACTTTCTTTGATTCCGGATCCCAAAGCTTGTACCCCTTCACACCTTTCTCATACCCAAGAAAGATACACTGTTTGGACTTTGCATCAAGCTTCGACCTCTCATCACCGGGAACATGAACATAGGCTGGACAACCAAAAATCTTCATACCTGAGTAATCTACCTCTTTCTCTGTCCACACCTCCTGTGCTACCTTATTACCCAGATCAGTACTCGGCGACCTGTTTATAATAAAAACTGCCATACTCACTGCTTCTGCCCAGAAATTCTTTGGAAGCCCTGCATTCAACCTGATACATCGTGCCCTCTCTGCTATAGTTCTGCTCATTCGCTCTGCCACCCCATTCTACTGTGGTGTCTTCCTAACAGTCCAGTGCCGCTGAATACCATGCTCCTCACAAAACTTCAGAAAAGACCCATACTTGTACTCTTTCCCATTATCTGTTCTGAGGCATTTAACTCGTCTCCCTATTTGATTTTCCACTTCAGCTTTTCACACTCTGAATTTCTCAAAAACCTCAGACTTGTGCCGCATGAAGTACACCCAAACTTTTCTGGAAAAATCATCGATAAAGGTCACGAAATACAGAGAACCCGCTTTCGAAGCTACCCTCACTGGCCCCCAAACATCAGAATGCACATAGTCAAGTATTCCCTTAGTTTTGCTCACTGCACCTTGCACTGTTTTCCCATAACACAGAACTTGCAGAAATCAAGTTTGCACGATTTCACCCCTTTCAATAGGTTCCTTTTATGTAATTCCAGCATCCCACGTTCCCCCATATGCCCCAATCGCATATGCCACAACACAGTATCATTAGTTTCCTCAGCTATAGTGGCAGCAGCTCCACCTACAACTGTATTCCCTATCAAACGATAGATATTTCCACCAGCCTTAGAACCTTTCATAATCACCAGAGCACCATTCGTTACCCTCATGACTCCACCACCTGTTTTATACTCACAGCCATTAGAGTCTAAGGTTCCCAACGAAATCAGATTCTTCCTTAAACCTGGAACATGCCTAACATCACCAAGGGTTCTCACAACACCATCAAACATCCTGATCTTCATTGTGCCTATTCCAACGACATTATATGATGCATCATTACCCATTAGAACAGTACCACAATTCACTAACCTGTACGTGTCGAACCACTCCCTGTTAGGCGACATGTGAAAAGAACATGCTGAATCCAGAATCCATGAATCTTCCACGTGCTCTACGTTCGCTGAAACTGACAACATATCACCATCACAATCATCTGATTCCTCCACAACGTTTGCTGATTTCGATGGTCCAATTTTCTTCCCTGTTCCCTTTCCCCCATTCTTATTCCTGTACGGACAGTCTTTCTTGAAGTGTCCTGTTTCGTGGCACTTGTAACACTTGAACTCCTTTGGCTCAGGAGTCCTGCCCCTTGACCTCGACTTCCCACGCGCTCTTGTTTTTCCCCTGTCCGATTTTCTACCACGTTCCTCTCCCCCTTTTACCACCAGCCCTTCACCCGAAATACCCTCGGTCTGTTGCCTGCGTTGATTGTACGAAAGCAGGGCTGCCGTGACTTCTTCCAATTCTAGGGTTTTTTTCCCCCAGAGTAGGGTTGTAACGAGAGTCTCCATAGAACCTGGTAGGGAACACAGCAACATCAGCGCTGGTCTTCCTCGTCGAACTTCACGTCAATCCTTAGCAGATCGCTAATAATCTGATTGAACGTATTAATATGTTGAATAAGGTCGGAACCCTCGATCATCTTTAACCCAAACAGTTTCTGCTTCAGGAATAGTTTTTTTGTCAACGACCTTGACATATACCTGGCCTCAAGCTTAGTCCAAACACCAGTCGGCGATTCATCACCAATCACGTGATACATAACTTCGTCTGCAAGACACAAACGAATAATACTCACCACCTTCATCTGGAGTTCTTCCCAGTCGTCATCCGACATGGCTTCTGGTTTCTTCTTCAATGCCTTCACCAATCCCTGCTGCACCAACAGATCCTTTACCCTCTGTTGCCATAGTCCGAAATTCCCAGTCCCGTCGAACTTTATCACATCGAACTTTGTAACAGACGAACTCGAAGCCATCGTTCTTCGCGTGTTCAATCAAACCCGAGCTCTGATACCACTTTGTTAGGATCGAAACACACACGCACACGATATTCGAGTAAATAGTAAACAATCGACACAGAGATATACGTGGTTCCCCAAAACCGGGTACGTCCACGGGAGCGGAGAGAAATATTATTGATGATCACAGTACTTAGGGTTTTTACAATAGAGAGTATTTATATCGGCTACTTCTATTCCAACCCTAATTATTTCGTACCGTACCACGGGGGGGCTACACCCCCTCGCACCCCCCCAAACTGTTTGGGTCTTCGGCCCAACCAACTGAATCTGCAATGGGCCAGAGCCTCGCTCCATTCCACTTCGTTCAGTCGCTTCGCTTCCCTCACTCCGCTCCGCTCCATTCCGCTCGGCCCTGGCCTTTTACGAGAACTCCTTAGTACCTCTCATACACCACATATGAGCCACAAGTTCCAACACTAGCTTTGCATTAACTGCAGAAGATTTCCTCGGTTGGAAATCTTGACTCCGTCACACGTTAAAAAGAGCATTTAATGCTCTTTGGAAGTTTCTCCCTATTTTTGCCTACATATACATGTGTAGTGTGTAGGCTGGAAGTGTGTGGTAGCACAGATGTGAGGGAGAGGGTGAGGTAGAGTGGGGCACCTGATCCACCAGTTGAACCGGAATTCGTGCATATCTGTTTATGCCCATTTTTGGCACATAATCTCGGATCAGCGCTGGAGGGCCATGTAATTAGATATTAATTAAATTGGGCCGATTTCTACGAGTTTCTCGGGCTAAAAATTAATGGGCCGCATTAATTTTGTGATTTAGAGCAAGACCCAATTAATTTTAGTCTTAAAACTTGGCCCATGTTTTATTTTTCGGTTACCGGAGGAAATCCTAATTGGAGCAGTTGTGGAATTCTTCTAGAATCAAAGTGGAAAGCCATCTGACTTTGTCAAAATGGCTCCATCATGCTTAGTGTTACACGTGCAGGAGAAGGAAATCAAGTAATGGCATCCCATTACCCCATGGTTTATGAAAAAGGAAGTGAAATGGCCCACGATCAGGAGCAGTTGGCAACTTACTTGGAAGTTGCAAGCCATCATGGGACACTTGGCATCATGGTGTTTCTTTGGAAGCAATTAAGACACATGGCAACACATTAGGAAATGGGGTAAATGGGCAAGCAACAACTGCTACCCATGATCTTGATTAACTGCCGCCAACAGTTAGCATGAAGAGTGGATAACGTGAACATGGGACACGTGGCAGCACCGTGGATGGGCATGAAGCACAATTCTGGAGCATAACCGTGGGATCACTTCGCCTATAAATAGAAGAACTCAAGAAGGAAAAGGGGTCCAACACCAATCAAGCATAACGCTAAAAAACCCAAAGCCTTCCCAGCGAAGCAAACACTTTCCTACTTTCAGCAAAGTAGATTATCGAGTCCATGTACTCACCCCCCATTCAAACTCACTTCATCAAGTAGTTTGGATTTTTACTTTTCTTGTACAAACTTTATTATCCCGGTGTAATAAAGTTACGTCTTTACGTTGCTACGTTCCAATTCCTATACGACTAGGAAATTTTAAGTCCACGACCGTGTGGCAAA
This sequence comes from Rhododendron molle, assembly GCA_025413875.1. NCBI lineage: Eukaryota > Viridiplantae > Streptophyta > Magnoliopsida > Ericales > Ericaceae > Rhododendron > Rhododendron molle. The sequence continues at coordinate 12,717,525 of CM046395.1, read as the reverse complement.
ACCACGAGCCTCATTGTGATCTTCACCTTTGGGTCACACGCAATCGTTCACGAGATAGAAGTCAAGATTCACGGCAATCTTCTACCAAAGTTAGGCGCTACAAGTCTTGGCACGCCCGCATTCATCCCATTCACGCCTTGTGCCAAAAACGAGAGTTTTCATTGGCACGCCCAGTGGGACCCTAGTCGTTTCAAGGGTTATTACGCTGATTCCTTCGCATGTCAATTCGATACGTTGAATTGGAGGTTGAGATTCGGCGATGTCAAGAAGAAATTCGTTGGCGCGATGATAAGGTCGACGAACTTGAAGATGAAATCTACCGCCTTGATTGTGAGAGGCGTCGACTCAATCCTAGGGAGGATTGGTTTCTTGAAGCACAAAATCGCTACAACAATGAAATTCAAGGGCTTGAAGACGAAGTTGACAGGCTTGAAGAGGAGGATCGCCAATTACGCTGTGAGGTAAGCCGTCTCTTTACTGCCAAGTCACGTGGCAATTCACATATCATGTATTCAGCCCTACCCGAACAACTTGAATTTCAAAATGGTGGGCTCGATGATCCTCCTACTCAGACCTTTGAAGGCCAAGTCGAAGAAAATATGGGCATTCAGTCCTGTACTTTTGCATCCAACGAAGGACTCTCACAGGAATTCATTGATCCATGGGATGAATGTAGGCGTACGGTTGAAGAATGTCTAATCAAATCCAGAAAGGCCCTTGAAGACATGAAGTCAGCTTATCCTCCACCAATGCTGTCACCATTTAGCACTTTAGGCCAAACTTTAGGCCTGAATGTGTCTAAACAAGCTTCTAGCAAGCACACCAGGCCTCCAAGCTTCTCTCAGCCCTTAGCTCCCAACAACCCTGCACTCGGGGGGCAAGGAGGCCAAGGACTTCGACTCGGGGGGCAAACGTCCCAGTTCAGGCCTTTGAGGATTCCTGAACAGCAACAAGGCCTGAATGATACAGATTGTGGCAACAGTTTCAGACCTGAACACAGCAGCCAACATTCAGGAGTGTTCCAAAAACTTTTGGATGGTAAGCTATTTCCATGCCCAGAGGAGCAAAAAGATAGGTCTGTTTCAACGCAAAGGGAGCAGGATTTCAGACCTGAAATAAGCCAGAACATGGAAAGTCCTATCATGAGGCAAGATCAACTCGTTCTCTCCTCTGAAGAGTCTTCTCAAGTGTCTGAAGAGCCACCACATTCAGATTCAGTCCTGAGCAGTGAGCTGATAACAGATACAAGTCAAGAACGATTCAGTCCTGCCATTAGCCTTGGGGCCAGGTCTGAATTGCATGCCGCACCTGTTCTAGAACAGCAAGAGCTGAATGAAGATGAGGAAACCGACAACACTCCAGGGCTTGATCATGATGCATTCGTAATTGGAGATCCCCCTCCTCCCCCTGTTCATGAAGGCCTTTTTGGCATTGTCCAAGCTGCCAAAAGGCATTATAAGCTTAGGCCAACTGTAGGCTTTAAAGTTGTGGAACTACGCCCGCATTAGATTTGTGGGGCACATCAAAAGCGGGTCTTATTCACTTGGCTTACGCAAAAACATCGTGGTTGTAAAAATGGCTAAGTAGCCAATGAAAAGCCCTTCAAAGGCCGAACAAACATCTCTAAATTGTTCGGCCAAGGCCTATCAGTCATTGAGTAGGCCCTATTAGAGTTTTACTAGGCCTTTTCCGTAGAGGTGGAGGCCTTTTCATTCCCTGAAAGTTCAAAAGGAGAGGTTCAGGCCTTTCAATATATTTTTAGTCCTTACCAGGCCTTTTTCATGATTCTATGGTTCTCTACAACCAGGCCTGAACACAGGACTTTATTCATTTACAAAGGCCTTTTCTGCAGAGACGAAGGCCCTTTGAGCCTTTTTGTCTAGGCCTGAACCACATTTCTAAGCATTCCAAGAAGAAGTTCAGGCCTTTCAACGTATTTCTAGGCCTTTTTGTGGAGCCTTTCATGGTTCAGGCCTGAAGATAGACAGATCTCATATCGTCAAGGCCTGAATGGAGCGTAGAAGATGCCTAATGCCTACTATCCATAGGCAAGGCAAACAAAAGAGGGCATGCTACAACAGGATTCAAGACCTGTTTGGGATGCCAAAAATGGCTTTACTTTCTATACATGCCTTGATCCTAAAAATCAAGAATCAAGGCATGGGGGACTGTTTATGCCCATTTTTGGCACATAATCTCGGATCAGCGCTGGAGGGCCATGTAATTAGATATTAATTAAATTGGGCCGATTTCTACGAGTTTCTCGGGCTAAAAATTAATGGGCCGCATTAATTTTGTGATTTAGAGCAAGACCCAATTAATTTTAGTCTTAAAACTTGGCCCATGTTTTATTTTTCGGTTACCGGAGGAAATCCTAATTGGAGCAGTTGTGGAATTCTTCTAGAATCAAAGTGGAAAGCCATCTGACTTTGTCAAAATGGCTCCATCATGCTTAGTGTTACACGTGCAGGAGAAGGAAATCAAGTAATGGCATCCCATTACCCCATGGTTTATGAAAAAGGAAGTGAAATGGCCCACGATCAGGAGCAGTTGGCAACTTACTTGGAAGTTGCAAGCCATCATGGGACACTTGGCATCATGGTGTTTCTTTGGAAGCAATTAAGACACATGGCAACACATTAGGAAATGGGGTAAATGGGCAAGCAACAACTGCTACCCATGATCTTGATTAACTGCCGCCAACAGTTAGCATGAAGAGTGGATAACGTGAACATGGGACACGTGGCAGCACCGTGGATGGGCATGAAGCACAATTCTGGAGCATAACCGGGGGGTCACTTCGCCTATAAATAGAAGAACTCAAGAAGGAAAAGGGGTCCAACACCAATCAAGCATAACGCTAAAAAACCTAAGCCTTCCCAGCGAAGCAAACACTTTCCTACTTTCAGCAAAGTAGATTATCGAGTCCATGTACTCACCCCCCATTCAAACTCACTTCATCAAGTAGTTTGGATTTTTACTTTTCTTGTACAAACTTTATTATCCCGGTGTAATAAAGTTACGTCTTTACGTTGCTACGTTCCAATTCCTATACGACTAGGAAATTTTAAGTCCACGACCGTGTGGCAAAACCACGAGCCTCATTGTGATCTTCACCTTTGGGTCACACGCAATCGTTCACGAGATAGAAGTCAAGATTCACGGCAATCTTCTACCAAAGTTAGGCGCTACAAGTCTTGGCACGCCCGCATTCATCCCATTCACGCCTTGTGCCAAAAACGAGAGTTTTCAGGCTCTCGGAGAGTTTTTCAGTCTTGTATATTTAGCGTATGTGATTTAGACTGGAAATATATACCGGAGGAGTTTCTTTCTGAAATCAGTGTGTGTTGTGTGCGTGAGTGACTCCTGGGGCACAACACATGTTTCAGGGAAGATGGTTGCTGTGGCTCCCAGAATCCCACCGAAAAGCTATTATGGTGGGATCAGAAATGAAGATTCTCAGGATCACATATTTGTTTATCTTATTTCACAGGATGATCCAATATATACGAGCAAAGGAATTTCTATAGCCACCGTTGCAGTTGGGGCTAGGATTCCATTGGGAACAATTGTTGGGTTAGGAACCAACCCCGAAGAAGGGTCTTGTTTTGTCTGCAATATGAATGGTACAAAAACCGGGCGTGATTCTGGAGCATCGGATGCTACTGGTATGTGTAACCGCCTAACCGGGCTTATCAGAACTTATATGTGATGAAAATAAAGGCTCGGGTTTCTTTCTTGTTAATATGCATATTTTTGCATAAGCATGATGTTGGGAACCATTTGTCTGTAAGTGGAAAAGATTGTACTAAATAACTTAGCACTTAGCACATGCTTCAATGTCCTTGTACTATCTACTGAAAAGTGGATTGGAGTTTGGAGGACCATGCAAGTGAGTCTCTTCATTTCTCTTTTGGAACGCAGAATGTGGTGTGCGCCTTGTTGAGGCCCCGAGGCGAGGCGCAGGAACATAATGCACAGTTGAGGCACTTGAGGCACATTAGGCGAGAGCCTCATGGTTTTTTCTCATATCTACACCCAGATTTCGTCAGCCGAACTGTTGCATTCCAGGAAACTTCTTCCTTCTTGTTATTCCTCTTCCTCTGCTCTGTTTTTGTCTTCTTCTTTCTCTGCTCTGCTCTGTTTTCTTCTCTGCTATTATCAATCATATAGAATCAGAGGTGGCTCAGTCCAGGTGGAGCGCAGTAGTCTCTTCGATGTTAGCTTAGGACAGTTAAGAGTTACTGCCGTTGTACTTCTCACAGTATGTTATCAGCTGCTATGATTTTTTTCCCTTCTTCTCATTCAATGTTCTCTTTTTTAGTTACTCTGATGCTGGACACCTGTTGCTATTTTTCTTTTCTTTTCTTTTTAATGGATGTTATGCTTTTGTTCGTAATTGGTGATTTGAACATGTCCATTGTTTTGTCTTATGGTATTTAAAACTTCAGGTGTATTTGCTTGCGTTGAAACTTTTTCCCTGTGTCATATTTCTATTTATTCTTTTACTAGCGCCTCACTCTAATGGAGCACGTGCGCCCATACGGCACTTGGGTGCGCCTCGAGCCTTTTAAAACGCACTGCTGAGTTTAGGTGCTTCCGTTTGTCTTTTAAATGGCTTCTATTACACCAGAAATTTTTGGTTCAAAATGACCAGCAATTCTGTAAGGTGCTCCGTGAATGAGTGGATTGAAGTAATCAAAAGCGTCTGTTTCTAGGCGAATTGGATTTTCCTACATTTAAATGTCTGGTGTAAAAAAACATACACTGGTATCAAGTTGGTGATGGAGTCTGTGCCGTGCGGTCGAATGTAGATGCAGCAGAGCTCAGTTACCACCATGAAAGTAAGATTAATTCTCCTCTGATATTGATGTTGATAGACAAGTGTTGAACAAATTGTACTGCTGAAACAGAAAACTTTGACCTGAACCATTTGAAGGAAGAAATTTATTTCGCCTTTTTGCAAGGTCTTCTTTCATGGATTTTTTCTGAGGTTTTCTACTTGTCCTCCCAATAGAGTAATCCTCCTTCGACTAATATCAAAGGTGGTTGGTATGTGGATACATTTGCCAGAGACGGGAAGGGCCGGACTGTCCCATCCAGAAGTTCGTGCCACATAAAAGCCTCAGCAAATTCACTTTTTCACCTGTTCAAAAAAAAAAAATAATTCACTTTTTCACACTTCCTTCTGGTTTAGCACATTTAAGCATTATTATTGGAAAAAGGTTCTTATTTCACATGTAAGTTTTGTAAGGACTTACTGGAAACATATACATTCCCTAGCTGTAATCATTAAAATACAGTAGCCATTGCTATGCATTGGTAAGTCTTACTGAAATATGAAATTCAGAGCAGCTTGAAGATTCGGTAAATTTTACGATTTTGTTACGCATGAAATATGAAATTCAGAGCAGCTTAAAGATCCGGTAAGTCTTACGATTTTGCTTGGAAGGTTCATTGTTACTTATAGGAGTTGATGATTCTACTAGATCCTTTCATTTATAATATCTTTCATATTATGGAAATGAAAATATGTAATTGTCAACAAATTTCAATAGAACTAAGTTATCCTCAATTTTTTTCAGTTAAATCCCTAACATATATTTAAAAAAAATCAATCTTATATCAAAAATAAATAAAAACTTAACAACAATATAAGAACTTATGGGGGGAAAAACCCACTAAACAGCAAATAGAGTTCCTATAAAAGCAGTCATGACCTAAAAAAAACCAGGGACAACCTTCCTTTAGTGGGTTTTTTTTTCTCCTTGTTTATTTATTTTGAGAAAAAGAGACCAACCGGTGGAAGTGAGAGTCAAATATGAGTGTTGCTATATGTACCAACCCGTGTGTAGGGATTTCGTACCGACGGCAGCCGGCGGGCCATCTCCGGCCACCGGACGGCCGATCCGAGCCATCCAAAAAATTTTAAAAAAAAATCCGAGGGGGCCCACGTGAGAATCAAGGGCATCTGAGGTGTGTAGGGTACTTGATCCGAGCACCCCTTTTCGTGTATATACACGTATATACATATATACACGAAAAAAAGGTGCTCGGATCAAGCACCCTACACACTTCGGATGCCCTTGATTCCCGCGTTGGCCCCCTCGGATTTTTTTTTTTAAATTTTTTTGGACTGCTCGGATCAACCGTCCGATGGCCAGAGATGACCCACCGGCGGCCGTCAATACAAAATCCCTACACACGGGTCGGTACCTCAATCATTTTCGGTCAAATATAGTCCTCATGGAATAAATTAGTTCGGGGCAAATTTTTTAATTTTGTTTGGGTATTGGGGCAATATATTACATGGAGCAGCGTGATTGAGTGTTAGAAGTATATACTCTCGGAAATAGAGACTTTCTTTTAGTCATGATGATCGTGTGTACTTTCGATTAGGTACATATATATACGGAAAAAAAAAAAAGAAGAAATTTGAGACCATTCATGCGTTGCCCGAATACGCGTGTTCAGTACAATGGTTCGAATTTGAGACTTTCACGGTCTAGTTGCAGAAAATGTCCAAACTCCATAGTAATTGACTTTGATGTGTACTTTTGATTAGGTACATATATATACGAATATGGAGTGTTTGGATCGAGTACTCTACACGTGTCGGATGCCGTTGATTTCCACATAGGCCCCCTCGATTTTTTTTAAAGAATTTTTGGATGGCTTGGATCGGCCGTCCGGTGGCCAGAGACGGCCCGGCGCGGCCGTCGGTGTGATTTTCCTACGGCACCGGTCGGTATCTATAGCAATACTCTTTGGGATATCTATACTTAACAGAGAGGAATATTGTTAGGAGCTTGCATGGACTTCTGCCTGATCCAAACTGAAGTTTGAGAAATACTTTCACTGGTTATTTTTTATGTGGAGGAGATTATCATCGTAAACTGAAAGCTACAATGTCTTGTTGACTCCTAGATTGCAAGAATATTAGTATTTTCTATATTAAACATGCTGAGTATTTTCTATATGCCAAGTCATTTTCGAAGAGAATAAGTTCATTGTTTCAGAGAATACATGAAATTCATTAATTGAATAGGGTTTTTTTTGGTTCCTGTGACTTTTGAAGTTTTAGGCGGACATGACGAAGAAGGATTCTGATTTCATCAAGTTGCTCTAGGGCGAGCTCCAGAAGTTCAAAAGGACTTTTTGTAGAGAAAAAGGAAGAGTGCATCGTCGTCTTGCTGCATTAAGTTTTGGGCCTAGGCACCCATGATATTGTTTTATCTTTATTGTTATATAAACTATAGAAATTCTAATGCTTTTCAGAATCATTAGGAGGCTCTCTTTTCTAACATCCAAGTTTGTTGTAGTTGCCAACCAATTTGGACGTAAATAGCCTTCAGTCTTTAGGTAGCGTAAGTATTGACTTTCCAGATCACCCTTTGCTAGGTGGACCCATCAATTGGGTTAACACGACTCATCAAGACTTGCCATGTGCATGGCCCAACCGTGGGTTGAAAAGTGTCCTGCGATGCTCTCGACTAATTGTTAACGGTGTCCAATCGGGGCTCTAAAAGCTCATCACTCTTGCATTGTTTTGTTTTACAGTTAGATCATTAGTCGCGAGATTAAATGCCAAATCATCTACATGTTCACACTGTCATTCCGTTGAAGTTAGTTGCATTCTTCGATATTCTCAATATTTTTTGTGTAGAGAGATAGATGAGAGTAACAATGCCTGACACATCCTTGTATCTGTTGTGCATAGGGGGGGAAATTGGAATGCAGCAGATGGGTTTACAAGCTCGTCTTATGAGCTAGGCTCTACGTAAAATGTCTGGAAATGCCTCCAAAGTTCGATGTACTCTTGTTTTTCTGAATCAATTAAGACACAAGATACTTTTCATCATTTTAAGCGTAGACTGCTCTTTGGTGGACTATAGTAGGGACAGTTGCATGAATTTTTGTGCAATATTTACACAGGAGACACATGCTCATTTAATTCATAACCTCAAGCTTATATCCAGGACTCTATGAAGCCCTTGAATTAAGAGATGGAGGCTCACGCTACCTCGGGAAGGATGTGCCAAAGATTAGTTTCTACTTTCTAGTTCATGCTTGTACTTTTACAATTCTTGCCCTCACACTCACACCCTATACTGATACTATTTTACTCCCCTTTGCGCACCTGTAGGCTATTGCTGATGTGAACTCAATTATTGGCCCTGCACTCATTGGCGAGGTTTGTTGAATACAAATCCTCCCTTTCTACTGATGAAAATTGTTCAGTTGGAAAACGTCAATCTTTAAAATTTTCAAGTCAAAAGAGCAAATGGCAGACAATAGAGGCATGAGGTAACTCCCGTTTGGTATTGTGTGATAGTTTTCATTCTCATATACTACTTTTGATGGAAAAACTGCTTTTCTCTGATCTCTCTCTCTCTTCCCCTCCCTCCCTTCTCCTCCCCCCACACACACACACACCCACCAGCTTCGTTGGTTCAAAAAAGAAAATTATGTCTTAGGAGAATTTTAATACCCTTTTTCCGGACTTCCTTTGTTCAAGAGCAGAACACAGTTTTCAGAACTTACATCTGGTTGTTGTCTCGATGGATTACTGTAAATGGTTAAAATTCCTCTCTTTTGATCAATAGCTCCTTTATGAGTGGTAACTTCTTCGGGCAATGTCACATACACTTTCTCAATTATTAATATTGGTTTCTCATCAACTTGTTTCTTCTGTCAAATAGAGTTCTAAAAAGAAACACTTACATGGCGACTTTGTTACCTTCTGCTATGCGTGTTTAGATTAGTGTGCTGATGTTCATAACTTGTTCTATTGTTTTGGAAATGAGCCTGTGAAACCAGAGTTGTGATAGAAATTCAGTGTTTATGAAGCATTTTATCTTCTTCCAAGCAGGTGTAACACGCGCCAAGTTATAGCTTGATGCAGACAATTGTTTTTTCGAATCGCGTATTGGTTTTTCCTAATAGACATGTGTTGTAAATAACTGGCCTGGATTTTGACAGTTCAATGACAACGTCAAGCATGATACAAAATGAAAAGTCACCAATAACTTAAAGGATCATGTTCATGCAGTACTTTCTCATCGAGCCCTCTTGGTGTTTCAAGTCTAAATGCCTTGATTGCCCAACGATTGAAATCGATGGATTTGAGAGAAGACATTCTTACTCATTTGTTATCTGATTATCCGTTGATTGAAGAATTATATATTTGCGTCGTAGTCACCTTTATTGTTAACGAAATAATAGCTGGTCCAAGATGAAGTATTTCGAGCTTAGCTTCTGTTTTAATTTGCGAAAAAAAGGAGATTTCAGCTACGAATTTGGTATCATTTAAATACTTTTGGTCCATATCTAGACCATCCTTTTTAAGAATGTTCCCATGCTCTCGGAGGTAATATCCATTGCGGGCTGCTACTCTTAAGAGTGTAGTTTGGACAGAGCTTTACGATCTTTCAAAGGTACTCTTTCAGTTAAAGACTCTCGCACTGGTCTTGGATTCTACGATTCTTATGCATATGGGTTGTATGGTTGTTGGTTCTTTTCACTTTTTTATTCTCTTATTTTATTTGCAGCCAAATATTTTGTGCGTCGCTCAACATATATGGTATGTTGCTGACAAAAGCTATTTCATTCCGGAAATATTCCTTAAATTTTGTAATCTCAACGGAAAAGGCCACTCCCTCCATAGACCATTAGACCCCATTTTGCACAACGTAACCTTTCCCTCTTGCTTGTCAGTTTACCCAAATCTCAGTTCCCTCCTAATCTCTCCAAATCCAAACCTCTAGGACGTTCACTGCAAACACCAACAATTCAATTTGTGTTTGTCTATCTCTGAGCTATCTTTAGCCTTCTTGGATTTAACAACCACATACAATCAAGGGAAAAATTCAAAAAAACTCCCAACCTTTAGGCCCAAGTTCAATTAGACTCCCAACCTTTTAAAAACTTCAATTTTACTCCCAACGTTATCTTCCGTTAATCAAAATGAGTCCTTCCGTCAGAATGACTAACGGATTCTGTTAAAGGCTCCGTTAAATATCGTCTCAATTGAATTTTGATGATCTGAGCCGCTCAATGTGTTCAAAACGTGATTTTAAGGATATCTGCGAAAAATCAACAAAAAAAATGACCGGGAAGGGCTTCATCTGAATAGTTTTTTATTAAATAGTTCAATAAAAAACTGTTCAGATGAAGCCCTTTCCGGTCATTTTTTTTGCCGATTTCTCGCGGATACCCTTAAAACCACATTTTGAACACATTAAGTGGCTCGGATCATCAAAATTCTGTTGGAAAAGGGGAGGTGCGGATTGATCCAGATTTTGTTCAAGTCTGGACGTCCGAATTTTGCTTTGGTCTGCACCTCCCTTTTTCCGATAGAATTTTTATGATCGGAGCCGCTCAATGTGTTCAAAACATGATTTTAAGGGTACCCGCGAAAAATCAACAAAAAAATGACCGGGAAGGGATTCATCTGAACAGTTTTTTATTTCAATAAAAAACTGTTCAGATGAAGCCCTTCCCGGTCATTTTTTTTGTTGATTTTTCTCGGGAAACCTTAAAATCACGTTTTGAACATATTGAGCGGCTCCGATCATCAAAATTCGATTGAGACGATATTTAACGGAGCCTTTAACAGAATCCGTTAGTCATTCTAACGGAAGGACTCATTTTGATTAACGGAAGATAACGTTGGGAGTAAAATTGAAATTTTTAAAAGGTTGGGATTCTAATTGAACTTGGGCCTAAAGGTTGGGAGTTTTTTTGAATTTTTCCCTACAATCAAATTAAACTTGTGAGCGAGGAGGGTGGGTTAGGCCTTGATTTCAGAAAGGAGATTGAGTTGCATGAGAATATTGCAGTCTGGAAAGAGCTTTCATTAAAAAAGTTAAGAGTATTGCTATCCGTACCGACGGAGATAGGACCGAAATCGTACCTACGACCTCGGTCGGCTGTCTCCGGCCACCAGACGGCAGATCCGAGCCGTCCAAAAATTCTAAAAAAAAAAAACCGAGGGGCCCTCGCGGGTATCAACTGCATCCGATGTGTAAGGTGCTTGGATCAAACACCATATTTTTCGTGTATACATATATACACGAAATATACACGAAAAATAGGGTGCTTGATCCAAGCACCCTAAACATATCGGATGCCGTTGATTCCCACTTGGGCCCCCTCGGTTTTTTTGTTTAGAATTGTTGAACGGCTCGGATTGGCCGTACGGTGGCCGGAGACGGCCGACCGAGGCCGTCGGTACGATTTCGGTCCTATCTCTGTCGGTCCTCATATCTTTATCGATTAAAAAAAATTGAAAAAGGGAAAGCCGTGTTTTTTTTTGGCTAGTGATTTTGCTAGACCTCTTTCTGTTAATACCACACCCTGCAAGTGTATTTTTTGTGGTCAAAAAATACACTTGCAGGGTGTGACATTAACAAAAAATGGTGTGGTAAAATCATTTCCCTTTTTTTTCCCCGAAATATTCCCTCTGTGCACAAACAAGCCAAGGCAAGAATGGGCTAAACCCAGAAAAGGATTTCATATTAGGATTTGAAAAGATGAAATTTTGGGCGAAAGGAAGAAAGAGAATAGGAATCACCATGTTTGAGAGAGAGAGAGAGAGAGAGAGAGAGAGAGAGATGGGCCTTGGATAGTGGGAAGACGCCGTTTGCATTCCCCGTTAATGATAGATTTGAAACGGCTTCGTTTAATTTTGTTGATTGCTTGGAATGAGTTTCAGCCATTGGATTCTGGAATTCGTGAGGTGGCGCGTGGAGTTGAAAAGGTGGGCAAGATGTTGAGAGAAAAATATTGGGAGAGGATCCAAGTATCATTCATCGTTATGGTACTCCGTGGTTACGAAAATTAGTGAAGATTTTCAATGGCGGAATCAGAATTTTGTTATAGGAGATGTCAAAATCTATACACTCGGGCACGTAAAATAAATTAAGAAACACATTGTATATATTTACATACAAAAGGGTTTAAACAATTGTGATGCACATTCGGCGAAAGTGTTGGAACAATTGTGATCCACATCACATTGGCTTCTACTTTTTATAACTGTTTGAAATTTTTTTAAAAAATACAGTAAACTTTTTATTTTGAAAAAAAAATGTTTAAGAACTTGTATTTTTATTTTCAATTTTTTCGTTTATTTTTTTTTGGAAAATATTTTTTTTGAAAAAAATATTTTTTTTTTTTGCTAAAATTTTTGAAGTAAAAAAGTTTTCGGATCGGATTCGGATTTTCGGATCGGATCCAGATTACCACGATCGGATTTGAGTCTTATCGGATCCGGATCGGATTCAAGTCTTATCGGATCTGGATCTGTCGGACCGATCCGGCCCGTTGCCAGGCCTACCAACGGATAAACAGTGCCGGATTGGAAACAAATAAAAGGAGTGGGTGAGACAAAGTAAATTAATATAAAAACCTTTATCGGATGAACAGTGCCTCTCTTAAGATAAGGAGGAACTGTTACAAAACTAAAACTTTGGCAAGTGGTCCGTACTAGTAAAGAGGCTGATGTAAGGGTGTTTCTTCCATTTTTCTCGTTAAAGTGAAGTACATGGTAGTTTAGCTACTCTTAACATGGATGCTCTTAAGAAATATTTTATTAGTTTCTAACCCGGCCATTTGTCTTTCCTACTTCTTTTTCCTGGAGTGAACCATAGAGTGTGTTCCAGAAAGGAGAAAAGCTCTTCTTTTTTGTCCAATAATAAGCATTGTTCTACAAAAACAAGAAGTTGCCACTTATTTCCCCAAGAATTTTATAGGTTTCAATTGGCGCCGGGGAGGGAAATCGTACCGGCGGCTCCTCCGGGCCGTCTCCGGTCACCGGAAGGCCGATCCGAGCCGTCCAAAAATTCTAAAAAAAAAAACCGAGGGAGCTTACGCGAGAATCAACGGCATCCGAGGTGTGTAGGATGCTTGATCCGAGCACCCATTTTTCGTGTACGTATGATATTTGATAAGTACACGGAAAAAGGGTGCTCGGATCAAGCATCCTACACACCTCAGATGCCATTGATTCCGCTGGCCCTTTGGTTTTAGAATTTTTGACGGCTCGGATCGGGCCGTCCGGTGGCCGGAGATGGTTCGCCGGCCGCACGCGATTTTCGTCTCGGCGCGCCAATTATGTAGGTTCCAGTCTTATTTTTTGTATAGGTAACTTCAAGCTCAAAAATCATGTGTTTACGCAAATAATTTTTCTATCACTATGGATCTTGTTTGATAGATCTCATTGAGATATTTAATACGGTGCAAAAAAAATTTTTTTTTTTCTTTTATGTTATATTTGAGTTTGAAAATGTGAAAAAAACTTTTTGTTTGGGAAAAATAAGAAGGTGGAATAAGAAGTTTGAGAAATAAGTACTTATTTTTTAAGAAGGTTTCCGGAACGCACCCATAGAACGTCCTACGAATTCTGAAATAGTCCTCACCAATATCGAATTGAACTGATTTTTTTTAAGAACCCATAAAAAAATATTTTAAGAATGGCTGGCGGTTTGAATCATCGTTGTAAGACCCATACTGAGCCCCGCAAAAAGCATCAATTTCTTGCCCATTTGTTGTGCCCCAAACAGGACTCTTGGCAGGAAATATTTAATTGAGAAGATGGTGAGAGTAAATAATATTTTTAATGAGATAACTTTAATATAGAGAGCTTGATGCAGTAGACATTTTAAAAATCGGTAGATAAAGTAATAAAGTGAGTTTTTAAGGTATAATTTGGTCCAAAATTTAAAGAACCTGATACGGATGCTCGATCTTATGCAAATTTATAGACGAGGAAATTTAAAGATTTTGAATACCCTTTAAATACATATCACAAGGATTTTAGAATAGAACTGGACGTTCTTTCAAGTCACAAAAGTTGCAGACAATTGATTTTTGTAGAATCTGGCCGTGTTCCTTTTGGGGTTTTTTGAGTTTTGTCTTTATTCAATTTTTTTGCATTTAATAGTTTTGTGTCAAATTTTTATGAATTATTATTTTATCTTTTTGAGACAAATCTGTTTTTTGGGCTTTATTTTAGATATTTTCAAAAATGGTAAAAGTTAAATTTTTTTAGTTTTCTGATTCTTCTGATCTTGCCAAATGCGTAATCCATAAAAATTTGATGCAAATTAAAAAATGCAATTTTTTTTTAATAAAGACAAAACTCAAATATTCCCAAGAGCTCTTAGGAGAACAAGGCCACATACTAATTTTTAAAACTCCATACCCCAAAAAAAAAAAGGAAAAACCCCCCAACTTATTGGGTAATGGTTAAATTTATTCTGAGTGAAAAGTTTGGCGGGACAATCATTGTAGTTGACTCTCCTTGGGCGTGACGGCGAAGGAACCCATCTGCTCCGAAATGTCCGAATTTGAATCATAGCTGACCCGATTTGGAGAAAATATTTATTCATCACTACGTTGTGAGACCCGTCACCGGAACCCCACCAAATCGCAAACTATACATGACACCGACCCGGAGGTGACTATTGCTTGAATACATTTCCAACAACAGCGCAAGGATGGTTTCGGAGCTAAAATTCAAATCTAAAATTCCATATATGTAACTCCATCCCCACAAAAAAAAAAAAAAATCAATCTGAACGCATTTCTTGAGGAGAAGAAAGAAACGGAAATAGCTAAAGACTTCTGATTTTTCACAAGAGTTCATACCTGGAATCTACTACTACTACCCTAAAAGTCCCAAACCGAGTAAAAAGATAGAATCACAGTGTATCATCATTCTCATAAGAGAACAAACGAAGAAACAATCAAAAAAAAATGCCTATTCTCAAACCACTACCAGACTTTTCTTTTCCTTTTTAAATTAAAAATTAAATATGCTGCTGAGGTACTCAACCACCCACATGATAATATTCGCATCAACAAAGTCGGTTGGCGTTTGGTTCCTTTTGGTACTACAGAGCTTGCTTTCATCCAACAACCCATTTCTCCTCTCTGTATTAAGATACCTAACAAGTGCTAGAAAAGATGGGGATAGATATATGCATATGAGAGAGAGAGAGAGAGTGTGTGAGTCAGTGAGGAGATTGGCGCAACGAACAAGCCACCACTTGTGCCCATTGTCTCAACCTCGTCTTCACCGTCTGTGGATTTTCACCTGCACCCCGAAAAAGAAAGTACAGATAGTACAATGAGAAAATAATCCAAAGCAGGGAGCGAAATAAAAATTTTATTGACCATCAAAAAATAAAATAAAATATTTATTTTCTAATTGGTAAGAGAATACAAGGATTAGAATTACATAAAACTATAAACAACTACACAATCAGTAGGGGGCGTTTGGTAACCATTTTGTTTTTAGTTCTTGATTTTTGATTTTTCTTTTTAGAAAACCAATGAAGAAAACTTGTTTAGTAACAAGTTCCTACTTCTTTGTTTTTCATAAACTTTTTTTAGAGTTTTTGTAAACTATGAAAACTACAAAAAAAGTGTTTTTCTTAATTTTTTGTTTTAAGAAATACAAATATTACCAAACATGTTTCTTGTTTTTGTTTTTATAAAAACATAAACTTGCTAGTTTCTTAAAAACTAAAAATTAAAAACTAAAAAGATTACCAAACGCACCCGTAGACACAATTTTTCCCAATTTATGTGAGAGTTGTTCTTTTTGAAAATTAAAAACTGATTCATGAATAAACATTTTGAAGGAAAAAATTGAGCGGATATATTTCTGAAATTACAAGCTTAGCAATTACTTGTTCATCACAGACCACATCATTTGGAATGACTGAATTTTGCTTGGATCAGACACGAAAACTAATGGCAGATAAAGAAGAAGAAAAGAAAAATATTGACAAATGGAATTAGGCTGATCCTACACACTTGTGGCCGCATCGTAAACTAGAGTCGCCTTTCACAGTTATTTCACACAAGCCTTTACTTATGCGAAGAAAACCCCGAAAACAAATTTTCTCAAACGTTTTTTCCCCTTATATTCTTAGTGGACGCTGGCCTTAAGCTGACCATATGGGTTAATGTAGCAGTTGAATACTTCAAAATAAAGAATCATACTCCCTCCGTCCCTTTTTTATAGTCCAGTATTCCATTTTGGAATGTCCCTTAATAAGTGTCCATTTTGTAAAGTTAGTAAGTAAAAGTTGATATATTGTCTATTTTGTCCCTAAAAGTAGATTTCTTTTTGAAAAGTAAGTGAGTAAAAGAGTAATGATGATGGGTAAGTAGGGAAAGTGGAGGAAAAAAAAGTTGATGTGAAAGGTATAATGATAATGTCTTTTTAATAAGTTGGAATTACGAAGCAGGACACTTAAAAGGGGACGGAGGGAGTAAAAAAAAATGATACCAACGCAAAGTTTGATACAAATAAACTAATGTGACAGTAATATTTTCAAGATTATACGGAGTAGTAATCTTTAATCAGTGTTTTATTTTACTTTAAAATTCCAAATCAAATCTTGCACGTATGCTTTCAATTACAATTATATACGACTTTAGTGCTTCAAATTTCTAGAAGCAACCTTAGTTGCTCAGGACTTTTGCATCTCATTAGGAAGTCACGATCGACTGTCCCAATCTACATGTGAGTGTTCTTTCTGCATAGGAGTCTTTCTTTTCTTTTTTGTATCTTTTGAATTTATTTGTATTAATCGGGTTGTTGGGCTAAATCAATCCCCCGTAGAGTTCCAAATTAATAATACTACTCTGTAATTCATTCAAGATGTTAATGATTTTTTTCTATTGATCGACAGAACAAAGAAAATTCAGTGGCGGCCGTGGGTGTTTTAAAATAAAGATGTCTCGTTTGTTTGAACGTAAAATATTTTATCTATTTTTCGTTATTTGGCCAAAAAAAAAAAGGAAAATATTTTCAATTAAAACATTTTACATCAACTGGGTGAAAATATTTTATTCAAATTTTGACCGTAAGTCATTTTTGTATTTCACGGTCCGACATTTTTCTTTTCAAAACCGCATATTACATTTCTTTTTTCTCCTAAATCATACTAGGAGAGGAGGAGAGAGAGAGAGTTTACTTGATTAAAATATTTCAAAACCTACAATCTATCAATGTTTTGAAAAATATTTTTTGTGTCAATAAAACACTAAAAAATAAAATTTTAAAATTTATTTTTAAAAAAAATATTTTACATTGAAACAGACGGAGCATATACCATTACGGATTTTTTTCGGATAGACCAAACGTTTGAACTGGAAAGAGGAAAGAAATTACCTGGGCCGAATATGGTGTGGGGGCTACCCACGGAACACGGTGAGTCGCACTCCGACGCCGTCAATGAACCCAAAGAAGACGAAGACTTCGAAACGGTGTCGTAGTAGTGCTTGTTAACGGCGTAGTAGAGTCCCAAAGCGGGCAAGGTATCCGACAGCCCATGATCCGTATCCGGCGAGTCGAACCCGAATCCGAGCTCGATGCACGCCTTCAGCTCGACGAGGTCCTCGTCCGTCACGCTCTTGCTCCGCCGTCTGCGGCGGTCGTGGTTCTCCTTCTGCCTCGTCCACGCCTCGTCGCGGTAGGCGTCCGGGGACCACGACTTGTGCTTGATGAGTGGCGGCGGCCGTGGAAGGGCGGTGGGGACGCGTTCCTCCGCGACCCCCGAGGCGGGGGAGGGCGGAGGGCGGCGGACCCCGGTGGTCGGCTGGGGAGGCTCTATGGCTTGGGGTGTTTTTTGGGTTTATTTCGAATTTTTCTAGGGTGGGATTTGTTGTTTGGTTGTGGAGAGAGGTTTTATAAAGCCATAAAGGGGTGAGAAAATATCAAAAAATAGTGGTAGGTGGGGTCTGGGGGGTGTTGGCCCATCCAACGAAGCAAATGGATGTATTGGTTGGTCCCAGTCATCGTGATCTGTCCTCACCTCTTTTTTTTTTTCCCTCGTATGTGTGGGACCCATTTTATGCTTAGCATAGATGATTTGAGCCTGTTTAATAATCTTAAAAAAATTTGAATGGGTTTGTAAAAAATCAGCTCAATCTCATATCATATATATTAGTACTTGATTCAATCTTCCCATTTTTGAAAAATTGAAAAAAATGAAAAGATTATATTGGATCTAGTACTTATACATATTAGATTGAGCTGATTTTTCACAAATCCATTCAATTTTTTTTAGAATTATTGAATAATTCATATCATCTGTGTGGGTTCGGATCGAATGGCCCCACACAGCGTGTATCATTGTTGCGTTTTCAATTTTTTTTTTTTTTTTACCACAGCAATACACATTAACGGGTGTTTTCATTTGCTTGGATAATTTAATGACGTGGATTCCATTTCTCTTTAAATAATTAAAAATTGCTAACTTCTTACTATTAGCTAGCAAAATTATGAATCCAATAATGCAAGATTTTTTTTTGTTTTCTTTTGTTTTAGCTTAATTTGGTGGTAAGCAAAACTGAAATGTCAATTGTTTCCGATAGCTTAATGGATATCCTCCATCCCATTTTTAAATTCTCTATATCTTTCAATTCATGAGATTTTATGTGATTTTTCAAACTTTGTTTGATAAAACTAATTAAAATCTATCAAATACGATCCATATTGCTTATAAAAAAATATTACGAATTGAAAGATATAAATGATTTTTTCATAGGCCTAGAATTAAAAATACTCTATTTGTCCCATTTCAAGTTTCCTCTTAAAAATGTCGGGTAATTTTTAATGGAAAATAAAGGACTTCAGTGTATAATTTTGAAAAAAAATTGTGTTGAATGAAAGATCTCAACGTTTACTTTGGAGGGAAAAAAAACTTAGCAAAATTATGCATAAAATACTGTAATTTTATTTGAAAATTACAAACTATTTTCTGGATAGACAGTTAGAAAGGGATAAGTGAGTACTTTTCTTTGGCTTCGCTTAGATCTAGATTATGTTAAGCCGAAGAGAAAAAAAAAAAGAAAAGAAAGATAGACATAATTTTTTCATTTTTATTTTGTTATGAAAATGAAAAAACCTTTTTCTTGAAATCATTTTCTCAAGTTTTATTCTTGAAAATCGAAGAAAGTAAATTAATATGGTTTCTTATTCATTTATTTTTGTTGACAACTCATAGATCCAAACTCTAGGTCTGTTATGATGATATTTATACTAGGTCATATGCAACTGCCCAAATTATTTTTTCCTATATGGAGAGTGGTAATTAAGGTTGGGTTCCTCTTATTGGCTAAACAAACTAAACGGGCTAAAGCCTACCAAAATACGATTTCAAGACAGATTATTTTTCTCACATATGTATTCTCAAGGTCCATTTAACGGAAATAACTTGTTTAAAGTCTTTAATTATAGACCAAAAAAAAAATGAGGGAAAAACCACCCTAAGTCGAAAAGATGGTTATCTTCTTTGCAACTTCTTTTTATTTGAAAGTGATTTTGTTGATGTGATGTTAAATACATAAGATTACTCTCAAGAAACACAACATGATTTTCCCCTATCAACGTTTTGATTTTTCCCTTTGAACTGGTCCCGACTTTTTGATTACTTGTTCATTTTTTCCATCAAATTAAACATCTGAGTTAGGTCCTTAAGTTAGTGAGAAAATTTTGATTAATTATGCAAAAGAAATTTTATCTTTTTAATTCATAGATTACACAAACGATTCATAGTAGACATTTTAAAAAGAGGCGTATATAGAGTACTTTTCTTGGGCTTTGCCTTAGATCTACCTTGGGTTTTGCTTTCAACTAGATTGTGCTAAGCTGAAGAAAAAAAAAGATAGAAATAATTTTCGCTTTTGTGAATTTTGTTAAGAAAATGAATAAACTTTTCTCCTAAAATTCATTTTTCTTGGGTTTTGTTCCTCAAAATTGAAGAAAATAAATAAATATGCATTCTTGTTCATTTGTTTATCTTGACAACTCAGAGATCCAAACTCTAGGTTTGTTACAATGATATGTATACTAGGTCTTATGCAAGTGCCCAACTTATTTTTACCTAGTATGTGGAAAGTGGTGATTACGCCCTGTTTGGGAGCTGAATTCTACATTCTCATTGTGCATTTTTGAATTTCCTTTGTTTGGTATCGTGGAGAATAATTGTAATGCATTATCTTACAATGCACTCTCAAAGTTTCACTTTGGTGGCACAATTTGCGAATCAACTTTGAATGAGCTTTTCCATTCTCATTTTGAATTATTATTTTTTTCAGAGGGATGAAAAGACTTAATTACCCCTGCCTTTTACCATAAAATCCTAAATTATCCTCATATGTTACATTTGTACCCTTGCGTTTATTTTACTTCAAGGGCAACATGGTAAAAAAATTAATTCACAATCTATTTTGAGCACCATTCTACTAGATTCGTAATCTATTCTGGCCATAAATCAAAATCAAATAACTCACAATCCAAAACACAAAAATGATCAATTAGACTCCCAAACGGACTATGTAAATAGGCTATGTAAAGAGCAAACCTCTCTCCATATATACACACAATGTATTGCAAAGATGGTTATCTTCTTTGCAAGTGATGATTTCTAGATGTGATGTTTACTGGTTAGAACTCCCCTACAAACATTTTTTAGCAAGAAGAGGAAAAAAAAAAAAAAAAAGGATAACATTTGGGCCATTTGGCACATTCCTTCTTCTGGAAATTCATGTATACTCATTAGTCATTAACATACTTCTCGTTTTACGGCAAGGACCAGGCCTAAAATAGAAAAAGGAGATGGCTTCTCAGGGACTGCACAGTGCAGTTCACCTTTTGTGGGCTCATATGAGGCATACTTCAATAATCAGAATCGTTTATTTTGTAAAATTCGTCGAGATCATTAATCACGTCATAATTCATGTTAATCAGATGTGAAATAATTACCAATTGAAATGCATTTATCTTTGAAAATAAAAGGCTTGATGGGTTTTATTCAGTGCATCCGAACCCACTTTCATAAACGTAAATACTTTTTGATGAGATATTAATCATTACCAGATTACTGTGAATTTTAGCTTAGTTAGAGTTCTTAACGAACTCTATAAAATGAATGGCTCGGAATGATTCCATTTTGAGAGCACAAGTACCTCAAGTTTAGACCAAGTTATATACATAATTCCCACAGGTTGTTGAATGTTGAAGTTTGCCTTTTCAACGAAATATCCATCACTATTGTACCATTTATTATCACCATCGCCACGTCACTCTTGTTATTAAGTACAATTTTTTTTTTTTGAAACAAAGGTATAATATTCACTTTTTATTTTATTTTAATCTATATATACCGGTTCTAGAGACAATAAAATTGACAATACTTTTGACAATATATTTTTCGAAACCCCACACAAATAATCGGAGCCGTTCAATTTGTTTAAAACATGTTTTTAAGGGTACCAGTAAAAAATCAACTCATTTGGATATCGGCAAGGGCTTAATCGGCTCATTCAATTTTATCCTGTCAAATTTGACAGGAATCAACTAAATGAGCCGATCAAGCCTTTACCGATATCCAAATGCGTTAATTTTTTACGGGACCCCTTAAAAACATGTATTAAATACATTGAGCGGCTCCGATCATTTGTTTGAAGGTCCCACACGGGGTTTCAAAAAATCTATTGTCAAAAGTATTGTCAAATGTATTGTTCCTAGAACCGGCCCCATATATATATATATAGTTTTTGTTTTTTTTGTTTTTTTGAACAGACTATATATATATATATATATATATATATATATATATATATATAGTTTGACCTGATCAAATTGGAACTAATTATAAATAAGTGGTGGAGCTCATAATGTCGTGTTCCATTTGAATTTGGAAGGTCCCAAGGATATGCTTCTAGTGGGACTAGATCCAGACGTTTATGGTCGGCAAAAGTACCCGTTTGGTGGAGAGAAACAAAATAAATTTGGAAAAATTAAATGTTTCTTGATGAGTCATGAGTTAATTATCTTCTCCTTTAGTAGTATTTCATGTATCCACGGTACTTAATGTGTGCATCTTCTGTTTCTATGTTGAGAGCAAGTGCAGTCGCTATAGGCTATGTAAAGAGCAAACCTCTCTCCATATATACACACAATGTATTGCAAACCCACAAAACATTACTAATTCTTTTGTTGTCACTCGATAGATGTCTCGCTTACTTTTAAGAGGATGAGGAAGAGGTACCGTTAAGCAGCATATGGGTGGGGCAAATCCAAAGGATATCAACCACCTCATTAATTAGTATCTTTTTTTAAAAAATTTTAAACCTTTACAATTGATGAGGTAATGTCTCTTGAGAAACTTTTTCTTTTCACTTTTTTAGTTTTTGATTGTTAAAAGCATCTATTGTGCTTTGTATTGGTATTATTAAGACATTTAAATGTTTTAAATTTCTTAATTTTTGAATTTTCAAAATCTTTTTGTTTATATTTTGGCTCCCCTCGTACGTCCCTACATGTGAATCATATTTAATTATGTCATTTCCTTTTATTCCTATATATATATTGTGGACATGCATGATTTTGAGAACATAGATGAACTTAGGCTCAGTTTGGATGGTAGGAATCTTAAGGAGGAATGGAAATGTGATACCATACTTCCATGATTTCGACGTTTGGAAGGAACATGAATAGGAATGTGATGCTGCACTCTCAGGATTCCCATGTTTGGGAGAGACAGGAATAGGATTGTGATTCCTGACAACACATCCAATCAGGAATAGAGTGGGAATTTGATTCCTCCCTTACCCATGGGAATCTTAGATACCTGGCTCAATCAATAAAAAAAGGAAATATTGACTTTGATAATTTCCAAAAAAATTGATTCCTGCAGAAGATTACTGAACTAATCCAAACACTGGAATGATATTACTTCAGGTATCGTATTCCTATGAATTTCATTCCTAGCAATCATATTCCTATTCTCATTCAATAAAATTCCTAGGAATTTGATTTCTAGTAATCACATTCCTATTCCTATTGAAGATTCTGGTCATACAAACTGAGCCTTAGATTCCTGGCTCAATCAATAAAAAAAAAGAAATATTGACTTTGATAATTTTCAAAAAAATTAATTCCTGCAGAAGATTACTGAATTAATCCAAACACTGGAATGAAATTACTTCAGGTATCGTATTCCTAGGAATTTCATTCCTAGCAATCATATTTCTATTCCTACTCAATAAAATTTCTAGGAATTTGATTCCTAGTAATAACATTCATATTCCTATTGAAAGTTCTGGTCATCCAAACTGAGCCTTAGGGACATGCTTTGACATGTGTAGTTTGAGACGTCATAGTAGATATGGTTTGTATTGTAGGTAATAAAGGAACAAGGAACAATGTGAATCATGTTGGGATTGAAGGTGACCCATATGGGTACCGGAATTGAGGGTAGCCTCTATGGGCCATGTTAATGATCAGGGTCGGACTTGAGAATTTAGAGGCCTAAAGCAAATTTTAGAATGAGGCCTTGATTCTTTTTAAAAAAATTCAATATGGGTGACTCTAATCAGAGGCTCGTGACTATCCCGAGGAATTGGGTGTTCCTCCAAGATGGTTTTGTTCCTTACTTGCATAGTCACGAATCAGAGGCTCGGGTAGATAGCCTAATTGCTCTCGTCCGGACCTTTATCGGTAAAGAGAAGTCTAATCGCACTATGAAGGTTAAGGGTAAGAAAGGATTCCGAGGTTGAAATCTTATACTATCACGTAGGTTGGCTCCTAACAGAAATCTGTCATTAGTTCATTTCACTTAATTGCACCATATAGCTTGTTATCTTTAATGAGACCAGCGATTGGTATCAACAAGTGGAGTACATACAGTTTACATATGTCTTGTGGAGTTCACTATGGATCTCACACAAATGATCAGATTCGTTGATAAATTTTAAAATATTTTTCCAATGACTCCGTAAAATATCAGCTCAATTAAATATGTATGGCGGAAAAACAAATGGGCCCTCGAACTGCACGAAACTGTAACGGCTACTCTTCTCTCTACACCGGAACCCTAACACACCGCCGGTATTGATCCTACAAAACAAGCAGAAGGTGAGCGCACCTTTGCCGTCTCGTGGCAAAGGCCCTCCGATGCCAAAGTTAGTATCTCGTACTAGTAAAACCTTAATTCTCAGTAAACAATAAGCCAATAGCCAGGAATTACGTACCTTTACCTCTAGGTTTACCTCATATTTATAGACCTATGTCTACTTGCTGTCCAAGCCATCTTGCTGCCCCAAGTTTCCTTTCTCGTAAAGGGAACTTAGAATATCAGGGATTCTCATTCCCATAACTGCATATTTCCTTTTAGACCTTTTAGGAACTCTTTCCAAAGCTGACCGTTCACCCCATTCTCGTTGGGTATCTCCTCCAGATCTTGTTTCCTTACTGGATATTTCCATTTCTGGACCACTCTGGAGCACCTCCTGGTACCTTCTCCAGATTGCAGCTACTGTTCGGCCTTCTCGTTGCCGAACAGACCCTCTGGACCAATGATTTCTCATATCACTGGACCCCCTTATCACGAGACTGGTCCAACAACTACCCTTGCTCTTTGGACCATACCCCTGCTCGGGTATCTTGGACCTGGACCTCTCGTATCCTGGTCCTTGTGCCGCTTCACCTCACCGCACGGCCGAATATTCCGATCAGATTTGTTCCTGGGCCCCACGTACCACGTGTTCGCCCACTCTTACTGTTCGGGATTACCTCCCTACAATGGCTCCCCAGCTTTACTCGTTATTTTCTCTTAATATGACGAGCAAACCTTCTAAACACCGAGCAAGGTTCTCGTCCTTTACTCCTGCACCTATGTTTCTCGTACTTGGTGCAAACTCATCATTAGTTTAACCTAAACGTCTCGTCATTTGGTCTGCACAGGCTTTTCCAGCTAACACCTTTACACGCGGCATGCTCTGTGCTGCCCGCATTAAATGCGAGCAGACGTTTCGGGGAACGGAGCGCCCAAACGGCGTCTGGGGTGACGTTTCTCATACGTCACCCCTTTTGCTGGGGTATACTTGGGTTTTCCTCCCCATTTCAAACCCACTTTTCTTTTCCCAACTTCCTTCTACAGAAAGCACGCCCAAGCACTCCCGCCATTGAAGCACTGTTCACCATATCGGGGTCTCATTCTTCTCCGATTCTAGGGTTCTACTCATTCGTAAGTTATCACTCCCCCTTTCCATTCTGTCTTCGTCGTCAATTTGGGATCTCCACAGTTTCTTTTAGGGCTTTTTCGTACCCTACTGTTTCCCAGAAAACCCACACCCACAATCCCGTTATGGGTCGATTTCGTAGGCACTGTGACACCCCCCAACAGATGGCTGAGTTTAGATCTCGTTACGAGATTCCAGACAACGTGGCCACTTCATTGGCCCCTGAGAACACCATCCGTGAGAGTTTTGACAATGATACTCTACACATTCCTGTCGTAGCCGTCGTTGAGGGCGGCGTCAGGTTTCCCCTGGCACCGTTACTCCGCCAGGTTTTAGCCCATTATAGATTGTCTCCGATGCAAGTTTCAACCAACTTCTTCAGGGTCGTTATGGGCATCAATGCCCTAAACCAGATGCTAGGCACATCCCTTGGTCTTCACGACATACACCACTTATACAGTATTTTCAGAACCAAGGACGCCTTAACCTACTACCTCAAGAGTAGGGACTCCAGGAAAAGGCTGGTGCTTGAATTGCCTGACTCTGCCAGAGGGGACGACGACGACTTCCTCATCGTCACGGGGAACTTCGAGCCCAGAGACGAGGATGGTAGAGTTGTCGGCTTTCACGCACCCCATAGATTTGGCACTTCACGTTAGTTCCTTTTCTCGTAGAACTTTTTGCCGAGCAATTCCTCGTATTGCACCTTTCATTCATTTGTATTACTGATTGCCAATTTTTCATTTTGCAGCCACAAACGCCAACCAGGGGCACGCCATTATCACCCCTCAGGTTCACGTTCCGACATCAATCGTGCTCTTGCATTCAACGGGCAAGGCACGTGCTTGGTCGGCCGAGCAAGAGCCGCGCAGATCCTTCTCAGGTTATCGTGCATCATACGGAGGATTCATCGATCGGCGAATCCGAGCGGCAGACAATCCCATCATCCCCGATCCTCCAGCTCCAGCAAGAAGAGAGGCGTTCTCGGACCCCTCCTTTGCCCAACGATCCAATCCAACTCGCCGAAGAAACTTCCTCGTCCTCAAGTGGGTATTCTCCATCTCCCTCTCCTCGAGAAATGCAACAACCGATCAACCTCAGCAGCCTCCTCAACATCCCGGGCCCGTTCGTGGGCGGGGCCGCGGCACATCTCGTGGCCGCGGACGCTCTCAGAGCCCGGCGCCTTCTCATGGCCGCCGTGGCCCTGCCCAACCTGACGTCCCTCCTGGCTTCTCCCCCGAGGAGATTGAGGCCGGCCACAGGGAAAAACGTCAGCGGCTCGAAACCTCTTCGGTCGAGCAGCCTCCTCAACTTGCGGCTCCTCCAACTCCCATCTGGGCTCCCCAGTTTACGCACGGCGGGCGGCCAGTCACCGTCCGTGACAGTGTTGACTCTGAGGGGACAGCCCTCGCACTATCCCAGGCTTTCCTGCTGCCTGGGGATATGCAAAAAGAAGTTGCTTGCTCCCCGGACAATCTCCTCGGCTCGTTCATGAGCCATAGCGCCAAGGTAAGACCATCGTATCTGCTTTCATGTGCTAATGGCTTTAAACTGCTGCTCCTTTTGTCTGTCTAACCTCGTGCTTATCCAGGCGATGCAAAAAATGGTGGCCATGGCCCGAAAGCTGGGACACTCCGAGCCCCAGCATGCCAAGCTCGCCAGTGAGAACACAAAGCTGCAGAACACAATTGTCAGGCTGGAGAGGGAGAGAAATCAAGCTCGCGGGCTTGCGGACGAGCTTAGGGGCAAGCTGGAGGGAGCCGAGGACAGTCTGAGCCAGACTCTGACAGAACTAGAGGCAAGCAAAAACGAGGCCAAGACCTCCTACCAGCAAGGCTATAATGAAGGGATTCGTGTGGCTACTGAGAGCTACACGGATCAAATGCCTGGGATTCAGGACCAAGTGTTCGAGGCTGGCTGGCTGGCTTGCCTCAAAAAATCTGGTGCTCCAGAGTCTTCTACCCTGTGGACTAAGATTGACCTTCCGAGCACCCAGGCGGCCACCGAGGAGCTGGAAGAGGTGGTGGAGGAGGAGGACAGCCTGGACAGGGAGCTTAACAACATCCCCGAACAGCAAAGTGCCGAAGCTGGTCAAACCGAAGAAGCGACCAACACTGGCCAGAAGGAAGCCGGTGGCGGTCCGTCTGAACCTGGCACAGCTGTGGATGATGCGACAGCTCCTGTCTCTGCAACTGCTCCAGCCACTCCACCTGTCATCCAAGATCTAACGAACGAAGACTAAGTTAGTCTCTTTGTATCATCGTGATAACAGTTGTGATTTCTGAATTAGTCTCTACTGGCCCTGCGTGGCCCTTGGTATTGCCCTGCGCGGCGCCTGATACATTTTCAAACACTTTAATTTCTGCTGATTCTGGCCCTTCGTGGCTTTTTATGCTTTGGTGGCCCTGTTTCGCCTAAACTTTTGTCTTGCTTGGCCCTTTGTGGCCTGAACACGCTTGGCTGGCCCTTTGTGGCCGTTCTTTAACACAGGTGGCCGTCTCATGGCCAATATTTTATGTACTTAGTGTTTTCACATTTAGACAATGTTGTGTGTTCATGGCGTGCCCATGTTACCCAAATGTATTCGTATTTGGTCATGTTAATCCTGAGTTTACTCGTACTCTTATACATAAACAAATGTATTCGTATTTGGAACTATCCCAAACATATTCGTGTTTGAGAACAGTGAAGTGTTTTGACATAATTCTGGGTGTATTCGTACCCGAATAAAATGGTCAAGTATATTCGTACTTAATAAAGCTCTGGGCGTAATCGTACCCGAGCAACTGCCAAGTGTATTCGTACTTGGAATTATCCCAAACATTTTCGTGTTTGAGAATTGCGTGCATAATCTCGTATGCATTTTGGGCGTATTCGTGCCCGAGCAAACAGTCAAGCATATTCGTACCCGACCAACCCGTCAAGTATATTCGTACTTGGCAAAAATTCTGGGTGCATTCGTACCCGAGCAAATTGTCAAGTATATTCGTACTTGGCTCACTTTTGGGTGCATTCGTACCCGAGTAAACTGTCAAGTATATTCGTACTTGGCTCACTTTTGGGTGCATTCGTACCCGAGCAAACTGTCAAGTATATTCGTACTTGGCTCTCTTTTGGGTGCATTCGTACCCGAGCAAACTGTCAAGTATATTTGTACTTGGCTCACTTTTGGGTGTATTCGTACCCGAGCAAACTGTCAAGTATATTCGTACTTGGCTCACTTTTGGGTGTATTCGTACCCGAGCAACTGTCAAGTATATTCGTACTTGGCTCACTTTTGAAATATTCGAAATTCCATTTAGTTACCCCTTACCTCTGCTCCCCAATACGGAATGAGGACTAAGGATTTGGCTTGACTTCGTATTTAAAGCTTAACGAAAGAAAAACTCGTAAAAAACAGTGTTTGCTTACCAAAATCCGGGAATTTTATTCATAATTCAAAGAACTCAAGGGGGCGTTACGCGTACCCCTTGCAACTAGCTAAACAAAGCACAAGGAAATTTTAATCGTAATTCCCACACAATCACGATGTGCTTTTAAAACAGAATAAAAAATGAAATCGAAGTTCTTTATACGTAGAACTTCCTCAAGTTATGAACATTTCAGGGCCTTGGTACCGGGTTCCCGTCCAGGTCTGCCAATCGATATGCCCCTATACCCACAACCTCCGTAACTCGATACGGGCCCTCCCAATTGGCCCCCAACTTGCCCTCGTTGGCCACCTTGGTGTTGCCGAGCACCTTTCGTAGCACAAGGTCTCCAACGCCGAACTCTCGCGGGTGGACGTGCTTGTTGTAACTTTTCATCAACTGCTCCTGATACGAAGCCAGGTGCACCAGAGCTCGTTCTCTCCTCTCCTCGGCGAGGTCCAGCTCGATCTCCAGGGCTCTGTCATTGCCCCCACTTTCCACCAATGTGGTCCTGTTGGTCGGTAAACCAACCTCCAATGGAATCACAGCCTCGGTTCCGTATGTTAACGAATAGGGGGTCTCTCCCGTAGACCTCCTAGGAGTTGTTCGGTGTGCCCACAGGACCAGTGGCAATTCGTCAGGCCACTTGCCTTTTGCTTTGTCCAACCTTTTCTTGATCCCGTCTAGTATAGTCTTGTTGGACGCCTCCGCCTGCCCATTGCTCTGAGGGTAGGCCGGTGTGGAATAGTAGTTCCTTATTCCATATTGGGCGCAAAAAGCCTTGAACTTTTTCTGGAACTGCGACCCATTATCAGTGATCAGGGAATAAGGAACTCCAAATCGAGTGATGATGCTCTTCCACACGAACCTTTCTATCATTGGTTCTGTGATTTTTGCCAGTGGTTCTGCTTCAATCCATTTGGTAAAGTAGTCCGTTGCCACCAACAGAAACTTCCTGTTCCCAGTAGCCTTGTGGAGCGGACCCACGATGTCCATACCCCACTACGCAAACGGCCAAGGACTTGTCAGGGGCACTAGATCTTCAGCTGGTGTTCGGATCGTAGGTGAGAATTTCTGACACTTCTCACAGATTTTCACATACACCTTTGCATCTTCTTGCATGTGCGGCCACCAGTATCCCTGGGTAATTGCACGGTGAGCAATGGACCTGCCCCCAGCATGACTCCCACACGTTCCCTCATGTATTTCATGGAGGAATTTCTGCACCATCTCAGGATGCACATAAAGTAAGTACGGTCCAGTGAAGGACTTTCTGTACAACTTCCCCTCTGGCGATAGCCAAAACCTTACAGATTTCGTCTTTATCTTGTGAGCTTCTTTTTTATCTGTGGGGAGTGTCCCATCTCGTAGGAACTCCACTATTGGATCCATCCAACTTGGTCCTTGGTTCACGTCCATGACCAATTCCACACTTCTCCCAATGCTCGGCTCAGCAAGATAGTCCACTGCTACCTTCCTTTTGAACTCTGTTGGCACAGCCGCTGCCAACCAAGCCAGTGAGTCAGCGTGGGCGTTCTGTCCAGAACTTATCTGCTCGATGTGTACCTTCTCAAAGGTATCAAGCAAATCCTTGGCTGCCTCCACGTAGGCCGCCATCTTTTCACTCCGGGCCTCGTATTCCCCGGACAGCTGATTCACCACGAGTTGTGAATCACAGAATACTCGAATTCTTTTACTTTCAAGGTTCTTGCGCTCCGTAACCCGGCAGAGCGCCTCGTACTCTGCCACGTTATTCGTGACTTCAAACCCAGGCGCAGGATAATTCGATCATAACTCCTTCGAAGGAAAAGCCCCACCCCCAGTCCAGAGCCGGTGGTGCATGCGGATCCATCGACAAAAAGCTTCCAGTCCGTTGGGTCCTGCTCGGCGGGTGCCTCTCGCTTCTTGGCAGACGGCTCGTCCAACTGCTTTTTCGTAGGAGGCCGTGGAGCTCTTGTGGGAGAGAACTCGCCACGAAATCTGCCAAAACTTGCCCTTTGATTGCCGTGCGCGGCTAATCAATATCATATTGGCTCAATTCTACCGACCAAGTTGATATTCGTCCCGAAAAATCGTTTCGGAGCAATGACTTCAGCGGGAACTCCGTATAAACGACCACTTTGTGACTTTGGAAGTAATGGGGCAACTTCCTGGCCGCGTCCTTAATGCCAGGACCAACTTCTCGAGGGGTAGATATCTCTGCGTCCAGTAGCGTCTTGCTCACATAATAGACAGGGATTTGCTCGGATCCCTTGCTCCTCAATAAGACTGCGCTAACAGCATGCTCTGACACTGCTAAGTACAAGCTTAGGATATCACCAGGCTCAGGAGTGGACAGAAGCGAGGCTGCCGCCAAGTATATCTTCAGGTCTTGGAATGCCTACTCACATTCTGCTCCCCATTCGTATCCTTCTCTTTTCTTCAACAGCTGAAAGAAAGGTCTACACTTGTCGCTCGATCGACTAATAAACCTGTTAAGGGCTGCCGCCATCCCTGTCAACCGCTGGACCTCCTTCGTGGTCCTTGGACTTTATAGCTTTTGCAAAGCTGCTATTTGATTGGGATTCGCCTCTATCCCTCTAATGGTCACCAGGTGACCCAGGAACTTTCCAGAACTTACTCCAAACGCACATTTTGAGGCATTGAGTTTCAGCCTGTACTCCCTTAGAATCTCGAAAGCTTCCTTCAAATCAGCGATGTGGTCCCGTTTCTCTTTACTTTTAACCACCATGTCGTCTATGTACACCTCCATGGTCTTGCCGAGCAGCTTCTTCAGCATAATCGTTGCTAGTCTCTGATAAGTTGCTCCAGCGTTCCTCAGACCAAAGGGCATGACATTGTAACAGTACAGCCCTCGTGGCGTGATAAAGGACGTCTTCTCCTGATCGAGACCGTACATGGCTATCTGGTGATATCCTCGATAAGCGTCGAGGAAGCTCATACGCCCGTATCCAGCAGTTGCATCTACTAACTGATCTATCCTGGGCAGGGGAAAATTGTCTTTTGGACAAGCCTTGTTCAGATCTGTGAAATCGACGCAAACCCGCCATCTCCCATTCTTCTTTTTTACCACTACTGTGTTGGATAGCCACTCGGGGTAGTAGACCTCTCGTATCGCCTTTGCCTCAAGCAAACGGTCGACTTCCTCGATAACAGCATCCACATGCTGCACGGCTGATCTTCTTTTCTTCTGCATCACGGGCTTGTGTTGTGGATCTACGTTCCAGTGGTGGCAAATCACGTTTGCATCCACCCCAGGCATTTCCTCGGGCACCCAAGCAAACACATCGACGTGTTCTTTGAGAAACTTCACCAACTCTTCCTCCTCTTCCTTGCACAGTTTTTCCCCAATCAGGAAATACCTCTCAGGATCATTCTCGTTGATCTGGATTTTCTTCAATCCTTTCACCACTTTCTCGGCGGGATCACCTCCGACATCCTCGATGGTCGGCTGGTTGGTAACCTCGACAGTCTGCACCAACTGTGCCTTGGGTGCCTTCTTGATTATGGAAACCAAGCACCACTGGGCTATCTTTTGGTTCCCCCTTATTTTCTCGATTCCAGTGGACCCTGGAAACTTCACCATCTGATGGTAAGTGGATGAGACTGCCCTCATCTTATGCAACCAAGTCCTTCCTATAATCGCGTTATAGGAGGAGGGCACGTCCACTACCAGAAAATCGGTTCTGAGTACCACTGTTCCTGCCCGAACAGGGATGGTCACCCTACCCAGCGGCCAAACTGCCCCTGCATTGAACCCAACCAACGGAGTTACTGACTGTACTAAGTCCGCTTGTGCCAATCCCAATTTCTTGAACGCGTCGTAATAAAGCACCTCGGTGCAACTTCCTGAATCCACCAGGATTCTCTCCATGTCATACTCCCCAATTCGTAGGGTTATGACCAAGGCATCATTGTGTGGCACCTGGACTCCTCCCAGGTCCTCATCCGTGAAGACGATGCCCTCGTTGCACCCTTCCGCTTCACGTCCCCGTTTCTTTCCTAACCGCATCACGTGCTGGTCATGTTTCACCTGCCTCTGGAGCAACCTCACCTCATTTCTCGTATAAGGTGTGGCCATTCCATGTATCATATGGATCACGCCCCTTGGATTCTGCTCGTAATCCAGTTCCATCGCTTTTTCCGCACCCTTGTGCTCCTCTTGGATGAACTCTTTCAGATACCCACGTGAGACCAGGTCATCAAGGTGCTGCTTAAATATCTCATGATCTTCCGTCATGTGACCCGATCCTTGTGGTAAGCTGCAGTCTTGACTCGTAGCCCTTCTTGTGTCTTTATCTCCCTCTAGCCTTGGGGGCCACTTGAAATACGGACGGTTCTTTATTCGATAAAGAACCCGATAAATTGGTTCTTTCCAAACCGTTGTCACCGAGAAGAAAGACTTTGGGTCAAGGGCATGCTTTTCTCGGTATGACTCTTTCTTAGCTTGCCCATGCTCCTTCCTTTCTCTATAAGTCTTGGGCTCGGGCTTATCTGCCTTCTTCGCAGGGCCCTTGACTTGCTCGGCACTCAGTTTGCCATCTTCCCGTAGTATGTCATCCTCATTCCTGGCGTGCTGCTCAATTCGCTCCATTAGTTTTGCCAGTGTGCTCACCGGGCTCATGTTTAGGGACTTTCGTAGCTCCCCCCGAACAGGTAGCCCAGTCTTGAACGTCGCTATTGCATACTCCTCACTGCAACTTTCAATCTCGTTGAAAGTCTCCCAATACTTCTTGGCGTAGTCCCTGATCGGCTCACTCTCTCCTTGCTTCATAACTGAGAGACTCTCAAAAGTTTTGGGTGGTTTCCTGCTCGTCAGGAACCGAGCAGTGAACTCCTCGGCCAACTGTCTCCACCCTTGTATAGTGTTCGGCCCCAACTTATGGAACCATGATAGAGCCACTTTTCCCAAACTAGATGGGAACATCTTGCACATGACTGCGTCATCACCGTCGTGCATAAACATCGCCTGCTGGTAATGCTGTATGTGCGCCACCGGGTCTGCATTGGTTTCGTATAGGATAAACGTCCCGTGCTTAACCCTGCTCGGCAACCTTGCCTCCTGCAATCTCTTTGCAAAAGGAGAAGTTGCTATGTTGCTAAGGGCTCTCCGTCGCTTCTCGTGAGACATGGTCCCTCCTCCGATACCTTCGCAGCCCTGGCATTATTCCTTTCCCAATCGGAATCAGGTTTCTCATACCTGTCCCTGTGGTGCTTCCTGCTCCCTCCTTCCTCGGGGGAGGAGCTCCTGCTCCTGCTTCTCCTTTTTCGTGAAGAGGCCCTCGGTCGTTTCGGAGTGAGGCTCCTGCTTCTTCTTTTTCGTGAAGAAGCTCTCCTGTACTCCACCATACCCAACCTTTCTTTTTAGGACTTCCTTCGTGAAAGCCCAGAATCCTCTGGATGTTCTCGTATCCGCTGCAGCTATTGAATCTCATATTCTCGTCTCTTAATCAGACGAGCGTATTCCTCTATTTCCTGTCTCTTTTTGTCCAGGATGTCTTCCCTGCTGTGCACGCTTTTCGAATGCGCCACTGACTCCCTCCCACGGCGGGACTTACTCCTTCTCGTGGATCTGTGGCCGTCCGTCAGTCCCTGTTTCTGGAGTCGCCATGGGTTGCCAGGGGGCGGTCCTTGCTCGTGGTTCTCCCCGCACGCCCACCGTCGGGCTTTCTTGGCGGATCTGGTGGCGATTTGTCTGCTCCCCCACCCAGCTGATTGTTTGCATCAAGTGGAGTCTTTGGATCTTCTTCTGCCATGGTCGTTTTTTCAAAGGGATCTCTTTCGTTTCCCACAGACGGCGCCAATTGTATGGCGGAAGAACAAATGGGCCCTCGAACTGCACGAAACTGTAACGGCTAGTCTTCTCTCTACACCGGAACCCTAACACACCGCCGGTATTGATCCTACAAAACAAGCAGAAGGTGAGCGCACCTTTGCCGTCTCGTGGCAAAGGCCCTCCAATGCCAAAGTTAGTATCTCGTACTAGTAAAACCTTAATTCTCAGTAAACAATAAGCCAATAGCCAAGAATTGCATACCTTTACCTCTAGGTTTACCTCATATTTATAGACACATGTCTACTTGCTGTCCAAGCCATCTTGCTACCCCAAGTTTCCTTTCTCGTAAAGGGAACTTAGAATATCAGGGATTCTCATTCCCATAACTGCATATTTCCTTTTAGACCTTTTAGGAACTCTTTCCAAAGCTGGCCGTTCACCCCATTCTCGTTGGGTATCTCCTCAGGTCTCGTTTCCTCGATATTTCCATTTCTGGACCACTCTGGAGCACCTCCTGGTACCTTCTCCAGATTGCAGCTACTGTTCGGCCTTCTCGTTGCCGAACAGACCCTCTGGACCAATGATTTCTCATATCACTGGACCCCTTTATCACGAGACTGGTCCAACAACTACCCTTGCTCTTTGGACCATACCCCTGCTCGGGTATCTTGGACCTGGGACCTCTCGTATCCCCGGTCCTTGTGCCGTTCACCTCACTGCACGGCGAATATTCCGACTGTATTTGTTCTGGGCCCCACGTACCACGTGTTCGGCCATTCCTTGTACCTGTTCGGGATTACCTCCCTACAAAATATGTGTACCGACCACTTAGGGTACATACGATGTACATACACTATGTGGGATCCATTTCTGTTCTGTCTTCGACACCTAGCGATGAATACAAGGGAACCATAGTACCGTGAGCATGTGATTCTCAATAGATGAAACAATGCTCGACTGATAGGGTCCAATTTGTTGACAGGGAATTGAGCAAAGAATTGATCGAGCCCTTATTAATATTCGACTAAGCTGATGTTTTACAGAGACCCTTAAAGAATACAATCTTTCTATAATCACACTTCACTTCAAATTAATTAATTTTTAGTTAAAAGTGGTATTTCCCAAAATATTTGGGCAAAAGTAAATTTTTTTTACTTTTTTTGATTTGTATCGTCGAGACGAATTAATAATCCACAAAAATTTAGTGGAAAACTAACAAACGCGAGAAAAATTCAAATAAGGAAAAAATTAACTTTTAGAAAAAGTTAAGTGGAACTAGGCCTTCAAATTCGCATTCACAGGGGAGTGGGCTCTTGGTGTATTGAAATGAGCATGATTCTAGTATTTTTGTTAAAGATATTTAATAAAAATTGAGCAGCCATGATCATTATTGTGAGATCCCAAAGAAACTTCTTGTGGGTACAACACTTGTACAACAAATTGTGTGAACAGTCTCACACGGATGACTTTAGCCGTTCAATTTGTTCATTTTTTTTTTGAAGGGTCATTGTAAAAAATTAGTTGAACGGGTTATCAGTAAGTGCTTGATCCATACATTTTTTTTTTGGTCTCTAATCATACGGACAAAAAAAATAACCTATCGATCGAACACTTATCAATATCAACCTTAATTAATTTTTTACAGGGACCTTCAAAAAAATATTTTTGAACAAATTGGTAGGTTCGAAATATTTGTGTCAAACCTCAAACGAGTCTCACACAAGGTGGTGTATAATTATTGTACCTATTGCAATATTGAATCCAAAGTATATCCCAAGAAATATGGTGTATATTTGGTGCACATGAAAGGCTGTACCCACAGCAGGGCGTGGAAATGGTAAAAACACAAGGGCAAAATACCACTTAACACCCAATTTGTATAATGGTGGACCCCATGTTTAAAGTAATAGCGGTCCTCATCGTATTGGAAAAATGATCCGAGGAATTTAGGTTAGGACTTCTTCGACCATTCTGCAGCCAAGCGAAACGGAATTCTCAGAGAGAGAGAGAGAAAGAGAGAGAGAGAGAGGAGAGGAGAGGAGAGAGAAATCAAGAGAGATGTGGCACGAAGCTCGTAGGTCGGAGAAGAAGGTCCACGACATGATGGACGCGGCTCGGAAGAGGGCTCAGAGACGAGCTGTTTATCTCGCCAAGAGGCGGGGCGATCCTCAGCAATCCATCCAGGTCGTCGGATCCCGTTGCCGCACGTACCGCGACGACGGCCTCTATCAGGCCACCCAGGATCAGCAAGGCCTGTAATGTCCCCCAAACCCTAGAAATTTTCACTTCCCCCAATTCACTCTTCGTTTTTCTCCGTCGCTTTCCTTGTGTTTGTTTTCGACGGAAATTGTCCCAAATTTGTTGTTTTGTTGGAAGCTATTACAAATTAACGGTTTTGATCGAATGGAAAAATGGCTAATTTCTTATGAATCATCCCAATCTCCCTCATCTTTTTTGCTTTTCTTGCTGATGATTCGAGCATTGGTGCTTTACTCGAGATTGATAACCGATTGAAGGTGAATTTGGGAAATACTAGGACCACATATATAACTGGGAGGTAAAAGAAAAGAACAAACTGTTATTTTTGGTATCAAACATATACTTTTTGTATGTTTGTTACCTCTATGTTGAGAATAGGAGCATCACCAGCCCTGACCCTTTTCTTAACTCAAATTTGGGTCGAAAGCTTGATTTGGGTGAGGCAACTCCAATGCTAAACCCTTATTTTTACTGAAATCTGTTACTGAATGGCACACTTGTAACTAATGAGTGGCACACTTGTGATTAATGAGAATGAAAAGTGGGTTTGAGAAAAAGGGTTTGGATTTGGGTTGCCCCCAAATTTGGGTAAGGAAAAGGGTAAAACTCAAAATGGGTAGGTTAATGGTTATGACATTGTTTTTAAGCTTTTTA
Organism: Rhododendron molle; assembly: GCA_025413875.1. NCBI lineage: Eukaryota > Viridiplantae > Streptophyta > Magnoliopsida > Ericales > Ericaceae > Rhododendron > Rhododendron molle. Next base: position 12,680,376 of record CM046395.1, on the reverse strand, counting down.
CTCATATTTTGGGCTTGGGTGGAAAAAAAGGGTAAGGATTTGAGATGTTCTAAGTTGAAATGTAAAGATAAACGAGTTTTCATAAATTTGAATACAGAAACTGATAATTGACGTATTACCAAGCTGAGGCTAGATAGTACACTTCACTTGTGCTTTAGATAAGCGCGATGTACTATTAAAATACAACAGCATATTCTATGAGCTTAATGACATCTATGGCTAGTGTTTGAATTTATTATTTCAGAAACATAAACTTTCTTGCGCTTCGGGAAAGGCGTACGCTTTGTGTGCTTCACTGAAGTTGTGTCTTTCAGTGCTTAAACCAGACAAAGATTGCATTTTGCTGACCAGTGTGTTAAGCGGTGCGTAGGGCCCTTTTTGATGATTGTGGGTGTAGATGATGGTCAAACAAGCTTCAAATATACTCCCAGTTTCTGTGGAAATAAGATATTTTTTGGTGTTGCATTGTGGTGTACAGTTCAAACATGCAACTTGTGTATGGTACAGTTCACTTGCTTTTTGTTGCTTCTTGATAAATGTTTTAATATAAATCAACTCCGGCTTTACAGTAATTACTTGAGAACGCAAAACAGGAGTAAATGTTTGGGAGTAGTGGTGGTGGTGTTATGGTAACATGGGCATAATTCAAATTATGAGATTCCTAAGAGGGATAGATGCCTAATAGTTCAAATCACTGCTTTTGTGATTTGGGATCTTAAGAATATCCAAATGGAAAAATTCTTCTTGGCCCGAGTAGTACCTAGTAATTTAGGGAAGGTCTTGAAGTCTTATGGCTCACTTAGGATGTGTTTGGGTTCTGGTATGGAAGAGGGTTGATGGTAGACACTCCAATCTGTATTCTGTCCACATCATCATCGTCCTAAACGTGGGCTTTGTGAAGATTTCCCATCCTATCCCATGTTTGGACTTTGGGTGGGATCGATATTATTAGATGCCTCATGCTTTATTGTATCCTTAGTAGCAGGGAGCTCCTAAAGTGGTGCCGCTCCCACCTTAGGAGCTCACTCTTGTGCTCCCAAGTAAGGAGTTGGCAGGAGCCCACTCCTATTGAGATAGCAGCACACTCCTTATGAAAATGGGAGCTTTTGTACTATCCTTGGATAAAAAACACCAATATTTATCATCTGGCTTTATTAATGGGTCTTTATTGAACTCATATATCTAGCCCAAGTCATGATATCTCGAAAAGCAAACCATATATTGTAATACTAGCCCATTTCTCACACTTATGGTGGTCTTGGCCCATATTTGTACTCCCTAAAATGATTGTGCTTATAAAGTGTATATTCTCATGCTACATTAATTGCGTAATATATGTACACGTTCCTTTCACGCTCCCAACCTCGAGAGCTTCTATATTCCCCCACTCCCTTACTCCGGCTTTGGCTCCCACACCTACTCCCACTCCGTGCAGCTAAGATTGTATCCGTTACGGAGATAACACTTTTGGAGTGACATGTTAACAATAGTAACAAGCATTTGCCAAATTAAGCCCAAGTATGTTACTGATTGATGTAAATGGTTAAGTGTAGGGATGTCATTTGACAACCTTGTACCATATCCAGTGAATCTTTTACAGTTTTTATGGTGGTCTTATCCAATCAGCCCTCCCGTAGGAGAACCCCTAACACACCCTTAGTGAGGGTGGAATATAAAGTTTCCTATCGATTTGGGATGTGTAGATTGTAGCGCAATGGAGAAGGTATTGAAGGCTAGTTTGCAACTTCTATATCTTTTGCACATCAGCGATGTAGGTGTCCAACGCACAAAAATATGAATTCGGCACGCATATCTTTGAAACTCCCCATGCTTCTTAGCTGTTGTTTGTTTAAGGAAAAGATTCATGTAGCGTGATGCTTATGGTTCAATTTCCATCATTTTTATTGATTGGGGATACATTTCTCTTCTATTTCAGGATACCATGGAATGGGAAAGACGATATCTTAATTGACCGGTACATTTCCCCTCCCTCCCTTTTCTCTCTCTGCGTGTTAATAGTGTTCTTGTAGTGGGGAAGGTGTTCTGATATAAGATCATCCTAATTTTTTTTTTTTATAGATTTGATGGTCGCGCTCTTCTCGATTTTATTCGAGATTCCAGTTCCCGACGATTTCGGGCCCCCGAGAAGACAGAGGAAGAAGAGGAATTAGAAGAGTTTGTTAATTTTGAGCGTTATCGGGATTTAATTAAGCATCAACGTAGAGGATGTCGGTACTTTTTTTATTTTTTGTCATTTGTTGAATTAGAAAATTACATATGCGTAATTTATTTATCTTCTAATTACTATGTGAATTTGTCAATTGCTATGTGTGCTTGTCTGGAATCATATTTGTCACGACGGATTATTTACTAACAGTTAGCTAAGTAGTGCCTATTAACAGTTGGCGATGAGGAGGGTTTGCAGCATGTGAATCAAGAGATGGAGGCCAAGGCTGCTGCTCTATTTGGATCTGACAGGTTCACAATCTTTTTCTTCTCATAGAACTTTCTGTCTCTGTTGAAGTGCCAACTCATTCATTTGTGTAAGCCATTATGAGTACAAGAATCATGCATAAACAAGCGGACAGTTAATTTAGTTACTACTGAAGCTGGTAGTTAATCTACTTACTCACTACTGAATAAAATGTGAGGCTGCATTTATCTCTTTTTCTTCTTCTTCTTTTTTTTTTTTTTTTGCAATGTTGAATGACCACTTTTGTAATTTTAAATGACATTTTTCTGAACTTCATTTTAGCTTAGTGCTACTTTGGTAGCCTTGCCTTCTGCTAGTGAAGTTGGTAAGGAGGGATCAGTTGACAAATGTATATGTACCATCTTTAATATCCTCTTCATGAGTAATTCTTTTGTGTAACAGCTCATGTTTGTTTGTCTGTATCTGGTAGATCTCATCCGGCTCAGGCTCCGGCAAGCAAGGGCTCATATTCTCAGGTGGCTTTCTCTTATGATGGGGATGGAAAAGAGGAAACTAATTATTCAGATGGCGATGAGGACGATGACGATGATGAAGACGAAGATGATGAGGATTTTAATAGTGATGATAGCAATGATGAAGAGATGGAGAAAATCGCAAAGGAATTTGGTGTCAAGAGGTATGGTTGGCTTGTTTACATGGATAAAAAGGCAAAAGAGGAGGAAAAGAGGCAAAAAGAAGTGGTCAAGGGGGATCCTTCAATTGTAAGTTCGTCAAAACAACAGTTGACCATTTCATTTCAAGGGGGAAAAAAAATGCAATGCGCTTACGTTGTTTGTCTGGCGTACTTTTGTGTTCTCCAGAGGAAGCTTACTCGAAAGGAAAGGAGGAAGGTTTCTCAGATAGAAAGAGAGAAAGAAAGAGAAGCTGCCCAGGTTGCGGGCACTCGGTTGTTTCATCGCGATCCATATAGGTAAATGGTAGCAATATGGTCTCTTTCTTAACTTGTCTGGGAAGTCATCTGATAAAGATCCGAAATCAATGAACAACTAGATGCCAACTGTTTGAATTGAGTATTGTGTGATTGTTTTTCACTTAGTACAAGCCATATTTTGCAGGGAGCCTAGACGAAGTCCAACTTATGAGGCTTATTCTCGTTCTAGAAGGTGGGCTACGTTCTTTTCTTTTTCTTTCTTATTTTTGTGGTTGTGTGCACGCTAATTTGCATGGACTCTTCAATATAAATCAAAACTCCTGTTGTACATTTAACACCTAGACAGGGGTGTGGATGTGTCCGATACACTCTGTTAGACACTTACTGTTTTAGTTGTTTTTAACATTGTCCTTGTGTGTGTATCTTGTGCATTATTGCTATAAAATGAGTGAAGTGTCCTATGTTTTGTAAGACACCATTTGTTTCCTCAAAATAAATTACATATAAAAGGTATCATCCCTTTTTTGGTGGTGCTAATACGAATGTACTAGCACCACCCATACTGGTGTCCATGTAACATAATTTGTATTCTTGTGATTATTGGGGATTCTAATGACAGCAGTCTTGTTACATAAATCTTATTATTATAATTTATGTTGGCAGATCCAGATCGAGGTCACGGTCACGCTCCCCATCCCACTCAAGGCGCTATGCTCGTGGTGTGCATTCTAACGATGGTCATCGAAGCAAGTCAAAGCCTTCAAAAATAGAATATATTACTGAATTTGCGGGATTTGCTGATGGGGATGAGCCAAAGCTTGAAGGATTCTCTCCTCCACCTTCTCCATCCAAAGCCGATGTGTTGAACCGGTCGGAGCACTCGACCTTTGATTCTTGCAATGATAGATTGGACAGTCTTTTCTCTGCTGCAGCTTATCGTCAATTATGTTACCTGAGGCAATCATTTGTGGTTTAGAATATATGAAGCCTAGGTTATCAGCATAAATGCCGAAAGGGAGAGGGAAGGAAGCTTCTTTTATGAAGCTCATTTCCCCTTGACATGGATTTTGTCTCAATGCATCCAAGTTTCTGCAACCATTGAAATGGTTGTCTGATGCATGTCCTTTTTGCAGGCCAGTGACTGGTCAAATACTTGAGGCCTTGCATACGGATCCTGCTTCCAGTGTCTCCCTTGATAAGGAAAAGAATACTAAAGTTTTGCCACAAATGAGGTATCTCGTGTTTTTTGGGGTTAAGTGATTGGCACTAAAATAATTGGTCAAAGCGAAAAAGGATTACAGCTGAACTTACCAGAGAGATGCATGTGTGGATAGTGGGGAACTTATTGTTGTGATCATTTTTGTTTCATATGTTTCTTCTATGGGCAGCACTTCGTCAGCATTGGCAAGGCTAAGCAAGCCTACTACTAGTGGGGGCATTTCGAAACAAGAGGAGAAGAAGGAAACACCTCAAGAGCGACTTAAACGAATAATGAGCCGGCAACTTAATAAGCAAAGTATACCTTGCTCTATGTGCATTCTAGTTGTAAAGCAGCCATGCAGTGTTAACTTTTCCCTGAGCTGACAGCTTCAAAGGAGGCATTGTTTATTGTTAATCCATTTCTTTCTCTGATGCATTTCTGTAATATAGTTGTGAATCTTTGTTTTACCTTGATTTTGGTTACTTCCACAGTCAAGAAAGATACTGCTGTTGAAATGGCCAAGAAAAAGGAGCAGGAGCGCCAAAGGAATGAAAAACTTGCAGAAACTAGCAGATTGAGTCGACATCGGCGTCGCAGTCACAGCAGAAGTTACAGTCGATCCCCTCCGAGGTACTGTAATTGCATCTCTTTTTCTGTGAATAGTGAGTGGTAGGATCGTAGTGGGTTAATGAGTACTAGGTTGCTGATGTTGGTCCATTTGCTCAAAACCAATACCTCACAGAGATAGAGTGCTGCTACACGATCTTAGGCGAGTTGCCCAGGCCAGTATAACGGCTTCTTGCAGGCATGAGATGATGCCCTTTCTGCTACTTGGTTTACTACAGTTATCGACTCTATTTAGTTTTTTATACCCTACGCTGATAGCGGTGACCGACCTTTCTATTTCCTACACTTAGTTGACCCACCCACAAGCTCTACTTCTTATAGGGTGTGTTCATTGTGGTCTACTTAAATGAAGATTCATAATGAGAGTGTAGGTTGTTAATTTGAAAGCTTGGGTGATGGATACTTGGATTGCAAAGGATGCTTGGTGGGTGACTCATGTTTGCGAGTGTGTGTGTGTGTGTGAGAGAGAGAGAGAGAGGGGACTTTCACATTCTTTAATGACCATGATGTGTTTTATTCACCCCCTTCTGGCGTGTTTCGTGACAAATTTAAATCAACTCAAGTTTTCTGTCACTGGGGTGCAATCATCTATTGCTTACTGCAGAAGAAGTAGGCGGAGCAGAAGTCCAAGTAGAAGCAGTTCTCGAAGATATCATTCTCGTTCTCCCTCCCATTCCCGTTCCATTTCACGCTCTCGCTCTCCCAGGTAGTATTGCCATTTCTTTTCTTTTTTCCCCTAATGAGATGTGAACGTTGTGGACGCCCTGGCAATGATGAGATGGCTAATGTTGCAGGGTGAGAAGCCGTTCAAGGTACTAAGAAAGATAGTATCTGGGGTCGCATTGGGGAGAATGATTAATGCATAAGCCTTTGTCTCAAAAGTAATTATATTGTAGAACAAAGAGAAGCAGCAGCAGCTGCAGTTAGCTCTCATGTCCTTGTATGTGGACTTGTCATGGTGATTTTGTAAAGAGAAGCGATGATACTACACTACTCGGCTATCTCGTGTTTTTTTCTTTGCTCATCAGTTCTGGAAGTTCTAGTGCGTTTCTGTGGGATAAGTTTGAGTGATTTATACTGTTAGCTATTATTGTTTGGTCAATACTAAGCTTTATTGCTTTTTCGTGCACTAGTGATGTTGACTTGCGCAATAATCTTGCCAGTGATTTGGATGTTTAATTTGTTCAGATCCCTCAAGCTGAAGAAATAGTAGTTTTTTGGATGCCGTTTCTTTTATGTAACTTGCATTCCAACGGATAAAATGGATGCAATTAACGTAACCTGGAACATGAACCTGTTAATTGGTAACTTATTCAAGTGCCTGAAAATAGTCCCAAAACAAAGCTGTTGCTTTTTAACGACACGTCCAAAGTCTTTACCTTATACTCCACAATGCACTTTCAGTCGTACAATCATACGTGTGGTTCCTGTATATTTTCAGGATTCTATACTGCATAGTAGTTCAGAAGAACAAGATTCAAGGACAGGTTTATGGGACTCGGAATCTCCTAAAGCTTATGTTTAGAGTGTGAGGGATAAGGAGATCCTTCACTATTCCATCATTTGAATACACTCTTAAGGCCTGTTTGTCATGTGTCAACGAAATTCGGAGACTAGGCACTACAGTTCGAATGGGATTTATACAGTGAAATCTGGATACCATTTGGCAACCCAACTGCAGAAATCGATCAACAAAGACAATCCTGGAACCTCTTTCCAACCCGGTGCGAAATTGTGGAAAGCAATCTGGAGTCTCAATGTTCCCAACAAGATCAGAATCTTCTGGTGGCGGGTGTGTAAAAATGGGCTGGCGACAAAAGAAAACCTATTTCGCAGAAGGTGCGCTCCCTCTAACATCTGTGCCATTTGCAATTCAGAGGTTGAGTCCATTGAACATCTCCTTTTCTTCTGTTCTTGGGTTCGCGTGGTCTGGTTTGGATGCAATATCATGTTTAACGGTCCATGTGGGAGTCCTAGTTCAGCAATCCAGTGGACGGCAAAAATCGATCAAACTCTGAATAAGAAAGAGGTTAAGAGGCTACTGCTATGGTTAGTAAGGTAGCTTTCATCGCATGGAACATCTGGAAATCAAGGAATAACTTTATTTTCCGGAATTATGATTAAAAAAAAAAAACTTTATTTTCCGGAACGAGAAGGTGAACCCAGCTGTTGTTATGTCTAAGGCAAACTTTGCCTGTTTGGAGTTTCAAAATGCTTGTGCGATTCCTGCAGTCCATATGGAAAACCAACCTGTTATAGACGGTTTGTCTACTTGGGTGGCTCCGGACTTGATGAATTTTAAAGCAAATTGTGATGTGGCTTTCAAGAACGGGGATGCTAATAACAGGATAGCTGTGGTGGTGATGAATTTTAAAGCAAAATGCTTGGCTCGGTTATAACCGTTTTCCAAGCCGACGTGTGACATCAGCCGAAGCAGTTAACTCACGTGTCGAACACGTAAATACTTGAAGGGCAAGTTTGGAGGTTCTATACAAGGGACAAGGACAAACCCTAAGAGCTACGCTCCTCACTCTAACCATAGAGCTGCCTTTCTCTTCTTCTACCTCCATACACTTAACCATCAGAGTGCCTTCCTGGTCAACTGCGACTTGTTAGGCAAGTGGAGAAGTCCTAATCCGCATCCCAACCACAGTACCACTAGGTCCTACGTCGATAAACCAACACATCACAACTGATATCCTAATTCTTAAAATTACTCAAACAAACATTGTATAACTAATCACCACTCTATAATAATCCCGCATTATACTATATATATCATCCCTCCTATTCCATCTCTACCAATATCCCTCCCTAATTTTGACGCTAACAAACGGGCCGTTAAGGGTAATAGTATCCATTTTGCTATCTTTGTGTCCTCCCTGTCAATTAACGCACATATTAAATATTTTGCACGAAAGAGTGGAGATTAAGTCATTTACATTTGAACTTGAAGGCAACAAAGCCCCCACCTCTGGGAAGAGTGAATGTGCACCACAGATTATGTCTCTACCAATCTATGCCTTTACTTGGGCTATAACTTAGCATCTTTTCTTTTTTAAAATCCCGTGAGATTCACGGGATTTGTGCTGGTCGACCTTCCTCTTCTAAAGTAAGGAGATATCAAATGCTTCTTCAACTCCCCTTCTTCGCTTTATTCCAAATCCCCATCACAAGCAGACATGACATCCAGGGCAACTGCTAGCTACTTTTCAGCTAGAAATTCACACTTTTTGGTTATAGATTTAGCAAGTTGATCAAAAGTTCCGATCACCACACGGGGTCCGATCACCTTTTCTTTTCTTTTCTTTTCTTTCTTTCTTTCTTTTTTCCACCTTTTGGTTTTAGAACTATATTTGTGTTTCTATTGGAAGGGGATCATGGAAAGTTATAACAGGAAGAGCTTCGCCTCTAATTTTAAAGAAAGGCTGTTTATCATGACAACGCTCTAGAACTATAGCGCTAATTCTAAAGGTAGTCTCAACGTGTTATATATCGTGATTCCACACTCACAGATGCTCAAAAAGATTTCACACTTTTATCGTGATGGGATAGGAGCAGATCGATTCAACATGGAGCACGTCACATGTGGAGTAACTGTCCCCACTAATGTTTTTGAGATTACAATTTTGCCCTTTAACTTTAGAAAACATTAACCATATCTCAATGAACGAAGCTAAGCTTCAAAAATTATATCAAAACACACAAACACACACACACAAAAATACAGAAATATGTACAACCGTGATGGAAAAAAAAAGCTGTGTGTTGCAAGCTCTATTACCTTTGTGATATTATTAAGCCCCTAAACCGCCACTTTTAACTTATTTGTCCTATGTTTTAACACAAAAATTGAAGCAAGAATGTGTTTCATTTCATTCATGCATGTAATTTTATCCGTCTTTTTCTTATACTCACTCGAACTCTTCTTCAAAGGATCTCATGGATTCATCTTTTCTCTTTCAATGATCTCTTCATTCTTATTTATTTATTTATTGACCCCTATATACCCACTTCCCTTCCAATCTACACATTCTCCAACCCCCCCCCCCCCCCCCCCCCCTTCACTCCCTTTCTCATTCATCATCATCTACTATGTCTTTCATCGTTGTTTCTTATCACTCTTGCAAAATTCCAAGAAAAGTTGAAGAATAGAGTAAACAAAGTTTTTTTATTTTTTGATAAGTATAGAGTAAACAAATTAAAATCATAAAAGAATTAAAAACCTTTAGTGAAAGTACTTGATCGAATGCCTTTAGTGGCTGCCACAGTTTATTAATTTAGCATAAACAAAGAAGCAAAGATGTCCCTACCTATTTCTTCTTAAACCAACTCTCTTAGGCTTTAACGACCCCATTTTTTATACTTTATTTTTGTGTTTTTGTATTTTAGTAGTAAAAAGATGGATGAAGCACATGGTGTGTATCTCTTGATCTCTTGGAAAACATGAAGTTAGATGGACGGGTGATGTGTTTATTTTGGTCTTACCATAGAAAACTTTGTTTGCATAAAGTTTTTGTGTGCAGCTCTAAATAAGCATTATGGGATATTGTGTTGATGGCTGATAGGTGCTGAATATATATATATATATATATATATATATATATATATATATATATATATATATATATATATATATATATATATATATATATATAATGTTATCACAACAATCGCGGTTTACCGATGCAAATTCTGCTTCTTTCTTGTTCTAATGACTAATTTTTAAGGGTTAGATCTTTTGTTAAAAAAAATGAAGCGTTTTAAACTTTTATTTATTAATACCTCTCTCCTTGCATACAACTCACTTCTCATCCTGATATAACTACTCCGGACCATGTGGAGGTTTTCCTAGGAATGGACAGTCCTGTTGAGGTTTTCTGTTATCTTTTTCGGGTCAATTTGATAATCAAAATTGTTTATCAATTGTTAGAGTTCGTTGAGAACTTTAATCGTACCAATGATACTGGCGTACGTAGCAGCGGAAATTTGGACATGTGTTTATATAATATCAGACGAAAACTGTTTTCGCCATGGTCGGTGTGTCGATAGGGTCTAGCTAAGTTATGAACAATTTCAATTATTGAAATAAGTTCGAAAAGGATTCACATAAAAATCACAACAGGATCGTCTTGTTCCTTCCGGGGCAGGATCGCAGGCAATGATTGATTAATGCCTGAAAGAAGCTGGCAGCTTGAAAAGTTATTCCAAATGTACAAAGCTGAAGTATAATGCTTGATTAGGAATAATGTACAAAATGGCTGCTTGAAAAGTCAACCGAAATTTCGTACCACTAGTATTATAAGCCCATAAAATGAGGTATAAGTTAATTCCACTTGCAATCCTCAAAGAACCCGCGTATATCATCCGCATATTTCATGTTCATTAATTTTAGGACTTCAGAATTAGTCAAGATATGCACAAATTAGCCCAGACACCTGATTATAAAAAGAATTCTAATTGCTTTGTTTTTATTACTATGTGTTTTGTGTTCATCCACTGAGCGTTCATTAGCATAAAAAACAACAACAATTGATAGGTTCCTCATCTCGGAGGACGATGTTGATTTCGAGGAGGGTGCTTCTCTCTATCTGGCATTTTGATCTCTAGATTGGGCTGGTATGGGGTGTTTGATTTTTCTGGTTTTTAATCTTTGTAATCCATTTATAGAGATTAATAATTTTTTTTTCTTAGAAAAAAAAAATCCTAACTTGTTTTTCGACCCAATGCACGTAAAGAAAAACAATCATTCTCGAGAGATCTGTATATGCGAAGATTTCTTGTTAGTAAGTGTAGTTTAAAATTACAAAGTTCTGCTATGTGTACATATAAAATGATATGTACATATCATGTACATATAGATTTTGTGAGACCCACCTCAGGTCCCACAAAGATGATTTGAACCGCTTATTTAATTTTAAAATATTTGTTATGAAGTCCTGTAAAATATCAGCTCAACCTGATATCGGTAAAGATTTTTTCTAAATTTGTAGGAGCGAAACTAAGTAGTTAAATAGTTTCGCCCCCACAAATTTTGGAAAAAATCCTCACCGGTATCAGATTGAGCTGATTTTTTATAAGGCTCTATAAAAAAATGTTTTAAAAATAATAGGCAGTTCGAATCATCTTTGTAGGACTCGAGGTGGGCCCCACAAAACTCATATGTACATACATTTCATATGTACCTATAGCTTTATTGATCATTTTAAGTAAAGCAATGGCAACAAAAATATAACCAACTGGGGCTAGCTCAATTAGTCAGGACTCTTGTATCTTACTAAGAGGTTACGAGTTCGAGTCTTCTCACCTGCGTGTTGTAGTTGAGTTGGGCTTATTTATCTTGTTGAATCAGTTGTTAGATTTGATTATCTTGTGTATTCTCTCACACAATGGATGCAGTGTCTTGTAATTTGTACTTTGTACTTCATACATGATGTAATGATCTATTCTATCAATTGGCGAAAAAAAAAATGACAATGAAAATATGAAAAGGTCAACCTACTCTATCCATAAAACCACACATTTTATTCCAAAAACTTTAAATTAAAAAAAAACAGTTTTTAAATTTGAAAATTGGGCCCGAATATCCCTCCCAACATCAACTTAATTTGTTTGTTACTTTTGTTGCAACAGCAACATTTTCAAAACCTCACATTTGATCTTTAAAAAAAATTTGGAAAATAATTTTATTTTATATTCAAAAATTGGCCCCCACATTATTTAATTTTAATGAGTACATAAAATAGGTGGCTCAATGCACAGATCGAGTGAGTTATGGAATGATAAGTTTATGGATCAATTTATGCAATTCATTGGAGTTAATTTTTGCACATTCATTAGGTAAAATTTTAGCCATTCACACCATATACCGGTAAATTGCAGGGTCCATCGGAGATGACAAGAAAATTCTTGGTCGAAAAAGTCATTCATTCAATTAATCAATCAAATTGGTGATAATGAAAGATGAGCTAGTAGTGTTGGGTGTGTGCTTTATTTAATTGCGTGAAAACCTACGTATGATAAGAGCATTCGACATTGTGGCCGTGGGGATAGGACTAGCTATACATGCATGCAAAGATATTAATTGTTGAGTGCCGAGGGCAAAAGATTGATGGTGGCTTAATTGACTAATCAAAGGTTTAAGGGAACATCGTATCCCATGTTGTAGGCCAGATTAGATTCATGAGGAAAGACAAGGCAACCAATGCTGCCCGCTACCTGATATTATTTGCATTTTCCAAATGTCCCCCCGGTTCGGATTTCTGATTTTGAGAGGGCAAAATCTTGCCCGCGCCGCGCGCTGTCAATTCCTGTGTTGGCCCATCCACATGAGGCTTATTTTAGTTTGAGACTCCCTCGCAATTTTCTAGGAAATTAAATACTGTAGAAGTTATTATTATTCTTGTACTCCCTCCGTTCCAAATTAATAATCCGGTTTGGTCTCCAATGTAATTTTTAAATTGTTAATACTATCTTTCAATCTACAATGAATTTTATGTGCAATATGGATCTTATATGATATATCTCAATTAGTTCTATTATACAAAAATTTTAAAATCTTTAAAGACATTGTAGATTGAAAGATTTAATAATTTAAAAATTGCATTGGAGACCGAACCGGACCATCAATTTGGAACGGAGGGAGTATTTCTTTTGTGAAGTACATGAAGATCCCCTCAATTATTACTTTTTATACGAAGACCCCCAAACATGTAAAATCACACATATAGACTCCTTAACTATAACTATTAACCAATCAGCACCCTTCTGTCAAAAAAATTGTCGAGATGAAGGGGTCAGTGTGGACAATTTTTATAGATGAGGGGGTCAGTGTAGGGGATTTTTAAGGCGTAGAATCATCATTTCCCCTTATTCCGTTAACAGAGTTAGACAATTTTTCATTTCATATAGTTGAGGGGGCCTATATGGGGGATTTTAAACGTTAGAGGTTTTCATGAAAAAAAAAGTGATAGTTTAGGGGGTCTTTGTGTACTTTTTACCTATTTCCTTTTCAATTTTATGGGTGCGGCCAGCCAACCTCATATCATGCACCCTGCAGTGTCGTTCTCAATTTTCTCTAGTATTTAATTTTTGCTCTCACGAACTTTAATAGTTCAGAATGCTTTTTAAAAACACTTTCACGCTCTCATTTTCACATCGGCGCACATGATATGTCATAGACATAGACCACCACCTTAGGCCGGCATACCCACGTAGAGGACAACGAACTAGATGGCACAATTGAATGGAGCTTTACCAGCCCCCGCCTGTTGAGTATTTTCACAACCGTTTTGGTTGCTTTTCTTGGTGTTTTGTAGCTCTCAATGTTCGTGAGCGTATGGTAGTAATGGTCCACCCGTTCCCATTAGTCCTACAAATCTGATCTACCCTCTCTCTCTCTCTCTCTCTCTCTCTCTCTCTCTCTCTCTCTCTCTCTCTCTCTCTCTCTCTCTGATCCTTTAACTTTGACAGGACAAGGGGATCATCCAATAGATTACTTGGAAGGTGTCCCATTGGTTTCAAATTCAAACAACAGGTTGACCTTTCGATCCCACATGTTGGTGCGGTTAATGTGAGGCCAACCTACTGAGCTAGCGGGTCATGGTTTAACCATCCCGGTTCCACATTGATGCGCACACTTGAGTTTTAACATTTTGAGATTGTCTTATCACTGTCCCATGATCAAGACAAATAAATTTTCTTGATTAGTCAAATTATGATTTGCAAAGTTTTTAATATTATATTATATATATTAACGCGTGAGATCAGGGTTTAAAATTTTAATTACAATCTGACCTAAATTATGAACCATTCCGGCAGGGTTACTTTAGCGGCCGGCCACCCAATTTTACTATTACACGGGTGGTCGATCGGAGAAAAAAACTGATATAGTGTCCCTTCAAAATTTGACAATTAATTAAATTTTTTCATGAAACATTTGAATCACATTGAGCATTTTTTTTTATGGGTGTGAACTCGCTCTTTCTAAAATGGTAGGAGATTTCATTTATACGAAAACGCATACAACCAAAGACTATCTCAATCAATCAGAGATAGTGATAGGATTACAAGCATATAAACCCAGAACCTCATATATAATAGCAACAACCTCCTAGACGAAAACAAGCCAGCATCGAGGATGGCCGGCAAACCTTTTCGGCCTCGGTGGACACAGGAAGCAAGTAATAAACGAATCTCAGGAACTGCAGAACAAAACCTCATCTAAACCTGTTGAAACATTATTAGACCCCAGATCTGGGTGACCAGAATTTGGGGTAGGAACACCCGTACTGGAGGAGACCCAATCGGGAGGAAACCCAAAAAGACCCTAAACAAAACCAAAAAAAATGAAAACACAAAACCTAAAACCTAACCCTAACAATCTGCTACTGCCGCCGTCGCAGGATCAAACTGTCAGCCCCGCCGCCCCAAAAACCACTGTTCACTCTAATCCAGCACCATCTCCAAACTGTTCTCCTCCTCGATACCATCCGGCATGCGCAAGCGGGAGGGGATGAAAAGAAGAGCAGGCCAACGAGAGCTTCCTACCATGGGACTTGTCGTACGAGGACGCCGAACTTGCCATTCACGACCATGGGACTTTCTCACCGCTATTGGATTTTGTGTGTTGAACACAAATTTCGAGTCTGCGAAAAAGACGGAAAAATGTTGAACAATAGTCAATTTTATTGATGTATGAAATTAGGGTTTACAATCTCTGGGGTATTTTCTAGTCAAAGAAAATAAAGTCTTCTGATTCTTCTCTTCGGTTGTTGAAACGAGGGCTTGATGCTTGATCTCGAATCAAACGGTGGAATCTCCTCCGTGATTTGCGAAGAAGTTGATGACTTGGGTTGAATGTTCTTCGAGGCTTTGAAGCTTCGATTCGAAGAACCTTCTTGTTGGATGCACACTTGAAGAATTCTGAAGGGCTTGAGGGCTTTGATCTTCAGAGCTCTGGAGCTTGTATGCTTCAATGTGCAGATGTCCCCAAAATATGAGAGGGAGCACCTCTATTTATAAGGATGTGGGATGGAGACTCCAACCCTAATCTTCCATATTGATCTCTTTAATTATTTCATTTATTGAATTTAAAAGGAATAATAATAATTTGATAATTACCTTTCCTTATTTGTATTTTAGAAAAAGGTAATTATATATAAAGAGATATATTATTATTCATCAATTAGCCTAATTTGATTGGCCGGACTTGATAAAATAATAACTGTGTCATTTTGACGCGTGGCACCATTTGATTGGTCCATTTACATGTCTCTGACTTTTGACCACGGACACTTGGCGTCACTTGACTGGCCCATCCATGAAACTTTGACTTTGACTTATAGGCACTTGGCAACATTTGATTGGCCAATTTGTATGCCCTAGCAACACGTGGCAATTTGTGATAGGCTAGAAATTTTACATGCCTACATTGTGTCCTTCCTAAAACAAGTACTCCGTACATGTTTTCTTGCATTTACTTGGTCTCTTAACAATAATTAAACCATCAGTAAAAAGCATGCTAAAAATTGAGTAAGACAAATAAGTTTTTTTTTTTTATTAGTATTATGTCGCAACTACAATAATGCAAAAAGATCTCACTTTTCATAAAAGCATAATGCGATAAGGTACAGTGAATTTCTAATCTCGGTTCACTTAATAACCCTTAGTGAATTTCTAATCTCGGTTTGAACTTTGTAGGTTTGTTTTATCTCACCTCTGAAAAATTGAGATTGTTGCGAGTATGTTGAATCTCGCCGTTTGTTGAGAAATGAGGTAAAAACATGTCAAGTGAATTTCACAGACGTAAAACTCGATCCCGCGGAAAAAATTGCAGCCTCCCCCATTTGAGTTGGCCATTTCTCAGTGCAACTACCAAAGGTATGGGCTCAATTTCACCAATAAAAATAAGAGAGAGATAAAAATAAAAATAAAAATAATAATAATAAGAGTAGCTGACTTTTAGTTGGAAAAAAAGTGCATACTATATTCCAGGTCATATATATGGCCTTATTCAATAGTCCGGGGACCACCGCACATGGTGTCCCAGATCACTCCACAACCTCATATTCTCGTGGGACCCACGGCTAAATGTATAAATTCCAAACAAATATTTGGTGCTGGAGTGGTTTGGAACACCACGTGGCGGTACTCCTGAACTACTGTATTATTACTCCCTGTGCCAACTTCAAAACTTCAACAAAATATATCTCTCTCTCCCCCTCTCTTGGAGTTCAAGTTACTTCTAAAAAGAAATGTTCCAAGTTGCATGGTATTCATTAAACAAGGGAGCTTGCGTTGTACGCGTACTTTTATAACCTGGCAGTTTACGAATTACGCACAAGCTTGCACACGACTCAGCTAAATTCAAAGTCTTGAAACTTGCGGACCAAGCAAAGTTCCAATGACCCAAAACTTATTTTGCAAGCTACTACTACCATATACTAAATTAAACTAGCACAAGATGTGATATAGTAGAATTTACAGTGTGGGCTTGCATTGCAGCAATTTACCCGACAATAATGAAATGGTTGACCTATTTCCCACCTTTTACCAACCAAATGAGATGATTGTGACAATATATACCTTAAATACTAAATTATAAACCCTTCTAGTCATCGTACTATTTTATTAGTCAAAAATAAAAATAAAAAACTAACGAAATTCAAGCCGACAGTACACCCACATGGTAGCTTAGGCTCTTTTGGATCACAAAGTCAACAACCTATGAACTTGCCCTCGCAATCCCCCATTAATTTTCCTGTCAATTTTCAGGGTTGATAGTGGCCTAATCACGTGCGCAGTTTGAATAAGCTCCCGTTAAAGTGTTGAAATGAACATGCATCGTCAGTCAATCAATACAGTAAAGTCTCTGTTTGCTTTCTTTCATATTTTTTTCTTCTTCTTTGGAACAGAGTGAGGGCTAGCTCTGTTTTGTGCGTTAGATAATGTTACAGAACTTGTCCTGATTCAAAGGGAATGTACCTGTTGTTTTTAGGGAAATCAGCTGGCTGGTTTCCCAGCCCAATTACCAGTTTAAACTCTCATCTTTTTTTTTTTTTTTTTTTGTCAGATAAATAGGGCTGCTAAACGAACAAAGCTACGAGTTTGAGATTTGTGTTTGTTCGTTAAAAGCTCGTTTGAGTTTGGTTTGTTACATGAACAAGTGAACAATTTTAGAAGGTTGTTAAGTTCTAAACCAAACTCCAACAAGCTACTACTCGACTCTTTCGGTTTATTATATATAAAGAAATTCAAGTTAATTGACATCAGCTCGTGTTTACCTAAAGATGAGATTAATGATAGGCAAAAATTGAATACGTCGGGTGGATTAAACAATTGATGAATTTGCATGTATCATGAGATTAGTTAGGCCATGCTTGGTGATGAGGATGACATGAGAAAATTTGTTTATTGTTTGCTTATTACATATAATTAATTGGGTGTCCATGTTAACTTGGTGCACCTCGACTAATAATAGGGCTTTAAAGTTAATAATCATACGAACCTTCAAGTGGCTTCAAGGTGGGGATTGTTTAGCCTTCGACCTTGCATCCTCCTAGGAGGAAAGCTATGTACTTGTTGTCTCGTGCCCACTTGATCAAATCCATCGGTTTCTCGTTGTAGAAGGGAGAATATTGTCCGTAAAGAAACGGATTACTATATGCAAGGACAATGATTTTCATACTCCCCATTGTAATATATGCAGGGGCCGGAGGCAGTGAGAGACAAGGGGAGGCAGGAATATGTATAATTTTTATCCCATTTTTACTCATTTGATTCTACTTTAAAATTCATTTTTGCCCCAACCCATACATAATGATTTTGTACTTGGGAAAAAGAGGAGTCAATAGAATTTCCACCCACAAAATCCCCAAAACGTGAGCAACGTTTCATTTGTTCTTGCTGAAAAGAAGCTAGGTTTCCTTGAGATATCTTCATCGTCCAAACAAGTACTTTCTTCTTCATCTCTCTCTCTCATCCCAAATCTATCTCTAAGTTTGCTCTGGTTTCGTTCGTTTCTGGAATTAGTGCTCTGTCTTTTGTTGTTTCGAAACATTAGTGATTAAAATAGTTTCTGATTCCAAACCCGAGTAGATGCATGATTAAAATAGTGCTTTCACAGTTTCACTGCTTTGTATTTTGTAAAGTGATTAATATATTGCTTAGTATTTTGGCTATCATCCATTGTTTGTAAAGCATGAAAAGTCGTCGAGGTCAATTATGAATCAAAAGTACATTGTTATTAATTTATATCTACTTTTTTGATTAACTTGTTAATCTAATTGTTCCTTTTAATTAGCAATTAGAAAAAGTGAATCACACATAGTTCAAATGTTCAGAATTTCGACTCTGCCACTAAATTTATGTACTTCCTTTCTTGTCTTTTAGTGGATTTTTCTATGCAATTATTTCACAAAAAACAAGAAAATAAGTGCATGCATCACAAAAAAGTCTGAAAATCATTGCCCTACTATATTTGTTCAAAAAGATTGTCAATTACACAATACGAAAAAAAAAAACTTATTTCTGCAAAAAAAAAAAAAAACTTATACTCCGTCTAAAATGTAAAATGTAGAGCATTGACACACTACGAAGCATAGTACTGCACCTCGAAAAGGTCTTTCGAGATAGAATGGTGCTATTGGTACAGGTATAAAATCTGTATCAATGTGTACAAATCCTTTTTTTTTTTTTTTTCCCCGTTTTGGGTCTAAAAAAATAATTAAAACCGCTCATTTTGTTTAAAATGCTTTATTTACGGCTCCTGCGAAAAATAAGCTCAATCTCATATCGGTTAAGACACCTACAAAACGTCCAACTTTGTCCCAGAATTCAAGCCTGAATTCTAGAGCAAAGTTTGGACGTTTCGTAAATACTTTTACCAAATACCGAATTGAGCTTATTTTTTGCACAGACCATAAGCAAAGTATTTCAAACAAAATGTGTGACTCCGATCATTTTTTTGAGATCCAAAAAGGAGTTTGTACCCACTGGTACAGATTTTTCATCTATACCATTAGATTTTCTGTTCGAGATATTATGAGAACGATCAAAGTCTCTTTCGACTAGGTGCTTTATAAATGCAAGTCCAATTGACGGGTACCTTATGATCATTCTCCCAGGTAAAGTGACTCACGAACTCAATGGAACGAGACCGAGTTCAGTTGTGTTGATGGTATCTCAAAACCTCACTGAAATAGTGGCCGGGTTTGTTGCACTATGAGGAGAACTCCAGGTCCGACTAAATTAAATAGGTTCTTGGCTCTGCCATTGTACCTACGCCAAAAACATGCAACGCTCATTTCCTACGTCTCTATGAGCCTATTCTAAAATACATTTTTAAAAAATAAACACTTATTCCATATTTTCGAACTCAAAAAATAATGTAAATGAAAAATAATTTTTTGATTTTTTTACGCCGTATAAAAGATTTCATCAAGATCTTTCAAATAAGATCCATATTGCATATTTCTAAATTTCATTAAACCCATTATTTTTAAATTTAAAATTATCTTCTTAAAAAATAAATATTCAAAACCCTGGAACAAGGCCTAAATACAAGTTTTTTTAGGGAGGGCAAGAAGGTAATTTTACCTACCAAATTCACCTAGACAATTGCTGACTAGGGAGAGATAGAGTGAACCTTTAAATACACACACAAATCCAAATTTTCGATGCGGGATCCAGCCCAACTGACACAAACCCAAAAACCTCGCCGCAAGACGCATCACAACGACAGTGTTGAAGGCACAAGACTCTTGGGATACAACTGTCAAAAGCTACATATTCTACCGTAATTCAAGTGGTAAAACCGTTAAACGATTCCTTTTCAGATATTGGCCCACATAATTTAATATTTTCTCATAAAAGCTGACAAGCTTTAGTACTCCTAGTAGACTAGTTGTGTTTGTTTTGCCATTTTAATTTTATTTTGTTTTATTTTTCAATCATTATTTTATTTTTTTAATTATTATTTTGTCATCTTTCTTTATTTTTCTCTATTCATTACCCATCTCTCTAATTATTACTATTTTATTTTTCTCTTTACCTACTATCAAAATTAAACTAAACTAAAATGTCAACTAAACAAAGCGATTGTTTCCATTATTGTTATGGAAAAATACTATTACGGGTATGACGCTTGTTAAACAACTGTAGCAATTTTATGTAATTCACCGTCTTATAAGCTTGTTGTTGCTCAAAATATTATTTGGTGCTCTTGAGACATTGCCACACGTGATGCGTCTGACGCCTTCTCCACCAAGATTTATATATATGGGTCCATACACTTGTAATTATTACACGTCACTGAATTGTGTGGTGAATAAATATATATATATATATATTGCAACACTATGTGGCGGTATCCTAAAATTACTGAATAATTACTCTCGCTGTCGTCCAGGGAAAATGTTTGACGTTGAATTTGCAGTGGTTACTAATCATTACTTACAGTCATAAAAATCACTTCAACTGATCATTTGAAAGAGGAATCCGAAAAAAAAGTTGATTGGAATTCCACAACTACTATTTACCAGAGTAATCATGTGGTTCCCTCGATCCATCGGCATCTCCAATATCCAATAATTAATTGCTGAATTGTCTTAACATGCAACAAAAATCTCTTAGGTTGGACGAAAAGGAGGAGGAGGTTTACCATTAATGGAAGGAAATCGAAACAACAGGCCATCTAATGTACAATCCCATCACCACTTGTTCGGTCTTTCCTTTTCTTACAACAAAACAAACAAATTATAGTAATAGGCCATCTAATGTCCGTCATTCTTAGGCCCCGTTTCAGAACATTTTTTTTAAAAAATAAGTATTTATTTTACATTTTTAAATTTAAAAATAATGTAAATGAAAAATAATTTTTTAATTTTTTTTGCACCGTATAAAAGATCTCAATGAGATTTATCAAAGAAGATCTATATTGATAAGAAAATTATTTGCGTAATCACATAATTTTTGAGTTTGAAATTACCTTCTTAAAAAATAAGTACGTTATCTTTCGGAAACGAGGCCTTACTACTGCTAATTGGGGAGAGCTAAGCTGAAGTGAAGGCTAGAGAGGGAACAAATATTACTCTGAAAATAAAACAATTTCTATGACCTATACTTGTGTATTTATTTATTTAAAAAGCATATCATTATGCCCATTTCCCTCTCTAACCTTAGCCGTTGCACCTCTTTGCTTCTCCTTCCCCCCTAGGGTTTCCACCTTAAAATTGGGGAGAAGGGGTGGAGATCTCCCCAATGAAGTGTTTTTTTTTTTTCCTTCTGTCAACCTCTGATCAGAATCTCTTTTCCCCTTCTTTCATTACCCTCCACCCTCATCCTCCCCTCATGCCTCCCGACGCCTTGTCCTCCCCAATTCCTTTACCGCCAGACCCTCTCCATTATATTCGCCAGTGACTCGTCCCTAGTGATGCGGTTTAGATGTGTGGCTGTGGGTACAGAGCTTTTGTGCATAATTGGATCGTTTGAGTTGGAAATCTATGTTGGTGGATGATGCTGGCGAGGTTTTTTTTTTTCATTTGCTTGTTGGTTTGCAATCTTTTGCTTATTTTTCTTCCTTTTGTGGAAGTTTTTTCTCCAATTTCTTTCCATGAGGTTTTCTCTGACTGGGTTTCTCCCAGTTGGGTTGTTTCTTGTTTCTGCAGGTTAGTTGGTTTGGGGTATAATCTGTGGGATGAATTCTCGTCGTCATTACTTGATTCTTTGTCAAGGACAAGTTTTCATCTTGATGTATTTTTTGGTTGGAATTATAATTTCATTTGTTATTGGTTGGCAACAAAACAAAAATACTAAGAGTAGGGACAACTTGCAAGGATCCGTGCAGAGACAATCGCGTTTAGTCTCATTCCAGGTCCCAAAAAAATCTAGAAAAATATCCATAAATTTTTGAATATTATTTTATGGGGCCTTGTAAAAAATCAACTCCTGCGGATATCGATAAGTATTATTTTTGGATTCGTGGGGGCAAACTGAGCAGTTCACCCCTACGAATCCAAAACTAATACTTACCGATATCCGCAGGAGCTGATTTTTTACAGAGCCCCATAAAATAATATTCAAAAATTTATGAATATTTTTCTAGATTTTTTGGGGGCCCGAAATAGGGCCAAACGCGATTGTCTCTGCATGAGTCCTTGCAAGTTGTTGAGGACTGGCAAAAAAACATTACTTGCGTATTTAATTCAGCACCGATCCCTCCAATCACAACCTTAGGTTATCTAGTTCGTCTCGTAAATCGTGCCCCTCACCACATCTACTTTTCACAAGCTTTTATTGGCTTCGACGATGGGCCGATTTTTTTTTTTTTTTTTGCCCAAATCTTGGTGAGAACTGAAGAAAGGATTTGTACTTGTACAACACTTCCATCTTTCCCACCTCCTACCCTCTCACTTTTTTTGGATATGAGAGAGAAATGCATGCTTCTTCATTTGATTCCTTTTGCACTAATCGAACCATACAAATTAAGGATCAAGAAGATATCTGTTTCACTTCATTTGGAAGTTAGTGGGGGGAATGAAATGCTCTGGTATGGTACGATAGGTAGAACACTCCATGATTGTCTAGTCGCATCATCTAGGACTATTATTGTATGAAAAGGATAGCTACACTATATTGTTTCACTACACGGTACATTTTATTTCATGTGGAGCCCATTTCGAGTTCCAATAAAAATTCAAAAAAATACCCATAAATTTTAAAATATTATTTTTTTAAAAAAACAATGGGGCTCCTTAATCCATTGATAAGCACCCAATAATGCATATTCTTGGTACTTAAGTCCTTAGTTTTATCGTATTTATATTCATAAAGTATGTATTTTATTCGATATTGCACGTAACGTAGGTTTTTATGTGTTTCAGGTAATTCGTATAAATAGGTGCGTTTGAACGCCAAGGAATGCTCCGGGTGTAACCAAGTACTCAAGGCCACATGTCACCCCGTTGTGGTGCTCAAAAAGATGGTTTGGAGGTTGTTTGGGACGTCCAAGGGTCAGGGAATTGAAAGACATGTGAGAATTTTACCAAAGCAATTCATTTTCTAACTAGCTAAGGGTAGAATCGGCATATCTTTTAATATACAAATTATCTTGGATCTAAACCACTTGGGTTAGAAAGTAAACTCGACAAGCTTTTCAACAGTTCAAGGAACTCCCAAATCCGAATTCGGAAGTATCTAGGGCGAGCCCGCAAAGTTGCCCAAAAATCTATCAAGCAAAGCCGCGCGGTATCAGTACTGGGAATTTTCCAGTACCGGTACTGGCAATCCAGAAGCTGTCCAAATTGTCCAAAAACATTGACACTGGTACTGAGGATTTGCCAGTACCAGTACCACTTATGAAATGTTTTTGGGATATTTTGGGGGACCTTTTGGTCATTTGTAACTTAACTTTAAAGCCATATAAATAGGCATGTATGCCTTTTATGGAAAGGATGGCCATTAGTTAGCTTAGGCGTAAGTTTCTTCCTTGTTTTCTAGGATTTTTATTATTGTACTGATTGTCTACGTCTTGAACTTGAGTTGTTAGAAAGAAACGGTTAAATGGCTACATCATCAGGTGAGTTAATCCCCTAGACCTTGCCGCATGTTTTATCTAAGTTCAAACTCCATTTCTAATCTTTTTACAGTAGTTTTTCACTTTTCAAAGCAATACCGACAGTTGGTTATCTAAACGCCGAAAATCTTACATAAAGCCTACAATCCGAACTAGCTATATTCGAACTCCCTGTGGATCGATCTCGGTCTTACCGAGTTATTCTGCAAACGACTAGAAGCCCTACGCTTCGGGCTATTACATCTGGGAGTGCATCTTTCCTTCGTAAGCACCATCCTATGGTACTCCTTGGTTTTCAAAGGGAAGATATGTGGTTCGAGTCTATGGAGGGACGTCGAATCCCCTTTGATTGTTATTAACCCACTAAATTTCCTCTTACCTCCCAGTAATGTATACAATGTTGGTGGGAAAAAAAAATGGTCCTATTAATTAGGGGTCTCATTTTGTACATAGCGTTATAGATAAAGGATGTGATTTTTACACTCCTACTTTTGATATCCACACATTTTTTTTTAAAAAGTTTTTTAGTGTGCAAGTGTATGTATTTTATTTCTAAATTAAAGACAAAAAAAAAGAAGAAGAAGAAGAAGAAGAAGAAGAAGAAGAGTGTGAATATAAAACAAGATGATTGTACAAATCATTTTCCTACATAAATCCAATTTAAAGTTGGAGGTATTAGTTTTTTTTATCTGCATTCGGAGGTATTAGTTGAGCCACTAATTTTTTAAAACGCAACAACACCCTTACTAACTACAAAACCTAAACCAAAAAAAATTCTTCAAGATACATTAGAAACAAAAACTGCTCATCCTCCTTGTCAAGACTAGAATGTTAGGCTCAAACTTTGTAATACCCTCTCAAAAGAAAAGAAAATTGATACTTAAAATAACTTAATAAAATTGATATATTTGATGAAAAAAAAAATTTCCTTGAAGGAAATTTGACAATTAAATGTCGGTGACTTTTTGAGTTGATAAAATTGATCAATCTGGGGGATGATGAATTTGAATAAGAGTATTGAGTACAATTTATACAAGGTCGTCAAATGGAGTACATGTTCATTGATTCAAGATTTATAAAAAATAAAAATAAAAATAAAAACAAGATGAGTCGACTGATTAAAGGCGAAATTGATAACGACTATTTGACCATGATCAATTTCAAACATGATAGATTTGATCGGATTCTAAATTTCTTGTCTATACATTCATGAAAAAACTTGATAAGATAAATGAATGAATAGATTGTAAATTGAGCATGCTCTCAATAGGATCAAGAACTAACATGATTTGTTCGTGAAGGAAAAAAAAATCTTCTTTCTACCTTGTTCGCTTAAGGCCTTCTGTTTTTGTTTCTAAACAGACCTTGACGGTTAAGGTTGATAACTTATTGCGTTGCCTATCCACTAATTCTTTCTGGGAACAAACTTAGGCCCCGTTCCGTTAAAATTCTTATTTTTTAAATACTTATTTTTCGTTTTACAAAACAGATCATTCTCTCATAATACATCACCTTGTATAATTTGTATTGTGTAAAAAAGTAGAACGATGAAAGCGCCAAGAGCCTTCGGTAAGAATGTCACCTTAGGCTAGACTTAGGATCTCATCTCACATTGCCCAACAAAACATAGCCAAGAGCCAAGAGAAACAGACAGAGAGGGGGGAAAGAAGGATTAAAGAAAACAGAAAGCTTCTATATATATGTAGCTTTTATTATCTGGATTAATAGATT
Source organism: Rhododendron molle (assembly GCA_025413875.1). Classification (NCBI taxonomy): domain Eukaryota; kingdom Viridiplantae; phylum Streptophyta; class Magnoliopsida; order Ericales; family Ericaceae; genus Rhododendron; species Rhododendron molle. The sequence goes on along the minus strand of CM046395.1, from coordinate 12,654,878 downwards.
AATCCATATGTTCCAGATACGTATCCATTTTTATTGACACATATCTAATTTAATATACAAAATTGCAAAGATAAAGAATATAGTTGTTGGTAGGTTGTGTAATCGTAACATGAAACGATCGATCATACTTAACTAGTAAGAGAAGAATTTATATCAGCCGATCGAAAAAAAAAGAGAAGAATTTATCTACAAGGATATCTTTCAATTTAGGATCCTAATTTAAATTACACGGAAGACGGCTGATTGTGGTATATTATATGGTTGTACGATCTTGTCTCTGATTAATTTCAAAATTAGAAAATGAATCTTGAACTTTTACGCAAATATCTAATTTACGTCTTTAACTTCATAGATCTTCAAAGAAAGGACCAAAATTTTTATAAAGTTCTTCAATTAAATCCATCACGTCAAGTTCTATTGAAGTGACCCAAGAGCTGAACTAGGAATTGATTCTGCCTGGAGCTAAGCCAGAACAAATTTCGGTGAGCAAAACAGTGTATATAATATGTGTATAGGCAATCTCTAGAAATACAACTGTAATACATTTCATACACCAAGCATATTGCTAGCACCATCGTATCTTTGACCTCGTCTATTGTGAATGTCGAAATTGTAGAGAGTGAGGAGTGAGGACATCAGATATATATATCTTAAAAGTTAATGCATTAGTGTCTTTAACATGCACAATATAAACATAATGCTCCGTAAAAATCCTTGGACATTAACAAATCTCAAAAAACGCTCCAGATTTTTTTTTGCTATTCCATTATAACTTAAACCTAAAAGAATAAGATTATAAGAATTAACATTTTAAAATTTTAGCACACCAGCCAGTGTTCTGCAATAACTGAATCAGGAAAAATATAAGCTCACCGGCTAGTGCTTTACATTTAACAATATAAGAAGCACATCAATCAGTGCTCTGTATTTAACAACATAAGTATAAATCTAAGCACATCAGCCAGTGTTCCGCATCATAAGAGAATACTTACGAATTTTAAGCCTCACGACTTGACATACTTGAGTTGGAGGGATTGGGCTAATTTAAAAAATAGGTTGAGCTAAAATTATTTGAGCTAAACTTTTACATATAATTTTCTTTTTTCCTGAAGGGACCCGGGCTATAGCCCACTTTAGACCTTGAGCGCTTCCGCCCTTGATTAGTGACCTGAGTTGGCTATTTTGTTAACCCGCATGAATAATAACGAAAGTTTTTACTCCCTCCGTTCCAAATTGAATGTCAATTTTTGATATTCTTGCCAATTTCTTTCTTATATCTTTCAATATGGATCTCAAAAAATATATAGTGTATATCTTATTTGATAGTTTTCGATTAGTCCTATTATACAAAATTTTCAAACTCATGAAAAATATTATAGATTGACAAATATAAGCGATAAAAAATGACATAAAAATTTAAAAATTGTCATCCTTTTTGAAACGGGGGGAATATGAGCTGAAAAATCCTCCACAGTGCAAAAATCCTCCACGTCAAGCCACATATTGACACAAGGCCTAGCCTAAGGGCTTATTCTTTTTAATAATCAATCCGGATTTCCCGCTAAATTTTTTTTGTCCTTATTTAAATTTTTTTCGTATCACTTGGTTTATCATTAATTTTTGGAGGATTATTGCATCCTCATGACAAGAGGAATCTAAAAAGTAAAAAATTTTGGTCGAAATCCAAAATTTTTTGAATAAAGACGAAAAAAATGGATTTCCCGCCAATTTTCGTCAAAATTCAAAAAAAATTGGATTTCGATCAAAATTTTTTACTTATTACATTTCTCTTGTCATGAGTATGCAATAATCCTCCAAAAATTGATGATAAGCCAAGTAATACGAAAAAAATTTGAATAAGGACAAAAAAAATTTGACGGAAAATCTGGATTGATTAAGAAGAACAAGCCCTAAATGTATATATCCCACAAAAATGGGAGATGGAGGCAACGTCTGGGCACCGCATTGCCACTTAAGAATCCTCTCCAACATGAAAGTCATAAATCCATTAAGTGCCACCCCTTGTCAATCCCTTTTCAAAAAAAAAAAAAGGACACATAACATAAATCCATCTAATCATTGATGAAGGTTAATGTAGGGTTTAGGAGGTGTTTTCGATCAGTAAGCAATAACTTAAGAATTCTTTGTTTTTTTAAAAATATTCCACTAATTAATGAGTTGTTGATGAAATGCAAAACCTCTTAGCCCAAAATTGTTAATGGAAACATGACCTAGGTAAACTTTTATGACTAACTTCAGAAGTTAATGCCTTGTTTAGATTAAAACTTGAAAAAAAAAAATTCAACTCAAAAAATATTTATTATCCATATTTTTTCTCATTTTTCTCCCTATCTCTCTCCAATTATTTTTCTCATTTTTCTCTCTATCTTTCTCCACTCATTACTCGTATCTACAATTTTTACTCTATTTTTTCTCTCCACTTATTATCTAAAAACCAAACCCACAAATTTTCAAAACTCATCCAAATAATGCATAAGTTAGGTTCATGCACTGACAAGATAAACTAAGTGACTTCAGATATATTTTTGAAAATTTTCCCAAATTAATCTCTTGTCACAATCAAACGAATAAACGTCATACCCTCATTTTTTTTTTTTTTCATTTTTGAACATACTGTATATAACCTTCACATTAAAAAGACCCCGAGGTGGGACCCAGCACCATCTGTTATAAATACCCGTTCCTTTACCAGGCAAAAATCCCTCCCCGTCTCAACGTTCCCAATTATTTCACTTCCACAATTACCACTCCTACTAATCTGCGACCCCTCTCAGACTCTCCTCTCTCTCTCTCTCTCTAAAGTAGTAACAGGCAAATAACATTTTCCGGCGTCAAATTTCCGTGAAGTCTTTGGTTCCTGAAACACAACAATAATTCATCGGGAAGTAGAGAAGAAGTACATCACAGCCATGGTCGACGTCGACCGAAGGATGACAGGTCTAAACCCGGCCCACATAGCCGGCCTCCGCCGTCTCTCCGCCCGCGCCGCCAACGCCGCCCCACTCCCACCACCCCTCTCCACCTCCACCTCCCTCCCCTCCCCCCTCTCCTTCGCCTCCCTCGCCGACAAGCTCATCACCCACCTCAAATCCTCCGGCATTCACGTCGACCCCGGCCTCTCCGACGCCGAATTCGCCCTCGCCGAGGCCGAGTTCGGCTTCGCCTTCCCCCCGGACCTCAAGGCCGTCCTCTCCGCCGGCCTCCCCCTCGGCCCCGGCTTCCCCGACTGGCGAGCCGCCGCCAACTCCCCCTCCCGCCTCCGCCTCCGCTCCCAGATCACCCTCCCCCTCGCCTCCACGTCCTTCCACATTTCCAAAAACACCCTCTGGTCCAAGACCTGGGGTCCCCGCCCCTCCGACCCCGAAACCGCCCTCAGAACCGCCAGAGCCGCGATCAGGCGGGCCCCGCTCCTGATCCCCATCTTCAACCGCTGCTACATTCCCTCCAGCCCTTGTTTGGCAGGAAACCCTATCTTTTACGTGGACGAGAGCCGCATCTTCTGCTGCGGTTTCGATCTGTCGGATTTCTTCGAGCAGAGGTCCGGGGGCTCCGACGACAGCAGCCCTCCGACCTCGTCAAAACAGGAATCGAAGCTCCTGCGGTCCTCGTCGGATTTTTTCTCCCGCAGGAGCCTCGATTCCGTCACGGGCAGGACCCCGAGGTGGGTCGAGTTCTGGAGCGACGCCGCCGTGGACCGGCGCCGGAGGAACTCCAACTCGTCGTCTTGCTCCTCGTCGGAATCTCCCGAACGTTACTTCGACATACATAGGTCGGAGCCGCCGAAGTGGGTGGAGGAGTACGTGGAGCAGATCGGGTCCGTGTTGAGGGAAGGCGGGTGGGGCCAATCGGACGTCGATGAGATCGTGCACGTGTCGGCTTCCGGGTTTTTCGACGGCGAGATGGTGTTGTTGGATAATCAGGCTGTCCTGGATGCCCTGTTGTTGAAAGCGGATCGGTTTTCGGACACGCTCCGGAAGGCCGGGTGGAGCTCCGAGGAGGTGTCGGATGCGCTGGGGTTTGATTTCAGACCGGAGAAGGAGAGGAGACCGGTTAAGAAGCTGTCGCCGGAGCTGGTGGAGAAGATTGGGAAACTGGCGGAATCGTTTCACCGGTCATGATTTTACTATAATCGAGATTCTTTTTGGACTTTATATTTTTATTTTTTATTTTTTTGGGGCTTCTCTTTTAAGTTTTCGAGGCATCGGGTTTGGGGAGTAGGCAAAATTGGGAAAGGGGAAAAGGAAATCGAGAAATGTGTCGTTGTACTACGAAAGGTATATAAAAATGATTAAATTAAAGAGTTCAAAATACATTGCTCATTATTTTTACTTCTGAATATTGCAACTTGTCTTCTGCAGGGCATTTTTATCCTCGTATACACAAAATAGTACCGTATTGGAGTAGTGTTTTTTTTCCCCCCTCACCCACATAATTTTGGATTACTCCCATATGAAAGCAAATACTATTATAGTTATGAGAAATTTATTTAGTCGCAAAATTATTGGGATTATATTTGAATTAAATTGATTTCATGATCAATAGGATGATGACTCGTTCATTTTGGGTCTCAAAATCCCTACTTACGATTCTTTATAAATTTTAGCTATCTCTCTTCACTTATTATTCTCAAAAACCTTCCTTAAACCAAACACGGAGGAGAGATTTATTTTAAAGTAAAGAGTGGAGAGGGAGAGAGAGTGGCGAGAGATAAATAGAAAAAATTTGTTTAATCGGTTGCCTAAGTTTTTGAAAGTATTGAGAGCAAGTTCCTTCCAATTATGCAGATTTGGAATTTGCCATCTTTTCCTAGATAGCAAAGTTCCTTGTCCATTTGATCCGTTGGAAGAAGATGAAATTGCAAAAGTAACAAGACAGATAGGAGTAACAAAAAGAATAAGCCTTTTTTTTTTTTTTTCCCCTTTCCGGAAAAGAAAAGTTCTCCAAAGTGTGATCTTGGGAGAATTACTTAGCGTGAACTCTTTGAAAGAAGTACTTTAACAAGCACAATATTTTTCCCTCTTTTCTACTAAATCGGAATAAGGCAATTTACCTCTAGGTCCAAAAAATAAAAAGTAATTCCCACCAAGTCTCCTCTAATTAACAAAACCCGAAAACCCTATGAAAGTGCCTAAAATCCTAAATACTAAAAGTGCCTAAACATCAAGGTACCCTATAAAAGTGCCTAAAACCCTAGGGTACCCAATAAAAGTACTTAAATCGCTAAAAACCCTATAATAGAAAAGTGCACCCTAAAACTCCTATGAAAGTGCCTAAACCTAAACCCTGGCTCTGTGAAAGTGACTAAACCTAAACCCTAAGGTACCTTAAACCCTAGGGTGATTCTAAAACCTAAAATCTTAAGGCACTTAAAAGCAGCATCTTAAAATCCTAAAATCTAAGTGTGCTAAGATTTTAGAGATCTTAAGCATCTTAGTGCCATTAAGTCTTAATAAAACCCTAGCATGCCCTAAAACCCCAGGGTGACACTTCCATTAATGGTAAATGTATTTTTGTAAAAGTGGACTTAGTGGTAATTAAGTATTTCATCTATCCTTAATGGGAATTAAGTGTCACTTTTCTGTACTTATAGGTAATTTTCTCTTGGAATAAAATCAGAATAAGCTTATGTTACTACTATATATATATATAAGCCTTTGGATCTTTTCTTGCTAATGGAATATTTACGTACTTATAATTAAGATTATTTTTTTAGTGTAAGCATCGTGTTGATCTGAGGTGATGGCACAGGTTCCTAACGGAGCAGAGCAGAGCACGTGTGCAACTTTTTTTCTCAGAATGGAAGGGGACCCACGTTATTGGGACCCACGTAGGGGGGAACCCCTTTATAGCTCGAATCAAATCAAAAACACCATCACTACGGGGGTTCAGCTGGCGCGTTTGTGTGGGACAAATTGCATCGCTTTCCAAGTATTCCAACACTGACAAAAGACAACGGTGTCGTTTCTTACCCATTTAAACTCTTATTACTGTCGTATTGTACTCCTATTTTGTTGGTCCAGTGATTTCGAGTTTGTGTTTGGGTGTTGGGAAAATATTTTGCTTTTCTTTCCTTCGGATCGGATAGGTAGTGAGTGGGAGTTTTTTTGCCTTTATCTGGGAAAAATCCAGTCCGGTGATTGCGATGCCACAGTACATGCACGATTACATGGAAATGGAAAATGACGGGAAATGTCTGAGAGAGAAAGAGAAAGAGAGAGAGAGAGAGAGAGAGAGAAGGTGTGAATTTTCCTTGGAAAATGGAAAAGGAGGGGAGAGATCCACCCAGAGGAAACCTGACAAAGAAAAACCTTCTCAGGTCGGGCTTGCTTTTTGAGAGACACAACTACGAGGTGCTCTGTTTTTCTCTCTGCGAAAGTGATATTTTCGAATGGCATTGGACTAGGGGCAGTCATTGTAATATTTTTGGAGAAAGTTTGGCATATGTTGAAAGAGCGGGAGGGCCGAGTCCCAAAGTTGGAGGCATTTGCTCCCGCACTCTTTCTCGCTTTGTGTTCGTGCTTTAAATCGTCGCACTCACAAATTTTTAGTTGTTTGGTGGAGTTTCGAATAATGCTTTCATACTCTCACTTGCGCTCCCTCAAATGCTTTATGTAACTTATGTCTACAATACTAGCAAAATGGCCGAGACACCCTATAACGCCTATACAAAATAAAAAGGAGTGAGGGTCAGTTACAAATCTGTGCTTTTTGCCGCCGGCGTATTTCTTTGGAATTTGTTGGCGAGATTTGCAGCTTGCGGTGATCAGTGGCGTCTGATTAACGGGTTTCGAGTGGTCGCTTGCTTTGTCAGTTTATTTTTTTGTCCCTATGCAGATTTATCGCTCCTTTAGGGCTTGTTCACTCCGTCTGTTTGGATCCAGTTCACCCTGTCCTTTTAGATAACCCGTAAGTTGAGGTCTCTACCCAACCGAGGGTTCCGGATCCGGTTTTTGTACCCCTTGTGGGATTTTAGGGTCAGTATCGTTTCACACATTTAAATGGGAATTGAAATGCTTTGTTTGTTGGTTGAATAAATGTTTTTTCATTAAACCACGGGATTTTGAGAATCTTCCCATGAGAAACCGCATCCATCAAATCTCCCGTGATAAATTAATTCTTGTAGCTAATTAACAACGCATTAAAAGGGGGGGGGAGGAGAAATTGGACCTAGGAAACAAGTAGATACGCACCAAATTGGAGAAAACAAATTCTGAGCATTGTCAGTTTAATCGGTTGTGGCCGCATCGGACGGTCATTGAAAAATCTGTAGTTAATCAAGAATAGATTGAAATGGACAAAAAAAAAAAAATGAACCTAGGAAGCAAGTAGATAACGCACCAAAAAAAGGAGAAAATAAGTTCTGAGCGTCGTCAATCTATTCAATCGTGCCCGCACCGACACATATTGATTGGCTGTTCTCAATTAAGAACACATTAGTAAGGGGGGAAATGGACAAAAAAAAAAACAAGTAAATACGCGCCAAATAGAGAGAAAACAAGTTATGAGCGCCGTCTATGTAATCAATCGTGTCCGCGCTGATACACATCAATGACCTAATTGGGTATCCGCGTCGTATTGCTTTATCCCATAGTAGTATATTGTTTTGTGTCCAAAGGGGAAAAAAAGAAAGCCGACTACATTTTGGAAGTGAAATAATATCATTTTGACAGTGTTGCAGTTTTTTTCATATACTCAAATTATAAAGTCGAACGACGTAGCAAAAAAATGGCTATCTTTGATATAGATCTAACGTGGTCTATATAACTTATCTAATTCACGATCAATTTGAATGAAAATCGTATATATGAAGTATCTAGTAATTAAGATTCAATACAATGTTGAAGTTGATCGAGCTGGAGAATGAGTTTGTTATCTTTAGATTATTTTAGTTTACCCAAGCAGGCAAGGCAAGGCAAGCATCATCCTTAGCTTAAGTAACTTTATGCCAAGAAAGAACTATGTTGGAAATTAATTAAGCTTTTGCGAACATGGAACGGCCAGATTCTTATTACTATTTCAAAGAAGAAACATGGTCAAAATGTTGTGAAGGGCCACTAGAAGAAGAATCCAATTGCAAAGCTAGAGCCCTTTTGCATCAGCACTGATTATTAGTATCAGTCTGCAATGCGATTGGCCTTTTTTTTGAGCGCGGTAAAACACAACGGCTAGATATAACAAAATTAATGCATGGCCGTTCAAACCTCAATCATGGTAGGTAGACCATGATCAAAACCTTGCATTTTTTGACAATTGGTCAATTTTACTCTTTAACTCCACTTTTTTCCTTTTTCGGCTCAGTTCTTTTCAAGTCCAACGTTCCACCTGGGGGCGTTTCCGCTAACCAAACTAAGTACAGCTTTTTTTGTCTTTTTATTGTCATTGTTCAGGTTTTTTTTGGGTTCGTAATTATCTTTACTTTTTCAATTCATCTCGCCGAGACGAACCAATGATTGAGATCACGCAATCAATAATCGAGATTCGTTTTCAATTTTGACCGGTCGCAATTGGTTTTCAATCCGAACGGTCCAAAAACACATTGAACGCGCTCGATTGACCTCCATAAAACTATCTTTTGCGAAATGATCCGCGAATAAGATTTTCTGATTTACATATAGTCTTCTTGGGGGGAAAAACTTTTTCCATGGTCTTGGAAGGTTAGCCATCATATGGAATGCATGGATTTGATTACTACCACTGAACGAACGTCTCCTCAAAGTTATTTCTTTAGAACCCTTTGATCGCAATTATTAGTACGTACTACTATTATTTTCACTGACAAAATAAACGCAATTATGGAGAGGGAGAATCACGAAGCGCACAGTCAGATCCACCATTTGACCACCAAAGTGTTCCTTAAGCACCAGCAGTACTAAATGCTCCCAACGGTCACCTTCCACTGCGTAAATCGACCGTTGGCCACGTGAGATATGCCTCCCCGCCATTTACTCTACCTTCACGTTCCACCGCCACAACCGCTATCACGTGCCCAAAAAACAAACAAACCAGTCACCCTCTCTGTCACGTGGAGTAAGTACTACTAAAGACATTGCTCAAAAGGATTAAGTTTTTCAGTGGGTGGGCACGGCCACGTAGTGTCCGTGCGCACACCTCGGCCGTTCAACCGTGTTTTGGACGGCCGGCCTATCTCGAGCTCCATGGTTTGGATTGGACGAGATAGTATAAATCGGAACCGCCCATTAGTAGATAGATTCAATGATTTAAATTTTCTCATACACTTTTACCGCTAAGGCTTTTACATGTAAAAATACATTCAAACCGTTGAACGGTCCCAATTAGGACAGTCTCTTCCGGTCCAAATGCATACAACAGCTCCACGTGGCTGAGTGGACCCGACCCCATGATCCCGTCGAGTTTATTTGGGAAGAGTATGGAGCTGTAGTGTAGCCCCCTCACTAGTTCTAGTGTGTCCCTAGTTTTTGGGACACTAAAGTGCCCAAGTGAAGACCGATTCACCTCTATGTAGGCAGTGTCGGCTCATATATTTTGACGGTCTCAAGCAAATTTTTTATATTGAGCCTCTTACATAGTCATGATTTCTTTAAAAAATGATAAAAGTACAAAAAATCAAACTAAAAGAATATAATTATGACAATATAAATGTAAAAATGATATGCTTGCAATATGGAGATGCATAGGAGTCAAACCACATAATCACAATAGCATAACAATATTATGTGACCACTAAATCAAGTATTTAGTTTGTGTTTTTATTTGAAAACATTCTAATATTAATACGTAAGTTACATTACAATGGGGCCTCAATTTTGGACCAAAATTCGGAGGCCGGAAGCGGTTGCTTCCTTGCCTATCCTATAAGCCAGCCCTGTATGTAGGAGTCCCCATTCGATCCGCTATCACGTTAAATCTGCGCCTCAAGTACGCGATTAGGTTTGCAAGCAAACCAAACTACTCACGAGCAGGTCAAGAAAGTTTGGCTCGTTTGTATGTGCTCAGCTTGTCTATAGAGGTTATTCTGAATAAATTTATCGGGTTCGTTGCTGAATTTCAAGTTTTATAGAATCATTTTGTAAACAAACCGAGCGAACATGCACTATAAAACTCCGATCGGCTTGGATTCATTTGCACAATATCAAGAGTCCATAAGTCATAGATCTGCACAAACTAAAAAAATTCATTATGTTCACTTGCTTATTACTTAAAAATTGGTAATGATCAGTAATGAAATGAGCTTCTTCTTTTTTCCATTAGTGGACACCGAGATTGATTTTCGAAAAATTAGTAGAAGTGTGTGTAAACTGATTTCGACACATCTGTTATCAAACAATAAACAAAGCAACAAGTAAATAATAAGTTGTTGATACAAGCAAAACAAGCTGTTGATAGCCCCCCTATTTTTTGTACCTAACTCTTCAGTTTGGCTTGTTTCTTAAGCAATGTAATATGCGGACCCTAGCTAGGACTACAGACTACAGTCTACAGTCTACATTTCCTAGCTATATACTACTTCAATGCGTATTCTTCTGAATTCAGAAGGATGCATGGAAATATACTGTAGATTATTGAATGCATGAATTAGTTTACACTAGCTAGCTAATGAAACAAAAATTGAAATAGCTAGCTGCTCTTAATTAGTTTGGAAAGAGGGATTAGACGTACGGGCCATACTTAATTTGATGATTTGATTGCTTTTTTTGGCTATTTTTTAGAGTACAATTTTTTGGAAGAACGTACAATTTATTAAGTAAATATTTATAGTCACATTACGGTTCAGCCAACATTCCAGAGTAATTAATTAAAGAGGAGTTGGACCCAAATTTTATAAATCACGAGTGCGGATTCACTTGATTCTTGAGGAGTTAGGTGGGTTAGCCTAGTTGATCACCCATGTACACATTCACAGCCAAGAGGTCAATAGGTCAACTTTGCCGAATGCAAGAATTGATATATATGTTCAATTATCCTATATAGGATGAGTGCGAATTCGTTCATCCCTCGAAATTGTAATTGTTTACCCTCGCTAAAAGAGGGTGAACAATATCCTCAGTACTCAGTTTAATGAAAAAAGTGCGGATGAAACAAATTCACCTATGGATTTCTTGAGTTGTTATGCATTGAGCTTGATTTAATTTAATTGTTGCGGACTTCACAAGTTTAATATGGTATCCCGTTATCGTAACACGATCCCTAAACATAATTCTCCTACGGCTTGACACAAGATGGGTGACAAAATCAGTCCACAAAAAATCAGAACTTCCAACCGGCGGTCCCGCTCCGCATCATGAGACACTCAAGCTGTGCCCAATAAATTCTGAGAATGGGGTACTTGATCCAACACTGCTCATGCATCTTGCTGATCATCACGGTATATAGGCTGCTACGTGCTAACATGTATGTTGGTGGTTGGCGGTGGCCTCCTGATCTCCTCTCCTCACTTGGTTCCTTCTGTGAATGGGTCTGAAATCTCTCAATCCAAATATTGCTGAAATATATGTTGGGCAGGCAAGGCCAGGGTGGGCTCATGGTGTGTTTGATATTGTCAATGGCAAGGGAGACACTGCCCACTTGGGGAGTTTTAATACATGCTGGGGTTGATATGTGTTGCTTCTTGTATACTATATATGTACTCAATCAATGTATGTGATTTTCCTGAGGGCCGGACACCATCCAAAAGGTTGGATAGTGACCAATCGTTTTTTGACATTATTACTAAGGGGGACCTGTTTTTTTTATTTTTAAGTCTTGGACTGTTATGCATGGAACCGCATGTGGATCGATGTCGTATGCTTTTACGTATATACATTGGCTGAGAAACTTGTGGTATGTAACACTGCAGGCCCAGCTGAAATGTGTTGTCGAGTCACAAGAGGCAAGGTTTTAAGCAGAGCGGTGGCGGAAATATTATTGAATGAACAGTATGCAGCGTAAATCGGGCGTTGCGATCTTGAATTTTTTAAAGCCTGGCGGAAATATCATCCATTGAAGTTCTTGTTGAGATGATTGTAGATAGTATATACAAACACAACCATAGTACCCATTGATTCATGAACGATGGGGTATGGGCGAGAAAGGACAGGTGTCCGCAATAATTTTGAATAATATATGCACAAAATAATTACTCTTCAATAGTTTTGCCGTTAAAATAGCAACCCATATATCTTCAAAATTCGATAAGCGTACAAATTCTAAAATTGTTTGTGTCATTCATTCAGTTTTTGCCCAAATTGTTTCATTTCTTTTTTCCAGAGGTAACAATGTGATTTTTAAAAACCATGGGGTAAAATTTACAGAAAAGCGACAAAGAAAAACATATACTACTACTATATATACACACAACATACAAATGACTGCATTTTCTTAGAAACACAGACAAATGTATGTACGTCTGTATGCACTATACTTATATTGTTGGGGTCTACTCATAGTGGTGGGACTTCATGAGAGATACTCATAATATTAGGTGTCTTGTGTATTTTACCCAGAATCCTTATATACAGTTGTAAATCCTATTAGGGTTTGAGTGTGTGACATAATGTGAAGGAGAGGGGGAGGTGAGTGGGAGGCCGGTTGTGGCCTCTTGGAGAGGAACCGGTGTGTGATTTTCGGAGAGTTTTTTCATCTTTGTGTGTGTGTTGCGTGAATATATAGACGAATGGAGTTTTTCTTTGAAATTACATGTGTTTGCATGTGTGGTGTCCCTTCGGTCCTAACATACATGTTATCCATCAGAACCAAACCTACCCAAAATCTAAAGCCTAATCTATCAATTAGAACCAACCAAAATGTAATTCTGCAGTCGAACGAAGCTCAGCAGCGTCGGCGACGAGCAGTATTCTTCTTTGTCTTATTAGTCTTCTTCTCTCTCTCTCTCTCTCTCTCTGTGCAGTAGAGATGCAACACAGGCAGCGTATGTGGTTGGCGTATGGGTAGAATAGTCTTTTACCCACCTCGAATAAGCCAACAACAGGGTTAGGGGGAGTTGAGTTTTGTTCACTCTCCACTTAAGAGAGCAAATATTATTCTCCTCCCTATTGGTTGAAATGATGTGGATCCTACCACAAAGTGATGTCATGCTTACTAAAAAAAGTGTATTGCATGGTAAACATGACATCACTTTGTGGTGGAATTCACACTATTTCAACAAATAAAAAGGAGGGTAATGTTCACCCTCTTTTTTAAGAAGGGTGAACAAAATTGTACTCGTTATTTTAGTCCAGCTAAAGGGGCACTACATCCCCCGCTGATTGCTTTTGCGGGGGGAAATTCAGGAACCAAATGTGAGATTAAAAGTAGGGCCAGGGCTAACTAACTGAATTGCATATCCGGGGCTCTAAAGAGCTTGACAAACAGGCCGTAATAGTTCACGATAGAAGTGGTTTAGTGAACTCGTGCATTTGGATAGCAAACTCTCATGTTATGGTATTATTGTGTGGCTTTGCATTAACGCGAAAGATGAAACACGTTAATAATTGTCAGTAAAAGTGTTTTGTAATAGGTACGAGAATAATTGTCAGTCTACCCTTGGACACAACTCGTAGGTTGGGGTAAAATACCACCTCCAAATTAAAGAACTCATGGAGAAGTACTATTGACCTCTCTTTCTGTTTCTCTTTCTCTTTCTCTTTCGCGTTAATGCAAAGATGAAACACGTAGTACTATTTTTTTGGTAAACGAAACATGTTAGTACTTAACAATAAACCATTGCCCTAGGAGGGAAATGGAAAAGAACAACTTCCCTAAACCCTCACAAGATCCTAGCTCACAGGTAAATCCTCACAGAGGATTCAGATCCCTATGTACATATGCGTTTTGGACAGATCCCGAAAAATTGAATGGAGTACTATAGAAAGAAAGATGAAAATGCAGATCAGGCTATTTTTTATATCCATGTTTGGGCCAAGATCAGGCCACTTAAAAACATCATAATGTGGTTAGGGTTGCTTCTACCACCTGGGCCCAAAATAACATCTCCTCCAGTGGGCTATCCTGGCTATGATCGATCATACAACCCGCAGTCTTCAAAAAAAATACTTGCAGTAGTTGCACAAGCAATTTGAATGTGGGATATAACATATCTGCCTATTCTAGGACCCTAATTTTGATCCAAAATTTGGGAGCTTAAGTCTGGCACCTTGCTCATCTCGGCTCAGAGCCGGCCCTGAGTAGGTATATGCTCAAGGGAGGAAGTATTGAACTAGGGTTTGAAAGCCAAGTAGAACGTACCTTTTAGGGTTTATCCATGTAACTTATATAGACTGTTGTGACTTGCTCACCAAATTGGGGCATGCCACGCACGCTCGGTAACTGCCTTCAGCTAACGTCACTAGGGACGTATTGGATCAGGTTGCAATCGTTCACGTGCATGAGTTGTCATCACATGGGCTTATGCCCAGCTCACGCGGTAATCGTTTTGCTAACGTCACCCCATGAAATATCGAGGGAGAGGGTCGTGGATGAGCTGGCACCAGTCAGTTGGTCGAGCCCCAGCGGCCAAACCACATGGCTGAGTCAATGTGACGCTATGTAGAAGATTGCAATGTGCCTCGAATGGGCATGGCATTATCCGAACCAGGTGGTCGGACGTCAAGACCTGGGTCACTAGGAACATCGAATGGGAGGTCGGGCCAGTCACTCTAGCCGAACAACCTCCCGTGTCCAAACCTTGATATTTCAGCCCACTACACTCCCTTTTAAATGTCTTAACAATATGTTAAGAGAATTTTTCTACGGTAAATTATAATTAACCCCCTCAAACTATGCCTCGAAAACACTTTACCCCCTCAAACATTTATTTCTGGCACTTAACCACCTTAAACTAATGGAAATACAACTTCTGTTTGCATTCCGCTACGAATTGGATGGAAAATATCACATGCCCTCTCAACTGAAAAAATGAGACATTTTTACCCTTCTTCACTACATCCATTTTTTCTTTTTCTTTTTCAGAACTTTTCTGCACATCTCACACATATCACCAAACCAAAACCAAAAACAAAAACAAAGAAGAAATCACACCGAACACAAACTTCCTTCGATCACCAACCAATTTTCAAACCCCAACAAACCAATGGCTGAAGTATACTGCTCGGATTGCAAGAGCGCAAAGGAGGTGGTGTTGACCACTCGATTGACCAGATCTCCGACTAGCGGACCTTCGCCAACAAGTCGGGCGATAATGACCCGGTCCATCTCGGTGAGCCCAGCATCCCTCTACATCGATGGCGACTTGTCGACTGTTATCTCGAAGCCTAACAGCGTCACTTCCGACTTCCTCTCGTCGTCGCTTGACTCGCTTGGCCAAGGACAAAATCCCAATTGTAGATCCATTCTCCATCCGAGCAATCGCTACCTCTACTTGATGATACTTTCTTTTTCTCTTTAGGTTGGAAGTTTTCTGCATGATTGAAAAGAGAGAGAGAGAGAGAGAGAGAGAAAGAGGCGGTGGTGGAGGGGGAGCAGGTGAGGAGGGAGGACAGTGACGGGGTCGAGTGACAGTAGTGGCGATGAAGTTTGGAAGTCGACGGAGGAGAGGATTGGAGTGAAGAGTTGGGGGGTCTGGTCGACTTGGTAGGGTGAAGGAGAAAGGGGTGGAGGAGGGTTGACGAGGTGGTGGAAGCTGTGGTTGAGAGGAGGAGCAAGGGGAATGGCCATTGGATGGGCCGATGGGGTTTTTTTGGTTTCACAGAAGAATGGTTTTTAGAGAGATGGAGTGTGGCAGTGTGAGGGTGTGGTAAAATGGGTTTGGGTCTACAGTTGTTTTCAAAAGAGGGCAAAACGGAAACTTAAATTTTCTCCGTTACGGAAGTTAACCGGTTCTACATTTCTATTAGTTTGAGGTGGTTAAGTGTCAAAAATAAAAGTTTGAGGGGCTAAAGTGTCCCCGAGATATAATTTGAGGGGGTTAACTGTAATTTACCCATTTTTCTACAGTACACATAAAGTGGTTTTAGTGTACCATGTTAATTTGAGCCATTTGATCAACATTGGAAAAAAGTGAGCTGCTGATGGAAAAAATTCAAATAAAAATTAATTTGTAATGATGAACGTAAGGCACAAAAAATGAAGTAATTTCATATAAAACAAGATTGTTTCATTGTGTTAAAACGGTGGAGTATTTTTTGGGGGTTTCCTCCCAAAAAAACCCTTTATGCAAGAAAATTATTATGTCCGTACCACATTTACAAGTCCAAATTATTCATATTTCATCTATTCTGTTTAATTATCAAGACAATTATATGTCCCAACTACATTTTACTAAGTTCTAAATATTAGTAATATTTGATCTATTTATTGAACATAAAATCTTATACCAAGAAATAATACTCCCTCCGTCCCAAAATGAATGTCAATTTTTGATATCCGTGCCAATTTCAACTCCTTATATCTTTGAATACGGATCTCAAAAAATATGCAATATGGATCTTGTTTGATAGTTCTCGATTAATTCTATTATACAAAATTTTCAAACTCATGAAAAACATTATAGATTGAAAGATATAAGCGATGAAAAATGACACGGATTTCAAAAATTGTCATTCTTTGTTGGACGGAGGGAGTATCGAGTACTTTAATGAAGTTAAGTGTTTTAATTTTAAGCCTCAATTTACTCTTGCGAACATTATAATGAAATGACTACAACTATATCAAAATTTATGATTACTTAATTTAATTCTTTAACTTTTTAGTGTCTATTGAGGACCTAAGTTGCGAACCACCCCATTTCTCCCTTTCCCTATTGAATATTGATGATCCGAGCCGTTCAATGTGTTCAAAACGTGATTTTAAGGGCACCCGCGAGAAATCGGGAAAAAAAAAAAGACCGGGACCGAAGGACTTGATTTTAGCAGTTTTTATTTGAACCGTTCAATTCAGAATAAACAAAAACTGCTCGGATGAAGCTCTTCCCGGTATTTTTTTTTTGCTGATTTCTCACGAATACCCTTAAAATCACGTTCTGAACACATTAAGCGGCTCGGATCATCGAAATTTGATCGGGAAAGGCAAAGTCCACAACTTAGATCCGCAATTTAGGTTCTCAATAGAAGCCCACTGTATATATATATATGTTTATATATAAAGATATATACAATCTCTTTCAAATAAGGAGGTCCTTATTTTAAATAAAATAAGGACCTCCCCATTTCTCCCATTTTTCGATTGAATTTTGATGATCCGAGCCGCTCGATGTGTTTAGAACATGATTTTAAGGGTACCCGCGTGAAATCAGCAAAAACAATGATCGGGAAGGGCTTGATTTGTGCCGTTTTTATTTGAACCGTTCGATAAAAAATAAACAAAAACTATTCGGATGAAACCCTTTCCGGTCTTTTTTTTGCTGATTTCACGATAGTACCCTTAAAATCACGTTCTGAACACATTGAGCGGCTCGGATTATCAAAATTCAATCGGGAAAGGGAAGTCCTCATTTTATTAAAATGAGGTGGTCCTTATTAGAAGGGGTATGTATATATATATATATATATATATATATATATATATATATATATATATATACACATGATAGCACTTTGACCAAGATGGTGCGGGACTCCCCTTTTCGGATCGAATTTCGATGATCCGAGCCGTTCAATGTGTTAAGAACGTGATTTTACATGCGAAATCGAAAAAAAGACCGGGAAGGGTTTCATCCGAGCAGTTTTTGTTTGTATTTTATCGAACGGTTCAGTAAAAACTGCTCAAATCAAGCCCTTCCCGATCTTTTTTTTTACTGATTTCTCGCGTGTACCCTTAAAATCACGTTCTGAACACATTGAACGGCTCGGATCATCGAAATTCGATCCGGAAAGGGGAGTCCCGCACCGTAGACAGGTGCGGGATCCCTCACTGGATCCGGACTCTATATATATATATATATCCTCTCATTAAGCTCTAACCCATCAAGTGTTGCTTTCTCTAAATAGAATCCAAAATAGAAAGGTAGCAAAAATTGTTCGGGGATCAGCTCCCATAGCCTCGAGACCTGATTCTCCATACCCTTCCCAATTTGATCTTTGAGAGACCATTGTAACTCCGCGTCAATAAACCAAACCGTTGATCTCGTACATTTCGCAACAATGAACGTATTTGTTAAAAATTAGCTTGGTCAGCCAACGAGAAGTATGTGAACAAAATACACCCCTTGCCCTCTCCCACCCACATCACTGGCCCATCCCCCACCTATTTTGTCTTCCCCGCCAACCCCATCCCCTCCCTCTCCTCCAAAAGAGATCCACCTCAGGCCTCCAACTTTTCTGTTTGAGACGCCAACCATCTTCCACCACCACTCTGCACCCTCAACCTCTCTCGTTGCACCTCTGCCCTCTCCCCCCGCCCCTTCTAGCCATTCTTGCAACACAAGGTAACACTATTGTGCTCTTCATGCATCAAACAAATCCGGGCACTAGATACCTCCAAGGAACCCAGTCTTTGTCCCTAATTACTTGCACAATTTCGGACACACCAAGTAAAAGGGTTGCATACAACAGTTTTAAATTGCATTGTACAAAATACCACTTTAATTTAAACATCCGATGGTTTCCCTGAAGGTTTTATCAAAGTTGATAGGCTACTGTCAAAAGATATCCTGGTAGACATACGAGGGGTTTACGCCAGTACTCGCATCTCTAGTAGGGGCGATACCTCAAATCTGCTCGCGAAGGTCTCCCTCCACCCATGCCATAACTCCACTGCAAAACACAAAAACGCACATGCTTAATCCAAAATAATTGGAGAGGTAACGAGGCCCTGTACAATTATCTTCGTTTCCAATCTTAACCAAATAAAATTTCACCACCAAGATTTTTAAAAAAAAACCACTATCAGAAACACAGGAAAAATACAGAAGGAATATATACAATGCGGCACGACCCAAGAACATATATAAAAAGAAACTAAATTGAGAGCAAGGACAGAAGGACATACTGAACTATCATATAACTACAATCCAAATAACCATGATGCTACTGCAAAATGACAGTAATTTTGCAATTACATAAGATCAAAATTATGACTGAGCTAAGGGAATGAACATGCCAAGCTCAAAAAGGAGGTTTCAAATTTCAATATCCACCCACTACCCTATTCATTTAGGTTGAATACAAAACAGACATTATTGTAGTATTCACAAAAAGAACCAAATAGAATCATCAATAATCAAACTGATATACCAAAACTGGTAGGCCCTACTTCAAAATGTAACAAATACTGGAACTGTGACTTCCTATGACCAGGTACCCCAAAAAAGGGAGAGGAAAAGAGAATAAAATAATTAACTCTCATATTAAAGATCCACACTCCATATGATATCACTTATATCAAAATACATGTTATGCTCTTTCTGTTACTCACATTGTCATAATCCAGGCTTCCATAAATCCGTCCATAACCGCGCATAGGACCACCACTGTACCCCCCATAAGGTTCAGCATCATCCATCGCGAAGTTTCCACTACTGGGACCAGCATCATCAACAGGCGGCGTAGCTGTATCTATGGCAACCTGAAACGCAAGTTACAGTAACCAATAATAAGAAAATGGCACATCATTTCATTCAATCAGTTGCTATCCCAACGAAATAATTTCCAGGTTAGGATTTTAAGGCTCAGGTAAACCATCCGATATTTACAGTTTCAAGACAGATGGTTTATCCATGAAGGTGGGAAAAAAAAATTCAAACCACATACAGTGTTTCATACAATCATCATTGCAGTTAGATTCTAGGTAGGGCTTAAAACAGCTAAAAATCTACAGCCGTGTACCAGATATAAAAAGCATTTGCTTCACATGACCATATGAGCATTACCAGAAACCTGTCAGTCCCCTCCAAAATCAGATGAAAAAACCAAGGACTCAGAAAACATGCAAATGACTAAGCTTCAAACTCCTCTTGAAGGAAACCATCTTTATAAGGAAATGAAAGAATCTCGGGTGATCAATGAACAAATATTTCAGAAGCAAAAGTGGCTCTAGTTTATGGTCAGATGAATGAACCGCCAGCTTGTATGAGAAATGGTTTGACTGCTCTAACCATGGCGCAATCTTTCCAATATAGCAAAGAAGCATTGTTCTATGTTCAAAGATGCCAGAAGGCTTCTACTAAGAGAGATCACACAGAGTCCGACCTTCAGAATAGGACGGTAAGTGAAAAAGACAGTGCATCCATGATTGATATATACCCCACAGTACAAGGCTATAATCCCTTGCAGGCATAATATTTTCACACAGTAGCAGCTCCGCTCCCCATAATGAAGCTATGGAGACCAACCCCGACAATTCCAAACAAGTAGATTCATTGAGTCAACTAAATATAAGAGAATCTCAAAGAAATCAAGAGTTCTTGGGACATTTCCGACACATCAGATAGGTTTGAAACCTTCTGAAGTGTCTGAATACTCTGAACCTTGCAAATATTTCACAAAAACAAGCATCGGAAAATCAATGTACCATACTTGGTGGAAGGAGCATTGAAACCAAATAGAACCTACAATAAAGTTATTCCAAAGGGTAGAAATTTCAGAATAAGTAACACAAACATGGTAAACCTTCAGTTAAATACCTGCTGTCCACAAATCTCGTGAGACCTTCGAGAGACACGCTCTGCAACACCATCTTCTGCGAAGGTCACAAAGCCAAAACCCCTATGGCCAGTTCTCTTAGGATCCTACAACACATAAACGTTTCAATGTCAACAGATCATCAACATCCATTCTTTTGTTGTACCATCCAAACATCAGCCATTTGACCTTCGGAATATAGACATCAAAAATCCGGCCAAATCTACCAAAATGCTGGCGAAGATCATCAGTTGTAGCCTCCTGAGGAAGCCTGCCAACAAATATCTTTTTGCTCATTCCTCGTGCAGATTCACGTCCTAAGACAAATGAAACACAAAATGTGAGGCATTCCCCAGTGGTACACTCCAAGGAGCATGCAGAAAAGAACTTACTTCCATACATAGCGCCCGGGTGATCATATAAGGTAGGAGCACCTAGAGCAGCATATCTAGTTGCTGCAGTAATATAAGCATTATATGCACCATATCCTCCCTGCGGCATTCGGCTTATTGGTCTGAAGTCATCCTCCTGCGACTATAATACTCAGTGGTAAAATGAACCGCAGACCACTCATATATACTAACAGTACGAATTGAAGTGGTCAACCCACAATTAGAGGCAGCTTTTTGATATGTTCATTGGTATGCTATAGAAGAAAAGGACTAAGATAGGTGACTTGATAAGCTATTCATGTTGGGAAGCTATACTCTACCAAAAAAAAAAACGTGCTACTGAAAAATCAACCAAGGAACCCTTGTGAGGCAAGTAGCATTGTAAATTACCTTCGGTGTTGCTCTGTCCACAACTACAGTGGAACCTCCCAATTCATGAGTTTCAGCCATCAGATTATCCACAGATTCTGCCAGAGAGAGAGGATAAAGTAAACATGTAACAGTCTGACAACATAACAATGTGTAACTTGTAACATTACAAAAGCACACCCTTCTTTGGTTTGGGCTTCAGATTTGTCATGTTTCCTCTAGTTTTTCAACCTTTGTTCTAACATTAGACAAAAAAATTAAAGTTCTAAGCAAAATTTCAATAACTATTTCCTTACCTTTCCTTTAATGCAATTTGATAGACTTTTCTTCTCTGGCAATGATCAATAACAAAAACCAAGGATCACCGCAAAATGAACAACAGAGATAGCGTCTTGCATAAAATAATCATGACCTAAATCAAGATATCAAATGCACAATCTTACCTGGTAGGGTGGTACTGCAGTTTTAGTTCCGCTTGAATGTGTTTCTTTTATTTCTTTCGTGGTAATTACAACAGAATCTAGTTCTTTTCTTTTACTTATCTTCTGAAAAGAACCCTTACAAGGGAAAGAACTAAAACTGTAACAACTAAAGCCTATGAAATGCTGTTTTTTGACATAAAGAGGAAATGACCAAATGAAAATTTGGGCAATTATGCTGCTAGAAACGTGCTTTATAATGCTAAATGACAAATAGCCAACGCATTTAAATCAATGTCTACCCAATCACTGAAAATTGCTCCACAAGTAGCAGAAACTACAAGTCTACAATAGTGTGAACACAGTTATACAAATCAATGCAATCTATATCCGCCCTTGTTGTAAGACCCGAACCAATTTTTAGAGCAAGTGGCCCGCTCATTTTTGCTCTTGCTCCCATAACAACTCAATATATACAATGACCCACTATTTCTAAACAGAGATGTCAAATCGTAAATCGAAATTGCCTTTTTCGCGTCTATGAATCAAGGGTCTACCACATTGAGGTGTTCTAACGTGTCTAGGCCAAGGGAAAAGAAGAAGAGCCCTTATTTGATTGAAAACATGACAAGCAGCATAAGCCCTAATGGATTGAGGTTGGGTTTTCTTCAAATGGTTTGAACGTGGCCATAATCAGATCAAACGATTTAGAATGTGTTTGGGATTCCGCTTCCTAAAATAAGGTCTGATTTTTAGTATCGTATCGGGATACGCAATTCTATCGTAGGACACGTCATAGTATTGGAGGATATCCGTACAAAAAGGATACGAGGTGGGAAATGTATAGTTTTCCTAAGGAGACGATATGAATCATAAGATACGTATCCCGTACCGTAGGTTTTTAACCATGGTTGCATGTAAGAAACATTTGGACATAATTACGTAAAGATTGTTCTGAATGATGACTAGTGACTGCATTGTCCCCATATGAGAAAGACACATGCTTCTTTGCCAACAAATGTAGGTATAAGAGAACACCATTTCTAATCCTACATCTTTCATTATACTCCCTCCGCCCCCATTTGTTGGTCCCTTATAGCAATTTTAGCTATCCCAAAAAGATTGTCCTAGTTCAAAAGCAATGGGCAAAAGTTGATGAGTTTACACTTTTACCCTTCTCTTTTGACATAAATTACTAGCAACAAGAAAAGGTAATAATGATGGTCCTAAAAGACTTGAAGGGTAAAAAGAGAGAATGCACATCTACATGTATATATATCAATTAGAAGGAAACAAGAGTGCACGGTTACCATCTCACTTCACCACCTTACTTTTTTAAGAACATTGCTTGATTTCTTTCTGGAAGTACAAAAACTTTGATGAAGTTGAATATATAAGCCACTACATTCTAGAAAGAGCTCATTGTTTCTTCTAGTGAGAGAGAGAGAGAGAAGATGGACCTTTAGAGGGTTGTTTGATCACTATTCATCCAAAGAAACGACCAGAAAATGATTTTGTGCATGAATCATCTATTCTCAATTCACTGATTTGGTTCTATGATTCTGACGGTTATCGGTTATCAGTTATTTGTGATTCTGTCACTTCTGTGCAAGGCTCAAATGAGAAATAAAACAGAAGATGTCCCCATTGACAATAACACTCCTTGATAGGCGCTAAAACTTAAAGCATCATCAGTAGTTTCAATGAAAACCTCTTTCCAATCAGGCAACCACTTAGGTGTCTTACTGCTAGCCACATCCTACCAATTAAAAAAGAGATATCCAAAGACACCCACCCAACCCCACTCCGTAAAACCATAAGGCAAACTCAAGTTTACCGAAGTTAAAGTATCAGGCAAATGACACTAGGCATATAGCCTGTCAAAATGAGGAAAACAAGAAATACATGTTACCAAGGAAAAAAATTTCACAACTGACCAGCATTTGCATAAGTGATGAACCCAATTCCACGATGCCCTTTGGTACTTGGATCCTACAATATGATATACCACTAACAGCGATTAATATGGTATACATCCCAAGAACATAACATACTTCACAATCAAAGAACTTACTCTCCATTTTCTTTGGCGCTATAAAGAACTTACTAACAAGCAAGGACAAAATGCAAATTTATGGATGTACGCATGTATGTCAAAAGTTTTGCATAACAATACAGGATGCCTCTGATGTGCATGTGTGTGTGTGTGTGAGAGAGAGAGAGAGAGGGAGAGAGAGACCTTTGGCATATATATATCAGTTATGTCACCATATTGCTCAAAATGACTGCAAGAAAAAACATACAAGTTATCCTCACCGTAGCTCAAGAATAGTGTTTGAAAATTTTAGCACAATGAGAACTAAAAAAGGATCTGCCAAAAACACCATCACCTTCGGAAAGCTTCATCAGTCACAGATGGTGGGATCCTGGCCACAAATATCCTGGTGACCTTCTTTGATGGTGCTCTCATTTCCTCCTACCACAAGCATTTTAGTACAATATAGAGATGATAATCAAAATGCAGTCCACAACAACACAATTCAGATAGTACCAGGTAGTAAATAAAGGATCAGTGAGATATAGATATGGCAATAGAAAATCACTGCCCTGATTCATGGTTATAGAACACAACCTTTGGAGTGGCTACTTTTACTTCTAGTATTCTGTTGCCAAGAAAGTGCTCACTGGACAATGCATTCTGTTGAGAGAGAGAGAGAGAGATTGGCATGAGATACTCTCAAATGAAACTGCAAAAATGACACAGCATCCAAGTAAAATTCTGAACAAGTATCAGCATTCCAAGATAAGAGAAACACACGCATGAACAGCCTAAAAAATAACTGACATGTGGCAATGACAGCAAACTATAGAAAACTATAGGTAATCCTCAACTGATGCAAACGTCATGTGTGGAAAACCATGAGCATGTCTAGTTTACAAAATGGGCTATCAAAGAACTGTGATAATGGCAGTGAACTAAAGAAAATTATACATCACACAGAATCACCTTAGCATCCTCAACTGTAGCAAATGTCACGTATCCGAAACCACGAGAACGACCACTGGACCGCTCCTAGACCAGAATACAAGGAAACGGACATCTTTAGTGAAAAACAAATAACATAAAACAGCAGGATCATTAATAACACTTCAATAGTGCATAATCCAAAAGGCTGAAAAAACAACCTCCTGGCAAATTTTCCCCACAACTAGCAGAGTTCGAAACTCTGTATTTATCCCCAAATACCCTCAAAGGGTTTTTTTATCAGTATCTTGTCCCATCTCTCTGAGCATTCTTCCAAGGTGAAGCAAAAATAACCTGAATCAAGTCCTCGACAAAAACAACTAGCCAGTAGTACGAAATAACTAAACAAGAGAGGTAAATTACACTCAGTCACTGACCTCTCCTGAGGTTCCTGAAATGACAGTAAGCTCCGCATTAGACTTGCCAGCGTAACACTGCTAACAAACACCACTAACAGGGATTGACTTTTACTCAACTACTATCTTACAAAATAACTACCCAAACACTGACACGTCACCACCCAAACCCCAAAATGCCAACAAAACACCTTATTGAATCAACAACAGCAGATTCAAAACAGCTCCTCGCCCAATGCCAGTGCCACCCAGAAACCACCCTGGCAACAGCTATCATTAACAACTAGACCTCGAATATGACAAACAACCACCCATTACAGTCACTGCCAAAGCCACAACCAGTCAGTCAGTCACCACCAAAAGCCACAACCGCCACCTCCACTGCCGACTACTCTGCCACAAACTGGGATTTGGAAGTTTGTGGTGGAACGAGAAATATTTTTTGCTGTGTGTGATGGATGGGATAATACCGAGGTCTCCCTCTATGTATATGGAGATACTATTAAGCGCATGCATAGAAGTCATAAAAGACCTATACTCACTGCAGTCGTAACTGAGGAACCATATAAATTCAACATTAAATAGGCTCTACAATACCTCTACACTGGTAAAAACAATACATCGAGGCACAACCAAATAATTCCTCCATTTAGAATATTGGCCACCGCACAAAACGCGAACTTAAACATATTGCATTATTGTCAAAAAAAAAAAAAAATCGAACTTTTTTTTCACTAATAGAAACAACTCATTGATATCTAGTAACTTGCAGGAAAAAGTTGGAATCTTTTTAACAGAAATGCATTCCTTTAAGTTCTCCTTTTGCTAGTGGACAGTCTTTTGGAACGGAGAGAGCATTGAGGACAAAAGGCATGAATCTTTTTTAACAAAAAATGGATAATTTTTTAAGGCCATAAGAGGAGATGGTGTTGTGGTTCTGGGACTAGAAGGGATGTTAGAGCTTGCTTAAGTGCTTAGGCGAATGTCAAGTGTACTGCTGATTGGCAATTGCTTAGAGAGAGGTTATTTCTGATGTATTTTTCTGCTCTAGCTAGGTTCGGCTATTTTGCCCGGATCCGGGGGTGCCCTGTATAGTGCGCGTGTAGGGCGGCACACAGCTGTCGATCTCATCAACCAACGGTTCAGATTAAAAAAGAAACTTTTCGGGAGTGCACTACAGTGTTTTGTAATCCATTTTGCCCGGTGTCTATTCCCTCTGTGTTTGTTTGTTGGTTCTTTTCCTTGAGTTTTGGTTCAGCTGTAATGGCGTTCAAGATCATCCCCTTGCCTTCTCTTTTTTTTTTTTTTTTGGTGTGTTCGATAAGAAATTAACAATCTCATAGTCAAACATGATAAGGGAAAACAAAAAGAGTAAAAACATGGTTTCCGCGATGTTTTCGGAGCAACACAATCCACAGACCAATATTTACTAATCATATGTCATAAATTTGTTTCTTTGGCACAATTACTAGGAAATAAAAGGTAGACTGACCTTCATCACAATACAATCCTCCAATTTCCCAAATTTGCTCATATAATCCCTCAAGCCATCTGTATCAACATCCCACGGGACGCCCAATACCTACAACTCAAATCCAGTTCACATTACAACACAAGCAGCTACAATGAAACGTCACCGTATGCATGCAAATTAGAAACGTAGAATCATACACATACCACGAGCTTTTTCTCCGACATACTTGGAGAAAGTAAAGATGCAGGCCGAGAGAATCTCTAGGTTTGGGACCCCGCCCGCTCACACACTCCCACGTTATCTCTCTCTCTCTCCTCGTCGCTCGTCGCTCTCGGTCTCACTTCTCTCTCCTCTATAGGACTCTCACACTCGACTCCTGCACACAATAAACACACCTCTTTCTCACACACAAACATCATCGTCATTTTATACCAAATCGAACTCGCCGTTTCCACGGGATTTCGTTGTACAATACTAATACCTTGAGAACAATTTAGATGAATTTCGTAAAACAGATTTTTACGCTCACCGAACTTTGATTGTTTTTTGGATTTTCGAAACCCTAGAGGATGCAGAGCTATCGTGCCCTCTTCTCGCGCTCTACCTCTGCTCTCTCTTGCTGGCGCCCCTCAGTCGTACCAGCCGCTGGGTAACCAATTTGAGCCCACGGTTGTTCCAAAGGCTCGGAAAAGAGGGCCCAAGTATGGGCCTCTTTGTTCATTTTCTCAAGCCCATTGAGATGGCAAGAATTAGGGAAAATGACGACCCATAACGTGTTTTCATAACTAATACTCGTCAATGACAAGTTAATAATATTTATTAATGCTGAAAATGTCCTTAATATATATTAATTATTAAAACACATCATTGCCTGTCATTTTCCCCAATAATTAAGCACGATACTTGCTTTTAAGCAGGGGAGCAAATTTGACCCAGCACAGTCTGGCCCAAAAATCATCAGGCTCGGGCTAGCCCATGACTTTAACTTATTCAGGCTAAGGGTTTGGACTCTGGGGGCCATCATGGGGCCTTTATTTACAACTTTATCTTTTGTTTTGTTTTGTTTTGTTTTTTTGAAATTTCAACTTTATGTTATAAGAGTAAATTATAGTCCTTTGAATCCTAAGGGTTGGTCTATTTCTTAAGGTCTAGGACTTATAGCATTAGGGATTTGCTCCCTCATGAGTTTATCAGATTCGAAATCTCACATGTGTTATCAACTCTTTTAGAGTTTGTCCAGATGGAGCAATTTCTTCTGTTATAATCGGGCTTCACGCAAGTGAACAATAGGATTCGACCCCCAATATTAATTGCGGTGCGGATAAGTGGCCCGAAAACTTGAGTTGTAAAAAAAAATCGTAAATTGCTAATTCCCCCCCCCCCCCCCCCCCTTTCTCTCTCTTTCATTTTATTTTTTTTTATAAAATTTGAAATGGTAATAACTTTTTCTTGACGTATTTATTTAAAATTATATTTTTTAAATCTACTCAACGAAACCTATCAAACGAGCCTAATATTGATGGTGAAATAATGGAAAATGGAAAAACTATATATTTTTGTGGTAGTTTAAACCGTATAAAGATGTTGAAAAATTAAGTGTTCCAAAATTCAATCCGTTTGAACTGGTGGAAAGATTTTAGTTTTCTGATCATTTTATTCTAAATGATCATAGTTAAATTTTGACTGTAGGGCTCTCGTTGATTAATCCTAAGAAAGTCGTAGAATCAAATATCTCTTAGGGTTAATCACGAGAGCCCTACAATCAAAATTTAATTATGATCATTTAGAATAAAATTATCAGAAAACTAAAATCTTTCCACCCGTTCAAACGGATTGAATTTTGGAACACTTAATTTTTCAACTTCTTTATACGGTTTAAACTACCACAAAAATATATAGTTTTTCTAATTTTCCAACCTCTTTAGTTTCGAGAGAAAAAAAAATTCTTTTCTTTTTTCTTTCAAAACTACCGTAAGCTTACCGTAAGAAATCACTTCGTTCTAAAACGAGGATTTTCGTGCCCGTTGTTTTGAAGCAACATACTACTGAATCAGTTTAGAGGATCTATGCTAAATAACGGTTAACAAATTTATTAAATTGTACTATAGTTTAAAAAAAAATCCTAAATATAACATTTGTATTCTGGATTAGTATGTCGTTTGCAAAATACATTTTGTAATTAGTTGCCGAACACTAATTGTAATCTTAATGAATTTTTTGCTCTAAGGCCTTTCAACGAGTACCCTAAGACTCATTATTTAATTTCAGGACTCTCTTAGGGTGTCCATTAAAAGGCCTAGGAGCCAAAATTTTATTACGATCATTTAGGATGAAATGATCAAAAAAATAACATCTTTACACTGGTTCAAACGGATTAAATCACTATTGAAAATTGAAACGGATTGAATCACTATTGAAAATTGAAACACTTATTTTTTAATTTATAAAGGACAAAAAAAGAAAAATAAAACAGTCGAATAAACATTATCAATTGAAACACTTTTTTTTTCTCTCAATTACTTTACAAAGCCTAGAATTAGACTTGAACCTATTATTAAAGAGAGAGAAAAAAAAGAAAAAAATTCAAACTGGAAAAAAAGAAAAGGAAATAAAATGAAAAAAAAAAAGTAAACTGGAAAGAAAAGGAAAAAAAAGAAGAAAAGAAGCAAACCATAAGAAAGAAAGAAAGAAAGAAAGAAAGAGAAGGGAAAGAGAGAGAGAGAGAGGCGGAGGTAGTCCGGGAAAAGGGAGGGGGGAAAAACTGATCTCAAAAACATGTAAATTGCTTTTTCCACCCCCCTGACACCACACCCCCCGACCCCACACCATTTTCCCCCTTTTACCCTCCCTCAGCCCTTTTAATTACCCCCTCTGCCCTTTTAATTGGCCCTTTTTCCCACCCCCAAAACGGCACAGTGGCCTCTAAACAGCGACGTTTGGGTTTAAAAAAAATTATCAACATAAATTTGCAATTCTATGGAGCAGAGACAAAATTTGATTATGTCTCTTTAGAATAATATGATCAAAATAAAAATATCTTCACACCCGTTCAAACATATTAAAAATTGAAGCACTTAATTTTTTAATCATATTTTTTAATATATAAACAGTCTAAAAAAATTAAGTGCTCAAATTTTCACTCCGTTTAAATCGGTGCAAAGATCTTGTTATTCTGATTATATTGACAAGATCTTTACACCGATTCAAAAGGAGTAAAAATTTAAGCACTTAATTTTTTGAGACCGTTTATATATATTAAAAAATATGGTTAAAAAATTAAGTGCTTCAATTTTTAATGCGTTTGAACGTGTGTCAAGATCTTTGTATTCTCATCATATTATTTTAATTTATTTCTTTATTTAATTACTCATATCTTTTTAAGGCCTTTCAGCAAAACACCCTAAGACTTATTATTTAGTTTCAAGACTCTCTTAGGGTGTCCATTGAAAGGCTTTGGAGCCAAAAATTTAATACGACCATTTAAGATGAAATGATTAGAAAAATAACAATTTTGCACCGGTTCAAACGGATTGAAAATTGAAACACTTATTTTTGTAACTATATTTTTTAACCTATAAAGGAGAAAAAAAAACAGTCAGATAAACATGATCAATTAAAACACTTTTTTTTTCTCTCTCAATTACTTTACAAAACCTAGAATTAGACTTGAACCTATTGTGTAAGAAAGAAAGAACAAATTTTTTAAATGTAAGAAATAATAGTTTGATTAAAATACTTATTTTTTAAACTACATTTTTAATATATATACATATATATATATATATATAAGAAAAAAGGAAAAAAAACAATCGGAAGGAAAGAACGGGAGGGGTAATAGAGAAAAAAAAAAGGAAAGAAAAAAAGAAAAATAAAAACTGGAAAGAAGTTGGGGGAGGGGGTAAAACGGAAAAAGAGTGGTGGGGTCGGGAGGGGCTGTGTCGGGGCCAAAACAGCTCTCCAAAACATGTGTGCAATTATACAAAATAGACAATGCACCAACTTTTACCCACTAACTTTACAAAATGAACACTTATTAAGGGACAGCCCGAAATGGAATACTGGACCCTAAATAAGGGACGGAGGGAGTATAAAATTTGAAATGGTAATAATTTTTTCTTGACGTATTTATTTAAAATAAATTTTATATTTTTAAAATTTACTCAACGAAATCTATCAAACGAGCCTAATATTGATGGTGAAATAATGGAAATGGAAAACCTATATATTTTTGTGGTAGTTTAAACCGTTTAAAGAAGTAGGAAAATTAAGTGTTTCAAAATTCAATCCGTCTAAATTGGTGGAAAGATTTTTAGTTTTCTGATCATTTTTATTTTAAATGATTATAATTAAATTTTGACTGTAGGGCTCTCATTGATTAACCCTAAGAAAGTCGTTGAATCAAATATCTCTTAGGGTTAATCAATGAGAGCCCTATAGTCAAAATTTAACTATGACAATTTAGAATAAATGATCAGAAAACTAAAATCTTTCCACCCGTTCAAACGGATTGAATTTTGGAACCCTTAATCTTTTAACCATATTTTTTATTATATAAACTGTATAAAAAAAATATGGTTAAAAAATTAAGTGTTCCAACATTCAATCCGTTTGAATGGGTGGAAAGATTTTAGTTTTCTGATCATTTTATTCTAAATGGTTATAATTAAATTTTGACTGTAGGGCTCTCGTTGATTAACCCTAAGAGATATTTGATTCTACGACTTTTTTAGAATTAATCAACGAGAACCCTACAGTCAAAATTTATTATAATCATTTAGAATAAAATGATCAGAAAACTAAAATCTTTCCATCCGTTCAAACGGATTGAATTTTAGAACACTTAATTTTCCAACTTCTTTATACTGTTTAAACTACCACAAAAATATATAATTTTTCCAATTTTCCAACCGCTTTAGTTTCAAGAGAAAAGAAAAAGTCTTTTCTTTTCTCTTTCAAAGCTACCGTAAGCTTATTGTAAGAAGTCACTTCGTTCAATAGTCAAATTCACCTTCAGTAAGCCGACGCATTTTCTTTTACCGTAAGAATATAACATTTGTATTCTAGATTAGCATGTCGTTTGCAAAATACATTTCGTAATTAGTTCCCGAACACTAATTGTAATCTTAAAGAATTTTTTGCTGTAAGGCCTTTCAACGAGCACTCTAAGACTCATTATTTAGTTTCAGGACTCTCTTAGGGTGTCCATTGAAAGACTTTGGAGCCAAAAATTTACTACAACCATTTAGGATGAAATGATCAGAAAAATAACATTTTTGCACTGGTTCAAACGGATTGAATCACTATTGAAAATGAAAACACTTATTTTTGTAACTATATTTTTTAATCTATAAAGGACAAAAAAAGAAAAATAAAACAGTCGGATAAACATGATCAATTGAAACTCTTTTTTTCTCTCAATTACTTTACAAAGCTTCGAATTAGACTTGAATCTATTATTAAAGAGGGAAAAAAAATTCAAACCAGGAGGAAAGAAAATAAAATAAAAGGGAAAAAAAAAAGTAATCTGGAAGGAAAAGGAAAAAAAAAAAGAAGAAAAAGCAAACTGTAAAAAAAGGAAAAAAAGAAAAGAGAGAGAGAGGGGCAGGGGTAGTCCGGAAAAAGGAAGGTGGGGCCGGGGGTGTGTTAGGGGGAGGGGGGAGGGTGGAAAAGCAGCCCTCGTACTTGGCAGACCTTTGCGAAAAGACTGAAGGTGACCCGTGGAAAGACCCCTTTTCAATACCCATGGACGTTCCAATACCCATGAACTCTTTCAATAGCCATTTGACCGGGTCTGATGGATCGTGTTCTTGGAAGGGATGAGTGTACTGTGTAGCTACATTCAACAGTAGAATCTCCAATGAACCCTATAAAGTACTTAGGCCCCGTTCCAGTTTCCCTTCTTTTTCTAAACCTCAGTTTTCTTCAATTTTCAAATTCAAATATAATGAAAATGAAAAATAATTTTTTGATTTTTTTTGCACCGTATAAAAGATCTTAATGAAATCTACCAAACAAGATCCATATTGGTAGGAAAATTATTTACGTAAACACATAATTTTTGGACTTGAAATTACCTTCTTTTTCTAAAACCTTCTTTTTTTTAAAACTGGAACGGGGCCTTAATAGTATGAATAGTTAAAATCTTAGCTAGTAAAGGGTGTTTGGAAGCCTACTTTTTAGTTTTTCATTTTCAGTTTTTTGACTTTTTGGATTATGGTCAGAAATGTATTTTGATTTTGATAGAGTGTTTGGATGATATGTGCAGAATGCATTTTGTAGTAGGAGTAATGTTTGGAATATATGAAATGAAAATGAATTATAAATTAATTGTTTACTATTTTGCCCCCGGTTATAAATAATGGTGTATAATGTATATAAATAATGTTTTTAACAAATTTTTGGCTGCCGTGTACTTCCGAAATTGGACTGGTGCATGACCATAAAGTGTCCCCCCTTTATTTTAAATATATTTTTATTATTTGTATTATTGCTTGCTGTTAGTTTTTCCATGAAAAATGTTTTTGAATTATAAATTAAATTAAAAAAAAATTAAAATCAAAGTAATGAAAAACCAAATAGTGACATTACAGAAATTTTATAATCTAAACATTAGAACATTACAACACAAAATATTACTTAAATCCGAATTAAAGGAAATTACATCAATTGAACAAACATATTACAAAATACATTACAACACCAAATATTACGGAAATTCAGATTAAAAAAGTTACAGAAATTGAACAAACATACTACACAACACTGAAGAACTCGTCTAACGGATACGGTAAGCGACAATCCAATCCCGAATTGAAGCCCTTACATTTTCCATGTCCTGATCATCCCCAACGACCACGATTGCATGTAAAGCACATGCCCATTTCAAATTCATAGTATTTCATTACTTTAAATATGCCGGCTTTGAAAAATCCTGAGAAAACAATATACGATAGGAAAAAAATCAAATCTCAATCAAGAAAAGATCAAACATTAGACAACAACTTAAAACTCAGATTCAATCGCAGAATGAAGGGTTTTATTGGTAAAAAAACTTAATCATGCATGAATACCCAACACATTACTTACGGTTTAGGTAGGAATATGAGAGATTTTCCGATTCTTAAAGGAGACAGATTTTCTGGACCATTTTTTTTGGGGGTTTCGGTTTTGAGATAGAGGTGGAGGAGAAGAAGGAGAGAGGTGGTCAAGAATTGGGGTACTTCATTCTATACATGCAAATCCCAGATCTAATTTCGACAAAAAAAATTTCATATCTAAAATTTGGATATAGACAACTCAGGAAAGATTACTGGTGGGGGAGGTGAAAATATACCTAAACAAGAGTCAAGAACGTGAAGGTGAACGATTTCCCCAATTTTGGTCGAAGCTCATGTCGTTTGCGGATTTCGTCTTCTCTCTTCGTTGTTCTCCTCTGGTCTTTGGTGTGAAGAAACTGGTGTGAGGTGAAAGAGATGAGTTTGACAGATAACGTTCATATATTTACGAGGGCAAAATGGAAATTATTTCAAAAGGGAGAGGGTAGGGTGGTCTTTTGGCATCCCAGATTTCAAAAATGGGAAAATGACAATGCAAAAAGCTCCTACCCACCTCATTCTCTCTTTTCTTTTAGAAATGCCAAAACCGAAAATCCATTTTGCTTAAAACCCATTTTCTCATTTGTTGCCAAACACCCAAAACCCTAAAATTGGAATTGAAAAATGTAAAAATGGCCCTCCCAAACACCCTCTAAATGTGCAAAAACAAGCTCCAATTGATTAGATAACTTAGGTCATTGGCCTATCACTCAATATAACTCATCTTATAGATTTGGCTACTAATTATGCATTCATTAAATTTTGTGGCCCAATTTTTAGATAGAAAAAAAAAAAACTGTTTTAACTATACTTTTTTTGATAGGCAAACAAATGAACAGCTCTTTTTTTCGGACAACAAAAGAACAAATTTTTTTTCCGGGAAACAAAAGAATAGCTTTTTGTTTTGATAGGCAAACATAAGAACAGCTTTAACTATACTTTTTGCGGGCAAAAAGAAATTTAGCCTTTTAACTTATACATTTTAATCGTATCTGTGGTGGTTTGAAAGAAAGCAATTTTCTTGGTTGAAAATATTGTGGATTTGCAACAAAATGATATGTTGCTCTTGACCTTATCGTTGCTAATTCTCTTTTTTTTTTTTCTTTTTGGTTTTATACAACAAAACTAACTAGTCCATTGGGGGTGCCATCCACTCAATAAACTAATGACCATTTATCACTCTATAAGTGGGTCCCATTTTTACAAAAAACTTCTATATAGCCATCTAAATTTAGCTATTCCACTGATGAAGAGGGAACGACTGTCACGACATGCTTGAATTTCAATAGATGAAGCCAATTTTCAATGAAATGGATTACCAAAAAGAGATTCTTTAGCTTCACGTTTTGTCACACTAATATCTTGTCATAAATTATTCAGAATGCGTAAAAATCATTAAGCTAATAATTTAATGCAAGTTTTTTCATTTTTTTGGTTATTTTTTCAAAGTTTAATTCATGCATTTTTAGCATTCTTAATTTGTAGACAACTATGTTTATCTAATAAATAAAGATTGGACGAATGCTCTTTAAAAAGTTGGAAAACAGAGAAGCAAAAATAAATTTAGACAAAACACTCCAAGTGTAATTCAACCCGAATCAAAGTGGTAGCTGCAGTGATGGGTCCCATCCCCCTGAATTCATTGATGAGTCCACAGCCGTATCCACCTATATATCCCCCACCTCCACCGCACAGGACCAAATCCCCTCTGCTAATTTACTCCTCCACCTCCACCGCACAGGACCAAATCCCCTCTGCTAATTTACTCCTCAGCCACGACAGATAATTCAGTGCTTCGATCCCATTTCGCCAAACATCTTCCGGCCTGAATTTTTAACGCAAAAGTCCACACAAGTGTTAGACAGAGATTAAGAGAAGTGAATTCATTCTTGCAAAATATAAGCACCTTACACATCCAGGGATTGCCCTAGTGGTAAGAACGAATGATTGACTTTGGGAGTACTCTCTTTGGTCAGAGGTTCGATTCTCCACCGGGAGAGTATCTTGATAGTAAGTGGGGGGCCGTAACTAATGTGGCCGCACTAGTTCCCCCCGAGGTTTGAGTTGCGTAATCGAGTCCAATTGTGACTCGGCTGTAGGACTGGTCCTCGGTTATAAAAAATAAAATAAAAATATAAGTTCCCTGTAAAAAACAAGATGTCGTGTGAATAAACTGAAGTTGAGTTCCTCCCCCTTCATCTGGTTTTAAAGTTAAATGTGACGGAGATTACAAATCCTCTTGCAACCTAGCTTCCTTTGGCGTTGTTGTCGGAAATTGTGGTGGATAGGCTCAAGTTTGGCTCTGTGGTCAAGTGTAGGTCTCGGCAACGCTTGCTATAGAGGCATGGACTTTGAGAATTGCTTGTGCTTTGGCTATGCAATACAATTTTTCCACTGTTATTTTTTAATCTGACCGTAAAAACCTTATTGATAGCATTGACGATTCGAGTTCACAGCGTTACTAGGAGATAGAGACAATTGTGGAGGATATCAAAGCTTGGGCAAGGGCTAGACAGGGGACGTTTGTTTGGTGCAGTCGTTCCAAGAACAAAGCTACACATTGGATCGATTCGTAGATAGGAAAAATTTTTCCAAGCACAGGTTGTATTCTGTCCGATCGAGTTAGAGTCCATTTTGTTTAAGGACTCTTCCTGAATTTTCTTTCTTTGTGCTCCTATGACGTAAAAGAAAAGAAAAGAAAACTAAGGGTGAGTTTTCAACTTTCTACTAATTTTTTTATCTTCAAGATAATGACAATAATCAAGTTGTTTTCACTAAATAATATTTTAGTTTATATGTGAGCAGTTCTGTGACAAGCATGAACTTTTAGCAAATTTAGTCCACATGGAAACTCACCCTATAAATGTTTCTGGTGGTGTTCCACTTTCTCCAAAAAAGAACTTTTTGAAAAAAAAGGTAATTTCAAACTTAAAAATTATGTATTTATGTAAATAATTTTTCAACCAAGATGGATCTTATTTGATAGATGTCATTAAGATTTTTTAACCGGTGCAAAAAAATTGAAAAAATATTTTTTATTTTCATTATATTTGAGTTTGAAATTACTTTCGTTTGAAAAAAAAAATAGTTTAACACCACCTCATTGTTTTTACACAGTCAAAAAATCGAATTCTTTCGTGATTAACTTCACTTTTACCGGATTAGTGCACGCAGCCAAATAAATACTTAAAAAATAAGACCTATTTTAAAGTTTAAAAATAATGGACTTAAGAAAATAATTTTTCAATTTTTTTGGCAAGGTTTGATAGATCTCAATGAGAACTTGAGACCTATCAAATAAGATCCATATTACATATTTTTTTATTTCAGTAAGTTTATTATTTTTAAGTTTGAAAATTACAAACAAGTACTTATTTGTTAAGGGACCTTTCTGAAATGGGGCCACAGACATTAGGAAAACCAATAAAGAAATCATGTTTTTCTTCAACAAACAAATACGGAGTAACAAATACTTACAATCGATTAGTTAGCTACTGTTGCTCGATCAACTTGATTTTTTTTTTAAAGGTACTTATTTGCGTTTAAGTACAAATGGTGAACTATTCAAATCATTTTTTTAACTAGAGAAAAAACGTTTCTAATCTGAACACACCAGCCTGCCCCTGCCCCTTGATCCCCCACGCTCCACCTTTTGGCTGAGAAAGGAAAAAAATTCTTATAAATGTGCAGAACGGATATAAATGTGTGGCAACCAAGAGTTGATCAAGTGATTTCAGATCCAATTCTTTTTATCAATAAAATAATAATTCTTGGGGCTATCTCACACTCATTCGTAAGCGTGAAACGGCCGTGGGAGGACTGTAGGGATTAATTCAAGGTACGCCCAAACTAGACAGCTAACCCAGGACACCATGTATTAATTAAAAAAGAAAAAGAAGATATATATTTTTTTTTCCGGAAATTAAAAAAAGATATATGTGTGTGTGCGGGGCCGAAGATATATACTATGTGTGTGTGGCTGAAAAAATAGAATAGTTGGTGCATGTCCCGAAGTCCGAAAAGTACTATTACTAAAAAAAAAAAATTCATTGTAGCCACCCCCAACTCGAGTAATTATTTGGTGATTTTTTTGACGTATGGCGGTGTTCCAATCTCTTTTTTCTATCACACATTTCTATCGAATTCATACATTTAAACCTAAGCTGAAATGTGTGGCTAAATGTTCCACAACACAACCACGACCATCTCTATCTTTCCTCCCTCTCTAAAAAAGTAGAGTAAAAATCAAGTTTTGTCCCCTCCACCTTCTTCTGATTCCAATGGCGCGGGCAAATCCTCTAACCATCACCACTCTCCTCTCCCTCCTCCTCATCCCCCTCCTCAGCGCCCCGCCCGTCCGAGCCAATGCCGACGAGTCCAGCATCCAGCTGGTCACAGACGCGCTGGAGTACTGGCCGCCGGCGTCGACAATGTCACTCTACGACGCCGACCAGTTCGACGCCGGCGGCGACGAGGTGGACCCAGACGGCGTGGCAATCGGCCGGCGGTCACTGTTCTGGCGCTCAATAATGCGGTACTACATCTCGTACGGCGCGCTCTCCGCCAACAGGATCCCGTGCCCGGCTCGCTCCGGTAGGTCCTACTACACCCACAACTGCTACCATGCTAGAGGCCCTGTTCATCCTTACACCAGAGGTTGCTCCAGAATCACTCGTTGCCGCAGATAAGGAATTCTGTACTTAAAATCTAAGATAAATAAAATGGACTTGTCTGGTCAATGTAGTTGTTGTATAATTAATCATTCTGTTTTCGTGTGTCTTTGGTTTTGTGGATGTAGCTTTCGAGTTTTGTTTTTGTGATTTTTGGGGAAATTTTTTTGTGGGTTTGGGGAGTAGATCGTCTTTCGATGTGGTAGGGAAGGATGGAATTGTGTGCTGTTATGTTTTCCTATCTGAAAAAACATGGAGTTTATGAATTGAGCTTGTAGTAGCCTTCAATTTGTTCTTGGAGATCCTGTTATCAGCTGTGAGTTTTTTTTTTTTTGGAGGGATTTTCGCATTCTCAAATTGTGAACTGCAATTGGGAGTGCGACAATCAACTCTAAAATTTACAATTTGGAGAGTGCAAAAATTACTTCCCTTCCTCAATTCTTCATTTTATTTTATTTTTTAAATGTTAGCGGAAAGTTTATGGCAGTTACATCGGTCTTTTTTTTTAAAACTCGAAGCAATTACATCAGTCTAGATACTTCAAATAATAAGAGAAATTACAGTGTTCGTGCTTAGGATTTAGGGGGGTGTTTCGCTAATTAAAAATAAACACTTATTTGACAAATAAAGGCCCGTTCCGCTAATATTTGTAGTTTTTAAGTATTTATTTTTCGATTTATTACGTTTTACGAGACGTGTCATTCTCTCACAATATATTACATTTAATTCAAAAAATAAGCTAAACTTATTTTAAAATAAATTTGTTGTCATTATTTGAACTTTTTCGCATTTGTTAGTTTTACACTAAATTTTTGTGAATTATTGATTCGTTTTGACGAGATGAATTGGAAAAGATTTTTTTTTTTTTTAATTTTACTCAATATTTTGAAAAATAACTAGTAAAATAAGTCAACTTATTTCATTTTTTCTGCTAAAAAGTGGTCATTTATCAAAATACTTAGGTAAAAGTAAATTTTTTTAGTTTTAGATTCCTCTCATCAAGACGAATTGATAATCTACAAAAGTTTGACGTAAAACTAACAAATGTAAAATAAAATAAAATAATGACAAACCAACTTATTTTAAGATAAGTTTAGGAGAACGCACCCTCACAAATACTTATATTTTGAATTAAAGATGATATATTATAAAAGAATGATCTATTTCGTAAAACATTAAATATAAGTACTAAAAAATAACAGAAACACAGGACATAGGAAATCTCTTCCATGTTAGAGCCTTAGGCTTATTTTGGATGACATGAATCTTGAGGATAAATGAGAATATGACACTGTTCTTCTATGATGCCATTGAAAGAAATATAAAAATGAATGTGATGTCATACTTTCAGGATTTTCACGTTTGGGAGAGACAAGAATAAGATTGTGATTTCTGACGATACATCCGATCAGAATCACATTACCAGATTGAGTGAAAATCCGATCTCTCCCTTACCCCATGGGAATATCATATTCCTAGCTCAATCAATAAAAAAAATGAAATAGTAATGACTTTGATAAATTTGCAAAATAATTGATTCCTGCATAAGATTTTTGAACTAATCCAAACACTAAATGAAATTACGCCACGTATTGTATTTTTAGGAATTTTATTCATAGTAATTATATTCATATTCTTACTCAATAAAATTCCTAAAAATTTAATTCCTAATAGTCGCATTCTTATTTCCACTGAAGATTTCGTTTATCCAAACTGAGTCTAAGAGGTGGTTCTAAATTTATAATCCTCTACTAAGTACTTATATTTTTAAATTTGTTTCGATCAGTGTATTGGTACATACTTATTCCAGTTATCGAATCACACGTATAATCTCTCAAAATTCTCCGGTGATTAATTTAGTACTGTAAAATTTAGGAAAGAGTATGTATTTGGGAGGGAAAATGACGGTCAAGAACATATTTTGATAATTAATACCTGCTAAGGACATTTTTAACATTAACAAATGTTCTTAGCATGTCTTTGAAAGGTATTAATTATTAAAACACGTCTTGGACCGTTATTTTCCCTATTTGGGAAAGTAAAAGAGATTAATAATAAAATTGGTGACTGTGAAGACCATAACTGCTCTATGTCACGCCAACTACCCCAAACTACGCAGTACTCACTCAATTATTCCAAGGGGAGAGTATAAATTGGCACAACTGTCAACCCTTTAATTTCGTCAACCACATCAACGGCCAGGGACTTCGGGTTGGTGCAGTGCACAACATTATGTTGCGCACCTTCGAGTTGAGCAGTTGGATTGTGCATACAACGTCTTAGATCTCATCTCAGCAACCAATGATCGAAAGCCGTTCATTACTGAGATGATATCCGACTCATCAGATGCACGATCCGACGGCTCGGAGGTGCATAGTACGGTGTTGTGCATACCATTGCACAACACCATCCCCAATTGAACGCGAGGCACCCCTTTTTATGATGGGGTGGTAGTGGTACTGGTAGCATTGTTTATCATCACCCTTCTCTGAAAAGGCAAATAATTATTAGTACTCCAAACAGGGCCGGCCCAACCCCAAGGCCCACAAGGCCTGGGCCTTGGGCATCCCAAAAAGGCCAAATTTTAGGGGCATCCTACTAATTTTGATAATTGGGCCTGAGTAGAACTCTTTTTGGGCTAAAAAATGGAAAAAAAAGGGCCCATAATTACTCCAATCCACCAGCAGCCCACAAACCAAATGAGGCCCAACAAATTACACGGTGGCATTTTTGCAAATAAGTGATCCAAATGGTCCATTCAATTAAAACCATTTCTCAGCTTTTTTACCTCTCCCATAAAGGCTTTGCCCAACAGAAAACAAAAAAAAAACGCAGAAAAGAAGATCAGATCAGGGCCATCGCCATTCGCCCATCAGGCACCTCTCCGACTGATTCACGACGACACGATGGCATCCAGTCCGACTCCCTCCCTCCCTCCGACCGTCCGACTTCGGCGACGAACAGGTACCTCTCCCGCTCTTCGACAGTCCGACTCCCTCCCTCCCTCCCTCTCTCTCTCTCTCTCTCTCTCTCTTAAATACTTACACAGAGTGGGTGCCGACTGCCGGAGCCCGGAGGCCCGGAGAAGAAGGGGAGGCCCGGAGAAGAGTGGGTGTCGGAGGCCCGGAGGAATGGGTGGTTGACTGGACAATCTGGACCGACTGGTTATGAACTTACGATTAGGGGTTTTAAACTAGATAATTGGCATGGAGCAGTGGAGCACTGAGCACATATATTATATATAGGTGGTAATTAAATCAAACCCAACATGGGCCCGGGTTGTTAGGGCTTTTTAAAAAATTTACTCCGCCAAATCAGGAGTCAGGACCACATAAGTTTAAACATTTGACTATTTGAGCGGTATATTCTTGGGCCTCTCGCCATCGACAAATCGTAGTTTCTTCGAAAGTTCGGCTTTTTTTAATTTTATAGGCAGGAGTGCTGGACCAGTGGACCACATAAAATTTGTTAGGGCTTTTTTAATAGGCAGGACCACATAAAGTTTGGCTTTTTTTTTTATTCTCCACTTGATTTATGTTTAAACTTATTGGAAATTGAAATGCAGGACCAATATATACTAGTATACTACACATTGCGGAATCGTAGAGGATCTCTCTCCCATTCGCTTGCGACTTGCGAGGCTTCAAATCGGTAAGTATTCCCTTCTTATGCAGAGCCCTGGCTGGTGGTGCTTAGATTTGTACGTATGTTGTTAAATGCAGAGCCCTGGCTGGTGGTGCTTAGATTTGTGCTGATTTAGTTGACATTAGTTGGTGTGCTTAAATTTAAAAATATCTTATTTATCTGATTATCGATTAGTGCATCATTAATAATAATGTTATAAGCCTCTTTTTTTAATTCTTACTTAGGTGCATCATGCCTAAACGTCAACTATCTGGTCATCAGAAAAGAATAAAGAAGCAAAAGACAGAAGCATTAATAAATTCTCAAAAAGGGGCTATTAAAAAGTTCTTTTCAAGCAACGAAAATGTACAAAGCTCAGTCGAAGAACACGAAAATTTGGTGATTGATGTCGCTGAAAACTTGGTGAATGAAGAACAAGTAGAAGAAGAATGTGGGGATTTGGGGGGTGAGGAAGCCTATCAATGTATCAATGAGAGCAATAATGAAAGTTCGAGGGATGTTAATCAAAATGAAGACTTGAATATTGAATGCACTCCTGTGAACATTGATGATCCATGTAATTGGGATAACATGGATCAAAAATTAAGGGACTTATTGGTTGAAAGAGGTCCCGTAAGAAGAAATGGTGATGCTACATTTCCTAAGGATGACAATGAGAAGAGTAGACATTTCTCTTCTGTGCACTATATTCGCCATTTACCCAATGGAGAGAAATATGATAGAAAATGGCTAGTATACTCGGAGGCTTTGAATAAAGTATTTTGCTTTTGTTGCAAATTATTCAAGAATGAAGGAAACAAGACTCAATTGGCCAATGATGGATTTCAAGACTGGAAAAATATTGGTGATAGGCTTAAAAGTCATGAAACTAATTGGGAACACCTCACGTGCATGAACAAATGGATTGAGTTGGAGAGAAGATTTCAGAAGAATCAAACAATTGACAAAAGTGTTCAAGAACGAGTCATTAAAGAGAGGGAACATTGGAGAGGGGTATTACTGAGAGAAATTGCTCTTGTGGAAGCACTTGCCCAGAATAATCTACCATTTCGTGGAGAAAATGAGAAGATTTCCCCAGGGATGTTAATCAAAATTTTTTATGTTTTATTCAAATGATGGGAAAATTTGATCTAGTAATGCAAGAGCACTTGAGGCGAATTGAAAAGGGTGAGATTCATAACCATTATCTCAGTCACAAAATCCAAAACGAGTTGATACAGATGTTAGCGGCGGAAGTGAAGAGTAAAATTGTTGCAACAATCAAAGCCGCTAAATATTATTCAGTTATACTTGATTGTACCCCGGATGTAAGTCATGAAGAACAAATGTCCCTTGTCGTACGATGTGTGGATATTTCAACAAATCCAATAGAGATAAGGGTGAGTGAGTTCTTTTTAGAATTTTTGAAGGTGGATGACACGACGGGATTGGGACTATTTTGTGCACTTCAAGAAGTATTAGTTAGCCTTCAACTTGATATTGGTGACTTAAGGGGACAAGGTTATGATAATGGCTCTAACATGAAAGGGAAAAATAAGGGTGTGCAAACAAGGGTACTTGAAGTAAATCCAAGAGCATTCTATACCCCATGTGGTTGTCATAGTCTCAATCTTGTTCTTTGTGACATGGCCAACTCCTGTTCTAAAGCAAAAACATTTTTCGGAGTGGTACAACGTCTATATGTGTTGTTTTCCTCTTCAATCCAATGGTGGGCAATTTTAAAGGATAATTTGAAAGATGTGAAGGGTCTCACGCTTAAGACATTGTCACAAACACGTTGGGAAAGTCGCATTGAAAGCATCAAGCCGATTAGATACCATCCCTCAAAACTAAGAGATGCTTTGGTAGACTTGGCGAACGACCCGACGACAGACTCGATGGCACAAAGTGAAGCTAAATCCCTTGCAAAGAACGAACTTGAGAATTTTGAATTCTTGTTTGCCATGGCTATTTGGTACAAGTTGTTGTTTGTTGTTAACATTGTGAGCAAGTTTCTTCAAAGTGAAGACATGCGCATAGACCTTGCTATCGAGAAGTTAAAAGGCCTGATTGATTATTTTGAGAACTACAGAAAAGTTGGTTTTGCGGAGGCAATGGTTGATACTACCGAAATGGCGAATGAAATGGGGATTGAACCTAAGTTTGTTGAAAAACGCATCATTCAAAGAAAGAAGCAATTTGATGAAGATGTTACGAACGAGGTGACACACTCTGCTGAAGAATCAATGAGAGTGAATTACTTCTTGGTAATTGTGGATAAAGCTCTTTCTTCTTTCAAAGATAGGTTCCAACAATTTGAAGTGTATGAGAAAAATTTTGGTTTCTTGTTTGATTTGGAAAAGATGAGTTCGAGTGATGAATGCTTGAAAAATCATTGTACTAACCTTGAAGAAGTTTTAAAGCATGGCGGGGTTTCCGATATTGTTGGGCGAGATTTGTTTGTGGAGTTGAAATGCTTGAAACAAGTATTGCCAAGAGGAGCGCAGAAACCAATTGAAGTGCTCAATTATATCAAACTTATGGCGGACTCTTTCCCAAATGCATGGAATGCGTATAGAGTGCTTTTGACTATACCGGTTAGTGTTGCATCGGGAGAAAGAAGTTTTTCAAAGTTGAAATTGATCAAAAATTACCTTCGATCAACCATGTCACAAGAAAGACTAAATGGGTTAGCCATGTTATCAATTGAAAATGACTTGGTGAAAGAGGTGGATTATACAAATTTAATTGATAGTTTTGCTTCTAGAAATGTAAGACGGGTAATATTCAAGTGAAACCCATGCGTTCTTGAGATAATATGTATTTGTCTATTTCGAGACTTTGTATTTTGTATTCGTATGTAATGATTAGTAGAATTTTGTATTGGTTTGGCTTTCTTATATTGTGGTTGTTGCGTAAAAATGGTTAAGTATTAACTCTTTAAGGGCACACTTTTTTTTGTTGGCCTTGGGCACCCAAAACCATTGGGCCGGCCCTGACTCCAAAAGTATATTA
Source organism: Rhododendron molle (assembly GCA_025413875.1). Lineage (NCBI taxonomy): Eukaryota > Viridiplantae > Streptophyta > Magnoliopsida > Ericales > Ericaceae > Rhododendron > Rhododendron molle. The sequence goes on along the minus strand of CM046395.1, from coordinate 12,609,888 downwards.
TGTGTGAAGGAGGAGTATGATGGTGTTTATATACTCTCAGAGTATTGAATTTTCCTCTTTGGGGTAGGTTTTTTACTTTAATTTCGTCTTTGGTTTTAGAATTAAGAATTGATATTTACGCTCTTTTTTTTGATGCAAACACTCTGTTGAAAGTAGAACGCCTGCATAAAAGTTCTGCATGGTAACCGTGTATGCTATTTTGCATTGTGTATGCTATTTTGCATTGGTGGCACAAAGTGAACCACTTATTGGAGTGATGATAGGGTATCCTCTTTAGGGCAGGTACTACAGAATTTCCCTTTTCTCATATGGTACTTGCCAATAACAAGTGACAGACGCAGAATTTGTACTCTGTGGGGATTCAAATCACATATATTTTTACATTTATAACAAAAATATAGTTTATAATATAGTAAATATTACTTCTTACTAGTTCTGAGAAGAAGATGAAATTATATACGTATACATAATAGCGTTTAATTTTTTAACCATGACCCAAAAGTGATCAATACCTAGAAATTTTGGGGGGATTTTCACACACATAAAAACTTTATAAAAAAAAATTCATTCAAGAGACTTGCAAGGGCCAATCCTTTAAAGCTTTTACAAATTAACTTGAAAATATAGTATAGCTAAAGGAATAATTAAGAGGTGTGCAGGGACCCAGGCCTCCGCTTGCACCCCTCCTCTGTCACTGCCAGTACCCATTTGACCATATATCACGCGTGCATTATTCCGTCCCCTTTTGCAATGAGGCCTGAATTTTAATTTTCCAAGCCCGCCCAAAACAATTCTCTCTCCACCCATATTACCGGAGACTGGAATTAAGATTTTTTAACTTAGTGGTTGTAGCTTGTGTAATTGGGATATGATGCAGATGCCATGGCCGAGGAGTATCTTGGGCGTCATAAGCCTAGGATGTTAAAACCGTAATTACGCGATTGTGGAATTATGCGACGGGTCCACTTCGGTTCGATCCGAAACGGTTCAACGGTCAAGACACATCGCCTTTTGACCATGTGCCGTGTGTTTTTTAGCCGTTTTCATATGTTTAGGCCTCCGAAAGCCAGAATTTTTTGTTTAAGGAAAGATTTGACTTGCTAATAACTTGGGCAAGAAAAATTTGAATTAAGTTGTTCTTTTGGGAGAAGTCTTAGAATTTTCTCTATTTTCCAGTTTTGTTATTATTTGGAATTTTTCCGTATTTGGTAATTTTCGCTATTAATTGATTTGGCTTTCGTTTTGGACGAATCAATTAGGATTAGGGGTTTTTTTCACCTATTTAATAAGTTGTAAGCCTTTAAGGCAAGACAATTATTGATTATTATTGAATGAAAAGAATCTAGAGAGCGTTTCTCTAAACCTATATCGTTTGTGATTTTCTTGTTGCAAGTTCATTTCTGTAGTTCATACGCTCCCCTGTACCAGATATCACCAGTAACTTGAAGGCTCTGTTTTGTACAGCTTTGCTACCTCTTTCATCTTTGGAGTGGCATCTTTCTCAAGAAATTAGGAGGAGGACTTTAATTGTCTCCATCGTTGTCTATATCCCAAGCTGTATGAAGTGTAACAGTTCGAATTTTTTTCTTCGAATAATTAGGTGTCCTTGACAGAGCTCAATAGAGAAAAATAATTTATATAATCGACCCCAACTGAATTGGGGCTTAAGGCTCAGTTTGATTTAACTAGGTGTTCGGGACAACTTACGTGCATATTGACTAATTCCGACAATCAATCTCCCCTCCACTAGCGGGGATCAGTACTAACTAGCAAGTATATAACATCAATGCCATTAGGGCCATAGAGTTTCCCACTTTTTCAGATTTTTCCAAAACGAGTAAATGTGACCTTAGTATATATGTTTGGGCAACTACATGGCAATTACCTGTACACATTTTTTTTTTATTCGATAAATGTCTAACTTACTCCTAAAGAGATAGAAAATGGGTACTGTTAAGTGGCATACGAATAGAATGCAAATCACGAGAAAAAAACAGAAGGGCTCAACTGGTTTGGGCCGCCAAAACAAGGAAGCTAGCCCAGCCCCATAGAGTATGCTGAGCTTATGTAAAGATCAATGAATCCTGAAATGGGCCTTCGATATGAAAAACCCAAGCCCACGCATATATCTCTGCATTATATGGGGTCTGGAAAAGATCACGAATCTACCCTATCGCTTTGATTACAATTTGGGTTCTTTAATTCGTTGATAAGTCAGATGATGGGACTAGATGATGGGACTAGCTTACGTGAATCTCGATTAATCCGAGAAACCAATTCCTCCCCACAAAATATGTCCTTGGACCATATCCAATTTATGCCCCCTTTCATCTTTGAACAGGATTCTGATAGTGAACACTCTCCAAAGGCTAAAACCAAATTATTCATCAAATTATTGATAGGGGTTAAAAATTCCCAACCAAGTTTTACCAAAACTTACCCAACCTTTTCCCCCTCTTCTAAGAATTCTTCTCCTGTTATCTCTAATTTGATGAAAAAGTCATCAGAAACTTGTTTTAAAAATCTTTTCATTACATTTGCGTACCATAAACAAATTGACAAAAAAAAAATGCATTAAAATAAGTTTCACGCTACGTTTCACTAAATTTGAGTAGGTTGGAAAATTTGTTGGTGAAGAACGATGTGGCCGCAGTGCACCAAAGGCATTACACAACTGGAGGCATGCATGGGTGGAGCCATAGGTGGACAAGTGGGGTTCACTTGATGCCACTCGATATTTCAAAGTCCCTATCTTTTGATATAAATTTATATGGGAGTATTAGTTAAACAAATTTGACCCCCAAAAAAATCGTAATTCCAAGCAACTTGTAATAGTAATAAAATTGCTTTTCAAGCTCTTTGAAGTTGGAAAAGCTTTTGCCTCATTGCAAGAAGTTTATAAATTTTAAAAAAAGTAGTTTGCTTGTGTGTTTATATTGACAAAGACATCTTTACTATTATTCCAATAAGTTTTTACCAAACAGATGAAAAAAAAAGAAGCATTGCATCCAAATTCTAATGCACACACAAGGCAACAAAGACCATATAAAATCAAAAGTGTATTTTTATCAAAAAAAAAAACTTTCTCAAAGTTTGGCCTCTAAAAAATGGAGATCCTATATTCACCCCTACTTCAATAGAGCCATCTAAGATTGATCTTAATCATGATTTAAATAGTTCATTCTGTGGAAAAAAATTTGATACAAGGGTTATTATAACGCTCTTCCCACATGAGATGGGACTTACAGATTTTATGAAATTCGCCAAGAAATTTAGTCGTGTGGTAAATCGCAGTAATTGAACATTCATAGCAATGTGACGGAAATTGATATTATTTTTTTCATAATTCATTATTTGTATCACATGGAATAATCATATTTCAAAACAAATATTTGTCATTCTCATGACTATTGTTGACAACAACCTTATCGTTGGACAAACGAAGTGCTCAACGGATTTTATAATCTAAATGATTCATATCAATTCATGGTGTGATTAGATATCGGTGATGATAACTCACTCTAAGAGTTTGGCCAGGTAATCAAGATTTAGAAATTCACTATCTTCTCAAATTGTAAGATATTGGAGGCTGAGAGAGAGAGAGCGAGAGAGAGAGAGAGAGAGAGATGGGAGAGCAGGGAATGTGAGAGAGAGCACTTACTCAGACAGTCAGATTTGTCCCACATCGAAAGATAGCAGTAATTTCCAATTGCTTTATAACATTGGGAATCGCGTAATGCAATTGCCGGGCTCAATCACGCGAGCTTGTGACCCAAGTGGGGGCAACAGGGTGAATGAACTTGGGCCTAGTCCGTCAGGCAGGATCATCGGTTGCTGCTTACTGGCCCGCCCGCTCCAAGTGGGGAGTTGGGCTACGGGGCTCAAGCGAAAGCTTGGTCTCCGTGGCTCTTAGAGCGGAGGGCAACGCGTAAGGCTGGCTTCACAGAGCAACGATCACCTCCCGCTCCTTACGGTGGAAGGATCACGGGCCGGTGCTTCCATGGCCCAATTATGCCTGATGGGTTGGCCTACTCGAACGTTCACCTTTTTAGTTTTTATTATTTAATGGCAGATTACTCACTAGCAAAAAATTATACAATACAATTATAAAATAAATTTCCACTCTCTTTTACAATCCACATTTTTTTTTGTTTTTATCCATGTGTATTTATAATATTACTCTTGGATGTGTGAAAAAGTGTATTGGAAAATGGCAAAATAGTAAATTCATGTAGATAATGAAAAAAATAGACTATAGATTGTAAAAGGGGAGTGTGAAAATCACTTCATATTTTATGATAATACGAATATTTGGTTACCTTAGTCATATAATCCTTCAAAATGTCTCACGCTCTCGTTCTCATTTATCGCACTGCATTCGCGCTTTCAATACTCGCTCTCGCAAATTTTAATAGATTGAAGTGTGTTTCAAAAAGACTTTAGGCTTACGCACGCGAATTATGTGACTTAGCCTCAAACGTATAGAGACTAAATGTCCAATTCAATGCTCTTATTTGGTTTAAAAACTGGGTCCAAAATGATGGACAATTATGGGTTCGGAACGGATTAATTGAATTATAAGGTCAGCAAATTCATTTGGCACAATTATCTTCTTTTGAACTTAAAATACAGAATGCTAGAAAAATATGGTGAGAAGTGAGAACAAAGGCCAAGTCTAATTTCATTTATCAGCAACCGAAAAACCTTTGATAGTCAATTCTAAAGTACGCACCAGCTAAAATCTTAAAGAGTGCGTAAGTTGGTTGAACACTTGAATTATGGGGAAAAAAAATTGGAGAGGCATATTGAAGGGGCGACGGAGGGGAGTCCTCGGGAGGTCTCAATCAAGCACGGTTGGCTCTTCGGCCTCTGAGCCCTCAACCTCAACTAGAAAAACCATCTGAAAAATCAACGAGAAAGCCTCATTTGAGGGTGGGTACCCACTACCCCACCATGACAAAAGCCATCACAAATAGTTGCTTTCAGGGAAAATCTTGACCGCACCCCAACCCGAAGGGGTCCATATATAGTACGCATTTTTGTCTTTCTCAATCGATAAATATCTAGTCCATTCTTAAGGGGGGGGGGGAAGGGAGATGGAGAAGAGATACTGCTAAACGGCATAGAGGCGGGACAAGCCCAAAGGGCATCAAGCACCATGTCAACCACTCGCGATTCTGGCGAGAATCGAACCAGCACCTTCCATGTGGAAGAGGTGAGGAAGTGCTATCGGGTTACATTCCCTTCGGCCCATTACATGTATTTGGTCCACCCATTCTCACATGTTGTGTGTCTTTTTTTTTATGCCTCGTTTTATTTTTTATGGGTTCACCGCATCTGCCGCTCTCAATTGCGGCCTTGCCTTTTTACGAAGAGACAAATTCCACCATTTCCATTCACCTTCTTAGAAGCTTCTATATTTGTGGTACCTAATTCACGTAAGAATGTTTATGGGTCATGGCAACTTGACCCTAACATGCCTATGCTTCTCTTGAAATCTAACGGAAGATCAAGTTAAATTTGGGACAAAGTTCCTCATAAACAAGCTCAACGCAAGAAAATAATAGTAACACGCAAGTAGGAGTTAAAACCTCATACCAAAAGCTTGCTGCCGCTTATTGGATGTCTACCCGTGCGGTTGATGCTCTAATACACTTGCCACTTCTTGGATCTCTAGACTCCATTAACAAGGATACTTTGTTTTCTCCAAAAAAAATACTACTGTAGAAGGTATCAGAATTCATTAGTAGTGAGGTCAAGTAGAATGAGCTGGTTTTTTACCGGAGCTCCTTAAAGTTTAATATTCCCTTGACTTGGGCTTTAAATTTCCACATCGCTTCTTTGTTTGTGGAGAAAAAATAACTTATTCATGGGCTCCACGCAATCTCACCCATCTGTTTCGACAATCAATAGTTGAGATACATTTTTAAATTATTACCAGTAATAAATACTATTTCTTACTGTTAATAGTTTGTATTTAATCTTGATCGTCCAAAACACTTTTGAACGGCCGAAATTGCCCTCCGTAAACTTTATTTACGAGAGTCCCCGTTAAAAAAGTTTTTCTCTTTTTGGTAAAGAGTATGATATTGGCATCTAAGGGCAAGTTTATCAGTGGAGTTAAAATGACTTTTTGAGCTATTTTACCTAAGGAGAACCAAAAAAGGATAAAGTGAGCTAAAATAGCTTTTAAAGATTTGGTTCTCTATTCACGACTGTTCATCAGGAATCTGATTTATTCAATTATTTAATTCTCTCTCTCTCCCTCTCCCTTTCCCCCTCTCTCATATTATAATAATAGGATAAATGAAAAGAGTGAAAGAATGTGTATTTTAATAGAGAGTAAGTTAAATAGAGAGTATTGGTGTAATGTTGAAAGAAATGTGGGTAGATAAAATAAAAAATGTGTACTGTTCACCATTTTTTTTACCTAACTATTGGTGTACTTGCTCTAAAAGTGTTTTGCTGATTTCTTTAATTTGGTGAACGTTGAATGTGGAACGCTAGTTGTGGCAGCTAGCTACAAACTTACCCACGTATGGAATGACGTAATGACGTAATCATCTACTGCTAATGACTAGTAAAAGTAAGCACCAATTAAGGAGATAAACATGTGCTACCAGCCTACCACCACTTTCAGCCGCCATGTGAACCAACATCCAAAACAATGAAACCAAAATTTTCCATCTAGTCATTTTTTTTCCAATAACTCATATATTGTCCGAACCAGTTTACGCGTACCTCAATTAATATGATGATCAATCTTAAAGTATACTTGCAGGAATCCCAATTAAGTCAGGGCAAAGCTCTCTATATAGATTTGCCTCAAAGAAATTGATAGCATTTAAGAGACTTCAAACTTAAAATTTTAAGGCGGGAGCTAAAAAATTCATACTCCATTCTCGAGGCTTGACCAAGCTAGGATAACTCTTTGCGGTTATTTTCCTATCTAGTCATTCCCATAACCTTGACTTGAAACTTCAAAAGAAGATGACTCTTATTAGCACCCATTCTGGTCCGTCAACCCCGGTCATTAAACTTTAGCTAATTGTCAAATGTGTAGGGGATGGATCACACCGCAATAACAATAGAAAACGTGGAGTCAAAACTTGGAATTGATCTACGTATGGCTGCCGCACTCCATCACGTATATTTTGCCCCTATGCAACGAATACGATATGCAAATGTTTAAAATATGGTCAATATATGCCAAAGCTACTCGACTTGTAAAAGATTGTCTCCTTGCGTAAAAAGACATGTGAAAAATTATTTCACGCAGATTTTCATGAATAGTAGTTTATCGGGGTGAATTGCGCCCGTTTAAAGTTTATTGGACGGTCCGGATCTTAATTAAAAAAAAAAAAAAGAGAGAGGGTGGGCATGCAGTCAGTCACAACCAGACGAAACCAAGTTGTGATTTTGTTCACTTTCTTAATTCCCATGTTGGCATTACAAAAAATACTATTGTCAGAACGTGCTAACATGTGATCCACTACGTACGCATGGTCCCCTGACGAGAAACGTGATCTCGCGCCCTCCTCTAGCCCTCCCACCTGATCTTGTGTTCACACCTTTTAATTGAGGCTGTTGCCCATTCTTTGGGTCTAAACAAAATTAATTAATAGGATTTTCTTTCTTTCTTTCTTTTTTAATGTAGGGTGTTAATTTCGAGCCAACTTGCGCGTATGTACGTCTGACTGATCTCTGTAGCCCCCTCTCATAGCACTTCCACGCTTACGTGTGAGGTGAGGTTGCTCCAAGAGCTGCTGCCAAGGAGAATTGAACTTCAGACCTCAGGAGAGAGTAAGCTCATAAGTTCCAAACCAAGAACACCAGACCAACTCGTTGGTTGGCAAAGTGAGTATGAGAAGGCAATAAGTGCTTGACCATGAAGTCTCATACATGTTCGAATCGCAAGGAAGTCAATCATACTAAACCTTTAGGCCACTAAGGTTTATACCCGGTCGTTACCTTCAAGGCTCCATAATTAGTCGAAATAAGCGCAAACTGACCGTAACATTCGGTTATTAAAAAGAAGAAGAAGAAGAAGAAGAAGAAGAAGAAACTCATTGGGGTTAATAAATAAATAGGGTTACTTATAAACTTTTTAAATGTTGTTCATGATCCGCGTGCATCAACCACTTTAAGATCCCAATGTTTTCTACCTGTATTATGTTACAGAAAAATTTCAAGATAGCTTCTGACCTCTCAAGTCCATTTAGGGTACCCTAGAGTAGAATAGGGGAACTCTAGAGTTTAGGCATTTTTATAAGATTTTAGGGTGCACTTTTTTTTATAGGATAGGATACTCTAGGGTAGGGTAGATTACCCTAGCGTAGGGTACTCTAGGATTTATGCACTTTTGTAAGGTTTTATGGTGCACTTCTCCATTATAGGGTTTTAGTGGTTTAGCCACTTTCCTAGGGTTTAGGGTTTTATGCACTTTCATAAGGTATCTTAGGGTTTAAGTTGTGTGGACTTGTGGCTTTACAAAACTATTAGATGACCTTGTGGGCTTATGTGAAATGTCAATAGTGGACCTATCACTAAATCTCCCTAACAACTATTTTTACTTTTTCAATAATTTTTAGTTTAGTTTTTCTTTTCTTTTTCATGTTTGTTAGTTTTACGTCAACCTTTTGAAATTTATTAATTTGTCTTAACAAGACGACTCGGAAAAATATATATTTTTTACTTTTATCTAAATATTTTAGGAAATAACCACTTTTAAGTCAAAAAAATTGATTATTTCCCAAAATAGTTGAATACATATATAATAATTTTACTTTTTCGATTTGTCTTGATTAGATGAATTAGAAAACAAAAAAAATGAGGCTCAAAACTAAGAAACACGAAAAAAATTCATATAAGAACAAAACTAAAAGTTATAGAAAAACTTAAGTGGAATGGGAATGTCCCAAAATCTCAAAACATCTCCTTATAAGCATTACTCCCATAACAAACCATTACAATAACAAGCGAATACCATAATCAGTTTATGGACCATATGCCCATTAAAAATAGCAGTACCAACTTACTACCATAACCAGTTTATGGACCACATGCCCATCCAAAATACTAGTACCAGCTTACTACATATTACATTCATTCATGTCCAAACTAGCCAATTTTTCAAAACACATTAAAACAGAAAATCATAAATACTGTCTACTGCAAATTCATAACATTACAGATGCAGCTTCACAAAAAGTAGTTCCACTAAACTAAAAGTTATAGAAAAAGTAAAAATAGTTGTTATTGGAACTCCATGGCCCCACAGGTGGGTGGAAAATTGATGAGTTTTTAAACAGGTCAGATGTTTTTTGATAATATTAAAAGGTCAGATGCCTATGGATAATTTATATGAAAGATCAGGTGCTATTTTGAAATTCTCCCGTATGTTAGTTACAAAGTCTTATCTAGCTCCCTCACATTGTACCAACCAGATATAGTAGTAATAAAGAAAAACAAAGTCAGATTAATGTAATGTGCCTATAACAACTGTGTTACTAGCTATATACATTCCACAGTTTGGCGTGGAATGGGTAAATTGGTTTTCTTTTTCTTTAAGAAAGAAACAATCAGTAAATTTTTTTATTCGGCATGCTGAATAAAAGTTATTTTTCTAATCTTTTTTTTTTTTTCTTTGATAGTCAAATTACTAGCAGAATGTGAACAGCGTAGGAAGCTTCATTCAGCGTGTATGTATACAGATGAATTGTACTATTAATTAATTACTCCCTCCGTCCCTAATTGTTAGTCCACTATTCTATTTTGGGATGTTTCGAAATGTTGGTCGTCCTTTTTTAAAACTGGAAATAGAAAGTTGATGATTTTCCTAAAGTGTCTCCCATGAGTGAATAGAAGGGTCGTAAAAAATATAAAATATAGGAATAGTGGTGAAAATAATGTGATCAAATTTAAATTTAGGTGTAATCATTACACACGTCCCCTTAAAATATTTGAATCCCCAAGAGGAACCAACAATTATGAACGGAGATTATAATAATACCAATCATCAAGCCAAGTAGTTGAATGGGCAAAACTAATCTAATTAATTACCACATCAGTTGTCTGCAAATATAAGTAAAAATTTAGAATGATATGCTGTCGGTGGTGTATTAGGATATTACTAGTGTTTAAGGCAGTTAGGCCCTGTTCTGCGTGTTTAAGGCAGCTAGGCTCTGTTTCGCTGAGATTCATATTTTTTAAGGGCTTATTTTTCGCCTCACGAGACAAGTCATTATCTCATAATATATCACATTGAATTCAAAAAATAAACACTTATACTTATTTTAGTCAGTGAAACACACCCTAGCTGTGACAAGCTAGTGGTTAATTTCCTAGCTTCATGGTGACGTTTTGGAGTCAGTATTTTGCTTTCAAACAAAGCGGAACTGAAAAATCATAATCATGTTGTTACATACAAGTCAACTTCTTGCATAAATGTGTTGTGATTCAAAAGTTAATTGGAACAATGATAAGTGGGAAATCAATGGCTTTGGTTAGACGTCAAAAACCCAATGAGTAAGTTGTGATATTTAGGAGAGGAGAGGCATATATACGTTGATGATCCGAATTGTTCAGTCGTGTAAACATTCTTTGTGATTCAATATCATTTGATCATATATATATATATATATATATATATATATATAATCCAAGAAAAATTACAAGGGGTGACGAAACGATTTCGTCGCTACAAAATCAGCTTTTGTCACCAAAGGTATTAGCGAAAAAGGGTATGGCATAACTAAAAGCGACCAAGGTATTAGCGAAAACGGGTATGGCGTCGCTAAAAGCGACCAAAGTAGAAAAACAACATTAGACTTGCTGGAAGCGCTCCAACTGGGACTTGAACCCAGCAAAACCTCTCTAATTCCCAAACTATCGATCTTTACGCTGGGCCACACAACATTTCATTGATCCTTTTGCTAAATTTATTATATATTAGTTGTACCATTTAACGGAAAAAATTTAATCAAACCTACGCATTATATGGATACTTTATATACATAATGTGTTATTTTATTTTTTAACAATATAATTTTTTTAAAAATAAAAAATTAATTTTAGATTTGGTAACGAAAGACCAAGTTCGTCACCTAAAGGTACTCTTTCGGAGATGAAATGTGAGTTTCATTGCCAAAAAGGTACCCATTCGCAACGAAATACAAATGTCACCGGCAAATGTTACCTTTCGGTGAGGAAAGAAGCTTGCGTCATTGAAGTGGTATTTTGGGGTGACAAAATTGAGAATTTCGTTGCCAAATACTCAGAGTTTGTTTCGGCGCCAAAATTTTTTCCATCGCCAAAAAGATTCCAATTGGTGACGAAATTCAATTTTCCCACCAAAAGACACCCTTTGGTGACGAAATGTCATTTTTGTTGTAGTAATTATATCTTTCAAATTCATCAACATCGTCGTTCTCGAAAAAAAAAATACCTTGCTCGTTTGGTAACTTTGGATATTTTAGTTTTGATAGTGAGTGAAGAGAGAAATAGAGTAATGATTGGAGAGAGAGGTAATGAGTGAAGAGAGATAGAAAAAACAAAGTTAAAACAAAGTAAAGTATCAAAACGAACAAGACCGACTCAACACTGGATTGGAAGTTTGGAACTCAGCCCTTCAACATTTACGTATTTTCAAAAAGGGGTTTCATATGTATTTTTTTTATATTAAAAGTTCCAACATTTTTGAAAGACTGACGGGATAAAAGAGAAAAAGGAAGAGATCACTAATTAAAAAGGAAGATTGGGGTAAAAAGAAGCAAGTTTGATAGGATTGGTGATTGGAGTAAAACGTACGCAAGGTAGATTTTTCTTAATTTATTGTATTCCCTCTTCCTAAAAAGAAGACTGCATGAACCATGTGAACTATGTGTTTATCGTTCAATATAGATAGATAGATATATATATATATATATATATATATATATATATATATATATATATCATACATTTGTCTTCAAAAATTGAATTTAGACAGACTATTTTCCAGAAATATGTAATTAAACTATGCTTCATGGTTTATTAATTCCTTTCAATACAAATGTTAATCATCAATCTAATCTTATTTTCAGACTCGAAAGAATTGCCTAACCCAAAGTCAATTGAATTCTTCTTTAACATAACACTGGAAATTCAGTCAGGTGTTCTAAGTACTATTAGATTTAGGAATTTACTTCTCAGATCTTAGATTCAAAATCTAACGGGTGCTTTTTAAGCCTTAGTTTATACAGAACTTTGCGATCTAGTATTACCCTACGGGAAGAGCCAAGAAAATTGGAATTCGTATAAATTAACTGAGATACATGTAGACTGATCGAATAATTCCTTCAAAAGTGATTGTTTAATTTAGGGTGTTTTGGATAAATAATCCACTTGGATTATATTTTCGCCTTCACTCAAAATACCTTTTTGGCTCTCTAGAAATGTAAGTATTTTGGAGGACAGGTTTGCTCCAATCCATCCTTTAAAACACTTTTTTTTTTTTTTTGTCTCAATTCCTTCAAATATGGAGTATGAATTTTTTTTGTCTTCGAAATATAAAGGATGAAAATACAATTTTCCCAAATAAAGGACGGGTTCAAGCACTAGTTTTCTCCAAATCAGAGGAATTCATATTTAAAAAAAAAAAAAAAGCATTTTGGATGGCAAAATGTGTTTTAGAGGATTGCATATTTGCATTGGAGATGCTGCCAAAGCGGTGCCGAGGGACTAATTCGGCCGTTCCTCTCGGCAATTGACGACTTAAATCTGAATTCAAGCAATAGACAATTCGGATCTTTATCCACTGGAATTGCATTCAAGCCGAGCTGTTCATGTTAAAGAAGAACGACTGCTTGACACCGCTACCAAATACGTAGAATCTCCCATCATTTAGTAAGGCCGAAGTCTCGTGGGTCTTTCCTTAAACAAAAAATTCTTAGTAGTACTAGTAAAATATGAAAGATATTTCGCACGCCATAATATCCACCACGTTTTCTTCAAACTCGTTTCGGTACGCTATTTCAGCTCATTTTGGAAACAAATACATATATATATCCTCCACTATCACGTGCTCCAATTATGAAATCAAATACTTCTCCTAACCAAAACCATCCACACACACTGCACCATTCCCCATCCCCATCGCCACCAAATAAATAAACCAAAAAATAAAATCCTATATATAGCAAGATCCCAGATGCCCAACTTAATTCCAACTCTATTTCCCCCCCCCCCCCCTCTCTTCCATACTTCTAGAGAGAGAGAGCCACAGAGAACCAACCACAAAGGAAGAAACCCCTAAAGACGAAAAAGAAAAAATAAGGGCCGCCCCATGGCCATGGAGTGGGTTCGTGGTCAAGCAGTCGGCCGTGGAAGCTTTGGGTCTGTAAATCTAGCAAAACCCAGAAAACAGGGCACTCGGTTTCCTCAACTGATGGCCGTGAAATCATGTGGGTCGTCACACTCTGCTTCCCTCATGAACGAGAAATCCGTGTTGGAACAGCTTAGCGATTGCCCGCAAATCATCCGGTGCTTCGGCAGCGATTCCAGCCTCGAAAGCGGCGAGAAACTGTTTAATCTGCTGTTGGAGTACGCTTCGGGCGGCAGTTTGGCCGAGAGAGTCAAGAATTCCGGTGACTGCCGATTGCCGGAATCCGAAGTCCGGCGATACACGCGGTCGGTGTTGAGAGGGCTTTGTTACATTCACAGGAATGGATTTGTTCACTGCGATGTGAAGCTTCAGAACATCCTCCTCTGTCCTGGCAATGGAAACGACGTCGCGAAGATCGCCGACTTCGGGCTCGCGAAGAGAGCCGGAGAGAGAGTCGGGTTCGAGATGAGAGGGACGCCGCTGTACATGGCGCCGGAGACGGTTGCCGCCGGCGAGATTGAACCGCCGGTGGACGTGTGGGGGTTGGGGTGTTTGGTGGCGGAGATGGTCACCGGAGCTCCGGCGTGGCGGTGCTCGCCGGATGATGACGTTTGCAAGCTGTTGATGAGGATTGGGGTGGGCGATCAAATTCCGGATATTCCGGGGAACATGTCGGCCGAGGGGAAAGATTTTCTGGAGAAGTGCTTCGTGAGGAACCCCGAGAAGAGATGGACGGCTGAGATGCTTTTGAACCATCCGTTCGTGGTTGATCAAGTTTATGATGATGATCACACTGTTCCATTGGACGACAAGTGTGAGCCTTCCACTTCAGGATCGCCTACGGGGCCGTTCGATTTTCCCGGTTGGGAGTCGCCTTGTTCAATTACTTCTTTGCCCTCGCGGGAGTATTCTTGGGACACCGATGATGCGTGGTTGTCTCCAAGTGAATCCAACTTGGCGTCGGCTTCGTCGCCGGCGGAGAGGCTGCGGCGGTTGGCGACGGAGGGAAGGCCGGATTGGTCTGTTTCGGAAGGTTGGGTTGCAGTGAGGTAGTAGTTTAGATTGGGAATCGGAAGATTTTTTGGGGGGCAGATATTAGTACAGTATTTGATCATGATATTATTATTTGATTCTTTTAGTTAATTTTTGGTAAATACTCCTAATGTAGTAGTGAAAGAGGTTGGTTTAGTATCTAGAGAGAGAGAGAGAGAGAGAGAGAGAGAGAGGAGGGTTCCCAAGTTCCAAGTGGGAGCCTGGAGATTTTTACAACTTTGGCTCCAGTGTTGTAAAGTGATATTTCTCAAGAGCAATTGAAACCATTTTTTATTTTTTTCCCGGGAAAGCGGAAGTTGCTGCCTTATCATACTAATTTGCAAGTTTGTTTTTGGATGTGTTAAGTTTAGGCTTCCGGTATCGATGTTTCCCGCAGATACTGTACAGTGATTCATTCGTCGAGTTTTTATTCTTTTCATGCTTATTAGAGGCTTTGTTTTAAACAAATTTGCATGGAGTAATTTCCAAGTGCGTCACGCCTTGCAGATTGTAACCATCACGTCATAATTTAAAATTTTGCGATTTCTTGCGGTTGTCTAGTTTTAGTTGTCATAATCTACCAACAAAATGATCTGAACCCCTCGATTTGAGGACCCATTTTGGAGTTCCACACAAATGATCGGAGTCGCTCAATTTTTTTTACAACGTATTTTTAAGAGTGCTCGTAGAAAATCAACTCGTTCGGATATCGGTAAGTGCTTGATCGGTTAATTCAGTTGATTCCTGTCAAAATTTACAGGACAAAATTGAATGAATTGAACAAGCCCTTACCGATATCGAGTTGAGGCCCTCTAGTAGTAATAGAATTTTGGCCCTTAAAAAAAAAAAAATTGCACTGACATAAATTTTGACACAGTACTAATTGGAGTTTTACGCAAATGATTGAAGCCATTCAATTTGTTTAAAATAGGTTTTTTAAGAGTTCCTGTAAAAAATCAACTCATTCTGATGATGACAGAGGCATCCGAATTGCAAATTGAATTACTCGTATAATATTTTACTTTTAAAATTCCTCTTTCGAATAAACCAATAATTTATAAAAATAAATGTGACGGTCACGCACACTAACAGAAGAGCAAAAAATATTAAGACGGTAAGATAATCAAGGAATATTTATTGGCCTAAATCATCCTAAACGATTGTGGAGAGCTGCGGATCCCTAACAATCAAGAGGTGGATGGAGGAGAGTACCAAGAGAGTTGATTCAGTGGTGGAAATTCGTCGGTCAAAGCCTATATATTTGAGTCTCCATGGTCCCTCATTGGGTAATCATAAGTGCAGTGCAATGAGATCCGTTACAGATAATGGTGCAGTGCAATGAGATCCGCTACAGATAATGGTGAAGTAAAGAGACAATAGTCTCGGGTAGGGTTGCCCGAGAATCGGTTTGATGCGGATTGGTCCAGTTCCCAATTTGATCCTCTCGAGATGGATTGTCGTTTTCTCCATCCGTTAACCATCTGTAGTGTTGTTTGTTTGGTTTGGTTTGGTTTGGTTTGGGCGGTTTCAACGGATTTGAGCACGCAATTTATTTATTTTTTATACACCAAAAAATTGAAAATTAAACCCCCAAAATTTCAAATCCGCCACATATTCAAAATATTTTAAACCAACATTACTTAAAATTAAGTTACTTTCATCCACCATAAAGTTTAAAGATAAACTATTAGACGTCGATAATACTCGAACTTGTAGCTGGACTAGAACATTATCTTGATTCAGATTTTAATGTACCAAAAAAATAAAGAAGGTTATTAACTTTTTCAACATAAAACATAAAAATATCATAGAATACATGTTTATTACTTTATTACATATGAAATTTTGTTCAAATTACTCAATATCATCCATAACCTTCGAAAGAGAAATAAGAATATTGCGGATTAAACAGAACCGAACCGAATTGATCTAGATCCGTCAGAATTAGTATTTTTAGATCTGCATCTGTCCGTAGCATGCCTCGATTTGGTTTGGTTTGATGCGGATTGGATGGATTGAGCAGATTAGACAATTCAATTCATCCGCTGAACAGCTCTAGTCTCGGGCTAAATACCATTTTTTGTAATAACAAAAAAAAGTAGGGAGACTTAAATAATCATCCTCATGCGCCACTCCTCGTAAGTTTTCATCCTTGACTTTTTTCCCACTTATGTTTTCATCCTCTCTTCTTTTTAATACCAATTGTGCCCCCTATATAAGTTATGTCTATATATATATATATATATCAGAAATTTGGGATGACAACTTAACTTTCCAATCCCGAAACAATTAAATCCCTTAACTTATGTAATTAAATTCCTTAATTTATGTAATTAAGTCCCTTAATTTATGCTACCATTTCAGTCCCAAATGTTTGAAAAACATAGCAGTCCATTGTCAGCCATAATTGCTACTTCTTGCTATGCTTAAACTCTACCCAATTCTCCTATCTGATTCTCGATATTCCATCGCCGTCGCCCCTTCCGTGTGCAACCACCCGCCGTCGCACATACCGCTGTCTATATGCAACCTTGGACTCCGATTTGTAACAGACGTACCAAAGGTCCCTCCGTTGTCACTTTGCAACCTTGGAATGTCCCCTCCGGTCTCCAACAGAACCTCCATAAGTAACATGTGTCTGTCACCGTCGCTGTCACCGCCGTCGATATCGATCGACCCTTTGACAATCTATTTTTTATTGCCGATTCAGTTCAGTCGTGGCATCATTGCCCCATTGTCGTCGATCTGATCTTCCTCTCGCCTTCCTCTCGCATGCCGATCTCACATGCAACCATGGGTTTGAGTACAATTGTAGATTCTTCATGAACATTTTCCAATCCCTATTATGCTTAATCTCCCTTCTTCGATGCACTGTGGTGTAAGATTGATGTTGGAAATCCCTCTTTTTTGGTATAAGATTGGGAAGTCATGTTTTCATGAAATCATGAAAACATGTTCTAAATATGTCATGTCTTAAACATGGCAACTTATTGGGTTTCCACAAAATTGGCGATATTCATATTTTCATGACCTATAAATCATGATTTCATGTTCAAGAATGGAATAGTTGTTAGGCTCATTGTTTGGAATTACGTCGTGTTCTAAATAGGTCATGTTTTAATTTTAGCGTCAATTTTCATGGTGATTTCTCATAAATAATCATAAAAACATAGTCGATTTTGATATATCCACCATGTTATGAAATAGGTCATGTTCTAATTTTGGTCCCAATTTTCATGGTGATTTCGCATAAATAATTCATAAAAACATGGTCGATTTTGATATATCCACCATGTTTTGAAATATGTTTTATAATGTAAAAATGATCCATGAAAAACAGGTTTGACTTGACTATCCACCATATTCCGAAATATATGTTTCATAATTTAAATTAATAAAAAATAAATTGGTGGAATTTGGTTATTACAAATTTTTAAAATTGTGGGATGATTCTTTTTTAATCATCTCTCGTAATTAATGTAATTGAATCCCACTAAATTAGCAAATGGTTAAATCCCACCAAATTAGGAAATTGTTGAATTCCACTAATTTAGGAAGGCAATATACATATACATATGAATATCTTATTAAAAGGGTAAGATAGGTAATTCGCCGTTTGGGAGGATGAAAACATAACTGTTTAAAATGACCTGGATGAATACTTACGTGGGATGAAGTTTAAGGATGAATATTTAAAAACTCCAAAAAAGTAGTAGTAGTAGTAGTAGGACTGGAGTAGAGTTCTCAAGTAGTAATAGTAGGGGAAAATGACGGCTAAAGATGTGTTTTGATAATTAATACCCGTTAATGACATTTTTAGTATTAATAAATATTCTTAGTTTATCTTTGACGGGTATTAATTATCAAAACACGTCCTGAGATGTCATTTTCCCTAATAGTAGTAGTAAAATATTGTCCGCTTCGAGATGGCTAATGGGTCAAGTCGGCCCAACCACTTCGGCTTTGGACCGTTCAATCCCCACATGATTTGACTCAGGGTCGCACCCTTTTATGGGTTCACAGTATATGCCTCTTTGTAACTGGGGGGCCATTCTGGCCCTGCTTTGCGTTGAAGAGACGAATTCAAGCATTCGTGTGCGACTAGTTATAGTTAACAACTCAATGTCATGTTAATACAAATGAATAACCAATGGGCTCCTATCCCATTTGATAACTCATGTCCTCTCTGTAGGGAGCCAAATTTTCCTTAGTTCATAAGGGGTACGCTCGGGGGATCTTTCTATCGCTCGGCAGTTCTTATTATCGTTCGGAAGGGAGTTCTTATTATCGTTTGTCAGACGGTTCTTATTATTGCTCGGCAGTTCTTAGTATTGTTCGGCAGCTCTTTGTATCGCTTGAAAGGTTCTTTATATTGCTTGGAATGTACTGCTATTGCTCGGTACGTGGACGCGGCAAAAGTTTCTTTTACACAACCCTAGCTTACTCCCTAAGTCTCCTAAACTTTCCATTTATAGTAACTTTCTAGTAAAAGCCTTTACTTAGTCGTTAAGTTTCACTCATCTCTTTCTCTATATAAGCAAAGCTCTCCTCTCAACTAAGGTACACAACACTCCTCTCCTACATAAACGACTTACATTCTTTGCTTTATGTTTCGTTTTTATCTTACCCGGGTACGAACTAGCTCGTCGGAGGCTCTACTCGGAGGAACCCCCCTCCGGTTTGCAGGTATTAGGCTCGTCAATAACCACCCCAAGCTCGGCAAAAATCTCTCCAGACTCGGCGAGTCCCCACACCGTTCAACAAGGATTTAAGTGGAATTCACCCCCCCCACACTCTCCATGTGGGAGGTCAGGATTTGAGTCCCGACGTGGATGTTTGAGATTTAGCTAGACTATGAATAGCCTCGGAAACTCCATGTGGACTAACTTACTAACACCCCGTTAATCCCGACTGATGTATAAAATATCGGCAAAAAAATTAAATGAATAATCCTGTTAATCAAAAAAATCTTCCTTCGAATCCAAAACTAGGCTAGAAAATCTCATTTTATTATCCTAAAGAAGCATATCTTCAAAATCTCATTTTATGATGCTTGTATTCGGGGTTTGTTCCCCGCTTGTGCGATTCTTTCTGTAAATCGATCCTCTGGATCCTTATTGATATTGGCAATGAATATTATTATTACCCTTAAAAAAAACCTACTCACCACAATTTTTTACAAAGAATATTAGTAAATTAATATGTAGGTTTAACATTGCCCTAAAATATGAAAACTCATCCAAGAAACTATAAAATTAAGTTCCCTCCATCCCCAAAAAATTCTTAACTACGCAAGGTGAGAATTTTCTCAAAGGTTTGAATTTTGTTGACGGAAATATGTCATTTTGCGTACTAGACAATTTCTTTTGAACTGTGCTTACTCTGTTTGACCACATTATTGATATTAGCATATGAGATTTTGTGCATATATTGTTGGTTAATATGTTGTCGAATTCTTTACACAGGAGCATCCGTATTAGTGTGCCAAGTTCATGCCATCACATATAGTTTGCCTGTGAATGTCAAGTAGTAGCTCAATTGGTGAGTCAAAAGTCTTGCCAAATTTTGCCAAATCCATTAGTTGCACCAAATTTGGCAGCATGTCTTTGCCAAACTTGCTGAAATTGATAGGAGCACTTTTGATCTCCAAATTCTTATTAGTTAACCAAAATACTGTTCGTTCTGTGGTCCCATGATATTAATATTTCCTTTTGGAGATTCATTCTGTCATTGTCATGAGTCAAAAAATTACCATGACCTTGGTAAAATAGGTTGAACAACGGAGTTGCTCAAAGAACTTAATTTTATAAATAAATGATCTAAAAGCATCTCAAGTTAATGGTTAGAGCTAAAATAACAATGCGAAATTTATTCTTTTGCTCCTTGGCTAGTTGTGGCGGGATATAAATTTTATTTTAATAGAAATATATATTAGAATAAAATGAAACAACATTAAATTTTTGGGTCCCATCCGAGGAGATCAGATAAAGAAAAAAAAAAAAAAAGGGTTTTGAGGCAAATTTTTTCTTCAAAGTTTGAACAAGGTTTGGACAATGCTTAAGAGATGCATTTTTGTTTGCTTAACAACTCTAACAAGGAGCACAAGTTTGGCGAAGGTTGACATGCTCTGGCAAACCACCAAGGGTGGTAGAGTCGAGCGCGAGGTGAAATTTCAACTAGGACTAGTTTAGATGGTCAGAACTTTTGTATCTCACTCGAATATTGTTAGGAATTCGAATCTACCCACTTGCGTGTGAGTGTTCTTAATTCCTTTTGTATTTGTTCGGATTATTTCTCTCGTAATGTGGTTTGAAGTTGGGTTGGGCTTGTAGTAATGATGAAATTGTTTCTCTCGATAATGTAACTAGTTGTTGGGTTAGGCCGATGGTGATTATGAAGTTGTTTTCAATTTCATGTAATTCTTATACTTGTATTCTCCTGTCATTTAAAAAAGAAATTCCATTCCCGACTTCACGCCATCGGGAGTTCGTACTCACGTGCGTACGTACCGGTACTCGTACATCAAATGCACTTTTGAGAGAGGTCACATTCGTGCAGCTCGCAAGTCGCATCCAGTGAGGTTGTAATAAGTTGATGGGAGGATGTCCCCTCTAGTACAGTGAATACCTGGCAAGATAGAGATGTCAACAGGACGGATCGGAGGTAGATATTGATATATCTGAATCTGAACCTTTCCACCTGACCTCTGACTCCTCAATCCTTAATCGGATATATTTTCGGTCCTTCATTCCCGCCCTGAACGGAGAACGGAGATCCGGTTTTTGATCAAAAAGAGTATTTGTGGACAGATCAGAGGCGGATTTTTGATTAAAAAAAAAAAGATTTTCAGATATTCGAGGATAGATTGGGGCGGATCGGGGATGGAGATTGGATTCGGGGACAGACTTACCTCCGAATCCGATCCGATCTTGGAATTTTTTTTGAAAAATAAATCTGAATCCACACCAATATCCCGAAAATCCCCGAAAATTCCGTACCGTTCGGAACGGATAATGAATCGGATATAGACGGGTCGGTCGAGATGGCCATCCCTATGGCAAGAGCACCTTCCTATTGCACATTCCACTACTGGGTATAGAAATAGAACTACTTTGGTCACGCTAAAGGTTTGGTCGTCACTTCGGTTGCCCCTTCCTACCCTTATTCATTCAAAAGGAGAAAAACAAAAAAAAAAAAAAACACAGAAGCAAATAGACAGATTATGAAGCGAAAAAATGGGTAGATTTTGACACTTTCCTTATTTTTTATATCCGTAACTTTTTTTGCATAGTAGTCAAAAAGTACAAGTGCAAAATCAATCAATATCGATCTAAAAATTGAGACAATGGGCCTGGCCAAATCCGTCAAATATTTTTTGTCCTTATTCAAAATTTTTTCGTATCACTTGTCTTATCATCATTTTTTTGGAGATTATTGCATTCTCATGACAAGAGGAATCTAAAAAGTAAAAAATTTTGGTCAAAATCCCAATTTTTTTGAATAAAGACGAAAAATATTACTTTCCCGCCAATTTTCGTCGAAATTCAAAAGAAATTGGATTTCGATCGAAATTTTTTTACTTTTTAAATTCCTCTCGTCATAACGAAATAATAATTTCCAAAAAATTGACAATAAGCTACAAAATGCAAAAAAAATTGAATAAGGACAAAAAATAAGTCACTTTGACTTATTTATCCAAACAGCCTCATCTCTCCCGGGTAGTTGCCGTATGTTGCTGGCGCATTTAACTTATTTATTTTCAGCTTCCAAGATTTTAGAGGTCCTGATTTCAAGACAAATGTTTCACAACTCCGTAGTTGTAGCCGGCATGTGGTCCGAAGAAGCAAACAATACGTATGCGGCTCATCATGTCACTCCTAATCTTGACTTTAACAACTTCTTATATCATGAGCAACAAAGGGGAAATTGCACCTCAGTGGCTAAAAGGGCAAAAAATGCCCGAGTGATGGAACACTTTTTTTGGAATTCATGTAAACATGACAAGGAGAAAGATTAATTCCCAATACATGGAGAGGCCACCTAAAATGACTGTTATATCCCTCATCCAAAAAACCCTAAATCCACTCATCCATCGACCATCGTTCTCAACTTCTCATTCAATTCCCCCCAATTCTCCTAATTCCCACACGGCTCTGAGCTCTGAACAGGACGTCCGACTGGAAGCAAACAACAAGAGGTAGGGTTTCTTCTGCTTCTTTCCTCCTCTGGACCTCTTCTCCTTCACCTCTTCTTCCTCTCTGACTGCATCTCTCCCTATGGTACAGGACTCTTTCCATTCCACAGAAGAAGAAGCAAGATCTTGTCCTTCACCAAACGGAAAACGTAGTCATCTGGTAAGAAATGTTTTGGGTTGGGTATTTCAACTGAATACACATGAGAATTCTTCTGTAGCTAATGACGATTGAATCCACACAATTCTTACACAAACAAATCTAGAATTTTGTCACTAATAGCAGAACCAGAATGGGGTTTTTTTTTTATTTTTATAACTAATGACAGTTGAAACTGAACTAGTTGAACTTACTTTAGTTTGATAGCTGCTGAATCTGTATTTGGCATTGAATCTGCACTTTCAGTTGATTTGCAATTATTGGTACACTTTGCTGCATTTTGAATGATGCACTTTCCTGCACCAGTTTAGAGGCATCTTTGTTACCAATTTTGGAGTGGTGAAATCATATCATTTCACAAAGAAACACAAGGCAGTGGTGAAATCATTTCATTACATTTTAAGACACAAATTTTGGACACAGACACAACTTAGGACACAGTCATAACTTCAAATATAGGGATTTCAAACATGGATACAACTTCATGGTAGATACTTTAGATTGCCAGCAGTTATACTCTCGTCAACCATAAAATGATCAATAGGGTACTCATAGATTGTTTGAAGAGGAAGAGGAGGAGAAATGGATGGCTGGAGATGGAGGGAGGTCACAGGAAGAAAGGGAAGTCACAGGAAGGGATAGAGCTCAAGGAATGGAGGCTGGTGGTGTACTTTTGGTGTTGTTCTCTGTTTTTTCTAAATTGTATGTTTGTATATATACCCAAAAA
Organism: Rhododendron molle; assembly: GCA_025413875.1. Taxonomy (NCBI): domain Eukaryota; kingdom Viridiplantae; phylum Streptophyta; class Magnoliopsida; order Ericales; family Ericaceae; genus Rhododendron; species Rhododendron molle. Next base: position 12,586,415 of record CM046395.1, on the reverse strand, counting down.
TGGAGGGAACCCATTTTAGTTTGGCGCCAGATTGGTGGATTGATGTGGAATGTGCTGCTCGCATGGGTGCTTTTTGTTTAAAAGTAAACATAGAAGTTAGAGAGGAGGAAAACATAAACTTGGATTCAATAGTTGGAGGACAAAGTAAACGTTTTTTATAGACCGAGGGATGTTTCCAAAAAAAATTCTTCCTGAAAATATAATAGTTGCTCTTTTAAGTCACCAAAATATAATTCCTTGTAAGAACTGTTGTTGCTCTCTATGTATGGAAGTATGCCCTAGACTGTTAAGGGCAGTTAATTCAATTTTAAGTCACTGATTGGTTGCCCCTTTACAAGGGTGTGTTGGTCTACGTGAAATGTGGTTCTTCTTTCTTAAAGTCATGTAACATGTTTCTTCCTGCAAATAAAATAGTTGCCCTATAAGTCACCCAATGTTACTCCTTGTTTGAATTTTTTTTGCTCCCTATGTAAGAATGTATGCCCTAGACTGTTAAGGGCAGTTAATTCAAATAGAACTCACTGATTGGCTGTCCCTTTACCCTTATGTGTTGGTGTGTATGAAATACGGTTGTCCTTTAAGTCATGCAACTTGTTTTTTTCTGAAAATAAAAAAGTTGCTCTTTAAGTCACCCAATGTTACTCCTATGAAATTTTGTTACTCCCTATGTAAGAAAGTATACCGTTGACTATTAAGGGCAGTCTCCCTTGTTTTAACTCACTGAATGGCTGTCCCTTTACCCTTGTGTGTTGGTGTGTATGAAATACGGTTGTCCTTCAAGTCATGCAACTTGTTTTTTTCATGAAATAAAAAAGTTGCCCTTTAAGTCACCCAATGTTACTCCTTCTATGAAATTTTGTTGCTCCCTATGTAAGAAAGTATGCCGTTGACTGTTAAGGGCAGTCTCCCTTGTTTTAACTCACTGAATGGCTGTCCCCTTACCCTTATGTGTTGGTGTGAATGAAATACGGTTGTCCTTCAAGTCATGCAACTTGTTTTTTTTCTGAAAATAAAAAAGTTGCTCTTTAAGTCACCCAATGTTACTCCTTCTATGAAATTTTGTTGCTCCCTATGTAAGAAAGTATGCCGTTGACTATTAAGGGCAGTCTCCTTTATTTTAACTCACTGAATGGCTGTCCCTTTACCCTTGTGTGTTGGTGTGTATGAAATGTGGTTCTTCTTCAAGTCATATAACTTGTTTTTCTCTGAAGAAGAAAATAAATGATGTGAAATGAACAAAGTTATGAGGTCATTCATTGGAAATCATAACAATTATAACTTACAGAGTAAAAATAGATCAATAGGCAAGGCTCATTTCAACGAAACGAAAACAACACATGGCCACCAACAAATGTAGAAGATGCGACACCATAGTTAAAGATCATAGCAGCAGCGTAGTACATAGTGTGTAATTCAAGATCATAGTAGGAGAGTAGTTCATAGTGTATAATTTCGTGGAGTACTTTTCGGGCTGGCATAAAGCTTCCACCTAAACCTCGAAATTAACTACTACATAGAGATAGGAATCAAATTGTGAGTGAATCGGAATTGGAGTCATAAAAGTGTTACAAATGTACATCCACCACACTCTGAAACACTTACAGCACGCATTTGAGAGCTAAGCTCCGAGACCAATTCAAAGTTTGTAGGCAAATTAAATTCAACCTTCTATCAACAACTCAAACATAAAAATTGTTCATAAATTTTTAATGACCAGATGAAACAATTACTAACACTACTCACAATCAATAACCATTGCCTCATCCTACAAATTAGTCCGAAATGACTGCTTACGGGATGCATAATAAGTAAAGGACACATAATAGAGTTCTAAACACAAAAATGGGATTCTGTAAGACACACACAGGAAAAAAAAAGAAAAAAATTGTCATTATTGATTAATGCATTGGGCTTAAACAAAAAAAAACGTACCAAAGCAAAATGGAGCGCTGTGTTACCTCCAGCATCCTTCACTTCCACAAACGTTTTTAACAAAATGGAATGATTACCTCTGTCACTCCATAATGACAGTTTTTACCAAAATCCAACTACTAACTGAAACTATCATCCATGTCATTTATATAGAGAGACAGAGTAATCCGTTGCACAACCCATAAACAGGAATCATCTAACAGAAACACAATGGAGTGATTAAAGGGATCAATTAGACCGAAGCATGAGGGAAAGTTTCATTGATATGGTGGACTTCTGTTCATTGATATGGTGGATCAATGAAATCCACATTACTTACCTACCATGTGACAAAACAAACACCTTGTATTCCATCTTTCCGTGTATAATGTTGGGTTGCAAGTTGAGATCTTAGTTGCAGGGAGCTCCTAATGTGGTGCCGCTCCCACGTTGGGAGCGCAACACCTTGGGAGCCCGCTTTTGCGCTCCCAACTTAGGTGCTTGTCGGGAGCCCGCTCCCATCGAGATGAGAGCTCACTCCTTACAAAGATGGACTACATGGGACGAACGAGTTTAGCAAATAGAAATTTTGGACATGCAACTACCAGACAGTACATCTCAACCTACCAAATCTTGTGATTAATTTAATAGCATTCACAGTTCCAAAAACAACTAAGATTTAGGTTTTGAATCAATCAATAAAACCTGTCTTTTCGGAAGCAAGGGGATTTCGGAAGTTTAAACCTTGATAAAATTGAAAAATGTGGCAAAAACACCGATAAAGCTCCGGAACAAATAATAGTAAGCACGTGAGATAAAAGTAGGTCAAGAAATTTTACCCGGACGAAGATGGAAGTCGAGGGATGGGCTGCTCTTTCGTCGTCGTCGTCGGAATCAACGGAGTAACGAGATGGAGCGAGGGAGCAACACACACACACAAAGAGAGACAGAGGGGGTTGCTCTGGTCATCGGCAAATCTACAAAAACAGGAGGAGAGAGGGAGCAACAAGATGGAGGGAGAGAGCAACAGAAAGAGAGAGAAAGAGACAGAGAGAGGGGTTTCAGCGATAGGGTTTCAGAGTGATTTGGGGCGGGAGGATTTCACGTTTTGGGGAGGGAATAGAGAACGACGTCGTGTAAGAGAAGGGGGGTATTTTTGTCCAGGTCTGTTTTCAATTCCATGTCTTTGGAATTACTCTTCTCCTTCCCATGAATTTGGAATTCCAAAAAACTGGTCGATGACTTGGCCATTTTTTTCCCCTCTTCCCACTGATCAGCAATTTCCCCAGCAACAAAACTATAGAGGAAAAGGGCCATTACTCCACATAGTGAACTTAAGTAAACAAAGTTATTGACGTGCGCGTAAACTAATTCAAAACACCTGATGTAAAGACCCATAATTTTAATTCTCTTTTCTTTAATTATTTCGAATTTGAATAATGGTAATTTGAATAGAATTATGCTTTATTAATGTGGTTGTACGGATATACGTTTTCTGTTGTGTATTGGAAGTCTAGTGGATAGTCGAAATATGAGTTTTTATGTTGAAACAGTGTTTGTGGGTGTGTTAGGATTGATAAGGATATGATTCAATTTAAAGAGAAAAAATTTGAAAATTTTCCAGTTGGTACGAGTACTAGATTTTTGTGGTACAGGTACTAGTCATCCAATAGCCTTGTAGAATCACTCTTAGGAGAGTGGTAACGGTACAGTCTTTTTGTGGTACCGGTACCACCTGAGAAAAATTTTAAAAATTCGTATGCGTGTCGCCCCACTATATAAAAAGGGGCCCTTAGTCATTTTTCACACCGAACACCACGAAATTGACCCCAAACTCACACACACACCCGCCCCCCCTCCTTCTTAAACCCACAACCAAATCCCTAGATTTTTCAAGTGTTAATTACTTAAGTTTCAACCGGGTTTCGAGTTTCTCAATCTTGGGGGTAAAATTCTTGGGTTTTGGCTTCTCTCTCTCTCCCTTTTCAAATACTTGTAGATGCTTAGATCTTGTTCTTTGAAAAATCTAGACTCTAGATCGTGTATCAAGCTTAGAAAAAGCTCGTTCTTTGCGGATCTAAGCTTTTAGCATTTGGTGTTCTTAGGATTTTGCTCAAAACCCATTTTTGTAGGAATTTCTTTTCCTTCTCTATAGGTTTACGAGTTATGTATGTTATTTTGCTACCGTATTACTCGCGATACTTCAATATTGTGTTAAGTTGTTGTGGTAACGGTATAGTCTTTTTGTGGTACCGGTACCACCTGAGAAAAATTTGAAAAATTCGTACGCGTGTCACCCTACTATATAAAAAGGGGCCCTTAGTCATTTTTCACACCTAACAACACGAAATTGACACCAAACTCTCTCTCTCTCTCAAACCCACAACCAAATCCCTAGATTTTTACACAAATCCATCTTCAAGATTCAAATGTTAATTACTCAAGTTTCAACCGGATTTCGAGTTTCTCACTCTTGGAGGTAAAATCCATGGGTTTTGGCTTCTCTCTCTCTCTCTCTCTCTCCTTTCAAATACTTGTAGATCCTCACTCTTAGATCTTGTTCTTTGAAAAATCTAGACTTTAGATCGTGTATCAAGCTTGGAAAAAGCTCATTCTTTGCGGATCTAAGCTTTTAGCATTTGGTGTTCTTAGGGTTTTGCTCAAAACCCATTTTGATAGGAATTTCTTTTCCTCCTCTATAGGTTTACGGGATATGTATGTTATTTTGCTACCATATTACTCGCGATACTTCAATATTGTGTTAAGTTGTTGTTGTGGTCAGATGTATAGAGTTTTTGAAGAACCTTGTGAGATAAGTAAATGGGTTTAGCTTCTTCTAACTTGTGTTCTTGAGCGAGTTTTGGATATCGTTGGGATTGAGCCTATGGAGCTTGCAATAAAATTTTTCTCAAAACCCAGGAGGTACCTGTACCCCATTTTTATGGTACCTGTACCACCAAGAGAAAAACTGACAGTGTTTTTCCCATATGTGCTATGATCGTGGGATTGAATTGTTACGTGTATTATTGACATTTAGAGATGATAAAACATGGTTTGATGATACTATATGATTGGCCCGAGCTTATGTAGAATTGTGATTGAGTTTGATTTTGTGTTGATGTTATACATAAAGAAATATTAAATTTAAAGGTTAAGCTTTGACTATGGATCTGATAATGGTCCCAGAGGTTAAGCCTTGAGGAGACACAAAAGTTAAGCCTTGAATAACGATTGAATGGTGAACCTAAATGTTAAGCCTCTAAATGAATGTCCAGGTTAAGCCTTGAAGGCACGTTTGGAAGTTCAGGAAGTGGTGCATGTTAACTTTGCTATGTGAAGTGAATCCTAAGATCGTGGTTGGCATGGGTTGGAGTATTTCTACTTAATTATCCAAGGTTGAGCCATAAATACTTATTTGACTCGTACGGTGTGATGGGTAGACTTGTATGAGTAATGCTTTGACGTTATGAGACTATGAGTTGTGAAATGGATGGTTCGTCTAGAATTGGATCGTTATTATTTATTCTTACGGGGTTGAGTTCTTAAATACATTGTGGCGAGATGGGTTAATCTTAATGATTGGTTTATTGATGAGATGAGATTATCTAAGTGTATTTGGACATATGTAGTGTTGCAGTATGATAAACTGATATTTTGTTATCACGATGAGTCTAATGTGGAAAGGAGAACTTGTGAAACAATATAGTCAAATTCTTTAGTAATTGAGATATTTCTTATTACTTCAAGGACCAGAACTTTTGCATACAAGTTTGATACCCCAAGAGTTTAATAATTTGATAAGGCGAATATCGGTTCTTATAAACTATATTTGAAAGGAAAAACTGAGTTTTTGGGAGAGGAACGTTAACTGAGAATATCGAGAGATCTATGGGATCATAATACCCAGAAAATTAGTCATTTAGATATTTATTTGGTAAATCGTTTGGAAAACTTGAATAATCAGGTTTTGATTGAAGAAAAGGTTGATTATTTGCGAAACGAAGGAGTATATGAGTGAGGGCGATACCCCAGGCTATTCTTTGATTCAAAGTGTCATTGAGCATGTTATGAAACACTTAAGCACTAGTGGTTGAGCCTGTAAGGATATGCATTGGGATAGGTATAGTAACAAACACCGGATGAAAGTGATTTTGGAAGAGGATATGTGAGATTAAAAGGGACGATGTCAGTGTAAGAGTTCTGAATTTCTAAAAGGTGAACGATATCACTGTTCTTTTATATTGCACTTGATGTCTTTATTCATAAAATGATTTCCTTTTGTAAATGTTGTCTCATAAACATATAGAGTAAGTTAGAGATATTCTTATTGAGCAAGTGTATGCTCAACTCTTCATTTTCAAGTACACATTGAGGCATTTAGCTTGGAGTATGTGGCATACATTGGGGAATGATCTTTGGAAATTAGGCTTATCTAGGAGAGTTAGGAGAGTTACGTTATCATCTCATGTACATCATATTTTTGATAGATGAAAATGTAACTTTTATCAAATTTCGTTTTGACTTTGGAAGAATGTAATGAAATTTTATAACTACCTTTTTGTATTAATCTAAAATGTCGGGTTGTAATCAAGTGGATTTATATTCGAAGGATGTCGACTTTGAAATGACGTGGCACAACATTGTTGGGAATCTATGTATGATATTGTTGGTATTTTATTTATGGAAAAGGTCTTACTAATATGTTTAAAATCGAGGGCGTGACACCTGAGACCAGGGACAGATCCAAAAATTTTCATTAGTGGGGGCACACAAATAGGGGCGGAGCCAGGATTTTCGATAAGTGGGGTCGAAAATTTGAACTATGTATGATTTACTTTTTCTAGTTGCTAATTGAAAGGAACAATCAAATTAACTAGTTAATCAAAAAGTAGATATATATTAATAACAAAATACAACTTCGATTCACAATTCACCTCGACGATTTTTCATACTTTAGAAACGATGCATGTAGCCTCGTTGGTAATGGTTTCAAAGATATCTTTCTCTATATACACAATCAAACTATCACGACAATGAAGAAGAGTCAACGCGACGAGTCTCCAGAAACGGAGAAACCTAGTTTTTTTCTGCAGAGAGCAAGAACGAATGAAACGCTATTCACGTTTTGGGGATTTTTATGGGTGAAAATTCTATTTTGACTCCTCTTTTTCCTAAGTACAAAATCCTTATATATGGATTGGGACAAAAATAAATTTTAAAGAGGGGTCAAATGAGTAAAAATGAGATGAAAATTATACCAATTTCTAAAAAAATTTGGGAGGCAGTGGGGTCAACTGCCTCCCCTTGACTCTTAATCCCTCCGCCCCTGCACACAAACTAGTAAACTTAAGCCGTGCGTTTATAATTCCGCAATCAAACATTATTTGCCGGTAAAATAACAAACTGATAAATACTATATTTGTAAATTTCATTTTATAATTAGCAGAAAGGGATGTGTTTGTACAAAAAAATGATATGTGAAAATTTAGCACTTAAATAAATAGATGAGAAAAATATCTTCATAACCAAAATTTAGAGTAATTTTAATGGAACCCTATTACAAATTTATCGAATACAATTGAAATATTCAAAAAAATTAATATAATTTTACAAAATCGAGTGGAGACCCGTGCCCTCGCTTGAATTTGTCCCTGCTTGAGACACAAAAAAATTATATTGTTGTTGAGCGCGCCGACTACTACGAGTTTTATTTTGATCCTTTGATGTGGTCATGTTATAAATTAGCTATTGCCCAATGTAACAAGATTATTCGCTTAGGAAATTGATTTTGACACTTCTCTTTTAGTCATTGGCACTCTATTTTTTTGTCTCTTTCTTATTTGAATTTACAACAATACTCTTTAAAGTGGATGGACACTAACAAAATAAAGTGTAATTTGATAATTTACATAGGATAAAGACAAAAAGTGAAGTGTCAATGACTAAATGAGGAGTGTCAAAATCAATTTTCTTTTCTTAATGGAAACCAGCAAGAAATAGATCGAGGACACTATATTAGATTGTATCATTTATTTAAGCAAAGAGGATTGGAGTACGGGCATTGGGCAGTCAATAATGTACTCCGGCCCCAGTCTCAAGTTTTAAAATTTTTATTTTGTATATACCTGATTTTGAATGTTATTGATAATTATTTGTGTATACTACTTATAATTTTTATAATTTTGATTTGATATGATAAAAAATTGATTATATTACATTCTCAATTTCTTTCATCAATTAAAAAATAAGCACGTGACTGTTGAAGTAACTTAAAGAAAAAATTAAAATCATCGGTATGCTTTAACTGCATTAGGCTTGAATCATTTCACTATACAAATGTAATGTATTGAAAAATAAAAATTCTATGACATAACAAGTATACATTGCGATAAAAAAAAACATATACCTATCAAATCGGCTCTCCCGAGTTAAAATTCTGACTCCGCCGCTGCAAGCATGTTTGTAGTTTCACTACCCGCGTTGACGGTATAGTCGGAGAGAACGTGCCAACATGTGAAAAGTTCAATTTCCCACTTGATCTCTCAACTCTCATCTTCCGTTCACATTCCCCACCTACATACATATTATTATTCATTCACACCTAGAGTTTTGCCCATACTTTTTGGGTCGAACAAAAATGATTGTTTTAGTTTTATTTAACCCTAGTTAGTGTCTTGCAGCAACAACCCAGTTACTATATGAGATTTTTAGGTAGAGATTAAATTATTTATACCGCCGGTGTAAATATTTGTTTCTTCCAAATCAATTATATTGTGCCACGTTGCCATATTCTATTAATTGGGACTACTGTTTTGACGACGTGGCGGCAATGCAATTAATTTAGAGGAAACAAATATTTACACCACCGGCGTACATAATTTATTCTCTTTTAGGTATTTTGGCTATTCAATAGAGTAACACAATGCTCCAAGACCCCCTCAACAAAAGGCTAGATTTTACATCGTTGCAGTAACTCAACAAATGTGTACGTTAAGCTCCATACGCACATCTCGAACTAATTAATATTACCCTATAGCCCCTCAGCCTAGTATTTTCACATTTCCTTCCAAAGTCATTTCAAGAGTTGCTGGAACGGATATTTGAACCTGAAATTTTAGGAGAAATTAAAGGGATTTTTACCGATAGGTACAGAAAATCACATCTTAATTCCCATTACGATAAGATGCAAAACTTAATTACAACTAGGTCCACTTTTTACAAAATAATTTACCATTAATAGAAGTGCCACCCAAGGACACCCTAGGGTTTTAGGGTAACTTGTTTAAGTTTAGGCGCTTTCATAGAGCTCTAAGAGTTAGGTTTAAGCACTTTCATAGGGGTTTTAGAGTGCACTTTCCTATCATAGGATTTTAGTGATTTAGACACTTTTATAAGGTATCCTAGGGTTTAGGTATTTTTATAGGGTACCATAAGATTTAGACTCTTTTATAGGGTACTTTAGGGTTTAGGCACTTTTTAGGGTACCCTAAGATACACTTTTATACGGTTTAGACACTTTCATAGGACGTAGGGTTTTATGCACTTTCATAAGGTTTTAGAGTGTCATTAATTGGAGGCGACCTGATGGGAATTACTTTTTATTTTTTGTACATAGCGGTGAATGACCGAAAGTAAACAGTATCAGGCCAAGAGCACCCTTAGGTTTAATTAACTAGTTGTCAGTGTATATTTTTTATTTTGCTATTCGTTAAACCTAATATTTGCTATCCTAGGGGACTTGGAGGAGGGAAATGGGGCTTACAGTATAGTTTTGAAAATCTTAACATTCTCTTCTTGAATATATTCAATTGTTATATCTCGTTTGGAACATCCTGCAATTGCAAATTCTTATACACATCTTCATATTCCTTGGTTTTTAAATAGAGAATTGTTATTTTTTGAAACGTACTGTACTTATTAAGGAGTGAACCCAAACTTTTCTCTTTGCTAGGTTATCCCAAAAGTCACAATAGCCCCCTCTTTCCCCTCCTGCCCAATGGGGATTTCTCCCCCCGTGGGGTTTTTCTCTCTCAATCTTTTGATTTGGAGTTTTTTTGGATGTTTTTATGCACAGATTCTTCCTACCACCTCTGTTCTGGTTATTCAAAACTCATTCTTTCCACTTTTTTTTTCAGATCCGAAGTTCCTGCTACGCATGTGGTGGTGGATTGGTTTGGTGGTGGCTATGGTGGTGAGGCTGCGTCGATCTTTGGTCGCGGCAAAGGCAGACGTTTTTGGGTTCTCTGGTTCCGTTTGGAGCTCGATCTAGCGTTAACATGGTGCAAAGCACGTTGATCCAAAATTGGTTCGGCTCCTCTGGCGTTTTTCATATTTCGGCGCAGGAGGGCAAAGCGTTTGCAGACAGCACCGATGTTGCTTGGCGTTTCTGTGGAGTGGAGTCTTGTTTTCTGTTAGGGTTGGGTTTGGGTTGGTTTTTCTTTTTGGTCTTTTGGTTCTTTTCTTTGATGTTCTCAGATTTCTCCCCGTTTTTAGGGCTTCTCTCACCCCTGTGTGGGTGATTCTGTTACTTTCTGCTGTGCTCCTCTTGTTTGGAGTTAAGGGTTTGGTTAGAGTTGAGTGTAGTTTTTGGACAGAGTTCCCTCTTTTTGATTTTTTGATCCTTGTTTAGGGATTGAGTTTTCTCCTGATGTTCTGTTCTCTTAATCTATAATATTATTTGTTATCGTTGTGGCAAAAAAAAAAAAAAAAATTTGTTACCGTATGCAAATTCTTATACCCATTTACAGTACGTATACTTTTATAATTTAACTCCCTTCAATTCATAACATTTGCATAGAAATTCATGACTGCATAAGATTCTCAACTTGATCACTCACAAGCAACAAATACAATGATTTCAATGTCGACGTAATTAGGAGCTTAAATATGTGCAGAGATTATACAAATTTTTTTGTTTGAACAAGTTTGATACAATTTCATAGTCGCAAGCTTTACATACCCAAATATGGGTGTGTTACGTATTGTAGATTTTTGAGTAGTAACTTTGTAAACACTAATACTAAGGGGACCGACGGATTTCCTACTGATGGGGTACCGACGGGCATGTGGGTCCGCGTGCCCATCCGTAGAGAGCCTGTCGGTCCCAAATCGCAATAGACGGGTTCCTCTGTAAATTAGTTGCAAGAACCACATTAGCTTAGCTTAAACCTAACCCAACCTTGTGGTAGTGCACGCTTTCCCAAGCTATTAAACGGAAACATAAACATCACGTGTTACATGGATATGTCAATTTTTTCCAAAAACATGTTGTAATTTGAAAGCTATTTCGAACGATAGCGGTGGGAAAACAACGCTTTGGTCAGACGTCGAAATCACAATGAGGAAATTGTTATCGATCGAGATACTAAATAAATTCGAAGAGCGAATTAATATTGAAAGCAAACTATTTTTATTTGGAGAAAACTGTCAGGATCGGTTGTCCAACGGAAAAGTGATTTACGCCGTAAATGCAATCCCGCGGAATTTATTATCTACTCACATGTCTAATTTGGCCAACCAAACAAGCCCAAGTGCAATATGTGTCCGTATATATATTTATACCCTCACCAATATGCTATTAATTTTCTTTAAAAATAGACCCTACCAAAAATGATTGAATATATTCTTGTTGAAAGACATCCCTAGAAATACTTTTCAAGGCCACTTTTGTAAATCAACAAAAAATGCCACACATGCAGGCCATAGGCAGAAGGACATAGATGTTTTTGAAACTATCTATGAGGGTTAAATCTGCATGCATCGTGTGAATTTACATTTATATTCGGATCTGTATCTCTCTCTTTTTGCATGTAACATTATTTAAATCGCAATGATCAATGCCGAAATGGAATGAGTGTGAAGGAGTTTTTTTGGGAGTATATACTATGAAATGCTAAGACATCAGTCCCAAGTAATATTACCCCACAAGGACTACTTGCTGAATAAGCCCTAGCCTACCTTGTCAAATGGCACAACACGGGCTAAAATCAAGAAATTGGTCCAGTAATTAATCATGATACGTCGGTGTTAAAAAATAATAATAATAAAAAAAAGATTAATCAAGATACGTTGGTTCAGATACATTGTGTTATCGAAAAAAAGTTTTGTTGGAAATAGCTTCAATTCTGGTATCCTAAAAAATCAGAAAGACATCATTTGAGAAATTACTTTTCGCATCCGATAAGAGCTACAGTAATGTTTTGCATTTAAGGATTCGCTAGTTCAAACCAAAATTGTCACTGAAGTTCTTCCTAATTATCCAGTCGTTAACTTTAAGCTCCCAAAGTAGTCTCTCTCACCCAATTGAATTGAGTTGAGCGGGAATACAAGACTCAAAAAAGGAAAAGAAAAAAGAAAAGAAAATTAAAGTAACACAAGTAGGTGAGTTTGGACGAGTTGTAAATGAGTCTTATTCTTAATTACTTATTATTTTGATGCAAAATAATTTTGAAAGTTATAAACGGTTGTAATTCATTCGAATTACATGAATTTTCGTAGTGGTTTAAAGAGCAATTACCTATACACAACCTGACCATTTATTCAGAGAAAGTCTGCGCATCGATATGTAGCCGGTAGTAGTATAATTTTACATAGGGAAAAGATGGTGCTTGTGTTAGTCAAATGTACTGCACCGTTCACAAATCTTGTTAGCAACAATTTTAGTGTGATTATAGTAAATTTTGAGGCCTTGTTTCTCAAAAGAGCTAAAAGTACTAAATGATCTTTTTCATCACTAAATGAGCTTTTTTTTTCTTCACAAAATACGTAGGGAAAAAAAAAAAGCGCACTTTTGGAATATTGAATACTACCCCTGATTGGTGATAAGAAATGGTGTTACTGCACAGAAATATAGATAGTGCGACATTATTAATTAGTTTGAGAAATAAGCGAGTAATATAGTTTGTGTTATTTAACTTACCCATTTGAAACTCATTCGCTGAGTCAAAATAGATTAGTATTCATATGACCCATATCATGAATTTAAATGGATTTAATTTATATGAATTCAAAGGTATGGATCAACCTTGACACCACTTGAGTTAATTTATCAAAATCCAAAAGCCGCAAGGGCTATGGTCAAATGAAAATTAAAAAAAAAAAAATCTTAAAAATGACTCTCCACCGCAATATCAACCACGTTTTTCTTGTACACCATTCGGTACGCTATTTCAGTCACAAAAAAAAAAAAAAAAAAAAAAAAAAAAATTTTTTTTTATCCGAGCCTTCACTATCTCATCAATTAATAAATAACGAACCACCCATACACACTACACCATCCCTATCAATAACACAAAACAAAAAACGCCAAACAAAAAAAAAAATCAAATCTTTATTATGTACTCCGAGAAACCAAAGTTAATTGCAGCCTCTGTTTCCCACTATATATTATTTCATAGTTTTAGAGTGAGAAGAAACCACAGAAGAGGAAACTCGTCAAAGAAAGGAAACCAAACAGAACAGAGCAACACCCACCAAAAACAGAGCATCCGAGTAACAGCCATGGAGTGGGTTCGCGGCGAAGTAGTCGGCCGTGGAAGCTTCGGGACTGTGAATTTAGCAATACCCAGGAAACAGGGCACTGGATTTCCCCAGTTCATGGCGGTGAAATCATGTGGGTCTTCGCACTCTGCTTCCCTCATGACCGAAAAATCGATATTGGAGGAGCTCAGCGGTTGCCCACAAATTATCCGGTGCTTCGGTAGCGATTTTAGTATTGAAAACGGCGAGAAGCTTTATAACCTATTTTTGGAGTATGCTTCGGGGGGAAATTTAGCTGAAAAGATTAAAAATCCCGGTTGCCGCAGTTTGCCGGAATCCGAAGTCCGGCGATACACGAAGTCAGTGTTAAGAGGGCTTCAGCATATTCACAAGAACGGGTTTGTTCACTGCGATATTAAGCTTCAGAACATCCTCCTCTGTTCTGGCAATCGAAATGATGTCGCGAAGATCGCCGACTTTGGGCTTGCGAAGAAAGCCGGAGAGAAGAGAGAGAAAGTCCGGTTCGAGGTGAGAGGGACGCCGCTGTATATGGCGCCGGAGACAGTTTCCGCTGGCGAGATTGAAGCGCCAGCGGACGTGTGGGGTTTGGGGTGTTTGGTGGCGGAGATGGTCGCCGGAGCTCCGGCATGGCGGTGCTCGCCATCTGATGACGTGTGCAAGCTGTTGATGAGGATTGGTGTGGGTGAAGAAATCCCGGAGATTCCCGGGGATTTTTCCGAAGAGGGAAAAGATTTTCTTGGAAAGTGCTTTCTAAAGGACCCCACAAAGAGATGGACGGCTGAGATGCTTTTGAACCATCCGTTCGTGGTTGATCAAGATGATACTGTTCCATTGGACGACACATGCGAAGCCTCTACTACGCGATCGCCTGCAGGACCGTTCGATTTTCCTGATTGGGAGTCGCCTTGTTCAATTACTTCTTTGCCCTCGCTGGATAAATCGTGGGGATCAAACAGATTGTCGAGTACATCCGCGGAGAGGCTGCAGCGGCTGGTAACGGAGCGGAGACCAGATTGGTCTGTTTGGGACAGTTGGGTCACAGTGAGGTAGTTACTTGTGGTATGGGGAATAGCAGTAGATTTTTTTATTTGGTCAATGTTGGATTATTTCATTTGTTGTAAATATAGGAGGAGGGGTGAGAGGAAGAGATTGGATTGGTTAGAATTTAGATACAGAGGATGATGTAAAAGATAATCTGACATCATTGAAGCGTCCCCAGTTGGGGGAGCTCAGTTTGTACAGTGGTTTTCTTTAAATCTTTTTATACCAAATGAAACCAATTTTCTGGGGAAGTGGAAGTTGCAGGCAGTCTTTGCATTGCAAGTTGGGTTTTGGATGTGTTAGGCTTCTGGTGTAGATAGTTCCCCTATATCTAGTGACTGTGTCTCTGGCGAGGTTCTCCCATGCCCCAATCCGGTTTTGGGGCATCATGCCCCCCTTTGTTTTTAAACCGTTGGATCGTCTAATTCAATCTCAGTCTTTGATCTATTCTCTCTCTCTCTCTCTCCTCTTAACCTTCTAAATCGGTTACTCATCTCTCTGTGGGCTCCCGCACCCTTTTTCGAAGAGTCGCCACCCGGATTTTTGAGATGGATGATCCGAGAAATCGAGAATTCGTTTGTAAAAGGCTTTTGGTCTAGCAAAAACGTTGAGATTTTGGGTTCGGGAGCCACATTACGAATGAGGAAGGTTTTTCTTTAAAAAGCACCCCACTCGCCCGGTAAAAACCGGTCTCTACTTAATGTTTTCAAAAGGAGAAAACTTTCAAGCATCATTTAAAATATTAAACTCTTTAATAAAGGCACATAACGGGGAAGGGACATGGAAAATATATCACATTGATGGCATGTGGTAGTGGTAAAATGATGTGTGCAGAAGGAATGAAAGCATTCAGCGAACTATCTGGACCTCTGTCACCGTACACGTCACCATGAGATGCCGCGCGCGGCACCACAACATGCCGTGCGAGGTACCTGCTCTGCTGTCAGACTGTTGCAGACTCTCAAAACATAATCTAGCTCATTGCTTTCTCTGTATGTCTTTCGGAAAACTCATCAGAAACCTCATGGCAATCAGATCATCCAAAAAATGTTGTTATTTCTTTAAAACATGTCTTTAAAACGGTTTTTAACGTATTTGATCATTCGGGATGATTTAGAAAACCTTTTCCGAAGGGCCAAGACATGACTTGTAGATATGGTCTTGTTTTAAAAGAAATGAAACAGTAAAGAGCAGATGCAGACAACCCCAGTAGATAACAGCTCAGATCCAGACAGCCTGCCTGTAATAACACCAACGTACACGGTGCCCTGCGCTGATGGTCAGGGTGCCGTGCGTCCGGTCAACCAGCCGCGCGGTTCCCCAACCTCAGCACAGTACTGTTTTTATTTTATGAAAATGGATTTTTTGTCAGGATCTAACCAAATGGGATTAGACCTTTTAATAGAAAAGTCCCATCAGGACCAGAACGGAGTTTAGTCCAAGGAAGCTAGTTTTTACCTTTGGTGTTGAGCTTGGTCAAGGGTCGTTGATGCAAGGATGAGGATGGATCGTCACGGATGTAGATGAGGGAAGTTAAAAGAGACAAGGGAGTGTGGGTGTGAGTGAAGATTTGGTATTTTTTGTAGGGGGTAGGACCTTGAAGTCAATGAGTGATCAACTTCAATGATGAGAAGGGAGTGAGTGAATGTGCTTAAAGAATATCTTTTGGGAATGACACTCTTTAAGACTTGGAAATGGAAGTGGTAATGGGAAAGTGGGTGTGAAAACTAGAGAGAGAAAACTTATGGAGTAAGAATACTAAGTAGCAAAGAGAGCCAAAAGGGGACTCAAAGGAAAAGCCCTTTTTCCTTGAGTGGAGGGGTCAATTTATAGGCAAAGGCTAAGGATTTTGAATTTCAAATAGTGGAGGTATTTTCTGGACGGACCAGAAGTGCATTTTCGGCTGAGCCAGTCATCAGTTGTGGCTCAAATTGGCGTGACCGACAACTTTCTGAGCCAGTCAGCCTTTTGCTCAAGGTGCCGTGCGGTGAAGTTTTGCCGCGCACGGCTCCTTGACTTTCAAGGTGCCGTGCGCTCCAGTGCAGCTCCGCACGGCGCCTCCTTCTTCGGTCTAGGGTCCTTTGGGCTTTGTCTGGGCTTTATCTGGGCTTTTGGGTTTAGGAAATTCCTTTTTCAAGCTCACAAAGGTATCGTTTCCTTTATTTCATCATCAGGGCGAACAAAAACTCTCCGAGGTCCGGATTGGGGTGTCTACACTTTCTCTCTCTCTTCTCTCTCAACAACGCCCATAGCTTCTCTTCTCACGCCCGAGCAGGACGCATGCCGTGGCTATGCTCTCCTCCTCCTGTCTTCCGCCATAGCAGTCCTTCCACTCCACAGCATTCTTGGACGCTTTTCCACAGCATCACTCGAGGTACCTGCCCTCTCCCTCCCTCTCGCCAAAACACACACACAGAGTGTGGGTTTCGACCCCTCCCCCCCTCGTGGCCGAACACACACATAGCGTGGGTTGCTTGAGAAAATGGCAGAAGATTTAGGATTTTGTGAAAATAAGGACTGATTTAGGGTTTTGTGAAAATAGAAAAATTTTGGGGCATTCTCAGTACCCAACAGCCAGCAAATCGTGAATCCAAGTAGTGGCGGCATTGAATACCCAACAGCTACAGGGTTTCGCAGTTTTGTTTTGTGCAAGTAGTCTCGGCATTAAAGCCTTTATGCCCAGTAACCTCTGATTACATCAGAAGGCATAGTACAGAGAAGCTGGAAGCAAATGAAAATACTGTTTCTGTGGTTTTTGTTTTGAAAATAATGAAATTTGGTTCTTCTTTTTCTGAAACTCTCAACTGCTTGTTAATGGCATCGTACGGAGTGATAAGAGTTGGGTGCTTGGCGTGTATACTGCTATCACAGTCAATGACTGAGTGAAAAGCTTGATGATAAAAAGAAGGAAAAAGGGGGCAAACAAAATCGTTGATTTTGATCTTCTATTTGGACCATTTAAATCATCACTCACATGCATTGAATTGTGAGTTTGCTATTATGTACAAATTCCAGAATGGTACCTAGGCTATTTTCTGTGCATATGTTTTCTCATGGCATCCAGAATGAGAATTAGAAATTTACTTGCTAGGCGGTATTTGAGGCAGTTTTTCTTTTTGTAAAGGACTAAGAAAATTTTGGGAAGTCTTGGTGTACCATGAACATGAGGGACGCCCTTAAACAGCATGTCAACATAGGTGCTTGGAGTTCGCAGCTGTGAAAACCAACTTATTCTGAAGTGTGAAGAATCTAAGTTTAAGGAGCATTGGGTGATATTAGCATTTGTTTCATTTCAATACGTGTGAAAATAAATGGAAAATAGAAGACAACAAGGCTATTTTGTGTATGTCCCATCAAGTTGGATTGCTTGTGGGCCAGACAGGATAATAAAAATTCTCTGTTTTGTATTCACATGAAGTCGGTTGCCTCAGATCATTTTGTGCTCTCATCCATGACAACTTGAGATTTTACCGTTTTACCGAGAAATGGCTATTTATTTCCTCATCCTTCAAATGTATGAAGGAAAAGAGAGTTTTTTTTTTCCATAGATAAAAGTGAAAGACGGATTTTTGATATTCTCACCTCACACTAACCCACCATGAGTTTATATTGGATAAACTTATCTTATGGATGTCGGAGTCAATTAATTTTTACATGCAAAAATGTTTTTACGAAGTTTGTTTGTGATTGTTCGTACAAGTACCTACTTATAAATCTGGTTTCGGTGCTTTCTTAATATGCTAAAACATTTATGATTGCTCAATTGTGGCCTTAAAATAAATTTGTTTCCTTATATACTCAACACTTGTCCTAATTTTTTGTTTAATTTCTTAATTGTAGCTGAAGTTCAGTTCTGCAGAGGGTAGGATTGGCTTAGTTTTGGACTTGATCATGTTTGAAGGGAACAATGTCAAGAAAAAGATTATGGAGAAGACTAAAAAGAAATATCCCAGGCCTAAAGGGAAAAACTGATGATATTGTGGAGGAAAAACTGATGTAAATGCAGCTGTCTTTTTGTTGGTTAACATGGCTACTGCCTTTTGGATATATATTGTGGCTCATGTAGATTGCTGTCTTTTTAATAGTTAACATGTAGGCCTTTTTGTTAGTTAACATGGCAGCTGACTGACCATGTAGATTGCTACTAATGATATTATGGCTGCCTTTTGTTATTCGGAATAGCTAAAAACTTATGATATGTATGCAATGATATCGAGGCCTTTCTTTGTTTGGATAAATTTTGAGAAATGTTATGTCTGCTTGTTGTGAATGGAGAGACACCATACCATTTTAGTGGCCATGTCATAAAATTGGAGGTGCTTACCATGTCAAATAACATACTTACCATAAATAGAGGGTGTACATAACTAAACTGGACATTCTTACCACAGATTCTGGAAGGAAAAATAGTGACTGAAGGTACTTACCATGACAAAGAACATACTTACCACGAATACAGAATGTACATAACTAAAACTAGGCATTCTTATCACAGATTTTGGAAGGAAAAAATAGTGACTAAAGGTACTTATCATGACAAAGAGCATGTTTACCACGAATACAGGATGTACATAACTAAAACTGGGCATTCTTACCATAGATTTTGGAAGGAAACAATAGTGACTGAAGGTACTTACCATGACAAAGAACATACTTACAACGAATACATGATGTACATAACTAAAATTGGACATTCTTACCACAGATTTTGGAAGAAAAAAATAGTGACCAAAGGTACTTACCATGACAAAGAACATTCTTTTCATGAAAGAAGGGTGTTCATAACTAAAAACTGGACATTCTTTCCACGAATATTGGATGTTCTTACGATTACAAATGAAAGACGTTACATGAAACAAAGGTTACGATTACATTTTCAAACTACATGCTACATTTTTGAACTGCATACAATTACATTTACCCTTCAGAACCGTTGCTGGTAATTGTTGACCATCCTCCAAAGTTGCTGCCTAGGATCTGGGCCTGAACACTATTTGAATTTGTTGACCATCCAGCAGCCTGTTTAGTTTAATAGAACAAGGGGTCATATTCAGCTTTTGCACATAAGTAGGCTAACGCACCTTCCGCGTCCCCATCCGCAACCTCTATTTTGCGTTGAGCTGTAAAATGATTGTAAAAATCTTTTTTCGTATATCCAACCTTGTCATATCCACCAGATTGCTGTGCGGCAAAATCCATAATATGACTTGTTTTAATGCCAACTTTATGCATCGTATTGGCCGAGACTTTATCAGAACTACGAACCTTCCTATGGGAGCGGAGAAAGGGCCACCCGTAGGCCCTATCAAGTTGTGGTTGTGGAAGCTTACAAACTTAGCTACCACGTATTTATTTGATTTTCGACCTAATTTGAAATGAAATATAGCAAGACATCCAACTCTAGTTAGTGCCATCGGCTCTTTTTTCCGATCTTCTCTTTCCATATATTTAGCTTCTCGATATCCTTCTTTTGAGCAAACTCACTTTCTTGAAGTGACAACACCCTCATTGTCCTTGTGAATATTATCCTTTCGGGCACTACTGCCTTTCACTTTGGCATATGCATTATAGAATCTTTCTCCACCCTCATCCAAATCGAATATCATTTCATAAACATCTTCTTACGTTAATTCATCCAACTGATAATCGTCAAGTTCGTCATCAACACCATATCCGTCATCATCGCTATGTCGATCATCATCACCATATCCATCATCATCACTATGTCCGTCATCATCACTAGCGTCCTCACTAATGTCTATCACTATATTCTTCCCTCTCAAACTGTCATCCATCTCTCTGAATCTGGTAAAATACGACCACAATCGATGGTAAGTGGTTTCATATATAGTGGTAAAAAACGCAACACATTATGGAGATAATTCTGAATCTGGTTAAATACGATCATAATTTGTGGTAAGTATTTTCATATATCGTGGTAATTAATTGATATACATTATGGTCATTTTTATCTTGACAAATCAACAACAAACCAAAAACATAATCATTGACTTTTTGCTATAAAAAAAATTATATTCAATATTTAAGAATTACAACTAAAATAAGACTTTATAATGTGGATAAACTTACTTGGTCAAATTTTTCAATTTATTGTTCTTGAAAATTAGAGAGATTTTTCAATATTCATTTCCTAAGATAAGAAGGAATATGTGTGGAAAAATGAAAAATCAGATGGATAAGTTTGAGGAGTTTAAAGTAGGTAAGGAGGAATTTCGTATCTTTAATGGCATAATGTGGGGTAGATAAGCATTTATTGCACAAGTTTGAAAGTAAGTGAATTATTTTCGAAAGTAAGTGAATTCTTTTCAAAAGGTAAGTACTAGTAAGAATTGTGGTATGTACACATATACCATGAACAACCGAGTATTGTGATGGTAACAAAAATCAAATGACATGGTATAGATAGCCTGATTTTGTGGTAAGTATGACATTAATGACAGGTAGATACGTATTTATGTAACATAACTAATGCACCATAATGAGAATAGTTAATAAGGTAACTACCATAATAAATGTGATGTTACTTAGTTCTACTTAATTTGTGTTACTTTGAAATTAAAACATAATACCTTGATAATTAATGAAACTAAATAATGTATTGAATGGGTCATTAGAGATCAATAGTTAGTGGTTACTCTTACATTAGCTAATTGTATCAATCACTTATTGATTGCAACTAACACTACTGTTAACTACTACTTCTACTAATAACATTGATCATTGTTAACCTATATTAACCAATTTATTTTAGCCAAGTATATAATACTCAATTATCACTATATCATCACTTATTGAATATGATCAATCAATTAAGCTCTCAGTCAAATGATTCTGACTACTATAGTTGATTATAGAGATTAATCACCACCCTACCACTAATAGAATAGTCTAATGTCAATTATAACTACTAATTGTTAGAATATCACCTTAAATGATTGCATACATCATTGCAAATAAATTATTTAAATATAATTAGGAGATTATTACAATTATATGGTTTATATTTATTATTTTTAAAATTTTTTTATAAGAAACATATATACACAAAGTAAAAATTTTAAGGAAATATATTAACAACATTAATTGTAAGTTATTCAAAACAATAAAAGAATAAATGTTTTCTCAATAATATTTGTAAAATATTTTTTAATTAAAAATAATTTAATGACATATATTAACTACATGAATCTAAAATCAAGGCAATTTTATGGTTTAAATATTTAGTTTCGAAAATTTGTTATAAAAAATTTGTTTACAGATTAATTATTATTAAATTAAAATTATATTTTCACCCAATATTTGATAGTCTATTACACAAATAATTAGAAAAATGACAAAAAGTGGTGTGAACTTATAAATTTTCAATAATTAATAAAATTCTTGCAAAAAGCTACATTTTTCCGCCAAAAAAATTTATTTTCCCGCCAAACCGGTTATCTAGAGAACAAGTTAGAGAGAGAAAGGGCAAAAACGTTGAACTGTAGTCTTTTGTTGTGGTAAGTATACAATATTTTATGGTATGTATTAGCATAAACTGTGGTAAGTAAACCCAGGGTTCACGGTAAGTATAAAGACGTTTTTTTTCTACAAAAAAAGGGCAAAATCACTATACTTTTTTTTTTGAGTGGTTTTGATCCAAAGACTGAGATTCATCCAAAACCTGATCTAAAGGCTCAAAATAAATGGGGGCATGATGCCCCAATACCACATTGGGGCATCATAGAAAAATTGGTGTCTCTGGTTGCCTATTTCCATTTTTGGTTCCAGGCATAAAAAACTTCCTGAAATTGGAAGGCAAAATCCGGGCCCCCCCCCCCCCACACCCTTTTTTTTTTTTGATCCGGTGACTTTCCGTTAATACATTGCTTTTCTTTCTTGCTCCTTTAATCCCTTTGTTTTTGCAGGTGCTTGCGTTTACAATCTTCACTCCAAAAGGACAAGCCTTTGTTGTGATATGGTATTTCAAACTTTCATATCACCCTAAATAATACTGCATTACCCCATTTTGAGAGGCATCTAGAGACGATAACCAAATAAACAGAAATGTTTTCAGCCCTTTGTATAGAGAGATTCGTGATCCCATGGGAGAGCCGGAACCTGGCTACCGATTCTATCGACAGTACTTGCACTTGGGGGAGTTCATAGAATTGTCACGACACGACTGAACAATCAACCCATTTTTAGCTGCAGTCAATAGGATGTCGCCATGAATCCATTAGTAAAGCATCTAAATGAAGAAGATGAACAACTGTGAAATAGAACTGTATTCCTGGACTTAACCATCCATACATCTCTGGCTCAGAACTAATGCAGCACCAGTTAACACGTTCACTTACAACAATGTTTAGTAAACTTCTACAATGGTTGCGGTGAAATATACGAAGCAAACCTTTATTCTATTGTGGTAATAACAAACAATAAGAGAAAGATACACATCTCAATTCCTAAAAGACAGAAAGAAAACATGTATTTAAACTAGGTATATGAAACACTAATTTGTTTGAAGGAGCTGCTCCAAGGGCACTAGAATCAATGACTGCCCTCTTCCCATTTTGCATGTCAATAACGTACTTGAACTGATACATATACCTTCACTGCAACTCCCCAACGGGTGCCTCGTTGAGCCATAGGAAGTGGATAAAGTCGTACAACTTTGCACTTACACTAACCTGCTCATATTGGAACTTAATATTTTAAGACTTCAGGTCAGCAGAAACATGCACAGGAAAATGTTTTTAGTTGCATTTGTAGTACTACCTTGTAAGGTGTTGGATTCAATCTCCTCATGTGATCAGGCCGCATTTGTTCCAACTGTTGAATACAACGATCCCTGATCTCCTTAAGAGATGGTAGTTCTTCTCTTGCTCCATCTTCAAGAAGGGGAGGAAAAAAGGCAAAATGAATAATCCAGTACAAAATCCATTAATTTCTTTATCGGGTAGAAATGCTATACAAATTTCTGATCCCCCACAGAAATATTGCAAGACCAAAACAGGATTGAAAATGGCTAATTGATCTAATTTAGAGTAAGTATCAACTTTCAGTATGGAAACTATGACATATCTAACTCACAGAGAGAATTCTTCCTGGTGCTAGAAGTACAAAAAATGGAATTTATCGTGTAGACTATGCATTTGGCAGCAGCAATGGTAAACATCTTAATTTTATATTAGGTCTAAACTCTCACCTGAGCTGCCTGGCCAGAAACACTTCAGAAGTTCCTCAACGCGCTGTGGCACTACATATGCTCTCTTCGATTCACTAAAGGGGTGACGACACAGAATTCGTTCTGCTACCTACAAATAGAAGTACAAAAATTAAAATGAACCAAACTCATCTATAGTGTAATTGACAAGGTTAGCACATAAATAACAAGCACTCACAGGGCAAAAGATTGAGTAAGAACTAAGTTGTTCATCATGTAGTTACAGAAGAATGGCAAATCTACTTGTCCTCTGATTGGAGGAACTACACACTACATATTCAGACTTTGACAGGCTGTAGAATTTTCTTTTACTTTCATGTGCACCCACAAAGGAAAACAAACTAATCACTTGTTCTGAAACAAAAATATAAGTAATTTTCTGCAACCATCTGGCCGAGTACAAGTTGAGTAAGTGTTTCCAGCCAAGAGTACAATGACTTCTACAGTTCTTGGACAAACTTGGATCAAAATTGACATCGGTCCTCTTTCCGATAGCCAATTCAAAATCAATGCAGGACATTGATCCCAGCTATGCTAGGATATAATTCAACAGGCATTTTGTTGTGCCATGATGGTATACAGAAAACTACGAAGACAGCTACAACTGGTTGATAATTTGCTATATGAGACAAGAACTCTGTGATGCTTTCCCGAAACTAACAAGTATAAAAGAATAGTGTTTTGTATATTTCTACAGACTACACTAATGTTAGACAAATAATTGTGCTATTCAAAAAAGGCACCAGTGTCTGAGGCTGGTCAACCAGTATCAGAAAGCTGTCACATTTCCTCCACTTGGGTTGGCCTCTTGCATCGGACTGAATAACACACTAGGGTACAAACACATACAAGGACACTATAACGAAGGACCTTTTGAAACCAAAGCTCCAATACCATGTTAGTATGTTACCAGTTCCCAAAAAGCTTATCCCACAAGGAAATGGTACCAAAGATACATCGATGGCTCTACGATGGATATATTGAGTTGATTCAGAAATGATACAAACACGAATGCAGACATCTTATCATGTTCAAACTCCTAATGCACATAGTATCAGGAAACACCAAAAGGCACGTGGGGTCACATGCCCCCACGCCCTTTTAAATTTTTTTTTTTTCAATTTTGTATATATTTTATTTATGTTGAATGAATGTAAGAAGTAGTCTATTGGTGCAGTGGTAGAGTGCCTTCCATTTATCCAAGAGGCTGTGGGTTCGAGGCCCCATGCTCACCTGCCAGGATGTTTTTTTTGCCTTTAGTGTGTGTGTTTGCTTTTTTTCTTTTCAAAAGGCAGTAGAAAATAGTAGTGCGTACCTTATTCTTTTATACTATTCGTGGGTTCGGGTCTACCCCATATTGCATTTGTATATTTTTTGTCCCCAAAACTATAATAGTAGAGTTAGTAATAGAAAAATAGGTGATGAACATGTGATAAAGTTGTTTTAATGCATTTAGTCAAGGTGCGCAAGTTTGCCCAACTAGCTAATTATTAAAATACATATATACTTTAAAATTGTTAATCTATCATGAATGCTAAAATTATTTTAGAGTAAATGTGTTAACTGTAACTCGTACAGTACGGTTACAAAAAAAAATTACTGCCCCCGCTATGTCAAATTCCTGGGTCCGCTACTGCATACTGTACAACTTGGACTGTATGGTTTTTTTATATTTATATTTATATTTATCTATTTTTTATTTTTTTATATCTCGACTCGTATGGTTTAGTTGTTCACAAGTGCAGAACTAACTAAATAGCTTTGAAATGTAGAACTGGTACAAATTGGGATTTCCTCAGGAACTACAAGAAACTTCATTTCTATAAATCTACACCATATCATTACCTCATTGGAAAAAACTTAATTTAGTTTTAACGAGACCATTTGCAATTAGAACTGTAGATCTAACATGGACACATGAATTTCAGGAAAGAACAGCAGATGAAGCCTGAAATCCTCTGTTGTAGGCAAAATTCATCAATTTCCCTCCTTTTGTTAAGAACATCTCATGTTAGGCAGAGGAGAAAAAGATAGGTAATGAATATCCACAAAGAGATTGATAGGTAGAAAGCTTGTACGGTTTACCTTTGGAGGTGGTTCATTCTCCCCTGTCATAATGTCTACAAGGGGGTAGCCTTCTTTCCCGTACAATCTATAACATCTCTTTTTACATGGAATAGAGACCTAAAATCACAAAGAGTCAACCTTAATAGTATAAAACAGAAGACCGTCAGAATAATTCATTGTGTGATCAAACCTTTGAAACGTCTTCAGAAAGTTTGATACGAGGTTGATTATTTATTTCAACAAGCTTGAAAACACAACCTAAGGCAGCTTGAGCATAACATGTAACCAGATAAGTTCCGATTCCAAATGCATCAACTTCATGTCCCTATGGAGGAAAAGGTCATTCAATAAAAATATTCACGTCCGTAAACAGAGTTTTCTTCTACATTTCGTTTTTCTGCAGTAACTTAAATCTTCAACCTTCTATCAATGCAAAATCCAGGAATCAATGAAGTGAAGAAGGAACTGTGATGGCACCATGGAATTAAAGATTTCTTACCTGTTTGTTTAAAGCATCTAAAGTTTCCTCATTAAGGTCATTACTTGCAGTAATACCCATCTTCCCAAAATCTGGCACTCCAAATTCCTTCTCAATGGTGCGAAAGAACTTACGGGTCTCACAAGACAAATACGCAAGGTCACCGGAGTCTAATCTAATGCCTAATGCTTTGTACCTGGCACATTATGCAAAGCTGGGCAATTAAGTTGGACTCTAGAAATAGAAAAGAATCATTAACAAAAGAAAATTCATCCTAGTCCTCAAGATACGAAATAAGAAATAGGACAAGGGGAAGAGAGGTAGGACATGGCAAATGACAAACAGCAAAAGAGGAGATAATATACAGACAAAATGTGAAAACAAAAATAAGCGGAAAATTATATGCAAGATAGTAATGTATTCTGAGAAGTAACGTGAAGTACCGTCTACACATTTGCTAGGATATGTTAGAGTTGTGCACATGCAAGAAAATTCATCTTCCAACATCCAATCAGAATAAACAGATATCATCATCTACATTATTAATAAGTTTGCATTAGCATCTACCACTAGGATTATATAGAGAGCAACTCGGCCTATGTGAAGTGGAGGATCCATCATGCATGACAACTTATTACAGAGTGCAAAGCATTGTAACAGATCATTCAGACTTACTAGTAAAAAACATGATAGCAACTCATCTGACGGACCTATAGATGGGTGTGCTAGCATCAGTGATAACATCTTCATTTAAGTCCAAATTAGTTATTTTCCGTAAAATGTTCTATGTTAATTATACAAGAAAAATGTAATAAGGGCGTGTGCTAGCATCAGGGATAACATCTTCATTTAAGTCTAAATTAGTTATCTTCCGTAAAACGTTCTACGTTATACAAAATGTAATAAGGGCATAAGGCCCTGAAACATCATTACTAACCACCAATCAATACAAGACTAATACAACAACAATATTGCCACATACAAATCGCCACCTTAATCCCAATTTCTAAATGCATAAAGCCAGCTAATTGGACTTGGTCAAGATGATTCTTTTTCGGACTAATACACACGAATACCAAAATTAATTCAAGGGGTAGGATAATGCAAGCATGAAGGGAAGATTATATAAATGGAAAAAATGGGTAATCAAAGCAAAAGAGAAAAAGTAATACTAGCAAAACGATGTCTTATACATATAAGTAAACCTCCTGGACATACCCTAAATCATTCAGTGCCAGAGCAACCGCACAAAAATTAGGAATTCCACTTCTCATAACCTGGTAAAATCAAGCAACTGTTACACTTAAGGAACCAAAGATAAATTGACTAAACAGTAGATTCACTACCAAGACTCATAAAGTATGAGTTGCACAAAAGGAAAATAGTAGTATGCTCATGGCAGTAGTGTGGAACCATGCCCAACGCTAACCAAAATGAAGCAATATCACTCGATTTCAAATGCATGAACAGGGAACTACATCTTAAAAGTATAATTTACCATTGAAAGCATGACCACTAGTACAAGGTTAGCAATTGACTGTTATGCTAACAGGATCACACCTTAAACCCAATCAAACCAAACAAAGTCTTGTGATCTAATTAATAGGGGTTGGCTGCATAAATCATTTATCATCATTCCACTCCATTAGGACTGTCTGCTCAGTTGAGTTAAATTATTCAACAACTCAGTATCTTTTCTACTAGACCAGCCAATTTCAATTTAGGTTTTCCCCTCCTGGCTTCTCCATTAAAAATGGTCTATTCTTATTCCTACAAGAAACTTTGCACTAGATACAAAAAAAGAGAAAATGCAAGAACAAAAGAGTATCCAAATGGCAAACAAAACCAAAGATGCCAGCAAATTATTACATCACAGCTAAATCCGATCACCATAATTTCCTAAAAGCTTTCAACAAAGAAAACAACACTAACAGTAAGAAAAGTGTGTTACAGCTTCAGAGTATTGGTGTGGCAGAGATCCGTGATGAACTAAATACTGTACTCATGGATTACACAGGGCAACCATATTTGGGATACCAGGGATACCAGAGTATCTTGGCACAATGGTAATTGTAAATACAAAGGCCAAGTACCCAACACATGCTAAATACTAAAGACCCGATCTAAGTAACAAATGCCATAGTTAAGCTGCCTTTTGCCTTTATTGGGGAGATATAAAAACAAGCAGGCGGGTTCTCCTAAGCAAGCAGTGAAAGAGTTGGCTACTGCTAGATCTATATAAGAGGAAATCACACAAGATAATGGATCACAATCTTACTAGCTTATTCAACCACATACTGATATACAGTAAGATTACAAAAAACAGAAATAATGATTTGATCAAAACAAATTACATCATGTAAAACACGTTCAGTTTAATAAAACAAATTAACTGTGATTCACAAACAACACAGGATAACCACAAAATCTGTAACCAGAAATAATGATTTGATCGAAACAAATTTGCAGGCCAAGCATCTTGTAGAACAGGTTCAGTTTAATAAGAGAAATCAACTGTTCAGCCATAAACAACAAAGGATAAACACAAAATCCACGTCTAAATAAGGGAACAAAAGGCCATATGAAATATGACTAGTTTACTGCAACGTGCTCATACTTACATCATATGTATCCACCAGAGCTAGAAAATCGTTTGGAAATGCTAGGGCATATGAGATGAAGGCTGCTAACTCACTTTCATTCGTTTCACCAAAAATTCCTTGTATTAAATGCGACCACTGAGCATACACAACCAGAAAAATCGGACAAATTAGACAAGAAAAGGCATAAACAAATCGTCAAGTTTGAAAGTGGCCTCGGCCCCAGTGAACTCACAATTTATCGAATCTTATTGAAAGAAGCAGAAGGCTTACTAGAACTAGACATTGAAGACAGATTTATACAAGCAACTTGAATCGGTCATATTTACAAAAAAAAAAAAAGCACCTAAATGCAAGCCTAAATTGCAAGACAAACGGATGGTGTATGATGCTGCTGCTGCGCATGAAAAAAAGAGAGTTAAATGGATAACCTTAATGAAGTACCCTTTGGACATCTTATAATCATGCTTACGGCTAATATGGGTCTTGCTTCTACCTAATTTATAGGAATAATATGGTTGACAAATTAATGGTTTTTCCTCAGCTTTTAGCAACTAGGTTCGTTTGGTAACTTATGTAATTTATTAGATAGGGGTATGTATCCCATGTGTTGTGTTACTGTTCATGTTTTTGGGCTTTTATCTGATTCAGATGTCTAGAGACTAGAATACTTTGCTTAGTAAAGGTATATTAGTTTCTTTTGTGAGTTCAAGTAATTATGATTTATTATGAATACATGAAAAATCTAGCAGCCGATTAATGTACATGTAATCCTTCTTTCCAAAAGAGAATTGAGTTTGTGGGAATATGCAATTTGTCTAGCTTAACTCTTGCAAGTGTGAAGTGCTTCTTCCTCATCTCTTTTTCTTTTTCTTACCCCTCTCTGTTCTACAAAGAACTCAAAATAGTTTATGGTTTCCTATAGGTTCCAACACCAATCCAGCCAAAAAGAAAAGAAAAGAAAAGTGCACAACCAATGAAGATAACACCTTGCTACCTTACTGGCCTTCAATTCAACCATCAAACCCTGAGTTAGTCATTGTTTCCACGTTTAAAAAGCTAGTTCTGATTTCCAACTTGGACAATATTAGCTCTTTTTGCTGATTACAACCAAAAATAAAATTAGGTCTTCTTCCCTTCTAGAAACCCTAGAGCTTATCTTCAGCCTTTTAAAGTCCTATCTAGGAATCTATACCGACCCGTAATTGGCAAGAAGTCCCATTGTAGGCACCATTACGTAGGTTTCCCAATTGCTCCTACACTGATGATGAAATAAACCTAGCATGAGCATGGTCATTTGGACTATTCAGAAATCGGAGTGCTACGTTATCTGGATATCTCCTGTTAGACTTTACCCCACATTGCTCATCTAAGCCACCAAAGCTTGGTTAATATATTCTAGAGGTTACTCCACCTATTGCCAATTGGTTTTAGGTTGGAAACCTCCAACAAATCTAACATCTCCCTGGGTGAATTTACTTTCAACAAAAAATGAAGAGACATGATTACATAACCCCTACAATGGCACTGTAGTAGAGACCAAGCAACCTGGGGCCTCAAGAAGCTTTTGGTTGGGGTTCAACTCTCACCCGCATGCTATCAGTTCCAGTGTTGGGCCAGTCAATATGGGGTCTTGCCCCAGTTTTAATTGGGCTTCTTGCCAGTGGATGGTGGGACTAGTCCCCAGGATTAGTCGGTCCATTGGGCCGGATACCGAGTTATGATTACATTCTTGAATACTCCAATGGACAAGAAAATGGTCAACTGAATGAGAAACACAAGTTGGAGAAATAGAACTCAAAGTTGACAGGTGGTCCAAAATTACTGTGCAAGATTATCATAGTTGGCATTGCTCATAAAGGCTCATCTTACACATCTGACATAAATCCATTGTGGAAAACAAGCTCTCAATATGCTAACTGACATCTGAAGTGGATATCTTCACAGGTATATTCGAAGCAGAAAAGACAATACACAACCAGCTCAACAGCAAGAGAAGTGAGAAATGGAGGTATCATGACTAAAAGCCATTCAAGTTAAGAAGAGCAAAATATGTAAAACCATAATAAGATTTTGTCTCTAACTGTAGATAAAATATCACATGGATATTAAAGAATGCGGAGAACAATAATTGTGGATTTTGCACAATCAGTGAATCTACTAGGGAAAAAGACAAACTGATACCCAAAGGGAAAAATTCAGGGCACCTTGATTTTGCTTAGCCATGTCTGAACCAGACTAACAAAATCCTCACAAGTACTTGACCCATCCCTACTTTGAAGAGATTTCTCCATGATCTCATCAAGGCTCTGCATATCATCCAGTCAATTAGATAAAATAAACTCATGCACGAGGAAAACTACAATGACAAAATTGGCAAACACCTAATCGAATAGCATAATTAAGAACAAGAAAGCATATGTAACATTGTGGTAGCATACCTATTGAAGGTCACATCATCGGTGGAAAAATGAGTAAAGATTTGCTAACAATAGTAGGGCAATCCCAAATTAAGACACGAGCCCCAGTTGAGAAGGAAAGAAAAAGCATATAGCTTTGATTTATTTATTTTTTGTCATACGGAAATTATATAGCTTTGATTTTCATAGATCAAAGAATTGCTTTGATTTTTTTTATGGACAATAATCATATCCATATAAAAAATCAAAGCATACAAATTCCCAATTATCTATGATCTGGATATGCTTTTGAGGATCCGCTAATGCACACCTAATGCCAAACTTTGGGCATCCAAAAACACAAAATCACAAATAGCATCCAACCTAACAAGCAAATTATTCTATTGTCTTTTATTTAGTGATCTGCATTCGCGACTAGAAAAAAAGGAAGTCCTAAGTAAATGAAAACTAAAGTAAAAATAGCTTCCAGTAAAGGACAACTTATTGAGTATTTGCAGTCACTGCCACCAAGCAACTATTAGTACCTTTCTGATTTAATCAGAAGTCAAATTTCTAAGTTCACAATACCTGATAAAACCCCTAAATCTTGCAACCATGTCTAGGGGTTTTATTTTCATTATCTTACTCCGTCAAATAATTTATCCATCTCAATTTCCATCAATCTATCAATTGATGATTGGACTGCAGCTACAGAAACAAAATTAAGACATTCTTATCAGACACTTCTAGTGATGATGAACAAACTAGACTTCATTAACCATTAAAAGAACTAACAAGACACATTCAAGAGGATGTCCCATTTGTCTATGTTAATTGTTGGAGATATAGTTTTATCTAAAAATATCAAAGTAGGAGTGGCCTCTAAGTTATGAATGTGGAGAAATGCTTTACAAGCGAATAATTTTAGTTTAAACAGGACCTAGATAGAATATGTGGAATGAATTTTCTTCCAAAACTTAGAAAAAAGAATGAGGATCGGGGGAAAACTTGATGGAGAGGAGACATCTTAGAGAGATTTTCAGAATCTTCATCAATAGTGACTGAAAATGTGTCGCCCAAATAGGATTGATAAAACAGACGAGTGCTCATATATGTGATATGAGCATAGAATACAGATAAGTTGGAAGAAAAATTCTATGGAAAAGGCCAATTCTGTTTGTATGGTAAAGAATGTTGGACAGTAGAAAATATCATGTTCGAAAAGTTCATGCTGAAAATGAGATGGCTGAGTAGCCTTCTGAAAAGTTAGGACAGGAACTGATTGAAGATAAAATGGAGGTTGATGGAGGTGCTTTGGCCAATTTCGACCCAGGCTAAATAATACAACGGAAAAAAGGTACTACAATCCAAATCATGCACTGACAAGCAGAGCTATGCCCCAATTAAAAGTGCCAAAAGGATGAGCTATACCGAGAAAACAAGCGAGTGTGAAATGACATAATCGCCTTGACCTAACAGCCGATATCGCTTTGGATAGCATTACTGAAGAAATTGGATTTTTGTATTGAGTCTATTGACTTTTGAGTTAGAGAATCACTCTATGACACTATCTTATGACACTATCTTTCTTACCATGGAAGTACATAAGTGCTCATAATTCATCAATACCTATAAATGAGGAAACCTATTTTCACCTTGGAAGATTCATAGTTTCTCTGACTCTTTACTCCTCGAGACTTAGACATCTCCCTTGATCGCATATCATGTAACTTTAGTAGGAAAGTCGGTCAGAGTGTTTCTAGACAAACAATAAAGAGAGGGGAAAAAAACTTCCTCCGACCAAAAACTTGAATAATAAACCCAATAATGATAAATTGCTTAGCTTTGAAACGCAAATTTCCGCAACTAAACCAACTCGACATACTCACAAACCAAAGATTGTTAAGTTATTAGATGGGAAGTGAATAAAGTGCATGGTTACATGTACACTAGAAAGAAGGTGCATATAGGAAGTAAACCTAAAAACATATTGAAGGACCCAAAAAGATAGAACCATGATATAGTGATATTGTGATGGACCAACAATGATTTTGTTTCTAGTATGTAGCATGCTTAATGTCAAGCTTCTGTATGCAAATTTCTTGCACATTAAACCAACCATGAATGAGCTGACAAAAGCATGGGAATGCGTTCCTTTGATCGGAATTCCAAACAATCTCCCAGCTTCAACATTGCTGTAAGCACAACACGCAAGAAAACAAAACCAAAATGAGTTACACCAAAATCTAGCTTAATCAAGAAGTTAACAGGAAAATGAAACTCAGAAAGGCCAATGCAGTTTATATATTTATTATGTCATTCCATCTCTCTGACCTTTTGGGTTTAACTCTTAAGTTACATTAAAAGGGCCAATGCAGTTATATATTTATGTCTCCATCACTAAAAGGACAATATGAGCAAAGGAAGTTTACCAAAGAACATACTTTCTGTTTTTTTGGTTGGTGGGGAGGGGGGGATGTAGAAAAAGAACAAAAGAAACCAAAGAAATCTATATCAAAGACCATGTTGAGAGGAAGGGGGGATAGCAGAAACAGTTTAAGAGGTACCCCCTTGCTGAACATTAGGAATTCTTTCTCATTACTTTTTCGTCCTCACTTGCCTTGCGCTTTCTTGCCTCAATGCCAAATTTGGGCAATGTCACCAAGAATGACTACTATTCCCTCTAATGACCACATTCTAAAACCTCGTTAGCCAAAAAAAAAAGGGTGGAAAGAGAGCTCACAAGCAGGAAAATGGTAGGCTCTGCCTTTTGAATTATCAGTCATATGATTTCTTGGGGTAAGGGGGTGCTATGGCTACAGAAAAAACAGAGACACAAAACCAGGGTTCAAGAAGTGCACTCGGATTGATTAAGTAAATTATCAACCTCAGACAAAGAAGTCCTATTCGTGAACCCCTTTTTGGACTCAGTAAGGTGACAGCATCTGCATCCTTATGTTCGGCAAGAGAAACAGTGAAAAAGTAAGAGCAGCTCTTATAAACCCAAGCTAATAACTGGGAGTTTATGACGAACTAATTCTGGAAAAATCTGACATGATCAATGGGTTTTCAGTACAAGTGTTAACCCATAAAGTAAAATGTCTCTAACAGAATAAATAATTGCAAATCCCAATACATAGGATAATTAACCAACGATTTAAAGGAACAATTTACTATCTTGAAGGAATCACCTCGTTGCATCAAATCCTCCCATATAGCTATACTTGGAAGCCCCTATTCCACCATCGGGCCCCTACGAGTGAAGAAATTACGGCAGAAATAAATAAGACATACAAATTCGTTGAATCATATAAATAAATACAAACACTGTGACAACCTGCGCACGGCGAAGCCCAAACTCAAGTAGAACTTTTGATTTTCCAGCAACAAAACGATGCCTGGCAGAATTTGTAGCAACTAGTGATGCGTAATTTATGAGATTCAAAAATGGAGTTTCCACCAATTGAACCACCTGAAACAACAATAAGAATTAGAGTAAGCTGGCAAGTGGTGTAACATGATCAAGATCCAAGAATAGACGAAACATTTTGAAAATAAGACATAAAGTTTTGCACAAGGAAGAAAATAAAAAGCTTTTGGAGAAACTAATTTGGCAGAACATGACAAAGGAAAGTAGATACTCACAGCAATTGGCCCTTCAACTCTCATGAGAGGTACCTTTGGGAACGCAACGGAACCCTCCGGAACAGCATAAACTTTAACATCAGAACAGTCAACTCCTCTAAGATAATCATAGAAGCCATCCTACGGTTCAGTGATCACCAGTGATCAGTGAATTACTTATTCTATAAAGTATGAACAAAGGCATGATATCTAGTAACTCCAGTTTAAATGTACCATGAGACAAAATGTGAAATAGCTATAGGAAGTTCTTCCATGTCGATGTCCATAAGCCAAATTGTTAGATTTTCTAACTCGGGAAATGCTTAGTAAAAACTTGTGCAATGGTGAGAATGGAACGGATTACATAGTTAGCATATAATAAAAACCGAATTAGCTTCTTGCATCTATAAGCCTAGATCTCACTCCCTCCTATACCATCAACTTTACCAGAATATTCCCTGCGAAAATGATTCTATGAAGTTATTAGACTCTAATAGCATAATAGGAGAATGCATTCAGGAAATTAGCCTTGAGCACTGGAAGTCTGAAATATTTAGTGGTCTTATATATAAGTTTCATTTTGTGCATCATATAACACCACAGCGGCCCAGCCTCAAGAAAAAGTCAAAGGCCACTCTCCTATGCTGCTCCCTGCTCCCCATAGGGCCATAGCCCAGGTGGAAAGGGTAGATTGGAAAGAACTTTACAACTTACCATTATATGCACAAGTAGCTAATTCCAAGTACTCAGACTCCAAACCACTCACACTTCACATGCTTGGCAGCCGGCAATTTACCACTATAAGAATCAATGGCCGCTTGTGCAAAAAGAAATCATTCCCAAAAGTGTTAAGCTTGCATCTTTACAGCAGTCAAAATCAGGCACATTGCCCCGTAATCTATGAATTCAAAAGACACCGTCTTTTATTTTTTTATTCACAAATGTAAATGCACAGTTGCGCAACCTTACAGTAACGCCCAGTTACCCCTCTTCCCTAACAAAGCTTTCTTACACGTCAGTGCTTCACTCGGTATGTTGCACAGTTACATACATAGAAGTGAAATCTTTTCTCCAACTGCATATACATTATATGTCAAAAAGTAACGGCTTTAATGAATGACCCCTATATGGTAAAGATGAACCAGAATCAGTATTTTACCACTAGTCTACTAATGTTCCCAATGAATTGGTTTACCTCACATGTTTTGGGTAAGGATGACCGGATAAAAGCAATCTCCTCTGCTGTAAATTTAAAATTAGCAATTAACCTTATGCACTCTTCAAGACCAGCAAAAATTGTGTATTCACCACCAAAGGGGTTCTTCCGGAAATATAAATCAAACCTGGAACATATTAAAGGTTAGATGTGATGGGTTAATCAGAAATTTCCCAAGCATATCACTCCTAAAAAAATTAAAAGTTGCTTCACAATATAAGAAGAACAGAGTTAGAGGCTCAAAAGCGAAAGGAAAACAATGCAGTAGAGTGATGAAACCCTTTAGAACAGATGAGTACTCCACCATGTATCAATCAGCAGGTACATAAGTGACATCTAATTGTAAGACAAAAGCTCCAGGGTTTTGGAAGCAACACGAAACCGACACTATAAATTCCTTAGAACTGTAAGGTCATCAAATCGTGAATTGAATTGAGAATTGTAATGGTCCTTTTTCGAATAGTGAATCGAATTGAATAGTGAAGCGCTCCAATTCGTTCATGATTCCTCAAGTACATGGGAAAGTATATTTATTGTTTTGCGTGACAAATATATATATTACAACTGAAAATTTTAGACCTAGATCAACATTAAAAAAAATAAAAAAAAAACAATCTTGTTTTAAACAATGAATTAATAATCATAAGGAGTAATAGGTAGTTGCCCCTATTGTAACTTGCAAGAGGTGAGAATTTGTGAATCCTACTTATGGTCCTTTCCGTGAAAAACAGTTAAAATGATATAATACATATCCATCAAAGGTCTTTAGGATGGTTGTCTGGCACTTTATCTTTTTCGTTTTCAATTCACTCTTAAAATAAATCTCTCCTTTCTCATTGGCTGTAACACTTAACTAGACAAAAATATATATTTTTTAGACAAAATAAGGAGAAACATAGATAAAAATTGCATATAACAAAACTAAAGACCTTAAAAGAATAGTTTGAACCTTTTTTCCCAACAACAAAAAGGCAGAAAAAAGAGTCAAGATAGACTTCAGTAAATTGGAAGCGAACCGAACAACTTATCAATTCGGCAATTCACTCGATGTTCACAGCTATTTCCAATTCATGCTACCTAATCGTATCGATGACCTATTGAATCGTATCGAATCATTTGATACGAATCGTGAACTGTACAATTCTAACAACTAATGCAATAAACAATCCGCAAAGGTGAAGCACATGTCCATCCAACATTAGTTTCAGCGTTCCTTAATTATTGCCAAGCCAAGTCTCGAAATCTTAGAAGCAGTAGGTTTTAGCTCTATTATTAGATCCATTAGTGTTATTCAAGACATGGTAATGACCTTTATAGGCTCTAAAGTTTGTCGAATCCATTCAACCAAGCTCATCAGTTTCTTATCTTAACCAAACTTCACATCTTCCTTGGAATAAAACGAAATCATTTCTCAGTGGTCCCTTGCTTCTCTTTCATATTACTCCTCAAAGAACTCCAATTAATCCGGCCAAAGCCTTTATGCCTTTAACTTTTTTGCATTACAATTAGTTTTCCCTTAACGCTGCTTTCCTTTTCTTTTCTTTTTTATTTAAAGGAACCATGTCTTTCAATTATGCCCTACATAATGAAACAACTATAGTAGAACATTCTCAGAAAATTATTTGCCAATATAAAAATAAAAAAGTACGTTTCCTTTTCCTTTTTGTTTCAATCCCTGCACAAATTTCTTAACGAAATTCTCTGTACCTCCGTACAAGTGCATTTTCAGCCATTGGATTGCATAAAAATTTCAAAACATAAAGAAAAAATTGACACAAACACAATCTAACTGCCCAAAACATCTCGGTACAGAGGTACACCAATTTCTTGGTACAGAGGATTTCGGATGCTAAAAGAAGCCTACCAAAACTTCAATTAACTCAAAGCACATGCACCAATCAAAAGAAGAAAACAAAACGAGAATTGAAGGGGAATCGAATTGGGATTATGGGAAAAGAGGGCTCACACAGCTCGTTCGTTGTGCTTGCCGGCTTTCCAGTAAGCATAGGCCATAGTGAACTGATAGAGATCCGATAGCAGAGGCGTCACCATAGGATTGGTAGGTCCGGGTATAACCGTATTATTATTTGTACGCCGGTTACCATCCTCTTTCGGACCATTCGATTTCTCCTCCATTGTTTCTGCCGTGGGATCCTAGGGTTCTGTTTTCTCTCTCCACTCACATATATCTATCCAATTCTACTTGGGAAGATATACATGCATGTGTAAAACGATGGTAGAAGGCGTAATGGGGTGGGATTCTAGTATTTCAGGACTACAGAGAGAGAGAGAGAGAGAGAGAGAGAGATGTTGAGAGCGCTAGAAACGAAGGGTGGGACTGGGGAGAGGGCGAGAATCCATTGCTACAAATAAATACCAGAAGAAGAGAGTGCGAACCACGGAACCAGAGTGGGGTAGACAAAAGGAAAGACCGCAGAACATAGAATAGAGACTGGAAAATTGCATTTTTGAGAAACCCCCCCTCAAGGTACGCTTACAGGAAACTTGGACCACGAATTGGTACATGAGTTCAGCGCATGTGGCATCCAACCGGGCGTGTTCGGCGAGAAAGGAGAAACGAGGGAAACTTAGGCCCTGTTTGGAACCTATGGAAAATGGAAGAAAAGAAAGGAAAATAAAAAATTTTGCTCAGGAGTTGTTTGATCCCTATCTAAGGAAAAGAAAAGGAAAATAGAAAGGAAAGTTCCGTTGGAAACTGAAGTATACCCCAGGAAAATGGAAAAGAATTCATTTGAAGCCAAATAAGGAAAGCATTGAACAAAAAATTTCATTTTTTTTTCATTTTCCTCTTGAAACCAAACAAGAGAAAACCATTTTCCTCATAATTTCTTTTCATTTTCTTTCTACAATCAAACAAGGGAAAAGAATCCACTTTCTTTCCATTTTCCCTCTCTTTTATTTTCTTTTCCTTTCTTTTCCTTTCCACAAGTTCCAAACAGAACGTTAGGCTCCGTTTGGAACCTATGGAAAGGAAATGAAAAGAAAGGAAAATAAAAAAAATTTCCTTTCCATTGTTTGGTTGGAAGGAAAAGTGTGAAGAAAATAAGAATTTTAAGTATAATGAATAGTGAATTTTCCCTCTCATTTTCCTCTCATTTTCCTTCCCTTTTATTTTCCTTTCCTTTCTTTTCTTTTCCTCAAGTTCCAAACAGAGAGCGAGACGCACTGCAGTCACCCCAAAGGCAAAAAGCGATCGCCGCCGTTTGGGGCCCACTTTAAGGTTCGCATGAATAATTCGAGTCGTTCAATTATTATTTTTATTTTTTTAAAAAAATTTGAGTGGGTTATGCCAAAAATCAGGTCGATCCAATATGTCTAGGTTCTCGGATCAGGCTTTTCGTCTTTGGAAAATTGAAAAAAATGGAAAGATTGGTTTTCCGATTTTCCAAAGATGAAAAGCATGATCCGAGCACCTACACATGTCGGATCTAGCTAATTTTTCTCGGTGTTGCCTTGGTTTTTTTTTTTTCTAAAATTATTAAACGACTCGGATCATCCGTGCGTGCCCGGAGTGGGCCCTCATGGCGTGCGGTGGCCGGCCACCGCATTTTGGGTTTGGTGGCTATAGACTTTCTGAAAATTAGTCGTAAGGACGGTAAAAATAGTTTTCATTTAGAGGAAGGACACCAGGGGAAAAAAAAATTCAATAGAGGTCGTTCAACTTTTGAGTTTTTTAGCCATAAGGCCAAAACACGTTTCAGCACTTTCAT
Source organism: Rhododendron molle (assembly GCA_025413875.1). Taxonomy (NCBI): domain Eukaryota; kingdom Viridiplantae; phylum Streptophyta; class Magnoliopsida; order Ericales; family Ericaceae; genus Rhododendron; species Rhododendron molle. Next base: position 12,546,623 of record CM046395.1, on the reverse strand, counting down.
ATGGTTTTAGAGTTCATTTTCCTATTATAGGATTTTAATGGTTTAGACATTTTCATATGATATCTTTAAGCATTTTCACAGAGTACCCTAGAATTTTAGGCACTTTCATAGGGTGATATAGAGTTTTACGCACATTTGTCCTTGTATTAATTGCAAAAGGTATTTGTCCTGGTGTTCAAAAAATGAAAATATGAAATTTTTTTGGCTAAGTCTTCCGAGAAACAATTACTCCATTAGAGAATACTATAAAAAGAAAAAAGTAAAAGAAATGGAGAAGGAGCATACGTAGTTTCCCTTCGGAGACATCCACGAAATTGGAACGAGACAAACGTTAGTCAACTTCCCAAGCGTTTTCGCTAAATTAAAAGTTATGGACTACTTATTTGAGTAATTATTTGTACTCAAAGTTACTTTTACTAAGCTAAAAGTTATAGTAGAAAATATATATTGAATCGTAAGAAGAAAATGTATTAAATGTTTTAGTTTAGTCGAAACAACTGAACTTTGGAAAAAAAAAAATTAATTTAGTACGAACAATTTCATAAAAGATACTGTAATAAGTTAAGGACGAAAAATGTTAAGTGGAAACGGAGAGAGTTCTTGGCTTCTTCCTCCTCTTTTTTATATCCAAACTTCACTTCCCCCATGAAATGGGGTTATAAGACTTTTTTTTTTTTTTTATATATTTTTAACGAGCTCCCAATTGGATTTAGTCTGATGGTGGACTTATGTCGCTGGATACTTAAATTCGTCTGGAGTTTTTTTTTTTTTTATAAACAAGATCATCCCAGTTATAATGAAAAATATATTGAAAAAATATGGCCTCCTAGTGACGCCGTCACATAAATAAAACAATGATCCTATACCATACCAAGATTACCTTGGATTTCTTTGATAGGAAAAAGAGCGAAGAACGTGTTATTACCCTCCTCTCTTTTGCCGGCATTAAAACATATATTTGCCCAATAGGATAGATGACAAACAATATTACAGTATGTAATACGAACCGAATATGCATATGGTATATGGTATATGCATATGGTATAGGAGCCTTAGTAAAGTACTTTCCTAATTTATTGATCCTATTAAATCCACCACAATATTTAGTTTTCATTTCCTGCCAGATAATTTAGACTAAACTTCTACTATATATCAAACCCATTCCTAATTTCCAGCATTTCATTTTATTAGTTTAAGACTTGAGGTAATTGTTGATATTATACTCTTAATTACGATGGAAGCACAAGTTTCTCTGACTAGAACGGACAAAAGAAGCAAGTGGCTCGTTGAAACTCTATTTCGATATCTTAGTGAACTATTTCCTAACCTTTAGGTCGATGTTAGTGTGTTTTGGTAATTTGATTGAAATTGGTTTTAACATAAGTTTTCTTTTAATTTATCTTCACAATTATAAGTACTTTGAATATTTTTTTGACGATGATAGCTTAGTTCAAAACAAACTGTGGTTTAAAACCAAAACCGAACTATATTTTAATGGTTTGGTTCTATGCCTTTTGTGAGTTGGTTTGGTTCTCCAAATTTATAATCCCTAGACACTAGTTTGGTTATTGATTTACTATAAAACCGAACCAATCCGGACCATACTCACCCCTAGGAAAAAGGGTTCCATTGCCCATATTGATACAAAGATACGGGAAGATGTGGAGGGATAAAAATCCCTTGAAGCTGAGAAATTGGAACCAAACTCCACTTCCACATCCACATTCCAGCACTTGTTTCATTTGTCTCCATTGATTTCGATCAATCGAGAAATTTGGTTAACACATTCATATGGTATATGTCTACATTCGGTCTGGTCAAATTTAATAGTATAGGTCAATGTTTTCAGTAAGACTTTGAATTTCCTTATTTTGTTCGGGTAGAGAAAAGATCAATGCATACGGGGAAGAATGAGTAACACGGTGAATGACTACAAAAAGATAATCTAACATAATAAAATGAGGAAATTGATAAGAGTTAGTAAAATTTTACTACTTCTCTATTACATTGTTTATCTCTACATCATGGTACCGTCCGTGACTCAGCTTCCGGTTCATCCCCCATTGTGAGTTCTAAAAAATTAGGAAGATATGGTCACTATATTTGATTATTTGCTGTGGAAGTTATTACTATATCAGAAGGAAAAAGGGATCCATTGCCCATATTGATACAAAGATACGGAGAAGATGTGGAGGGATAAAAATCCCTTGAAGCTGAGAAATTGGACTAAATGTCTAGTTAAGTTTTTTTTTTAATCTCAGGTTCGAGGTACTGACAACTATTGTGGGCTGACTGATGCATTACTTTGCCCTAACTTTATACGAAACCCATTAGCGAACGGCTAAATTAATTCCCAGGGATTAGTCAATGCACCCATTAGAAAAGATAATCATCAGAGGGATAAGCTGCGTGGTCACAAAACCGGAGCAAAAAATTTACCCCAAAACATTTCCCAAGGGACAGATGATTATGAAAAAGAAATCTAAGGGACTGAACAAACAGAACAAGTAGGTTTAAAAGTGGCAGAAAGGCAGCAGAAGAAAACACAAGAGTTTCAATTTTTCTTATCAAGCAACAGCAGAAGAAATCATTCACTGACATGCATTGGTATGATAGACTTGGGCCTTGGCAATAAGTTCCTCTTCTGCTTTTAGTAATCTGCAGCTACTCCAATGGCTCTGCTGCGATAACTTTGAGAGTTGGGTTCTCATTTGCTGCCAAAAAAAATAACTAAGACAAACAGTCAAAGCCAAAACCAAAAGGAAATAAATATATAGATTCCCCAGTGTTGCATTATTCAATGGTTCACCTCATAAACCATACAAATTTGTTACATCTGTGCACTGAATGATAACAAAGGCACCATCACTGTGCACTAAATATCTTTGGTTGTGCATGAGTGATGTATGGTATCTTCTTTTTTTTTGTGTGTGTGTGTGTGTGTGTGAGAGAGAGAGACAGAGAGAGATGAAATCGTCGAATTTGTTTATGGGGGTGTGGAAAAAAGGGGATGCAACTCAAAATTTGACAATTGCGAAGCACATACAAGCTGCTATTTCTCCATTGCATCTCATCAAGTAACACCACACCTGAATAACAAAGGAGTGTAGCCAGATCCTGACATAGTTGAGCACCGCAAAAGCTGGCCTGGAAAACTTGAGTCATCCAAAAAGGTAATGTCGCAAAGAAATGTGGGATTGCCACAGTGACATATGCCTTGTGCATTTTAGTACACGGTAGAAAGAAAGCCCCGACAACCTGACTACCTGAGGTTACACAACGATCGCCTCCATCAAAGGAGGCAACTTCTCTAAATGAGACTCCTCCATTACAATAACAGCATGATTCTTCAGGGTATTCGTCATCCAAAAGGTATCGGGCATATGGTAACTCAAGCGTAAAAAAACCAGTTTTATCGACATGTATCCTTGGAGATGGTTGACAATTTTTAGGATTTATGTTAAAGAAAATACAAATAAACAACACGATTAACAATAGGGGAAACAAACTAGTTTCACAAGAATTGCAAATATTCTTCAAGATGCATCCAGGCTATAGCACATCCCTCTCTGTTGAGGGAATGATTGAGTCCAATCTCAATTTGGAAGCATTTGGATTCAGATTAAGATCATGTTATGAGAACTATCTTTGGCAACAAAAAATGTACAAGTGCCTGCAGAAATTGCTGTTGCTTCCAGTTAGAGGGGTAGATACTGAAAATAAGAGGCTAGCAAACTCAAAAGTCCTGCCTTTGAGACTTGATGTCATCTTTAGCTGCACTTGTTCCAGAGAGCAAGCTGGAAAAGGTATAAATCAAGAGAAAATGATCAACCATATAACAGGCTACATGGACAAAATAACACCGGTTGTCGGAAATGTATTTACGTTTACCCATCCAAATTAGGGGCAAGAGTTGGTTCACACTCCAGATTTGATAGGAGCACATTCTCTGGTCTCTGCATTCCTGGGATGCATGCTTCCGGCACCTTGTCCTTTACCTCAGATGCTTGTGTATTGATGGAAATTGAGACTGTCGCTTTGGCTCCCGTTTCAAATCCTTTCACCACATCAACACAGGTTAGAACAAGGACAGAATCAATAGTTGAGCTCTATAGACAATAAAACGCCAATAGCCATAAGCATACTGCTGACGTTATATGAGAGTTTTCTTCAATATAATCAAGAGACATAGGCTTAGACAACCCACCTAATGGGTTTTTTGGAGAATGATCATCCACATTTAGTTGTTGATCATGCGGCATGTCCTTCAGGTAGATTTCATTCACCTAGAAGAAACGTAAAGTACGTGGGACCATTCATTCAATCCAGGTCAGAATCACATTCAGGTTAGGTTAAACACGCAAACTTACTTTGGAATTGGATGATGTGTGGAACTGAAGGGGTCTAAGGTCACCTTCGATTGCCGATTCCCTTCCAAACAAAGTTTCAGAACTGAGTGTACTTGACAAGTCAACTGCCGTTAACTGGGCTGGATTAGTGCTTTGGTTGGGTATGTCAAAGAGAGTTGTTGAAGTTTCCTGGTTAAAAGATATGCCAGTCACATCCGTTCCATTTCCTTCATAAAAGCCCTTTGGCATCTGGGTTAGTTGGGCTGGCTGTAATGCTCCAGGCAAGCACATAGGATATAAATTTAACCCATTTCTCATTGTTAACATCTGAAATGGAGATTGGTGTCAGTAATTAACACTAACCAGACTAACAAAATGCTAATAACAATAATACGCAAACAGAAAGATCAATATAATGTTCAAAAGGAAAGACAAAATCCAAAATCTCAAAACACAACGGAGGATTAGTCATGAAGCACGCGAAATAAAAAGGAGCTTGGAAAAAGCAGCTTAGGAGAGGAAACAAATTCAGCATCACAAAGCACAATTCCCCTAGGAAGAAAAATGCAGGAAACTAAACTCAAAATCAGTCAAAGGAGGATCATTTGACTCAACAAAGCCTTACGCCTGACTATTTGAGGTTGGGCTGATGAGGAGGATTACCAAGGGTACTGTGCATATATTATCCAGTATTCCTGAAGAACGCTTTCTTTAATAGCTAAGCAATGTGGTGCATAACTTTCTCCTCTAGAAACTTTGTTCAACAAGATTGACAGGTAGGATGATATCCGCATCCTGAGGAATAATTTCTTTTCTTTCAACTTAAAAGTCATTTGGTTAAAAAAAAATCCAATATGTACAGGGGGGTTTGGAGTGTGGACTCTGGTCACGTAACCAGAGAGAAGGTACCCTTTGCCACCAGTTTCCAATTCTCCATTTTCACTGGACATGCCACTACTTATCTACCAGTTATCTACAACGAAGGCTCAAGGTTTCCCTCAGCAATCTTGTCATCAGAATAGACGGAATATACACCTTTGCCACTGGAGTTTGGCACAAAGAGAGCAAGTTCTCACAAAATTCTACATGCTATTCAGCATGGATAGGGACACAACAAGATATGGACACGTAGATAGCTCATTTCTTCAGAATTTAGAACACGGACACTGTTAGAGCTTCCACCTCAAAACTAATTGGCAACAAGTAGAGAGGCCGCCCAGGTTCATTTACTCACTCTGCCCAAAATGGATGTCCATTTTAGGGAGTCTAAAAAATTAGGAGACACAATCATTACCCTTTTCAAGTTATGCCCTTCAATCATTACTTTGTCCTTTTTTAATATCTTAATTAGATAGAGAAGGGCAATGGTGGAAATTAAGTGATTTTGTCCCTTTGACTTTCCAAAATGGACAACAAAAAGCGTCACGGTTGTCATCCATTTTGGGACGGAGCGAGTACATTTTTGAAGAGATAACATGGATGTGGAACAAGCTCCAACAGACACGTTGTGGACATGGTGAATAAAATATATTTTTGCATTATAGAGGCATATTATTAATCTATATAAAAGATGAAAACAACATTTCTATCGACTGAAGATAAAACCCACAAAAGTATTACCATTGTGACAATTCAAATCAACGGTCACTGTGTAGGTATTCATGAACCAAACATCAATTGAAATTCACTCTGGGCCAAGTTTTGAACATTTCATTTTAACCTCGTAACGTGTCCTTCATGTGTCCTCTACTTGTCCAATAGTGTCCACAACGTGTCCTAGCAAATCAAATGTCATTAAAAATTTAGACATGTGTTTAGGTGTGTTTGACACGTGTCCGAAGAGTGTCATGTCCGACATTGTGTTGGACACGGATACGTTAGGCCAGTAGATATGTTCGTGCTTCTTAGATCAGCACATATGGAATTCTACCCACTTGATCAGAAACAAAAAGATAATTATGGATAGATTAGCAATCCATCAATCAAAATTAGGACTGATGCAGGCTTCACCTCTGGAAGCCCAAACTCCAAGTATCAGTAAGGATTTCTCAAACTTTGCTAATCGCATCATGGTCATTGAAACTTTTTCGAGCTATAAAATGCTAAAACTGAAAGAATATATTAGGAGGAGCTACTTCTGCAATACTGTCACAAACTGTTTGTCAACCTTCTTGAAAGAAATCAACATACCTGCACTTGGAGCTGAAGCTGCTTGAGGTACTCAATGGCATCATCGAGCATCGATGCCTTATCGGTCTATCACAACCACCAAAGTACCAAATAAATCACTCAATACCAGAACTGATGTGCTAACAAACAACAAAAATCAAGATCAACTAAAATCAAAAAATTCATGCAACCTTGTTTGAGTTGGGGATTAGATTCTGCAATGCTTTCATTTTTTCATTGATCCGGCTCCTCCTCCTCTGTCCAACCCATAACAACCACAAAGTTAAGGCCCAAAACAAGAAAATTTTGGAGGAAGAAATGATTTACTTGGAAAGTTGCAGTACATATCCTCATAGCACATATAAACAACCTTTTCAGACAAGTTATGGAACTCCGCTGCTCTGCCACGCTTCAAAGAACTACGAGATGGAACCTGCTTTGTTGGCACCTCCTCCACAAGAGCTTCAAAACCCTCCTATAGAACACAATCACATTTTCTAGTCAACAACATAACACACTCTCAACTATCAAAATCTGTGAGGATAGGGCTCCTTGACAGAATATATGTGAATAAGAGAGGTGAGGATGGTTAGTGTTTATTAAGGAAGGAGATGGAGATTGATCTAAAGGGGTGAAGGAGAGGGCAAGAGGTACAGAAGAAACCAACTCTACAAAATCCTGCTTGACAATCTACAAAATCCAACTCTTCTGAGCCGAGACTTTCTTCCCTGCTCTTATTGACTTACAACTTCATGAGAAGCAGTAGATGGGCCTTCTGTTGGGATTAAACGCAGAAGCACCCAAGAACCGAGATTCAAAACACAACCACAATCGCAACCTAGGTTAGTCCTTACGAAACTACGTGTAATCTTTAAGATTAAAAATAATGTACTTATCAAAATAATTGTTTGTGCAACATGAATATTGTTTGATAGATCTCCTTTTGAACTATGCCAAAAAAAATATCAAAAAATCAAAAAATTATTCTAGGAAATACAGTATTTTTGTGAGAACCCACCTCATGGGAAAGTCCCACATTGGGGGTTTCAGGAAAGAGTAAATGGAATATAAGGGATTTCGACCAACTACTATATAACTTGAGGTTAACCTTTTGAGCCACGTGGTTAGGCGAATAGTTAGTAGGTCAGCTGTGGCGGGTCGTTACAGTTGGTATCAGAGCACAACCCTGATCTACATGGTGGGGGCCACCTCTAGAATCTGGTACGACCACACTGATTGTGTTGTACAGACCGAAGTGCCACACTATGACCTTCAAGGAAAGGTTGCTGGGCCAAAGGGTGCAATGACGTTGCAGCCAAGATGGGGAGATTGAGTACTTTTTTGTTGTGGACAAATGAATTGGGAGAGATTCCAGACTATCCACCCTTATTCAACTAGTTTTGAGAAAGTGAGTTGCATGACCTGTTAACCATTCACCTAATCACGTGGCTCTAAAAGTTAACCTTGGGTTATATAGTAGCTGGTCAGTATCACTTATATACCACTTTTCCTTTTAATTCCCCCAACGTGAGACTGACTTTTGCCCAAGGGTGGGCTCTCACAACTTTTGAGGTGGTATTTGTAACACCGCATCAAAGTAGTTAATAATAGTGGGTTTGGCTGTGTTCCCCTGATTTAGTTTGAAATAATTTTCAAATGTTGTGATCATTTGTGAGTTATTTTTTGTCATTTTTCTTCTTTTCCATTACCTTAAGCAGATAGTGGAGTCAGCTAAATGTTGATGTAAAAAAAAAGTTCAACTTTATAGCTGTGGACCAAACCCACTCATAAAGACTTTCAAGTTCCAACCACTTGATCAAATCTATGTATATATCTTTGATCTTTCCCCTTCCAAGAACGAGGAATCTCTTTTGTTCTTCTTCTTTCTTTCTCTCAGACCTGACTTGTTTATTGCGAATCTCACAATGTAAAAAACTTGACATTGACGATTGGAATTTCGTCAACACCCAAATAATAATTCAAATAATGCTTAAGGAGCCTAGGAAGTAGCAAGGGACCAACTCTAAAAACTCACGAGTATTCAATGACTTGCAATGGCGTGCGATTCACCACGAGTTGCTTGTAAGGACAAGGAGAATGGGGTATACTCCTAATAAGGTCCAACAAAAGTTCGTCCGCATGAAACGATAGTATAAGATTTTTGACAATTTAATCGCTCAGACTGGTTTGGGTTAGGACATTGCAATCCAAACAGTCATAGCACCAGAACATGTGTGGCAAGCATACCTCCAGGTATGTCAACTTTAGGTACCAATGTATAAACTTAAGTCACTTACATTTATTACCCATATAGTGCTGGTCTTTCCTACTACCTTAACTTCCTTGTAGAGACATCCTGACGCAGGTAAATACCACCAAAAAGGCCTTGACCACTATGACTAGTTGAAGGAGCTCCTTTCGGGCTCATTGGCCAACAGTGCATTCGTCCGCTATCATCCATAGGAGCCCAACATCTGATGAGGAAATTGCCATGTATGAAGTGGGAAAGCCTATGAAGAGGGAGGATAGTATGTCGAAGGGTAAAAGGAAGTTTGATGGTAGTGGCAGAAGTAGCTCTAAGTCAATGACGTTCGAGAACAAAGAAACAACTTATGAAAAGTATGCTTTTGCCAACTAGAGGAGAGGCGCATACTATGAATTGTTGGCTGATAACCGTCGGGCATAAGAAGCATACTCCATTCCCAGTTGCCTTTAATTGTTAGACCAGATAAAGCCCATTATTAGTAACCAACAATACCTTAAGGCTTATAACAAACTTCTTAGCGAGAAAAGTCAACGCATAGGATTTGTTTGTAAGAACCCAAGCTAAGTCCCACATCGGCCACTTGGGAAATTGTTGAATGGTTTAAAAGGGATCGCGAGCAGCTACTATTAACTTGAGATTAACCTTTTGAGCCATGTGGCTAGGCTAAGGGTTAACAGGTCAGCTGGCGCGGGTTGTTACATTTGGTATTAGAGCTTGCACCAACCGGAAATGTGAGGTAAGTCTACAAGGAGATGTGCTTGGGTGGGGCCGACAAGTGAGGAACTTGAGGTGCTTGTCGTGCTTGGAAGGCCCCACATGAGAGGAGCTTGAGGTGCTTAAACGGGTACTTGTCTCACATCAAATTGCTTGGTGAGTGAAAATGATGGACCCTATGGTGCAACAAGAACGTTGTGAACCTAAGTGGGGGAGATTGTGAGAACCCAAGCTAAGTCCCACACCAGCCACTTGGTAAAATGTTGAATGGTTTAAAAAGGGATCGCGAGCAGCTACTATTAAGCTGAGGTTAACCTTTTGAGCCACGTGGTTAGGCTAAAGGTTAGTAGGTTAGCTGGCCCGAGTTGTTACATTGTTGCTAAATGGTCAGAGACGAGGGTGGAGTGGGCCAACGATCTTTGATGAGCATATAGTAGCAACTTGTGTTTGTGTTTAGTATTATGTTCAAGTATTTGTGTTTAGTATCGTTGGTTCATTCCACCCTCATCTTCAGCAGTATAGTAACAAACCCTTTTGCATTGACTTTCCTTGATAAGAAGTTTGTTATAAGTTGGTTGCCGATGATGGGCTTAATTTGGTCTAACAATTGAAGGCAATTGCGAATGGGGTATTCCTCTTGGGCCCCGATGGTTATCAATCAACAATTCATAGTACTCTCCCCTCCTCTAGTTGGCAAAAACATACTTTTCATAAGCTACTACTTTTTTCTCGAACCTAATTGACTTAGAGCTACTTCCGCCACTACCATTAGACTTCCTTTTACCCATCGACACACAATACTCCCTCTTTATAGGCTTTCCCACTTCATTCATGGCAATTTCCTCATCAGATGTTGGGGCTCCTAGGGATGATAGGCGGGCAAATGTACCATAGGCCAATGAGCCCGAAAAGAGCTCCTTCAACTGGTCATAGTGGTCAAGGCATTTTTGATGGTATTTACCCGCGTCAAGATGTCCCTACAAGGAAGTTAAGGTAACGGAAAAGACTATATGGGCAATAAACGTAGGTGACTAAGTTAATACATTCGTACCTAAAGTTGACATACCTAGAGGTATACTTGCCACACATGTTCTAGTGCTATGACTGTTTGGGTCGCAATGTCCCAACCCAAACCCAAACAAGTCTGATCGATTAAATTGTCGAAAATCTGATACTTTCGTTTCATCCAAACGAACTTTTGTTGGACCTTATTAGGAGTATACCCATTCTCCCTGTCCTCACAAGCAACTTGTGGTGAATCGCACGCCAATGAATCCTCGTAAGTTTTTAGAGTTGGTCCCTTGCTCCTTCCTAGCCTCCTCAATCATTATTTGAATGATTATTTGGGTGTTAACGAAACTCCAATCATCAACGTTAAGTTTTTTCCCGAAGAGATTCCATGTTCTTGGATATATACACAGATTTGATCAAGTGGTTGGAAGTCTTTATGAGAGGATTTGATCCACAGCTATAAAGTTGAACTTTTTTTTTATATCAACATTTAACTGACCCCACCATGTGCTTAAGGCAGTGGGAAAGAAGAAGAAAAGACAAAAAAATAACTCTCAAACGATCACAAAATTTGAAAATTATTTCAAACTAAATTAGAGGAATATAGTCAAACCCACTATTATTAAGTACTCTGATGTGGTGTTAAAAATATCACCTATAAAGTTGTGAGAGCCCACCCTTGGGCAAAAGACAGTGCCACACCGGTGGGGAAAATTAAAAGACAAAGTGATATATAAGTGATACCGACAACTATAACCCGAGATTAACTTTTTTGAGCCACGTGGTTAGACGAATGCGAATGATTAACGGATCGTGCAACTCACTTTCTCAAAACTAGTTGAATAAGGGTGGAAAGTCCGGAATCTCTCCCTTTCCAGTGTCTACAACAAAAAAGTACTCACTGTGTGCTATTTTCAACTATTTTCGAACTTGAAAATATTGTATTTACTAGAATAATTTTCCGATTTTTTGCATAGTTCAAAAGAGATCTAACAATATTCATATTTATTCATATTTCACAAACAATTATTTTGATAAATATATTATTTTAATCTTAAAAATAAAAAGTTACACGGTGTTTCGTAAGGACAACAAAGGGGACGGACGGAATATGCAATTAAAATATACCACTTCTACGGACAATTTTCCAACTTTTTCGCACCATATTAAAAATCTCAGTTACTTATTATGCATAAAAATGCTTCATTATTTTATCCGAAAATCAAACAAAATTTTGGGAAACCAATTGCAAGTACCTCGCTTTCGCCATCATACTCGTCAGGGTCAATGTCAACAGTTCCGACCGAGGAGGACGCGTTCATGGCACCGGCCGGAAAATAGTAGCCGGAAGAGGAAAACACGGCGCCGGGCGACGAGTTTAACCCAGAAGATGACTCGGCGGTGGAGATCCGGTCGGTGACGCGGCATCCGTATTCGGAAAGCACAGACGGTTGGACCGGACGGTGCAGGTTTCCGGGCAGTGACGCGGCGGCCGCGAGAGGGTCGGACGAGCGGAGGAGGACCTGGTGGAGGAAGAGGGACAGGTCGTCGGTTTCAGGTGGGGAGGAAGACGAAGCGCATGTGGACTTATTGTTGTACATTTCCGCCATTATAACCGACAGACACTCAAACGTAGCCTGAAGAAAAACGCAAACCGGACTAGAGCTTGAGGAAACGAGGAAACACAGGGACGGCGTCGCCTTTGCTTCCTCTCTCCGCAAAACCCATTACCAATTTTTCCACACTGAGATGATCTCTGTCTTTTGAGTGTGGGGTGGGTTTGATATTTATTTTCTGTTTTTTGTACGTCTCTCAGTTCATCTTTTTTCCTGGTTGCGTCCCTTCTTTGTGAACCCCGTTCTCTCTCTCTCTCTCTCTCTCTCTCTCTCTCTCTCTCTCTCTCTCTTCAGCATGTACTTTAGCTGTCGTTCAAAAGAAAGGGGGGAATAAAAAAAACACGTACTTTAGCTGACATTGAAGTGAGTGGAAACTGTGCGCGGGTTTTTAAAAATGAAACGAAACGGCACGCGTAATCAGGGAGAGTGATTTGCGAAGGCGGGTGTCTCCTCTCCGGTCCGGTCTGGTCCGGCAAATTTGGGCACCCTTTCGAGCCCATATGATCGATGATCCTGTAGAGCACGCCAAGACTTAAGATCACGCAAAAAATCACGTTCGCAAGGATAACAATACGTAGGTGATCCAAATCTGTTTACTTTGAAAATAACTTTTAGTTTTGATCCAGTGGGTCGAACATGTTGAAACTCATTTTTCCTTCTGCTAAATGCTTTTGAATCAGGTTCCGTTTAATATCCGAATTGACATGATCCATTGTCTCAACATGCTCTACAAAATAAACGGTTCGGCTCCGGATACAGTTGTGTTTGTACTTGTGTTTTAAAATTGTGTTGATTATTTGTTTTCATTTTGGGGTAAATTATTAAAATCACCCTCAAAATTTCTAAAAATTACAGATTTCCCCCTCACCTTTGTAGAATTACATTACCCCTTTTGCATAACAAATTACTTTCTTGTCGTGATATAGCCGCTAGAAAATTCGACAGAATATGTTTGACATGATTACTTCGTATAGATATCAATGCACTTTTTGGATACCTATGCACCTTTAATTATCAATGCACTTTTTGTGTATTTTATCCATTGTTCATTTTTTGCACATTAAATATTGTCCACTAGGTGAGATTTGTATTTTCATTATCTCAAGCGAAGAGTTGCAATAATTCTAAAATTACATCTAAATATGTATTCATTACACACTCATACTTATATTAGAGGTGGGTGCACGCTAAACATTTTGACGGGTGTGTATTTGAATGTGGTGCTATCAAGGCTGTTCGAGTTAAATCCTCGCACACATACAGTCGTACACGTTGAGTTCCAGGATGACGTTTTTGGTAGGATAGGACTAGGAGGATGATTTTGCAGACGTGCACTGTAGAAGAGTACTGCTTAGGTTTTCTTTTTTATTTGTGTTGTTTGTTTTGCTTTATCCTGTATGTAAGCTAGTAAATTTTTTTTTTTTGGGGGGTCAAAACTAGTATATTTAATTTAATAAATAATATTTAACGAAGTTCTTGACTTGCACTTTTTTGGGGAAAAAAAAAAAAAAACCTCATGCGTGAGCGCATTATATATTCCAACGAAAGATCGATTTCCATTGGTCAGGAGTTTGTTCCCATCCTGAAGGTGCGAGTTGGATTCTGAAGGTAGGCCAACAAGGTGGAAGGTGAAAATCCATGTGGGTACCCTCGTATGCACGTCGGCTTTTCGTGGGTGTTGGTCTCATCCCGTGAGTATAGAGATATCTTCTATGTCGTTCAGAAAAAAAAAGAAAAGAAAAGAAAAGATCGAGTTCCATTACACTTTCAATCTTTCTTTTTCTTTTTTTTTGATCAGTTACACTTTCAATCTCGTTCTTGATATTTTGTTGCAGCATAGCCGAGCAAAAAAAAAGGTTGCAGAATATATATCTTTTAAAGCTTATTTCCTTAAAAAATATCGTTGCCATGTCAAAATAACAAATTTTGGAAAACAATAAATTTGAAGAATCTTGAAAAATACTAGTAATAAAACCAAAAAATCTCCGGACATAAGTTGAGCAAACATCAACCGAACGAAACGAATTTAATGAAAACTCGTTTGAGATGGGTTCGAATGATGATGAAGCAAGTATTCCTATACATGACTCAAATCACACATAAAAGTGAAACCTCCGTTCTCTGTTTGGATTTGGATTTGGATTCGTAATGCCCATTTTATTCAGCAAGCAGACAGACGTGCACGGTTGTTTCGGGCAATCATTTTCCGTAGCTCCTCTAATCTTTAATCTGAGAGTTTGTCGTTGCAACGTTTCTACTACCTCCACTAAGTTCATGGACAATCTGCTTTCATTACAAGGGAGAAGAAACCTTTGAGGAAGCAGCTAAAGGCATCCCATATTAGGTAATCACGCTTACGCGCGCTAATCTCTAAAGGATCAATTCTAATAATTCTTCCATCCATTGGTCGGAGGCTCATTTAACACAGGCAAATCCCATATGGACTAACCTTGGGGGTTTTGTTCAATGGTCGTGTAGCTCTCATTTACATTTAGGGCATGAGATTTAGGGCTCGACTCCTACGTACAAGAGGTTGGACCTCGTAGTAATTGAACATACACTAACATTCGAATATTCTATCGTCTAGCCAAAAAAAATACCAATATGGACTACCCAATATGAGTTAATAGCACTAGCAAGGTTTCAAACTTAAGGTTTTAAAAGTGAGTAAATTTCTGAGTCCCAGACCTTTGATCGCCAAGCAACCCCACGTTTAAACACAAACATTCTCTGTATGAACTCTAGCAACAAAACCAAACTACGATGTCTTGGGTTTTATATGTATTCTATTTTAAATTCAAAAACTAAACTAAACAACGAAAAGGAACGAAGAGCCCCAGTTTTTAAATATTAGTTCATGATTATCAAAAAAAAAAAATCAAAAACTAAACATGCGGTTTCCTTACAACATGTTCTTTCTCTCTCTCTCTCTCTAGATTAGATAATAGAAAACAAAACGGATATTGGAAACTTGTTCCAAAACTGTTTTTGAAGTAAATACAACAACAGTATGTTACTAGAATCTTGTTTCGTCAGAAAAAAGAAGAAAGCGAAAGTAACCGAAGAACTGAAAATCATACTACCAACCAGGCCTGGGAAGGCTATATATGTTACTTTCAGAAGAAACAGGAAACTAAAATCCGAGACACGGAACGCTACTACATAAAGCAACCGGTTCGCATAATTGTTCGGCAACTGGAAACACATGAAGGAACTACCAAAAAAGGCTGCTAGCAACAGATAATTTTAGAAACAATTTGCATGCGATCTTAACCAACTTCCCAGACGGTAAAGACCGCTAGCAGCAAATAGCATCAAAATGTAGCATTTCAAACAGCAATCAAACACTAAACCAGAAATAGCAACAAAGATCAAGTCTAAAACAACTGTTTATTTTAGCAGGAACTGTGCAGGAGTTCACCGACCAAAGCGGCACTTGCGAAAAAACCACAAACAACAAAGCTAGCTGTCAAATTGGAAATACAATTGTCTGAAAACTATCGAGACTTGAGTTTTTCAAAAACCGCAGGGTAGGTCTCAACTTAGGAATCCAAAACCTGCTATTGCTGAAATGTGCTGTGAGAAGAAAGAGAAGAAAAAGGAAGGAGTTTTGATCGCATGTGAAAAAGAGAAGTTTAGAGGGGTCAACAAATTTGCAAATGATATCTGATTTGACGGAAGAGGGTGCCCTGAGACATGATATTGCTCATACAGCCAGCGCAGTAGTTTTGCAGATTGGGCAAGTATTCTTGCAAACAAGCCACTGCCTCACGCAATCGAAGTGATATTTGTGCCTGCAATCAAGGTCTCCAAGTTCCTCACCGTTTTCAAAGTTCTCCTGCAATTCGTGGAAATGAATAAGGAACCATATAGTTCAATAAGCAGCCTGGAATACCAGTGGCGTGAAAAACACTGCATACAACTTTGCAATCGGTGAAAGCAGTCCATTTGAGAGACGGCCACCACATACGACAGGACAGGTGATTGCGTGAACAATTATTTTTACTTTCTACACTTTTCTCATTATCTCACTGAAAATGATTTTTTCGGGAAGGTAAGAGTAGAGGTCAGCTAAAGGGGTGCAATTAGAACTACACACACAATGTGGTGGATATTAGTTTAGTGCAGTATTTGTTATTGGTACCTATTACTAACCATTCTATAGCAATTATTAGCTCTGCGTAAACACAAGTAATAGACATCCATATCTATAGCCCTATTAACTCCGCGTAACCATATGTAATGAACATCCATATCCATACGGGCTTATAGAATGGTTAGGATAGCAAATACCGCACTAAAATAAATATATAATCAACACAGTCCTCACACGTGCACCCAAATTCTCCTCTGTAACATGGGCCAAACAGGTGCAAGTACTCCCTCAGTTTCATTTTCTTTGTAAATGATGCATGTCTGAAAATATTTGAAAATTTTTCACACAATCACAATCTAATATTATTCTTCCAAACAAGATTTCTAAAATCTTATCAAACAATTGAATGAAAAATATAGACGAGTTTTTTAATGGCAACAATACAGTGAAAAGGGACAGGCAAAGTCAGAGGGAGGAAGTAGTACTACAGCTTATCGAACTGGAAATCGAATTTGAATACACGCCCAGTTGTTTGCTCAAATACCATGTTAATTGTTGACCAATGACTCCTCTAAAAACTTTAATTATTTGAGGGGAGGGATTCATATTTATTATCTAGTATGTCTACATTACTAACATACCAGTTGTTTGTTCCCTCCCCAGGTCGGCTAGGGGTGAGAGAGATGATGAACTAGGCTACTAAGCGTAGATTTAAGAGTTGTTTACCTGACATATGACGCAAATTTCTTCCACTGGAGTTCCTAATCTCATCGACTGATAAGTAACCCGCCTTAGAGCCCCCAAAACAGTTTCTTCAGTCAAGCCAGTGCCGACATGCCCAATATGATCTTCCAAAGCCAACAAGTCCTAAGCCAAAAGTGTCATTTTAGGAGGCAATTTCCAATAATAAGGGTCAGATGCCAAAAAAATGGAAAAAGAACACCATAAAAACATTTACATCTGAAACTGAAGCGTTACCTCATAGGACATGTTGTCGATGTCCAGGCGCAAATTGTCATGGACATCAGGTTCTTCTTCAAAAAACGAGGGGCCGTGTATCATCCCACCCTGGCACACCACTCCGAATGCAAGTCAAAAGATTATTCTATTTGGTAAAGAAGTAAAGATATACAATGGCTTTAAATAATGTTACCAATCGTTGCTCCCCTGTAATAGCAGAAATTAGCACCAAAAAGACAATTATTTTGGAAAAAAGCACATGCACATCTCAACCAAGTTCTATGATCCCTATCCCAAAGCAAGCATAGACTTGATAATCCAAGTATAAAATAACATAGCGAAGGTTAACCTCGTAATGATCGAAGGCACCAGCCGCTTGTAGAATATAGAAGGCTTGGCGAACCTGTTCATGAAATGAATAGATTATTTTAGAGCTCCAAATTGGGGAGTGGTTGCAATTATTAGAAGGAAACCGACAAGGATATTACTGAAGCAAATAAACATGTATTACTATCTCCACTTCAAATAAGTGCCCAACAAACCAAATAACATAATACATGTGCACTTGAAAATTTACTTGCAATTTTGATCACACTCATTGCAAGCACAAGCAGCTCTGAAGACATGTCTTGAGAGTTTGAATATCTCTTTGTGATTCCTTCCATTCAGAACCATAGACCTACTTCTAGGGCATTTCCATCGACTAAAAGTTTGGCACTTACCAAGCATGTCTTAGGCACTCTATTGCACATATCAAGTAAGATTACACGTAAAAGCAAAAAGTCTACATAATCAATGTCTAACCCTTTTCAGTTATAGAACAGGACACTGATACCCATCCATGTCCTCAACAGCATCATTAAAAGCTCCTCATATCCCTTTTCTTCCCTTCTTAACAACATCTTTGTAATGACCCTTCTTTTGGTTTTGATAGGCCATTAAATAATACGGCTAAGTTTTTGTCTTCTTTGACGTTTCCATAAACGCCGTAACTGAAATAGTTTATATGGAAATCTTGATTTCTGTCCTAACCTTACAGTTTTTAATTCATCCCGCTGCCAAAGCCACTTACCTATCTAGATAACCTTGGCTAGTTCCTAATCAATATACCTAAGAGAGACCCTTTCCATTCTCTTATGCCATCACGTTGCAGGGAAATTTTCATACAACAAAAATAAGACATGATTCGAATATGGCGCTGAGTATTGGATGGTTAAGGGAAAAATACACTCTCAGATAAGAGGTAGCCCAAAGGAGAATGGGGACTGGTGATGTGACAAGAGAAAATAGATCATGGGAAACTGTCTGGCATGGTATGGACAGTTGCACCATAGGCCAGTTAATGTGCCTATAAGGAGTACTGATTTGAGTTGTTTGATACGCACAGAGGATGGCAAAAGAAATAGAGGAAGGCCCAATATAAGGAAGGAGATGATTAACTAAACTGAAACTGAGGTTTGGGACAAAAGCTTGTTGATTTGAGTTTAGGACAAAAGCTTGTTGATTTGAGTTTAGGACATATGTCTTTTTCTGTAGTTTAATTAATATTTGTGTGTTCCTTGGGACTTGGGAGAGCGTGGAAAGGAGAAGGTTACTGTTGTTTGGCCGCTTAAGTCGTATGTTACCCTTTAAGATCTAAGAAAAACACTTTTTTATTAGGCCCAACTGTCTTTTAGCTTCTAAGACACCTCACTAAGTCCACTTTTGCTCTCATACCTTTTTATTTTTTGCCTTACTCCCTATTGGGCTCTATCAAATCAATAGAAGTTCTCTTTCTAAACCAAAGGCATCCTTATTGAGGATCCCCATTTGTTTGAGTCCTAAAATGACTTGCTGCTCCTCTAAGTTTGACTCTGAGGGGAGGGAAGATTGTGACAGAGATGAGAAACAACATGGACACCCCGATGAACCCTACCGTAAGCATAGGAGTAAAGGACAAGGGTTGGATTTCCTATTCGACGCTTTCAGTAAGGTGTTAAATGCTAGTACTATATATAACGCAAACGGTTTCATACGCAAGTACATGAACTGAAAGTAAAACCATGGTTTGAGAGATGCATCGACAGAACTCCAGAAGTTAACAACACAACAACAATATGGATATGATCTATAGGGAACTTGGCTAAAAAAGGAATGAAGGGAACCATTAAAGTTTCCAGTACCGTTCTTCGCAGTCTAGCTCTCGACTGGGCATCAATGACAGCCTGTGATGGAGGCAAACTATGAGGCACCACATCATTAGCCTGAAATGCACTTGCATTACCAAATCGAGATTGAATAATGTTCATCATGGTAGTGGCTGCTGTTGAAGGTTGTGGCATCTGGTAACCAACCTGGCCTCCAGAATCAATACCAGCAAATCTCATCACAGAGGACGGATGGACGACATTAGTAAAGCTACTTGGAAAACTTCTAGTTACATTTTGCTGAGGAAACTCCAGGGGATGAGATAGCTGAGTACCTGCAGGGGCGGCTGCACCAGGGTAGTCAATTGAATAAACTAAAACAGGAAGGAAAAAAATAGCAAAAAAATTGTATGCTGATTTGTGTGTTGAACGGACACTTTGACTGCACTAAAAATAACAATAAGCACTTGTATGCCTTCGGTTTTTATTATACTAAAAATTCAATCGATAGCGTAACTCACTTCATTACTGATACCAATTTGACTATTAACAATAACTGATGCAGGACAATATAAAAAAAACAATGATAAAGAGAAACCTGAGGATTCCGCTCCTAAAGAACCCGAGAAACCAAACTATAAAAAAGATAAAGCTGGAATCTGCATCAAGGGAACCCTAGAAATGCACATGTAGGGGGAGCTAAAGGCATCCACACTAACACTGAAGACACTAATGCATTCGATTTCAAAAAAATGTGAGAATCCTTTGAGTATGCTCTTACAAAATAAAGATAAGTACAAATATAGACAACACTCATCTGCAAAAGAGAGAGAGACAAAACTGATAAATCCAGTCAAACAAGATAAATCAAGAATAACAGTAAAGATTAGCCCTAAGAAACATATAATGTACTGAATAAAATCATTACCAAGTTCTCCATCAATTACATAATTTATTTTGTAGCTTAACCCGTTTTATAATGATTTCCATGGCCAAGTAGACATTACCTATCCCAACTGCCAAAAATAGAAGAAGCTTTTCAATAATAAAACAAGTAATAGTAAAACGCGTAACTGATTAGGAGATCAATGGCTGAATTGATTGCTTGGTTTCCTTCATTAGAAAAATATTTCATAAATAGTATATAGTGTTTTTTCTATAAGCTATGATAAATTAAAAGCTACTATAAATGATTTCAAAACACAAAAACTCGTGACACTGATCGTCAAATTTCATGGATATGCAGATTTGTTTTGACAAACCGTTAATACCATCATATTAGAACTATTGTGAACACACACAAAAAAATTAAGATAGTTATCATATATTTTAGTGTTTTATGAAATTATGACTATCCTGACCAAAAAATCGTGGAGCCGCCATTGGGTACCTGATGCACCATTCTGAGAATTGTAATTCCTGGGGACAACTCTTGAAGTCATTAGATGTTGGCGGCTCGAATTCCCCCTCTCAGTTCCAGAAACAAGCATACTCTGCAAAGAGGCACTTCTGGGGATGTACTGGGAGTTCTCTTGTCGCCGAAATGCATAACCTCCACTTGTAGCAACGAACAGAGAACCAACTGCATTACTGGTAGAGCTTGGACTAGTCACCCAATTCCGATAAGAAGGCTGAAACAGTTGGGAACTGTCATCAGGTGAAGTAAAAAAATCTTCCTCATTTGCCGGATTCATTCTCCGACGGATGTTTCTCCGCAGAAGTTCTGCATTTCGTTCCAAACTTGAAGTTTGATCCACATGATCCACACCTATTTCATGATCAGCATCCACATCGCTATCATCGTATGCTAAATTCAGGTCAAGATTATCCGTGACAGCATCGGAAGTCGCACTTTGCAAAGTTGATGACCCAAGCATAACCAGACCACCACTACTTGTGGTCATATGATTATTCTGCTCTGGATGCGTTTCGCCCAAGATCGGACTGGCTCCAACGTTGGAGACTTGGGAAGGCAACCATCCATGCTCAGTATTCACAGACTCTATATTTTGTTGTATCAAACCTTGGTTAGTGACATCGGAACCATGGTTAAAAGAAGAAATAGAATCGGAGGAGCTCCTTTGATCTTCCATGACAACAATTATGTACTTCCAATGAAGTACAATTAGGTTTCACGAGCCTTTGCTGCAGTACTGGAACCAAGACACCACCATAAAAATGAATCTCGATAAGTTTAGGATGTAACGTGTTTAGCAATGCACAAGCATACTAATCAAAAATGCATTTCTGCCAAATCTTTTGATTACCATAAAATATACAATGGACAGTGTTAAGGATCCAACTCAAAACCCATCGGCCATGAGTGGAGAGACTAACCATTAACCACTATGGGACAAGCTCTAAGATACATCATACGTCACTTAACATAGGAAAAAAGAAAATGAGGTGTCCTTCCCCTTGAAGAATGTCTGGCTCTTCACGATCTGGAATAAGCTCCGAAAAGCAAAAAAAAAAAAAGGGAGAGAATTCTACTACAAATCGTGGAAATGACAAAATTTTGAATACTATGAAGAACCTTTAACATTATATCTCCTCAGTTAATGCAAATTACGTATCCAAATGTCAAGCTGTCTGATAAGGAAGGCATACTGAAGGATCTAATATATAAGTCAGTGGAAGAGCAATAAGTTAACCCTAAAGAGCATGATAAAACAGTTTTGCTTGACTACTTCCATCGACACGCATATGTTTGAGATTTAAATTTTGCACAGCCCTCAAAAAGAACAAACCAAGAAACACATAATGTAATCCAAGAGTTTCGTAGTGAGTTTTCTTAATCACAATGGTGCTTCTTCTAAGAAAGAATTAGGAGAGGTTTGAGAGAAGTAGCAGCCGAAGAAGAATAAAATGAAGTACCATAGGATAAAATGCCCAGGTGATTTTTTCAACCAAACTGACAGTAACGGGGAAAGAACAGCAATAAGAGCATACAAACAAACTGAAGCACGAACTTACTCCTGCAAAAGACAACCCATGAAACACCTAAAAGAACCACAGTTATACAGCTTTCAAAAATAGGACTCTTGGAGATGTGATGTAGATCTTGAAAGAAAAGTTGATTTGTACTCCTGAGAATCAAGTGGGACATTCCTAAGTTACAACATCAAGATCTTCGTGGAAGGACTCAAAAAATTTATAGGAAAAGAACCATAAGACAAATTGGGAATTTTGAGGGGAACATCATAAAGAAGTAAATGCACAATATCACTCACACTAACATGAAGCTCACCTAGCTAGTCTAAAAAATCAATCACTGGACAACATGTATGATGTATCCACAAATGAGCAAATACTAACTCAAACAGCCCAATCGTTTATACTTGCATGGGTAAAGCACAAATTCTATTTATTGCAAACTGAATGGTCAAAGCATTCATGAAGCGGTCGGGCAAATAAATAACAGGAAAAACACACACAAAAAAAAAAAAAAGAAACAAAGAAAGAAAAAGAAAGGGAAAGCATACCGCAAACAGCAACGGTAAGGGAAACAATAAAGTGCAGACACAAAAAACTAAATAACTACGTATGAGGCTACTTAGTTCACCATGGATTTTACAGTAACAAATTTTAAAGTTGTCCTATATCATGCATGAATGGGCATGAAGCCCTATGAATACTCCGTCTAATACATAATAAAACATAATTAATAAAGTTTTAGATTCTTAGTCATTTCGAATGGTGATCCATACATATATGGGTCCCACTTATCTTCATAATCAATAGATGAATAAGACAAAACATTATATCTATACTAAATTTCACGATTTGTTGATGAATATACTTCATAATCATCTTGTTTCTTATAGTTAACTAATTTGACCTTTTCATATGAATCTGCTTTGGCCAAATCTTGATTTTGAATTGTATAACATTGATTTCGCCATTTTTGTACTTTTAATCTAGACCACTCACTCTTTGGTAAATTGTAAATACAGGGCCCATTTGTTTGAATGGATATTAGCGTCAAATGAGACTATATATCCAAGGGGATCACATGTTCAGAGTTTGGTAAAAATGTGTGAGAACCGAATTAAACGTCCCTAAGATATATAATCCCACGAAGTATTAATCCGGTGGGATTGTATCCAGTGAGAATTATATATCTCTTTACAATAAACCTGTCAACCAAACATGCCCATAAGGTAGTTTAGTAGTTATTGCTTCATGCATGCAAAGGTTCACGTCTACAATTCCAATTATGGACTAATTCATGCAACTTAGATTTCATGGACTAGTGGTGCCTTCGGAGGTTTCGTCATTATGTTCAATGATCTAACCTCAAAGATCAACATAAAATTTACAGGAAAATGGACCTTCTACATGCAAGGCCAACTAAAATCATCCTTGGTTCACTAAAAATCTATGGCCAAAATTTGCATACATCGACAAATAGAAAGTCACTAAATTTTGCCACTTGAAATTTATTGAGTGCATAATTGTTTGTTTGACAACCTTAAAATAAGTTTACCCTTAAACTTGACTGATTAAGGGAGTACTCAAAGGAAAAAATGGAAAAAAAAAAAAAACCCATAAAATATTTATACGTGCAGAGTAAGAAAATGAATTGGAAGAAATGGAAAAAGGCTTCACAACAGACAAAAGGAAACTTGATCTTGAAAACACACAAACACGCACACAGATATTTTAAAAAAAGAACCCCACGTTAGGTTAAAGATCTAAATCTACGCATCGATAAACATGGATCATATGATAAAAAGAGCAATAAAGATAACAATGCCTGAATCGCTAGTCCTTTGGATATCCAAAATAAATGTTACTACATCCTCAAAACCAATAAATCAGAAAAAGTAGACAACATAGGAAAACCATAAGAAAACTTACAAAAATAACATTTTAGAATGCTTTGGCATACGTCACACACCCAAACATAATTCATTGAACGGAAACGCGAGAATGGCTAAGCACCTTTGAATAAGGGGTCAGTAGATCAAAAAATTTCCTCAATCCCCTTAAAGTTTCTAAGATGCAGCTCTAAGCCCGGCAGATCAAATCGATAATCAATTTCCAAATCAAGTTCATTTACGTAAACAAGATTAAGCTTAAAGATTGACTCATGCATGGACAAAAACTAAGTCAAGAGAGAGGGGTGGGGGCAAAGGCCCCATGCCAGAAGTTTGCAGTGAGTTTAGGAAGAGTGAGGGGAAAAAGGCAGCTTCTTTACTTTTACGGATTTTGACAATCAATCTTTCCACATATGATAGTTGATATGAGTTTTAACAAGAAAAGCTCCCATGAACTTTTTTACTCTACGAGAGACAAAGAAATAATCCACAATTCATGCTTCAATCAGTTCATAACCATGACCTTGCTGATATAGCTCAACACCTTACAAAAGCAATCATCTAGATTTTTTAGGAAAGACTGATTAAAATGAACCACCTATTCAGGAATAAGAATGAGGGAAAAGGAAGAAAAGGAGTAAAGAGAAAATCACAAATGCAAGTAGTCAAATACTTATTTAAATGTAGGAGAGGCATCTTAAAACAAATGGGTTAGAAAATCAAACATCAAACCCACAAAAAAATTACAAACAATCGCTGGAGAATAAGCACAAAACCTATTCTAGGTTGTCCACCGAAGATCCCATGCCTACAGGGCTACAAGTAAAGAAAAATCAGTAACGAAAGAATCACAAACACAAGTTGTTAACTGATCTAAAAGTAGACGAGGCATCTTAAAACAAATGGGATTGAAAATCAAACATCGAACCCGCGAAAAATAAAAATAAAAAACTTGAAAATAAGCACATAACCTGATCCACATTGCCCACCAACGATCTCATGCGTAACAGATGAAGATTAAGATAAACAAATAACCACGTCCAAATGAATACTAGAATCCAACCATTTTTTTATGAGATTGCCAAAGAAGAAAATTTCATTCATTTATTTTATGAGACTGCCAGTTAAAACCAAAGTTTTAGAATCCATTTTATAACAGATGTAGATTAAAAGAAACAAATAACCACATCCAAATGAACACTAGATTAACGTAGAATCAAAATGAGCAAATGGGTAGCAGAGATTATACCACAGCGACAGAACTGCAGGGATTACAGATACGGAGAAAGCTGTAACTCCAGAATCTCTCTTTAACCCTCTAGTGGTTGAACCAAATGAGCAAAGGATAGAGGGGTTCTGGGCAGGGAAAATGAAGGAGCGGGGTAGGGTATATATACACATTCATTGCTCGTAATCTGACGAAGGTTTTCCAAAGGGGGATTGCTGAGACCATAATTACTCTCCAAAACAGACAAATCCCTTGGTAAGAACCAATTGTAAGGTGAGCCAGCGAGGACATCCTCGTGTCTGCTTCTAAATCAAAAAACAAAATCTCAACTCGCCCCACTCCTCTCTCTCTCTCTCTCTCTCTCTCTCTCTCTACAGATAGGGAAAGCCGTTAAAGGCTTCCAGGTGGGTTTTCCTCTGTCCAACTTCGTCTTCATTGCCTTTCCCTCCTTGTTTTCTACTCCCACGCACACAGAGTTTGAACTTAACCACGGTACGCCTAATTACTCTCATTAATCCTTTTGTCTTCATATCAACTAATCACTTTTTTTCTTTAATTGACTCTATTCAAAATTTGTAAGCAAATTACTCCAATGAGCCTTTGCAATTCTCGAAATTTAATTTAGGTTACCTCAGATTCATGTTTCCACAAGTTGTCTACAATAGTGAAATGATTGATACTTTGCATGATTCAAGTTTTTTCTTCTAATGTGGGGTTGAGTACCTTTGTTATAAGTACGGGTGTTATTATGATCGAACTTTAAACATAACATGTCAATGATGTCATTCTATATTAGCGACTTCTATTGTTCGTGAAATGGATAAGAAGATTGATCTAGTATTGTGTTTTCTCTCTAATATGAGGTAGATTATGCTTGTTAACTTTGTCGGGTTGTTATAAGGGAACTTGCAATTCATTACGCAACGGTAAGGTAGTTTATCGTTAGTTTAGTTTAACTGATGAATTATTAGCCGCAGTCTTCTTGTTGTCAATATGCGGTAGATTATGGTCATTAACATTGTTGATATGTTATAATGGAACTTGCAATTTATTACCCAACGGTAAGGTAGTTTATCGTTAGTTTAGTTAAGGTAGTTTATCGTTAGTTTAGTTTTACCGATTAATTTAGTTTAACCGATGAATTATTAGATGTTGTCTTCTTGTTGTCAATATGCAGTAGATTATGGTTATTAACTTTGTCGGTATGTTATAATGGAACTTGCACTTTATTACTCAACGGTAAGGTAGTTTACCGTTACTTTAGTTTAACCGATGAATTGTTAGTTGTCGTCTCTTGTTGTCATTATGCGGTAGATTATGGTTGTTAACTTTGTCGGTTTTGGAACTTGCAATCTATTACCAACGGTAAGATAGTTTATCGTTACTTTAGTTTAATCGATGAATTACTAGCTGCCGTCATCTTGTTGCCAATTTGTGGTAGATTATGGTGATTAATTAAATTGTCGGTATGTTATAATGGAACTTGCAATTTATTACCAACAGTAAGGTAGTTTACCGTTATTTTAGTTTAATCGATGAATTATTAGCCGCCATCTTCTTGTTGTCATTAAATTTGTTGGAGTTGAATATTGGATGTCATTTCATTTGTCGCAACATAATGCTTTGTACCGTTAACCTAGTAAAAATGTATGATTAGCTACCAGTTTAATATTCCCTCCGTTCCTAAATAAGAGTTCACTTTCACTTTTTCCTGGTATTTTTATCTTATTTATATCTTTCAATTTATAATATTTTTTATGATTTTAAAATTTTTGTCTAATAAAATTAATTAAGATATATCAAATAAAATTCATATTGGATATTTTTAGCATTATAAATTAAAAAATATAAACAATTTTTTAAAATTTTCGGAATAGTAACATGGACTAAATAAGGAACTGGGAATATGGTGGAGGGTAAAAAGATATCGTAGGGTGCTTGTAATCTGATGAGGATTTTGAAATTTCCGAAGATGAGTAAATCAAATCATAACTACACTACAAAACTGACAACTCGTTTGATGAGAACCAACTGTATTTTTTTTTTTCTGATAGGCAATAAAATTTTTATTAAGTCAGCAAGATAATCTTTACTATTTTTTTATTTTTTTTGATCTGGAATAAAAATACTAAGATTAAGGGACCCAAGAAGAGAGGCATCACTACGAGCATCCCAACAACATAATATTCATGCTAACCCTCTTTTTTTTGTACAACTTGGTCTTTATTGGCATTTCCATATTTCTTTGTTTATCTCTTATCCCTCCGTCCAAAGTTCAAACCTTACCATTAGTACAATTAAGTACACCATTAATTTTTGTCCTTATATCAACTAATCACTTTATTTCTTTGTTTGTTCTATTCAAATGGTTATGACTCTTATGAGCAATAACTACTCTTATCAACTTGTGAATTTAAAGGGATTCTCACAATCCAATTCTGATTAACTCAGATTGATGAGACTTTTGAGATTAAGAACTAGTCGCGTACTAACCGGAACGATTTTTTTTTTGCCGACTTGCATTGTGAAGTGAAATGTTTTGAGTATTTTCTAGTTTGTTTGCAAAACACTTAAATGGTCACTAAGTCTGTCTACACAGATAGATTGTGCACATATTTTGTTATGGGCCCACCAAGGGTTCAACACAAATGATCCAAACCATTCATTCAATATAAAATATTTTTTCAAGGGTTTCCGCAAAAAATTAGCTCAATCCGATAGCTAAAGGTGCTTGATTCAATTATCTAACTTTTCATGATCCAGAAGTCTAAATGAAAGTTAGATGATTGCTAAATTCATAGTTCTTAAATGATAATATGTCCAATGTAGGATTACCTTCTTTACGTTTATGTTTTTGCCCATCGCCAATATGGCTTTTGGGCGAGTTTTCTCTCTGCTCTTCCCTTCTTTTTTTTATAAAAAAAAGACTATACATTAGAAAATAAAATAAAATTAAGCGTTTACAATTTTTGGGTATGCCACCCCAATTGAATCCTCGTACAATAAAGAGGTAATGCAACTAGGGATAGAAGGGTAGATATGAAAATCTCCCACCGACGCCGGGACATCATTTGCCAACGCATCTGCACAGCGATTTGCTTTCCGGTTTCCATCAGAGACCTGCAATCAAGCAAAATACTATCAAGTGGGTCATTCACTGCATCCACTTCTACTTCCAGATTGATAAGTTGAACGACACCCTTGGCATCCACTTCTACTTCCAGATTGTAGAGATTCATATCCTTGGCTAAAGATAAGCCATCCCTTAGAGCCCAAATTTCTACCATGAGGCTGGAATCTGCAAACATATTTAGATGAAAAACCGCCAACCCATTGGCCGTAATGGTCACGATCGAATAATCCCTCCCGTTGAGGCAGTCCCTGACACCGAGTTAAAGCCTAGCTCTCTGCTCTTCCTTTGGTTGCATACCAACTCACGTCGGAGACCTGTTCTTTGGTCATATAGCCGAGTTAGAAGTCTGGTAATCTATTGAGAAGCAAATTCAGAGAGAGAGAGAGATATGACCATTCACCAGTGGAAAGATCATGGTGTTGTGTAAAGATCATACAGTAGTTCTTATGAATATATCTGTGCGGTTAGCAGCGTTCTTAAATGATTGCTAAATTCATAGTTCTAGCTAGTTATCTTCCAATATAAGGTTGAGTATAGCTATTAAGTTTTTCAGTACTGTAATATGAGAACTTGACATTATTATATATGTAAACAATAGAAATGTTTACCATCGATATTCAGTTTTCTTTTTTCCTAATATACAGTTGAGTACACTATTGAATTTGTCAACGTTATAATGACGAAGTTTGAAATTTATTTTATCTGCAGTAGTACTATTTTTTGCGCTATTTTTCGCGCTATGTTGATATGGTACTTTAGACCGTTAACTTTAGTTAAACGGTATGACAAGTGATCAAATGATGAACATAAAATTTTCATTGCCAGTAATATGAATTTGAATTCCCTGTATTGTAATTTAACTTTTGTGTATGAAAATAGTTTAACTATGTGACAAACATTTATTGAAATTGAGTATTGACATTTCAATTATCAAACGGTTAATGTTTCCTTTTTTGTGATTACTAAGTTTGTCATTTACCGTAATTGAACACCAAATTTATTTTGTCGAGATGTAGTGCGAAATGTTAGTTAATATGTATGATCCGCTAGTCGTTGGACGCTAAATATTTACCTCCAACAAATGCAACAAGCCCATTCAATTCAATTGTCTAATTATTATTTTTGTTTTTTTGTCGTCGCTAAGTTTGTCGGCGTATTCATAACAATAATTTGTATTTATTCTATCGGGGCATGATGACGTACGTCGCTAACTCGGTTAACGCATATGATTCGTTAAATATAAAATATTTAACTTAAGAAGAAATTAAATAGGCATTCTAAATAGAAGACTTATTTAGGTGTTCATTCTAGTGTGTTTGAATACTTATGATCCCATTCTCAAATTATCTTGTTGCCCTATTATGCCCTTGGTTATTAGTTGTACGTAGTTGCTATCTTCTTGTCAATCGATACTAAGTTTACTGGGTGTTGTCATAATTGGACTTTTGATATTTACTTTTGCCGCGACTACGAATTATACTGTTAACTAGTAATTAGACTTTCTTTCCATTATGAGTACTGTTAATACCCGTATCATAATATAAATTATATAATTACGAGATGGTATTATAATTATTTCAAAGGTATAATTTGCAACATTAATTTAGTTCCATGCATAATCATTTACATATCTTCTTGTCCTTTCTCTGTCTAGTTCAACTCAAAAATAAATAAACATTATTCAAATCTTTGACACTAGATTTGAAATAGCTTACATAAATCAGATTAAGGGAGGAAGGCAATTTTTTTAGAAATAGCTTACATAAATCAGATAGAGTGAGTTGTTTAAGCTTTGATTTATATTGACAATATTACATGTAAAACATTTTATCAATTTATGCATGCAAGGTAAGTACTCAAATTAAGTCGCAAAAGACTTGGATTTACTGTCTAGTCATCAAAAGGATACTAATAAGTCTAAAGATCGAGTAAGGATACTAATAAGGTAACCATTTCATTGGCTGCTGCTATCTATTGGATTTGGAGAGAAAGAAACAAGAGAATCTTTCAGGGTCGGGGTGTTTCTTCATCAGTTTTGGGTGGGCTGGTTATTGAGAAAGTCCGTGCTTGCTTATGTTCGTGGAGGGGCTTGAGGCTATGTGATGGTACGAGATTGTTAGCTCGGTCTTGGAGTCTTAGTTCTCGCATTTTTTCTCTGTGATTCTTTTTTGTGTTGGATTTTGTTTTCTAGTTTTCCTAGACAGCTAGGTTTGTGTTAGTTTTGCCTGGGTTCCCATTGTTGTTGGGATTCTCCTTTGTTCTTGGTTGGTTTGCTTTATATAATGGTTAATTACCCAAAAAAAAAAAAAAGACTAGCTGTGGCCAAAATGCCCCCCTCAACTACCATTATCAAAGGGACTAAGAGGGTGTTCCACTAAGCCTTCTTTTTTAAAAAGTTCTTTTTCTTCAATTTTCAAACTCAAATATAATGAAAACGAAAAATAATTTTTTAATTTTGTTTGCACCGTTTAAAAAATCTCGATGAGATCTATCAAACAAGATCCATATTGGTAGAAAAATTATTTGCGTAAATACATAATTTTTGGGCTAGAAATTACCTTCCTTTTCTAAAACCTTCTTTTTTCAGAAATTGGAACGGGGCCTAAGTCATTTCTACACCATTTAGGTCTTGAACTAAGTGACGTATATTACTTCAAGTATATGAACAAATAGAATTATGAACTGCGAGTGTTTTCTTTCACTTCCCGCAACCCAGGCCACCACCACAGAAGGCGTCAGTGTATTTGGCCTCCTCCGGTCCAGCGTACCAGGCTGCTTAGCCACCGCAGAAAGCGCCGACGATGGCGCATTCGGCCACCTCTAATCCGGCGTCTAAGACCGCTTAGCCCTGCAGACGACGACAACAGTGGTGCTATCGATACTGTTCAAGAAACAAGCGATGACAAATGCCGTCACGATGGAATGGAATTGGACCGGAAGAGGATGAATAGGAAAGTAGCAGGGGAGAAGACAAGGGTGAAAGGGGAGGGGTTGGGTGTAGTAGGATCTTTTGGTTTGTGGTAAAATCAACACGTGTCGAAGTTTGAGAACTGGGACAGAGGGAGTAGGACAGAGGAGCCGACTCCCTCTCCCTCTCACCAAGTCTAACCAAGTCCAACTCTAACAACTCTCTCTCTCTCTCTCTTGGTGCAAAGGTCTTAGAATAGTGTTTGTACGACGTTATGTTGCCCCTTTTGTGTTCTACTGACTGATAGTGATTTGACACCCTGCCCATTCAACCTGACGCCGAGAACAACAGTACAACACCCCTACATCGATGCACCGAAACTCCATTGCCATTTGCCACCATATCATTTAAGTCATCTCCTCTACATGATCACCTTACACCACCGCCCAATTCTATTTTTTTTTCAATCAATAGGATAGAAGAGATCATTACATCAATTAGAAAGTACAAACCACGAAACACTACATTATGAGTGTGCAAATCCCCAGCTATCAATATATCAGTTTGTCACCTCAAACAAGCTGCAGTTCAGATGGTATATAGAAATTATCATGCGACACTGTGAACCGGAATGATGAGAGAGAGAGAGAGAGAGAGAGATGACCAAGATAGTTGGCCAATTAATACACACATACCAATATGTATTGCGATGTATATACATACATATACGCGCGCATGTGTAATCAACAACGTTTTGATAGTACTCTCCTGCAGAATTAGTTTCCTATACGAAAATGCTGGTTGTGAATAATTTTTCACTGGAAAAAATGTCATTAAGAGTTTCATACGAATAAAGCAACCTTCAGTTCATAGTTAGCCTAAACATACTTCATCAGATCACATCCACCAATTCTCTGTTTAACATGTAAACAATTGTGTAAGAAATGGTAAGGAGTCACTAAAAGCTTTCTATGCATTCCGGCTGGGTCAATAAACTCAGCTCTCCAGTAGTAAGCATGAATGGGGAAAACAAAATTAGACAAAGTTAATTAGAGGAGAAAACAATGGCCTCTCCGGCAACTGAATGACTGAAAATCTACCTTTCCTCAGATGTCAATGGTAACGAGGCTTCTATCTCAAAAAGAAAGGTCAAAAAGGGGGTGAAAAAAATTCAATTAGGGTTAATATAAATGCTCAGTTAAGCAAGCTTCTTAGCACGACCACTTGAAGGAGCAGTGTCCTCTTTTTTAGAACCAGACGATTCAGGCTTCCTCGCCCAAGCAGGAGCTCTGTCTGCCTCATAACGGTAGTCATAGAAGAGTTCCTCCCCTGCACTAATTCTTTCTTTAGCAAATATTCCAACCCTGTGATCCCCAGCAACCATCATGACCTACAAAAGAAAGTTTATTGCAGGTGAAGACTTTAGCCGAGGCACAAAAATGTTGTTTCTTTTCCATTGAAAAGATCATAATGTTCTCGTTTCTCAGGAGTCAGGAGACCGAAAGGAAATATTAGTGGAATTCCCACAGTACATACGGAATCATGTCAAGTTTCCACAAAACATATTGGATGGAACATTGAGTTGTTCAAGTTTAAGCACTGATTACAATGCTATGTCGGTCTTTGGTCAGTACGGTAAGCCAGCGTCTCAAGTAACCAAAAAAGAGAAAGACACAATAGCTTTATGAATTCTCTCAAAAGAGGCAAGTGTAAAGACGGATGTTAATAAATGTTCTCGATCTGGTTTTTATCATAAAGAATCTAACGCTACCATCTATCCACTATTGGAATTTTCATCCACTATGTTCCGGCTCCATTTTCAAAATGTAACCAGTATGTTTCATTTTTCTAGCTAACCGTAACAATTTGATCCTTGAATTCAGCAAAATCCACAATATTTCTGTCTTTTTTTTTGAATTTTGTTTGTTTTCAAACCACTTTTTGCACAAAATGCCAGGGTTACCTTAGCATAGCAATTCGGATTTGGCGAATGGTTGGCAAACTTCAATTTGTCACCCTTCCGGAAAGCATCAAGAACAAACTATACAGAAAAAGAAAAAAAAAAGCGGGTATTCAATCCATAAGAACAGAAGATATATAGTTTGAACTTTGAACAAATGAGAAGGGCATGTGGTGTATCATGCCTGATCATTGAGATTGAAGAGAAACGAAGAATTTTCACGGTCATAGATCTTGCCACGTTTGTCTGCTTCTCGATGCGAGATCAATTCACCGGTATACTCGCCAAGGTATTCGTGTTTGCCAACACTATTCTGGAGAGACCATGCAAGAGAAGGAAAAAACTATGCTGAAGAGTAGCCAAAAGGCGAAAAATCACAAAGAAGAGAAAAAGCAAGGTAAGAGTAGTGCATAAAATACTGTAGTATTATTACCTTCAAGAAAGCTCCCCAGCCAGATACATCAGATCTTCCAAGTAAAACCTATACAAGCATGGAAGATAACAAAACTCGTTAACAAAAATTTGAGTGTAGTTCCACCATAGAAATGTCAACCCAGTTCAATTCGGTGTCACTAATAACCAGTATCTACAAAATATATTTGACGCACCTATATTTAATTCGTGGATCAAATAACAATATAGTGCCAAAAAAATCAAACATACGAAATAGGTGCTACACTGCTTCCCACATTAAGGGAGAGTTAAAAATATTTGGCAACCGTTAGTGCCACTTCAAATCACTGCACAAGATTTGGCAGTCAAACAAAACATTCCACCTATAAATTGTTGAAAAAAACCCCAATTCAATAAGCAGGATGAATCTTATCAGCCATCAGAGTTGACAGTTGCACTTTATAACTGAGAATTGGATTTACAACAAAATAAAAAAGACGCTACTATTTCACAGATCCACATGCCAATATTAGTATATCCCCGTTGATGTTATGCTTGGGTTGTGGAAGCAGCCATTGTGGCGTTGGGAATAATCCGTCCCTTCAGAAAATCTCGACAACGATTGTGAAGAAATTTCTTCTTGAGACAAGAAAATTGCATAAGCAACTCAATTAGCTAGACCATTACCTACATTGGCAATCCAACCATGGAGGTGGGACATACCTAACATTTTCACATGTCAAGCAAAGGTAATGCCTTCTCAGATATTGAACATTGGAAAACCTACAGGAAGACCATGACTTTGGCAAAGATATATATAGAGCCTTTATCCACTTCTTTGTACAGAAAAACAAAAAAGCACAAGAATTTATTCTTCATGCCCAAAATTGTCTCTTCGTACAAAGGAATTTCAAGCCCCCACCAAATATCTCAATCTTTCCATCGGTACTATTTCCAGAATCACCTTATGTTGTTGGACTATCCCTCCCGTTCAAAAATAAAAGATCCCATACGAAATGAAAACTGAAAGCCTCGTACTGATAAATTTCCAACAGCATTTAAGGTGGGATTGTTAAGTTGCCAATTGTCCCAAAAACTTAACCTGTTAGAAATGGGCCGTTGGGGAGAAGTAGATGCAAAAGGGGAACAAATGTAGAGAAACTTGAACCCAAGACCTCTCACAATTCACAACCTAAGCTCTGACACCATATTAAGTTACCAATTGTCTCAAAAGCTTAAACTGTTAGGAAATGGACCGAACGATGTATATCAAGCGATTCAAGCTATCTAACAGGGATCACCTTCAAAATGGATAGTGAAAGGATCTAGAAGGAAAAAAAGTGAAATTCCTAATAGCTATAGACAATTGTGTGAAAGTTTCGAAAACCTCAATTCAACACCAAATTAAACAAAGAAGTTGATTTCCAAAGACAGGTGCCTCAAATGACAAAGCTTCTTCTCTGGCTTTGCAACAATAAAGACTAAAGAGAGACAACAAAATAACATCATGATTACCCTTTGTTGCTGTTTGAGAAGAAGCTTCATGTTCCTACATTCATAATTATCACCTCTTTGAGAGGGAACCCCCAGAGTGCCATCACCACAGCTGCAAAAACCAGGTTTTCAGAAGGCATGAATGGAGCAGATAAACACTCAAAAACCATGTGATATTCAGATTCATGCTTCCAGATTTCAGAAACTTGCTCTGCACTCCACCACACCACTAAGTGATGCGATAAAGATGGATGTAAGGGAAGAGCTGAAGCGGGCTTGGTAAGGAGCAAGGCGGAACCCAGGTCAACTTCTACATTCTTCAATCGACCAATGGGAAATCATTGACGAATAACTGCTACTTCATAAGTACACGAGTGGGTGCATGCATGATAATATGACATGTCAGAACGTTTTTGTTCTCATAAACAAGAACTTAACTATACTAATTTGAACCAAACTAGGCACACGTAACTGTACAATTGATATTTTTCCATTTTGTTTAAACATCTCATCTAATTCCAGTAAGTGAGATGTTAAGGAAAATTCCCCAAAATAAAATGATACCGAATATTTTGCTATCCGTGCTGAAGTTAAGAGGATATTCTACAAAAGCAAAATTGATTCCGCTACCAAGAATATTTAAGATTCAAGCTACAATTTCTCGTCTTACACATTAAAGCCAACATTGTCATGAAGAACAGACAGACTACAACCATGGCCAGAACCCTTGTCTTCTTCTTTATATTAACTCTGAATTCAAAATTTTTATTGCTCTATCTCAGATTCTCAACCTTAAAAATGATGATCTGACTCAGCAGCATCTTGGCAGTTACCCATGCATGATGCATGAAAACCGATCAAATCGGATAAAAAAAAGTTGGCCCATGCATCAAAAGTGGAGTATATGTTGGACATCTTTATATCTAACCTCATTGTAGCCTTGAATAGATCCTTTAATTCAAAAAAATTCCTCTAAGCTGTAAATTGAATCTCAACAGTACCTCTCCCACACGTAAAGGAAATATTTAGTTTCAATCCTAATTCTCCTTTAAGTACAATGCCAAGCATTTTCTTCAAATTGAACAGGTTCAATTTATCATCATAAATAAGCTTCTAAAGCCCCCAAAGATAGTTTTCACAAACATCTAGATACTGGCAAACCGAAAAGATCCAGATCGATAGTCATACACTCACCTGACCCAGCAATTCCTGCAAACATCTGGATCACATTCTCGGCCTGCGGCAAAGCATGGACATTGACGACTCCGACACTGGCTTTTGGCACAATGACAGCCTCTGAAGCGATTTTTACAAGTCTTTGGGCATCTAAAATAGAAAGGGAAAATAGCTTTTTAAAGCAGCAAGACTTGTCAAGTTGTGTCGATGATGAAAAACACATACAAATAAAAGCCACGTCATAGCCCACATGAATGAAGAATAAACATAAAGAAACCCGATGCTTATTTCTCCCATAAAGAAAACGACGACTTACCCGCAGTATTTTTCACAGCAGGTCTCATTTACAAGGCAAGGACACTCCTTCCCGCAGGAAGATTGACACCCACATGGATTGTATTGCCGGCAAGGAAGATCTTTCCTCTCTGAAATCCGCTTTCTCATTGAGTGGTACCCAGCAGACTTCCATGAGTACTTTAACCGACGAACTTTACCTCTCCTCCGTAAAAACCTTGATCTTCTTCTAACTTTATTACTCTGGTGAACATTTCACCCCAAGAAAAGCAAGATATTATCTTCGGTTAAGGATTAATGAAATGCCAAAACACATACGGACAAAACTCACCATAGTGTCATTACAATCAACCTTGGAGAAGCCGTCAAGCAGAGAATCTGCACCATCACCTGCTCGGGAGAATATTCCATTCTCAGAGCAATTCATGTATTGGAATACTTCTGAACAAGTTTTCATTCCATTCATAAGGTTCCTAGCAATTAAACAGCTGCAATGACCGACAAAGAATGTCACTAGGGAATCAATTGATTGTACGAACTTCAAAAAGATCTCAAAATGTTTGGGAATCCAATCAGACAGATCAAAAGATAAATTGTGGAGTTTCCAATTCAAATGTAGCCATAGCTCAGATTGAGATGAGCAAACCAAGTGGTTCAATAAAGAAAGGCAGAAAATGGAACTAAGTGGAAGGGCTCATACGGGCTGTGTTTTTGTTTACCTGAGTTTATGTCTTAAGCTTCAAGGTACATCTTTTGTTGATAATAAAATTACGCTCTACACCTGCTTACACTATAGGAATACCACCATTGACCTAATCCTGCTGACAACTATAATGACAGCAAGCTTATTGACTCAGTCATGGATAAACCAAACCAAACCGAGCCTTATGTCCCAATCACTTGGGGTCGGCTACATGAATCCGTTTTCTCCATTGAGCTCTGTCGAGGGCCCCTTGTTCGCACAGACCTATTATACTCAAATCTTTGCGCACCACAGCATCTAATGTCAATTTAGGTCTACCCCTCCCCGTAGCATTGCTACCCAAAGCTATCCTATTCGCTTTCTTTACTATTGCATCTCCTGATCTACGGTAGACATGCCCAAACCACCTTAACTTATTCTCCCTTAACTTCTCTTCTATAGGTGCTACACCTACTATCTCACGAACTGTTTCATTTCTACCCCTGTCTCGCCTAGTCTTACCACACATCCACCTCAACATTCTCATTTCCGCTACACTCATCTTGTTCATCTGTTGTTTTTTAATAGGCCAACACTCTGTCCCATAAAGCATCGCTGGTCTAATGGCAGATCCATAGAATTTTCCCTTCAATTTTGTGGGTACCCTCTTGTCACAAAGTACACCAGTAGCGCTCCTCCACTTGAGCCACCCCACTTGGATCCTATGGGTCACATCATAGGCAATCTTTCCATCGCTACTAATAATTGAGCCTAAGTACCTAAAATGATCACTCTTAGGTATCTCCTGGTCTTCGATCATCACTCTTTCTTCAGGAGTGCGTGCCACTAAACTTGCACACCATATACTCAATTTTACTCCTACTTATTCGAAAGCCCTTTGACTCCAATGCTTCCCTCCGAATTTCTAGTTTTGTATTAACACCTCTAGCAGTTTCATCTACGAGGACAATGTCATCTGCAAACATCATACACCAAGGGATATCCTCCTGAAATTGTCGGGTCAATTCATCCATAACTAAGGCAAAGAGATACGGGCTCAAGGCTGACCCTTGATGCAATCCGACAATGATTGGAAATTCACTTGTTTCCCCTACTGGTGATCGAATGGTAGTGACGGCACCATCATACATGTCTCTAATCATCTCGATATTCCCTTTGGTCACTCCCTTTCTTTCCAGAACCCACCATGTAATTAATTGTTTGATAACTTTGATTACTGGAAATGAAGCCACAGCACAAGTTCAAGAGCTTATAGAAGCCTAAGGTAATTGAATTCAGTCATTGCAAAAAGAAATTTTAAGGAAACAAACAAACTTAAAATGCATCTCATAAGCTGACCTCTACATGCAGATATATTTTGCTAAGCCTAATAGTACACAAGGGCCAAGGCTACTAAAACAATTCTCCAAGTAACGTGAGAACTCATGTATATTTTAAAATTCTCTAAAAGCTCGCTAAAAATAGCTAACCCAATCGAACACAACAAAAATTCAAGTAACTAACCTCTTCCTTCCAAATATCTCAACACCTTTTTCATAAAGGGCTTTCTCCATAGGTTTCCATGATTTCCTGTCACTGGTTACCTGTTTACAAATATTTTCACCCACTAACTCTTCTTTCCGCAAGGTGTCATCACGACAAGCTGGTCGGTTACTAATAATCTCATTTGATGAACCATAAGGAACCTCCCGCTGCACATTTTTTTGACCGTCAACTATTGTTGAGTCTTTCCTACAAGCCTTTCCAGCACTTGAAGACTTCAGTTTCTGTGAAGAACTAGCATCTTCATTTTCCTTACGAGAAGTAGATCGAAGCTTCATATCTCTCGACCCAAGAGTATCAGAGTCAGAAGCCACCATTTTCTTCTGCCTTTTCTGCATGCAAAGTAAATCAAGTTCAGCAACTCAGTTGCTATTCCTTTTATGAATACAAAATTTGCCGCCAAGCTTCGACTTGGATAGCGACGGAGAGCGAGGAGTAGAGTTAAAATCCAGTACAGGTCTGGCCTCTGAGTCACTGCTTTCTGACATGTTTTTTGCATTTGATGAAGCACTTTCACTTTGACATGATTTTTCCCTCCTTCGTACAGATGGACCCAGAGATTTTATCCCGGAGATCAGAGCCCCAGTCCCATCAGAGGAAGGGACTGGTTTTTCTTGAGAATTGGTTTGCATGGGAGAAGTTATAGTAGCATTGCATCCTGAATTTAGAACCTGAAAAAGGTGAATTTGCAGATACTTGATTGGTTGGCTCACCCATTCTTCAAAGATAGATTGCATTCTATATCTATCAAAGCAATCATATGATACAGATGTTGTTGCCCAAACGATAGCAGCAATTCTGAAAAATGCTATGGCATCACATCTAAAAAGGAAGGAGATGAGAAGCAACAACACCAAGAAATTGGAAGGTCTTAGCACCAACCTACAGTATGTTTCATTATCCAGTTCACGATTCATACAAAGTCAATATGAATCTATAAGTGAATCAACTTAGGAATAGCATCTATGATGAATCTTGTGATTCAAGAGTCCATTTATAACTAATGCTTTGTGTTATTTTCGAAACTGTTAGATCTGACGATTTCGGATGCTTTTTACCTCTTTTCTATCTGGGAAAAAAGAAATAATATTGCTTCCTAAAGGCTAGAGTGTTTGGTGTAAAAATGATCATGCATGCTCTTGATCATTTGGTGGTTATAGTCTACGAATGATCCAGATCAGGTTTGTGATGTTTGTCTACCGTTGTTTCTTAGTTTTTCTAAAAACAATATCAAAATAATCTTTTAAAGAGGTGTAATTGTAAAATAAAACTTGTACTAACAAATCATGAATTGCTATTGGTGATATAAACATATTCAAACATGACATATTGACATGAGTAAAACTAGATGGACTCAACATATGTTTTTTAATTATTTACATTTTCTAAACTAGTATTATTATACAAAAAGTTGTGAATTTTGTCTAGTATTATATCTTATATGAATGCAATTTCTCTTAAATCTGTATTTTGAATTTTCATTCCCTCTAGTTCATACATCATTACATAATCGATTAGGGTATATAGGATTGTACATAACGAAGGTGCTCAACGCCTCAGATCCGAACCTCTTGTTAGATAAGCAAGCTTATAGCTATTAGATTACTTGATCATCATTCAGAACAATTTTTTTCCCATTTGTAGTCATTGTCAATGTCTATATCTATGTACACATGTTTATTTTTCTTTTTGGCTGTAATTGTATACTCTGAGAACATTAACTGAAACTTTAAGATTCACAATTTGACCCGCACTAGACAATTTCACTTGATTATTTGACAACTACACCTAAATGTATTCTACTTCACTCGAACAATCCAGAACTGACTATCACTGTTTGAAGAAAACAATTATAAATGTACCAGTTTATAGCAAAGTGGGCCACATGGTACATTTTCGTCATTTGCACAGCTCCCTGGAAGTGTATTCTCAGCCTGACAATTGATATAACACTGAACAAATTACAATCCTGACAAATAGGCAGACAACATTTTGAAAGTAGCAGATAACAATGATTTTACACTGACTGCATAACCTAACATACATAACCAAGTTACCTGAAAGACGAGATCCTGGGAACATCCATGCAATCGGCAATCAAAGACCTGCAAAGAGTAAAGAGGTAGTCAGAGGATGACACAAAACAACATAGAAACCAACAAAACCAGCAGCTTTGCTTACAAGACATCGGCGACAAAACAAATTGTCAAAAGAATCCAGAGCTGCATCAAGATCTTTATCAAGAAATGAATTCCAGTGGTCCTCTACAGAAATTTCTCCCTTACTAAGAACTTCGTATCTCTCCTGTATAAGATGTTTGGTGATGATTCATATCTCTGTAAAGCCAGCACAAAACAAATGGGAAACAGCTGGACCAGAGTTTTCACTATGACCAGTTTTACCACTGAAAAGCAAAAGCACTTTATTCAACAGAGAACAAAATAAGACCGATGCAATTGTCCCATATGAACTGCATATACATACCTTGATTTCGCAAGGTTTTCTGGAGAAGCACTGAGCTAGTGCATCCAATGCAGTATCCGATAAACCAACTTCATTTATGGTCATTCTAGAAAGAAAAACCAAACAATACAAGGGGTAAAATTTTCAAGGTAATATGCATAAATACGAATTGTCCATCCAAGGTATAAGAACAAATAACAACAAAAATTAATTTCAAATTCCAACAAAGTCAAAACTAGATTTTCTGCTAAAATACGTTGAAAGTTGAGTGCTTAGTAAAATCTGCCAGAAAAATAGCAAGAGAAAATAAATGGTAGCTGGGAAACACATCTCCTCGCTCTAATACCATGAGAACATTGAGACGCCTTCAGGGGAAAGGTATTCGCATTTCTTCAATTATAAATAGAAAAACCCTAATCTATTGTGTAGTTCTGACCTTAAATTTCTAAGTAAACTTTAACGCTATTCTTATCACATATCTGTTTGGAGATGAAATTCCATGTCACCTTTTCGTCCAACGAAGCATAAAACTTTATGAACTTTTTTTGAGAGAGAAAGAGGGAGGGGAAAAGAAAAGATAATTGCGCTACCAGCAAAAGAAAATAGAGTTTCAGAGAGGAGCAAATGCTTACAGAAAGATATGAAAAGCAGTACAAAAAATAGCATAGTAGGTTGGGGTAAAGGTTGGTGTAACCTATCTCCCAGCCCTACTATAAATGAGAGCCCTGTGAACTCGCACATGGAGATTTGTTCGCCCATTGAATAATGATTAGTGCTGAACCAATAGAAAGCATGAACACAGACTGTCTCTCCGTGTTAGTGAGAAGCCATCGCCTAAATCTTCTTTCCGCAGAAAGTTAGATGCATAAAAGAACCCCTATTGGAGATTATGAACCGCATTGGACATTCAATTATACTAACCGAAGAATATAATCTTCAGAGTCCACAAATTCTTTCTTTTCTTCTTCCTCGATTATTTCTTCCTCGCTATCACTGCAAATTAGAGCTTCACCCCCATTCTGATCATAATATATCCTCCTTCGACCAACTACAGATTGATCCTCTGTCATTCTTTGATTCCTGCATACAAATCAGTCAGAAGTCAACAAGTTACAAGCTGCCATCATGACCATGATAGAAACGTCATCATGACCAAATCTACAAATTGGCTGTGAATGATCCTACCAGACATAAGTATGATTGGTTTTCTTTGTTTTCCATTTTTCTCTTATCATAGAAAACATAACTAAAAATGGCATGAAAGACACTAGGCAACTTTAAGGTCTTGGTCCCATTAAAGGGGCTTAGAAGGCAGGTGTGAGATTCGGATGGACAAAGATCTAAATACAACGCTGAAACTCTCAAAATTAAGGCCAAATCTCCACAACACATAATAATGTAATGAATGGCCATGGGTCCAATGAGCAGACTTTTGAACTTCAAAACAATAATAGGTAAAATAACAGCAGAGAACTTTCAAGGACAAATAGGACAATGCTACAGGAAAAGACATGAACCTCTAAGATATACCAGATGAGATTCCTTCACATGATGTGTACAAGAATTTCTGATGTCAACTCCTCGCAATTGGAATTAAGAGCTTTGCGGACTAGTTTTTCGGCGCTTTCTCACTGGCTAAGTTCACAAAGGCCCAACATGAGAACCATACCAGCCGCTGAACAGGGGAGTGGGGTCCCAAACACCCCACCATAATACTGTGTCCAAGGGAGCTCAAAACTCTGACCTCCCTATGTATAGGGCCAGGAGATACCAACCAGTCAACCACTCTATGGGTATTGGGGGGCAGAGTTTTAATGAACACAAACTATCACTATGATGTTGTCACTAATGGTTACTGAACACTTCTCGGAGAATTGATGGTTACAAAATTATCGGCAGAATTGATAACTACACATTATAACAATAAAACAAAGGGTAATTAGCAATAATGAATATAAAGCTATTTCACAATTTTAAATAATTATAAATGGCTGATGTGCATGAGGTCTAAAAATTCAAAAATCACGTTCATTAATGCTGTGTTTGGTTTGTGTTTTGAAAAAAAATTTAAAAAATAGTAGGGGTAATAAGTAGAGAAAGATAGAGAGAGAAATGTTAGAAGTAGGGGGAATCTAGAGGGAATTTTTTGAAAAATGCTTTTTGAAAAGTGAAGAGAACAAGGCATAAAGTTCTTAAAGGAGACAAACTGCAAGCAGCAAAAGAAAACACATGTCCGTTTGATGACCCATGGAAGCACAGACAAGAACAGCACTAAAATATACTTTGATATGCCTGGCAATCTTAACATACCTATCCAAGAAAATCCAAGTAGTATAAGGTGGTAGTCTTTTAACTTCTGTGAGCTTGATAGGGCGAACAGCATTCTTGACTGCTATACTAGATCCTAGCAAAATTGCTGAAGACGCATGGCAATCTTCTTGTGAGCTACTACTAT
Source organism: Rhododendron molle (assembly GCA_025413875.1). NCBI lineage: Eukaryota > Viridiplantae > Streptophyta > Magnoliopsida > Ericales > Ericaceae > Rhododendron > Rhododendron molle. The sequence continues at coordinate 12,502,744 of CM046395.1, read as the reverse complement.
CCATATCCCCGTTAGTTATGTCAATGCCATTTTGCATATCAATTGCGTCTTTCTGCCTCTTTGTCAGTAGGTCTATGCTCTTATCAATGCCGATTACCGTGTCATTTCTTCTTTCCAGTGATAACTTAAAAAGATGGGTACTGACATCAACCAACTTTAGCCTATTTTCTTCCATTCTTTTCTGGAGGCAAAAGATAAAAATCCATGGAAATATAATGTAAGTAGGATTTATATGTAAAGTGGATAAACAGATAAAATAGTCACACGCAAGGACGCACCTCTATAAAAAGACAACGGTCAGCAGCAATTTGTTTCTTTAAAGAATCAATAACTGATAAAAGTTCTTTAGGAGCTGGGTTCATTACTTGCATCCCCGCCATCTGAAAAACAAAATCAACACTGGTTATCCTACTTGAGATTATGAATTACAGATAATCCAGTAAATGGCCGAAATTAATGAAACAGAAGAGATGGGGATTTACATGGATCCTACAAAACGTATAGGATACCCATGTCGGACACGTGACACTCACATAAGTAGGGATCCGTGTCCAATATACATCGTCGGAAATTCATCTGCAAGCGTATTTTGTAATTTGAATTTACCATGGACTCTCCGTGGAACTCCTACATTATTCATGAAATGCCCATAGGCCATGTGTAAAAACACTTGCTCCAAGACAATAAAAGAGATACTGAGGAATTTAAATGTTTTGGCGTCTCCCCATGCAATTGAGATAAAGATAGATGAAACTGACTCTTAGAAGCGTACCCGCGTCCAGCACCCATACCTGAGTCCATGTAATAGACTGTAGCATGTCCACAACCCACCCCTTGCAGCAAGCCACCCCGTAAGGGCCGTAACAATAAGTGGAATGGACTATAAGCTCCCATATTACTATCTACTGTGTTTTACTAAAGTGAAACTAAAATGAAAACTTATTGTCGATTTGACACTATTATTTTAGCCAAGTTTCTGTTCCACTCGAAAATTTCCACTCTCTAGGAGTACATAGAAGGAAAGGTGGAAAGTAGTAAATGAAGTTGGATATACAAATGGACCAGAAACTGAAAAGGGTCAAGGAAATGAAATGAAAGAAAAGAGAGGTAACCAAAAACCTAAGGTAGTTGCAGTTGGCAATGAAAGCATACATCAAAAAGAAAGAAATAGAGTTGGATGGTGCCTTAAAACAAGACACATGAAGAAGAGTCATGCCTAAAATATATATAAACAATGCCAAACCAAATTAAATCTTGTGCCTTTGACTGGGGCCAAAAAAAAGTAATAGGACAAATGGACGTCCAACATGAAAGGAAAGGAAAAATGATAGTCAAGATTGGAATATAAACGGAACAAAATGATTCTCTAAGAAGGCAACAAAGCGAAATACACGCACCAGTGAGAGAGAGAGAGAGAGATGGCAGTAAAATTTGGAATTGGCATGATATTTGGGGAAAGGATGTCCCTCTTTCGATAGCTTTTTTGGATCTGTACAACATTCCAGAGAATAAAAATGCTTTAGTTATTCCTAGTCATCCATGCATAAGGTGGTCTGGGTGGTATTTTTTTATAAAACATTGCAGGATTGGGTGGCTTTGGTGGAGTTCCTTGAGCTTCTTTATGGGAATGAGTTAGTCTAAAAAAGTAGACATGGTATATAGGTTGAAATGGAAACGTAGGAAGGAAATTTTCGTTGTCACATATGATGTAACCTGAAAACTCATAAACCAATCCAAGCCTTATGTTCCAATCATTTGGGGTCGGCTACATGAATCCTTTTTCTCCATTGAGCTCATACAATAATGAAATATACCACAGTGAATGTATTTCATTAAATATGTCTATATTGAGAAAATTGGATAAAAGGTTGAGGGATAACAAGTAACAAGAAGGGGCATAAACCACAGAACATCAAGGGGACTTTGAATCTACAAGAAGAATAGAGATAAGGGGGGACCCTAGAAGTCCAAGGGGAGAAGAAAAGGAGGTAAAAGGAGAAGAGAATCATGGAGCCATAGCCACTTAAGGTCTCTTACATCTTGGTTGTTGGTTAGCAATGACACAACTAAATCTAATCTGCAGACTTGAACCCTAAAAGCAAAAAATAAACTTATTTCTCAGATAAAAACACAATTCCAGCTATTTCTGTAGAATTGGATTGTATCAACATGTTACCACCGCTCATTACTGCGGGAGGCTTGAGGATTTTCTTTCCTTGGAAGACAGGTGCTTCCACCGAGGCAGCTCTTTTTTTGCATTGACTGCTGCATTGGACTCGATTCTCCTCACAAACAATTTGTTGAGGAGAGGCTATAGACTTGCCAATACATATTGCATGTGCTGCAAAGAGGAGTTAATAGGTCATTTGCTTCCATATTCTGAGGTGGCTAAAAAAGAGTTGTGATACTTGCAATTGAAGGTTTGTGGGGGTCATTGAGTGATGTCAAAGTCGATCTGATTGTTGACGATGGCGCCTTGCTTGCAAATGGAAGAGGAAGAAAGCATGTCTGAATGAATCTTCTATATGTGATATTGCTTTTGTAAAGCTTGTGCTCCTTCTGACGCCTTTTGATTAGAACATAGCTACTTTGCAAGAGACAGAGAGAGATAATGATGGTTGGAGAGTGGAGTGGGCTAGGGCGAGAGATGGAGAACATTCCCTCAACTCCCTAAACTTGATTCCAATTAAACGTATGGTAAAAAGACTGATTAGGAAAAGATATGGATGAGATGAAACTCAAACAGGATCATATGATCTAACAAGTTCCAACTACAACTAAAACAAAGCAAACTAAGCTTGTGTTCCAATCAATTGAGGTGGCACTTGAATCTTTTTTCACCATTTCTACGCTATCTTTCTTGAAAAGACATCTACTTTGTCAAGGGCTATATAATCAGTGAATCTTTACAAATTTATATAGCATAGAATCGCATAAAAATTTAGGCCTTCCCCTCACTCCTAGCATTTCAACTGGCAGAGATGTTATTGGTTTTCCTCATTGTTCCATTGCCGGAACTCCGATTTCTATGACCAAAATTACTAGAACTGACTTATTTTTTGTCTTTTCTCAATTTGTTGACAAATTCGCGTCAAATTCTTTTGGATTAATCAATGGTCTTAACAAGTTGTATTTGAAAGATAAGAATGAAAAAAATTCACCAAAGGCAAAAATAACTAACAAAAAAGAAAGTTTTCAGGCATTATTTTCTTATGTCCGAAACCTTTCTCTACTTCAATTCATGTTTTACTTTTCTAATTCCTCTCATCAAGACGATTAGTCAAATGGTTAATCCCAATTCCCATATACATTGACCCAAAACTTAAAAAGGTTCACTAAACACCAAAATACTCATACTTCTACTACTACATTATTCAAATTTAAGACTCCTATTATCGTTATCGTTCTCTTCTATAACAATTCAAATGTTCCCGTTGATCGCCGAGACCAAAATAAACCAAGATACAAGCATGAAAGGTAAACAAAACAACTATATGGAAAGTCCAGTAAAAGAGTATTAATCGACTACACAAAAAAATGCTCACCTCAACAAAGAATACTTGTTTAAAACCATATAGTTTCCACTAGATGCAGTTTAAAAATTGTTATATTACACCAACAACTTAAAAGATACTTCCGAAATAAGACTTTGCACCCCCAAATTATCACTATTCAAACTGTAGGAATCTTGGATCCCCCCACCTGACTGCATGAGCCCAATTTTCCATTGCATTATAAGACATAAATTCTGTTAAAAAAAGAGCTACATTGCAGAATTTCCTAGTTGGCTTAGGATTTTCCCAAAGCATATGGCAGTATTCCCAACATTCCAGTAAGATCACAGCGAGTCATCTTCGCAATTGATGACATACGAAGCCAATTACGAAAAAAATATCTTCCTAGAAAGGCATCCAGCATTCACACTCCGATAAAGCAATACGTCACAATAAAACATCAACAGGCTCCTTCAAATACAATGCAGCACCAACCCCAAGGGGTTGGCTTAGTGGTCAAGGCTTGGGACTTAGGGGTTTGATCCCTCCTCCTAAGGTCTCAAGTTCAAACTCCTTTGGGGCAAGTGTATATAGAGCTTTGCTCCGGCTTTAATTGGAACCCCCGCAAGTTGGCAGTGGGATTGGTCGCACCTCAACTGGTCCGGACGCGTGAGTTATCAAAAAGAAAGTACAATGCAGCACCCGGCACTCCCAAAAATCAACTCGTTAAGCGAATTGCGACACAAATTTCCCTCGGAGTCACAAAACACTAACCACCAATTAGTCTTCAAAAGCTCGTCCATCATACAAAACAACTCGCCCACCGAAACCCCATAAACACGCGATACATTGGAATGCTGTAGCTTTCAATGACGATAATCTAAACGAATCAGAAACGTAGAAAGGAAAACGAAGATACCGCGTGGTCAACGGGAGGCTGCTCCGATCTGAAGCAGGCGGCGGACGGCGAGGCCTTCGACGACGACATTGCCGGCGGCGAAGGCGGCGGAGCAGTGCCTGGCTTGGAATGGAGGCCCGGCGAGGGATCGGACACATGCGCCGGCGACGAGAGAGAGAGAGAGGGAGGGAGGGAGGATCCCCGAGGGAGTCGAAATCGAAACCCTAGATTCACGGTGCGCGAACGGGGAAGCGGTCTTTTTGGGGGGATTTTTTGGCTTCGGTCGGCGGGTTTACGAGGATCTGATGATTGAGGATATAGACTGTATAAATTTTATGGAGTACGTGCCAGTTGTGTGTAAATATATAGATGGATATGTATATGGATTATAAAGGGAAAAAAAAATGGAAAGAATTGGGGGGGAAGGGCGTAGGTGGCCTAAGTTTTTGAATTATTGGGGTTTTGCTATCTACTACTTCCATCTCCTTGGAACTCTGGAAAAAAAAAAAAATTGGGAATCATGTTTGGGGACCTACCTGCCTTGGCTGACCCATGCAAAAAGAACATGGGTAAAAGTGAAAAAAGGACCTAAGAAATCGAGTTGAGTTTTGTCCATCCTTCACTTAAGAGGTTGAACATTACTTTCCTTCTTATTGGTTGAAATGGAATGGACTCCACCACAAAATGATTTTACCAAAAAGTGTATTGCATTGATTTTACCAAAAAGTGTATTGCATGGTAAGCATGACATCACTTTGTGGTGGAGTCCACACCATTTCAACCAATAAAAGATGGGGATAATGTTCACCCTCTTTTAAGGAGGGTGAAAATCTACCTATCTACCTATTTCTAATATATAAGGGAAATGATTTTGTCACACAATTTTTTAATAATGTCATAGCCTGCAAGTGTATTTTTTCACTAAAAAACTAAAAAATATACTTGCAGGGTGTAGCAAAATCACTACCTATATCTAAAGGGAAAGAAAGTGATGTAGAACACGTGGAGGCTCAATTCCATGATCAGTTGAACCGAGCCAAGCCCCGGAAGCCCAAACAGTGTTTAATTTCAGATTACCCAATTTGGCAAAATTCAGACGAGCTTGGAATAGATCTAAACTTGCTGGACTGACTTATTTTCGCGCTCCGGTCAATAGTCATAAACCTATGGTTGATGGTGAAGGGTGCTTTTCGGCCTAATTCATTCGTTTAGGCCTTCAATTGGGTTATTTTGCCGTTTTAGGAAAGATTTGTTTCGTTAATAACTTTTAGACCGTAATTCTTTTTAAGTTGATTATTTTTTAGAAAATCTTGTTTTTCTTTCCCGTTTTTAGTTTTAGGAAAAACCCCAAATTTTGAAACTTTTATTTTTCAAGTTTATTTTTAGGGTTTTTAGGGTTTCGGTCTATATAAGGGTTTGTAACCTATAGTTTATGCAGCTTTTAATCAATAATATTACAAAGTTTCTCTCTTTTTTTCCTTGTGCGCAAGGTTGCTCGTTGCTACGAGTTATTTATCTCGTTAGGACTAGCACGGTAACTAGTCTCTAGTGAATTCCACTGCGTCAGAAAGCTTTTGATGTCACCTGTTTTTTGAAGTCGTGTCACAAAAGTAATTTTCGTTTTTGTTGCTATGGTGTTTTCAGTTATTTTGGAGATACCGTAATTTTTTGCATAAGTTTACCATTATGAGTCTTAACTAAAAATCCATTACAAACATAACAGAACCCAAACAAGGGATAACCAAAGAATATCCAAAAAAACAAGCAAGGCATAACCAAATCCAACCAAGGCATTAGGCCTTGTTATGGTTCTATTATGCTTGTAATGGATTTTGGTTATATTCATAATAGTTTTGTTATGCCAAAAGTTACGGCGTCCCCAAAATAATTGGGGACACCGAAGTCATTCCTATCAAGTTTCACATCAGATTTTACTGCAACGTGATTAACCTATTAGGGCGAAATAGTAAAATCACTAAAACTCAACCATTCATTTCACCCCAGAAAAAGCCTAGCCAACCACACTCCGACTCGACGTATATTTTTACTTGCATTTTTACATGCACACGCTGACGGTGTGCCCCCTACCGCTAGTGAAAGTAAAAGAAGAAATCATAAGGGTAAAGACAAGCAAGCTTTATTTTTTTTTGGTTTGCTTCATATTTCTGTAAGGAAAATGATTTTTGTACTGTACTTTTTCATAAATGCACTTAAAAACTTGTCATTGAATGCTTGGGTTATGATTTAAGCACTGAATGAAAAAATTTTGGAGTGCATTTATAAGAGAGTGAAGTGCAAAAAAAAAAAAACATGGGTAAAAGTCGTAAAGAACCAAACAAATTGAAATAAACAAGAAAATCATAAGTAGAAAGACCAGCAAGTGTTTTTGGTTTGCTTCATGCATGTTTCTGTAGTTAATTTTTTTGAATAAGCAGAATATTGGAGTTCTCCAATTTCTTATTTTTACTGAAAAAGCTCTGTTAGTAAATTATCCTACTTATTTTCATATGTCATTCTGCTTTGAATATCTTGAGTATTGTAAATGGTTTCAACAAAATTTTTGAATTGTATTGCGAACTGTGTTGCATATTTTTAAGTATATTTAATTTATGGGAGGACAATCTGAAAATACTTACAATGTTGGAAATAATTAAAAAACATAAGTGAATACGGATGATGAAAACCAAATACATCTACACCCACATAATACAAACTTCAAAATTCTAGTAGAAATCAGAAGGAACATGCATCTAAGACAATGTACAAGTAAATACGCAAGCATATTGGCTGTTGCATTTCTGTTACTCAATCTTAGTCACATGATCCTTCGAAAAACCTTTCACTCCCGCTTTCTATTCTCGCTATGTTCATCCTCGCTCTCCCGAATTTTAGTAGCTTTAAGGGGCTTTTAAAAGACGCTTTCATGCTCGCGAATTATATGACTTAGTACTCAATACTTGGCGCACGAACTGGTACTTCAAAAAGAATATTTGTTGGAGTACTTGTGACGTGCTGTTCATCGAGTTAATTATTACTCCAACGAACTTTTTAAAAGCACCCTTGATTAACATAAAAACTTTTTCCTAGGTAAACAGATCTAGCACAATGCAAGTTCGATATGGTGTTGCTTAGCTTACGGGCAATCCCATACCTTGGTCCCATACCCTTGATATCTAGGCTCCACGCCAAAAGTCATACCCTTCATATTTCTCCAGTTTAAAGTGATATATCTAAAGTTCAGTTTTAGTTAAGGATCTTATTACCTTAAAGTTTGGCTTGAGCATGGGTTTGAGAGTCATTGCCCTGAATAGACTATGGAATTTTTCTTCACATGGAGGTTAACCAAAAGAGGTTGGTTAACTGGCCTTCGTGTGGATGGCTTGAGTTCGAGTCTCACGAAGAGCAGGTTTGGGGTTTAGGGTTGTGGATATCCTCTGAACCCCCCGTTGACTATCATAGTAACACTCCGCTAATACCCGCTGATGCATACTGTATGACAAAAAAAAAAAAACTGGTCTTCATGTGGATGGCGCCTCCGCCTGGAAGGAAGGAAACTCTTGGAGTGGCCTGGATTTCACTGCCAGAGTCCCAGGTGGGGCAGTCATTCATCAATTTGGTACATCAGCTCCAGCCTCTTCAAACAGAACTCTTAGCAATATTTCTAGCTTTAAAATGGTCCATTCATAATAATTTCACGACAGTATTTATTTTTACTCGCTTAAATTCTGTAACGCAGATGGGATGAAAGACCGAATGCCACTATGTTAATCACTTTTTGTTGTGTAATCTCGGACAGGAGATCTCCAAGCTATTTTTTTGTGGAACCAAGAAGGTTGAGCCAACGACGTCCGTTAAGCCCATTATTTGACTGAGAGGGCTCTGACTTCGTTTATGCTTTACAATTTTGAAGAATCAACTAGCTAGAGGCAACACCAAAACAAAACAAAAAAATCCACTTGAGTAAAGATTACCCAGCCTATCAAGCTCCGAAACTTGCCATACCACCTTTCAAAAAAATATTTTTTGGAGAACACAATAGACTCGTTTCTACCTCGGGGAATTTTGCCATTTCTATGAGTTCCTCGCCACTATTAATGAATTGGAAGAACAATAAGTGAAATATGACCACTTAAAAATGCGATGGCTAAAAAATTACGACATCTTAAAAAATGCGACAAGCCAAACATCGTCATTAAAAAATGACGGTTGAAATATATGCTATATTTAAGAACGTTTAAATACGCAAGTAACAAGATAAAAAAAAAATTTATGGAATACAGTATAGTTCAATTTATTTATTTTTATCTGAACAGTAGAGTTAGATTGTAGAGCCTGTTTTTGTCAACTAGATCTAGACCTCTATAGAATGCTCAATCACCTTTCTTCTGCTGACAAAATAGTTGCCGCTACTCTTCTTATAGACATTTGTGGCACTCCAACACAAAAAAATAAGGGATAGGAATGCAGAAAATGGAAATTGAAAGCCCCTACAACTCCCCGCGCCTTAGGGTTGCACATCACTTCTTGTACAATACAATCAGGCCTTAGGGTTGTGCATCACTTCACGTACAATACAATCAGGCTCCACGCTCCATAATTACCTCTTTTGCCTCACTTGAAAATTGAGCAGGCACAGATATTTCTTGCCATGGACAGTATCGTTAAAAAGGAGATTTTAGTACATTCTTGAATGATGTGATCAAAACCAGACCGTCCATCATGATATTGAATCTTGAAAGAGGGCATATATGTGGTGCCATTGCCACAAGTGGAAACATTTCATTTAAAGAAAAAAAAAGAAGAAAAGAAATCACCACTCCTTTTGGTTTTATTTACATACACAACAGTAATAGCCAAAATCAATGAAATTTTCCTTCTGACCCTCTAATGAAGACTTAAATACCGAATCACATTTCTTTCCACTCCAAACAAGAAGAAATCAGTCAACCAATCAATCGTGCCAATCACACAACTGAATCCCACATGCCAGTCGTATTGTCGCTTTTACCCCTGCTGTTAACAAGCAAAAGGAAGGTTCAATTTCTTGTTTTTACCTTTATTTCTTCTCCATAATAGCTTTTTGAACAGCCCTCCACCTCCATTTTTCTTGACAGGCGTGATAGCCAGAGAACCGTGTTCAGCTTCATTGCCATTACATTTGCTTCCGATTCTGTAAAGAAACCTTTCAGGAGAATCCTCCTTTCCATGGGGGTGAAGGGAAGAACCGGAATTGCCATGTAGAAAAGCCGGGGGAGTTTTAAGGCCAGAAATGGAAAAAACTTCCATCGTGTTGCGGGCATTGTCCTCGGCAAGCATTTTATCCAGCAGAGATGAACGTTGGTTGATGCTCTTCTTGGGGGGGGTGGTGGAAAAGTTGTCAGAGGGGTTGGAGACGAGGTTGTCCAAAAGGGCAGAGTCTTTCGGTGCAGCCAACGCCTTCAGCTGCTTCCCCAAGTTAAGGATGGTTTCTTGGCACTCTGCCAACTTTTCAGAAGCTGCTGTGATTTCCCACTCCTACAAGGCAAATTAATAATATTTTTGTTCAGTTAGAAGCATAAAAGTAATCTTGAAACAATAACAACAGCACTGATGCAAATATGTTTTTTTTTTTTTTTTTGGGCAAATAAAGAGATATTTGATGGAGGTCTGATGCAAATATGTTGAAATAAAATACCATCAGTAAGTTTGTTCTGAGGAAGTCTGTAATGATCCTAAATGATACCATAGGAGAAAAATATCGCAGAATGGGAAATTTATATTTTGTCTTCCTTTTCTAATCAGAATGTCTTTCACATCCACCATCAGTTACCTTTGACGATTATAAGAGCTTACTGGATTCTCAACGGCATAAGCTGCCAATAAAGAAAAGACATGGCCACAAGAAACTTCTAACATGTGTCCATCTCCACCACATAAATCGCCACTTCAGCTCGTGTCACCCTCCCTCAAGAACAATCGGTGCTACGTGATCATGGCCTCATGATGTGGCCCAGATACGTGGGCCAGGTAATAAGCCCACATGCATTGCCAAAGCCAAAGAAACACTTTATACTGAGGATTATTTTGGCAAAATAAAAAATAAAAATCCTGGCTTATTGGATTATGAATTCATGAGATACATCAATATTACAGGAATATGTTGTTTATTCAACGTATCGACAACGTGTCCATGTATTTTGAAGAAATGATGTATCAGCATGTCCACGTCGTGTCGTATCTGTGTCCTGTATCAGCAGCAGTGCTTCTTAGCTTATATACATAACCACTGAAGAAAGATAAACTCGTTTGGTTTCAGAAAGAAAAATATGCTCCGCATCTACTAAAATGTCCATGTGAAAGTGATATGAAAGTAGCAAAGAATCTACATGTAATACCTCATTTATCATCAGTTTTATCACCATATACCAATGGGATTGTAGCCCAATTGGTAACTCCTGGCTCTCCCTTGTGGGAGACCAGGGTTTGAGCCCCGTTGTGGGCGGTTTGTGGGTTCAGGGCTATGGATAGCCTCTAAACCCCCCGTGGACTAACTCACTAACTTCCCCCACTAACCCCTGTTGATGTATACAATACTGGCAAAAAAATAATAATTGCTTAGACCTTGCTCAGTTGGTTGCATAGTATAGCTTCATTCGAAAAATTTAGAGTTTGGTTCATATAATGACCCGTAAGCAGACCACTGAGGCAGGTGCACTTTGACCTATAAATAAGTCAGATGGATAAGATGATAGGAACTTACACTTCGAAGTTGCTTTTCTTCTTGAGTAGTATCACCCTTTGGCGTTTCAGTATTTTTGACACTGAAAATGAAATATATTAGATACCTGACATCTAGGTATAATACGATGATCATTCCATGAAACAAAAGGTGTACTAATAAAATGTACCGTTCGGGCTGAAACTGAAGGTCAACACATGTGGCCTCCAATTCTTCACGACAGTCGCTCTTATTCTCCACTTTTGTTTCTGGAGATGCAAACCTTTGGTGGGCCTTATTCAATTCAGCTCTTGCGTCTTTGAGCTGCGTATCAAGGTCTGCATTTACCGACTTATGATGGTCAATTTGATTCTCAATCATTCCGTTCGACCCCTTTAAAGTTTCTAAGTCTCTTTGCAAGCCTTTTCTAGTTTTATCTGATTCTTGAAGTTGGATCATCAATGACTCACTCTTACCAAACTCTGACTGCAGTCTCCCTTCCAAGTCCTGGTTTGCATATTCCATATTTGGCAACTTGTCTTCCAGTTTTTTGTCCTCTAGTCTCACATTACACTGAGTATCTTCAACTTTGCAGTCATTCCGAGGCAAATGCGACAACTTTTCTTTCAGAGCCCGTAATTTATCAGCTTCTGAACATTGACTAGGAGTTCCAACTTCAACCTCACTCTCACTATGTGATTCATCCCAATTAAAGTGCTTCTTCACTTTCTCCCTCATGCTTGAAACATCTTGAAGGGAAAAACAGTGGTTTATAACCCAGTCCAAACACAAGGTCAATTCCTCGGCAAACTTTTCAAAATCTGCTTCTCCAATTAAAAAATCGTTACAGCTCCGAATGAATTGCTGTAAAACGGCTCTGAGTTCAGAAGTTTTCCATTGGAAAACACGAACCATATAGCCAGAAGTTGTTTCTGAATCCTTGTTTGTGAAATAACCACCATCCTTTTCAAAGGCGCCATAATCAAGAGATGGTAAACTGATACCTTCAACAAGTTCAATTATTTTGCGCATTGATTTATTCAGATTTGACTGGACTTTATGGTGTTTCTTCTTTTCGAATGAGGTCCCATCACCAATTATTTCAAGAGCTGAATCCATCAGAGCCGATTTATCCGGATGTTTCCAACAGCCATAGCCACTGACATCAGAGTGTACTGAAACTGACCGATTCTCTAAGGTATCAACAATTTCACTTCCTTCAATTGAAGCAAGATGAGGACTTCCAAATGGCTTATCCAAGGATACTACTGCCAATTTTTCCATCTCAGCAAAGTCATCCATCAGATCTATGTCTGAAGCTCCAACAGTTTTTTGCAACAGCGTACCCATTCTTTTCCCATTTTTGAAATGCTCCAAATCTGAAAATAAAGCAGAAGCCAAAGATTCTCCAGAACTAACCTTGTCATCACTGCCCATATCAGACATTGATGCCACAGAGAGTTCATATGGTAAGTGCATGCTTCTTTCTGATTCCATATCTATCTGACTTGTCTTGTTATTTTGAGTTTCTTTAAGACTCTTGTTTTCTTCTTCCAGGGCATTCAATTTCTCAACCAAATAGTTGAGCCTTTTGCTGGGTGTATCAGGAAAATTGTCCATAGCTAAGTCAACTGAACCAGAGGAAGAAGGATTTGAGTTTCTCCTCCTTGTTTCAACTCGATCCCTTCCCAGTATTTCAACTTCGTTCTTCATTTTTGCAAGAGCAGCGGGACCTGGCAACCGCTTACGGACAAGGACACGTAGCCTCTGACATTCTGATTCTAGTTTTGCAATTTTCTTCGCACTCTCTAAATGTTGTTTGTGTGCTACATCAGCTGTTCGACGATTGAATTCTCTTTCCTCACTTCGAATCTCAAGCTCCTTCTCAAGTACTCGAACCTCATATTTTAGAGAAGTGTTCTCTTTCTCTGTGGATTCTAGTCTAATCATTAAGGCCTTAAAATCTACCTCCACTCGAGTTCTTTGTTCATTTACATCTTGAATCAACTTTTCCTTAGCCAAAAGAGCCTTGCTGAGTTGAGTATTCTCCACTCCTAATTTGGAGAGCTTTCTGTCGGTGTCAGCTAATTTTTCCTCTAGAACAATCCTTGCTTTTTCGAACTCCCCTGATGTCTTCACCACAGCATCATGAATCCTTTGCTCCTGTTCGTCTCGAACGAAACGTAACTGCTGCATACATTCCTTCAGGGCCATATCCAACTGAGTTATCCTTTCTTCACCAGACACTCTTTGCCGTTTCACATCATCTAATTCTTGCTTCATTGACATTGCTTCTGATTCTGCCTTTTCCCAGCCTAAAAGTTATAGAGGGAACATTTAGCCACTCAAACTACATAGATTTTGAAAGAAGCACATACACATGAAGGTTGGTGTACCTTAATAAAAAAACAAAAAAAAAAACACGCAACATGTCCAAGATGATTAGATACATATTTTTTTTATCAGTAACAAAATTTAGATATAATATTTCTTTTGATATATACAATCTAAACATCTGATAATTTACCTGCAAGGGCTTCCTGTGCCATTTTTTCATGTTTTTCCACAAGCTCATCTTTAGCATTGCAGTCAGAGTGGGCAAAGGAAAGCTTTTCATTTAGAATTTTAAGATCTCTCTCCAACTCTACTTTATCAGTCTGAAGTATCTGTATCTGTATCTGTATTTGAAGCACAATATTAGCAACGCCTCAATTACACAAATAGAACTCTTCGGTGGAAACTAAATTTGTGGTCAACTTAGTCATTCATCATGTGCCAATTAGGTTATCCAAACCATTAATGCAGTTGTTTCTCATGAAATTAAGTTGGATTAATGGTTTCCTTGAAAATTTGATAGGCTCTCACTGTTTGGATGGCAATACTTTGAAGTACTACAAGTTTCAAAAGAGTAAGCCTAGATGGCATGATAGCAGTAACGAACAGTCAATTTGATGTTAATCAGGATCCCCAATGCCAAAACTTCTTCCTCGCATTTGTATTTTATTTGAGTAAATTGAGTATATCTACCTAAGGACTATAGTTGAAAAATTGTTAATCAAATTGAGAATCGAAGAGGTTCCCGAATTGCAGATCCAATTGAATTGTGGATCATCAGATTCAGTCATGATTTCTAAATTACATTGCAGAATAATTTTATGCGTAAAAATGAAAAATGCGAACTTTAGGCCCAAATCGATAGAAAGCATATCTCAATGAAGAATTGATGATCGCATGGTCTAATAGGAACTTGCAAGAATTAAATAGCAACAAAAAGTAGACAACATGTTAATACAATGAGTTCAGTTGCTCTTGCTGTTACCCATGTCAAAAGTAGTAATATTGCTCTATAAGATTCTGATGAATTTTACCTTTTCAACCTAGATATAGCTTGCCAAACAAGGAATGAATAGTAGAAGAAGTTGATGAAGCTCTACCTTTTCACCGAACAAGGTAAACAATAGAACGATCACTAAGATGTTGAAGACTAGGTACGTTTGGCTTACCCAGAACCGCATAAAACAAAGCTAGCAGATTTCATCAAGGGTTTTGAGCCCACACTCAGCCCAAAAAAGCAGGAAAAATAAGGTGCAAAAATCAACAATTTTGACTTTTTTTTAGGGAAAATTAGCCACAAGGACGGTAAAATAGTTTTCCTATAGAAGAAGGACGCCAGCAAAATAATTTTCAATGGACGTCCTTCAACTTTTTGAGTTTGTTAGCCGTAAGGCCAAAACATGTTTGGGCACTATCATAGGGTTTTAGGGTGCACTTTCCTATTATAGGGTTTTAGTGATTTAGACACTTTCATATATAAGGTACCCTAGGGTTTTAGGCACTTTCATAGAGCACATTTGTCCGTATGTTTGATTGCAAAAGGTACTTGTCCTTGAGCTCAAAAAATGTAAATATGAGGGATTTTTGGCTAAGTCTCCTTTTCTTTTCTTTTTTTATTACTGGCTCCGAAATATCCGAGCCCAGCTGGATCTACATCTTTATGTATCGATGGCAAATATTACAGTATACCCAATTTCTCAATCCAGTGGATGACTCCTCGATTCAGTCACCGGTTCGTAATCAGTTGCGACTTGCATGCAAGTTCATATTGTGTGTATGCTGATTCGAATTGAATCAAATTGCCCCATTCGTAATTAAGTGCGATTCTAATTACTCTGATTGGAGCTTGATATAACAAACTATGGAAAGGTGCATCTTAGAGGGCCGTTTTCCTTTAAGGGAATTGCCTGACCATTCAAAATCACCAAGTTATAGCAGGTTGGTCTAATGTGAACAGGTTCAACTGCATATTACTGTCACTAGTACTATGATCACTTCGAAAACAAATCTTTTGAATTTGCAGCAGTCATTGGACTTCCCTTTCAGATGGTGCGGCGAAATATAAAATTTTGAATTGGTTTATTATTGTTGTTATGCCAGCAATACACCGATAAAGCTGTCTACAAGAAGGCTGAGTGGATGATCGATGTTACATCACCACATCTCTTCGGTTCTATTAATTGAGTAGATGATCTGAGAGGTATAAGTCACTAAACCTTTTCAGCCTTCGGTTCCACTTGGCAAACGAAGGATCCTAACTGCCAGGAGTAGCACCAAACTGAAGAAAAATAGAGCTCTTTTCATTGTAGGCTTGGAACAGAATATTCCAAGTTCATATTTAAGCATCCCAGTTATCTGATGAAAGAAAAAGAATTGTTTCATGACAGTGTCACAAGAACTACTATAAAACCGCTCTGACAATACAACATTTTCGCCAGTTCATCTGCTTAATTCCGATATTTTCATAATAACCTTCACCTCTTCTATTTGTCCTCAACCGGACAGGTAAGCCTTTTCTCAATGGCAGGACAAAAAGTTAAAGCTTAAAATCTAACTTTCAAACAAATTGACTAGAATGCATACAAGTGAGCAAGACGCTGTATTCAACACACAAACAATTATAAAAATAAAAAAAATACAGTGTTAAAGATTGACGAAATCAATGCTTCATGTACCTCTTCTTCATTTATTCTCTGAGAAGCATTCGATTTATCAGCGGCAACTAGAGTCTTCTCAGTCGATCTTTTCTTCCAAAGCCATGTCTTGTGATCCATCATGTCCTCAAGTCTTTTTATCCAACACAAAGAGAACTCTAGGTGAATAATCTACGAAAAGGAACAAGCTCACCTTCAATTTAGATTCTAAAATGACCGAAAACATCGCAAGAGAAAGTTTATATGGCAAAATTTTGCTGAAACCAAAAGGTGACCGTGACTTAATCAAGTATCTAACCAATAGGATTTGCGGGATGAGATTAATCCCTCCACCGAAACCCATCAAGGAACTTATTTTATTTGAACTGTGGTCTTGACCTTATTTCTCTCTCATGCCATTTCCCGTCACTCTGACCCCAGTCCACATAAGAAGTGCAACGGCAACATGCTAAAGTGTACTACCAAACTGCAAAGACTCATATACAGCTTAAAGCTCCTATAAAGATCTTAATATCAGATGATGTTGTCTAACATGAATAGCTAACCAAATATGTTTATAAAATCCACTGCGTGGTGTAACTGGTTAGTTACTTAGTTCTACACTTCTACTTGCTAAACAATGAATCAGCAGCCAGACATATGGGGCTCAACTCTTCTTACCCTATGGTGTTATTGCACACTTGTAGGGGTCTTGCCCCCAGAAATAGATCGGATGCCCTGGTGTAACCTGGAGACTGGAGAGAGAAGGGTTAATACCCTAGAAGAAAACAGAAAAATCCCTATGACAGCTATTGTTTCCACGAATTTCTAATAAAAAAGGTTCTTTTGGTATCTCAAGGCAATTTTCCATAGGCAGTCCATTGCCCACTGGATAGTGTTACTGGAAAATAACAACTTCATAGTGGGAGCATAATTTTTCAGAATAGTAAGTTTGTAATTGTAATTCATAGCTGTTATGCGTCCACTAGAATTTATGCCTACATTTGGCACCTCTTCAACATGTCCGTACAAGACAGGTTTTCCTTGATTCAACTAAACATCTGGTAACATAATAAATAGTTTGCAGCATTCACTTAAAGTAGCCATCTGCACTTACATGGAAGCCACAACCTACTTTAATTCAACTCACAATTTGAAATTTAAACCTCATGGTCAACATATGCAAGAGTTGGTAGCAAAATTATGGGTGGAAAATTATATGATGAATTGCACTAAAGCTAAGATGAGTTATGGATCTTGCTTGTTCCTAATATTGAGTTTATAATTATATCAAGAACATAAGGTCACAAGAGACAAACCACATTCTTGAAATATCAGAAGCCGCCACCCTACTAATAACGAGGACCTTTTGTACTCAATGTAATGTATGCTGGGAATAAAAAATAACAGAGGAGCCAACCAAATTCAGGTACAACTTTCTAGTTATTAACAACTTTATAGTTAGATCTCATGTTCAAGGAATATACATAAGCTCCAGGGTGCAAAATGTAGAGTAGATGAATAGAGAATGGCTGAAATTTTATGGACAAAATACTGCAGTTTAACAAGGTATAAATTGTGGCCCATGAAATATGAAGGAATAGGGCGGTTGAACTCAAGATGGCACAACAGAAGTTAAGCAAAGAACTGAACAGCAGTTGAAGGGATGTACTTTCTGTTAAAACATAAGGGACTCACGTTTTAGCACACTGCATACGACAATGATAACTGTGACTTGAGTCTACAACAACAACAACAACAGAACCCATGTAGTCCCCAATTATTGGGGGTATGGGCGGGAGAGAATTGAAGACAAACCTAACCTTTGGCAATATGCACAAAGTGGCTGCTCTCAAAATACCATTGAAACAGTGGCCCCCCTATACCTGTTTTGCTGCGGAACCATGCCCCCAAATCAAAGCCGAATGGCATCAAAGAAGACAAGCCTAGAGACCCAATTCAATTTATTTAAGTGCACATTACCATGCTTTCTTCATTGATAGTCCAGAGCATCAATATGCACAATATAACTGTGACTTGAGTCTGAAGGAACAATAATTGTATGAAGGTGAAAAAAGCCCCCCATAAAAGCTGGGAAAATGTATAGAAATTCCACGTGAAGGGAAGCTCAACAATGATGAAGTGGGAAGGCAAAGAGGAACGGAAGCTATGCAAGACCTAAGACCTGCCTTCTCAAAACCTCCAGACTTAAAAAGAGTTAAGAGGGATCCAAAAATGGAGATAACACTATAGTCACCAAATGTGTTATCCCAATAAATATGAAGAACTGAAGGCATCAAAGGCCCATCTTTGATTGCCAATTTAGAGACTCTACAGTCCAAAGACCTCATAACTTTTCTCACAGCAAACTTTCAAAACAACAGGCCACGATTATTCACAAAAATGCCAATATCATAACAAAATTCTTGTGACTAAAACTTTTCTCATTGTACACCATTTCGTCTCATTCACCACAAAATCTCATTTAACCTCATGACTTCCTTACAGTATGTAGGGAAAAGACAGAAGATTTCCCCTATAGTTCTACAAGTATAGTAAAAGGATCCAGCTCATTGGACTGGACCGAGTCCCATCGCCGGTTCCATTTTTATACTCTAAACCGACATCTAACATGGCCCTCTGAGTAGACATTCATTAACCAATAGAGTTGAAGATATATCACTGACTACCACCTGAATGTGAGTTCATGCTATGGGCCATACAGCTACTGATGTCCAGTTAAGCAGCTATATGACACTGAGGTCCAGTTAAGCTAATTTTCTCTTGGATGATCTACAAATTTGAGCTCGCAAGGCAAACGGCTCGGATCACTAACATGGGCCTAACTGTTTGGTCCAGTCCATCTGGAGAGTAGTTGTCGCCTAATAGGATGTACTCCCTCACATATTTGAGAAGGATCATGCTGCTCTCAGTCTTGAGGTTGGGCTGCAAAGAGCTATCTCAACCCTCAGAAAGTGTTTTTAATGGTTCAGATTCAATGAAAGAATCTTCCTGGGAAGAGACGGGAAAAAAACTTATTAAAATCTAAACCATTTATTGTCGATCGAGATTCAACTGCATAGGCTTCTCTGCAGCAGGTCTATTTGAGAAGGGAAAAGCTCCGGAAGGAAAAATGTACAACAATGAGAAGACAACATAATCCAGATTTCGAGCAAATGAAGGTCGTGAAATTTCAGTTCAGTTTACCAAAGTCAACAAAATCTTCTCACTATAATAAATAACCAACAAAAATAAAAGAGAGGGTGAGCATTACCAGCCCTGACCATTTTTTTCACCCCAATTTGGGTCAAAAGCTTGGTTTGGGTAAGGCATCTCTAATTCTAAACCCATGTTTTTACCCGAATACACTTGCAAGAGTAGCACACTTGTAATTAATGAGAGTGAAAAGAAGATTTTAGAAAAAAGGGTATGGGTTTGAGTCTCCCCTGGGTGATGAAATGGGTACAAGGCAAATGGGTGGTATGACATTGGAGATTGATAATAAAATGGGTAAGGATTGGAGATGCCAATCTAACCAAATTAGAAATCCAGAATTCATCAGAAGAAAACAGACTGAGAAAGCTGTCGCTACATTCTCACCTTTTCGCTTAGTACCAAGCCTTCAATGCACAGAAAACTTCAACTCTGAAACACAAAATCAGATCAAAAAATTCAATTTGGATAAATGGCATTACAAGCGTTCAAATGAGAAAGACATTCGGAGACAAGCACCTTCGGAGAAATGTACTAGATGAAGACGACCTAGCACTGGAACTGGTGGGGAGAATGCGAGTTTAATAGCAGTACATAGATACAAGGTACTGAGTAGAATGTGTGTACTTGAGTAGGTGAAGTAGTACGGGAAGGGTAAAGTAGTGATGAGAGAGAGAGAGAGAGGGCGGGAGTTGAGGGAAATGTCGGGGTGGATCTGGCGCGTAGGAGTGGAGTCCATTGGGATATGGGGAGTAGGAATGGAGTGGAAGAGCGGGCGTCCGCGTGAGTCAACTTTGTTTACTACTCACGATTCCTGTCATCCTGTGTATGTATCGGTATCTGCAAACGTCAACGAATACGTACAAGCTGTGCAACTTTCTACTAGTACTAGTATAGTAGGAGGAGAGAGCCGTCAATAAATTCTTTGTCGCTTCACACAATATCGTCCATTCATTCGCGTAATTAATAGATTAGATTGCTTTTCAATTTAGACCGTTTAAAAATACTTTAAACGCGCACGATTGGACCTCCGTAAATTAAAAGCTCGGTAAAGAAATTATTCTGTGGTCGGATATATAATTGGATAGCTTAAAAAAAAAAAAAAAAGTATAGTAGGAGTATATAATTCGAGAAAATGACGAGACACTAAAGTGATTTTGACTTTTTGGAGAAGCATGAACAAAAAAGTATGGAGAGGATCCTGTCAAAATAAAAAAATTAAAAAGAAAACAAAGAACGTTGTCATCCGTAGGGAGGATAAAATGTGGGGGCATTTTAGGTCATATTCGGTTAAGATTTTTATTTTTTAAATACTCATTTTTAGGTCATCTTCTGTTGAAATTCTTATTTTTTAAATACTAATTGTTTTTTGTTTTACATTACAAATCATTCTTCATTATTTTATTTAGCGCAACGGGGCCTTAAAAGTAAAAAAATTCTCCTTTGTCATTTTTGTGTTAGAAATGCTCTAACACATTCTCGGGTTTAGGCAGGGCAAACTTTTATTAGGCTTTCCCCTACCACTATTAAAGAAAACGCATTAGCCAATTATTCTTGGTATAATACATTAGTATTTTTAATATAAATAAAGTTATAAAGTTGTATACTTGGAACTCGGAAGTATCCCATTAACTCATCCATGGAGGGACCCCCCTTTATAATTATTAGTAGCTGGTAGAGGAGTGACAACCACTAGGATTAATATTGTATATCATTTTCTATGATCTCGCTTTACAACAAAGGTCATTGATGTACTCTTTGTTTAAATATATATTATTGTAGTTGGTGCTTTGATAATAATTTGTTGCCTTTTTTTTTCACAAAAATATTGCTTGTGAGACAAGACAGTCTCTTTTTTAGCTTTTATCTTCCATAAACGTTAGTGCCTTGCTTTGGTACTCTTGGTAGTATCTTTTCTAAACTTTGTCTTTAATCACAATTATGATGCTAATCATGATGATTTGGTTAAATTCGACCAGGAGAGTGTCACTCACAATTTAGAAAAAAAACACATTAAAATTGCATTGCTTGTGCTATACGTACTCTTCTACTGGTCAACACAATAAAAGTATCACTCATCGCAAATATGATAAACAACAATAACAACAACAGTAATTATAGTAACAATATCATAAATCTATGACAAATTTATCATAAACCAATTGAAACTTCATTCCATCATTACGGACTCTAATTTACAATAAGCACGTTGAACTTTAGAAAAATCTACTAACATAAATCATGATAACTTTGCAAAAAATAAAATGCAATTATGATGAATTTATCATAAAATATGACAAATCTTTCGTAAATAAGATGAAAATATTTTCCAACACTCCTTATTTTGATCTCGATCAAGCCAATTTGTGAGATTTAAATCAAATAATCGCAAATCAAACAAATTTAATTATCATATTTATTAATTACTATAATTTATGAAAAATCCACCCCTATGCAAAGGACTAGATAAAATTATCAGAAAGTTATCAAAATGACCATTCTAAATACATGGTAAATTTATCCCCAAAAAAGTTGGAGAAAATGTACAAGACAATTTGGTTCACATGATAGTCATTGTTGTCTGTGCCTTCTCTTTTTTCCATCTCTACTACCACCTAACAAGGCATATGGTTGCTCTACACCCCGCTCCCTCTGTACAAATCCAAATAACTAAATAATCGATTCTTAAAAAGGAAACAACCAAAGTCCTAAAATTAAGGATTGAAAATATTTATCTATTTACCGTATATTCAAAATTATGCAGGAAATTAAATAATAAGGGTACAATAAGGTATTCATACAATTATTTGATGAAAACTTAAACCATGTCTCAAGGGATGAAACCTTAAATGGAAGTTATATTTAGGACTACGCCTCATTCTCGAAAGTCTCATGTGTCACGTTCCATTTTACAATAAAACTATCATTTGGTGTACATCAAATGCATACTGCAGTGTGTGGGATTCATCTTGAGATCTCACACAAATTATCGGAATTGCTTAATTTGTTTAAAAAATATTTGTAAGGAACCCAGTAAAAAATCAGCTCAGTCAGATATCGGTAAGAGTTTAATCATTTATTTGCTCAAGTTTTTGACAAGAAATTGAGCAAAAGAGTCGAATCAAACTCTTACCAAAATCCAGCTGAGTTGATTTTTTTACAGGCATTCTTTAAAAAATATTTTAAACAAATTAAGCAGTTTTGATCATTTGCGTGAAACTCCGAGACGAATCTCACACAATGCCGTGTGCAAATGGTGCACCCGGACTCTTTTATTTTTATGCATCCTCGTTTACTTGGATTTTGGTGTGGAAACTTGGTATAGTGGGTGGTGATAATTACACTCCACATTTCTCAAAATCACTTTCAAGTTTCAATGGGCGCTTTCGGCAGTAGCAATCAACTACCAAACCCCTTCATTAGCTCTAGGACTATGGTTGCTTAAAATCCAATTTGACACGCGCCCGTGCCTAGAAAATGGCCTAAAGAATCATTGCAACTACAGCCTGAGTTTGACAATGGGCAATAGCAATTAAAGGGCATGCTTGTCCTTTTAAATTTGAATTTCACAAGGGTCAAACATTTCAAATCTGGAACTCATTGTAAGTTTGTCCTATCGTTAATTTTAGGACTCAAAATTAGTTGAGGAGTTAAGTTGGCTTAGATGTCTAAATATAAAAATCCATTGCAACTACAGAATGAGAATATCTCACCTACCAACATGCGGGGATCCACTTAAATATTGGAGCAGCATCGAGTGTATGGTCATATAACATGAATAGCCTTCCGTTGGTACACCATTTGAGGTAAATCATTTGCACACCGCGTTGTGTGAGACCATCTCAGAGTCCCACATAAATGATCAGAGCCGCTCAATACCTCTCTTTTACCTAGTAACTAAGGTCCCGTTCCAGAAACCTTCTTAAAAAATAAGCAGCTTATTTCACATTTTCAAACTAAAAAATAATGTAAATGAAAAATAATTTTTTTATTTTTTTTGCACCGTATTAAAGATCTTGATGAGATCTATCAAACAAGATCCATAGTGGTAAGAAAATTATTTGCGTAAACACATTATTTTTGAGTTTGAAATTGCCTTCTTAAAAAATAAGGAATTTATTCCCGTTCTGGAACGGGGCCTAAAACAAATAAAAAAATTACTCCTTATTTTGTGTAAAAGGAATGGATAAAATTTTAAATAAGAATGTAAAATAACTTTGACATTTTAATTGGAGCAAAACCAAAATTATTCAAATTAAAAGTGACTAGTATACCAATGATATGCTACTAATCTTTGAATATTGCTATCATGACAAGGTGGACAATTTAGCCATGCATTATTATAAGAGGTTAGGATGAATTCACTGCAATTCATTAGAATTGTTAGCCATGTAATTTTTTTTTAGAGCAATATGATCCCAGTTATATTAAAACGGAAAATAGTACAATTACAACAAATGACACAATCGGTCCGGAAATACAAGAAACAAAAAGTCCCATGGAATCAAACGCCGGAGCCGGACTCATCAATCATACTCGTGAAGATGGGTGGAGAGACCAGGGGGAGAGACAACATATGAGAAGAACAACTCTCGAAATGACCATAAGAGGTTAGGATGAATTCACCAGATTCCAATAAAAATACTATTACATCTACGGGCAACGATTTTATCTTTTGAAGAGACAAATTAATTTTGCCAATTACCATGAATAGTTTACAATTTTATCAGGGGAAAAAAAATAGAGTAGATTTAATTTTAAATCCTGGCGGTCAGCCCACCAACCCGTTAGTTAATTCATCACTGATTATGCTTAGAGAAGGTTTTTACTTCTATAAACGAAGATCTGACTTTTGATTAGACGTTAATTTGTTGCTCTTTCCCATCTATTAACATCTTAATTTGCTTTTCAATCTGTTTACTTTGGTTTGAAACCGAACCTTTCAAAACAGGACACCAAACTATGGAGCCAGTTTTTATTTTTTGGAGGCCTAAGAGTCTAAGACGATCTTCGAAAATGAAGCCCTTAATAATGGTAAACGAAAATCAAATAAAAAGTTGAAACTTTTCAAAACCACATACATGAATTCAAGGCAGAAACCCCACAAAAAATACAATATACCACACCACACTGAATAATTCAGGGCCGCAGTCTTATTCTTCTTTCTTCATTGTGTTTGTTAAGGGAAAAAAAGATGCATTCATGCACCTACCACACTAAATAATTTTGAAGGGCCAAGAGATCTTGGCGATCCCGTCACCTTTTATTCTTCCTTCTTGGTTTTTTCTTGCGTTCCATGTTTCATTTTTCTAGGTCATTGGGCCTCAAGTGTAAAATGTCTTACTGGGTTTAAAATTGGGCCCTAAAACAACACATATATACTAGGTCCTAAATATAAGTGGGGGTCCTATTTTTTGTTGAGGGCTTAAGGCCCCCACCTCTTGGGCCTTAGCCTAGAGTTGGCGGTGGTGTTACAAGAATATTAATTTTTTTTGCCATAGTTTTACATCAACAGGGATCAGAGGGGGTTAGTATGTTAGTCAACGGGAGTTCAAAGGCTATCCATAACTTTAAACTCCAAACCTGCTCTTGTGGAGCTCGAACACTAGCCACCATTGAGGAGACACATGAGCAAACCAACTCAACTAAGTTTGATTTATCGTGTTACGAGAAATTAATGTAGACGTTTTTTCAACCTTTTCCTTCCCCTTCATATATAAACTATATGTAAACGCTAATCAAAAAGTTGTAAACCACATTTTTTGATTTTGTCCTTATTCAAAAAGTGCATAGTTTCGATCATTGTTATGGACCTGAAAAGGGATTGGGGGTTGGTGCTGTGCAGTTGCTGCACAACACCATGCTGCGCGGCTCGGATGCCGTCTGTTCGGCAATACAACGGTTCAAATCTCATCTCCATCCATGTTGCATTTGAGCCGTTTATTGCTGAAATGAATTTCAACTGTTAGATCGCTGAATGGATGGCATCCAAGCCGTGAAGCAGCTGCACAACACCAACCCCGAATCCGAGAAGGAACACATCCTAAATGGTAAATACACAATTTCAATCACTATTGTGGGCCCAAGAGAAATCCACAAATACCCAAACTGAAATTATATTTTTCTCTTCACCGTCCCAAAGTTTTAGGCTCCGTTACTGTAACGCCCCTGATTTTTGGGTACGTTAAATAAACATTTCATTAATAAAATCAAATGGAGTCTGGCTCATTATTACATCATAACTCCCACTACGGTTCCATATTTATACAAATGAAGGGTTCTAGAGTTCCTAACTACAGCTCCGCTTGCGGTTTCATCCTAGCCAACTCCTTAGCTCCAAAAGCCTCCAAGGTGTATTGTTCATCTTGATCATCTACAAAATCTGACACATTATACCAGCGTCGCCACCGATATAATATGTCAGGGTCACCAAAGGTAACACCATGAGCCACAAGAGCTCAGCAGAATAATCGTATACCCGCTAACCCATAATTTACCAATATCAGAGTAAAAGAGCAGCATACCAACTCTAGCACAAGCAGCGGAATAACACATACATGTTTAACAAGGCAAATGATACATCCACATACACTATTCTATCGTTGGTGTCGGTGATATCTGAGTTTCTCCTACGCGACTCGTCGTAGACTGTGTCACCATATTCATCAATGTTTCCGAAATCCTTTTTATTATTCAAATCAACATTTTTAAAATCACATTTAACACACCCAACCTCGGTTCCGCCTCGCCGGGTTCCCGAGTATCCTCGCAATGGTTCCGCCGCACCGGGTTCCCATTGGCACACGTTTGCATTTCAAAATCATTTTTAACACACCCAACTTCGGTTCCGCCGCGCCGGGTTCCCGAGTATCCTCACAATGGTTCCGCCGCGCCGGGTTCCCACTGGCACACATTTGCATTTCAAAATCATTTTTAACACACCCAACCTCGGTTCCGCCGCGCCGGGTTCCCGAGTATCCTCACAATGGTTCCGCCGCGCCGGGTTCCCATTGTCACACGTTTGCATTGGCTCCTCTCCATGGATAACCAAGCTACACACCCAACCTCGGTTCCGCCGCGCCAGGTTCCCGAGTATCCTCACAATAGTTCCGCCGCGCTGGGTTCCCATTGGCACGCAACACACACACACTCACATAATGCACCCACATTTGGTCATTATGTAGTTTCAAAAATATTTCATCATTTGTAATACGCATTCCCACAATGGGCAAGTCCGGCCACATTGCGTTTTCAAAATACACCTTGTCTTTAACCCTTTTTATCCATATCAACCACACCCTAGGTGTTATGTTTCTATTTCTCGATTTTTGTGTCTCGTTTTCATGCATAGACTCCGCGGTAGGACTCTTCACTTAAATCATTTATTGTAATCTAACTAGCAAGATCATGCAAGTATTCTTATAAACAAACTCATCACCATCCTTATACAACCACAAGTAATACAATAACATGTAAACAAACTCATAACTTTCTAAAAGATCAAAATACGAACACTTTGAATAAAGCTTCCGATTTCTCTTGTTTTGAAATCCGTTCTTTCTTTCTTTATTTGTGGAAAGTTCAAAAAGACCACATATGTTTATTGACGTAGAAATCATTTGTTCAACATGTTCATATTTTCAATAGCAAGAAAGGTTTACTTCCAACATTCATTTGACGTCAAGCTTCGTACCATATTTTTAAAGTTCAAGACAATTTACGTTTAGTTTAACAACATAATTAGGGAAAATGAGTTGAGATTAATCTACATATACTTAGGATTAACGAGTAAAGGAGAATCTACCTTGATCCGAAACTAGTCGGGGCCGAATAAGCTAGTTGGAAACTCTACGGGCGTTGAAACTCGCAAATCTGGACCGAACTTTGGATGGCAGTAACTCGGTCAATACTTGGCCGAATAAGATCGTTCTTGAGTCTAAATCGAAAATCTCGAAGTTTTCTACAACTTTCGTGAAGGACGTTGTTCCTAAAAACGACTTTCGCCCGGAGAAAAATAGTGATAAAAAGGTGACAGTAAGCTGTCTGGACTGGAAATCCGAGAATTTCACTGAACTTCGGATGGCAATATCTTGGTCATTTCTTGACCGTTTGGGGTGGTTCTTGGGTCTAAACTGAAGCTCTCGAAGTGTTCTACGACTTTCGTGGAGGACGTTGTTCCTAAAAATGACTTTCGCCCGGAGAAAAAATGGAGTTTTTCGGAGGACAATAGGCTGCCTGGGCAAAACAGAATGGTTTTAGAGAGAGATGGAGCAATGCTTGAAGGTGTGAGTTGAATGAAAAGTGAGGAGGCTATTTATAGGCAAAAACCTAGCCTTTTCTCTCCCTCCATGGCCGGCCCCCCTCCCTCTCTATCTCTCCATGTATTGTTCCCTCATGGTTGGCCCCTCTTCCTCTCTTGTTCTTGCTCCAAGTGTTAAGCTCCCATGGTTGGCCCCTCTTCCTCTCTTCTTCTTGCTCCAAGTGTTACTCTCTCATGGTTGGCCCCCCCTAGCGGTTATTGTCCAATGGATAAAAGTTTTCCTAACTTTTATTGACCAATGGGTAAAGTCAAAGGTCCAAAGGGTTCCATAGGGGTTCACAAGATTCATATAGGAAGGTTCAAAGGGTTCAACTAGGTTTAAGAAGAATTGATTAGGCTAATTGGCAATCAGGTTAATCTAACTAATTGGTTAAAGATTAACGACACTTAATCTAGGCTTCCATTGCTTGAGTGGTATTTTGGTTGTATTTTGTAGGAAATCGCCTAATAACGGAATATTAAAGCCTGACAGTGCCAACGTCAAGGCAAGGCGTGAGCGTGGCCAAGGTAGCCCGCTAGCAAAGCGGTGGCCAAAGCGGCGGTGGTCAGCGATGGCCAAGGCGACCATTAGCAAAGCGGTGTAGCGATGGCAAGCGACTGCAAGCGGTGGCCAAAGCGACCTGCTACAAAGCGGTGGCCAGCGACCGCTACCAAAGCGTGGCCAAGCGGCCCGCTAGTCAGCGATGGCCAAGTGATGGCCAAGGTGGCCCGCTAGCCAGGCAGCATGGCGACCAAAGAACGCCAAGGTAAAAGCAAGCGCGACCAAACGCCAAGGCGAACCCGATGGCGATCAAGCGAAGCAACCCGCGATGACAGCGCTGGCGGCCAGGCCGACAATGACGATGCCAAGGCAAGCGAGCGGGCCGACAATGAAAGCAGCGGTAAAGCCGTCAGGCCGAGGCAAAGCGAAAGCGACGGCACAATGAGCCAACGCCAAGGCAAGGAGGCGTATGTCATTTATTAAGCGAGCAAAACATTGAGCCAGCCAAGGCAAAACAAGCCGTCAATGGCCAAGCCGAGGCAAGGTAGGCCCGACAATGAGCAGCCAAGGCAAAGCGAGCCGTCAGGCCGACGCAGCGAGGCAAAGCGAGCCGACACAAGCCGACGCCAAAGGCAAAGCGGCCGTCGGCGACCGATGCCTAAGGCGAGGCAGGCCTAACCAAGCCAAAGCAAAGCGTCAAGTCAACGGTCAAGGCAAAGACCAAAAATTTTCTACTAACCACTTCGGCATCGATGCAACACTCTAAGTTAGGGAAATGTAACTAAGCCAAACGGTAGTTAGGGTTGCTAACTAATCGGTTGCCATGTAGGATTTCCAGCCGAGAAATGTAATTCTAGGATTTACTACAATTGCCAAGTAATTATACCAAGGTCTTAATAGGCATACTCGTCTTTAGAAAATGATCTTAATGCCCGGGCGATGAATACCAATCTCCTAAGTCATTAAACCTAATTACGACGGATTATTAATCGCTAAAAAGAATTTTCAAATATAACAATAAGATTTTTAGAAGTCAATAACGACCGATTTTTGGATGTTAAAAATAAAATCCAAGTATTAAAATAAAATTCAAATTTTTAGCGAAATTTTTATTGACCAAAAATCAAGGTCGTTACAGTAAAGCAGACAAAGGGTGAGCGCACCTTTGCCTTCTCGTGGCAAATTCAAATATAATAAAAATGAAAAATAATTATTTCATTTTTTTTTGCACCGTATAAAAAATCTCAATAAAATCTATCAAATAAGATACATATTAGTAGAAAAATTAATTGAGTAAATACATGATTTTTGAACTTGAAATTGTTTTTTTTTCAAAAAATACTTTTTCTACAAACTGCAACGGGGCCATATTTTCCTTTCTCTTTATTTTCCTCCAGTTCCAAACAGGCGTCAATTACCCCAGTTTGAAATTTGAAACACGCCCTATAGAAATTTTTAAGGGGAGAATTACCGAACAGAGGTGTACGGAAAGCTTAATTGTCACTTTCATGGGCTACACTTTCAAAATGACTCATACATGGTAGGAAGCCTTTTAATGATAAATACATAGTAACTATAACCCCGGTGGAACAGTTGACACAATTTTGCCCCTGAATATAAAATGGCACCGTTTGTCTTCAAAAGCCCCAATCTTATTTGGGCAAAAAAAAAAGGCAAGTCAATTTATGAAGCAGAAGTTTTATTATATTGAAATAGACCATAATTTCTATTGATAAAGACCAAGTCATATCATATTCAATGTATGATATCTCTCATTAAAGCTCAACCAACCTTATTTGGGCCAAAAAAGGACAAGTCAATATATGAAACAGATTTTTTATTATGTTGAAATAGACCATCATTTTTATTGATAAAGACCAAGTCATATTTTGTTCAATGAATGTCATCTCCCATTCAAACTCAACCAACCTTCTTTGGGCCAAAAAAAGGCAAATCAATATATGAAACAGACTTTTTATTATATTGAAACAGATCATTATTTTTATTGATAAATACCAAGTCATATCTTGTTCAATGAATGCCATCTCCCATTCAAGCTCAACAAACCTTATTCATCAAAAAAGGGCAAGCCAATGTATGAAACAAACGTTTTATTATATTGAAATAGACCATCATTTTTATTGTTAAAGACCAAGTCATATTTTGTTCAATGAATGTTATCTCCCATTCAAACTCAACCAACCTTCTTTGGGCCAAAAAAGGGCAAATCAATATATGAAACAGACTTTTTATTATATTGAAACAGATCATTATTTTTATTGATAAATACCAAGTCATTTCTTGTTCAATGAATGCCATCTCCCATTCAAGCTCAACAAATCTTATTCATCAAAAAAAGGGCAAGCCAATGTATGAAACAAACGTTTTATTATATTGAAATAGACCATCATTTTTATTGTTAAAGACCTAGTCATTTTTATTGAAATATGCCATCTCCCCTTTTCCTGTTCCTCTTCACCGCCATGAGGCCCATCACCATCTCCAGTAGAACCGGCACCCTTCAACTTCCACAGCAACCACCACCCCAGCCATACCCACCTCTCTTCCTCTCTCTCTCACACACAATTTGAAAGCCCCCAATTCTCTGTCATTCACAAATCACAAAATCTCTTAATCTCTTCGCCGCCACCACCATCCCCCATCTCCGGGACCATCACTCCTCAACCCCCATAGCTACCACCACTAAATTTTTGTGAAAGGCAAACCTAAATTAGTTCTGATTTTTTCCAATTCAAATCCAAATTAATTAGTATCGTTTTTTCCCAACCAAAATCAATTATTGCCTTCTTGAAAATGTGTTTTTGACTATTTCCATAATAGAACTCATAAAATTTGGCTGATTCAAGAACACAGAGCCGAGTTGCTCCTTTGGATATATATGATTGAAATAGATGGGCTTTCATCAGAACTGGAAATGGGGTAAAAAGAAAGGTGGGTGCAAATGGTGAGAGAGGGAGAAAACGCTGATTGTGGGAGAAAATTTAGGGTTAGGGCTTGGAAGTGATATATAAAGGAGGGTATAATTGACATTTTAATTTGGCACACTATGTCTTCGTGAATATTTTACCTTTTGTCATGGGATGAGTGATTTCAAGAGTGGAGACCATGAATTGGAGATATGACCTGGTTCGCAGCTCTGTCGGGTAATTCTCCCATTTTTGGGAGCTGAGCGGGTCCGTGGCGGTACCTGTTGTTGACGATCTCAATCGTTTAAACGTGTTTTTGGATAGTTCGAATTTATTCCCTCCCTCCCTCCCGTCACCCATCACTCTCCCCTTTTTTTTTTGTTTTTTTCTTCCTTTACAATCCGAACCGTATAAAGTAAGTATCAACGGCTGAAATCGCGACAGGTACCACGGGTGTGTACCGGCCCCGGCACCCAAAAACTTCCGCAGTCCCCCCTATGACTCCGTTCAGTTGTCAAAGAAAGGACGGTAAAGTATGAGAAAACCAATTGTCTTATAATTTTTCTAGTGTTCAGTTGACAAGAAATAGTGGAACTTATCGTTATAAATTTTCCTGCAGGATTTACTTTTTTACAAAAGTGATCCGAAAAAAGAAAACGAATGAACTCTTTTGTTAAATAAACACTCACGAAAAAATAATTTTCTTTTATCCATCTCATTTTACTTTTCCTGGGAACCAATTTCCCACGCAACTTTTCCGACAAAAAGGGATCCATCTATTTCGCAACAGTAAAACGGAAGGAACCGGCCAGAGTTACGCCGTCGCGAACCGTGTTCTCGACAGCAGCGAAACCAGA
The DNA here is from genome assembly GCA_025413875.1 of Rhododendron molle. NCBI lineage: Eukaryota > Viridiplantae > Streptophyta > Magnoliopsida > Ericales > Ericaceae > Rhododendron > Rhododendron molle. The sequence goes on along the minus strand of CM046395.1, from coordinate 12,470,890 downwards.
GTTCTCATCTTCTCCCTTCGCTGTCCCCACCTTATCCCCTCGTCGACTCCAACACAGTAATTGAAGCAATCCAAGGATCTTTCTTTCGAGGAGGAGGAACAACAATGGTTAAAGCAAAGCATCAAAAGCACAAACCCAACAAACAATCCCACGTTAGTCCCTCCAATTCCCTCACCAATTCTATATCATAAACCTACTTCGATACGTTTCTGCATAATCAAGAGTTCATGTGTATGCTCATAGGTTCATTGTTAGTTGGTGTTTTCTTTTGGGTGAGTTGTGAATAGTGTTAGTTGGTGTTATTTGTGGGTGCTCGACAGATTCTCCTATCAAGGCATGAAAGTTTTTTTTTTTTTTTATCAGTACCTCTGACTGTTCTGATTTTGAATTTGTGCAAGTGGGTTCCTTTCAATAAGTTATTGCCCCATATATGTGTGTGTAATTTTTTTATTTGATAACTGGATGTCCGGGCCAGTTTGTGCGCACATCGACCAATACGGGGGCCATGAATATAACGATCGCACAAACCCTCCTATGACCCCAGGTTTGGAAGGTCTGGCCTCCTTGGGATTCGATGGCCTCCTTGGGATTTGAACATGCGACCTGTGGAAGACAAGCGCTTATTGCTTTTCTCATTCCCCACTTGGCCAAAACTGCATCATCTATAGTTGACGGATAGTGGAGTACCATGTGGCATTTTACGTGTTACTTCAAACTGATTGTATTGCAGCAAATTTTGCGGTTGTGACGTCAACAACTACCGCTGTTGAGAGACCATGTCTGACCTGTGTTTTGTGTGTGCTGTGGTAACTCATTGGCTGGAGTACTACATAGGCAATGTCACATGACTCACATCTACTTGGAAGTGTACCTTATAATTTTCCAGATTCGATGGGGTTACATGCGTAAAGTCCGAATCTTTGAAGTGTAAATGCATTTGCACTTCATCGGTGCAATCAATCACTAGAAGTATTAGGTAACTGGTCCTACACATGTGTGCGTTTAAGTTTCTATCCAATGTATAAATGGTTTATAAAGATAGGCGAGGCTATAGGAGATGAAGATGTTCTAAAACAACTTATTTCCAGATGAGATTATTCAGACTCATCCATGTGTGTTTGTATTTAAAATTTTCTTTTATGGAAGAAGTGAGTGTCACCTTGATAAGGCCTTTGCTTTATATGGTTGGCACTTGACTGTAATAAGAGCTAGAGAAGCTCATACATTAATCCACCTTTTGCCCTAATGAGTAACGACCTACTTGTGTATGCGCATTTGTTATCTATGCCCACACACAAACATTCAAGAAGGCAGTGCTAATCGTGTTAAGGCTTAGTCGACCACAGAAGTTAGTGGTTAGCAGTTAGGTCCAATAGAAAGAAGGGCCATTGCCTGAAGTTATGGAGATTAGGTGAAGCACCGTAGGTCTGAAGTTGAGGATCAAAGATATATGCAGAAAGGGCATCCTTTATTCTAGTCCATCTCAAGTCAGGAATGGTGGGAAAGGGAGGTAAAGAGAAACGTCCAAATTGGTTACTCCCACAGTACTATCTCCTCTTCTACTCAATATCAAAAACAGAGTAAACAGAACTGTAGCAAATGGATAGAGAAATAGTGGGTTCGTTTGTTTGCATGGTTGATTCTTGCTGCTTCAGTAAGTGATTGTTTTGAGTATTGCATGTGCATTGACTACCAGTAGGACCATGCATATCGTTGCGGATTTTGCCTTAGTAAACACTTTCTAGATGTGCTTTAAATGATATCCTTTTTAGTCCTTGATCATTTGTTTTAGGGGTATTGTATAGCTAGTATGGCAAATAGGAGTTATCTTGTCCTTCGCCTAGTGAGCTACGCATGCCTTTTCTAAGTAGTCTAGGACTCTAGATGAAAAATCTAAACCCCCGATCTCGCTTATTTTTAAGAAAGTTGTAAAGCATCTATATCATTAACAATGAACCATTTTTTTGCTGGACAGATCAAGAAGCATGGGGGGAAGCAGGTTGACATTTCTGAGTTTCATGCACAGCTTGATGCATTAGGTTTAAAGATTATTCAAGTTACAGCAGATGGTAATTGTTTCTTCAGGTCTGTGCTTAATGGATGGCCTCATATTGCTTGTTAATTGAAATATATACTATGAATGTTCTGTAATTACCATGTGTTCTGCCACTAGGTTTGGTGGCTGCATGCCTGTTTTCGGGGTTATTAAGTGTCTTTGTTGAGAATGTATCTCATGGTTCATGTTGGCCATTCTTGTTGTTTCGCAGAGCGTTTGCCGATCAGGTCGAAGGCAATGAGGAGGAGCATCAAAGGTACCGGAGTATGGTGGTACAATTCATTTTGGTACATACACTGCCTATTTTATAGTGCTAAAAGGGAATGTAATTCACTACTATCTGTTGGCATGGCATCTATGAAAAGTATCAGTTATTGCATATGAGCATATTTATATGAAGGTGTTTAATCTTAAACTTACCGAGGATTTATGAAGTAAGATGGCTGTCCACCATTCTGGATGCATTTAATAATATGTAGTCTGCTAGTCGTAGACGTGTTTCCTTCTTGGCTATCCAGCCTTACACTTGTCCTGCACCAGATTCTAACCGTTTGGAAGGTGAATCGAATCGATGGAATATACGATTCCGATTGCTGTGATAAAGATTTTGAGTATGTTGGGAGTCAGAAAGTGGACTGTGGTGAACATCAAATTCCAACACCTACTCTAGGATGTACGTTTGAAGCTTTGTGCGTTGCATCCAATTTGTAAAATGAGAGGTTGGAGTTTTCTTTTTTGGGGAGGGAGGCGATAAATTGTTATGTTGAAATTAAGAAACAGGCCAACTGCCTTTATCCACTATTCTTTGTTGTCGAGGGATTGTGGTGAAGTTAAAGAAAAATTAGAGTTATTTATGGGCCATTTCTGGTGCATTGGCAGAAGGCTTGGGCTTCCAAGCATGAGAATGTGAGGTTGAGTATTGGACCACCCATTTTGTGTATATTATCTCGATTTTTATGTCTTTATCCAGTTTATGGCTCCAGATATCATCAACTATTTTGAATTGAGTATTGGCAAATGGCTTTTATGCACGACATTGCATGTCACCGGGCTAGGAAAGGTTTGTCATGGGATGTACTTGTCAGTTATCACTGGGCACGGCACAGCATGACATGTGCTTGTCACTGAGCTATGAAAGGCATGAGTCACGGTGGCGACTCTTTTTGTCCAAGTAGAATGTTTTCCTGCGGGGTGTTTGTGACTCCACCAAGTCCAAACCCGCCTAATTCGACCATCTGAGTGTTGGATGTCCACTTGTCTCACATTTTGGGCCCAATGCGCAAGAACAACTCCAGTAAGGAAGTCCCGCAGGGATGCCAACTGAAGACTTGATGTCTCCTAAGGCGCTCCACGGCAACAGCTGTGTCCTAGCACTAAGCTTGCTCACAGTCAAGGCACTAGCCCAACTGAAGTCCTCTGCCATCAAGGCTTCCAAACCACACAACCGTGCACAGCAATGTCACCCAGAAGTGTTGTTAACAATCAAGCATGTCATGCTTGTCATAACACTTGTGTTGTGCACCAGTGCCACGATGCGCACAATTTTCACGATCGTGTGCTAGCATAGGCGCCCGATTTAGCCAACAAGCTTCCAAGGCGTACGAGTCATTATGCGCATCCATTTGGTCGCTAGGTCTTCTCCTGCCCTGCTTAGCATAAAGGGTCACTTACGCACTCACGGTATAGTCCTCGTGACAGCCCGTGTGTCATTTGCCTGTAAAAGGCCATTGTGCACCTATAGCGTTACACCAGGGTGCCATACGAATATGGCAACATGTAAACTTGTTACCCAGAAGTAGCATTACACCTTTCCACTAGCCAAGCACATTGCGCCCAATGTGTAGCACAACTTCAGGCGTCATTCGTTTGCCCACAAGGGCAACGTTGCCTCCTTGTCGTATGCCTTAAGCCACTGATGCCCACAAGCATGGCCGAATGCAAGCCAGTGGCTATAGTTTGGCACGTGAGGTCTAAAGATGATGCCTCGATAGCCCATTCGGCCTAGGACAATAACCCAAGGGATGACATGCGAGGTATAGCGTGTATGTGTCCAAAGCTTCCATCCCCAGATGACTGCACAGTACGACAACACATGTCAAGCCGTACCGTTCATGGGGCTCCATGCCCAAAGTCCACCCCCAAGTTGCCTTGGAGTAGCACACTTGGTGTCCAAGATAGACACTTGGGAGGCTGGTAGTGCACACCACTTCCCCCTTAATATCGCACTAGCGCATGCCTGTGCCTAAAGACACGACTCAAAGACATCGGTATTCAATATGGTTTCAAGTGTCTTTAGTAAGGTGTTAGGTCAAAATGAAATGGAGATCTTTTTTGAAATCAGGTTGCAACAGCGATCTTTTTTGAAATCAGTTTTATTGAGGAATTTTGTTATTTCTTAATCATGTTGTGAAAATTGGTCCAGGCCTATTTGAAGTTAGGAAGTTTTCTTTGTTGTACGTATCTTCTTTTCATTGTTTCTAGAAATTTAACGTCTTGGAAAAAAAGAGATTTACAATACTGCTGTTTTGAGTTTTTATTTGGTTAAAAAGTCTTTTAACTTTTTGTGGTTTTTTGATTTGTACAAATAGGAATGATATATGAAGTTTCAAATGGTTCATCTTGTAGTTTTTGGACCTGTGAAAATGTGCAGTGGGCTCGTCTGGTCCATGCAACCCTTTTTTTCCCCAAAGAACTTGGATCAACTCACTACTAATGCGATTGTTTATTGGCCTCAGATTCTTTCAGTTCTCTTGGATGCTTAGCTTGCAAGGGACCTGTTCACTTTCTAACTTGTAGTTGCTTTCATATACTTCCTTTGCATGCTATTTAGTTGTACTTTGACATTTCAAAAATTAAAGATTAAGTGAATCTTATAGTGGAGCTATGTTTAACAGAACAATCGCGAAATGTTTGAGCCCTTTATTGAAGATGATGTATCGTTTGATGAGTACTGCCAGTCCATGGAAAAGGATGGCACATGGGCTGGAAATATGGAATTGCAAGCTGCTTCTCTTGTTACTCGTACTAATATTTGCATACATCGAGTAAGATTTGTTTCTCTCCTCCTTGTCTTTATGGTGCATTCGTTTTTACTACATTCACGGTGTTGATAAAGCTTGTTCGTTTACCTTTATCCTTGGTTATCTCAATTTTAAAATGTCAAACTTCCTTCTGGTTGATGTAGTCTTGTATCTTTGGGTAGCGTAATACTGCTACACTGTTGAGATTCTGTATTGATTGGTCCTTTTTGTTTGCTTTGATTACAGAATATGTCACCTCGTTGGTACATACGAAATTTTGATAGCCATGAAACTCGGATGGTCCATTTGTAAGTACGCGAAGTATTCAATGAATTTTTTTCATTAGAAGATAGGCATTAAGGCTATGTTTGGTTGCAAGTTTTTTTTTGCTAGATATTGTTTTCTGAAATTGGCTAAAATAGTTTTTTCCTTGCATGTATTATCTTGAATTGTTGTGTGTGGTTACATAAAATTGGCTAAAATCGTTTTCTGGAAAAAAATTCTTCTGTGAGTAAACTCACCTTACCGAGGATAAGTCAGTAAGTAATTTTACAGAGGCATTCTTTAGATCATTGCTCACTAAAATGTTTGGGACGTGCGCTTTAAGCTCCCCGGGAGTTTCTGCTGATGGTACCCGATTTCAGGGGCAGTGTCGGTCCAAAATTTCCCAGGATCCATCCTTTGCCGTTGCATTTCTTCAAAAGTAACAACCAAACATCAAAAATCAAAATTTTCAAACAAATGAACTAAAAACTAGTTTCGCAGGTAAAATAGTTTGCATTGGAACAAAAGGAGCCTAAGGTAAACCAAACCAAACCAATCCGAGCCTTATGTCCCAATCACTTGGGGTCGGCTACATGAATCCTTTTTCTCCATTGAGCTCTGTCGAGGGCCACTTGTTCACACAAACCTACTATACTCAAATCTTTGCGAAACGGAGCCTAAGGTAAATATAATAATTAAGGACATGAGGTAAACCTTTTTTCTTTCGTAAATTTTTTGCTATTCTGTTTAGTGCTGGTCTTATATAAAGACGACTGATGAAAAATGGTTGCTATAGCTGAATCCATTTGATTGAACAATGGTTGTTTAATGTAGCTGACTTATCGATGAATTTTGGGTTTCTGGGTTCTTCTAAGTTCTAACATCACTACACAAGTATACACCAAGAATTTGTTTGTTTGTTTCTTATGTTCTTTTCTTCCTACACTGAGTGTTATTGTTAAGATCCCTTGTTCAAATCAATATATGTGTCAGGCCCAAGGCTGCTGGCTTCTGTGGCCGACATGGTTGTATAACTTCTTTGGATGAATCTTGAGGGAGAAATGGGGAAGGAGCTCCTATCGGTGGATCAGTGTCTATGATCTAAGCTGCCTGTCTTTTGGTAGTTTTGGACAAGATAGAATATAACTTCCATAGAAAACCCAACCTAAATTGGGGAATATGCATTTGCAACCCATCTTCCAGACTCCCATGCCCATCCACTTTGTCAGGGTTATCTTTTGTTACGAACAGTAGTATTTGTTCTACTTGGAAGTTCTAAAGTTAAAATTCTAGTACTCCTCTTAACCTATCTATAACTTCTGTATGTGGTCGTAATCCACCATCCCCAAAGCAGAATATTCCGTCTATCTTTCACTTTTCAATAGAGAAATTTTTGGGTTTACAACTCTCACGTCGCATGGCAGTGATTAAATAGCTGATTGACCGACAGTGTTTGCTCCTATCCACCTATTCTGGTGATAAAAGTGATCCATAGTCAACCACCCTATGTACTCTCTTGGTGAAGATAACGACAATGACAGTTTGGTAGTCTGAAGCTTGCTTGCAACTATCCTTTTTTTGTTCTTTCATGCATCTTTGTGTATGAATATATGAACTTGAAATTCTCTTATGTATTCATAACTGTGTAGATTATGTTTTATTGCTTTCTTAGTTTCTATCTTAGAGTTTTGAGGTAGAATTTAAATATCTTGGTTGTGCAGGTTAACTTGCTTATTCGTTTTGCAGATCTTATCATGATGGGGAACATTATAACAGTGTGCGGTTAAAGGAAGACACTAGCAATGGACCAGCTAGGCCAATTATTATCAAGGTTTCTTTATTGCTTATTGTTAATTTCCTGTTTACTTTCTCGATCCTTCATCACTATTATACTATCTATGAGCAATGTTGAACATCTAATTTGCAATAAAACTCTGATAAGATCTAGTTATGTTAAAGGCTGATGCTGATCTTTCAGCAATATCCTGCAAAGCAAAAGCTGCTGTGACAAAGTCAAAGGGGGGAGCTGGGAAAAACGTTATCCATGCTGATTCCATCAAATTGGTCATGGCTGGAAGTGGATGTGAGGATGCCAAAAAAGTTGAACAGGTAATGATTGCCAAAGACTCTGTGTTTCTTTCTTTGTATGCCTGCAGTCTCTGCTAGGACTCGTCTAAATTTTGAAGTACCAGTGTTGGACTCGATTGCCCAACACTCAGATAAGGATTTGGGATCTATGTATCACGTATTTAGTTGGACATGCACCATATATTATGCATGAAATGCCCCACCTTGTAACCTGACACCCATACCTGGGTCCTTGGGAGATGGCTTGCAGAGTAGGCAGGTTGAGGTCCTACAAGGTACCCACTACCCGGAGTACCCTCCCAAAAGGAAAAAGATGTGTCTGTCAGGTTCGCTTCTTCTTAGTTGGGTTGGGCGGGTTTGACCAGAAATGCTATGCTTACACACATGACTGCCCCTCTTCCTGAAAGCTTTGCGGGGACTACTTTACGACGACGGACGACCGCCCTTTGGGGGTTTACTGTACAAGCCCCCTGCAGAGGAAAAGCTTTCTCCTAGCGAATAGAAGATGCTCAGCTCCACACAACATAGGGATTAGCACGCTTTCGAAAAAAACATACAATAGTAGAAGATCCAGCATGTAGAACACGGCAGTCATTAGAAATGCTATAATATATTCTTTCCCATGTTAGTTTTGGTTTTGTTAAGGAATACAATCCCACATTGCTTGGGTATGAAATGGGTGATGACTTCATATGATGTTGGGACCTCTCCCCCTAATACCTTAAGCTTTTGGGTTGGAAATAAAGTATCTGAGGTTTTGATATTGCATGAATTGAGCTTGTGAAACCTTTTGTTTTATGTGATTGCATTCCAGATTTTACAACAAGTTGGTGGTGATGTTGATGCGGCAAATGAGTTTCTCATAGCAGAACAAGCAACATCAGACTACTTGGCTGAAAGTGATAAACATTCTTGTCCGGCAGATACTTCTCATGGTAATGGCTAGTTAGTGCATATTTCACCTTCTAGACGTTTCTTTTAGACTCTACAGCTAAGTGATGCTGTTTATTATCTTCTTCTAATCAAGGAACAAGATTTTGTGTAGTTTTCATTGAAACGCCTGAAACCTTTTTGTTTCCTTGTAAACCGAAACAAAGCAGTTATGGAATTTGAAGTTCCAATGATTATATTGAAATGTGTTAGTTTGAAAAAATATAGGTTTGTTGAATATCAAGGAACACAAGTTGCTAATTCCTCTCATAATTTGTGTTATGTTAGCTGTTCACTTGATTGGGTTAACAAAGGGTTCAAATTTACTTGATTACCGAATATTTTTGTCCCTTTCTTTCCTTAGTTAATGGAAACTACTATTCTCCTTGGTATTCCTTGGCTTTGGCTTTCTGTAAGCCTAAACCACTCTCCAATTACAACACCGCAGCCTTTTAGTACTATGGTCACCACTGGTGATGACCATTTAACCACCCAATATGGTGGCACATAACCTAAAATTTCGTCGCTATTTCTATTTCGAGAGAAAATTTTACACGGAGGGGCCGTGTAGAGGTGATTGTGCGGAAGGCCATGGATCTACGCCACGCCTCCTAATATCCAATCCATTCAATTCCTCTCTCCAATCACTTACTCACTCAATTATTTTAATTTTTTGAGACTACTTATATATTACTAAAAAAATATGGTTAATAAATTAAGTCTTCCAATTTTCAATCCAATTACACCGGTGCGAAGATCTTATTATTCTGATCGTATTATTCTAAAGAGTCATAATTAAATTTTGTTCCTAGGGCCCTCATAATTAAATATCTGTTATTTATTTGGGGTCCTAGGGAGCAGAAACTTGATTATGAGAGTTTTAGAGATAAAATTTAATTATAACCAGTTAGAATAATATGATCAGAATAATAAGATCTTCGCATTGGTTCAAACAAATTGAAAATTGGGCACTTAATTTTTTGAGACTATTTTTTTTAAAGATGTAGTTAAAAAATTAAATGCTCTAATTTCCAATCTGTTTTTTAATCAATGCAAAGATATTTTATTCTTATCATATTTTGAAGGGTCATAATTTGTCTTTAGGACTCTCATAATCAAGTTTCTGCTCCATAGGGTCCCAAATGAAGAGCAAATACTAAATTACGAGAGCTCTATAGACAAAATTTAGGTATGACTCTTTAGAATAAAATGATTAGAATAATAAAATTTTCGCACTGTTTCAAACGGATTATAAATTGAAGCACTTAATTTTTTGAGGCTGTTTATATATTAAAAATATTGTTAAAAAATGAAGTGCTTCAATTTTCAATTTGTTGTTTGAACCGGTGCGAAAATCTTATTATCCTGATCATATTATTCTTATAGGTCATAATTAAATTTTGTCTCTAGAGGTCTCATAATCAAGTTTCTACTCCATAAGATTTTAAATAAAGAGTAGATACTTAATTATGAGAGCTTTAGAGACAAAATTAAATGATGACTCTCTAAAATAATATGATCGGAATAATAAGATTTTCGCACCGGTTCGATTGGATTAAAAATTGGAGTACTTAATTTATTAACCATATTTTTTAGTAATATCTAAATAGTCTCAAAAAATTAAAATAGTTGAGTGAGAAAGTGATTGGAGAGAGAGAGGAATTGAATGAACTGGATGAGCTATTAGGAGACGTGGTACAGATCCATGGCCTTTCCGCACAATCACCTCTACACGGCCCCTCTGTGTAGAATTTTTTCTCTTTTATTTCTTAAAGGTACAATCACCATCCTCCTCTCGTCCTTTGATCTCTTTTGGACAATTTCGAACTTACCGGTCATAGTTTAAGTCTGACTCCTCAGAATAAGACCCATGTGTTGTTCATGATGTATATATACGCACATGTACAAATGTATTGGTGATATGTTTTTATTTTTACAACAAGAGTTTTTCCAAATTGGGGGAAGCTTTGTGTTGTTGGGGTGGTAGTAAATTGTACAGCTTAAATTAAGGGAGACAACATCTTTGCAAAGTCGGTCATACCATTGTACATGTTCTTTGGGCATGTGAGGGCATACTCCATTTTCATGCGGTCTTCAGAATATATTTGTGGTGGCGGTTTTCTATTTTGGTTTTTCTTCTAATGCAGCCATCCTACCTTATTAATCCTTGATTTTTGTCAAGGAATCCTTGGGTTTATGTATGTGTTTCGATAAACTTGGGGTATAAGAAGTTGTTAGATTAACTATCGGATCCAAATCCGAAATAGCTCAAAATCCAATTTAATTCATCCGACGAATCCGTTCCGATCCGAAAATCCGAATCCTATCCAATTTTTGTAGTTATACATATTTTTTTCCTCTTTTGGTGATGTGATATACTATTTATTTTGCATGTGGGGTTGATGATATATGTGTGTACGAATGTGTATGAATAAATGTGTATGATATACTATTTATTTTGCATGTGGGGTTGATGAATGTTTACAATTAGGTTTGACATGTGTCCTTAGTTACTTGGGTGAGTTAGCAATTATGAAGCACGACTACGGACACGAGCACGGCTGGGACACGGACACGGATATGGGACATGGACATGGAGACGGATACGGGACACAAAAATTCTCAACATGGGGATACGCTAGTTTTTGTTTTAGAATAGTTTTTTTTTTCTTCCAGCTATGCAAACCTAACACCAAATATTCAAGTCAAGACTCAATGGTGCATGCCGATACACCCACATATATTTTAGAATACACTTTTGGCCCAATACTTGTGAAGTTTTTATAAATATTTTAGGGTGGAAAAGCTTTTAAAATTTCACCTTGCCGGTCCCCATACATGCCCCCCCACAGAAAATGTTAATACGCCCTCCGTCACATAAAGAATGACAATTTTTAAAATCCGTGTCATTTTTCATCTCTTATATCTTTCAATCTATAATATTTTTCATGAGTTTGAAAACTTTGTATAATAGAATTTATCGAGAACTATCAAACAAGATCCATATTGCATATGTTTTGAGATCCATATTGAAAGATATAAGGAGTTGAAATTGGCACGGATATCAAAAATTGACATCCAATTTGGGACGGAGGGAGTATTTAGTGGACGTCCTTGGCATGTCGCGTGTCCCTGGAGTGTACGACACGGTTACGGAGATCTCTTGGAGTGTCGGTGCTTCATAGGTAAGCAACTTCCGTAAAGAGAATAAAATACTGACTTAGGAGTTAGATAGATCATTTGTGTATGGGATAGTTTGGTTCATGCCCATTTTCCTAGGGTTTTCTTTCCTGTTTAGCTTAACTAATTTATACATATACATATAGGTTTGTGTATATATCTTTTATCATTTGTGGCTAAAGAATTTTGAAGAAGGCAAGACAGATTGACGAAATAGCTGAGAGCCAAGTGGACCAAGTTGAAGCACAAGTTGTTCTTTGATCGATGCACTTATTAGTTTAGATTAGGATTTGGGGTAATCTGGTACCGTTTTGCATTTCTCTTGATCGTTATCCTTTAAGTTCCAGGATTATTTTTGGGTTATTGGATGAGTTACTTACTTGCTTAATGGGTGGTGTCTGGGTGTCGTAGAAATGTTTGGTACATGAATTGAATGAATTTGCCAAAAGCCTGGCTAGAATAAGCCAGGCTTGGTGATGCAGATGAGGCCTATTAGTGGTCATGCTTAGGCGGCCGGATGTGAGGTCCTGTTTTAGTGTTTTGTGTGGACAGTTTTGTTGGACTTGTTGATCTATTGTTGATTGGTCTCATTTATTTTTGAGCATTTATATTCTTGATAAACTGTATACTTCCCCGAAGTTGGCTTCAGAAGCAAGGGTTGCGGGGCATTGACTTTTCAAAGTGTTTAGAGAGTTGGACCTTTTGTGTATAATTTGCATTTGGGGCTTTTGTTAGAATTATGTTTGAGAGGTTTCCAATGTCGTACAGTTTCAGTTCTTTCATGTTGCTCTTACTTTCTTAGCAAGTGGTTTCATTCTTTTCCATTTTAGGTTAACTTTCTGGTTCATGTCTAGGCATCTTCGAAAATGGGAACTATGAGCAGCAGACTGAAGAACTTAAAGACAATTCATGCATGTCAGAACAATCGTGTGATAAGGAAACAACTCATGATAGTGAAAGTTCACATAAGGATGAGAAGGTCTGTTTTCATTTTTAAAATATTTATATGTGCAAACGAAATTCTCTTTAGTTATCTTTTTCTTTTGCTTAATACTGCAGAAAATCGTAAGAAACAAGGTCTGTCCTTGTGGTTCAAAGAAGAAATACAAGGCTTGTTGTGGATCAGTTTCAGGGAGATCCTCCAAATTCACAATGTATGCTTCTCGGTGATCGTTTACAGACCTATTACGCTTGTTTAAGAAGTTGAGGCATATTTAAAGCCATATGTTATATGGGTTTGCTTGTAAGGGTGAAAAGGATACACCTTATTAGTTATTGCTAAGGTTGAAATTATGTTAAATCTAATTGTCACTACATTTCTTGGCAAATAGCTTTAGATCGTTAGAACACTCTGTGGGTACATGGTCTATTTGCCACAAGGTATGCATCTCATTGCTACGTCATTCCCCAAATGTGAATTGGTCCACATTCGCTCCAATGTTTCTGCAAACTCTCCACCCGAGGACTCCATGTGCACTTGCATACACTTGCAACTATTTAAACAAGGAGTCCTGCTTTAGGGACCGACCGGTCCCCTACCGAAATCGTACCAACGGCCGCGCCTGGCTGTCTCCAGCCACCATACGGCCGATTTGAGCCGTCCAAAAATTCTATAAAAAAAGACGAGGGGGCCCACACGTCCAAGCACCCTACACACATTGGATGCCGTTAATTCCAGTGTGGGCCCCCTTGTTTTTTTTAATAGAATTTTTGGACTGCTCGGATCGGCCGTCCGGTGGCCGGAGATGGCCCGGCGCGGCCGTCGGTACGATTTTGGTGACGGACTGGTTGGTCCCTATAGCTTTATTGTTAAACAAGTGACCATATACTGCATCCCTCACATTACTAGAGAATGTAATAGAAGTATAAAACATTATGCAAAAACCATTCTTGGGGCCTCGTCAACTTTAGAATTGTAAAACCTTCATATTCTAATTGTTCTTCCTCCGCTATTCCCGTGCATCCCCATAAGCCAAAAGTTCAGCCCCTGAAGCTGTAAGTTGTCTGTTTGGCAAGAGATAGCAAGGGTCAGAAAAGATAACTAAATCATCAATCGACATTCATCCCACCCCCTTCTACTGCAGATATAATGTAGGCAATTGGAGACCTAGGCCGTTGTGTAAAGTCTCTAATTCCAAGATGTCGTGTTTGAGTGACACATACACTTAGCACTATAGATTCCTGGTCATTCGTCTCAGTGGTGATAGAATTAAAGTACTAACCAGCTGAGTATAAAGCTCTACAACTTTCATGTACTTGAGATTTGAGCATAAATTTAAGAAAACAAGCTCAAATCTCAACTCAACTGGTTAGCGGTCATCACTCTCGAAGCAAATGACCGAAATCTACCATGCTTAGGTATAATCACTGGAACACAACTTCTTGGAATTAGAGACTTTATTACTTCACGATATCTTGCAGTACGCATATCGATTGAGGTTGATTCATCATTATGCTTATACTGACCCTTGCTATCTCTCGACAACTTGTAGCTTCAAGTATTGGACTTATTTGGCTCATGGAGACGGACAAGAGTAGTGGTGGCAAGTCACTTTTGAGAATTTGGTTGTTTTACGTATGCCATTTTGCTTATTGAAGTTAATGAAGTCCCAAGAAATACTGAAATGGTCTTTGCATAAAGGGGTGGGGTATCCGGTTTTAGACACTTGTTTTAGACTTTTAGTTATTACAATGCAAAATTTACATTAATTTAGGTGGCCAATATCAATATTGTTCGACACCTCTGACGTGTAGTGTTGTTTTTACAGCATCCAAACAGTTGATTACAGTAAGAGTCGGAAGGAAAGAAAGCAAGGTAAGAAAAGTGGATCTAAAGATGTTGCAAACTCGCATGGGGGTGAAGGGGCGCCTGATGTGGGTGCACTGTGTATTTGAACATTCTATGGAGGTGGAGTTGCCATTGCCAAGTGAAGAGCTTTATGGGTTTTTCTTTGTAATATTTTCCCTTTTCTGTGGAAGTATGAAGTTTTCTAATAGGGAAGAAGTCAGTTCCCGGACAGCTAGAGTTTCTCATTCACATTTACATCAAGAAAAACATGAACTGTGTCAGTGACAATGTGTATAGTATCTGAGTTGATAGTTAGATGTTTCACAAGTCGTCTGGGAGAAGGTCTATATGCTACTGCAATCCAAATTGATCTGTTGCAGTGTCAGGTCAGTTATGAATTTCATCTTTTCGTTCTGGCCATATTCTAGACGTTTTTTCTGTTTGGGCATGAAACACTTTGGTCTTGATTGCCATGCGTTAGCAAGTTCAAGTTTACCAGTGCCTCGTAAATCTAATTGATTCTGCTTCATATTCTCCCGTTTTAATACCGAAGGAATCCCCTCTGATTTCCTCCCCATAAACAGCAGCGTGCTAGATCATGATTTGCTTATCCATCTATTTATCTCCAATTATATTTCTGTGCCATTCCTGTATTTTGCATTATGTTTTCGGGACCTGATTTGCTTTGCGTTCTTTGCAGTGACCAGATGAGCTAATAGGAGACGGTTCTCTAAGCTATAGTCCCAGCTGATCAAATTGCTTGTCGGGTCTACTTGATTTATTTTCTCACTTGGGGATGCACGATTATGTGCTTTAAATGTCGGACAACGAAGGAAAACGTGAGGTGAGGGTTGTACTTCCTACAATCTGGCCTTTTTTGGGAAATGGATAGGAGGGGCGAAGAGGAAGCTGGAATTCGAACTGATAAGACGGAAATGGAGGCATCATTTTTCGTACCCTTGCCTCCATAACAGCTTGAATACTGAAGATGTATGATTTGTGTCCCAAGTCATGGATCAATTGGTTTACCCTCTAGACCTCAATTCATTTCTGAAAGAAAGCGTGATTGGAATATCTTCTTTTCTGCTTCTTCATCTTGTCATGATGAACTAATGACAACGAAATGAGTGAAATTTCGAAAGGAAATAGAAGACTTCCCAAGAACATTTGAGGCTGGTTTATTTGAATCTGAGATCTCAGAAAGCGAAGAAGAGGTTGCGTTTGACAGGAAGTCTCTATTTGGTTGTAGTTTCCAAAATGGGTTTGCACGAAAGATTTTAGAAACATGTTTTTGTTGCTAGCTTTCTGTTGCTCCATTTAGAGGGATTTCCACCACCTAATATCTCCCTACGAATTCCGAAAAGGCCGCAGGCTTGCTCTAATTCGGCTTCCTCCTTTCTTCTCAGCCAAGAATCTGAACCTATTAAAATCACCTCGTTTGATTAATAAGTAACTTGAGTTGGCGAACAAAGTCTTTCAGGCTTTCAGCTTCCTTCAAGCCTTTCACCTTGGAAATGGATTTGGGACGTTGCAAAGCAGATCCCTGCCGAGCGGGTGCATGGCACATCCGGACCGTCTATTCAGGCAATCAATGGTTTGGATTGAAAACAAACTCTTCCCGGATGCGCCTTGCACCCATGGCAGGGACCGCTTGGCAGTGTCACCGGATCCCCTCGAAACCCGGCAAAGCTTTTCTCAAGCGAGAAACTTGACTTTGAGAAAGAAGGGGATGCTCACTACCGCACGTCAGCATCTTCCAAAGATGTTATCAAATTCTTGAGAGCTATTTTTTTGCTGAAAGTGGAGATGATATAGTAACGATGGATTATGCTTGTATCTAACAAAATAGTTGTTACACTTGTTTGTCCTTCCGTCCAAATTTGTTTGTCCTTTTTGCAGTTTGTATCACTTTTAACTTTTAAAATTTTGCAAGTTTTTTTGTGCTTATGAAAATTGTCTAATTGAAATAATTGAGATCTATATCTTATATAAAAAGTATTACTCTGTACAATCTAGAAAAAGATAATGAGTAATTTTCCGGAAGGACAAACAAATTGAAACGGACGAAGCAATTTACAAGTTAAAATTCAGTTCAGTGTTTTGAATGCCCAGTCCACTAGATTTGAATATCAAGCATGCAAAATATGCACACCCAGTCACCAGAGGAGGAGCCATTTGCGAGTAAAATGACACTACGCAATTTTCAAAATTTGCTGGGTGCACCAATGAGAGAGTGAAGGAACCTCGCCATAATGCAGACTAGAGGGAAGACTGAGTGCCACTTTGCCGATCGATCGCTTTTTGTTGCTCAACCTCATATAGGAGATCTCCAAATTATTGGAGTATTTTTATTGTAGAACTACGGAGGTTGAGCGCAAGGACATCCATCAAGTCTGTTGCCTTTGCGCTAGGAGGGCTATGACTTCATTTCTGGTTTTCCACAGATACATGAAACCAACACTTTTTGAATAGAGCCAGTGCATGATTTTCTATTACAGTGTAGCTTCATTTTTTTGTGTCGCTTACATCTTGTGAACTTTTTGATTATCTAATAAAAAAAAAGAAAAAGAAAAAGAAAAAGAACCCAGTCGTATTTTTTGTGTCGCTTTTTGCAGTTGTCATTGACAAGTAGTGTATGTATGAGGACCACCACACTTGATTTATTGGAAACTTGTAATAATCTCTCCTCTCTGTCTCTCCATTAAGGTTCATGATGTTGTCTTTTCAATTTCATTTCCTCTTTTTCAAGGTTGGTTTCTTGTAAACTTTTTTTCCCAAGTCTGAAGCTTATTTTGGTAATTTTTGTTTGGTTTTTCGTCATAATTTTTTGAATTAAATCGTCCGCCTCAACGAGATGAATTAGAAAAGTACAAAAATGTGGGCCGATGTTGAAAAAAGTTCATGTAAGACGACACTTTAGACAAAAAAGAAAGTTGTTTCTTATTTTTTTCTCTTTAGTAATTTTTTTTTTTTGCATTTGGTCATAATTTTTTACTTTTTCGATTTCTGTCGTCGAGACAGATGATTAATTCAAAAAATATAATGCAAATCTAACAAAAAGTCAAAGAAGACTAACAAAGTACACAAAATGGGAAATTTTTTTTTTTTTTTACAAGAACTTAGCCTTAGCAAGTAATGAAATGTGCTTTATACTATCCTATATTGTAATTAACCAATATACTCTTCCAACCATGTTTGATGTAAAGAAAATTCTTTTTTGGGTAAGTAATGCAAGATAAAGTCGTTGATGTTGAACAAGTCATTCAACTCCACTTACACCAAAGTCCAAATTCAAGACGTCTATGACACTTGGAAAAAATTACTCCGTATAAGGTTATGGGATCGAATAGATTTGGATAGTAACGTCTGATGACATGACATTACGCGTGGGTTTGGACTAAATTAATTATCTTTAAATGAAGTTGGTGTTGTATTTATTTTAGCAATCTTTTCTATCACTAAATCTAGGTACACTACATCTAACCACTACACCATCCACTACATATTTTACAAGGCCCACTCCGGGTCCCAAAAAAATACAGAAAAATGTTCATAAATTTTAAAATAATATATTATGAGGTCCTGTAAAAAAATCAGTTCCAACAAATATCGGTAAGTATTATTTTTTGATTTGTAGGAGTAAAACAGTGCAGTTGAGCAGTTCTGCCCCTACAAATCAAGAAATAATACTTACCGATATCCGTTGAAACTGATTTTTTACAGGGCCACATAATATATTATTCTAAAATTTATGGACATTTTTTTGTATTTTTTTGGGGCCCGGAGTGAGGCCCCAAAAAAAATGTAGTGGATGATGTAGTGAATGAATGGTAGTGTATGTAGTCCTTTATAATTAATGACTTACTCTTTTATACCTCAAACAATAAGGACAAAGGTTCTCTTAGAAAATATGACACGATCCATATTAATAGAAAGATTGATTTTGCATTATTGTTTATTTAATTTTGATGAATAAACAACTTATACTGCTGCAAAACATTTCAGATGTGAAAATAGAACATTTTCGCAGACCTTTGTAGGATAATTGTGTTTACATGTATTCATAGGTTATATTTAATCAGTTATCTGATTTGTTTACATGTGAATCCAGAATTATGAAAAAAGAACGGGCTGAAACGGACTTTCCTACTAAAAGATATAAGCGAAATAAAAATAGTCCAAAACGGTCGGAGGCCCGCTACGATTTAATCGACCTAAAGTCTCTTCGTTTCTTGGGCTACGGTCTAACCGACCTAAAAGTCTTTTCGTTTCACGGTTGATCGGATTTTTTTCAGCCCTACTCAACAAGGAAACATCCCCTGGAGAATGCCAATGCATCATTGGGGAAGCCACTTGATGGAAAAGATTGATCCCTCCTATTAGATGTTCATAATTTTTTTTTTGGGATTAATCATTAATTCTTCTAGACAAAAGTACTTGGAAAAGTATAAAGTATGGACTGAAATTGAAAACTGATTTGATAAAACGATTCCAAAAATCCTAAAGATACCTGTTCCAATTTTCTTTCGTCTTTACTCTTTAGTCTAATCCGTCAGGATGAATGATTAATTAAAAAAATTTAACACAAATATAACAAGGATGAAAGATAGAGCGGCACAAAAAACAATTGCCAGTGGTTAGGCTAATTAAACTAACCTGCATGCAACAATCACGTATCACATTGAATTCATCAAATAACGCACCACATCAGATGATACAAGTTGATCGACAATGGAAAGATGCTAATTAAGAGGTGGGTATTAATATGATTCTAGCCAACTCTTCTCCTATACGAAACTTATTAAGTGCTTTTGGAGCATCACCTCATCTATTTGTGCGTGGCGTGGCGCCACGAAGAATTAAGGAGTGTGAGATGTGTGCCAATCAAACTTGAAGCCAATCTTATTCACCTACTTGATAATGTGATAGGCAATGCCACCCCTATAATTGGTCAAAAGAGTAAATGGGATATCTCTCTTTTAAAAAAGGGCCTACATTGTTTTGCTCAAAAGTTGTGGCCATTGTTGGACCTCGCCATCCAACTTTGTACCTGGATATCACCCAAAAGGGAAACCATTGGCGGGAGATGGTTTTGTGTTGTCATGGCCACTTGGAAACCTCAATCCAAATTAAACAAGTACACCAGCAATCTTTCCAAACATGGAAAGTCTTGAAGCCAACTTGGTGGGAAAAAGAAAACCCCTATGCATTATCAGAAAGGACAGCCTGACCCCTCTTTCTTTGTCGTCTGATCACTCTCATGTGCTCGAATTTTAGGGTCTGTTTGGAATCCATGGAAAGGAAAGGAAAGGAAAGGAAAATAAAAAAAATTTCCTTTCCATTGTTTGATTGAAAGAGAAAGTGTGAAGAAAATAAGATTTTAAGTGTAATGAACAATAAATTTTTCCTCCCATTTTCCTCTCATTTTCCTTCCCTTTTATTTTCTTTTCCTTTCTTTTCTTTTCCACCAGTTCCAAACAGAGCCTTAGTTTTTCTTTCTGTCTTTGCAAAGTAGTAATTGCTCTTTAGTCACCATCAATCTTGTACATCCACTTGAAGGGATTTGGCCTAACTTTATGTGTTTTTGTCTTTCTTTGTTAACTTGGATTTTTTTGAAATTATAATATTCGTCTGAATGAGACGAATTAAAAGCAAAAAAAATGTGGGTTAACTTTGAAAAAAGTTTAGGAAAATATAATGATTCGAAAAAATTTGATTGTTTTGGATTATTTTTGTCTTTAGTAAAAATTTAAAACTTTTGATCAGCTTTTAAAATTTCACTTGCTTGTAACTCCAACGGATTTATTCAGGGCTAACAAGAAGAATATTAATAATCTGAAAATTTTGACTTAAAACTAGCAAAAGTTTACAAAAAAAAAAAAAAAAAAAACCAAAATAAATAAGTTAGAGACCAAGGTCCCACTTGAGTCGTTTCTTACCTTCTCAAACCTCTATAATCAGATTCCTATAATCATGAGACGAAGCAACAGGCCAATTTCAAAACATTTCGTTTGGACTACCATCGCCAATTTGTGGAGCATGACCCTCTGCAAATCATGTTCGGATGGTGTCAGTCCTGTCTGGACGATTATGTCCAAAGTTTGGGAAAGGATTAGTAATACCTTGTAGGAGGTGGTATTGTTTTAATCCTATGAATTGGATTAGTCTTGTCTGGACGAGAGATTTTTTGGCTTGGTTTTGGATTGAGATTATTAGAGAGGTATTTGAGAGGGATTCTGTCTGGACGATTGTGTTCTCAGATTATTATTACAGAGCTTGAAAAACCTTGTTTTTTAAAAAATTCTTTGTACTGCTCATCCGAAACACCCTCTAAGTGAGTTAGAGGTAGGGATAGGATTGTTAATCCTGTGTGACCTCTAACTCATTGTTTGGTTGCACAAAAGGGAATGGTATTAGGATGGACATGGGATTATCAATCCTCCCAATTCATGGGATTAAAATACCACCTCCTACTAGGTATTATTAATCCTTTCCCAAGCTTTGGCTGCAAAATGACCTCCTTGCCCATACTTCCTTCATCGATCAATTCTTCATTGATATCCACAAGGGCAATGTTGGAACTTCATTATTCCAATCCTATCCTATGTGTGCGAAACAAACGTGATATTCCTAATTTCATCTCCTTACAAGTCTCGCCCCCTAATTCCATCTCCTTACGAATCCCACCATAATCTCATCTCTTTACCCAAAAAAAAATTTCATCTCCTTACGAATTCCACCATAATCTCATCTCTTTACCCAAAAAAAAAAAAAAAAGGTTAGAGACCAAGGTCCCATAAGTCATTTCTTACCTTCTCAAGCCTCTGTAATCTCAGATTCCTATAATCATGAGACGAAGCAACAGGCCAATTTCAAAACATTTCGTTTGGACTACCATCACCAATTTGAGGACCATGACCCTCTGCAAATCATGTTCGGATGGTGTCAGTCCTTGTCTGGATGATTGTGTCCGGTCTTAATATGTGGCCATGTTTGATAAGTGAGTTAGAGATTGAGATAAGATTGCTAATACCTCGCCCCGTTTGATAACCATACTAGGCCTTGGGATTGGACTACCAATCTCATGGGTTTCATAATAACATGTTTGGTAATCAAAAATGGGTGTGGATTAACAATTCCATGGGCTTGAGAGCTTGACATTAGGGGGTATTAGTAGAGGCCTCTAGCACTTAGTATTAGGGGACATTAGTAGAGGCCTCTAGCAAAAATGAGAATGTATACTATCAATCCCATCACCTAATTCCATCTCAAACAAACATACTCATCACTAATCCCATCTCCTTATCAATCCCTTCTCATTACCAATCTCAATCCTAATCCCATCTCTTTACGAAGCCCAATCATCTATCCCTATTATCAAACGAGGCCAACTCAATGTTTGGTTGCACAAAGGGGGATGACATTAGGATGGACATGAGATTATCAATCATCCCAATTCATGGGATTAACAATTCCACCTCCTTCCAGGAATTACTAATCCTTTCCCAAGCTTTGGCTGCAAAATGACCTCTTTGCCCATATTTCCTTTATCGATCAATTCTTCATTGATATCCACAAGGGCAATGTTGGAACTTCATTATTCCAATCCTATCCTATGTGTGCGAAACAAACGCCATATTTCTAATCTCATCTCCTTACAAATCTCACCCCTTAATCCCATCTTTTTACGAATCCCACCATAATCCCATATCCTTACGAATTTCACCATATCTAACACAGTTATCAAACGAGGCCAAATTATAAAAGGATATACTACAGGCCTGTTCGGGAGCCCAGATTTTGCAATATGCATTATGTATGTTAGATTTCTTAGAGGGTTCCAACCTAAAACCAATTGACTGTAGGTGGAATAACCTGTAGAATTTATTAACCAAGCTTGGGTGGCAAGCTGACTGACTGACTCGGGCGACAGAGATGACAGAGACTCTCCCACAAGAGGTGAGACCACCCAAGACCCAGCTCTGATACCATGTTAGATTTCTTAGAGGGTTCCAACATAAAACCAATTGACTGTAGGTGGAATAACCTCTAGAATTTATTAACCAAGCTTGGGTGGCTTAGATGAGCGATGCAGGACAAGTCTAACACTCCCCCTCACGTGCAATATTGAGAAATATTATGTTACTATGTTTTGTAGGTTTATTATTCATGTTTCTAAGTTAGGCTGATTTCTTTGTAATGCATGTTTCCTATTTGGTTTATATTTCTTAGTGACCAAGAACATTGTAGCCTATATAAAGGCATGCTAGGTTATGATTTGAACATAATCAATGATACATCTTTCGTTTTTCTTCACAATGTAGACTTACATTTTAGGTGGTTGCCAGCAGATTATAAACACACACATTTTACAAGAATGCATAATGAAAAACCAACATAATGGATATATATGCACAATATATTCAACACATCGTGTACTAGTTTGATATGCATTCTCCAAATTGCAATCTTAGAATCCCTCTCAAGTACCTCTGTAATAATCTCAATCCGAAACCAAACCAAGCCAAAAAATTCTCTTCGGAAGGAACTCTGGTTTCATTGAGAAAGAATTACTAATGATTTTCACTCTGTAACAACTCCGTCCCAACTGACTCGCTAACTATTAGCTTAATTACATGACTCAAAAAATTAACCTTAAATTAATAGTACCGGGTGGGCGTCTTCAAATAAACCTTACAACTTCCACATCCTTCCGGCGTGGGACTATTGGCCCAAGATGGATTCCCACACACTCCCCCAAAAACAAAGCGAAGAAAGTGATACTCCTAAAATAGAAAGACCGATCACGACAGATGAAACCGTCTGGGTGGTGACAGCGTTTCATGGAGCCTGTGGAAATATTTTACTAGTAAAAAAGAATCTAAGTACATGGTCCTAAACCTAACTTAGGACAGAGTTTGAGTCACTTTTTCTACTATGAATGAGTGGCGCGCGGTCTATCCACAGAAAGTTGGACCACCCAAGAGCTGAAGCTCGGGATTTTTATGCGTAGCTCCTGTTTTGGACGTTCTCTTTTCGCACATTTCAGAAAAAAAGCAAAAATGCACCGTTAAGGATTTTTTGAATATTTTCTCAAAATTACCTCTGTAAAATAGTCTAAATCACTACAACTGTATAATAAGAAAGTGCATCTTAAAATCCTATGAACGTGCATAAATCTAAAGACAAGAGTAGCTTATGAGAATGCCTAAACCTAAATCTTAAGGTACCCTATAAAAGTGTCTAAAACCTTAGACGCTATGAAAGTTTTTAAACCACTAAAATCTTATAATAAGAAAGTGCACCATAAAATGTTATAAAAATGACTAAATTCTAGGATACCTTACCCTACCTTATAATAGAAAAGTGCACCCTAAACCATCATAGGGTTTATTTAACTTTTTGAATTTTAATAGTATTTAAAAGGTAAAAGGGTAATTTAATCATGAGGTTGTACTTAATTGGAGGTAATTAAAAACAGAGTTCATTTTTAATGGGAATTATGTGCACTGTTTCTATCCTAGAGGTAATTTACACTTAAATTGAAGTTACCCCGTTTCAGAAAGGAAAATAAGTACTTATTTTTTAAGAAGGTAATTTTAAACTTAAAAATCATGTGCTTACGCAAATAATTTTTCTATTAATATGAATCTTGTTTGATAGATCTTTTTGAGATCTTTTATACGGTGCAAAAAAAATTAAAAAATTATTTTTCATTTACATTATTTTTGAGTTTGAAAATATAAAATAAGTACTTATTTTTTAAGAAGGTGTTTTGGAACGAGGTATACTCAAAACAAAACCTAGGTTTTATTTGTTCTTAATCATATATTAGTAACTGGTACTCCCTCCATCCCTTTTTTAGAGTCTAGTATTTTATTTTGGGATGTCCCTAATAAATGTCTATTTTATAAAGTTAGTGGGTAAAAATTGATATATTTTCTATTTTGCCCATGAAAGTAAATTCTATTTTGAAAAGTTAGTGAGTAAAAATATAATGATAATGTCTCCATAGAGGGCAAAAAAGTAGGAAGAATGGAGGTAAAAGTTGATATGAAAGGTATAATGATAATGTCTCTATAAAGGGTAATTTTATTTATTTGATAACCAGATCAATTTGCGCGCATTTCGATTATATCCGGAATTCTAAATTTAACAATCGAAAAATTTCTCTGGTGGCCCAAAGTTTGAAATGTTTGGCTAGGTGTTTGGGGTGTTGGAGGTTGTTTCGGTCTAGATTATTGCTATCTCTGTAGAATTCGAATATGCGATCTCATGAATAACAAACATACTACTATTAACTTCTTCATGCCCATTTGGCCATTTGAGTGGTAAAAAAAAAGAAAGAAAAGAAAAGAAGCCAAAAGGGAATTAATGAATCTTATGATTCTTTGGCTCTTCAATCGTGTTAAGAAAATATTATTTTAATTTACTAAACATGAACCGGTTTTTTTAGTATCTTAAATCCTATAGTAGTAATCTTCAAAAAAAATCCTATAGTAGCATAAAGTAACAAATAAATAAGGGCAAATTTCACTGACCTCCCCTGAGGTTTCTGACAAGTGCAAGAACCTCCCTTGAGGTTTCTGAAATGACGCTTCCCTGCCTTGCTTTTGCTGACAATACTCATATTCCCCCCTCCTATTAACTTTCTTGGGATGTCGTTAACTTTAACAGTCAACTGACTGAAACACCCTTATACCAAAGCCATTCAAGTAGGCATGACTATTATGAACTTAACAATTGATAAAGTACTTAAACTCAAAAAACTAATTTTTACTTTTCTTTTTATGTCACAATTCAAAAGATTAATGTAACAAGTAGAAATTTTCTGCACTTTTCTTAGGTTTTATAAGTTTCAAATTTTGCTCATGTTCTTCCTATGGTATTTTTAACGGAATTATTTACTCTTTGTAATTTCTCTAATTTTTTTTATCAAAACTTTAAGTAGCAATGATTCGTCTCAACGAGAAGAATTGAAAAGTGTAAAAATTGAACGAAAGTTGAAAATTTTCTAGATATAACCACGATAAAGACAAAAAAGAAGGTTGTTTCAAACTTTTTTAGTCTCTAGTGATTTTTTTTTTTGCTTTTAGACTTCTTTAGTCCAAAAAACTTAACGTATATCTAATAAAAATTTAATAAAGGCGATAAAAAATACCAAACATGTTCTTAATTTTTGTTTTGGTAATTTTGTTTTCTTTTTTCAATTTTCTTAGTT
The DNA here is from genome assembly GCA_025413875.1 of Rhododendron molle. NCBI lineage: Eukaryota > Viridiplantae > Streptophyta > Magnoliopsida > Ericales > Ericaceae > Rhododendron > Rhododendron molle. Next base: position 12,445,343 of record CM046395.1, on the reverse strand, counting down.
TCATTTGAAACTTTTTGGATTAATTTTTCTTGACAAGATGAATAATTAATTCTAAATATTACGAAAATAAAATTAAAAAAGTATTCTAAAAACTAAAAAGTACTAGACCAAATATTTCGGAAGAACGGAGATGACTGAGTTGTGATACAAATGGGTATTCCCGAAATTATGTTTTTCTACATGGCAACATTATGTCCAAGAGAACTAAATTTTTGTTTTTTGACGTGCAAAATAAAATGTATTCAAAATGGATTATCTACATGTCAGAAAAATTCACAATATAATACGGAAAGAAATTTTTTTATGGGTTTAAAGCAAAAATTTAGAATGAGGTCCTTTTGTTCGACTATTGTAAGGAGTGAAAAAGTAAGAGGAGCCCCTGAAATTCAAAAAAAATTGAGGCCTAAAGCAGCCACAACATAAGTTTTAACTCAGGGTCGGCTCTGTGGAGAATTGCTTCTTTTTTTCTTTGATACAATTTTAGGTATTTTTAATGTGTCTCTACCGTTCTTTTTATGAAAAGGGATTTTTCTTAAAGCGGTTAAACGAGGAGAAGCATAAGTTAGATTATTATTTGAGTTTTTTTGGGGGTTATATTCAAACTTCACGCGATGTCTTCTTTTAACATATTTATCTTCACAATTTTTGATCTCACAACAGTATGTTTTTTTTTTTTTACATTAATGTCGCATATGCCATTTATAAATTGTTTTACATTTTCTTAAGAGAGTTTTAAAGTTAATCCAAGCACGAGATTTTTTAGAAAAAAGTAGTGACCAATCAGGTGTTGGGGAATTTGATCATAGGTACCAGTAGTACATAGCACATGAATAGTTAATTTTTTTCATGTAAATTATGAACTGATAGTGGTGAATAATGGAGGGCAAAATAGGTATGTTAGAGTTGAATAATGGTGATGTCAACATGAATCTACAACTTCTGTTAGTATTTCTAACGGAAAAGTAACAAAGGGGGAGTATTAGTATTGTCAGCAAAAGTAAGGGAGGGCAGCGTCATTTCAGAAACCTCAGGGGAGGTCCTTGCACTTGTCAGAAACCTCAGGGGAGGTAAGTGAAATTTGCCCAATAAATAATTATGTACGGAAATTTTTTTAGTCCCAGATGGATATCACGTGGTGTCCGCTCCGCACATCTGAGTCGTCCATTGTGTTTTTGGATGGCTCGAATTTGGAGACAGAAAAAGAAAAAGTGTTGGGATGAGAGAAGAGAAAAAGTTTCAATCCGAACCGGCCAAAAATGTATTGGACGGCTAGAATGTGCCGAGCGAGTACCACGTGAGATATACCCATCCGGCACCGAAAAATTTATCATTTTGTACTACTCTCTCCGTCCCAATTTGTTTGTCCAACCTCGAAAATCTAACTTTTTAAGAGAACACAATGATTACACCTAAAAAGTGACAACTTTTCACATTTACCCTCAACTTTTTTAAAAAAGCTACTTTATTCCACTAAAGAAAGGGCAAAAAGGAAAAATTAATTCAATTAGAAGTCAAATGAATAAATATTTTGAGACACTTAAAAGTTAAAAAATGAACAAACAAATCGAGACGAATGAAGTAATGAAAAGTTGGAGTCCTTTGAAATTGATATAGGAGTAATGCACAATGACGCACAGGATGATGTAAGCACACCCCTTTCCCTGTCGTCTTCAACCCCTAACTAATAAATTAATTCCGACGTGATCTCTATTGGAGTATTTGTTTGTTTAAATTTTTTAAGGGAAATCTTCTCAACAGGAGATTACCATTCCTTGTTTAGTCCGAACCATGCCATTTTGGCTCAATAAGTCAAAATGACTTTATTTTTATTTTTTTTATTAAAAAAATTGTATTTAATAATTTTACGACAAACTTTGGTGGAACCCAGCAAAAGAGAGGGAGTGATCAGATGATGATGAGAAAGAGAGAGAGAGAATGAATGGTGTTGTTTGATGTATACCTCAGCTACAGGAGAGAGAGAGAGAGAGAGAGAGAGAGAGAGAGAGAGAGAGAGAGAGAGATGGTGGTGTTTGATGTATACCTCAGCTACAGACTTGCTCAATGTAAACTTGTTTGCCCAAATAAGTCATTGTGGCTTATTTTTTGCTCTTATTCAAATTTTTTTTCGCATTTTGTGGCTTATTGTCAATTTTTTGGAGATTATTGCTTCGTTATGACGAGGAGAATCTAAAAAGTAAAAAAATTTGATCGAAATCTAAATTTTTTTGAATAAAGACGAAAAAGTGGCTTTCCCGCCAATTTTCGTCGAAATTCAAAAAAAATTGGATTTCGATCGAAATTTTTTACTTTTTAGATTCCTCTCGTCATAACGAAGCAATAATTCTCAAAAAATTGATAATAAGTCACAAAATACAAAAAAAAAAATTGAATAAAGACAAAAAATAAGCCACTTTGACTTATTTGTCCAAACGGGCAGAAACCTAGTTGTATAACTGATCTGTTGCAGGATCCTGTTTTTCACTTTCATTCTTTAATTTACCTAAAAGCAAGGTAAATAGCGATGCTTGTGCCCATGCTCCAAAACGGTAAAAAATAATAATAATAATAATGTGTGGTTGCATATCTTTCTGTAATATTTTTTGTTAATCATTCTCGACTCTCGCTTTAGCTCCCGCCTCAATTCCCGCAAGATCTTATCACAAATTATTGAATAATTTAAATGTTCTTAAAAAGGTTCACTCTCGTTCTTGCACTTTCAATCACTCGCGCTTAAGCTGACGCTCGCTAGCTAGTTGCGCGACCTACTCCTTCTCTCTCTCACTCAAAGTCTCGAGAGGCGTCCTTTAATTTGAAGCTTTCAGCTTATGAGAGGATTGTAATGTCTGACTCTGCTCTTGCCTATAAGAGAACTGATTCAAAGGACAACACCGATGGTGACAATTCATCATGGTCCATTGATCCGAGACCAGATCATACTGTATTTTATTTACTCAATGAGCACTTTAATTTGGTGTAAAAAAATTAAAAAAAAAATACTTAGAAATGTATTCTTTTTGAGTTTGAAAATGCACGAAAATCTGTAGGAGACATTTATATTGGGACGGAGAGAGTACTAATCTTTATATTTTAAACAGATAAGGTATTTCCGTTAAAAAAAAAAACAGATAAAGTAGGTTTTTAATGAACCAAATTTAATCCAGATCCAATGTTTTTTTTTTTTTTTTTTTTTGGGGTTAGAAACTCTTGATATCCAGATCCAATGTTAAAGGCTATATATTGTTCTTTAAAAACTCTTGATATCCAGATCCAACGTTAAAGGCTATATATTGTTCTTCACATCTTTAAAATTTTTTTGGTCGAACAATGTTGTGGGGAGAGCTTTTTGGCCCCATGTATTTTTGGCCTTGGGTTTATCGGTTCATTTTCCTTGGCTGGTTGATTTCTTTATCAATTGTTGCTTTTTCGAGCTCGAAAGACATATGATTGTCAAGGGGTAGGATGTCAATCTTGTTGGGATGTTGCTTTCTCGTAATTGTGATGTCGTTTGTCTCTTGTCCATTTTAATCAATTGTAACTTTTCTATTGATTAATAAAATCTTTTCTTTGCCATTTCAAAAAAAAAAATCCAGATTCGTTGTTTTTAATTTAAATGTGTTTTAAAATTATATTGTATGAGCTAATATTCGTTCAACTTGATACTCCATTTGACATTGTCAATGTTCTCGATGATCTAAAAATACAAATGATTATGATTATCAAAATGTACATAAATAAAACCCTTTTCAAAGAGGATTAATCTCTTTTGAGCTCCCTTTCAACGGTCCCACATAGTGTAAGAGTAATATTTTTTTCAAAATGCAATCCACTCTAGCGACTCGGTTCCGGTAACAATCCGAAATATTAAGCGGAATAGATTCGCTAGTGTTTAAAAGCAGCAGTAACAGAGTAATGTACAATTTGAGCAAGCTTTTGTCTACGTTGATGGCACTTAAGTAGACACCGATGAATACAGTATTACCGGATTAGGTCAACATCGGGAAGTCAAAACAGGCCAAAAAGAAAAAGCCCAAATTTTAGTACGACAGTCACGTAAATTGAACGGTACTATAATAATACCGGGATAGGTGAGGTAATAAATGATACGAGTACTAAATTGTTTGGGGCAGAGGCAACACATTAAAGTATACAGGGCTCGTTTGGACGCAATATTAGGTTTGGAAGTATTATGTAAGAAGGGAAGATTGGATAATAGGAAGTATTGAATAATAAAAAATGACCCACATTGATGTGATGCTTATGGAGGGGATTAAATAGTACTTGGTTTGAATGAGATATTAGAAAGGAGGGATATAAAATATTCTTTTCGTCCCATGTTTATTGTCCATTATTTTATTTGTCTTTTTTTTTAATTTTTTTTTATGTCTTTTGCCTATATCTTTTAGTGTGAATCTTGAAAAATATGCAATATGGATCTTATTTGATAGATATCGATTAATTCTATAATACAAAGTTTTCAAAATAATGAAAAACATTATAAATTGAAAGATATAAGCAATTAAAAATGACACGCAGTTCAAAAATGAACAATGAAAATAGGACGAAGGCAGTAGCTATGTAAGTAAAGAGTGTATTTCTCGGACCGTTTTTCCACCATCTCTTCTAAAACTAATTGGAATTAGGAAGCGTTTCAATTAAATTTTTATGATACTCGACATCGCACCCGTAAATTTGTTTTTAAAGCGGGTCGTAGGGAGTGATATTATGTAACCAAATTCATGACAGCACTTCGGACCCAACAGTATTGATATGTGAAATATATATAAATATCCGAGAAGTACGTCGATACGTGTGAAAAATACATTGAAACCCTAACTTTTTTGACATTAAATGCGAATTATCTATTGCCTAGTGAGCTACTGTACATATTTCTTCATATATACTCACATATGTAAGCATGTATAGATCAGATCAGGCACTTCAGTCAGTTCCCGAGAATATCAAATCTAGTTAAAAGATTTGGGCCCTTTGTTTGTTGGGAAAATGATGGCCAATCACATCTTTTGATAATTAATACCCGTCAATGACATGTCGAGAATATTTGTTAATACTGAAAATGTCATTGACGGGTATTAATTATCAAAACACGTCATGGGCCGTCATCTTCCCTGTTTGTTTGACCGACGACCCAACGAGATTGTTTGGGTAAAAGTTTTAAGGAAGGTTTTACGAGTAACAAGTGAAGAGCCATAAAAAAAATAAATGAGAGTAATAAGTGCATAAAAAATTTATCAAAAACCATGCAGTGAGAGAGGGACCCGAGGACCTTGTAGGCACTACAGGAGTGTGGAGCGGCATCCCAGCCCTCCAAATATGTTTTCAATGGTTAGATTTTGTTAAACGTCTCTCCGAAAAGAAACAGCTCTTTTCGAAAAAAATCTTTTTAAAATATGGATAATTGATTACTCATATGAACCTGGGAATGAGATGCTACACTACAAATCTATGGTACGGGTCCCGGATCCATGAGAAGGGGTGGTTCTAAAAACCCGAGGTGAAAAAGCCATTTTCCAGAGAGCTGGAAATTTCCTTTTTGTCCTTTCACTTTGTGGATTGCCAAAATGAGCCTTAAAATATTTGAACCTGTATTAACAAAATTCGATCTTTACATACTCACAAACAATAAAAACTAAGGCAATGTTTGATACATTGGGAAATGTAATAGAAAGGGTCAAGACTCAAGAGGGTCTGATTAGAGAGTGGAAACCATTTTCCTGGAGGAAATTGTGAGGGGGTCTTGTGAAATTCTGCTGTGGGAATCCTGATGATGCTGCAGCAGCAGTTGCATACAGTTGGGAAGGAGGAGGAGGAGGAGGATTGAGCTGCCGATTTGTAGATAGGGAAAGGTGATCTCCTCCATTGCTGCTGCTGGGATACTGATGAATCTGCAAATACGTTTAACAGTTACTAGTAAAGATTTTAATTAAGGCTTCGAAATTCATGGTTCGGTTGGGCCCACTTCGGTCCCGCTTGATGATCCAAAATACACACTTTTAAGGTCGGCGAAGAAGACCATTTGCACCGAAAGGAAGAAGAAATCAAGTTGATCGACATCAATAGAAACACGATCTGATTATATTTGTTTCGAAAAAATGAGAGTTTTTTTCAAAAACCATTTTAGCCATCAAGAAGTTGTGTGTTCTGATCGTGTAACTACCAATGTCTGATCGAGTAACTAACAATGTCTGATCGGTCTTGTATTGTGCATACATGATCTTCCCAAAGAGCTGTATGAGATGGAACCGTTTAGATCATCACGGTGGCTCGGGGTCAGACCAAGATGACCCCCTCCATCAAACTACACCGTAAATTTTGTAAAATCAGACTTCAGAGAAGCCTATTCCTAACTATGAAGCGACCTGAAACATTAAAGAGGCATAACTTGAGATACAGACTTGATAATTCGACTGGCTGAGTTGTGGTGGAAACAGGTGGAGTGGTGGGGGTTCCCCCCGTCTCCTGAATTGCCCGAGTCTGTTGTTGTTCACTTCATGGTTTGCCTTGAGGGAGCTTGGAGATTGGATGTGAGTTTGGCTCAAAAGCAGCATGGTTTCGCTCTCGTTGTACCCATTTCGATACGGGTCTTGTTGCATATTGAGCTGCATCTACATTAAGCACGAAAAATATTAGCAGTTAAAGGGCTGTCTCTCTGTCACAAATGCAATTTTAGTTGCATTACGTCTGGATTCAACATGCTTCCACTGAAATCTCCGAGGAAATACTCTTCAGAGAGTACTGGCAACTTTACGTAAGGCAGAGTATGGTATTTTGGTAGAACAAAAAAAAAAATAGAAGGCGACCAATCTTGAGACTAAATTGCGTAGTTAAAAATGCATCAGAATAGGAGTACAAAAAAAGGCCAGCACGGTTTACCTTGGGCCTAAATCCTCGATTCAGCCAATTGGCTTCGAAAGACGTAGCAGTTTGACTCGGATTCGATTCTCGGCCTTTTTGTTTGGAGGTCGAACTGCCCAAACTCAAATCGAGATTGTGATCCAAGGCGTTGAGCGAACATTCTGTCAACAAGTACCATCAAATTCATGCCAAACAAACATCAGCTGTAGTTCGATTCGTGCTATGCATAAAGTGATAAGAAAGGAACTTTTGCAATGAGTTTACCAGTAGAATTAAGCTCATCTTGATAGCTGCTGGGATCAAAGTTGGTCACTGCCTCCTTGCCGTTACACTTTATTGCAGCCTTATCGTACGCCCTAAACAAAATAGTACAAGAAATTTGAAGCACAATTTCTCTAAGTGTACAGAAAATACTGCAAGTAAAACTGATATGTGTGACTAAATTCACCCTTGACATGGAAGTATGGCTCACATCGCACTAAATTTTAAGGTCCAACCTCAGGGCTAAACTTTCCATTTTTGATGGTCCGAGCCGTTTAATTTGTAAGCTTCAATGTGAAAATCGGCAATTCAAATAATCATTTGATTTCCATATCGGTATCTTATTGAACGAAGCCATTAATATTGAATGGTAAGATTTTTAACGGTACATTTTTTTTCATAAATGTGGATTCGATCAAGGACTTGTCAATACCCAATCAAATTGATTGATTGTTTGACGAATGAAGTTACGTATCGCAGACAAATAAAGATCGTCTCGTATTATGGTACTGAGACCTCGATGATTCCTGTTCCACTACTCAGGCAAGAATTATCCTGTGAGCCTCTCATGGGAGAGGATCTTGGTCCGATACTATTTGGGCACATGATGCCCTTCATACGATATGACCGTTTTATCTTGTAGGCCTCAATTTATTACTCGTGTCTGAAAAAGATAACGAAAATTCATGTCGTCAAGCTCGATAAACGTACCTAGCAGCTTCAATTTCAGTATCAAAGAGACCCAAATAGACAGACCTGTTTAAGAAAGAAGAAAAAACCCAAATGCACAATGAGAATGGGGAACGATTTTCCAACACAAGAACTCAAAAGCATGATAAATTGAGAATGAAAGATGATACTATAATGCTAAGTACTTTTTGCCCAAGAACTGGCCCATTCTGGCCTCCCATCTTCCACATTTGTGCAATGTTACGCCTCTATATCTCGAGCTTCCTCTTGGAAACCCAGTACTTTGTCTGCGAAGCACATGCACGAATTCCTCCTTCGTTAATGCGTTCATCTGCTCAATTCAACATTACAATGACAAATTTCGAGATATCAGAATCACATGCTTTCCAGTAGAAACATATGTATAAATCAAATCAAAACCCAAATAGTACTTGTTTCAAGTCTTCCTCATAGTCTTCAAGGCTGAAATTGATGTCAGCCTCCATGCCGCGAAACTTGATGGCTGCCCTATCATATGCTCTGGAAATGATTTCAAAAATTTTAATCCCAGATTGTCGTGTCCTTAGGTTTTAAAAAAAAAAAAAAAAAGGGTTCAATTTATTCACGATGAAATTACACGGAGACCCCCTCGTCTATATGTTTTGGACACGAACACCCCCTAACCTTTGAAAACGCCCAAACACACCCCCTCATGTATTACCGTTACCCAAGTGACACCCTTCCATTTCAGAACCATTTGTCGCAAGGGCACATGTCACTAGTTTTGGCATTCATTACACAAAAATGCCCTTAACACCAATATATACACCAATCGTGATTCTCTCTCTCTCAATACTCACCCACACCCACCATTGATCCCACCATTGATCGTGGAACCTCACCCCCAACCCAAAGCACCATTGACGGACAACTCTCGCCGACCATGACGCCATCACAACGGCAACCACCAGTGATGCCACCCATTCTCTCTCCCGAACTTCTCTCTCCGCCAATGACATCCATCTTGAGCCAACCCAACAACCGAAGCCGGTGACCACCAGTCACACCACCCTCCATTGAAGCCATCCTTCTCAATCTGCGACTTCAGTCTTAACCCCCTCTCTCTACAATTGGTGTATTTTGCTCTGCGTAATATAAAATCGGGTATATTTGTGATTTAATTCATTCCGTTTACGATGTTGACGAGTTTTTCATTTTCAATAGATGAGGAGGTGTGTTTGGGCGTTTTTAAAGGTTATGGGGTGTTTGTGTCCAAAACATATAGATGAAGGGGTCTCTGTGTAATTTCACCTTTACTCAAAGCACATGTATTTAGAACTGTGAAATTTCGTTGTTGTGAGCTTACCGTGCAGCCGCGTGTGCAGTATCAAATCCACCTATACAAAGACATCGAACAAGAACAAATTAATCCCTCTCACCCACATCAGAAAAATGAGTTGAAAATATTTCTTGTTGATTAATCACAGCCGAATAAGGAATTCTATAAATACCTAAAAATAAAAAATTAATGAATAAAAGAAAAAGAAAACATACCCAAATAAACTTGTTTCCCACAGTCCCTGTATCAAAAACAGGTAAAGTTATTTAACACGAGTACTTTTAACAGAAAAAATAATATAGTTGTTCACATTGGTAACTTTTGGTTCCATATCTCATTATTTTTGTTAGATTACGCATACATGGGTTTTAAATCGGTATCAGGATACGTAACGATATACGGTACTTCAATGTTTCGGGCGAAATCGGGATATTGTATTGGAGGTCCACAATCTCGTTACATATATGTAATACGGTCTGCAGGTGGACAGTGAGATTGGGTCTCCGGAATAGTCGATGCGTGCGTAAGTTGGCCTGTACACTAGAGTTATTATGGGAAAAAAAAAAACCCAGCAAAAACAGGGGACAAACCATATGTGAGACTCCCACCGGCCAGTCCGCCGGTAAAACGTAACTCCTCTGTACTGAGAGCTCCTAGAACGCGGGCCGCGGCGGCTCTTCCTCAGAGGCTGAGCGCCGGCGGGGAGATGGTCAGACTGGCAGAATTTAACCCCAACCCAGTGAGCCCTGGGGAAATTGGAACCCCCGGCGGGTGTGGTCCCCGTTTCCTGATCCTCCGATGGGAAAAACTGCCGGGTGACCCGACCGTCGTCCCGGTCGGGACCCGAGAACCCGAATACGGCGCTGCCGCTCCGTTTTCGCCCGCCGGTTCTATCCCCTTCATCTTCTTCTTCCTCTTCTTCTTCTGAACCCTCCTCGATCACCACCGCCGACGAGCTGGAATTGGACTGGGATCCGACCCGTTTACCCTTGTTGTCGTCCAAGGATTCTTCGCCCCGTATCTGATCAGGCGAGTCGTTTAGATCCCACATTTCTTTTCGTGCAGAGTGGATTTCCGGCCACAAATACTCTCTCTGTCTCTGAATACTTTCTCTCTCTACATGGATATGGGGATGGAACAATCGGTAAAGGGATTATATGGATGAGTGTTTATGGAACATGGACGAGGGAAGTTTGAGGAAGCATCCTCCTCACCCTGTAGTTGTAATTAGCAATCCATCTCTCTCTCTCTACCTTTCTTCGGCAACCTACTTATTACACGGGTGGGTCTATCTATAAAACCTTACTTTCTTCTTTAAATTCCATCATACTAATAGCTCTTAATCGTATCCATCTCTCTCTCTCTCTCTCTCTCAGCTACTCCTACATATCTCTCTCTCCTGATCCTACTACTTTATTTTCTCGTTCCGAATGGGTACTACTATACTACTACTTCTCTGTGTATATACGATCCAGTAAGCAAGCAAGAAAGATAATAATGGGAAAGTAAGGAACCGTCTCTTTCATTACAACTTTCACACGTTAAACAAATCGAAAAAGCACTCCCTGGTCTCTTCTCTCTATTACCCTCTAAAATTCAGTAAAAGAGTGGGGGTGGTGTTCTGGTAAGCAAAAAGTGAGTTTTGTTATTATTTAAATTTTTTCATGTTAGTTTGCGTTAATTTTTTTAAAATTATTGATGAGAGAAATCGAAATTTTCAAATTTTTTTACTTCTACCTAAATATTTTGCAAAATATCCATTTTTAGGCTTTAAAAAATGTGCTTAAAAGTGGATATTTTCAAAAATTTGGGTGAAAGTGATTTTTTTTTTTAAACTTTTCTGATATTTCTCGTCGACGCAAATTAATAATCCATAGAAGTTTGACACAAAACGCAAATACGCGAATTAGGAGTAGGCTTACCCTTGGCCCCCTCGAATTAAGAGTAGGCTTATCCATGTGAACTCCTATTACTTATATTACGATTCAAGCTGTCGATTGCCGAGATAAATGACCGGATCCGCCACTCGGCATTGTTGACCAACTTTTATTGGTTCTAATTTATAGTACTTTCTTCGTCCCTATTTAATCGTCTACTACAGTTTTGCGTGCATTTTCAACAGCTTATACTCCATCCATTTCATTTTTATTGTTTATTATTTCTTTTGTCTATGTTGTGTCTATTGCCTTTATCTTTCGATCAATAATGTTTTTCATGATTTCGACAAATTTGTATTTTAGAACAAATTAAAATTTATCAAATAATTAAGATCTATATTTCATATTTTTGGAGATTTACATTGGAAGATATAAGCGATGAAAACTGACACGAACATCAGAAAAAGGACAATCAAAATGGGATAGAGAAGTATCTCTTAGGCCTCGTTTGATAACAATGATAGATGGATGAGATTTGTGAGAATATGAGATTAGGATTGAGATTAATAATGAAAATGGATTGTTAATGAGAAGGGATTGATAATGAGTATATTTGTTTGGGATGAGATTACATAATGAGATTGGATTGATAGAAGAAATTGATAATGAGAAGGGGTTGAGATTGGACTACGAATACCAAGTTCTAAGGGATATTGCTAATACCCCTATGGGCCGGATTGTTCATCCCATGGGATTACCAATCCAAACTAATTTTGAAAACCAAACAAAGTATTACTAATACCGCCACCTTAACAATCTAATCACAACCTCCAATCGGTTTATCAAACGGGGCCATAACATATATTGCTAAAATATGCAATATGGATTTTGTTTGATATATCTCAATTTTTTTAATAAGACAATAATTTCAAAAACATAATATACGTTTAGAAATACTCCTATAAGTTGTTGAAAATACACGCAAAATCGTAGTAGACAATTAAATACTCCATTCATCCCAAAAAAGATGACAATTTTTGAAACTCGTGTCATTTTTCATCGCTTATAATTTTCAATTTGTAATATTTTTCATGAGTTTAAAAATTTTGCATAACAGAATCAACCAAAAACTATCAAATAAGATCCATATTACATATTTTTTGAGATTCATATCAAAAAATATAAGGGATTGAAATTTGTACGGATATCAAAAATTGACATTCAATTTAAAACGGTGGGAGTAATAAACAGTGACGATGGGAGTACTAAATTTCATTCATTCATACTAAGGGTGGCAAACGGGCGGGTTTGGGTCAAATTGGGCAAGTTGTTAGTGGGTTGGGTCTTTAATGGGTCATTGACCCGTTTAGACCCATTAATTATTAGTCTAATTACCCATACCCAAACCCAACTCATTTATCTAAAACACAACCCGACCCGCCTATTAGCCCAATTAAATACTACATACTAAAAAATTGCTGATTCGGGTTCATCTCTCTCTCTTCGTGATGTCGCCTCTTAATCAATCTCATACCAAATGAAAAATTATAGAGTGTGGTAAGCTCACACACTCAAAACTTTGACCGATGCATGTGATCTAACCCGACATCGTACGGAGGCTTATTATACCATTATCCGAACCATCTCGAGGAGACGAACAAGATGGATAGATTAGATTTTCCGTTCAAGCAATTTAAAAAAAACGCAGATTTTGATCGGAACTCGGCTTGCACTCTCTCTTTATTTGTGTTCGTTTTATACACTATGGAGTGCTAAAATCAGTCTTAACCTACTGGGCAACAACCAATATACTAGGCCCGAACATTTAATTAGTTTGTTACAGAGATTTAAGGTTCCAATTCCAAGTTTTTTCAAAGGTTTACGGTTCGGCTGGGGTTTCTTGTTATCGCAACGGAACTTCAAACGAACAGCACCAGAATATTGATGGGACTAAGTAAAGAGGATATGACATTGATAAGACTAAGCCATTTCTTGAAGATCGATGAAAGTTTCGAATGTTTTTTTTTTCTTTTTCCCCTGCGGTTTGGTTGGAAGGGGCTGAGAGATGGCGGTGAAATTACGGGTGTTTATTCACGGCTGAGCCGGTGGATGGGTGGAGACTGGGTACAGGTGTGAAAAAACAAAAACAAAAAAATTCGATCGAACCGAGCTTGTTTTGAAAATTTTAATGATGTTTCGAAGATTTTTTTCAAGCTTATTTTATTCGGGGCGACGACGGAAAAAATCGAAAAAGTAAATAAAGTAACTTAAGTATGTTATGTAAATTTGTTGTGTTATCGAAAAAGTAAATTTGGGACTTGTATCTCTCTCTCTCTCCATCTGTTCCTTCGGATCCTTTTTACATACTACTACATAGTAAGAGCATAGCACGATCCCGGAGAAGCACTCGGTGATGCTGATCGAGGAGTGAATACCACCAAAGTATAAATTTTGGTGGGTTACTTTCATGACCCATTGGGTCATTTAAGTTGACCCAATTGATACCCAATTAATAATGGGTTAGCTGGATTTGGATCCATTCTTACCCAATTAATAAATGGGTTGAGTTGGGTCTATTTTTTAGTTAATGGGTTTGAATTTGTTAATAGGTCTGAGTTCAATTTGCCACCCCTAATTCATACACTGACACCAACATCACAAGTCACCTCCACCGGTCTCTCCTTTCACTTTTCCTGGTTTTTACCATTTGAGAGTGAAGTAGTAATTCTGCAGTATGTGTGAGGGTATTCCGGGGATATAAAGTGAGTCTGTCAGGCGACTCAGGTCACCGCAGAGACAGGGAGAGAGAGAGAGAGTGGCTTCAGAAAAAGGAAAACGGAATAATGGCAAAGCAATGGGGAAAACTTTCCAGAAATGTCCAATCCAAGGGTACGGGAAAGGGACACCCTAATTGCGCCTTTTTTATTATTGTTGCAACCAATGGGGCTTCTCGGTCTGCTCTGCGAACTGTTGTGTACCTCGTATTTTCTCCCCCTTCTCTCTCTCCTTTTCCGCCCCCACTCTCTCCCTTGGTGCGGTTACTTCACCACAGATTATGCATCATGCATGGACTTTTTTTGGTGGTCCAAGCCGGGTTCCATAATCGTTATTTTTTTTTAAAAAATTTGTATGGTTATAGAAAAAAAATCAGTTCAATCGAATATGAGTAAAGGCTTCTACAGAATTCATAAGGAAAATTCGTCAGTTTCGCCCTATAAATGTTGGGAAAACCTTACCGATATCTGATTAAGATAATTTTTCACATAAATTCAAAAAATAATGTTTTGAAAAAAAAAAGTGGTTTGAATCATTTTTACGGTACCCGGGATGGAACCACAGAAAAGGTCATTGCATGGTCTGTTCCCACCTATCTATGCAAACATAATTTCTGCAACACGAGTACTACTTGACGTATCTAATTAAAAAAGAGAAAGGTAGTTATCCCCTTACATATCCGAATGGGAGTACAAAAATACTACAACCACATTCATTTAAACACCCAAACACATACCCGCACTCACAAATTTGTGTGCTTCACACATTAAATGTGTGTAATGTGTTTAGAGCCCAGTAGCCCACACACTTGTAAATATGGGTGTGTAAATAAGTTTGGTTGTAGCATTGCTCATAGGAATATGTATCCTAGCATTAATCCCCTAGTCATGTTAGTGTTTACCAAAGCTTATTTTTAGCAGATTTTAAGATTTTAGCATTTCAGAATCAGGTTGGAGTGTTTATCATACATAGACAACAAATTCTAAAAATTTTAAAAAGATAAAAAAAGAAATAAAAATTCTTAAAATCCTAAAAGTTGAGTTTGGGTAGGTTTTGAAACTTTTCAGATCAGCTTTCAAGTTTTAAGTTTTATAAAAGATAATTTCCCATTTTTTTACAATAAAAAATATCAGCTCTTATTGCAGGTTAATCATAATTTCACAAGTATGATAAACATGTTTGTCTGATTCTATTAAATTTAAAATCTAAAATCTGTATTTATGCCTATCACAAACACTCCCTTGTACAAATGCATACCATTGCGCTTGAGCGTGAGTTGTACTCTGGCAGTCAGCGCGTGGATATGGATTTTATAGAACCCAGAAGGCCACTCAAACCAATGGGAAGATAGATTTGGGAAAGAGATTCATAGATTTTAAAGATACAAAAAAAAAACATCATGCTTGACATCACACACAACTTTAACGGACTAGACAAATACTTACGGCCCGTTTGGATGGAGGATTTGTTTTGGGTGGATATAGAAGGAGGGTGGATTTGAAAGTGGATATGTAATGAGAGGTGATATGTTAAGAAGGGTGGCCCCACCTCTTAAGAATGGTGGATTTGTAATGAGGTGTTTGGATAATTTTTTGAGAAGAAGGATATGAAAGGTGGATATGATGGAATTAGATGTCAAATGACTTAGGGTCTGTTTGGAATCCGAGGAAAGGAAAGGAAAACTAAAAGATTTTCCTTTCCGTTGTTTGGTTTGAAGAGAAAAGGGGAGGAAAATAACAATTTTCAGTCTTGTGAATAGTAAATTTTCCTGCTTATTTTCCTCTCATTTTCCTTCCATTTTATTTTCTTTTCCTTTATTTTCCTTTCCCTAGGTTCCAAACAGAGCCTTAATTACCCCCACTTAGATTTTTAAATGATCAAAATTTGTTTATTACATTATAATTACAGAAATATATGTATATTTACCTTTAATTATTGCATAAAATTAAATCAAATTATCTTTAAAATATTTAAACCTTATTTATTATTTTTTTTAAGAAAAAATTTAACATTCCGAAGATGGTAAATACCAGCAATAAAAGATAGATGAGCGTGTGTAAAACTAAACACGTGTCCTTACTTCCCCCAATTTGATCAATTTTTTTTTTTAACTGGTTCCCCAATTTGATGATAAACCAGAGGATCGAGAGGAGCCCTAAAACTTCACTACTCCTTCTACCAGCAACGAGAGCGATGATGTGTACAAGTACAACGATGGCAGGTCTGGCGATCGAATCAGAGCCACCCCCAAATTTGCATCCAAAACTCCGGCCTTGACAAAGACTCAGGCGACAAACAGTACTCTTTCTCTCTCTCTCTCTCTCTCTCTCTCTCTCTTCATCTTCTTCATTCTGCTGTGCTAGAGAGAGGGCTTGTTTGTCATTTGGAACCCGGATATAGCAACGACAGGGTACCCCCCATCGTTACCAAATCCACCTTCGGGTGGATTACAAATCCGGCTTGAGCCTAATCCGGGGGCAAATCCGGGTGGGGTTTTTGCAGCCAAACACCGGAGATGAGGAGAAGGGGGAGATGAAATCCGGGCGCTTGGCAAATCGGGCTGCAAATCCAGCATCCAAACAGGGGGTTACAGGAGTAATTATTCACTGCTCCCGAGGCACAGGCATTGTAACTTGGTGCTTTACTGCTTTAGGCCTTCTTTTTTTTTTTTCCCATATGCGGTGGTGGGATCTATGCTTTGAGGCCCACCACAATTTGTGGTGAAGAAAGGGATTGAGGTTTTGTGTAGCGGTGCTTCAAAGGCATTGAATAATTTTTCTGAGGCGTTTGGATGACCAATTTTCTCATTTCATTTTCACCCTTTTCCAATCGTAGGTATTTGCTTACCTCATTCAAAATAAATTCTCTTATAAACGCATTTTCGGTTTTTTAGTTTAGCGAACAAGACAAAAGGAGAGGGAAGCTTTTTGACTTTTTATTTTTCACTTTTTCCATCTTGGTTAACAGAAAAGGCATGCAAAATGTATTTTGCACATATCTTTCAAACACTATTTTTTTTACAAAATGCATTCTACTTGTATTTTCGAAACACTATCGATTCATATTACATCCTGCACATATTCTAAATTGTAAATAATGTCAAAAGCAAATGCAAAAGTTTTTAATAAAAAAAACTCCCAAACACCCCCCTTAACTTGATCAAATTAGGAATAATCTTCTCTGAAAAATATTAGAACCATAAACACATAAACAAATACTTACATACACTTGAATAATACATTGTGTGCACTTTGTTTTTACAAATGTACCGTTCTTTTTTTGTAATGTAAGGTTCGAGCCAATTTTGGCGCACATCATACTAATCCTTACAACATCTCCCATAGTTTTTCATATGATTACGAATGAGGATGAGGTGAGCTCAAAAGTTATTGACAAAAAGTATCGTACTGAGACCTTAGATAAGAGAAATCCCTTAAGTCTCAGGTCAAGACTACTAGGTCAATTCTTTTGGATTTTTCCACTTTACTTTTAGTTGTAATCAGTGCAATCAATACAAATTTAGGAAAATGGAAAAATTTCATTCGATCCAATGATCGAAAGTCCACCCAATATAAACAAAAAAATTGAGTACAAGTGTGTGTGCGAGACATAAAAACAACACCATACTAATTATTACGTGCTCTTAGTTTAATGGAAGAATTAGGATCCGGCTTGTCTGTAGTTGACTGCAGAGAATGGTATATAGTTCAATTTGGACCGTTCGTATTGATAATTAATGATTTTGATCTGCTGAATCTTTTACCAGTAAAAGTATATTACTACCGGTAACAGATTCAAAACACATCTGGACCATTGAAAACGCTAATTGATGGTTGCGTTCACTTGGACTGCATCTCTGCACTCCAAACCTGAACTGAAGACAAGCCATATCCAAGAATGAAACTAGTTGTTATCGAGGTCCAATCTACATTGTTTATATTTTTGCCATTTCTTCCTCGAGTATTAAAGCACTAGAGGAAGCTCCATTTGGAACACAACCAAATACACTGCAGATTTCGATGTGTGGCCACCGATTGTGTACTGACCTCTTATTTCAGGCCCATTACGAGTTCCTCATAATAATTTGAAAACATTTATTTTATTCAGAACAGTTTTTGTATGTGCCCTACTAAAAATCAGTTTATTTGAAAAACAATAAATGTTTGATCGATTTATTTAATTTTTGGTTTAGCATCTGCAGTCAAGAATTTTAAACCAAAAAAGTGAACAAATTGATCGAACACTATCAATTTCTGAATGAATTGATTTTTTTTTTACTAATATGTATTAACAAATTATTCTAAGCAATATGAACATCTCAAATTATTTGTATGCGACTCAAGATTAGCCCCACATAGGGAGTTAGTACGCACAATCTCTACCATCTTGATCTTGCCAAAACCAAAAATCTGATTCTAAACACAACACTCACCCTAATTCAGTTGGGGTAAAGCAGGAGCAGAGCTAGTTAGTGGGAGTTGGGATAGGTCATAGGGGCCACCCCCACTCCTACTTTCAAGCCAATTTTATTTTACACAAGGTAATTCGATTAGACATCTAGTGTTATTTGGACCATCTTATTTTATATGAACAATTAAATCATCTTTCATTCTAAAAAAAATGAACGACTCCGATCATACCAGTAATATCTCAATGGATTTTATTTGAATACCACATGATAGTGGTCTAAATTTTTTCCCTTTTAAATAGTAAAAAACCTACAACAAAATTTAATTACATGAACATAGACGCAAATTACGTAACCTTCTTCTGCACATTTCTGGAGACAATCTTTTTTTTTTTTTTTTTGCCATTCTTTAAACCTAATTAATATATTCTGTATCCTAAGAGACTTGGGAAAAGAGATGTGTGCTTACGAGCATCAAACTCTACCCATGTGCATGAGAGTGTAAGAGAGACACCGAGTGCACTCCACTCCAGTTGCTTTGCGAACAACTTGCAACACCCAATTCTTTGTAGGGATTATTACCACTAGGTACAGAAAATAAATAGTATTTCCCATTAAGGTAAGATAGAATACTTAATTACCACTGGGTCTATTTTTACAAAATATATTTACCATTAATGGAAGTGCCACCCTAGGACACCCTAGGGTTTTAGGATATCATAGAATTTTAGGGTACCCTAGAGTTTTAGGATGCCCTAAGATTTTAGGGTTTATGAAACCCTAGGGTTTAGGGTACCATAGGGTTTAAGTTTAAATGCTTTCATAGAACCTTAGGGTTTAGATTTAGGCACTTTCATAGGAGTTTTAGGGTGCACTTTCCTATTATTGGATTTTAGTGATTTAGGCACTTTCATAAGGTACTTTAGGGCTTAGTGATGAGCACCCAATATTGCTAATATTTGGTGCGTTAGTCCCGTAGTTCATAGCTCATTCATGTTTTATTTGCGTTCTTAGCTCGATATTGCACGTAAAGGTATTCGTTGAGTTTTGTAGGAGAACGTGCAATTAAGGCATGTTTTGGCACCAAGTAGAGCCCTCGAGGGTGATTGAGCAATCCAAGGCCGAGGTGGTGTCCCACCGAGTCCGAGAAGTCGAGGGAGGATACCCCGGGAGACGCTCGGAAGTGTCGAGATCAAGGTGGGAGCAGAAGGCTGATTTCTGAAATTGCTGAAGGTAGTAATCGATACCCAAAGCAATTATAATCGATACCTATAGCCTCAAATGAGAAGTAATCGATTACACGGCATATTGGTATCGATTACTCTTGCCCATTTCCGGTCCAAACAGCTTCCAGCCTCAAGGGAATCGATTACATTCACAAAGGGTATCGATTACTGGGCTCTCACAACAAATGTTATCGATTACAAGCAATCAAGTAATCGATACCCATCCTCGATTTTGGTCCAGAAAAGTTCCAGACTGTAGGGTATCGATTACCCATGGCCAGAGGTAGCGATTATATGGTCCAGGAGCAAGGAGGTATCGATTACCTTTGGAAAGGTATCGATTGCTGGTGTCGGCCAGAGATATTTTAAAAGCTGACTTTCCAACTTTCCAAATATGGAAAGTTTCCATTTTAGGCTTGGTTTTGGGATATTTTGAGGGTCTTTTGGTCCAAGTTTTGGCTGATTGTTTTGCCCTATTAATAGCTTTATTGGCCATTATTGGCCATGAGGTATGTACTACGTTACAATTTTTAGTTTTTCAAGTTCAAGAGCTCTCAAGTCATTTCTTCAAGTTCTAGCTATCATTTCCTTTGAAAGTTCAAGTAAGTGTTGTTTATTTGATCAAATCTCGTTTGTTAACGTTGTTGCTACACGTTGGAGCTCAATAGAAATCAAGTTTATTTTCGAGATTATTGGTAAATCATGTTTTCAATACTCGTCATAATTTCTAGTATTTTTCCAATGTGTGAGTAGTTAACCGGTAGGGTCTCGGGGTGAGGTTTATGCTATGAATCAGTCGATCAAACGGTCTGGTTAAATCTTTAGCTTGTTGTCAACGTATTGAACAAATTAAACCCATGATTGCTAGTATTTGATCATGGGATTGGTGGCCTCTTTGATCAATGAGGTCTATCGGCCCATGCTACGTGCTTGATTAATCGTACGCGTGCGAACGATCCTTTTTCGTCTCTCACTTGCGTTAAATGAGTTCAATTCGAATTAATGCATTGAAACGAGTTACAAGTAGTCTTCAGCGTAAATGCCTTTAGCGGAATCCGGACGGTTTCGGTCCGCTCTTTAGTTAGATAAAGGAATCGTTTGATTGGCCGAATCGTAGGTAAATCGAGCTCTCTTGACTCGACCACCTTAGTCTATTTTAAATCCAAGTCAATTTTCATAATTCCAATTAAAAGGTCGAAGTTGGCTGCTTGAAAGCCGAAAACCACTTTCATCACTTCTATTCCAAGTACGCTTAAAAGATTTCCTCGTGGGAACGATCCGGTCTTGCCGGTATAATATGCTTTACAACGACCTAGCCCTTGCTTTATTTGGAGGGTAGGTTGCGGAGTTGAGCACTTAGGCATTTTCATAAGATACTCTATGGTTTAGACACTTTTATAGGGTATCCTAAGGTTTGGACACTTTCATAAGATACCCTAGGATTTGGACACTTTCAGGGTTTAGGATTTTAGATACTTTCATAGGGTTTTGATGTTTCATTAATTGGAGGTGACCTGGTGAAAAATATTTTTTATTTTCTATACCTAGTGGTAAAAAGCCCAAAAGATACAGATTAATAATTTTGTAGCACTTTACTAAGCAGTTGTTTAAGCAGTCGGTTCAGCATATCTAGCTTCAAATAGAGACCCAGTACCGAATCCACCATCAGTTACAGAGACATTTATAGACCCACCAGCAGTTGCTTAAGCTGATGATCCGATTGAACCATGACCAACGGCTCTAGGCCACCCACCTCCCCAGCACGATATTGAACCATTAGTCCCCTCCAAGGGCCGACCATGAATATGAGCCAAGAGGTAATTTTTTTAATTATGAGGTAATGTCACCATCTGCCCATTTCACAACTTATTAAGCTAAGGAGAATCATAAATGAATTTGGTCTAGATGCATGAATGTTCTGCGGAGCCATGAGGAAGTTTTGTTTTGGCAATGGTCAGGATAAAAAATATCTGCTTTTGCTTGTTGTTGCTAGTCCTGGGTAGGCCTATGTGATAAAAGATAGTGAGAGCTAGGGCAGCACATATGAACCCACTTCACCCATAGAGAATCCGTTTTCTTACTTAGGGGTGTTCCGGTTTCTCGGAAAGAAAATTTTTAAAAAAAGAAGGTAATTTCAAACTCAAAAATCATGTATCTACGCAAATAATTTTTCTACCAATATGAATCTTATTTGATAGATCTCATTAAGATCTTTTAAACGGTGTAAAAAAAATTGAAAAAATATTTTTCATTTTTATTATATATGAGTTTGAAATTACGTGAATTTGAAAAAAAAGATTTTTTGAACAAAGTGGAACACCCCCTTATAGCCCATAGTAGCTTTATTCCACTCCTTCAAAGGTTTGAAACCCAAACCACCTTCATCTTTTGGCGACTAGGTGGATTTTGCGATTCAAGTTTTCTCTCTTTGCCGACAAAAAAAAAAAAAAAAGGGACCTAGGGCCTCTGCTGCGGCACATGAGCCCCTACCCGCAACGAAAACAGCAACGTTTTGGTAAAAAAAAAAACAATCCTTGTCTTCTAGCTATTTGCAATTTTATGGAGTATGAGAGTCTTAGAGACAAAATTTGATTGTGTCTCTTTAGAATAATATGATCAGAATAATAAGATTTTCACATCCGTTTAAACGGATTAAAAATTGGAGCACTTAATTTTTTAACCATATTTTTTAACATATAAACGGTCTCAAAAAATTAAGTGCTCAAATTTTCACTCCGTTTGAATCATTGTAAAGATCTTGTTATTCTTATCATATTATTCTAAAGGGTCGTAATTAATTTTTGTTTATAGGCTCTCATAATCACATTTCTGCTTCACAGGGTCCTACCTAAAGAGCATATACTTAATATGAGAGCCCTAGATATAAAAATGAATTACGACCCTTTAGAATAATATGATCAGAATAACACGATCTTTGCACTATTCAAACGAAGTGAAAATTTGAGCACTTAATTTTTTGAGACCGTTTATATATTAAAAAATATGGTTAAAAAATTAAGTACTTCAATTTTTAATCTGTTTAAATGTGTGTGAAGATCTTATTATTTTAAAAAGACATAATCAAATTTTATATTTAGAACTCTCATAATCACGTTTTTGACCTATATGATTGCAAAAAGAAGATAAGAATTTTTTTTCCCACCAAAACATCGCTGTTTTAGTACGGGGTAGGGGCTATTGTGCCCATAAAGGAAGCAGAGCCCCCGGGTCCAAAAAAAAAAAGGGCAGTAGCTCAAAATAAATACGAGTTCAAACACATATGGTACGAGGCCATCTACTAGAATTTTTTGCTCCTATGATGAATCAACTTGTCCAATCTCGCCCCACTACTTCTCTTTTGAGTGGGGATACAAAAAGCCAAACCATTCCAATAATGGCAGAGGGACGAGGCTATTGTGTCAATGGCTGGACTTCCTTATCTGGAAACAGTTCTTCATGAGGCCCACTCCCCCCCTTTTTCTCTATCTTTAATTGGGGAAAATTTTTCAGTGTTGGGTGGATACCACGACATCCAGTTAATGTTGTGTCCAAGCGAGCACATTCAAGTCGTCTAAAAGTGTATTGGATGGTTCAGATTGAAACGTTCTCTCTCTTCTCACCTCCACACTCTCTCTCCTCTTTTCTTTCCAAATCCGAGCTATCAAAAATCGAAATGGACGATCCAAATACACCAAATGGGCATCACGTGGTACCCGCTCCGCATTGAAAAATTTCTCCTTTAATTGCGTCTCTAGTTACTTCTCTACCTCACACACAACTTATACATATCTACCTCTACGCCCTTTTACATCTCCATCATCCATTGATGATGCAGTAGTTGTACAATTGTTCGTAGATGTAGGCCCACTTTTACTTTATTGTCTTAACCCTATACATGTCCTTCCACCTAACTAGCACTGTGCTTGTTTAATGCACGAGACAAAACAAAAATCACTCCGGCGTTTTTTTTTGGTTCCGTACATCGAACAGACACAAAATTAGTTGATATTAACGATAGCTATATTTTTTAGATCTCCATTAATTCTAAAGGCTCAATTCTACTACCTACTTACTGAGAGCCTAATTAAAATCAAAATAAAACTCCATATGTACTGATCTTCAAACTTAAGACATTAGAAGAGAGTAAAATCCTAAGACCCAAATCTCGACCACAAGGAGAACCCCATAGGGTTCATCTTTTACCCCACGTCTAGTACTCATAAACTTTACTAGCCGTCGAATTTGGACCATGTGGAGAATGGTAATCACATTTTTTGTCAGGCCTAGCATCCAGCATCCTGAGTGTTTGTTGGTCGGTAAGTTGAGCTCGTAGTGTCATTAATGTTTGTTAGCTTTAGTACAAACATAAAGTTACCACTATAATATTAGTTATAGAGATAGCATAAAAAAAGTACTCTCTCCGTCCCTTTTTAAGTGTCCTGTTTCGTAATTTTAACTTATTAAAATAACATCATCATTATACCTTTCACATCACTTTTTCCTCCACTTTCCCTACTTACCCATCATCATTACACTTTTATTCACTAATTTTTCAAAATGGAATCTACTTTTAGGGGCAAAATGAAAAATTCACCAATTTTTACTCACTAACTTTACAAAATGGACACTTATTAAGAGACAGCCCAAAATGAAATACCGAACTCTAAAAAAGGGACGGAGGGAGTATATAAAAAAAGAAGAAGAGACTTTGAATAATAGCATGAGTATTGAACTTGTGACCTTCCGAGCACAAGAGATGCCAAAGACCGGAGATAGCGTGGGGCCAGGATTTCAAATCGGGGCTCTTGCCAAATCCACCCTCATCTCTGATATCCAAACAGGCTGTTAGGGTTGAGACCCAGGGAAGAAATTAGGGAGGTCGCAACCACAAATTTTTTTTTAAATTTCGAACGTGTTATAAGATATATAGAACCAGTATGAAGGCATATGTTAACAGATCATGACCTGTATGAAACACTTACTAATTATTAATGACTTGATTGTTATTGTTAACCAAGCTCGGAGAGTTTCAACCTAAAATTAATTGGCAATAGGTGGAGTAGCATCTAGATTTTATTAACCAAGTTTGAGTGACTTAGATGAGTGATGTGTGACAAGTCTAACACTTTCCCTCACGTGCAACCAGGATGCACGTGGAGGTGACAGACCAGGAGCTGGGCAATTAACTCAGGCGACGTAGATGACAGAGACTCTCCCACGAGAGGTGAGGCCACCCAAGACCTATGATTACAATATTATATGATTACTATATTCTAGTACTAACAGTTATTGTCTTTGAAATTTACTCTCCAATGGCGGTAATAAACCTTTTGGTCATTGTATTCTTAAACAGATGAATTAATCTGCCATCTAACCCTGTTGCTATTCTTCAACCCTTGGACCCAAAGATTAAAACCAGCCTATACAGTTTCCAATCCACAAACCAGTACAAGTCGAAAAACATCTTGTGCAACAACCAATACCATTAGAGCAATCAATGATTCAATCTCCTAAGGCCCATTAAAAATTTAAATTAAAAAAAACATTTTTGGCCTATGCCATGTAATATGTTGACGCAACAGAATTAACAAGAGATTAATTACGGAGTACTAATTTAGACGAAGGTAAAAACTTGAATCCAAGAGAAAGAGAGAGTCTGAGAATAATATTGATGAATGATGAATAAAACATGTGGTTACAATCGTAACAATCCCTTCTATAGAGAAGGGGCCTAACCCTAGCAAATCCAACCATAAAAACGAAAGTATCCTGAAAATTGGAGAAACTAATAAAATTAAAAACTAGGAAGAAAAATAAGACTTTCCCAAAAAAGAACCAACTGAAAAGAAATTATAAGATAAGAGTTATTAATGTTCTAAAACTTTCCTAAAACGGCAAAAATATCAAATTTGAGGCCTGAATGAAGGAATTAGGCTGAAATCCACCATCAGTCATGACTTGGGATGCTGAGTCTTGACCACAACACAAAAAGTCAACACACCAAGTTTGGGCCCATTCCTAGCTCGTCCGAAATGTGCCAATTCGGGTAATCCGCAATTAAACATTGGTTGGCCTTCCGAGGCTTTGACCGATCCAATTGATCAAGTAATTGGGCCACCACGTGTTCTATATCATATGTCTGCTTCGAATGTCGGCCTGAAGTCACGAAAAACACCTTTGGACGCTCCGAAAAGGCAATTCCCCATTTTCTTATTTTCATACGTACGTGGCACGACCCTCATAAAATTAAGGGTTGTTTAGTAAAGTCCAATTGGACACCAAGCTTGAGAGCGACCAGCCTTCTCAAATAGGGAATGCCAGAGATACAAGATAGATACATTGGTTGTTTCACACCTATTTTCTTGCAAATAGAATGGCTGTCTTGTCAAGCTTGCGAGAGAGAGAGAGAGAGAGAGAGAGAGAGAGAGGGGGGACCATGTAGAGGAGGAACTAGGAAGGCATCAAATAAACACCAAAATTGGTGAATGGTTGAGTGGTGTGGAAAATGCCATGCAAGAGAGAGAGAGAGAGCATTAATTTGGAGCTTAATTGAAATTACCTCTTTTTCACATGGGCACCCATAGAATTTTGATGCCTTTCCTTTGTGAGAGCATTTTTTAAACCACCTTAATGATTTGAGGTTTACTCATACTTGATTCATACGAGGAAAATCTAGCTGTTTTTGCTCAAATGGGAGTCACATGAGGTGATGGGCCATATATAGGGACCTCGCTCCTTTTTCCTTCACACACTCCATTCCCATCTTATCAACATCAAAATTTTGCCGGACTTGTCAACACATGCATCCTTCACCACAAAAACTTTTCCCCCCGGCCCTATCAACAGAACGGTTACTATAATGTAACGTAGTAATCGAATCGTCGTGAGTTTTTTTAGTCTTGATGTAGATGGTCTGCTTTTGATCGTACCGAAAAAAAAGGAATTAGTTGAGGTGCACATAAGCTGGTCCGGACACCCCTGACCGTCGAACAGAAAAAAAAAAAAAAAAAAAACACTAAGATAGTAATTCCTCTTGGTCATATATGTCTTAGGGGCTCTTAGCCGTAATGGAATGTTTGGCTAAGAGGTGCGCGTTCTTACTGAAGATAGCCACTGTCTCAGAGAGGACAACTCTTCTTTACAATCCCTCTGAGGCTTGAGTTCAAATAGGTTGCCATTAGACACGACATCTAATTTGACAAGGCCAAGATTAATTGGAAATAGAAAAAACTCGCGACTGCTTAGCAAGGGAGGGAGGGAGTTTCCGCACAATTGATTAGGATTTGGCTGTCCTCTTTTTCTTTGATAGATAGAGATAGATGTATAGGAAGAATGGAAGAAGAAGCTACAATTTTTTTGGCTATGTGTGATTTATGTGCTTCTTATCAAGTACTCCCTAGTAAAAAGTACTTCAACTAGCTGGCTTACGTGTTGACCTTACCCGTGTTTTCTATACCTGTGCAATCACATGAGATTATAATGTCAATTAGTGCATCTTTTGTGATATTTTTCATGAATTATAAAATGACATTGAAATTACATATTTGATATATTAAGCTAAGACTTCCCTTTGTTAAGTTTAATACTAGTATAAATAGATTTTGAACCAAAAAAACTAATTTTCCCAATAAATTAAATTAAATTTAGATCATTTCTTGAAAATGACCAAAAAGAACGAAGAAGCATATATGAAGGGGTTGTCAACAAACACATTTCTGATCACCTTTCATCGAACGATTACTCAGAGGCACAGGAAAAGTTTGACATGGCCAAAACATCTAGGGAGAAGAATAGACATCACCATACTCCATTTTAGAGGTGAATTATCATTACATTTATAATGTGGGGCATATGGTCAAAGCGAAAGTCCTCTCTTATTGGAGGGGCAACACACAATAATTAACTTTGAAAATCAACTTTGCTACATTAATTTCATCATAATTTGAAGTATGAGTTTCACTTGTACTCCAATAGACTTTTTAAAATTCTAATAGTTTTCAGGTTTATTTACATTTTTAGTTTCCAATGTAGTATTTTAATTTCAAGTTTTATTCTCAGTTTCTCCCAGACTTTGAATTATCGAACTTGGCCCCCAGCGTTTAAGTGTGCATCAAAGTGGTCCCTCCCCATCGTTTAGAATGGTCCCTCCAGCCATTAACGCCGTTCAAACCTTTCGTTTGATGATGGGTTATTTATATTCACAGCCTAGTCATAAATAAGAAGGCTTTTTTTAGCTTTTCTGGTCCCCGCTGTTTCAAATATGTATCAAAGGTGGTCCCTTCAGCAAACGCCATTGAATTTTTTCGTCGAATTCTAGAATATTCATGGTAAATCAATCCAAAAAAAGAGGCTAATTTATTTATTTTAGTCATCGATGCATTTTATTAGGTGTCATTCTCATCCCCAAATTGTCAATCATTTTTGCTGAGCAAAAAAAAATCGTCAATTACTTGAGTTTAGTCCCCAACATTTCAAATGTGAAGTTTGAAACTTCTCTCGGAAATTGCTATTTGATCAAAGCGTTACAATTCTGCAATTTTTGACAACAGTAGGTGAATAAGGTTATGAGGGATAATGAAGAAAGGGGGATCATAGGTAGATATGCTATAAGGAAAAATTAGTTAGGAATGAAGGCTTAATTAAGAAGGGTTAATTTGTTTGGTAACTGAAACGGATGAATAAGAGTATGTGGATAAAGAAAGGATGGGGGTAGGGATGGCAATTTCGGCCTACCCGACCCAATCTGATCCGTTCCCCGTCCCAAATGGGTAGGAGATTTGGGGATTATTCGGGGATTGGGTAGGGTATGGGAATAGTTTTTAAAAAAAAGTGGGGAACGAGTAGGGGGTGGGTATGAGCTAGTACCCGCTCGATCCCCGCCCCGCCCCACTAGCCTACTATATATAATAATTATATATACATAAGTTAGGGTTCCCGAGCCCCATCCCACTAGCCTACTATATATATATACATAATTTTTACTCTGATTCATGTAGTTGGGCTATTTTGTGTTAAATGGCAGTAGGAAGCATTTGGTTATTGTACTCCTCCAATTAACCAATGAACAAATGGTTCATGTCAAAAGTACTACATGAAGCGATTATTAGAGACTTTCTATTTCCCAAAACTTGATGAAAGTTGAAATTGACACTGATTATCAATTGTAATGGCAACCTAGATTGTGTTTTTTTTTTTTAATTCAGTTTATTTTGTAATGGCATGTGACTTTTTTTTTAAAAAGTTTTGGAATCTTTGGATCCCCGATTCCTCGCGGGGATTCCCGTTTTCCGTTTGGGGCGGGGATGGAGGGTAAAAATAAATCCCTGGTGGGGATCGGGGCGGGAATGGGGAGGTATTTGGGTTCGGGAATCGGGGATGGGGATAGTGGTATCCACCCCCGACCATCCCCGTTGCCATCCCTAGATGGGGGAGTTAACTTAGTTGTTCTCATATAATCCTTGTGACGAGAATTAACACATCAGTAATTACGCCCACCTGAATAAGATAATGATTGCGGTGAGGTGGGTTTCAAAAAAACACCTGCAGAGGTGTAAAAGAGGGAACCAAACACCGAATAAGAGTTGACCCGAATTTGCTTATCCTGGCCCCAAAGACCCTTATCTCCCTCCCTTCTCCTTTTGAACCTCGTATCTGGCCCTAACCAACTCTTCATATGCTTTTTCTCAGTGTATTTTTCAGTTTTCTCTTTTTTTTTTTTTCCAGTAATAAGAGCTAGCTAGGGATGTGAATCCATGTCAAAAAAAAAAAAAAAAAAAAAAAGAGATCATTTGATGTCTAAATCGCTAGACTTTGTCCCAAAATAAAACCTTCCTTTTTATAGTATAAGTAATTGATTCCTTATAAGTCAGTGCATCTGGACTGAAACTATGTTTGTTTTTCACACTCTTAGCAAAACATATATTGAGAGGGGTGTCCTCCATCTAATTAACACATAAGTGAGGTGTCCAAGTTTAATAGCCTTTGCTGAGAAACTTGCCCTTAATGGCAATGACATTAGTCCTTACATCAAAATTAACTACCAAGCAATGTGTGCAAAAAGGCCACTCTCTCTCTCTCTCTCTCTCTCTCTCCTCTCATACACAGGCAAGCATGTGTACTTGTGGTTTCGTAGTAGTACAACTATGTTGATTATTGCTGATAAAAAAACAATGTTAAGTACTAAAGTAATTATAACGTTACCCAAAGCCAAAGAAATTTACGCGTGTTCATGTTTATCAAAAAAAAAAAAAAAATTTTATAAAAAAAATGCATTCTTGAAATTCAATTATTTCACCCTTAATAAATAACCTAGTCCAAAAATGAAAATGGAAGCAGCAAAATAAGTTCAAATTTCCATTTAAAAATCGTTTTGAATCTTGATTCACAAAAATCGTACTAACTCTTTATTATAACTATCTATGCTCTCATCTCGAACAATTTGTCAACTGAAGTTATATGATCGACAGTTACTTCGACCTTCGGTTGGAATTCTCTTAAAACTTTTTTTTTCTTCGAACGACAATATTCTCTTAGGTAATTTGCTGCTCCTACTATTTTTGTATTGTTCTGAAACAAAGCCAACTAACAAGCCTACCGGAACTGGCCCAAACTATTCCAAGGCTTTTCCTACAAAATCTAAAGAGATCTAGGCCCAAACTAGTCCAAGAGTTGCAAACCCTACACAATAGTGCCTCATGTGTTAACCTCACTCACGTCACGTGTCTTCCATTAATAAGGCCCGTAGTCACTTGAATCCTATTTAGCGGGATACTGCTTCCATGAAGGCTTTACTCAAGTTAGAAGTAGGGCTGCAAACCAACCGCGAGCGGCTTGCAGCTTGCCTGTTAGCGGCTCGTTCAAATTCGGCTCGAAAGTTAAACAAACGATCTCGAGCCGATTTTTTTAGCTCGTTTACGAGCTCGAGTTAGGATAACCTCGGCTTGAGTCGGCTCGCGAGCCGGGTATATATACTTAAGTTTGGAGATTTTATTGTTTATTTCATATTCCGTTTTCACTTTTTCAATCAACCAAGGGAGGCAAGAGCATACACACACCAGTACACCTTCACTCCATAGGCCCATGCAAGGATATATATACATTTTTCGTTGGTCCGTTGAGGCTCGTGAACAAGCTCAAGCTCGAGTCAAGCAAGGCTTCCTCGGCTCGAGCTCGACTAGTTAAGTTTTCACTGAGCTCGAGCTCGAGCCCGGGTTCGTTAAAAAATTAATAAACAAGTTTGAACACGGTAAACTTCGGCTCGGCTCGTTTGCAGCCCTAATTAGAAGTAAGGCACTGTTGTTAAAAAATGAATGCAAACTGTTTTTTTTTTCCCTTCCTTAAAGGCAAGACAACAGATACTCTTAGTAGAATCTAACAAATGGAACAAGTTCAAGACTTTTTTTTTTTTTATATCGGCAAAAAAAGAAGCTATATTCAGAAATTTTGACAAATGGTACATCAAGACGAGAATAGGCGGAGGAGAAACCAAGGGTTGAATGAAAAAAGAAAAAAATTGCTTGGAGTAAGCCCAAACAGGCCAGGCCCTTATATTTACAAATGCCATGTGTAATTGTCTTTTAGTGCTTAAAATTACGCAATTTATATCAGGGGTGTCAAATGGGCGGGTTTGGGTCAAATTGGGTAAGTTATAAGTGGGTTGGGTCTTTAATGGGTCATTGACCCATTTAGACTCAATTAGTTAGGAGTCCAATTACCCATACCCAACCCAACCCATTTATTAAAAATCAAACTCAACCCGCCCATTAACCCAATTAAAATTAAAAATAACTAAAATACCCATATACACTAAAATGACCATATCATCCTTGTACATTTAAATGACCAAATTACCCTTGCATAGTAAAATTACCATAATACCTCTATATACTAACCCCGTTCGGCTAAATAAGCCACTTTTTTTTTGTCATTATTCAATTTTTTTTTCGTATTTGTTAGTTTTTCATCAATTTTTTTGGGATTATTGTATCGTCATGACAAGAGATATCTAAAAAGTAAAAAATTATAATCGAAATCTAATTTTTTTGAATAAAGACTATTAAGCCAATAAGCCAATTTTCTCGTTTTTATTAAAAAAATGATTTAGATTAGAATTTTTTACTTTTTAGATTTCTCTCATCATGACGATGCAATAATTCCTTAAAAATTGATGAAAAACTAACAAATACGAAAAAAAAAATTGAATAAGGACAAAAAAAAGAAGAAGCCAATTGACTTATTTAGCCGAACGGGCCTAAAATAAAAAAGGAGATACGGCATATATTGTACGTATTAAATACTCAAATTACCCACATATACTCAAATTACTGAACCGAATGGAGAAACCCAATCGACAAACTTTAATTAATTCAACTCATTTCCCACGATTACTGAAGTTCATCCTTCATTTGGTCATTTAAATATGGCATATGCATATCATCCTTCCTCCACCGACTCTTCCCAGCGACAGGTGATTGAGAGAAGGGTTCTGGTGAGAGAGGATTTGCGATGCGAGAGGAAAGCAAGAGATAAGGATGGGAATGAGAGATAACGAAAATGCACTCATCAATTTTAGTCGACCTGTATATTAAAATTACTGTTATCGTTCAGTTTTAGGCTCATACAGTAAATGAGTCGAGTTCAACACTCTAAATCTTCGGCTCGTTTTGTATAAGCTCGGCTCGAATCGGACTCGGCTCGTTTACAAACAAACGAAGTTTGAGTTCGAATTTTTGGTTTGTTTATTGTATGAGCTCACTACAAAACTCGGTTCGACTCGGCTTGTACTGTAATTGGAATTCGTAACATGAAACCGTTCAAACCGAGTCTCCAGTTCCTGATTTGACCAAGAAAAAGGTTCGTTTCACGTAACATGTTTACTTTTGTTTTTTTCAATTCTGTGGTAGTTTTATTTTTTTGGTGGGTAATGTTCATGACCCATTGGGCATTTAAGTTGACCCAATTGAGACCCAATAATAAATGGGTTAGATGGATTTGGGCCCATTTGAACCCAACTAATAAATGGGTTGGGTTGAGTCTATTTTTTAATAGGTGGGTTTGGATTTCTTAATGAGTCGGGATTCAATTTGCAACCCCTACTTTATATTTCTCAATGCACTCCCAAAAAAAAAAAGAAAAATCTCTCAAGTGCATTTATAAAAAAATTAACGTGTAAAAACCATTTCCCTGATGAACAGGTTCAAAACTTCTTAAAATATAAAATATCAACATCCTTGTCCCAATAACTAATATTTGGAAAATGATTCTTGCACTCTTTATATTTATAAATGCCATGTGTAATTGTCTTTTAGTTCTTAAAATTACACACTTAATTTATATTTCTCAGTGCACTCCAAAAATAAAATCAAAATCTAAAGTCCATTTATAAAAAAAAGTGGACGTGTAAAAACCATTTCCCTAATGAAAGACTCGTTCAATTATGCACGAAACTATATCAAAATGCCACAACGTACGTAGAGGTGGTTTCATAATATTAATTAATTGTAAAGACAACTCGTATATTTGATATTTGGTGAATTTTTCATCAATTAAAATATTTTAAATTAATCAATTTCTCTCGTCGAGATAAATCATAAACGGCAATATTCGAGAAAGCATTAAGTTTGATATTTTTGTTTTTTCGTCTTAAATGTACTTGTATTTCTTTGGGCTTTGATTAAAGGCCTTAATGAAAGTAGAGTCTGCCCAAACTGAGTTCTAATGACTGCCGGCGTTATTGTTCATCTGTAATGCTACATTGATTTATTTAATTATAATATAAAATGTTGTTAGCCTTGGCTGTGGTGTAGGCCTTGTACTATGGTTGGTGTTCAACCCAAGGATTTTAATTAGATCTTGTAAAAGAATCATTATATGGGGGTGGTGTGGGATACTTATATTATGTATCGTATTTTGCGGATTATTTAATTGGTTACCGTAGTGATTGAATATTTGATACTGCATTTTCTTTTTGTTGGGTGTATGGAATACATGATATGTCCAATAGATAGATATACAAAAATGGAAATTTTAACTTGAGAAAACTAGAAGGATTTCAAAGAACGTAAATCACGTCTCATACTACACACGAATCTGTATATGCTGTCCATTTTTTAAGGCAAAGTTGCATGGTTGTTTCGTAAAGGCTTTTACCGATATCGGTTTGAGTTTATTATTTACAGATGTGCGCCGTAAACAAACTATTTTGAACAAAATGAGCAGCTCAGATCTTTTTTATAGGACACGAGACGGGTCCAAAATGCGCATGTACGTAATGTATGTACATGAATGTATTTAGGGCAGTTTATTAGAGTTGTGATCAGGTGCTTTGATCTCATTAAAGTCTCTAATCCGGTGTGTTGGATCTGATTCAGCTTTAGATTGACTTCAAAAACATGGACAGCTCTGATTAAAGACAAAGATTTCTTAGTGGTTAAGCGCACGCTTCATGCACCTTGGACTTAGTCCAGAGACACACGCTTTTGACGCTTCACCCGTGCTTAGCCACCCGCGCCAATGGTCGTTGGTGAATCCACCACTCTTGACGGTGCTGCTAGCTAGGTACTGTCCTGCATGTCTACCCTTGATGGCAATGTATCCTTCCTACCAAGATTGCACTACATATTATTATCGTCTATCTCTGTACAAAATATATTTTGTAGATGAGTATGCTAGGATCTGTGTGTAAGACTAAATTTTAATTTAGTCATTGTGGTGACCCACATGTTATATACGGCACATATAAAATATGAGTTTAATAAGATTCTTCGTATCTTTGTGTCTAAATTTTATAACTGCTGATGTTGCCACTTCTTTTTTTGTTAACGCCACTCCCCTACAAATGTATTTTTGCACCAAAAATACACTTGCATGGGAGTGACGTTAATAAAAAAGGGAGTGGCAAAATCATTTCCCAATTTTATTGGTCAAATAGAGAAGTTGTTTCCTAAATATAATTTACTTTGATGGAAAGTAAGTATCAATGTTCACTAAAGAAACTGGTACTTTATCTACCTATGATGAAAGAGATTCCATCAATTTATTGTGATATACTATAAAGTTAGAAAGAAAGACAAGCCCTACAACAAAATCGGTCAAAGATGACGAATAAATTTCGTCGCCGAAGATGCAAATTCGTTGCTAAAGCTTTTGGCGACGAAAAATTTTGTCATCTTATGTTTGACGCGGAAGAGGTGCCTCCAATTGGCGACGAATTTTTTCGTCGGGAAAAGTGTTTTTTGGCGACGAAACTTTTTTCGTCGCCAAAACCAAGCAAACTAGAAAAAAAAAATTCCACTTTGTTGTTGCCCGAACTCAAATTTGGCACCTTGGACTTCTAAACAAACATTCCTACCACTACGCCACATATAACTTTATTAATAGTATTGCAAAATTTAATATATATGACTATTTTTCAATAATTTTTAAAGTAATCTGTGTATAATATATATCAATATGTATTATTTATTTAATATATATCGGATTTATTTATTTTTGTGTACTAGTTATTTAAAATTTATTTAATTTTTCAAAATTTAAAAGGTAATTAGGCGTGCATTTCCCCACGAAAATCCTATTTCGTCACCGAATGGTACTATTTGGCGATGAAATTCAAAATTCGTAGCCAATTTGGCGAGGAAATAAAAAATTCGTCGTCAAATGTTGCCAATTTTTTAATTTGGTGACAACGAATTTTGGATTTCGTCATAAAATGGAACCGTTTGGCGACGATTTTTGGATTTCCTGGCCAAATGGTACCGTTTGGCGACGAAAAACTATTTCCTTGACAAAAGGCACCATTTGGCGCGAATTTTGAATTTCTTCTGCGATAGACCGTTTTTGTTGTAGTTTAAGGGAGAGAATTCCGTCTTCCACCTAGGAATTAATGCCCAAATAAAACAATTAATCACTGGATCGCTTGAGTGCCGCTTTTTTGGATCCGGGTACACCGTTCTTGATTATTTAACTTCCGCTTAATAAACGTATTGAAATAAATCATTATAGTTCTAAACTTTGGCTTAATGTAGGTTGTTAATTATCTAACACCATTAAATAAATTCACACCGTGTGCATTTTTGCATGTGTATTAATTTTTTCTCTGTCCCAAGATGTCATTTCAATCCGGCCGGTTGTTGAACGAGAAGAGAACTGATTGGTTGCTATTATTTCAGTTGAACCAAATTTTGTTGTTGTTGTTGTTGCTGCTGCGTAGTACGTAGTTGTTAAACCAATCACCAGTTGAGATTTAGCCCTTGTTCGATTGTGGGTTTTGAGTAGTGTTTTTGAATAAAGGTAGAGAGAGAAATGAGAGTAATGATTGTGGAGAGAAGTAAAAAGTAGAGAGAGATAGAGTGAAAAATGAGAGTAATGATTGAAAAGTTAGAGAGAGAAAAAGTAGAAAAATTATTTTTTTCCAAAATTTTAGGTTTAGAGTTCCAAACCAAACAAAGCTTTGACTTTACAGGGGCAAACTTTACAGGACATATGGAAAAACTACGAGGTTTCGTGACATTGGGCCCACAAAAAACCACATTCCTTTTTTGGGATTGGGCCCCCTCTCCAATTATTTTTACTTGGCCGGTAAATTAAGCTTGTAAACAAAGAACTTATGTATGCATCTTCAAAAAAAGAAAAAAACTTTGAGTTGAATATGTAGGGAATCAAAAGGTTCGGTATTGTGACTGCAAGTATGTCATCCGGACCGTCTGTTTCTCTAATCGATGGTTCAAATTTGTTGTTAACTTTTACCGTTCAAAGTTATTTTTTACCGGTAAGAGGTAACAAACATATCTGAACTGAACTATTTTGATTCTTGAGATGAACGGCTCGAACTGCGCACTATAGGAGATGCTACATGTTGCTCACTATAGGGTCCCCGCTCCGGGGTGCTCCCTGGTGATTTTTGTAGCCTTGTTCAGCTGGATTGTTCTCTCTGATGAAATTCCTCTCTTGGAAAACAAATAAAAACAAAAACTTATACGTATGAAATAGTTGTAAACAATTTTTGCGTGCATAGTATCTTACTTCATCGCCCAACGCGTATTCTGAAAAAAAAAGAAGAAGAAAAAAAAAAGAGAGACTACAACTGCCAAAATTTAGGACCCTGAATACTGAATGAAGTTTGAAAAAAATTTAGAACTATTGCGTGCTTGGTATCCCCGTGATCCGAACCTCACATATTATAGAGCTTGTTGAGAAGAGGATTCATTAAAAAAAATTTATCAAAATGTAAAGACCATTTTAAAAATATGAACTCTTTTGATACCTATCGATATTGGATCAAAATAACTTTTTTAATAAATACTCTTCTCAACAAGTCCTACATGTCCAGCTATCCGCAGTTAAAAGCCGGGCAATACTAGACACACAATTGTCTAACTTTTTTTATTTTCAAACTTCATTCAGTATTCAGGATTCTAAATTTTGAATGAAAAATTAAAAGGTTAGATCAAGTATTTACAATTATTTGATTGAGCTGTTTTTACAGCAGACCACTCAAATTATTATTTTGAAATTATTCAACGGCTCAGATTGTTTATATGTGACCTTAAAAATCCCCACGCAACATTATGTACCATAGGAGAGAGAGAGAGAGAGAGAAAGAGAGACAGGTACTGCCAAATTAATTGGCCCAAAACGACTTCGTCTTAAGCGCTGCACTTTCCAGCCATTTTGGGCACTACAGTCTACAGGGACTCGGCTCCCCGGGCGGACGGCCCAACCTCTTTTTAGGGCTTTAAAAGGCCAGATGGTTTTAGGGTTTTAATTAGGAACTCTTGGCATTCAAATTTTCTTTAATAAATTAGTTTAGATTTCCTTTTTTTTTTTTTCGGCTTCCTTTTTGTGCAGAGCACTGGGATTGGGGCTTTTGTCAAACTAGGTTCATTTCCCTCATTTTTAAAGCTTAAATGTGTGATACATACCTCTCTCGCCTTCGATTGTTGATCCTTTTCATCTAGTAGTCTCAACCTTCGATGAGGAGCTAGCCTCTAATTATTGGTCATTTTCATCTAGTCGTCTCCGCATTCGAATAAAAATAGCATATTCTCATGAATATATTTTCAAATTTTTTGGGCTCAATGCAATAGTTCTAATTGACATCTTTTGACTAGAGTAAAAAATAATTAAAAATAATTTACATTATCTCTTTATCCGAACATTGGTACAATTATCCAAAAAGATCAACGATTGAGGACAAAGAGAGGATTATAAAGAGCCTTAAAATTGGGGATTCTTACGAATATGAAATCGTAGACAATGGTCCAGTTCGTCATACAATCAGATCACCTCTAAAAACACTTTATATCGCCATCTTAGTATTGTTTGATTGGTATCCTATATTATGGTGATTAGAGCTTATCTTTCATGTGAACAACTCAACAACTTTGGTAGGTCAAGGAAACAATCAAATTATATCTCCTCATAGATTGGACTTAATTGCATGAATAGAAGTATTCCAAACAACGAGAGAAAATAAAAAGCAGGAAAAGAAAGGAGAAAGAGTGGTGAATTTTCAATAATGTAGCTCACCTTCCCTCTATCAGGGAACTTTGTGGTGCCCACAAACTCTCAGTCACCAGCAACATATGTGGAGACCCCATAGAAATACCTAACTCTCAATATCTTATCATCACCTCTTTCATTTCATTAAGTTTAACAACTCTAGTCCAATGTCAACCCGAAGGGTCTGGTCGAGTGGACATGAGAAAACAATAAGTGCTTGCTCTCCATGAGGTCACATGTTTGACTCCCATGGAGGCCAAACATTCAAAACCTGGAGCCACTGGAAGATTTGTCCGATCGTTAACTTCAGAGCCCTGAAATTAATTGAAATGCGCACAAGCTGACCTGGACATCTGATTAAAAAACAAAAACTCTAATCCAGTGTATACCCACTTGCACCAACTGAGAACAAATGTAGGCCCCTTCCTTGTTCCCCTCCCACACCCTAGTAAATATTCAATATAACGGTGACAAAAATGCAGTGGTTTCATTAATCAGTAAACACCCACTAAGTAATCTTAATTTGGATGTTTGGTTCTATCTCATTTGTGACTTTGCTGATGATATGAGCATTTTTCAATAGTTTGAGCTACTATGATTTTAAGAGTTGAGGTCATTTTCTTAAACTTGTTCTAGTACCAGGTTATGGAAATTGGGCAAAACTACATTTTTTTTTGACAAACACATCACAGTCGTTTCTGAATCTTTGTGCCGTCCAATAGAGGTCATCCTTGTTCGTTTTGAGGTCTCAAAACCTCTGGGCATGATCTCTAATAAATTTTCTCAATCTATCTCTTTCTACTCATTACTCTCAAAAACCTCCCTCCAATACGAAAATAATTTCCACCCTCAACTTTTAACTATCCAAACTCCTTTTTTTTTTTTTTTAAAAAAAAATTTTATCAACATGCATTTACAATATTATCCTTAAATTTGTGAAAAAGTGTATTGAATAAAGAGCAAGATAGTAAATTTAAATGAAAAGGGAGTGTGAATTGTAAAAAGAGGAGTGTGAAAATCTATTTCCAAAATGATACTTCATACTACGTTTCATAATTTTAATTCGTTATCAAAATTTGAATTATTTTTTTTATTAGGAAATAAAACACTGCTGTCAATTTAAAGAAGTAATAAAGATATTTAAATTGGATCGATTTTTTTAGAAGTTATGTATGAAAGAGTGGTTAAGATAATAATGTTAGTGGGTTTGAATAGCCAACAAAAACTAGGCTTGTTGGGTAGTGCAAAAATTTATGGGCCAGCTAAACCAGAAAAATGCATTTTTTCTAGCCAAATTTGCTTACAGTAATATTTTGTTGACGCTGTTGGAGATGCTTTAATAAGTACCCATTTTGGCTTCGTAAATGAGAGCCATTCCTTAGCTTATAGTAGTAAAATTGACTTCATCATTATCGGGCAGTTTGGAGACTCTTGCCTTTCCTTAAAAGGAAAAACAAAAAAGAAGGCTTTAGCAAGCAAAAATGACTCTTGTGATTCTTTTGCACTCAAAATTTTCCCACCTCTGTTTTCCAATCAAAATATTTGTCACCCCCCTACAACACTCTTTTCCAGTTTTGGTTCCAACACACACCACTACTGCACTGCTCAAACTCCCCCCCCTCTCTCTCTCTCTCTCCCCTCAATATTCATCAGCACAAATATACCTTTAAAAAAAGAAAATTTCATCGTATTCACAACTTGTAAAACAAAAAAGCACCCAAAAAAAAAGGCAAAAAGAAAAGCACTTATACAGAAGGACAAAAAGTTCTTTGTCCAAATAAGAATAAGAAACCAAAAGAGGGGGAGAAAAAAACAGAGGAGGAAAAGATCAATACTAATCCAAAGTAGTACTACTAAAGATTACTCCAATCCATCTGCTAAGCAAGGTTAATTAGCAAATACCACCAACACACAATCCGATTCGAGTCTAATCATATTGTAGAGCAAGTGCGCTCTCCTAATCATATGCCTCGATTCGAGTCTCATCGTACAAACCATAAATGGAACGAGCACTTATTCCATGGCCTCGGGACACCGTCGCGTGATACCCGATACACCCTTTTTGCTACACATTTCTCTTGGAGCTCAGACGCGCAGTACTGATTCCAAAAAAAAAAAAACCGTGTGACGGATAATGGTGCTGGAGCAGCACGTGACTATGCCTAAGACGGTGGAATAAAGAACTTTTTTCTGGATGGAACATGTATGTACAGACAATCAGAACTGGCCTGCAAATTTCGCATTTTTTCCGTATTAACTGAATTATCTGGATTTTTGCGAATTTCAATTTTTTTCTTCCCATATTGCCCTTTTTCTCGAATACTACAAACAAGACTAGTAGTAGTAGTAGTAGTAGTAGTAGTAAAAGACTTGTTAAATCTCACCAGTCATCAACAGCATCTGGGTCTTCGGGCTCGGGTTTCTTATTCAAGTCGGGCTTCTCCTGAGCCCAACACGGCTTGAATCCGGTGCGCGCGGGCTCACCATGCACGCTCACCGAGTTGTTACTCTCCATCGCATCCACCCTCGAACCCACCTCTATCGCCTTCTTCCGTATCGAAGCCGCCGACAAGTCGTGGAGCGGGGGCCCGCCGCTGCCGACCAATTCGCCCGCCTCTGCGGCCGCGTACTCGGGGAAATTGAGCCTGGCGGTGGGCCCGCGGAGGTAGTAGACGGCGGTGTCGTAGGCCCTCGCGGCCGCCACGGGCGTGGTGTAGGAACCCAGCCAGATTCTGGATCGCTTGTTGGGCTCCCTGATTTCGGCCACCCACTTGCCCCACTTCCTCATCCTTATCCCCTTGTATTGCTTCTCATGGCTCTTCCTCTTCTCCCCTCTCTCCATCTCTCTCTTTCTCTCCCTAAATATCTCTCTCTCTCTCTCTCTCTCTCTCTGTCTAAAATTAAAAGTATGGAAATACTGAGAGAGAATCAATACCCATTAAAAGGGTATGAGAGAGGCTGGGATTTGCGGCTGTGGCAACCTACTTGGGTAATAAGGTTCTTGTCATCTGGGTACAAGACTCCACGTTGATTGATATGGTATCAGAGAGAGAGAGAGGAGTGAGGGGAGGGGGGGAAAATGAAGAAGGGGGGGAAATTGCACCGACAATGAGTCTCTCTCTTGGCCCAATTTGCTGTACTCGGGAATTCAATACTTTTTTTTCCCCCTCTCTCTGTGTGACTGGAAAGGTTACCTGATTTATTATAGTTAATGGCCGACTAGTAGCATAGGGAGGGGAGGATGCTTTTTCCCTCTCCTATGCAGCTGGGTTTTTTTGGTTTGTTTGGCTCCACGGAAGAGAGAGAGAGAGAGAGAGAGAGAGAGAGAGTTGGGAGATTTATGGTGCCTGTGGGGAGTTGGTGTCCTTTTGAGGGCAATTGTAGATGGGAAAGCATTTGTCATTTGCTCAGTGGTGTGAGCTAGTTCACATATAGTCCCTCTCCTAGGATTTTATCGTTTTATGGTGTGACCTTGTTCACATATAATCCCTCTCCTAGGATTTTATCGTTTTATGGACGCTCTCATTCTCCAAATTTAACTTTGTACTGTATCTTATATTCTTATTAGTAGTAATTTAGGATGTTTTCGAAAAATAGTTTTACGCTCTCTCCTGTTCGGACACGCATTATGTGACTTATGTAACAGGAGAAAAAAGATTTTTGTTAGTGTAAAAAAATGTAGATGGCCAGTTTTTTGGAACTAATTTTCACACCAATATTACTGTGTCGGCTTCTTTTACTCTTAATAAGTAAAATTATTAGACTAAGGCCCTGTTTCAAAACATCTTCTTAAAAAATATTCCATTCGTTTCTTTTTAAGTGTACTGTTTCGTAATTCTAATTTATTAAAAAGACATCATCATTATACCTTGCACATCAACTTTTTTACCCACTTTCCTTACTTGCCCATCATTATTACACTTTTATTCACTAACTTTTCAAAATAAAATCTACTTTTTGGGACAAAATAGACAATACACCAACTTTTATCCACTAACTTTGCAAAATGGACACTTATTAAGAGACAGCCCAAAATGCAGTACTGGACTGTAAATAAGAGACGGAGAGAGTAGTACTTATTTCACATTTTCAAACTCAAAAATAATGTAAATGAAAAATAATTTTTTAATTTTTTTTGCATTGTAAAAGATCTCAATAAGATCTATTAAATAAGACCCATATTGTTAGAAATTTTTTTGAACTTGATCCATGCATAAGCACATAATTTTTGAATTTGAAATTATTTTCTTAAAAAACAAGTACTTATTTCTCTTTCAAGAACGGGGTCTAACTCTTGCTTAATTTTTCATAGATAAGAGGATACCCTCGTAATTTAAAGAAAAAAATGAAGAAGAGAGAGTACAATCAATTACTATTTGGTTGTAACAAGTACTTCCTCCGTCCTTATTCTTTTGTTCCTCGTCCTATCTTAACCGGATAAAAAATTAATTATAACTTTTAATTGGTAATACTATTTATCTGCAATATGAATCTTGTCTGATAGATCTCAACGAGCTATTGTAATCGATGTTTTCAAAATTACCTAAAAGATTATAAATTACAATATATAATCAATTGAAAAGTGACACGGACTCCCACAAGGGACTCAAGAATTTGAGACAGAGGTATTATTACATCAGACTCATTTTAAATAGGGAAATTTTAGGATGCAAAAAACACCGATAGAATTCGGGTTTGTGTGTGTCATATCACTTACTGTTGGCAAGATCAAAAAAAAAACATAAGACTTGTAAATTTACATTTTAGCTTGAGGAATTTTATTTCGTATAATTGGGCTATCCTATCTAGTGAATTACTATGTACTATACATGGTTAATCAAAATAATATAATATATACTATAGTTGTTCCAATTATTAGTAGTAATATATATATATATATCTAGGAGTATGATCTAGTATTTTGATTTGATGAGGTTAGACTCGGGGGGGTCGGTGGGTGGTCGGTGGGTGAATTGAAAAAACCGTTATGACTGAGACTTTTGGTCCATTTGCCATGACAATTACTCCCCCTGTGCTGTGTGAAAAGACTTTTGTTCCCTTGTCAACCTTGTCTTTGTCCTCACACTTTAATTTCCCAAACTTACACCGGCCTCCCCTGTGGGTTTTTCCTTCTTTAGATCCCCCCCCCGCCCCCCCTAATGTTTCGGAAATTACACTCTCCTACCCTATTGTTTTTTCCCGTCCGTTTCTCTACGACGGGCTTCCCCTGTCTCCCGGGCTCTGGTCCGTCTATTAGAGAGAAAGTGACATCAACGAAAATCTCAAAAGGAAGAAATTGTACTACAGGACTGTTTTTAAGACCTCAAAGGTAGGTCACTGTAATTTATCCATGATGGCCTAATGAATAAAGACGAGGTGTCCCTGTATATCATGCATAGCATTAGCGGTCCATAAAATAACGACAATCATTACTGCATTAAATGGGTCCATGGTCAACACGACGGACATGGTAGTCCGTCTCTCTCCTACAGTTTCAGATTCAAAACCTCTCGGGTATATGTTATTAATATCAATTCTTTTTGAGCCAGTTCATACGGAGCTTTGGTCTACCTTTAATTGCGCTTTCCAAAAAGAAACGATGAGATTGGTCTCTAA
This sequence comes from Rhododendron molle, assembly GCA_025413875.1. Classification (NCBI taxonomy): domain Eukaryota; kingdom Viridiplantae; phylum Streptophyta; class Magnoliopsida; order Ericales; family Ericaceae; genus Rhododendron; species Rhododendron molle. Next base: position 12,401,801 of record CM046395.1, on the reverse strand, counting down.
AAATTAATCGAAATGCGAGAAAACTGCCCTGGACATTTTCTTTTATAGGAAGAGTAAGAGCTTTATTGATAAAAGAGATTGCTCCGTATAACTTAACGTATGCATCAAATACAACTGAATAAAGACTAATTACACACGTGAGCGACAAATATTGCCCGGACGCTTGAATTATACTAACAAGGGAAATGCTACGGTGTCCACCCGCCATTTGGCGATACCGTAATTTTTGGCGTAACTGACTATTACAAGCATAACCAAGACCAGTGATATGTATAACCAAAACCTTACAAAAGCATAACCCCAAAATCCCCAAAAATTCTGGGGATTTTGGGGGTTATGCCTTTGTAAGGCCGTGGTCATACATATCACTGGTCTTGGTTATGCTTGTAATGGTCGGTTATGCCAAAAATTACGGTGTCCCCAAACGGCGGATGAACACCGTAGCATCATCCTACTAAAAAATAAGGACAATCATTAGACCAAGTTAATTATTTTCTTAATAGTTGCTAGCTATGTGTGTATATATATTTTTGCCTAAATATATATATATATATATATATATATATATATTTATATATATATATAGGCTTCACCTGCTTTGATTGCATATGTCTGATTTGGATTCCGTTGATTATGTTAACAAATTGACAACTCTACCAATAGACCTGGACTATTGGGCACAATAAGCCAAATGTTAACAGGAGAAAAAAGAAAGCAATATTGGCTTTTCCTAATAATTTTCCTTGTAAATTAGTATCAAGAAGAGATTAATACAGTTTTTTTTTTTTTCCTTTAAAAGAGAGAGATTACTGCCAACAAATCTTCAATTATTGTTGATCAAATTAGTTCATGCTTTTCTAACGGTGGGTATAGCTGTTTTGGACCAATCTGCATGATAAACCGTGGATAATTAGCTACGTCGGCCCCATAAGTTCAATTCCAAATACCAACAGGGTTAACTCAGTGGTCAGGACTCACGCCTCTCATCAGGAGCTTAGACCTATGAATCTTCTTACTTGTGTGTGAGTGGAATTTCTCTTGCATTTGTTGGAATTATTTTCCCCATCATTCGGGCTAGTAGTTGAGTTAAGTTGACTTATAATGATTGTGGGATAATGCTAGGGTATCCCCCTTTGGCTGGGGATACTGTATCATCCCTATAACATAACAATTAGAAGGCAAAACACTTTTTCACAAATGGTTTAACACTATTATTATTATTATTATTATTATTATTATTATTAGAAGAGATAACACTTTTCAAAAAGGCATAACATAACCACTCGAAGACAGAGCACTTTTTATAAAATGACATAATATTTTTATTATTATGGTGTCTCCCTAAAAAAGTGTTATGCCATTATTATGGTGTCCCTCCAAAATGGCGTAACATAACAACTCGAAAGCATAACCATTAACTATTCGGAGGCATAACATGTGAACACCGTAAAAGGGGATACCTTAGGTGTTCCCATGATTGTGAACTTATTTTTTTCAGTTTGATGTAATTCGATAGTAATTCATTACTACTAACAATTAATTTTCAAAATTAGTGCTAATCTAATAACCTTAGACAACTAAACAACTCATATGAAATGAAGTGTGTGAAGAATATTTAAAATAAACTACGACTATACGAATCTGATTAGGATGCTTCAAATCTTAATTATGGAGTAATACTTATGTGGTATGGATCGTTTGCGTGGCCGACATAGTTGTGTGATGGTCATCATTCATATAACCTTCACATAGATTTGAGGTCAAATATTATCATTGCATGCATGATAACCCCCAAAAAAAAAAAAAAAACTACTTAAAACTTAAAGCATCTCCCTCCTTCACTCCTACTCTTAATTAAAAACGTAAGTAAAAGCTTCATTTGATATGAAACACTTTAATAAAAAGCTCAAATTAAAGAATTTAATTTAGATAAGAGTTTCAGTAATAATATGCGTAAATTTGAGAGAGAGAAAACCTTTTGAAGTTTTTTTTTTTTTTTTTGCCAAAATGATAAAAATTCCATTGATAGGAGAAAACCTTATGTAAAGAAGAGACTAGCATTCCTCAATCGAAAGAATGAGTAGCCAAACAGGTGGGTAGGCTTCCAAATGAACCACCTACACCTCCAAAACCCTAACAAGCTACACAGTGCACCCACCAATAAGCTCATCGTTACCCATAAGAAAACTCACACGAAACAGAAAAAATCCAACAGAAACACCCAACAAATCACAATCAGGGCTGGAGATGCTATCACACTCACAATTTCCACGCACAATTTACAAACACATGTTTTCTTAAGGTCTATATGTAGCGTCTGTGTAAATATAGTATTTAAGTAACAAAAATCGGCATGGTAAAAAGCAAAAATAAAATTTACATACCACTTTCTTAAAAATTTACTCTAAAAACTACTAGTATATCTCATAGTTCTTACAATTACACACGACATAATCCTTGAAGCAAGACAAATCGTAGAATGCATTTATAAAAACGGGTAAAATGCAAAAATCATTTCCCAACAACGAACAAGGCATATTATAATTTGCTGTTGTACCTTCATCTCAGTTCAATTGGTGTCTGTGGCTACAGGGAAAAATCATTTCCCAACTACGAAGGTGCGTGTGTCAACGGTTAGGCAAATTTAAGTATGGTAGATACAGGGGAATGGCATACCTGCCATCTACCAACACACACACACAGAGGTGGAATATCTGGTTAAAAGTCCAAAATTAGGTGAAGAGAACTACTGAAATTAAGGACACCTTGACTCCAATGTTGTTGACAAGTGTGCGACTAAAAACAATCAAATAAACAGCCAAATAAATTATCTAATTAAAAAGAAATTCAAAACTTTCAACTTCTTCAATCTAATAATAAAGCAATTCACGCACCAAACAAGCCCCAAGATGTTTCCACAATGGTTGATGACATCAGAATTTTACTAAAGCAACATCGCAGAACAACTGGACAGAATCCCATCGTAGATACAAATTCATTACCAAAAGTAGAAACCCGCGAGCATCATTGATTGGTTTGGTCTGTTGTCACATATCAACAACAAAAGTCAAATCAATCCAAATCAAGTGACATCGAGATGAGCACTTCAACCATGAAGTCTTTACACCAGGGCAAATATCTACTAACAGTTATCAACCATCAACAAGTAGGAAAACCAGATTAATAAGTACTTTAGACAAGAGGCGGGTATTGCTTGGCCTGCTGCCGGACTCGTCTGTTGTACTCCTCAGTATCCTGCACGGGTAAGAAAGATGTGCAATGAAGAGCATATATTTGGGAGCGCGTGCATACATAAATATGTGGGTTTGCATAATTTTACTGTAAGAAGCGAATTCTTGCTTCGTGCTAATAAAGAGCTTAAAAGAGTAAGAATACATGAGACTGATGTCCCGTAAGCACCCAATAGACACGTGATCTGAAGGAGCGTATTTGATGGCTGGCACAAATTTTGTCATGATTTATATGACTTTCCTTTGTTGGTTTTGGGATTCTATGTCAGAGAAGTTGCATCAGTTGGAAATGCGATTCTTTATCAACTAGATTCTCGCTGTATACGGTGAATCGGTGATACTCCCAAATTTGATGTACACTTAATGATGTCACCAATTGTTAGTCTATTTTGAAAGGTCAACTGAAAAAATCAAAGAGATTCTAGAGCGTATTTGGCACGCCTTCTGGTTCCGTCAAAACTGTTCCTAAGGTTCAATAATCCATTACTCAACACCTGAGAAAGCAGTTACTATGGACTTCAATATTCTTTTTCCATGGCAAAAATGCATGTTTTTTTGGCATTTCACGTCATCTTTCATTTGGGACAAAATGACAGCACCCTTATGGACCTAGATGAGTTATATGATCATGAGAGGACAAAGCAAAATGCTTTCTCCACTACATTGCTGATTCTAAATAAAGGACAAAAATGCCACATGGCCCACATGAATTGCGTTAGAGTATGACTAGGGTGTATTTGGATCAAGGATTTGGGTATGGACCTACGTGTGCTGTTATATCTAACTGTGAGAAGTCAGATCCTTTCGATTTTCTTATTACTTTTTCTTGCCCAAATTCTGGACTCAAAAACAGCCCAAGGAAGCAAGATTACCTGGATAAAGAGGTGATATCCATCAGTCTGTGCAGGGTCAGCAGGGTTCGGCTGGTTCAACAAATCCTGGATGCCCACAAGAATCTGTTTCACTGTAATTGCCGGTCTCCATCCCTAGATACAACAACACTGTAAATATCCAATCTTACACACCAATGAACAGATCACCCGGCATGTTTTGAAAAGCTGCAGAGAATACATACGCTATCTTCATTGAGGATTGACAGGCAAACAGTTCCAGAGGGGTAGACGTTTGGGTGGAAGAAACCCTGGGGAAATTTACACTTTGGTGGTTTGCTAGGATAGTCTTCAGTAAAGTTGATTGTAATTGGGTAGTTACCCCCTTCCCAGTCAGTCTGCAACCGAAATATCTTATTAAATTCCAACACCACCGAAATAACCAATGTGTGATGGTAATTGTAGTGGCTCTATTTCCTTGTATAAATGTTTTTTTATTGGTATCTACACAAACATTTTTCCCTCTTCCCTTCTTTCCTGGAACAAACCCAAGAATCCACGGGCAAGACAATAAATAGAGAAACTAAATACGAAAAAACAAATAATGAAGGCCGCAGGATAGAGAAGCCATGGACCCATGAACAAACTTGTTGTATCAAGTTCTCTTGAATATAACCTGAGTCAAACGATAGACTTAGAATTAAAAGACAAAACTAAATGTAACATTATTAAGTACCCATAATGAACTGCATATAAGATGACAAAAGAGTACAAAGGCTTATCTCAACATTGCCAGACTTATTTCCAGTCTAATTTAAACTTTCCAAGTTGTAACGCAAGGAGAACCCTAGTCCTACACCGGAACTTGCCATGCACGATAAATGCATAGAATGAAAATTCAATGAGTCATGACTGGGTGATCAAAGAAAACATAAGAACAAACTACGTCCCCCTCCCCTCCCAAACAATCTTAAAGCAGATACGCAAATTGTAATTGACTAAACTCTACTTAGTTAATTTAGTAATGTAAACCAATCATCCTACTAATCTTACGCTGTTCAAAGAATATCGTTTCACCATCTCGCTCTAATCCGGCAAGGTCCATCTGGCTATACACTGTTTTGTTACTTCAATTTTCTTTCTGATACTGTAGCAAACCAAAAAACAACTTTCATTTTGTCAGAATGGCTTTGTAGCTAATCTACAAGAATGGAAGTCAATAGCTGACTGTGATACCAAATTCCATTCTTCCTCAGCAGGATTAACGTATCCTTCTCAGCAACTTTGGTCGTGATATGATTTTACAAGTTTATAAGAATACCAAACATCTCATGATATGATTTCAACTTGATTAAATGGGATCTCCCTTAACATCTTAAGAGTTTGTACCACAAAATATGATTGCTTTTGCAGCTTACACAATATTTCCAATTCAATTTGATAGGCAAATACTGATCTGTGATCACCAACCCTCAGCCAAGTTAAAGTTATGCAAACAGAATGCCACACGCCCAGAAGTGATTTAGATTCAGTTCAGAAGGAAATTTGTCGGAATGCATTTATGAAACTAATGAAACAAGCACATAAAACTGAATATGATTACAGGAGAAAGTTAAAGAAATTGGAAAACATCATCATTCATATAACAGGTCCAAGAGCACAGAGAAAGCAGAGTGTCAGTATATATGCTTCCAAAAAGACTGCTCTACAAGCTTCCAGAGAATTTCTACATAGTTTGCAAAATATTCTAGATATAGACTAAGATTTTTCCAAAGCGGTTGTCTTCGATGAGAAAAGGTTCATGGGAGAAAAATATTCCTAGCTAAAAGCTACTTTTTTCTGCACAGGATCAGTACCAAACTATTATTCCACTATAGTTCTAAGAATTTAAAAACCAAAATAGATAAAAGGTCCAAGATTGAGGCCTAATCCAGATGAAGCATATGCACAGCTCGATATGACCTCACGAACTGATGTACAGATGAAAATAACACCAGAGTGCAAAAAGAAAATATAAACTTATATCCGTAACGATCATATTACAAACGATGATATCATAAAAGCATTCAAACAACCAAATCAATCTCAGGTTATCTAGGTTACAAACATCTAATGTAGACCATAATATGGTTAGGTGTTATAGCAAGTATGACACACACAAAGGTATTCTTGTCACAAAAGTTATGGCAAAAGGCATCCAGGTCTACATCTCCGCCCAATGGGCGCGATTTGAGTTGAACTTCTACATAGTATATCAATGGCACACAAGAAATACACAATCTACTTTTCACATCGATTATGGTGATCTAATCCACTCTTGATCTTTATTTTCTTTTTATCTCAACTAATATTTGCTTGAATTGTCCTAATAGGGCATCCAAAAAAGTTATAATTCGCACACATCTAATGTCCCAATGTAGCAGACGTAAAAAGGTTTTATGAACTAATTCAAATACTTAAGTCCCATATCGTTCTTCTGGGTAGAACATTCAAAAGAAGCCACATTCTAATTTGAACACCCAAGCCTCACATTTCATCAGATCACCAATATAGCAAAACATATGGCAGTTATGTAGCAGGGCCTTGTTTAGTATTAACCAACTAAATTTTATCTTCTGAAATAGGGGCATTACCAAATACAAAAAAAATACTTTCATAATAGAGGCTCATCCATTTGTTTGGAAGATCGGACTTGTTAGTATGCAATTAATCATATTCCCAAATCAGAATGTGTTCACATGAAAGTATCACCTCACCTATTGGTTCCACAGACTGTGGAACCAATACCTATTTGTCCAATATCTTAGGATACAATAACATATTAACAGACTATGGAAATTTTATATCCATATCAAAGCCAATTGGCAATGAGTGAAAGAGGTCCCCTGATCACCCATTGAGTCTTTTTTTAGCAAGCAAAGATTCTTAAGAATGTATTTCGAGGAGTACACAAAATACAAAGGAAGAAGCTAAGCAACTAAAAAGCTTCAACCAAAGACTATTACAAGAAGGAAATACCAAGTTTAGAAAACAGGCTAAAACACCTACAAATAGGAAGAGCAACAGGTAGACTCGAGAAGTAAACATGCCCTATTCAAACACACGTAGTGCTGATAACTGTGAAAACAAAAACCAAGTACCACAGAAGGAACTTTGAAAACTAATTTTTTTTGTTATGATCCAACATGACTAGAACTTTGTCTGGAATTCCACTAATCTCTACTCATAATTCTTCCAACCAAAACCTGCTCGTAAGTTGCCCAAAAACATTATTAGTACAGATCTTCTAGATAGAACCACCATCTAATTAAATCCTTCGCAACTTTCCCATATCCGCCATTGCACCATCCAGTCCCATGAGAATTTTTGATATCGAAAACTTTATACCATTCTCGATTCTAGATAATTATAGCATGATTCACTAGATTATCTTCTGACATTTGATATATTGTGCTCTTTTTCAATTGAGGAAACGTAAGCTCAGTGTAGAAACAAGAGCCAATTGGTTCGAACCAAGGTGTCCACACCTAGGAATCCAGAAGGGCTCTTGTTTGTACACTGGTCACACATTTCCTCAGTTGAAAAAGGGCCCAATTTATCAAATGTCGGAAGATAATCCAACAAATCATGCTGTAATTATCTACAATTCTGGAATCGAGAACGGTATTGAGTTTTATGATATCAAAAATTCTCATGGGACAGGATGGTGCAATGGCGGATATGGGATAGTTGCGAAGAATGTAATTATATTAGATGTTGGTTCTATCTAGAAGATTCATACTTCCGACATTTTTGGGCAACTTACAAAAAGATTTTGGTTGGAAGAATTATGTGTAGAGATTAGCTCAGAGTTCAAGTCATGTTGGATCATACCAAGAAACTAGTTTTCAAAGTTCTTCGTTCTATGGGTACCGTGATACTTGGTGTTTGTTTTCACATTATTAGCGTCGAGCGCACGTGTCTAAATAAGGCATGTTTACTCCTCGAGTCTACCTGTTCTTAGGACCTATTCTGTGGTGGCTCTTCCTATTTGTAGGTGTTTTAGCCTGTTTTTCCTAAACTTGGTATTTCTTTTTTGTAATGGTCTTTGGTTAAAGCTTTTTTGTTGCTTAGCTTCTTCCCTTGTATCTTGAAACTCTTGTGTACTCTTTTGAAAGCTTGCTAAAAAAAGACTCAATGGGTGATCACTTAATGCACATGAGGGAACTATTCACTCATTGCCAATTGGCTTTGAGCATTAAGTGATCATCCATTGCACTCCAAGCAATGTGGAACCTTAACACAAACAATGCAACGGGGATCACAAAACCATTACTATTGGGAACTAATTTTGTTGATTGTAGAGGAGCTCATTTGTTCTTATACCGTAACTCCCGAATGGAAAACATTTCAGCTGTGTTAGATCATGGATGCGTGCAAGAATTTATGGAAGAAAAAGAAAAGCTAATGGAAAACAAAAGGAGACAAGAGAGTGAAACAACTAGGTTTTCGCAACCATTTTCTTTCCTCTTCATAAATCCATCCACACCCATTTTACACATCCATATTACTGCCTTAGCCCTGTCCTAGATGCCCCATCAAAATGATTTTTAGATAAAGAAGTGCAAGTGAACCCTAGTTCAACAAGCTACAGAGTTAAAGCTAGCTTAGAGAAGGATGGTGGTCGGAGTAGGTTTGAGGATCTTACCAGGATACAGCTATGTAGTTTAGCAAGCCACTAAGCCCCAAATTTTTACTGAATATAACCCATTAACCATCAGATGCAGCGTATAGTACATCTAAAGAATGAAAAGCACCTTAAATTATCCCAAATTTTACACTTACATTCCTTTGCATCTCCACTCCTTACTCAAAAGTCAATTCGATTTTCTACTAAAACTTAAATTTGAATACAAACTCCTTAAAAGTCCCTCAACTCCTTGACTCACACCTCTATCAAACTGTCTTTTTACTCAAATCAAGGGAAACTAAAATCTAAACTCAAATGCCTGAATTTCATTTAGTATCCTAGAAAATCTACATTATGCCATTAATGAAGCTTTCACTCAATACTATACTTAGATTCCAGTTTCTCAATTGGATTACTAAATTCAAAATGCAGCTTTTATTCAAATTAGGCCTGGAGACGGTCTTAGACAACAAACAGTACAAATGTATCCAACATCAAGTAAGAGCCAAACAACGACTATAAGATATGACCACGCCGTAATCCACAGCAGCAAATAATAACACGAAATCAAGAGATTTCAATATACTAATAATTTAATAGCGAACCTGAATTCCCAAAAAAAAAAAAAAGAGAAAAAAATATCAATCAAGTTCAAGTGTCTTTTGAATACCAACAAACCTGAGATAAAATAACGAAGGTAACGTGGCCAAGCAGAAGAACAAGACTACTTACCCCGGCCTTTCCAGGGATAGTGCAATGCCAAACCATCAAATTCACCGAACCATCAGGCAGAGTCTCCGGCCTAGCAACGAAACCCTAGAAATCAAAACCAGTCAATACAACACGTGAATTAGGTTAACCTAAAAAAATTAGTCGTATATCGTCATAGACAACTACATATACAGAGAGAGAGAGAGAGAGAGAGAGAGAGAGAGAGAGAGAGAACATGAGGGTGATTCTTCCGCCAGGCTTTACGCTCCTCTGCGAGACGGCCACGAGCGATACCTCCAGACATTTCTCTCTCTCTATCTCTCTCTCTCTCTATATTATTCGGCAGGACAGTTTGAGCCGCCTTTCCTTCCTTCTCCAGTTGCTCTGCCTAAAAGTCTCCTCCTTGGGTGAAGTAGGAGTCCTTCGATGGGTACAACACTTACCACCGTGTTGTTTGAGACCGACACCGATTCTCACGTAAATAATTGGAGTCGTTTAATTTAATTATAAATAATTTTAAAATTATTTAGAAAAAATCAACTCAGACAAATATTGAGGAGGGTTTGGTCAACTCTATACTTGTTTTCAATCACGAAATTGAATAAAAACTTGATCCAGGCCTCTCCGATATCCGATTGAACTTATTTTTTTACGAGAATCATTTAAAATATAATTTAAATAAATTAAGCAATTCCGATCATTTGTGTAGAATCTCGAGATGGATCCCACGCAACGCGGTTTGCATTTGACATACACTGTACCCATAGTCCAGTGTGCCAAAAAAAGGGGAAAAAAAAACTCCGACTAGTGGAATTGGATGGCTCAGATTGCGTTGAGGATGACTGTTCGTGTGTCCAATCGGTCTTGAAGCCGTTGATTCCAATTTTATTTTTTCTATGATTATACTAGTATTTCCTCATGGACGAAAACAAAGTCAATTGTCGAATACTACAACTTTTAATTCTGGCGTGAAAACCACGCTACTGTGCGCAGTCCCGTGACTCACGTTTTGTTTTGGTTTGTTTTGTTCCTTCCGACGCAGCTTGTGGCGGGTCCGATCTCCTCTATCTTAAAAATTTCTCTGTTAAAGAGTATTTCGACCAATGAATTATGTGATTTTTTTTTATGTTTTAAATTCAGCAGTCGAAAAATCTCTCGGATCAGAGACATAGAAGTTTTTAGCGCAGAGAATCCTGCTTCATCTTTGGCCGGGCTGGGCAAGGGAAGAGGCTCTGGCTCAGTATTAACCTTCAGTTTGGTCCTTTTTTTGGGCCGTTAGGGCCCATAGTAGTGATTTAAAACGGGGGAATTTGGTTTTAGTGGGAGGTGGGGTAAAAAATTCTCAAGTGGTGGACAAGTTTTTATGAAATTGCATAAAAAATGAATCGGACAAAAAGAAAATTTTCATACATGAAACGGACAAAAATAAATTTTCCGTACATGGAGTCGGTTTGTAGTCAAATCTGGGTTTAGACCTAAGTTGTTCCTCGTATGGAACTAAGTTGCCCCTTGTATGGAACTAAGTTGCCCCTCGCATGAACTTAAGTTGCCTCTTATTGGATCTAAATTGCCCATTACTTGACTACTGCCACAAGCAATTACTGCGTTAAGTAACTGTCATCCTCCCATAACCCATTCAGCCCTCTTGTATGGACTTAGGCTGAGTTTCTCTTGCCTATTTGAGCTTTTTCTTATTTTGTTGTGTTTGAATTTTTTTCTAAATTTTTAGTTTTGCGTCAATTTTTTTGACTTTTTGATTCTAACGAGACGAATTGGCAAAAGTAAGAACTTTTACCCAAATATTTTGAATAAGGACCACTTTTAAGCTCAAAAAGTCAATCTTACTTTTATCCAAATATTTTGAATAAGGATCACTTTTAAGCTCAAAAAGTCGAAAATAAAAGTGGTCATTGATCAAAATATTTGGGCAAAAGTAAAAAAAAAAATTTACTTTTCCGATTCGTCTCGAAGAATTGAAAAGTCTAAAAAATTAGCACAAAACGAATAAGCGCGAAAAAAATTTAAATAAGAACAAAATGTTACTCCCTCCGTCCCTAAATAAGTGTCCGGCGCGCAAAACTAGGCCTTACAAAAGATACATGTTTTTCGTTAAAAAATTTAATTTTTTTCCACAATCTAATAGAACCCATTGCCATCTATTGATTTGTGAAAAAAAATTAATTTTTTTAACAAAGCAAATGCATTTTTTTAAAGGCCTAAGTTTGCGCGCCGGACACTTATTTAGGGACGGAGGGAGTAATTTTTAGAAAAAGTTAAGCTGAACGGGATAAATTGTTCCTTATAAGGACCTAAGTTGCTCCTTATAGGTCCAAATTTTGTTATTTTTAGGTGCTACTTCAAAAAAATAAGGTGCAACTTAAGTCCAATAAAAGGCAACTTAGGTTTATATAAGGGGCAACTTAGTTCCATACAAGGAGCAACTTAGGTTTAAACCCATATTCGACTACAAACCGACTCCATATATGTATGGGGAATTAATTTTTGTCCGTTTCATGAATGGAGAATTCATTGTTGTCCGTTTCATGTATGAGAAATTTCTTTCTGTCCAATTCATTTTTATGCAATTTCATAAAAACTTGTCCACCATATGGGAATTTTTTACCCCACTTCCCACTGAAACCCAATTTCCCCATTTAAAATCATGGGGAAGTTTTTAGGTTATCCCCAAAAATTAGGTTTGGACCTAATTTAGTTCTGCACAATTACTTGCATTTTTTATTCCAACCATGCCCCTTCCTTCGTCAGGCACATCAGCACACGAAACTAGAGAACGTCTAGTATAGAAAAATTATCCAATGCTTCATGAGCATTGGTGCACCATTAAAACATTATTTAAATTTTAAAAAGTCATATCTTTAGTTGTAAATATTCATTTTAAAAAAATAACATTTTTGGAATCTACTCGACAATATCTACTAAACAAGATCCATATTGAATATGAAATTATCTAAGATTAAAAAAATACCATTTGTTATGAGAACTGTTTCTATAAGAATTTTCTCTGTGAGAACTATTTCTATGAGAACTTTCTATGAGAATTATCTCTCAGCCTTCGTATTTTCAGGAGGCTTGTGCAATTTGTTCGAGTCCTATTCACTTCGTGAGTGAGTGTCATATGGCTTCCCAATTCCCCGAGTTTGTTCAGGAGCACTTTAATGCTGCTTAAGGGTTTGCCAGACCCGGCAATGATCCTTATTGTAATACATACAACCCGGGATGGAGAAATCACCCGAATTTCTCTTGGAAACAACAAGTTCTGAGCAATTCTCCTGCTCCACCCTAATGGCCTATGTTTACCAACTCTGCCAATCCTTCAGCCTACCATTCGACTCAATCGTTGCAGCCATATCAGTACCATAATACTCCTCCACCTCAAAGAAACTTTGATTTTGAGGATAAGGTGCTGCAAGCTCTCTAAGGGCTTGAGGCTAATTCACGTAAACTTGAAGCGAACACACAAGCCATCAACTCTCACACACAATCCATTTCTAGGATAGAAGCCTAAGTGGGGCAACTAGCTAATGCACTCAGTCGACGAGAGGAGGGTAGGTCATCGAGTTAACCAGTAGGCAATCCTAAGGGTCAGTATGTCATAGAGAATGCACAAGTGAATGCTCCTTACCATGATCAAGCCAAGGCAATAGTGACCCTAAGAAACGGGCGTGTACTTGACACTAGACCTGAGAGAAATGGAGATGGGTCTCCATTTGAGAGATGATTCTCCAAATATGGAGAATGAGAATTGAGTCTCCAAAATGGAGACCCCAAATGAAGATGGTTTGCACGGCATAGATTCTCCAAAATGGAGTTAGTGCCGAAATAGAGATGGGTTGAAGATGCTCTAAGTAACCCCAGTACTTAAGAGTTAAGACATTTACGGTGTTTGACTTTTTTCCGTTAAATTTTCCCCGAGAGGATCTTTATTTTTCAAACAAATTGATCGCAAGGACAGATTTGCAAAGCTTTTATTTTATTTTTTTTAGTGATAAACAGATTTTGTGTAACTTTCATCAATCGATCGAAACAAACGTAGTTTTAAAAGAGATAGGGTTGTGGGGAATAACGCACAAACCAACATTATTTTCTCGCATTTGCTCTACTCAATAGCATCCTCCATCCCTTTGTGAAGATCACCATCAATATGCTTCAGGGACTATAGATATAGATATTGAACCAATATGCTTCAGGGACTCAATCAAGTTTCTGTCGGCATACAAGACAAATATTTGGACCCCCTTTTTTTTTTTTTTTGATCAGAAGATTTGGACATTATAATCCATTCTCTAAAACAGAAAGAAGAAAACTACGATAATTAAGAAGTGAAAAGACGCCCTATACTTCTCAAAGTGTTGCACAATGGACTCTTTCGAAACAAGACACACTGCAACGGGTGTCATGACTACATGAAGTGGGGTATCCACACTCGCATGGAACATTTTAACCAACAACCAAACTACTAGAGGCCCTCAATATTGTGCTGTTGGTAGAGGAAGGAGGATTAAAAGTTATTTTTCTACGACAATTTCATTTTGGAGCCTTTAATTGGACTTTCCCAATCAACTTTTTTTTAGGGCCATGTCCATTCAGAAAGAATTTCTCAGCCTTTTGGCAATATAGTAGTCAAGGAGATGGAGTAGTTACATTTTTGCCAGATAATCCTAAATTAATTAGCTTCAAAACTGTACTTAATTTGCTACCACACTTCAAAATCTGAACGGTGAGTTTATGTGTTGCATTCTAACAGATCCTTCAAACTACAATATTTTATGGTAGTTTAATTTCATGTATGTTTAGTTTTATTGATCCACATATAAAATGATTGTTGGGTGGATCCTTCCTAGTTGGTGGGTCCACAAGGGGGCTTATTAATTAAGTCCAAAATGTTATGGGGTTATCTTGTTATTCTTTGAATGACAAAGGGAGAACTTGTAATTTCCACCATGGGATTACAAAAGAAAGTCAGGAGACTTGTCTCATTTTGGCTGCTGAATATTCGAGAAAAACAGAGAGCAACGAAAAGAGGGCTAAGGGTTTTGGTCCAAGTTGATCCATGATCGGGTACTCTTTTGAAGTCCGATTTTGATGAGATTTTAGTATGTTCTTCACGTCGACGAGCTCTACGCACTGATCGGAGCAGTTCGGCAAGGTTCTCTCAGGTTCAAGGAGTTTGGAAAATCCACTGGGTGAGACCTAAACTTGTACTCTTGTTGATTTTGTTGAAATCTACCTTTGGGTAATGTTTGTATGCCTCTAGTTGTTTGCTAGAGAAGAACTCTTGTAACCCCATTATCATTATAGTGGAAGATTTGGTAGCGATTACGCTCCCGTGGACGTACCTCTGATTTAGGGGGAACCACGTAAAAATTTCGGTGTCTCGTGGTTTGCTTGTTTGTTGCTTATTTACTTTTCGGCTCCTAGATTGCTTGTTGTTGGTTATTCTGGTTGCGATAATTTAGCCTGTTCTCTATTTGCACAAGGAGGGAAAGATATCTGTTGTGTTTCGGATAGTTTTTCTCAACAATGATAACATCTTTTACGTTAGAAAACTATTTTGGCCACTCTCCCTTATTGTTCAATTGCTTTAATTTTTTTTTTTTTAAAAAAAAACAGTAAGTTGTAATTAAATTGGGTGGTATTTCGATCTCCAACACTAAATTATCACATGCATCAAGAAATTATCACATCAAGTGTGCTTTTAGTCGTACCGCCTTTTGAATTTTTTTAGAAATCCATGTTCAAGTTGATAAAGAAAAAGACAAAAGATGAGATTGTGTTATGTTGTGAAACATGTGAAAAAACGAGTTACTGGGCTTTGTTCGGACCCGTTTAGTTTTAGTTTTAATTTTGTTTTCAATCATTATCTTATTTCTTTTTTCAATCATTATCCTATTTTTTCAATTATTACTTTCTCATCTCTTTCTATCTCTCTCCAATCATTACCCCTATCTTCAATCATTACTCTATTTCTCTCTCCACCCACTATCAAAACTAAACTAAATTAAACTCCCAACCGAACACAATGTACATATTTATGGGAAAGTTACGTAGGGAAAAAAATAGTAGCTAGTAATGGTCCGATGAGTTCCAATGTCCTTATTCAAATTTTTTTCGTATCACTTGGCTTATCAATATTTTTTTTTGGAGATTATTGCATTCTCATTACGAGAAATCTAAAAAGTAAAAATTTTTGATCGAAATCCAATTTTTTTTGAATAAAGACGAAAAATAAGCCAATTTAAGCCACTTTTTTCATCTTTATTCAAAAAATATTGGATTTCGATCAAAATTTTTTACTTTTTAAGTTCCTCTCGTCATGAGGATGCACTAATCCCCAAAAAATGATGATAAGCCAAGTGGTGCAAAAAAAATTTGAATAAGAACAAAAAATAAGCCGCTTTAGCTTTTTTAGAAGAACAAGTCCTTATAAGTTAAAAAAATAGTAGTAATATTTTGAGATTCGAGTGGCGACGGACATTCTCCAACTCTAAAAAGAGAGAAACGAAGTTTGAGGGGTGACACAAATTATTTGAGATTTGAGGAATCCGTTGTAGATGCTCTAACACTACATTATTTTCTCCTCCTCCTCTTTTTTTCTGTGGTAATTTTCTCCTCCTCCTTGACTCACTTCTGTTGGTAATCTCAAACAGAGGCGGACATAGGGGTACAAGCGGGGCCTGGGTCCCCCACAAACCCCCCAATTATTGCAAAATTATGAAAAAGGGTCTCCTCAAAATTATATTATTCCTACATGAGGATGATATTTTATTGTTAATTTATAAATACATGTAATTCGGTCCCTCACGTCTCTGCGTCGGCCGCTGATCTCAAACAAAACAGATGACTCACTCACTCACCTGACGGAATAAACGACGCGAGGCAGTTGATTGGTCTTATTCAGAGGTACAGCACTTTTTGTTTTTGCATGTGTTTAATTAAACAAAGGTTCCGTAGGAAAATCAAAAGAGATGAAGAAATCATCAAGGAAAAACGACTTACCACTTGTGATATTAGTTAGTAGGTCGCTACCACCCATACCAAATCCCTTATTAATTTCCCGGCCTCCACCAGCTCCGGTACGTCCAAACCAACCACCCCACTTAATTTACTCGTTTTTGTGTCCTAAAACACACCTAAAACTGAAGACGTGATCCTTATCTTGAAAGAAAAAAAAAAAAAAAATGCACCTTCTTGCATCCGTTCCTGCTATTCCGTACGATTATTCAACCGGATTACAATAAAAACATGAGCAAAACTCTGTATGGACTGGTCCCAAAAAAGTTTGTAGCACCTAAATGCGTTTAGTTTTCTCCGCTTATAAAAGAGGGTACATTTTAGGCTTGTTGCTAACAATCGTTAGAAGATATTTTTAATTTCTTGTCGACGACAATATGATTCGTGAAAGTTCAGCGGTACTTATTTCAATCTTTGTAGATCGAAAAAATGAACCCAAATTACTATGACCAAGACGCTAGCCTCATTCTCCATTCATACAAAATGCTAATCTCCTCAAAAAAAAAAAAAAAAAAAACATAATGCTAAGCAAATCGAAATCAAGTTTGAAGATTGTGTCAATCAAATGTACGCAACGCATGAGAGAACCCCCAACAAAAAAAAAAATATAAAAAAAAAGCAGAAATGCTACACTCAAATCAAAAGATAAGAGAAGGCCAAAAATAGTACTGTACAGAAAAGGAAAAGGAAAAGGAAAAGGAAAGTAGAACTTTATTTGTCTTCCACGTTCAACGTTTTCTTCAACTACAAAGTTGCCGAAGTTGACGCCAAGAAATGTGGATGCGACTCCGTCAGCTACACCAAAAATAAAGAGGTTTGAAGGATGGTATCCTAGGAGGAAAAACTCTGGGGGCACCGCGACAGTGTCGTGAGCCCCTTTTCCATCATAGTATATTGAGAGGAGACCTCTATGCTTTGTTTTGAGCTCCGCATTCAGGTGTTGTGGAGAAGGGGTCGGGAAACCGCGCGCCCAGGAATACTGAATAAATTTTCCCAAGCCAAAAATATTCACTTGGAGGATTAAAAGAATGACAATTGCTTATTATTATTATTATTTTTTGAACTGGAATGAATGACTATTGCTTTCCAACCGGCTGTCTTTGCTAACTGAGATTATGAATATTGTTCAATCATATATACGTGCAAAAGGGAGTAATCTATGCACATGTACCTTAAACATTTGTCCAAACCTGGAAATTCTTGACCAATTTCAAATAACCATCGTAGCACATGCAATTATTAATCATGACACTCATGACCAATTAGCAGATGCTTAATTACTAAAAAGCATGTTTAATGGTACGAATTAGGCATGTGGAGTAGTAGACGTACTGGTTGGCCAATGTAAGCACTTTGTACTCTTATGCATAAGGTGGTCGGTACTTTTGAAACGTCAGGACTCACCCAAACCGCAATTGCCTAAGTTTTCGATCGAACAAAATATATTTCTTACATATTTTTTCTTAAAGAAAAATGAAGTAATTATGCCAACTTTATCTCTTACAAGTCCCACCCATCTAAGATGTGTTAAGTCGTTTCCTCTAATAATTGTATCTTCTCTAAATAAAAAAGTCAACAAACACATATTTACGAAGATTTCGACGCGTATCTGTCCGAAAACATTTGATGTGCATTGAACTTCACATTTATCGCATGAGACCAACGTACACCGAACAATTTCCCAACACATATGTGTCCAAACATAGACAATTTTATATGCATGCGACCAAAAGATTGCTCTAACTAACACAATATATAATTGATAATGCTGCGATGACAATGACATATACGTTCATCAATTTCATTTACTTCATGCGACGGTCAAGCAGAAATAATTAGCTTTGGTTCTAGAAAGAATACATAATTACCCGTCACCTTCATCTACATACCAAATCACCATTGAAATTTGTTTAGAGTCCTTTGCCTCTTTAAAACCATAATCTCACACTCAAACCTCCCCTGAGAGTTTCTTCCCCATAGCAACTCTCTCTCTTTCTCTCTCTCTCTCTCTCACAAATGAAGACCAACCTTAACAACACCAACACAAAACTAATCCTCCTCCACCCCTACATCCTAAAACAAGGAACCCCAAACCGCCTCTGGCTCCTAGCCTTCCTTTCCTTCTCCACAATAGCCTTCCTCCTCACCTTCATCTACACTAAACAATCCATATCAACCACCACCACCACCATCATCACAACGACGACCACCGCCGCCGCCGCCACAACCACCAATCCCCAACTACCCCAACCCATAATCACCGCCCTCCTCCACTACGCCTCCACCTCCAACGCCACCGACAAAATGTCCCACGCCGACATCAAACCCATCTCCGACGCCCTCCGCCAGTGCCCTTCTTCCCCTTGCAACTTCCTCATCTTCGGCCTCACCCACGAGACCCTCCTCTGGAAGGCCCTCAACCCCCACGGCCGGACCGTGTTCATTGACGAGAACCGGTACTACGCTGCCCACGTCGAGGAGAAACACCCCGAAATCGAGGTCTACGACGTCCAGTACACCACCAAACTGACCGAGTGGAAAGACCTGATCCAGTCTGCGAGGGAGCTGGTCCGGAACGAGTGCCGGCCGGTGCAGAACTTGCTGTTCTCGGACTGTAAGCTCGGGCTGAACGATTTTCCCAACCAGTTGTACGAAGTGGAGTGGGACGTGATACTGGTGGATGGGCCCAGAGGGTACTGGCCGGAGGCGCCGGGGAGGATGTCGTCGATATTCACGGCCGGGGTTCTGGCGAGGAGCAAGAAGGGCGGCGGCGGCGGTTCGAAGACGCATGTTTTTGTGCATGATTATAACAGGGAGGTGGAGAGGATTTTTAGTGACGAGTTTTTGTGCAAGGAGAACTTGGTGGGTAAGTCCAAGGATATGCTTGGGTACTTTGCGGTGGAGAGAATGGAGGAGACTAGTGTACATTTCTGTCGCAACCACACATCATGATCATGAGCTTAACGACTCTCATTCTATGATCGTTAATTAAATTCATCATCACTGGGTCAAATTGTAGGAGTTCAAATCTTCCGTTAATAAAAAGGTCTTTAATTACCCGTATTTGGGTACTGCAGTTCAGTCATTAATGCCTCGTTGAGATGGGTTTTTGAAAAATTTTGGGTTTGATTTTTAGGATAATAAGTTGAGAGAGAAATTAGGATCATAATTAGAGATAGGGATACTGAGTGGGTAGCGATAAAAAGAGAAATGAGAATAATTATTAAATATAGAGGTAATGAGTGAAAAAAGAAATAAGAGTAATGATTAGAACTATGGGTAATGAGTGTTTTGGAGTTAATTTTTTTCCAAATTATCATCCGAACAAGACATTAATAGTATGGTGAGAATTTTTACGTCTCATCTCTCTTAAAATTGATATCCGATCGATCTAGTGACCAAATTTTTTGGTGACTCGGATATTTGAATCAGCTTACCGTGCACCTCGACTAATCTTAAAAAATTGATTTCACCTTGATATGGTGACCATAAACGTGTCGCAGCACTGGTGCAACCATCACTACAACACGGAAGGGCTATAGCGAGGATTTAGTTTCCTCGCTAAAGCACCTGATTTCCTCGCAAAACGAATTAGCGAGGAAAAATTTTCTCGCTAATTTTCCTCGCTAAAACCTTGTCGTAAAAGGCTTTAGCGAGGAAAAAAAAAATTCCTCGCCTATTCCAATACAATTGCGACGAAATTTTTCCTCGCTAAAATAAATCTAAAATGTAAACGAACTCTCCGCGTTTTTTGCCACTCCCAGCACTTGAACCTTAGAACTCTTGTATATGACACCTAACACCTATCCACTGCACCACTTTGCACTTCTGTGTGAAATTGTGAACTTTTTTTTATATATTATGTTTTTGCATCTCTTTCACCTTTCCAAATGAGTTTCTTCAACATTAATTATGGCCTTTCAACTTTTTGTACTCTTATAGTGTTTAAAATTTATTTGAACAAATTTAATTTTTTGCTAGAACAACAATTTTTTTTGTTGAAACATGTTATATTCGTATCCGACAACAACTTTTGAAGGACTAATAATATATGTTATTATTCTAATTTTTTGATGGAATTATCCTTAGCTTTTATGGAACGAGATTTTTATCGTCATAAGCTAGCTCGAGATATATTTTAATATCAGATTATGAATGACAAGTTTCATCATTGTTATTTTTTAATTTTAAGAGTAAGTTTTGACCTTTTTCTGTTTGCCAAATACAAAGGGTATTATAGATTCGTAATTATTTTTTAAAGCTTTTTTCATCATTGCTATAATAATATGAACAAAATTTGTAAATACTCAGATTAGATCATCCTAAAAGCACCAAAGATAATACTTTTTTTAAAAAAATTCATCTTTAATGAAATTTTTAAAATTTTAAATTGTCCAATATCTCTCTCTCTCTCTCTCACACACACACACAATATGTATATGTATATAAATGAATATCATTAGAATCACCTAAGTTGGTTTAAATAAAAATCAGTAACGGTTCACACAAAAAATTCTTTACAGCATGAATGCACAATAGATATGAAATAGTATATTTTTTTTTTGTTGTGAAATAGTGTATTTTATGTAGATGTTTTGAAAATATATTTGTGATGATCTAATTAACTTCGAGATATTTTCAATACGACATCATTTCAACATGTTTTTAACTTTATTATCTTTTGTTGAGTTTTTCATTACTATGGAATAAATCCTCAATACCTACACTTCAATATATCTTTCATTGATAATTAGAATAAGAAAAGTCCAAATATGAGATTTTTTACCAATTCAATTTGATTGACGAGGAAACTATATTTTTTTTTCCGTTTAATACTTTAATTTTTATTTTAATAACTTTGATAATGGTATTGATCTATGTAGTTGATTATGTCTTACCATTGTGATATTACAATTATACATATGAACATAATTAATAATTATTTATATATATAAAAAAATTAATAAGTCGTAAAAAAGGCGAGGGATTTCCTCGCTGAAAGCTTACATTTGGCGAGGAAAATCAGATTTCCTCGCAAAATGTAAGCTTTTGGCAAGGAAATCTGTTTTCCTCGCTAGAAACGGTCTTTTAGTGAGGAAATCTGTTTTCTCGCAGATAACGTACTTTCAGTGACGAAATTCAATTTCCTCGCCAAATTTCCTCGCTATAGCCCTTTCGTGTTGTAGTGCATTTTCGGGGAACAATAATTTGAAGAGAAATTGTAGAACTACTAGACTAGATTTACTATCAATTTTATCTTTAACCTTATGTTTTTTAGGAGGGGCTGGTGGCCCGGGCAGTGGTAAAATGGGATTTTGGTGAAGGAACAACATTTTTTTTTGGGGTCAGAAAGGAAGAACATTTAATTGTTTGTTCCATTCTTTTTATTGACAAGGTTCTCGTTTTGCGTTCATCTTGTAAGTTGGATTTTTTAAAATATTTCTACTTCGCAGAAAAGAAAAAGATGTATTTTTAATGTTGTCCGTTTGTCCCATTTACAGATTAATAAAAAACTCAAAAGAAAATGAATTTGAAAATGTCTATCTAAAAACTAATTTGCGTGCTTTTTTATTTACTTACTTTTTCGTTCGTTTAAGTTTGTCTTGTCGAGGAAAAATTAAAAGTCACTTTTGATTAAGATTAAAAATTACGTAGAATAGAAGAATCTCGAATATAGGTTAAATTTTTCCACTCAATGTTGGGGCATTTCTAGCAGCGATTTCGTATCTTCACGTTTTTTAGAACTGCGTAAGCAAGTTTTTGAAGACAATAGAAATTTTACTAATCAACCAATTATTACATCACTTAAATAGAGATTTTATTATATAAAATGGATAAGAGCTACAATCACCAAAATCTAGACGTGAGCTTCAAGCTCATTAGCTGGTCCTGCAAACCAAACCCATATACAAAATTCGAGAATAGGGTCAGTGTCAAGACATAGCTGGTAGAGACCCAAAAAATAAGTAGCTCAAACGAACGAAAATAATTGAGCACAAATGCGTGTTGGGCGGGGGGCAAAAGCTCCATAAAAAGGAGAGTGAGTGATGCTCCACAAATTAATGGAGGAGAAAGCACATAATAACTACACAAAGAACCTCCCTCCCTTATTTGGCCTGCGCCGCGGTCTAAAATCATTTAACTAGATCAGTCGCTTTGCCATCTAAATCAACTCTAGCTAAAATTGCTTAAGTCATCGCATGGGACACCGATCTAAGTCCTTTGAGAAGAGATATAGGGGTGAAGGGGATTGGTCGAGGAGGCGCAATCTCCTGATTTCCCTCTCTCAGCTTGAAACCTTGTTTCTTGAAAAAATTAGAGAGAAAGACAGGAGTTTGGAGAGAGAGTTTTTTTCCTTTCCAAACACATCTTCGAAAGCTGTTTAACCAAGAATTCAGAGAAGTATCTCATGAATTGTCAAAAGGGCGACTATTTTCCCCTCAATATCAGACTTCAGACAGAATAAAATTGTGTTTATCTACTTGGGCCAGGTAACAATAAGCTGTGCCAACTGGAACGGGATTGTTGTTTCATAATTACAAATTAATTGTTTTTGGGAAATAATCATGCATCTGCAATTAGAATCCTCACGCCAACATACAGATCCAACACAAAAAAATACAAAAAAACAAAAAAAAATTTAATTGCCTCTACATTATCTAACAAGGGTGAGTATGGTCCGGATTGGTTCGGTATTACAGTGAACTAAGAACCAAACTAATACCTATAGATTATGAATTTGAAGACCCAAACTAACTCACAAAAAGAATAGAACCAAACCAATCTAAACCACCATAAAAATACGGTTCGATCGGTTTCGGTTTTAGCTACCCATTTTTAAAATGTCTACTGCATCAGACTCTCTATATTAAAACTATCCCATTTCAAATATTATTTCTTTTTTCTAAAAAAAAGACAACAAACGAAACTCCCCCCTCTCTCTAACTTAATTTACTCGCTCTCTCTAACTTTGCTCTCTTGCTTCGTCCTTTCCTCCGTGCGAGCACACCTAGTCCCTTGTCCAACGCAGTGCGAGCACACCCTTACAAACTCGGCAGAGTTCATGGCCGTCGATCTTTATGGCCTACAGATCCTCTCAGAAGGTATATATCCAGGACGATTCAAAAAACATGATTCGAAAAACATGACCCGGTTCGTGATGCTAGCCCGAGACTCGATCGTCCCCAGGACGATCGTCCGTTCAAGACGAGCATCGTGTTTGCCGACAACGAGAACAGGGCTGGGACAACGGTGCAGTTCAAGCTACATCTTCTATATCGATTTGGGTGCCAATGCGAGTGAACAGTTTCTTGTGTATTTCAATGAGGACTTGTAGCTCCGGCTACTCCAGGGCGATTTCCATGAGGCTGGTAACGCATGTTTTTTTTAGGGGTGGTTTGCAATTGGCTCGCTACTTTAGTTTAGAAGATGAACTAGAGAGAGATGTGGTAGTAATTCAGATCATCCACATCTCTCTCTAGTCCCTCTTCTAAACTAAAGTAGCGAGCCAATTGCAAAAAAACCCACAAAATACCCGCCTCGTGGAAATCACCCCTGGAGTAGCCGAAGCTACAGTTCCTCGTTGAAACACATGAGGAACTATTCACTTGCGTTGGCGCCCAAATCCATGTAGAGGAGGTACCTTGAACTGCACCGTCGTCCCGGTGCTTTCCTCGTTGCTCAAATCGATGCTTGCATGTCTTGAACAAACGGTCTATCCTGAGGACGAGCGGTGTCTCAAGCTAGCATCAAGAACTGGGTCACGTTGCTCGAATCGTCCTGGATATATACCTTCTGAGAGGATTTATAGGCCGTACAGATCGGCGGTCACAAACTCCGTCGAGTTTTATAAGGGTGTGCTAGCACTGCGCTAAAGAAAGAAGTGGTGTGCTCGCACTAAGGAAGGGACGAAGCAAGAGAGTAAAGTTAGAGAAAGAGATAGTAAAGTTTGAGAGAGAGAGAGATGAGTTTTGTTTGCTGTCTTTTTTTAGAAAAAAGAAATGATATTTTAAATAGGATAATTTTAATATATGGAGTATGATGCAGTAGACATTTTAAAAGTGAATAGTTAAAGTAATAAAGTGATATTTTAAGATTTAAATTAAATTGGTCCAAAATATAGTGAAGCTAATGTAGATGCTCTAACAAAGTGTATAACTAATTCCTACAAACTCAGGCCCGATCATTCGATCAACTAAACCATATCTACACATGTATATGCACATATATATACATAAAAATCCCATGGCTCACAAAATATTTTTTTGTTATAATCACACGTAATAACAAATCAAATAAATAAAATAAGCACGAGTCTCTACAACATATCTTGGATAAAAACGTGCACAGTACAAGATATTCTGTGGAGCAGATTTTCAATTGGTTCCACTCCTAATTAACTAACATAGGAAGAAAAATTCGGATCACCCCCATATAAGGCGTAAGAGTAGGATGGAGATACTCTATGGCAAGACATCAGCTTGATTGATTTGGCTTTGCACAATTCAACAAAAATTTTTAAAAAAAAAATTTACTCTACTTAACATGTAAGATATAAAGGCCCTGTTTGGACGCAGCTAAAAGAGGGGGAGAAATATAAGAGGGGGTAAAAGAGGTGGGGCTCATTGTTAAGCCGGTGTTTGGGAACGAAAATTGCAGGGGTCTTCATTTTCACCCCCTCTTCCTTTTCACCCATTGCAGGGATTCTCGGGTATAATTTTTGGGCACCTCTTGACCTCCCCAAATTTAATCCGGCTCTAGAGGGGAGAAATGAGGAGGAATTTGGACGAAATCACCCCTGCTTATCCCCTTTCTCCAACCCGAAAGACTCCTTATTTAGTTTCAGGGCTCTCTTAGGGTGCTCATTGAAAGGCCTTAGAATCAAAAATCCATTATGACCATTTAAGATAAAATAATCAGAAAAATAAGATATTCGCACCGGTTCATATGGATTGAAAATTGAAACACTTATTTTTTTTACACCATTTATATATTAAAAATATAGTTAAAAAATTAAGTGTTCCAATTTTCAATCCGTTTGAACCGGTGTGAAAATCATATTTTTCTAATCATTTTATCTTAAATGGCCATAATGAATTTTTAGCTTTAAGGCCTTTTAACGAGCATCCGAAAACTCCTTATTTAGTTTCAGGTCTCTCTTAGGGTACTCATTGAAAGACCTTAGAGCAAAAAACCATTATGACCATTTAAGATAAAATTATCAGAAAAATAAAATCTTCACACCGATTCAAACGGATTGAAAATCGGAACACTTAATTTTTTAACTATATTTTTTTACATATAAATGGTGTAAAAACATTTTTTAATATAAATTTTTTAGAATAGACATTTTTTAATAATATATCCACCATTCACCATTCAACCAACTTTTACTCTCCATTCAATTCAAAATCATACTTTCCATTCAAATCTATCCTAATTTGTCTTTTCTTTATAAACAAAATAAATTTTGATTAATAAATATCAACAATTACTTAAAAAAACATTTTTTAATATAAATTTAATAGAATATACCTTTTTAATAAATTCATTTTCTAATACTTCCAAGTGTCCAAAATTGCTTAAACAAAGGAGTTTGCTCAATGTAGTTTTAAAAAAAAAAAAACCAAAATTTTTTAAATAACGGAATATTTTAAAATAAAAACAGAATTTTTTAATTTTTTCATATTATTAAATTATTTAATTTGTTAGTAAAATATTACGGCTTAAATTGTGAAAGATTAATTATATTTGCAATTATATATATAACGTAATACATAATAAAATTTAGGACTGCACAAGGATAAAATGGTCATTTGACAGCTTTTTACATCATCTACCATTCCTTATACTCCATATTAATCCTCCATCTAAACGACATACTATTTAATCCCCTTTCTCTAATACCTCATCCAAACAACCTACTATTTAATCCCCTCTCCATAAACATCACATCAATGTGGGCCATCTCTTATTAATTAATACCCTCTACTATCTTACCCCAATTTATTAACTAGGAGTAATACCCCCAATTCTTTTCCCGTATCCAAACGGGCCCAAAGGGTTTCCGCTGCATTTTGTTCTATTACCAAACATCATGTTGAGGATTTGCAGCCCCCACCAGTAATATATGTCCTCACGTAAAAACCTGAAGCACCTAATTAAATTCAGTAAGTTTCCTAAAGGAGTTAATCAGTATTAGAATAACCAAAAATGCTATGTGCACAACCGTTGGTGTTGGTTGTACGCGTAATTCTGACCATCTAGATGTGTTTGGACGGTCTAGATTTTAAAAAAAAACTCTTCCAGAGAAAAGTTTGAGGAAATCCTGGCCGTTTATTACAACAATGGACGGATAGAGATTGGTTGTGTGCTATGTTTTACACAACGGTTATGTGTGTAACACTTTTGATGAATAACATTACCACGTATATGCTCAGTAGAATATTACTCCATTGGGTTGGGTACACCTCCGTGGCATTATTTGAGTAATATATTATTGTGGAGATGGTAAGGTTGCATGGTATTGTCAGCTCAAAAAAAAAACACCAAAGTAACTTGGAATAAAAGATCACTTAGTTTTAAAAAAAACACCACAGTAACTTCTTGTGTGGTGTGGTAGCCATGTTATTTGTTGGCCCTTTGCTGCTGGCCTAGTTTTTTGTTATGTTTCAACCTTGCTATTTGGTATGGACCTCTTTATCATTTATACTTTCCTAATTTTCTTTTAACATGTTTTACTTTCTATTTTTATTTAAATGATCTTTTATTCATCCGATTGTAGCAAATTTTAGACAATTACCCCATATCCACTTGCTCGATCAAATATGGTGTTATTTCATTCTTTCCAATTGTATCGCCATGAACAATGATTAACTCACACAATAAATTTTTCAAACTAAGTGGCTACGGTAACACTATAAGTTCCAAAGGCATGGAGGAAAACATGCATCAAGGGTTTCTTGCATGTCCGGGCTGCCTTCGGATATATTTTCTCGAATCCGATGATATACTCGTGCGTCCAAAATATATACATACGCCATCTCAAAGTCAAATTAGGCAACACAAATTTTATTAATTACACCACTAAGAGAGACAAGGGAAAAAAAACTAGTTCGACAAGCTGTTTAAAGGAGCATACCTGTAGTTTTTAGCTGTTTTAGAGATCTTAATCTTTAACTTTGCCTCATCAGGGAGACTGAAGAATTTTTGAGCCACATTCCTAACCTCTTTCATCATAGCTGACAATACCATGTAACTTTACCATCTCGATGCACGAGAACGGAAAAAATAATAATGAATAAATAGATGAAAAAAATT
Organism: Rhododendron molle; assembly: GCA_025413875.1. Classification (NCBI taxonomy): domain Eukaryota; kingdom Viridiplantae; phylum Streptophyta; class Magnoliopsida; order Ericales; family Ericaceae; genus Rhododendron; species Rhododendron molle. Next base: position 12,373,989 of record CM046395.1, on the reverse strand, counting down.
GACGAAATTTCACGTAGGAGAGAGTTAAGCGGAGAGTTTTGTTTTATTTCAGGCAACTATTTTTTCTTAGTATAGAGTACAGATTACTCAACTAGTGGCACGAAGGTGTACCAAATGAAGTAATATTCTACTGAGCATGCATACGTGGTAGTGTTATTCTAATACTGATTAATCCCTTTAGGAAACCTACTGGATTTAATTATTTGCTTCAGGTTAAGAAGTGTTTCATAAAGCAATTACTGCAATTGGATACCCCAAATATTCATTTTATCCTCCTCACCTTGAAAAGTGCCAGATCATCATGCGCAATTGCACTGGAAATAATATTTTTCAAGCTCCCTAACATACTTTTTACTTGATCATTCCACAATGGGTACTCCTTCACTAATAAGATAACTAGAAATTTCAACAAATTTAGTCAGTTCCAAACTAGCAAAAGTAGTATAGCAGCTAGAAGAGATCTCTTTGCTCGTGCTCAAGAAATTTAGTCAGTTCCAAACTAGCAAAAGTAGTATAGCAGCTAGAAGAGATCTCTTTGCTCGTGCTCAAGAAATTTAGTCAGTTCCAAACTAGCAAAAGTAGTATAGCAGCTAGAAGAGATCTCTTTGCTCGTGCTCAAGAAATTTAGTCAGTTCCAAACTAGCAAAAGTAGTATAGCAGCTAGAAGAGATCTCTTTGCTCGTGCTCAAGAAATTTAGTCAGTTCCAAACTAGCAAAAGTAGTATAGCAGCTAGAAGAGATCTCTTTGCTCGTGCATGTTCTACTTAATAAATCCAATAGTGGAGTGTTTGATGCTCCTAGAGATCTACTTGAAAGAATATTGAGCAAAAAGTACGCGGAAAAGAATATAACCTTCGGCTTTTATTCAACCGATAGAGGCTGCATGCCGCCCTTCACCCTGTGTCCCCGGCCTCTTCGCTGTTGCTCGTCTTGATTAACTCCTGAATTTGGTTAATTTGCACACATGCACCTGCTTTTGTAGCCAACACAAGAAGACTGCCTTTGATTCTAGAGAACACCCACGGAAGTTTTTCGATGCAACAAGTCTATGAGAGCAGGAGCACAAAAGCAACATAAAATCCACATCACTAGACCACTACTCTCACTTGATAGTCTAATCAGAAGGTATAAAGATACACTGAAAAAGTAAACCAAATCACAAAATAACATTGCAATAAGGCTCACAAGTCAACACCTTTGATCTATGGTGAAGCTGGCGCTACATATGCTTCCAAAACGAGATAAGAGTCCATCAACCCCTTTTCCTATACTGGAACCTAGAAAAAAATGGGAAGGGTATTCGATTTGGAAGACATCTTTAGTAAAAAGCTGAAATTACCATTGAGAAGACACGATTCTGAGTTTATACTTGAGCACCTAGTCTTCCCAGTTGATCCGAGAGTAATCAAAGTGCATTATTCTGATATTTTTTCATAACATTGCGCCTTTTTTTTTTTTTTTTGGAATGGCAAAAATACTTTGAACTTTATTAAGGATACCCTTCACTTTTGTAAGGATTCCCTTCACTTGTCGGACGGTGGAAAAATGGGGGTGATACCGTGTCCCCCAGACAAAGGGGGGACACTCTAGCATTTTCCAAAAAATAAACCGTTAGGCTGTAGAGTCTTGACAAAAAAAAAAAACATGATTAATGAACTCCTATGTCAAATTTTGCACATCAATGGAAATGAGTCGAATGACAAAGCAAACATGCAGTTCCTTTTGTTAGCATCAAAGGTTCAACTGTTCTTTGATGAAGTCATAAATGGATTGCCTGATTGGATGTGTTATGCCCGGAAAATCTATTTTTTCTTTTAACTGCATAGCATTCTTACCTTGATGTCAAGTTTCCGAACAACAGCTCACATGCATGGTTTAAGAAACTGATTCACATTTTTTTTTATTTTTTTTGGTTCAATATTTTACCACCCAATTCAATATTTATCTATGACAATTTTTTGAAGTTGTCCTGTTACGTTTTAAGTATTACATTCTCAGAATTGATCTCCTATGTCAAATGAGTCGCATAATCAAACACAAGCTTCAGTAGGGGAACAATAGAACAAAAAAAGAAAAGAAATGAAAATGGAACAAATCACGTGATTTAGACAAAAAGTTCCCCCAGTCATAAACCAAATCACCAAGAATACCCCTGAAGAGAATTCGATCAATTTCTAGGACCTGATAAGCGAAACAGAGAGACGCTTTTTCCAAAGATCCTTCTTCCAGAAGAAAAATAAGGCATAATGTGCTTGCAAGTATTGAAGATAACGTGAGACTTCGGGTTTGCACTTGGGAGCATTTTCCAAACTCTCTTGAAAATCAAAGACTTTGCCAATGCTGGAATATTTCAAGTAGAGTTCTTGGGACGTAAATATCCGTAGCTTTGGTAGAATGTTTGTGGTTTTCCTTTGTATAGGTTCTGGTACGAGGGATTATAAACTCCCCTTGTTTTTTAGTTGGTTAGTTATAAAATGTGCAAGTTATCAAAAAAAAAAAAAAAAAAGAGGCTTGAAGCCCATAATATAACAGAAAAACTATAGCCCTAGCATAACTTGGGAGAAGAACCAACATTCAAACAATATATCAGAAATCAAACCGTAGAGATTACAGATTGAGAGATTTCTTACCCACCAAAGCGGAGTCCTTTTTCCAGAAATCTGCAACCCAAGCCCTTCAAAGATCTGATCTTCTTCGTCTCCCTGTGATAGGAATGGAAGTAGAGTTGAGGATTTACGTAAAGAAGGAGAGGGATTTTATTGAAATTGATAAGAGGAACAATTGGGAATTCATCTTCCCAATGCTTTCTTTGGTTAATTTACAACTGCTTACTCCCTCCTTGCTCTCCACTCTTTCATAACCCAAAATTAAAAAATGCAAATGGAATCAAGGAAAAACAGAATAAATGCACCAGGTTTCGTGTAGCTAACACTTCACATGCCTTCCAACCAACTACTACAACTGCGCTTAGGTAGAAATCAGTTACACCCCATTCCCCAAAACAGTCGTAGAACAAGATCAAAATAATTCGAAGCTCCGTAGGAATTGATTTGTTAAGAAAAAAGGCATATTTCTCGGGCTAGAAAAACATCGTATGAGACGTAAGAAATGTACTCGTGTTGTGTTGCGTTCTTTACTTTTTTTCATGATCATTTTCTTATAATATCGGGAGAGATAGGGAAGAAATATCAATTTTGAAATTTTGAAATGTCTGATGTTCGCTATTAACTAGTAACTACTATAATAGGAATTGAATAGGAGTGGGTGGTGGTCATGGCGTTGATATACATATGGCTTAATTGTAAGAACACTCCCTAAACTATCACTTTTTGACAACTTCACCCCCTTAAGTTTAAATTCTGCAATTTCACCCCCTCTAACTACCAAATTCGAGCAACTTCACCCCCTCCCCCATTTTCCGTCCAATTTTGTTAGGGATTTGGATGGAAAATTGGATAGAAAAGTAATTTAACATATCAAAATACTCTTTATACACCCATTAAAGACTCTCTATCTCTCTCTCTCCTCTAATAGAGGGGGGAGAGAGAGAGAGGGAGAGGGGGGTCTATAATGGGCATATAAAGGGCATTTTGATACTTTTCCATCTAAATCCCTGACAAAATTGGATAGAAAATCGGGGAGGGGGTGAAGTTGCTCAAATTTGGTAGTTAGGGGGTGAAGTTGCCAAAAAGTGATAGTTTAGGAGGTGTTCTTGCAATTAAGCCATATATTATATGGTGTTTTCTTTTGCTGTGAAAAAACTAGACTCTCTGCCAGGACTTGCGGAGAACAAACGAAAAAACTTGGACGACAGAAACAATGAAAGATCATAACATATATATACGGGGTGGGTGGGGTGGGGGGTTAGGTACCTTAAAAGTCCCACGCCCTTTGAATGAAACAACCACCGGTTACACTCTTACTCTTTGAATGAATACATAAAGAAACAGACAAACATGCATGTCATTTACCTTGTTCGTCCAACGTATGAAGGAACCTATAGAGAAAGGTCCGGTGCAAATTGCTATATTTGTGAAAGACTAGACACTCCTCTAGTTTTCATGAATTCACATGGGCATGATGACGCAGTGATAAGCACCCGATAATACAATGTAGGGTGCGCTAAATCTCTAGTTTTAGTTTACTTCCGTTGTTAAATTAGTTGTTTTTAATTACTTTTGCTCGTAAGATATTTTAGTTGTGTGTAATAAAAAAATCATTCCAAAGCAGGGGTTTTAAAAGCCAAGGTGTGTCAAGCAATTCAAAGATCCGACGGCTCACCAACGCAAAACAAGGCAACCAAGACAGGGTAAGACCAAGTCCTGAAGATAACGGGCTCGGCATTGAAGGAAAAAATTAATCCAGTCGGTACCAAAGTACCAAGCAGATTTCATGAGCCATCAAGCCATTAACGCCTCGGCATCGATACCATTAATTAATTCCCATTGGTACCGAGCATTTCAAGTCCTAAGCAACTCCAAAATTCAAGCAGCTCGGCATCGGTAGATTATAATATGGCCAATCGGTACTGAGATGATTACTGCATGGCATTTAATGGAGTTCAGTATTGGTACACCAAAAAATACTCCATCGGTACCAAGGTGCTTCGAGGAGAATTTTTGGATCTCGTTTGGAATTTTCCGTGCGCGTATCTAGGGACTATAAATAGGAATGATGTCACATTGTACAAACAAGTAGTTTTAGATTGTATTGCGTTTTTCAGATCTAGAGCTAGATTTCAATTGCTTTTTGCTTGTTCTTCATTGTTCTTCATTTCCAGCACTTAATATTTAATTTCCAGCCTTATTTAGTTAGTTTTTGCTATTGTTCTCTTAATTAAAGTTGTTTGTTATCTCTCGATCTATCGTTCTAGCTAGTTTTCTTCTAGTGTTGTGTTTACAATTATGCTAAATAGATTTTTGCTTGCTCTTATCTCTCTAGATATGTGTGAGTAGTTTTTCAAGGTTAGGTCATGGGGTGATTAGCACCCCATGGCTTGAGTAAAATTGCATTTTTCACCAATAAAGTTTCAATCTTTGGTTCGAAAATTGATGTGGGGCTTGGATTTGTTTATCAAATTGCTAAGGTGTTAACCTCCTTGATCATGTGTAGGTAAGAGCATTGCCTACTTACCACACATGATGCTTGGAGCTCTGTCGCTCGAGGTGTTTGCTAAATGAATTTTATAGCTAGCTTGATTTTCGAACCATCTTATCTTCCGGATTAGGAGCCTTAGTTGAGCATCTTAAATCGTGTATTTGGGTGGAAAATGTAATTTAGCTCAAGTCGTGGGTGTTAGACATTCCTAGACCTAACTTGCTTTTTTTTCCTAGTTTATTCTCGTTTATTTTAGCCGTTTTAATTTCCATCGCATACGTAAAACGAAGTTGGCTGTCTAAAGGTCGAAAACCCGTGCTTACTCCTAACAATCCAGCAAAACCGTATTAATTATTCCTGTGGGTACGATCCCGGTCTTCCGGATTATTATGCTTCAATTGGACGCTTATACCCTACGCTTGGGGTGATCTTGTTATATATATCGACGAACGAAGCACACAGGCTGGAATCTGCGACGTTTAGGATAGTCTCGAGATGTCACTCAACCGGGGGCAGCGGATGTCACTTTAACACTACGTACTAATCGCGGATGCCACTCGATGCAACCAAGCCACAATGTGACGCAGGCCGAGACCCGCGATGTTAGGATGGTTTCGAGATGCCACTCAATCGAGGGTACGTAGCGGATGCCACTCGATGTGACGCGACCAAGCCAAATGCTTAACTGTAGGAGGAATCACTCACTCCAAACAAGACACGCTTACACAATATTTGAATAATCAACTCAACTCTCTTCTCATTTCTTTAGATCAACTACACATATAGGGATTACAAATATGAGACTCTTCAATACTACAAATAATAAATACTCAGACAATTTCCAACAAGACTCTTCAAATTCCTAGAGAACTCTTGATCTACATTCGGGTACACTAAAAATGTAACTCTAGAAACATGTGTTCAACACTCACTACAAAAAAAACAGCCTACACTGACTTTTGAAAAACGCCGGGAAAGACCCGAAAAATGCCGGGAAAAGTTTTAGCGGCCTTTGTAAAAACGCCGGGGGCGTCGATGTCGGCTTAGGCTTCTAGTGTTTAAAAAATGCCGGGAAAGATCTATGATGGCGTTTTTCGAAAAACGTCGGAATTGATTCATGAGTAACAATCCCCTTTTTTGTGACATTTTCCCAAAAACGCCGGGAAAGGTCACCTATGCCTGCAGGCATTTTTGGAAACGCCGCTAAAAGAAGCGTCCACATAACCACTTTTTCTTGTAATGACTACCCAACTGCATGTGTGTGCAATATTAATGACTCTAAACTACTTTGACTAGAAATTAAAGACATGACTAGAAACCAAAAGACACTTTGAAGTAATTAAGATAATCCACATCATCCACTTGGCTGCCAAGGCTAAGCTCCTGCATCACATGAATTTTTCCCTCTCTAATCAAACTACTTCAATACCAACACCGGCGGTTTCACACCCACGCACATAGATAACCGCATATATGTACGTGTACATGCCTATATGTGTGAATCAGTGTAGCAAAAACATGATGCAAAAATTAAAGCCGTGTTATGTTTTCAGATACATTAATGTCGTGTTACTGGAAGCTATGGGGCCGAAGCATATTGATCACAATAGTAGCTGGCCATGGCAATTCTTCATGAAGGTTACTGGAAGCTACAAGCTAGAGCCACTTGGCCACTTCCATATTGGACAGAGATAGTCCCTTCTTCTGCTAAGCGACAATATATACTTGCAAAAGAGAGAGAGCGTGTGTATATATATATATATATATATATACACACACACATACATACTTGGAAGTTGAAACTGTAACTTTGAGAAAGAAGCTATGTCAGAAAATTTTGGCTGTGGTCTATTCTGTTTATTCAACACCTTATCTTTAGTATTAATATTTAAACTCTATGTTCTCTCTCTCTCTCTCTCTCTAACTTTCTCTCTCTCTTTTTTTTTATAACCGAGGAACAGCCCTACAGCCAGGTCATTGGACCCGACTGCGCAACCAAAACCTCGGGGGAACTAGCACAGTCACACCAGTCACAGTCCTCCACTTACTATCAAGCTCTAATAGGATCATAAGGGGAAATCATATGGATCAGCAACCAAGATCAAGAGGGGAACTAAGCCACACAAACTAATTAGTTCATGAGAGTAAAACAATATTTCCATAAGTAATACCACGGATCGAACAAAAGTAGAAATAGATGAGAAAATCTTTAACGCAGCGGTTATTCGCAACGCCCTGTCACATGATATAAGTCCCATGTATGTGTAGGTACCACAGTATTATGTGAGAGAGGTGTTACAAATAGCCGTTGCATTGAAATTCTTCTCGAAATAGAGAACCGATTAAATTCATAATGACAGTAAACTATTTTTTCCTGTATCGGAACATAATTAATTAAACCAAAAGGTTCCCGAAGCCAAGTATATTTAGACTTGGGTTTCTTTACTTCTGAATTTTTTTTTTTTTTTTTTTGCTTTGAGTAACTCACTATTGTAGTGATTGATTTGGAGATGAGTCGTAAGAGATTCAACTTTAGAATTTAGAAAGTATGTTTCAGAGACTTTGTTTATGAGCATCACAATTTAAGATATCTCATTTTAGTAGGTAGATTAAATGAAAATTACTCGTTCTTGGTATTATATGTGCATCAATCGTTGATTATGATTTTGACTATGATATTTGAAATTTTTTTTGAAGTGGATAAATATGCATATTGTGTTTTTTAGTGTAATGTTCGATATAACTAAGGTAAAATCCTGCATCTATCCATGTGTGGATTCGAACCCTAGACCTTCTCTTCCGGTAAATCTCTTTTTACTTGATTGCCTTTAGTGTACAATTTTTATTTACTTTTCCGCAAAACTACAATCAATTGTCTTTCCGAATTAATATAGGCCAAGCAATCGCAACTTAGCCTTTGTAATCCCTGAGAACGGTCCTCGGAATACTTATCGCTATTCGTTTGAGTAGTAGTATTGTCTCGTTTTATTACATAGTTTTGATACGGAAACGACACGATCACTCATTTATCTTTCTTTGCTTTGTTGTTATTGGCACATTCCTCTTGTGTATTCTAGCTGTTTTAAGTTTTCTCTTTGCATATAGGTTTATGCCTTACTGTTAGTAACTCTGGAAGATCTCCTCTTGTTTGAGTTTTCTAATAAATGGTCTAATTACCAACAAAAAAAAGCTCCACCAGCTCGTGAAGGAACGACCTGCTGTCCAAAACTTCAGCATTCAAATTCAGAGGGGAAGCGCCTTTGTTCGGTTCCTATCTTTGGAAAATATTTTTGATGTAATGAGTGAAAATAGATTGTTGAGATAATGATTGTTGAGATAATTATTCAGTGTTGAGATAAAGATTGTTAGATATTCAAATTCAAATGTACTTCCATGTGTATCCATTGTAACAGATGCTCTTATATAAATACATCACTCTCAAGCACAAATTGTGTGAGAGAACATTTTATTTCCCAAATATAAATTCAAGTTGGTATCAGAGCTATGGCTTCCCCTACCAAATCAACCTCTTCTTCTTCCACCAAATCATCCTTGTCAGAGTTCTTTTCTCAACCTATCACTCTCAATAATGCCCATCATTTTATTTCTCTCAAACTAACCACCAAAAATTACCTCTACTGGAAAACCCAAATGGTTCCTTATCTTCGTGGCCAAAATCTTATGGCCTATGTTGATGGCTCTTTCCCTTGCCCTCCATCCACTGGTGATTCCCCTAGTCCAAATCAATCAGCATGGACTCAACAAGACCAACTTCTCATGAGTCTTTTAATTTCATCTCTTTCTGAAGAGGTTCTCCCCATTATTGTCGGTTCCACAACCTCTCATGAGATTTGGGACACTCTAGAAAAGTCTCTTGCCTCTGCTTCGCAAACCCGAGTGCTTCATCTCACTTGTTGTCTTCAATCCATTCGGCAAAAAGACCGCTCTGTTACTTCCTTTCTTCATGAAGCCAAAACATTGACTGATGAACTCAGTACTGCTGGAAAACCTCTCTCTCGGGCTGAGTTCAATCTTTATATTTTCAAAGGACTTCACTCAAACTTCAAGGACTTGGTCACCACACTTGCTTCCCGACCAGATCATGTGTCCTTTTCTGAACTTCATAGCTTGTTGCTCAGTCACGAGTTTCTGCATAATTACACCTTCTCCTCTCTTCAGATCTCGTCACCCATTGAATCTCCTCAGGTGCATTTCACTCAGACTAGTCGTGGTCGTGGTCGTGGTCGTGGGTTCCACAACCGCGGTCGCGGTCGGGGCTACCATAACTCCTCTGGGCATCGCCACCCACCACATGCTACTGGTTCATCATCTGCCACTGGGATTCTTTCTCTCCCACCCAACGCTACCCGCATTCGTTGCCAAATTTGTGGTCGCACCAATCACACCGCTGCTCAATGCTACGATCGCTTTAATCAGCGTGTGAATTATCCTAGTGCTCATTACACTACCGTTGACTGGTTCCCGGCTACGGGCGCCACCCATCATGTCACTCCGGATCTTAATAGTCTCTCGAACTTTGACGATTATCATGGAAATTCACAGCTCCAAGTTGGTAATGTACTGGTATACCCATTTCTCATGTTGGTTCATCTATTCTCCGTTCTCCAAACTCTTCTTTTCAACTTACAAATGTTCTTCATGTTCCTTCTTTTACTAAATCATTATTATCTGTTCATCAATTTTGCAAAGACAATAATGCTTTCTTTGAGTTTCATCCATCTTATTTTCTTGTCAAGGATCAAATTACCAAGAAACCACTCCTCCACGGCAAGAATGAAGGTGGCCTCTACAAACTCTCTCCTTCGGGTCTTCATGTCTCTTCACCGTCTTCTCCTCCGTTGGCTCTCTCTTCCGAATGTGTTCCTCTCGATTGTTGGCATCGTCATCTTGGTCATCCCCATGCCCGTGTTTTGCATCAAGTCTTGAAGTCTCAAGCTCTTCCATTTGCAGCTAATAAGCAGTGCACTACCACCATTTGCCATGCATGTCAACTTGGCAAATCCTCTAGGCTTACTTTGTCTAGTACGGGAAATAAAAGTGTAGCACCATTAGATTTAATTTTTAGTGATGTATGGGGCCCTTCCCCTTTTCTTTCCAGTGATGGTCACAAGTACTTTGTAATCTTCTTGGATGATTTTTCAAAGTACATTTGGTATTTTTCCATGTTCAATAAATCTGATGTCTTCAATATATTTCCCAAGTTTCAAGCTATGGTTGAGCGCCAATTTTCATCTAAAATAAAATCTGTTCAAACCGATTGGGGTGGTGAATTTCGAAAACTCAATTCTTATTTTGCAACTTTGGGCATTCTACATCATCTGCCATGCCCACATACTCATGAACAAAATGGTTCCATTGAACGGCGACATCGTCACGTTGTGGAAACTGGTCTCGCTCTCCTTGCTCATGCTTCTGTTCCACATAAATATTGGCATTTTGCGTTTGAAACAGCGGTTTACTTGATTAACCGAATGCCTTCTCGCGTCTCCAGCAATATTTCCCCACTTGAAAATCTATTCCGTCAACCGCCAAATTACAAATTTTTACGAGTCTTTGGGTGTCTATGTTATCCATTTCTTCGTCCCTACAATAAGCATAAAATCTCTTTTCGTTCTGCTGCTTGCGTTTTCCTTGGTTATAGCTCATCTCATTTGGGTTATCAGTGTTTATGTCTATCTACCGGTCGTACCTACATAGCCCGGCATGTCCGGTTTGATGAATTTAATTTTCCATTTTTAAGTTCATCAATTTCAAGTCCATCTTCTAGTATGTCTTCGCAACCAAATTCTGTGCCTTATGCCTCATACCCTCTCCACACTTCAAATTCAACTCCGAAATATCCACATACCAATTTTTTACCCAACTCCCCGTGCCCGAACTTATCCCCTCCTTTACATACTCATTCCGTTATGCCTTCATCAAAAACTCCAAAACAAATACTCCATCCTTATCCCAACCCAAATTCCCACTCAGGTGCCACTACTTCCCAAATTCAAATTCCCACTCTAAAACCTCCATCCTTTCCTCGGTCTCCCACAATTTCGGCATCTCGTGAAACTACTCCCCACCAAATTCAACCGGCCCAATCCTTATCTCAATATTCTCCAATTAAAATCTCTTCCTCAATCAAGAGTCTTACCACACTTTCGAAGAGTCCAACTCCCAATGAATCTTTATCTTTCTCATCTTCTCACACAACAACTCGTCAAGTTCCCCAACCTTTCCTCAATAATTCACGTGGTCTAAATCTTATTGTGGACTTAACTTCCAAACCCTCTCCCGCAGCTCTGATAAAACATCGTACTCATCTGATGAAACTTCGTCACATGCCCTCTACGCCTAAAGCTTTACTTACCCACTCCTCTTCTCACCCAGTTGATCTCATTGAGCCCACTTGTTTTTCAACTGCAAATAAATCCCCTTTGTGGCGTCGCGCCATGTCTGAAGAACTCAATGCTCTCATTCGGAATGGTACTTGGAGCCTTCATCCTCCTTCTCCTAAGATGAACATTGTTGGAAGCAAATGGGTATACCGTATCAAACGTCGAGCTGATGGTTCCATTGAGCGTCATAAAGCTCGTTTGGTTACCAAAGGATTTCACCAACAAGAGGGACTTGACTATTTTGAGACATTCAGTCCAGTTGTAAAACCAACTACAATTCGGACAGTCCTCTCTATTGCAGTATCTAGTGGTTGGCCTATTAATCAATTGGATGTTCATAATGTTTTTCTCCACGGTCAGTTGACTGAAGAGGTATATATGCAGCAACCGCCGGGATTTATTGACAAAAATAATCCAGACTATGTGTGCAAGTTACATAAGTCACTTTATGGCTTAAAACAAGCCCCTCGTGCTTGGTTTTCTCGGCTCACGACATTTTTGCTCACCCTTCACTTCCATCCATCAAAAGCAGATTCATCTTTATTTATCTATCGGCAAAGCGGTATCATTATATATGTTCTTATTTACGTTGATGATATTCTCGTCACCAGCAATTGTTCGTCACAAATCCAGCGCATTATTTCCTCACTTGGCAAAGAGTTCGCTATCAAGGATCTTGGCTTGCTTCATTATTTCTTGGGTGTCGAAGCCCGTACTTCTTCCAAGGGTTTGTTTTTATCTCAACGGAAATATATCTCAGATCTTCTACAAAAATCTGGTATGTCTCATTCCAAGCCTGTCCAGACCCCTATATCTACCACCCCCAAACTCACCGTTAAAAGCGGCACGCCTATGTCTGATCAAGTCTCTACCGTCAGATTGTTGGCTCTCTTCAATATCTTACACTCACTCGGCCTGACATTTCCTTTGCTGTCAACAAGGTCTGTCAATACATGCATTCTCCCACCGAGGAACATTGGCAAATCGTCAAGCGCATTCTCCGATATCTTCAACATACTTCCACATATGGTCTTTTTATCCAACAATCTTCCCCAACACATCTCCAAGCATTTTCTGATGCTGATTGGGCTGGTTGCATGGATGATCGTAAGTCAACAGGAGGTTATGCAATTTACTTGGGTTCAAATCTTATATCATGGTCTTCTCGGAAACAATGCACCGTCGCGCGCTCTTCCACAGAATCTGAGTATAAAGCTCTAGCGGACGCTTCTGCTGAACTCTCTTGGCTACAGTCTCTATTATTTGAGCTTGGTATCACCTTCTCGCAACCTCCTATTTTGTGGTGTGATAATCTTGGAGCCACGTATTTATCTGCTAATCCGGTATTTCATGCTCGAACAAAACATGTCGAGATTGATTTTCATTTTGTGCGTGACAAAGTGGCTCGCAAAGAACTCCAAGTTCAGTTTATATCCTCCAAGGATCAAATAGCTGATATATTTACCAAGGGCCTACCTACATCCACTTTTCAGTTTCTACGTGACAAGCTGCAGATCCATCCATTGGATCCTCCATCTTGAGGGGGGCTGTTGAGATAATGATTGTTGAGATAATTATTCAGTGTTGAGATGAAGATTGTTAGATATTCAAATTCAAATGTACTTCCATGTGTATCCATTGTAACAAATGCTTTTATATAAATACATCACTCTCAAGCACAAATTGTGTGAGAGAACATTTTATTTCCCAAATATAAATTCAAGTTAGATAAATAAAGAAAGTTATTGAGAAACGTGTAAAAAAAAGTGGATTTCTCAAATATAGGAACCAAACAAAGAGCTTTTTGCAAGGGCAACAACCACCGATTACACTCTTACTCTTTGAATGAATACATAAACAAACAGACAAACATGCATATGTCATTTCCCTTGTTCATCCAAGATAGGAAGGAACCTTTAGAGAGGTCCGGTGCGAATTGCTATATTTGTGAAGACCAGAGATTCCTCTAGTATTCATGAATTCACATGGGCATGATGACGCAGGCCGGGACCTGCTACGTTTAGGATAGTCTCAAGATGCCACTTGACCCGGATTAGTGGATGTCACTCGATGCAATCAATTAAGTCACAATTTTACGCAGGTCGAGACCTGCAATGTTGGGATAGTCTCGGGATGCCACTCGACTGGGAGTAGCGGATGCCACTCGACTCTACTAATCGCGGATGCCACTCAACGTAATCAAGCCACATGCTTGATTGTAGGAGGAATCACTTATTCCAAGCAAGACACGTTTGCACAATATTTTACTGTAATAATCAACTCAAACTCTCTTTTCATTTCATTAGATCGACTGCATATGTAAGGATTACAAATATGAGACTCTTCAAGACTAATAATAAACACCATGACGGTGCAACAATTAATATTTCCTTAAGTAAGTAATACCACGGAACAAAAGTAGAAATAGAGAACCAAATTCATAATGACAGTAAACTCTTTTTTCCCTGTATGGGAACATCTATACTATATATTAAACAAAAGTGCCTATTAATGAGATCATGTCTCAGGTATATTTGATTTTAACTTAATTTTAATTTTAAAACTATTGAAAATTTGAGAATAAATTATTAACCAATCAAACGTTAACACTGGTCGTGATGAGAGCCCTCCTCACTAATCCTCACTTTTGTTTAATTAATAGTATAGATGGTTGAAAGTATATGTTAATGTTTAATCATTTTTGTGTGTTGTGATTGCCTTGCATGGCACGGATTTGCTTGCTAGTAATTAATTAAACCAAAATGTTCCCGAAGCCAAGTATTTAGACTTGGGTTTATTTACTTCTGATTTTTTTTTTCCTTTTTGAGTGTTTCACTATTGTAGTGCTTGATTTGGAGATGAGTTGTAAGAGACTCAACTTCAGAATTTTGAAAGTATATTTCAGAGACTTTTTGTTTCTCAGCATCACAATTTAAGAGATACCTCACTTTAGTAGATAGATTAAATTAAAATTACTAATTCTTGGTATTGTAAGTGCATCATTGATTATGATTTTGACTACGTTGTTTGAATTTTTTTTCTAAAGTCAATAAATATGCATAGAGTTTTTTTATTGTAATGTTCACCACCACTAAGGAAAATTCTACATCCATCCTTGCGTGGATTCGAACCCTATACCTTCTCTTGCATCAAATCTCTTTTTACTTGATTACATTTAGTTTACAGATTTTGTTTACTTTTCTGCAAACCTACAATCAATTGTCTTTCCAAATTAATATAGACCAAGCAATCGCAACTTAGCATTTGTAATCCCTGAGGACGATCCTCAGAATACTTACTCGTTTATCTTTCTTTGCTTTGTCGTTAATTGGCACATTCCGCCCTTGTTTCCATCTCCGCATTACACATGGGGCGTACGTCCCCTCGACATCCACTTTTTGGTATTTTAGATGGGATCCATTTGTCCTTTAAGACTAATATGACGGGACCATAAGAAAGAAAGAAAGCGCCTTTCTTTTGCTTGGTGAGAAGGCAAACTAAACAGTACCCAAAAATATGTGCATGGACCATGCCAGCATTATGAAAATTTATTCATGTGGGCTGTCATCAGTTCAATTATTGAACTTCAATGTATCACACTACCAACATCTTCCAAAGTGTACGTAGGAATGAGAGAAAGGGATGGGAAACTGAAAATGTTAAGAGCATGTACACAACGAATATGTATTCTAGCTACCCAATAGTCTACTTTTTTTCATTTTACCTATTCAAATCTTTCTCAACCTCACACCAATCCTCTCTATTATCCTCTCTTTTCTTATAAATTATTATAAAATACTCCATTATTCAATTTCAGAACTATTTTTTTTCTCCCTCTCTCAACACCGCCGGGGAATCTACCATCGGATGCGACAGGTGTTCCCCTTTGCCGGCTTCGGCGCATTGGCCATTATCTCCAGTTCAGGCGCCGACGCCAGAACTTGCAAAGCTTCGTCGACAACAGAACTTTGTCGATCGAGAAAATCACTGTGGGCTGTTCGTCGATTAACTTCCCTATTATCGTTGCCGTCACGAGCTTCGTCTTCAACGTCACTACCTCGCCGCCGTCGTTCTGTACCGTGAAATCGAACTTGTTGGCTCCGTCGGTGGCCAGAGTGCTCTTGAGGAGGTGGTTGGCGACGTAGCTAGCGTCGAAGGCGGCTCGCTTGGTTTGGGCCAAGATTGGGGACTGGGAGACGGCGGTGGAGACCCTTGATTCAAGGCTGGTTGAAGACACATGAGAGAGAGAAGGAGGAGGAGAGAGAAACAATTGTTTAAGGGAATGCAGATACCGAGCCGTTCCGTGAAAGCCATTTTACCTTGGCTTTTTGCTACTCTGGTGCAGCTTGATTTTGTGGGTTTCCATTCTCTATTTTACCTAATATACCCCATATGCCTAGACTGATATACATGTTCTAAGTGGAGAAAACTAAGGCCTTCCACAGTAGTATAATAAAAAAAGGATAACCAAAAGTTGAAACATCAGCTTTTGATTATTCACTTAAGATGTTGCTAAGCTTAATATTAATGTTGAGTTTCACAATGGTCACTTCTAGTCCATAACCAAAATAAGGATCCACTACAATTTCACTCTCTCTCCCCCTCTGATTCTTATCATTCACTTCCCTCCATTATGAATTTTTTTTTTTTTTTTTTTGGGGGAATAAAAACAGAAAAGGAGAGTGAAATACCTTAATCTTGCGATGATGGGTTGAGTTGTAAATGATCGAGAGATATGAGCTTCACTTCTTGAGGGAAAGAAAAAGAAATTGTTTGTGAGTGAAGTGAAGTGAAAAAGATATAGAATAGGCGAAGAAGACAAAAAAAAAATACCAATGGAAACACGTGTGTATACTGTTAGTAATTTAATTTAATCAACGGTTAGCTGTAATCTTAACGTGGGGAGATTAATAAGTATTTAATATCATGGAGCTCGTAATATAATTGAGATAAGGACGGGAGTGCAATTATAATTCTGTAGTGGGGTGAATTATAATTAGTGAAATAAGAAATAGATCCTGGTGGAATTAGGTTTTCTTATTTACACTGGGAGCCCAGACTTATTACTCCTTAGGTCCCTATCGTAACCCTATATATACACGTTATGCTCTCTAAGTCAGATGAACATTTTCATGTTTTCTATTATTCACGAAATAGAGGCAGGCTTAGAGAGAGCAAACAGATCGCGAGAGAGTCCACACTCGGTTCGTGTTCTAGACGTGCAGGGAATACGATAGAAGATCGTAAGGTATGGCTGAGCAGTATTCGTGGTTTATGGCAAGACGTGCTATAACAAGTTCAACCAGCGTTCGTGTCGCAGGGAGTTGAGGTGAAACCCTAATTCCGCCTTGTAGGGTTTTACTTATTTTTATTGTTTAATCTGTACGCATAATTACTGGGTTCTGGGATTCGTTTCCCAACAGTGGTATCAGAGCGGGCTGTAATCATGCGTATGGATTAAGCAAGCCATGTTGTCCGTAGAACATAGATATAGAACTGTGCTAACCGTTTTGCAGAGTTCTAGCTTGTTCTAACGTCTGTTTTGTAGAATCGATTATCCCACTATTATGGTCACGCATGTTTTTGATTGTGTGATTGGATCCCACGCTTTGTAATTGTTTTATGCGTGGTTACTATTACTGTTTTTTGATTACAAGTTTAGTTTTGTAATCTGTAATAGTAGTATGTGGGAGGCATAAGTTTTTGATGTAATTTTTGTTCCTCCAGTTGTATCATTATTTGATATCTAGAACTGTTGTAAGATTACAAGTCATGCAGTATGTATTTTAGATCCAAATTATGTGAACTCTGTAAAGGAGGCATAGGATTAATGTATAAAATCACAGTTTCTATATGGTGGCCGAAGTTGCTGTTTTGGAGGTCGAATATCAATTTTTTAAAGGAGCAGATGTGCTTTTCAATGAAGAAACGGCTCTGGTGGGACGGGGCGCTCGACCCCCTTCGACCCCCTGTGCCTGCATCAACCTCTAACTTGGTGTGGAAGATGCGGCTGCAATCTTGGCTGTTTTTTGGAAACAAGGATATTGACCATAATAGTTGGGATGCATATTTTATTATGTTTCCTTATTTATGTTTATGCATAATGTTTCCATGAGTGTTTGCAATTGTGATAGTTTTACCATATTGGACAACATGGTAATATTTGGCTTTGACCTAGATCATGGTTTTGCAATCTCGAAAAATTTTGATAACCCTTACAAATTTTTTTTTAAATAACTAAGTGGGAGAGGGAGTTTATTTTTATAAATCCCACGGTCTCCATTACTAGTATATAGATGATGTAATTAGTTTTGTGTGATGGTTTTAGAACCTTCCCCCCCATCGGACAAAATTAATTATGGTATCATCGGTACAGACTTCCTCAAATGGATAGGTCTGTGATAATTGTTGTGTGAATTACTTCTCCATCTGAGGTAATTCATAATGGAACAATGGGTCATGGGGCTAGGTAATGGTATACACTTAGCTGTAAATAATAGTATCCTCACCATCTGAGTCACTATTATTATTTACAGGACCGAAGCTATATTGGTTATTTAGTTTTGCTTGGCATGGTATAGTGTCTGGATAGTAAAATTAAAAGGTTGTGCCTATCTACACGAATGATGAAGAGTAGACGACCTTCCCATCGAGGCATGCTCTTCACGGTGTGTAGGGTTGCCAATGTTTTTCTTTTAACATATGGTTGAGGGAACCAATTTTAAAATGAAATTCAAAGTTTTTTTTATTGCCCTTCGTAATTGTTGTTATGTTATTTGATTCTCAGATTCAAAAATGGGCTCTTTCAATCCACTTGCCATTATTCTCAAAGAAAATAAACTTACTGGACCAAACTATGTTGATTGGAAAAGAAACTTGGATATTGTGTTAACTGCTGAGGGCCACAAATATGTGCTATCTACGGCGTGCCCTCCTGTACCTGAACAGAATGCCACCGAACAAGAAGCAAAGCCTTATAAAGATTGGGTTAAGGCTGATGAGATGGCGCGGTGTTATATTCTGGCTTCTATGTCAAATATATTGCAACATCAGCATCAAGTTATGGAAACTGCTTCCGATATGATGCTGAACCTCAGAGAAATGTTTGGGGATCAAAATCGGGCAGCAAGGCTAGTTGCTATGAAAGAATTGGTGAGTATCACCCATGTTAAAGGGACCTCGATTAGGGATCATGTTCTAAAGATGATAGCTCTTCTTAATGAACTAGAGATCCTAGGAGCTGAAATTGATGGGGAAACCCAGGTCGATTTTGTTCTTAACTCACTGCAATCTGAGAGTTTTAAGCAGTTTCGCCTGACTTATTCTATGAACAAAATGCATTTATCTTTGGCGGAACTTCTTAAGCAACTCCAAGCAGCTGAGGGTCTTTTGGCTGGGAAGAAATCACCATCAGTGTTAGTGGCAGAGAAGGCTTCTACTTCTAAGCCGAAAGGCAAGAAGAAGCAGAACAAGTCTCAGAAAAAGATTGTGGAGGCAGTTCATGCGCCTCAAGGTGGAGTGAAAAAGCCTGCGGGCAAGTGTTTTCATTGCAAGCAGAAAGGACACTGGAAAAAGGAATGTCCGGTTTTTCTCAATAAAGTGAACAAACAAGGTAAATCTTATTCACTAGTTGTTGAAACATGTTTAGCGGTGTTATCTACCGATACCTGGTGTGTAGATACGGGAGCCACTAATCATGTTTGCAATTCATTGCAGGGGTTCCAGGAAACAAAATTCAGTGATGAGGAGATTTATCTACATATGGGAAATGGTACGAGAGTGGCAGCAGTTGCAGTAGGAAATGTTTTCTTAAATTTTAGTAGTAATAGGAGTTTAATTTTAAGAGATTGTCTTTATGTTCCTACTATTAGAAGAAACTTGGTTTCAGTTTCTAAGTTAATTAAGGATGGATATTTGGTTTATTTTAGTAACTCTGTGGTTATTAAGTTAAATAAACGTTTTATCTATTCTGGTTCATTGGTGGATGATCTCTACATTATTAATCCTATGTTTCCTACAGTGCAACTGCATGAATTGAATAATACTAATAATTTACCATGTAAGAGAAAAGAGCCTTCTAAATTGAACCAAACGTATCTTTGGCACTTACGTCTTGGTCATATTAATCAGAATAGGATTTCTAGACTGGTTAGAGATGGACCTTTAGGTTCATTACAAGTTGAGAAACTTCCAGTTTGTGAATCCTGTTTGGAAGGTAAGATGACAAAAAGGCCTTTTTCAGCAAAAGGATATAGAGCCAAAGAGCCGTTGGAATTGGTTCACTCTGATTTGTGTGGGCCTATGAATGTCCAAACTAGAGGTGGTTTTGAGTACTTTGTCACTTTTATTGATGATTACTCAAGGTATGGATACATTTATTTGATGCACCGTAAGTCCGAATGCTTTGAGAAATTCAGAGAGTATAGGACGGAAACGAAAAAGCGTTTGGATAAATGTCTCAAGACACTACGATCTGATCGTGGTGGCGAATACCTCTTGGGAGAGTTTAGAGACTACTTGTCAGCTGAAGGGATTACATCCCAGTTGTCAGATCCAGGTATGCCACAACAAAATGGTGTAGCTGTAGACACCCCAATCTGGACTTCCGAATAATCTTTAAGTTTCCCCAATGATGAAATAAGGAAAAATATACCTTCGAGGCTTGGATTATTGCTCCTTTGCTTCTCCTTTGCTACTCCTTCTTTAACCTCAAGAAAACCCCTTTTCAACCATGTAGGGTGGCCCCCGGTTCAATTGCAAAAGAGAAAAATGTGTTTATCTTGTCAAAAACAACTTTTTCCATGACACACTGAGGGTAAAATGGGCATACATTTCAATGTATAAAATGTCTTTGAGTGAAACCAATTGGGTTAGAAAGAGGACTCGACGAGCTTTCCAACGCTTCGAACCGCGTCCAAATCCGAGTTCGGGAGTGTCCGGGGCGCCCTCGCGAAGTTCGGTGTGCTGTGTTGACTCACAAACCGCGCGGCACTTCAAAAGGGCGCACGGCACCTTAGAAAATTTTAAAAATCACTCCACCGCACGGCATTTCAATTCAAAAATCACTCCATCGCGCGGCATTCAGGAGGAGCGTCTGACAGATTCTCATGCGCGTCGGCAGATTGGGCAGAATACATTTTTCACGTTTTTTTCATTTTTTGGGTGCTCATCCTTGCCTCTTTTGCCTATAAATACACCCCCTCTCTAGTTGAGAAGTACCCCTTCAACTCCAACTAAAGTTACTCTGCCATTTTTTTGGCTCCCACTCTCTCTAGAAAAATACTCCCATTCTTCTTTTCCTCTTAAGTCTAGTAAACTACTGACTTAAGAGGACCTCCACCTCAAAGCACCCAAACATCCTTACATCCTTCAATCCCCATTCAAGTTCAAAAAGGAGTTTTCAATCCGATTCAATCTCCATTCCTCCGTCTTCAAACACATCCAAGTCTCAATCAAAAGGTATATATCGATTTCCTTGAGCTAAATCACATTTAGCTTTGAGGGGAGCCGATCGAGGCCCTTCTCGGTCTTTCTATACCGAGTTTGGGTCTCAAACGAGCTTTATATTCAAAAAGCACAAAAAAAATCCTTTTGTGCATGTTTTATTTCTCTTACATATCCCTTCTTATGTTATTCTGTTTAGTCTGTTGATTGTGAGGTTTGAGGCATCTCGGAGCTCATTTTCAGAACATTTCCGGAATGGTTTTTCACATCCAAAGTCCTTTTGGAACTTTAAAAGTCATTTCAACTTGTTCTAAAAGATTTCGGATACCTGATTGTGTTTTAAGATGAGCCAAAGGACCTTGTAAATCATTTTTAGCCTTGCGGACGAATACTGCTTCCTTTTTTGGTCCCAAACTCATTTTGAGACACACGACAAAAATCATTCTAGAGTGTACATAATGGTATGTCGTGCGGCATGTTCGAAGTACCGCGCCATACATCATATACCCGCACGGCATATTGGCCAAACCACGTGGCTGTCTTCATATTCCTTTCCATTCATTGTGCTGCACATTTTATATTTTCTATTTATTTTTGTTTAAAGCTAATATCATTCAAAGGTTGTGTAATTGCATTCCAGAGTGGTTTCTCATATCAAAATCATTTTCAAACTATAAAAAGTCTTTAAATGTCTTAAAGTGATTTTTAATGTGGTTTCGCATGGCAAAATGAATTAAAAGGCTCCACAATCTGTTTTTCGGAAACTCGGAATGAGAAAGAGTCCATTTTAGAGGCTAATGGTTCACTTTATGATGCAAGTTCGAACCGTTCTGGAATATTTAGAAAGATATATCGCACGGCATTCCTAGTATACCGTGCGCTGTATTTTTTCTGTTGCACAACATTTGTTTTGACAATGGCGGTTTTCGACTATGTACAGCTTTCTGTTATTTATACATTGTACATCCATTTCATACTGTACAGTTCGCACCACAAGCACGCCGATGTGTTATATTTAATCCCGTGTCCCTTTCCCGTACATGTTTTAAAGTTAAGTTTTTCAAATGATATTAAATCCCCCATTTAAAATGTTTAGTAGAGACCGGTTTTTACCGGGCGAGCGGGGTGCTTTTTCAACAAAACCTTCTCCGTTCGTAACGTGGCTCCCGGATCCAAAATCTCAACGTTTTCGCTAGATCAAAAGCCTTTCTTTTTCAAACAAACTCTCGGTTTCTCGGATCATCCATCTCAAAAATCCGAGTGGCGACTCTTCGAGTTAGCGTCTTTTGGGGCGCGGGAGCCCACAGTAGCAGAGAGAAGAAATAGGACTCTTATGGATATGGTAAGATCAATGATGAGTTATTCAGAATTACCAATTTCGTTTTGGGGACATGCACTAGAAGCAGCAGCGTACATTCTTAACTTGGTATCATCTAAGTCAGTACCATCTACACCCACAGAACTATGGACTGGGCGCAAACCTAGTCTGCAACATGTTCGGGTTTGGGGTAGTCCAGCACATGTGCTGAATGGGAAAGCAGATAAATTGGAATCAAGGACAAAAGTTTGCTTGTTCGTGGGGTACCCTAGAGGAACGAAAGGTGGACTGTTTTATAGTCCTACAGATAAGAAGGTCATTGTTAGCACTAATGCCCGGTTCTTAGAAGAGGACTATGTGATAGACCACAAGCCCAGAAGTAAAATTGTTCTAAAGGAACTGAGAGGAGAGAGACCGACACAAACTTCTTTACCACCAATAGTGCCAGAGGAAACGCCACAAGGTATATCTGTAGAGGCACCTATTCACACACCGGTACCTCGTCGTAGTGGGAGGGATATTGTTCCACCCAGTCGGTATACGTTGTTGGGAGAGTCTTTTGAAATGATCCCTGATGATCAACGTGCCGAACCCTGTAACCACAATGAGGCACTTCAAGATAAAGATGTGGAACTTTGGCAAAAGGCTATGAAATCAGAGATGGAGTCTACGTACTCTAATCAGGTCTGGGATCTTGTAGAACCACCTGAAGGGATTAAACCCATTGGATGCAAGTGGATCTATAAGAAGAAAAGAGGGGCGGACGGGAAGGTTCAAAAAAGAGGGGCAGACGGGAAGGTTCATACCTTCAAAGCTAGGCTTGTTGCGAAAGGGTATACTCAGAAAGAAGGGATCGACTATGAGGGAGATTTATCTACATATGGGAAATGCTATGAGAGTGGCAGCAGTTGCAGTAGGAAATGTTTTCTTAAATTTTAGTAGTAATAGGAGTTTAATTTTAAGAGATTGTCTTTATATTCCTATTATTAGAAGAAACTTGGTTTCAGTTTCTAAGTTAATTAAGGATGGATATTTGGTTTATTTTAGTAACTCTGTGGTTATTAAGTTAAATAAACGTTTTATCTGTTCTGGTTCATTGGTGGATGATCTCTACATTATTAATCCTATGTTTCCTACAGTGCAACTGCATGAATTGAATAATACTAATAATTTACCATGTAAGAGAAAAGAGCCTTCTAAATTGAACCAAACGTATCTTTGGCACTTACGTCTTGGTCATATTAATCAGAATAGGATTTCTAGACTGGTTAGAGATGGACCTTTAGGTTCATTACAAGTTGAGAAACTTCCAGTTTGTGAATCCTGTTTGGAAGGTAAGATGACAAAAAGGCCTTTTTCAGCAAAAGGATATAGAGCCAAAGAGCCGTTGGAATTGGTTCACTCTGATTTGTGTGGGCCTATGAATGTCCAAACTAGAGGTGGTTTTGAGTACTTTGTCACTTTTATTGACGATTACTCAAGGTATGGATACATTTATTTGATGCACCGTAAGTCCGAATGCTTTGAAAAATTCAGAGAGTATAGGACGGAAACGGAAAAGCGTTTGGATAAATGTCTCAAGACACTACGATCTGATCGTGGTGGTGAATACCTCTTGGGAGAGTTTAGAGACTACTTGTCAGCTGAAGGGATTAGATCCCAGTTGTCAGCTCCAGGTATGCCACAACAAAATGGTGTAGCAGAGAGAAGAAATAGGACTCTTATGGATATGGTAAGATCAATGATGAGTTATTCAGAATTACCAATTTCATTTTGGGGACATGCACAAGAAGCAGCAGCGTACATTCTTAACTTGGTACCATCTAAGTCAGTACCATCTACACCCACAGAACTATGGACTGGGCGCAAACCTAGTCTGCAACATGTTCGGGTTTGGGGTAGTCCAGCACATGTGTTGAATGGGAAAGCAGATAAATTGGAATCAAGGACAAAAGTTTGCTTGTTCGTGGGGTACCCTAGAGGAACGAAAGGTGGACTGTTTTATAGTCCTACAGATAAGAAGGTCATTGTTTGCACTAATGCCCGGTTCTTAGAAGAGGACTATGTGATAGACCACAAGCCCAGAAGTAAAATTGTTCTAGAGGAACTGAGAGGAGAGAGACCGACACAAATTTCTTTACCACCAATAGTGCAAGAGGAAACGCCACAAGGTATATCTGTAGAGGCACCTATTCACACACCGGTACCTCGTCGTAGTGGGAGGGATATTGTTCCACCCAGTCGGTATACGTTGTTGGGAGAGTCTTTTGAAATGATCCCTGATGATCAATGTGCCGAACCCTGTAACTACAATGAGGCACTTCAAGATAAAGATGTGGAACTTTGGCAAAAGGCTATGAAATCAGAGATGGAGTCTACGTACTCTAATCAGGTCTGGGATCTTGTAGAACCACCAGAAGGGATTAAACCCATTGGATGCAAGTGGATCTATAAGAAGAAAAGAGGGGCGGACGGGAAGGTTCATAAAAGAGGGGCAGATGGGAAGGTTCATACCTTCAAAGCTAGGCTTGTTGCGAAAGGGTATACTCAGAAAGAAGGGATCGACTGTGAGGAAACTTTTTCGCCAGTAGCCATGCTTAAGTCCATCCGGATTCTCTTATCCATTGCGGCTCATCTCGATTACGAGATTTGGCAAATGGATGTCAAGACCGCGTTTCTTAATGGAAATCTGGATGAGTGTATCTATATGGTGCAACCAGATGGATTCATAGTAAAAGGTCAAGAGCACATGTTGTGCAAGCTCAAGAAGTCCATTTATGGGCTTAAGCAGGCATCTAGATCTTGGAACATCCGTTTTGATCAAGTAATCAAGTCTTTTGGTTTTGATCAATGTCCGGATGAGTCATGTGCGTACAAGAAGCGCAACGGAAAAGTTGTGGTGTTTTTAGTACTATATGTCGATGATATCCTGCTCATCGGAAATGATGTGGGAGTGTTGTCTTCAGTGAAAGAGTGGTTATCCAGCCAATTCGAAATGAAGGACTTGGGAGAAACCGGTCACATCCTAGGGATTAAGCTTATACGAGATCGCAAGAATAGGATGTTGGACTTATCACAAGCTACTTATATCGATGCCATTCTTGCCCGTTTTAGCATGCAAGACTCCAAGAAAGGGTTCCTCCCTTTTAGACATGGAATCTACCTTTCCAAGGATTAGTGTCCTAAAACACCTGAGGAGATGGAGAAAATGAAGGCAGTACCTTATGCCTCGGCAGTAGGAAGCCTGATGTATGCTATGTTGTGTATTAGACCTGATATTTGCTTTGCCGTTGGCATGGTTAGCAGATTTCAGTCTAATCCAGGGAAAGAACATTGGACTGTAGTGAAACATATACTCAAGTATCTGAAAAGAACTAGAGATCATATGTTGGTGTTCCAGTCAGATAGTATGCTACCTCATGGGTACACAGACTCAGACTTTATGTCAGATAGGGATTCCAGAAAGTCTACCTCGGGATATGTGTTTACCTTGGGAGGTGGAGCCATAAGTTAGAGGAGTGTCAAACAATCTTGTATTGCTGATTCTACCATGGAGGCAGAGTATGTGGCAGCTTCTGAAGTAGCCAAGGAGGCCGTTTGGCTCAGAAACTTTTTGTTGGATCTGGAAATTGTCCTTCAGTGCAATCAGCCATTACACTCTATTGTGACAATAGTGGTGCAGTTGCTAATTCGAAGGAACCAAGGACTCACAAGAAGGGCAAACACATCGAGCGTAAGTATCATCTGATTCAAGAGATCGTACAGAGAGGTGATGTTGCTGTAACCAAGATTGCATCGGTAAACAACCTAGCAGATCCTTTTACGAAGAGCTTACCGGCTAAGACTTTTGATAGTCACGTAGAGGGAATGGGAGTAAGATGCATGGCAGTACGGTTTTGAGTCTTAGTGGGAGTTTGTTAGGAGGTTATGTAAAAATTATGCTTTTTATATGATGGATTAATATTTAATTATTAATCAGGTTTATCCCTTTTTGATGAGAATCTTTTATGGGCAATATTTGCATATTTTTTTATGTTGTGCATGTGTGTCTTTTATTCTACATAGTGGATAATCCAGTGTGTAGAGTACGGCTTACACATAGAAGATTGGATCATCGGTTCTTGTAAAATATAAGATATAGTTCACAGTTTTAGATGGAACTGGACACACCATCGGTAGGACTGTAGTACAATGTTTAGTAGGTCTGTCTTGACTACAGGGAACAGTTTAGTTCTAACTCATTGTGCTAGTACACTTTGTGTGTATTGAACGGGACCGCACTGAGGTAATTGTCTTTGTACTAACTTTATAAGACAGTTGGAACCTCATGGTTATTATGAATGCTTATGCTCTTAATTCAAAGATAATTATTAGAGGTATATATTTAATGTTGTTGACTTTGATTCATTAAAGAGTGAGATCTTTATACGGTCAATAGTCTCGGTGAGTTGGGTCGCAATATTATGTATATGACAACTATTAATTATTAATGGAATCCACGTCCCGATAGGGATTGATGATACCCCTTGAGTAAGCTTATAAGTTTCGATTATGTCAAACCCTGCAGGTGGATATTTGTATCCGATATATCGAATAAGTTAAGCGGATAGTCTCAAGTTAAGATGTTGATTAAGTGGAAAATTGTTAGTAATTTTATTTTAATCAATGGGTATCTGTAATCTTAACGTGGGGAGATTAATAAGTATTTAATATCACGGAGCTCGTAATATAATTGAGATAAAGATGGGAGTGCAATTATAATTCTGTAGTGGGGTGCAATTATAATTAGTGAAATAAGAAATAGATCTGGTGGGATTAGGTTTTCTTATTTACACTGGGAGACAGACTTACTCCTTAGGTCTCTATCGTAACCCTATATATACACGTTATGCTCTCAAGTCAGATGAACATTTTCATGTTTTCTATTATTCACGAAATAGCGGTTAGAGAGAGCAAGCAGATCGCGAGAGAGTCCACACTCGGTTCGTGTTCTAGGCGTGCAAGGAATACGATAGAAGATCGTAAGGTATGGTACAATATTCGTGGTTTATAGCAAGGCGTGCTATAACAAGTTCAACCAGCGTTCGTCGCAAGGAGTTGAGGTGAAACCCTAATTCCGCCTTGTAGGGTTTTACTTATTTTTATTGTTTAATCTGTACGCATAATTACTGGGTCCTGAGATACCACTGTTGGGAAACGAATCCCAGAACCCAGTAATTATGCGTATAGATTAAACAACAAAAATAAGTAAAATCACAAAACCCTACAAGGCGGAATTAGGGTTTTACCTCAACTCCCTGCGAACATGAACGCTGGTTGAACTTGTTATAGCACACCTTACTGTATGCCACGAATACTGCTCGACCGTACCTTACAATCTTCTACTGTATTCTCCACACGGCTAGAACACGAACCGAGTGTGGACTCCATCGTGATCTGTTTGCTCTCTCTCGGTCTCTCGCTATTTCGTGAATAATAGAAAAACCAAGTGACTGACCTAGAGAACATAACGTGTATATAGGACTACGATTGGGACCTGAGGAGTAATAAGTCTGGGCTCCTAATATAAATAAGAAATCCTAATTCCACCGGAATTCTATTTCTTATTTCACTAATTATAATTCACCCCACTACAAAATTATAATGCACTTCCGCCCTTATCTCAATTATATTATGAGCTCCATGATATTAAATACTTATTAATCTCCCCACGTTAAGATTACAGATACCCGTTGATTAAATTAAATTACTAACAATCTCCCACTTAATCAACATCTTAACTTGAGACTATCCGCTTAACTTATTCGATATGTCGGATACAAATATCCACCTGCAGGGTTTGACATAATCGAAACTTATAAGCTTACTCAAGGGGTATCATCAATCCCTATCGGGACGTGGATTCCATTAATAATTAATAGTTGTCATATACATAATATTGCGACCCAACTCACCGAGACTATTGACCGTATAAAGATCTCACTCTTTAATGAATCAAAGTCAACAACATTAAATATATACCTCTAATAATTATCTTTGGATTAAGAGCATAAGCATTCATAATAATCATGAGGTTCCAACTGTCTTATAAAGTTAGTACAAAGACAATTACCTCAGTGCGGTCCCGTTCAATACACACAAAGTGTACTAGCACAATGAGTTAGAACTAAACTGTTCCCTGTAGTCAAGACAGACCTACTAAACATTGTACTACAGTCCTACCGATGGTGTGTCCAGTTCCATCTAAGACTGTGAACTATATCTTATATTTTACAAGAACCGATGATCCAATCTTCTATGTGTAAGCCGTACTCTACACACTGGATTATCTACTATGTAGAATAAAAGACACACATGCACAACATAAAAAAATATGCAAATATTGCCCATAAAAGATTCTCATCAAAAAGGGATAAAGCTGATTAATAATTAAATATTAATCCATCATATAAAAAGCGTAATTTTTACATAACCTCCTAACAAACTCCCACTAAGACTCAAAACCGTACTGCCATGCATCTTACTCCCATTCCCTCTACGTGACTATCAAAAGTCTTAGCCGGTAAGCTCTTCGTAAAAGGATCTGCTAGGTTGTTTGCCGATGCAATCTTGGTTACAGCAACATCACCTCTCTGTACGATCTCTCGAATCAGATGATACTTACGCTCGATGTGTTTGCCCTTCTTGTGAGTCCTTGGTTCCTTCGAATTAGCAACTGCACCACTATTGTCACAATAGAGTGTAATGGCTGATTGCACTGAAGAGACAATTTTCAGATCCAACAAAAAGTTTCTGAGCCAAACGGCCTCCTTGGCTGCTTCAGAAGCTGCCACATACTCTGCCTCCATGGTAGAATCAGCAATACAAGATTGTTTGACACTCCTCCAACTTATGGCTCCACCTCCCAAGGTAAACACATATCCCGAGGTAGACTTTCTGGAATCCCTATCTGACATAAAGTCTGAGTCTGTGTACCCATGAGGTACCATACTATCTGACTGGAACACCAACATATGATCTCTAGTTCTTTTCAGATACTTGAGTATATGTTTCACTGCAGTCCAATGTTCTTTCCCTGGATTAGACTGAAATCTGCTAACCATGCCAACGGCAAAGCAAATATCAGGTCTAGTACGAAACATAGCATACATCAGGCTTCCTACTGCCGAGGCATAAGGAACTGCCTTCATTTTCTCCATCTCCTCAGGTGTTTTAGGACACTGATCCTTGGAAAGGTAGATTCCATGTCTAAAAGGGAGGAACCCTTTCTTGGAGTCTTGCAAGCTAAAACGGGCAAGAATGGCATCGATATAAGTATCTTGTGATAAGCTCAACATCCTATTCTTGCGATCTCGTATAAGCTTAATCCCTAGGATGTGACCGGCTTCTCCCAAGTCCTTCATTTCGAATTGGCTGGATAACCACTCTTTCACTGAAGACAACACTCCCACATCGTTTCCGATGAGCAGGATATCATCGACATACAATACTAAAAACACCACAACTTTTCCGTTGCGCTTCTTGTACACACATGACTCATCCGGACATTGATCAAAACCAAAAGACTTGATTACTTGATCAAACGGATGTTCCAAGATCTAGATGCCTGCTTAAGCCCATAAATGGACTTCTTGAGCTTGCACAACATGTGCTCTTGACCTTTTGCTATGAATCCATCTGGTTGCACCATATAGATTCACTCATCCAGATTTCCATTAAGAAACGCGGTCTTGACATCCATTTGCCAAATCTCGTAATCGAGATGAGCCGCAATGGATAAGAGAATCTGAATGGACTTAAGCATGGCTACTGGCGAAAAAGTTTCCTCATAGTCGATCCCTTCTTTCTGAGTATACCCTTTCGCAACAAGCCTAGCTTTAAAGGTATGAACCTTCCAGTCCGCCCCTCTTTTCTTCTTGTAGATCCACTTGCATCCAATGGGTTAAATCCCTTCAGGTGGTTCTACAAGATCCCAGACCTGATTAGAGTACATAGACTCCATCTCTGATTTCATAGCCTTTTGCCAAAGTTCCACATCTTTATCTTGAAGTGCCTCATTGTAGTTACAGGGTTCGGCACATTGATCATCAGGGATCATTTCAAAAGACTCTCCCAACAACGTATACCGACTGGGTGGAACAATATCCCTCCCACTACGACGAGGTATCGGTGTGTGAATAGGTGCCTCTACAGATATCTCTTGTGGCGTTTCCTCTTGCACTACTGGTGGTAAAGAAGTTTGTGTCGATCTCTCTCCTCTCAGTTCCTCTAGAACAATTTTACTTCTGGGCTTGTGGTCTATCACATAGTCCTCTTCTAAGAACCGGGTATTAGTGCTAACAATGACCTTCTTATCTGTAGGACTATAAAACAGTCCACCTTTCGTTCCTCTAGGGTACCCCACGAACAAGCAAACTTCTGTCCTTGATTCCAATTTATCTGTTTTCCCATTCAGCACATGTGCTGGACTACCCTAAACCCGAACATGTTACAGACTAGGTTTGCGCCCAGTCCATAGTTCTGTGGGTGTAGATGGTACTGACTTAGATGGTATCAAGTTAAGAATGTACGCTGCTGTTTCTAGTGCATGTCCCCAAAACGAAATTGGTAATTCTGAATAACTCATCATTGATCTTACCATATCCATAAGAGTCCTATTTCTTCTCTCTGCAACACCATTTTGTTGTGGCATACCTGGAGCTGACAATTGAGATGTAATCCCTTCAGCTGACAAGTAGTCCCTAAATTCTCCCAAGAGGTATTCGCCACCACGATCAGATCGTAGTGTCTTGAGACATTTATTCAAACGCTTTTCCGTTTCCGCCCTATACTCCCTGAATTTCTCCAAGTATTCGGACTTACGGTGCATCAAATAAATGTATCCATACCTTGAGTAATCATCAATAAAAGTGACAAAGTACTCAAAACCACCTCTAGCTTGGACATTCATAGGCCCACACAAATCAGAGTGAACCAATTCCAACGGCTCTTTGGCTCTATATCATTTTGCTGAAAAAGGCCTTTTGGTCATCTTACCTTCTAAACAGGATTCACAGACTGGAAGTTCCTCAACTTGTAATGAATCTAAAGGTCCATCTCTAACCAGTCTAGAAATCCTATTCGAATTAATATGACCAAGACGTAAGTGCCAAAGATACGTTTGGTTCAATTTAGAAGGCTCTTTTCTCTTACATGGTAAATTATTAGTATTATTCAATTCATGCAGTTGCACTGTAGGAACTATAGGATTAATAATGTAGAGATCATCTATCAATGAACCAGAACAGATAAAACGTTTATTTAACTTAATAACCACAGAGTTACTAAAATAAACCAAATATCCATCCTTAATTAACTTAGAAACTGAAACCAAGTTTCTTCTAATAGTAAGAACATAAAGACAATCTCTCATAATTAAACTCCTATTACTACTAAAATTTTAAAAAACATTTCCTACTGCAACTGCTACCACTCCCGTAGCATTTCCCATATGTAGATAAATCTCCCCATCATTGAGTTTTCTGGTTTCCTGGAACCCCTGCAATGAATTGCAAACATGATTAGTGGCTCCCGTATCTACACACCAGGTACTGGTAGATAACACCGCTAAACATGTTTTAACAACTAGTGAATAAGATTTACCTTGTTTGTTCACTTTATTGAGAAAAATCGGACATTTCTTTTTCCAGTGTCCTTTCGGCTTGCAATGAAAACACTTGCCCGCAGGTTTTTTCACTCCACCTTGAGGCGCATGAACTGCCTCCACAACCTTTTTCTGAGACTTGTTCTGCTTCTTCTTGTCTTTCGGCTTAGAAGTAGAAACCTTCTCTGCCACTAACACTGATGGTGATTTCTTCCCAGCCAAAAGACCCTCAGCTGCTTGGAGTTCCTTAAGAAGTTCCGCCAAAGATAAATGCATTTTGTTCATAGAATAAGTCAGGCGAAACTGCTTAAAACTCTCAGACTGCAGTGAGTTAAGAACGAAATCGACCTGGGTTTCCCCATCAATTTCAGCTCCTAGGATCTCTAGTTCATTAAGAAGAGCTATCATCTTCAGAACATGATCCCTAATCGGGGTCCCTTCAACATGGGTGATACTCACCAATTCTTTCATAGCAACTAGCCTTGCTGCCCGATTCTGATCCCCAAACATTTCTCTGAGGTTCAGCATCATATCGGAAGCAGTTTCTATAGCTTGATGCTGATGTTGCAATATATTTGACATAGAAGCCAGAATATAACACCGCGCCATCTCATCAGCCTTAACCCAATCTTTATAAGGCTTTGCCTCCTATTCGGTGGCATTCTGTTCAGGTACAGGAGGGCATGCCGTAGATAGCACATATTTGTGGCCCTCAGCAGTTAACACAATATCCAAGTTTTTTTTCCAGTCAACATAGTTTGGTCCAGTAAGTTTATTTTCTTTGAGAATAATGGCAAGTGGATTGAAAGAGCCCATTTTTGAATTTGAGAATCAAATAACATAACATTAATTACGAAGGGCAATAAAAAACAACTTTGAATTTCATTTTAAAATTGGTTCCCTCAACCACATGTTAGAAGAAAAACATTGGCAACCCTACACACCGTGAAGAGTATGCCTCGATGGGTAGGTCCACTACTCTTCATCATTCGTTTAGATAGGCACAACCTTTTAATTTTACTATCTAGCCACTAAACCGTGCCCAATAAAATTAAATAGCTAATTTGCTTCGGTCCTATAAATAAAAGCAGTGACTCAGATGGAGAGGATACTTGTTATTTATAGCTAAGTGTATACCATTACCTAACTTCAAGATCCATTGTTCCGTAATGAACTACCCCAGATGGAGGAGTAGTCCACATAACAATTATCTTGGAGCTATCCTCTAAGGAAGTAAGTACCGATGATGCCATAATTAATTTCGTCCGATGGGGAGGAAGGCACTAAAACCAACACACAAAACTTAATTATATCATCTACATACTAGTAATGGAGACCATGGGATTTATACAAAATAAACTCCCTCTCCCACTTAGTAATTTAAAAATTTTGTGAGGGTTATCAAAATTAACATGTTTGCAAAAACCGTGATCTAGGTCAAAAGCCAAATATTATCATGTTGTCCAAATATGGTAAACTATCACACATGCAAACAAGATGAATATACAAACATTCATAAAAAAACATAAATAATATGTATCCCAACTATTATGGTCAAAGATGCAATCTTTGAGCAACAAGGAATTCTTCCAGTCTTGAAATCCTTAAGTAGTCAGGAATCCTTCGAGTCTTGAAATCCTTAAGCAGTAAAGAATCCTTTCCAAACTTGAAATCCTTGAGCAATACATATATTGAAGACTTAGATACTTTGAATCAATCAAGGAAACCAAAATCCAACCATACTTGGGCAAGAAAAATCGGATCTGAAATTTTTCTCGAGTAAACTGCACAGCCTTCAGTATTTTGGACTTTTCTCCCTCATCCGAACTCCGATTGAACTGATTCCAATTGGGTTGGATTCGAAATTCAATTATCTACAACTTTTGTGAAGAACAGATTTTCCAATTCCGACGTTTACTGGGTCAAAATAGCCTTGCAATCTGACCCTAAAAATCTGGAAAAATTCTGCTGCGAACCAAACATTCTTTTTCCTTGACAAAACTTATCTTCTTGTCAAAAAAGATTGTTTTCTCCGTATCGTATGCCCCATTACAGAATCTGTAATCTTACAACAGATCTATATATCTAAAACGATACAACTGAAGAAACAAAAATTACATCAAAAACTTATGCCTCCCACATACTACTATTACAGATTACAAAACTAAACTTGTAATCAAAAAACAGTAATAGTAACCACGCATAAAACAATTACAAAGCGTGGGATCCAATCACACAATCAAAAACATGCGTGACCATAATAGTGGGATAATCGATTCTGCAAAACAGACGTTAGAACAAACTAGAACTCTGCAAAACGGTTAGCACAGTTCTATATCTATGTTCTATGGACAACTTGGCTTGCTTAATCCATACGCATGATTACAACCTGGCTCTGATACCACTGTTGGGAAACGAATCCCAGAACCCAGTAATTATGCGTATAGATTAAACAACAAAAATAAGTAAAACCCTACAAGGCGGAATTAGGGTTTCACCTCAACTCCCTGCGACACGAACGCTGGTTGAACTTGTTATAGCACGTCTTGCTATAAACCACGAATACTGCTCGCAACTTACGATCTTCTATCGTATTCCTTGCACGTCTAGAACACGAACCAAGTGTGGACTCTCTCGCGATCTGTTTGCTCTCTCTAAGCCTGCCTCTATTTCGTGAATAATAGAAAACGTGAAAACGTATATCTGACCTAGAGAGCATAACGTGTATATATAGGGCTACGATAGGGACCTAAGGAGTAATAAGTCTGGGCTCCCAGTGTAAATAAGAAAACCTAATCCCACCAGGATTCTATTTCTTATTTCACTAATTATAATTCACCCCACTACAGAATTATAATTGCACTCCCGTCCTTATCTCAATTATATTACGAGCTCCATGATATTAAATACTTATTAATCTCCCCACGTTAAGATTACAGATACCCGTTGATTAAATTAAATATACAAATTTTGGAACTAGTTAACTTATGTGGTGTAGAGTTCACAAATTTTGATTATTGAAAAAGGTTGCTAGTTTTGGTTATCCAAAACCCAAAATTTGATTATTTCTAAAGATGTTACTAAGTTTGATTATATTATTGTGAGTCATCTTTTACACCAATATTGTTAACTTTAAACAATTGGCTTTTAATTATACTATTGTGGATGGCCTAAACTACGGTAAAGGCAGTTTCTCTTATTAAGGACGTTAGTTTTACTAGAGGGCAAGAGAGAGAGAGGGAAAAAGACGTACTCCTTGATCCGAAAATTTCAAGGGAAAATGACGGCCAATGACGTATTTTAATAATTAATACCTGTCAAGGACATTTTCAGTATAAACAAATGTTCTTAACTTGTCCTTTGTGGGTATTAATTATCAAAACACGTCATGGACCGTCATTTTCCCAAATCTCAACCATGCTCCCAAGTGGTATGGGAGTATGATGTTTCCATCGAATATGAATCCTTGGATTGAAACTAACTATTTTTTTTTTTTTACTTTATTCAAGTATTTTAAAAAATAACTATTTTTTTAGCAAAATAAGTGAAATAAGGAGACTGATAGAAATAAGTTGACTTATCGAACTGTATAGAATTGTACTACTATTTATCTACTTGGGCCAACTGCCAATTGGAACGGGATTGTTGTTTCATAATGACAAATTGTTTTAAAAAATAATACTCCTGCATCTGCAATTATAATCTCTAAGCCAACATACAGATTCAACACATACAAATAAAAAATAAAAAAATACTTTTCTAATTGCCTCCCGCTACATTATCTTATTTCTCATTGCATTATCAACATATAAATTTGATATATGTACGCCTAGGAGTTACTCCAGTGGTAATGGCGGGTGCCAGACTTAGGGTGTAATCCTCTTGGTCTGGGGGGTTCGATTCCTCACCGGGTGAGTTCCCTGGTATTTAAGTGGGGGACCGCGGTTGGTGTCAATGGTGTGCAGTAGCTAGCTCTCCCCAAGGTTTGGGTTACGCAGTCGGATTCATTTAGTGACCTAACTATAGGACTGCTCCTCGGGTGCATATATATTTGACAAAATGTGGTGTTGCAGCTTCACCAGCCTTAATAAAACTAGGGGCTGTGAGTTGAACTTTCACAGAATATGCACTATTGTATAAAATCCGACCTGCACACACATCGCAATGTCCCGGCTTTTTTTATTTAAACACATCATTGTTTCACCGTTTTGCAATATATTTTTCATAAAATTTTAAACAACCATTTTACCATTTTTTTTTATTATTATATGGGGGAGGGGTGGAGTAGTGTATTTTCAGAAAGGAGAACGTTTCAGATGGGGTGGTGTTATTCGCAGCTACGTATTTTCTCCCACAGCCCGCTATATTTCGGTAGGTAGTTGTTGAAAATCATAAATATCATTTCGGTAAATAGCTGTTGAAAACAAAATTATATTTCGGCAACTGCATGTCGAAAATATGTTCAATCTTCGGTATGTAACTGCTAATACATACATTTTGGTAAATAGCTGTTGAAAAAAAGATTATATTTCGGTAATTGGGTGCTGAAAATGTATCTCAATTTCGGTAACTAACTGTCGAGTATAGTTGGAAATTTTTAGCGGGCTATGGGAGAAAATACGTAGCTGCGAATAACACCACCCTTCAGATGGGGAAACGATAATGGTCAAAATTGCGCTTGCTGGATAAATTTGGTTATGTAAATTGCAAAAAGAGAATGAAAAACATCCTTTAAACAACCGAAAATGGTAAGGCCACCGACGTCTAGAGCACCGATCAAGAACCGATGGGCATGCGGGCCTACTCCGGATCCGGGTCCCAGTTGAGCTGCTGTTTTTTCACGTGGCTTGCTCAATTTTTTTTAATATTATTGAACGGATTAGATCATCCGTGCAAAATCCGGAGTGGACCCTGCGAGCAATCGGTTCCCTATTGGTGTTGGCCGTATCAGCATTGATAAACAAAGGAAGGCAATCATAAATGCAGAAAAAGACCGATAATGCTTCCGGACAAAAGAAACACCCATTTTCTGGAGTATTTTTTAAGGAGTGATTTTGACACTCTCTTTTTTTCTAACGGCACCCCGTTTTGTGTTTCCATTAGGTGATGGAGATGATGAGAAAAGGGAAGTGCCGTTAAAAAAAAAAAAAAATAGGAGTGCCAAAATCTCTTCCCATATTTTTTTTTTCTTTCGAGAACCACCCGATTTTTTTTTTTTTTATCTCTAGGTAGCTAGGAGTTTGACGAAATTGGGAAGGAAGAAAAGTAAAAAGAAAGATGCGTACCATGTGCTCCCTAAGCCCTTGTTCGGTTGTGGGTTTTGAATAGTATTTTTGAATAAATGTGGAGAGAGAAATGAGAGTAATGATTGTGGAGAGAGGTAAAAAGTAGAGAGAGATAGAGTGAAAAATGAGAGTAATGATTGAAAAGTTAGAAAGAGAAAAAGTAGAAAAGTTACTTTTTCCAAAATTTTGGGTTTGGAGTTCCAAACCGAATAAGACCTATGGAAAAAGTTAGTGGTAAAAAAGTAAAAGAGAGCCAGAAGTAGTTAGGATCCGTTCCAGAACGGGAATAAACTGCTTATTTTTTAAGAAGAAAATTTCAAGCTCAAAAATAATGTGTTTACGTAAATAATTTTCCTACCACTATAGATCTTGTTTGATAGATCTCATTAAGATCTTTAATACGGTGCAAAAAAAATAAAAAAATTATTTTTCATTTACATTATTTTTTAGTTTGAAAATGTGAAATAAGCTGCTTATTTTTTAAGAAAGTTTCTAAAACGGGGTGATGAGCACCCAATATTGCTAATATTTGGTGCTCTAGTCCCGCGTTTCATAGCTTATGTACGTCTTAATTACCACTTGAACTCGATATTGCACGTAAGGGTTTATGTTGAGTTTTGTAGGTAAAACGTGCAAACGAGGCGTATTTTGATGCCAAGTTTAGCCCTCGAGGATAATTGAGCATCCAAGGCCAAGATGTTATGCTAATCAAGTCCGAAAAGTCAAGGGATGATGCCTCGGGAGATGCTCGGAGGTGTCGAGATTGAGTGGGCAGAGCAGAAGATTAGGATTCTGCATTTTAGAGGGTGTTATCGATTATAAAGTCAAGGGTATCGATTACATCTTCTCACAGTTGATCCAGGAAGCTGCTAACACAAAGGTATCGATTGCTAGAGGAGCAAGGTATCGATTACTTGGTTCCTCAAAACAATGTTATCGATTACTGAAGACATGTAATCGATACCTGTGCAAGATGTTGGTCCACAAAGACTCCAGAAGGAAGGGGATCGATTACATAAGGAGGGAGGTATCGATTACTTGGTGTTCGAGCAAGGAGGTATCGATTACCTTTGGAAAGGAATCGATTACTTCAGTCGGCCAGCAGATATTTTAAAGCTGATTTTCCAACTTTCCTCTTATGGAAAGTTTCCATTTCTAACTTGGTTTTGGGATATTTTTGGGGACTTTTTGGTCCAGTTATTGGCTGATTGTAAGACTTATAAATAACTTTGTAAGCCATAAATGGCCATTATGTACTCTCTTCCAATTTTTACGTCATTTATTGTTTTAAGAGCTCTAAGTCTTTTCTTTCAAGTTTTAGCTATCAATTCCTTTGCAAACTCAAGTAAGTGCTGGT
The DNA here is from genome assembly GCA_025413875.1 of Rhododendron molle. Taxonomy (NCBI): domain Eukaryota; kingdom Viridiplantae; phylum Streptophyta; class Magnoliopsida; order Ericales; family Ericaceae; genus Rhododendron; species Rhododendron molle. The sequence goes on along the minus strand of CM046395.1, from coordinate 12,335,441 downwards.
TATTTGATTAAATCTCGTTTGTTAATGTTATAGCTACACGTTGGATCTTAATATAAATCAAGTTTTATTTCGAGTTTATCGGTGAATCATGTTCTCTCTACTTAGCATAATTTCTAGTCTTTCTACAATGCGTGAGTAGTTAATCGGCTTGGTCTCGGGGTGAGGTTTACTCTATGAATCCGTCGATCGAATGGTTTCGCTTAATCTTTAGCTCGTTGTCAAAGTATTAAACGAATTAAACCCATGATTTCTTGTGTTGATCATGGGATTGGTGGCCTCTTTGATCAATGAGGTCTATCGGCCTATGCTACATGCTCGATAATCGTACGCGTGCGAACGATCCTTTTTCGTCTCTCACTTGCGTTAGATGAGTTCAGTTTGAATTAATACATTGAATCGGGTTACAAGTAGTCTTCAGCTTTAATGCTTTTAGTGGAATCCGGACGGTTTCGGTCCACTCATTCGTTAGATAAAAGAACCGTTTGATTGGCTGAATCATGAGTAAACCGAGCTCTCTTGACTCGACCATCTTAAGCTAGTTCAAATCCAAGTTTTTATCATAATTTCAATTAAAACATCGAAGTTGGCTGCTTGAAAGCCACAAACCTTTTTCATTGCATTTATTCCAAATTAGCTTAAAAGATTTATCCGTGGGAACGATCCGGTCTTACCGGTTTATTATGCTATCAACGACCTAGCCCTTACTTTATTTGGAGGGTAGGTTGCGGAGTTAAGCACGGGGCCTTAGGACAGCTAGTGATCCTTGTCCATTTGCCAGAAAGATAGTACTACTAAGGCCCCGTTCCAGAACGCTTCTTAAAAAATAAGTACTTATTTTGCATCTTCTCATTCCAAAATAATCCACCCTTCTTATTTTTCCAAAACAAAAAGTTTCTTTTATATTTTCAAACTCAAATAAAACGTAAATGAAAAAAGAAAAAAAAAAATTTTTGCACCGTGTTAAAGATCTCAATGAGATCTATCAAATAAGATCCATAGTGGTAGGAAATTTTTTTGCGTAACCCTATTTTTTTGGACCTAGAAGTTGCCATATACAAAGAAAAGGACTGTTGGTGCAAAAAAAAAAATTTCCGACTGGCAGCCTCGCCGGGCCGTCTCCGGCCGCCAGACGGCCGATTCGAGCCATCCAAAAATTCTAGAAATTAAAAACAAGGAGGCCTACGCAGGAATAAATGGCATCCGAGGTGTGTAAGGTGCTTGGATCGAGCAATCTTTTTCCATGTATATATGAGTAACAATATGTTTTGATACATACACGAATAAGGATTGCTCAGATCAAGCACCCTACGCACCTCGGATGCTGTTGATTCTCGCGTAAGCCCCCTTGTTTTTTTTTTCAGAATTTTTGGACGGTTCGGATCGACCGTCCGGTGGCCGGAGACGGCCCGACGTGGCTGCCGATTGATTTCCGCCATGGGGTGCTTGATCCAAATTCTTGGTTGAAAAATAAGAAGGCTTTCAGTTGTGGAACGGGCTTTCTTATTGGACAAATAATAAGGACTTTTTTCAGTTGTGGAACACAGCCTAAGAATCTACGTACCTTTTTTCAGTAGATATCCTTGCATCAGAGTAGTATCAGAACATAAAGATATATGGAAAGGACGATGATTTTTGCGCTCCAAGATTTATTGCAGGCGCTCCATCTTTTTGTTTTTACACAGCGATGTTGCTGGCAATATCACAGTATATTTTTTTTTTTACAACAAAAAGATAGAGCGCCTGCAGTAAATCTTGGAGCGCGAAAATCAATTACCATATGGAAACTGTTTTCCCTGTGTAGGTGTACATGTATTGTTTTAGTGTTTGGCTTAAACTGCCATTTTTACCCTTGCGGTTATAGACTGTTAAGGGTATTTAGGGGAAATTAATAAAATTTGACACAAAGACATTATCAAGATAGATCGCTTCTCACTGTTTCACTTGAGGGCAACCGTTACCAACACGAAGCAAGACACACTCTCAGACTCCACTTTGAGTGCAAGTCACATATCTGTCTGAACCAACTCATGCCTGGAATATATATATATATAGTATTTTCGTAATTGGTTTGAAATATTGATCGGCTACTTGACTAGATAAATGCATAATATATTTATTTGGGTCCACCATTAATGATTTACAAACAATGTATAGTTTTTTTTTTTTTTTTTTTGGGAGTTCCGAATAAACCATTGGGTTTATTTGTGATTCTAATGTCAAACATATAGCTTTAAATATGGGCAGCTGCTTATCAGTTGTTCCGGATACGTATTGCTTCGTATCCAAATATTTTGCCACCTCGCTCCACAACAATAACCACCAATATATAGTAGAAAGCTACGACCGCTTCAAGTGCTTTGGTGTCAAAAATGATTTGAAAAATTCATAGCTAGTACACTCGATTATAGCTAAGTATCATCCTATATTTCTTAGGTATATATCGTTACGGCCCCTTTCGATGTGCAAATTTGGAGCCCACTATTTCTATTTAAATCATTACTCCTAAGGTTAGAACAACTTAATTTGAACAACCATCTAACAAACTTCGTACGGGGAAAAAAAATTACATATACAAATTTTGGTGGGTCCACCGCAGAAGGAGCCATTGATTCTTTGTTAGGGGGCCAAAATCCTGCATAATTCTCTTTTTTTAAGCATTGGCATAATCCTCCTTTACATAACAATCAAAAGGATTATTAATTTTTGAACATATGGTAGAACCAGATAGAATGATTTTTCAATACACACAAGTGAATTACCATTCATCATCGATCCTCCTTTCTTTTTTCTTTTGTTTGGTCAAACGGAAATTCTCCTCCTTTCAATTACGAAAACGATTTTCTCAAAGTAAGGGGCATGCATACAAAGGTTTCTGAGGTTGACGGGGTGTAAACGATTTTCTCTATAAGTACAGGGGTCAAAGTAAAACTTCCCCGAAATTTGGGGGTACCGCTTGGCGGTATCTCTGTTTTCATTTGAGAGAGCATTCGCGCATGACTCTTTAAATAAATCTCTAAATTAAAATAATAAGCAAAAATGAGAAAATTAATTAAAAAAAATGCCCTGCACCAGCCTCTCTTCCTTCCTCTTTACTTTGCCCAGTTCCAGAACACTTTTTTAAAAAATAAATACTTATTTCACATTTTCAAACTTAAAAATAAAATTAAAAAAAATTATTTTTATATATTTTTTTCACCGTATAAAAGATATAGATTAGATCTATCAAATAACATTCATATTGCTAGAAAAATTATTTGTATAAACACATTATTTTTTAGCTTGAAATTGCCTTTTTAAAAAATAAGTACTTATTTTTAGTTCTAGTTCCGGAATGGAGCCTAAATAATTTTGTTACAGTGACTCTTTTGTTTTAAAGAGTCACTATTCACTCTTTTAACTACTATTAATTGCGTAGATAAATGTGAAAATATAAAAGTATGAATATTTAATTAAGTAGAAAAAGAGAATAGTAGAGATTTTAAATGTAAGTAGCTAAAATAATAAAATGAATTTTTAAGGGCTGCTGATTTTGTTTTTTTGTTTTTTTAACGGCACTCGCTGCATGCCGTTGACAAAAATAGGAGTATTACACACAGAGAAACACACACACGGAGAGAGAGCAAACCCTCGACACAGAGAGAGAGAGAGAGAGAGAGAGAGAGAGAGAGCAAACCCTCGACAGCCATGGCCACGAACTTCAGATCTATTCCAATCATTGGTAATTTTCATCAATAATTTCCGAACTTCTAAACTGTATGTTTTTCTGCTGAGATAATATACTTTTTTTTTCCCAATCCCATTTCCTTCAGAGCTTCATATTTTTTGTATTGTGGTGATGAATTATCACTTTGTGAGGCAGATATTAGCCCTCTTTTGGCCAAGTGGGATGATCCAAACATGGCCGGAGACCAAGGCGTGGGGGAAGTGGTTCAGCAGCTAGACCAGGCTTGCAGAGAAGCTGGATTCTTTTATGTGGTATTTCTCTCTCTGCAATCGTTGAAATCTTAAATTTTTTCGTTACTTCTTTCCAGTCTTATGGGTTTTTGAAATTCAAAGACCACACGAAGTATAAATTGTGAATAATCTTGAGTTATGGGTGTGTCTTTTATCTCAATTTTTGAACTTGCAATATTTTAGGGAGGAAGCCCTTCGATTGCTATCTTATGCCCATTTGACTATACCTTTCGTGGTTTTATTTACACTAAATAGTATTTGACACTTTCAAGGTTTTTAGTTTGGGTCCATGATAATTTCGAAGTCAAAATCCCATTGGCAGATATGTAACTCTTCACAGAGACATCATCACCCCAATGACTTTGATGTTTGTGTCCGCATATTTACCATTTCCCATCGGAGGAATCCAACTAAAGACTATTACTATTTAAATCCGATATAAGAAATAATTTACATTATGCAACCATGTCATAAGTAACTTGATATTTTTAATCACATGAGTACCAGAGGATTCTAGTTATTTTCTTCTTCTATTTGGACTAGGCAAATCATATTCTACTATACTAATCTAGGAGACATGGGATGGGAGCTAGTGGGGTTTGAACTCTCACCTAGTGTAAAGAGTATAAGGCGCCTGTACCTCCTAACTGCTTCACTTGCGGATTCTACTTCATTTCACAATTTTGTGAAGAGTGACTGTTGTTTATGCAGTCAAGAATTCAGTTTTGGCATGCTTTGTCTTAATTATATAAAAAGGTGTAAGTATTAAGTTGAAAGGATATAGGAGTATATTGCACTTAAAATAGAGGGTCATGAATAGCTTAAACTTTCTTTTAGACAAGAGCATCTCCAAACATCAAAGTCATTGGGATGATGAAAGGATATATATTGCGCTTCCGCAGGAGCTTTTAAAATTTTGATATAGTTTTTTTTTCCTTAACTGACCCTCCAGTTAGTTCCATTTCTAGGGCGAAGCTGAGCACTAGGGGCATAAGGGCCCGTGGTGATTATTAACATGCTTTTCCAGCCCATATCTTCCCACCTCCGGTCACATGAGCTTTCGAGAGCCCGGTATGGATCTAAACAATTTTTTATGACTTTGTTATCCGGCACATTGGGGATCAAAGTCGTTAGGTACTAGTTAAGTGTTAGTGAGTGAGTGTATTTAAGTCCTTTCATAAATTGTACTCACACACTGCATAAATCAATTATCTGTGTTAGGTTTAATTAACACCCTTTAGCACTTTTCTTACTCTCCCAAATAACATGGTATCAGAGCTAGGCTCTCTGAGGCTTTTGGACAATACTCTCTCCCAAATATCAAAATCTATTGCCGCTAGCGGGCCCTATGACCGCACCAGTTACAAGAAAAAATCTCATGATAGTAAATATGGGTCCTCACCACCCATCAATGCATGGCGTTCTTCGACTCATCGTTACTCTAGATGGTGAAGATGTCATTGACTGGGAACCAATATTGGGTTATTTACACAGAGGGATGGAAAAAATTGCAGAAAACCGAACAATTATACAATATTTGCCTTATGTAACACGTTGGGATTATTTAGCTACTATATTTACAGAAGCCATAACCATAAATGCACCAGAGCAGTTGGGAAATATTCAAGTACCTCTTAATTAAAGGTGGCACAAGGTACCATATGAACTGGGATGAGAGACAAACCCCAAACCAAAGGCTTCCCTAGCCCTTGGCTGTCAGGCAACTACCATTAGTAAGCCTACTATTGAATTAGTTTGTATGTTGGATGAGACATACCACCAGACTAGTAGCGGGGGGGTTTATATACCATATTCCCAAGGTATTTTCTTATATTCGTATTTCTTTGGCATTTGATCATCCAACAACTATGTAATCCCTTGCCCAATTATTGTATTTAAATGCCAAATGTGGTTCCACAGGTTTTGTAGTTGGATCCCGTGGCTAATCCGATCAATCAAACATGTGCGACACTGATCAATATATGCATGTATCGGTGGAAGATGATTGTTTTAATTTTCTTTGAGTATAGCTGGTGTATGTTCTTGCTGATTTGTTGGTATTTGTTCCTCATACAAACGTAGTCCTTTTATCGTTAATGTGAACAACTTTCAGTTTTGAAATTAGAAATTTCCAGTTATAAAATGGTGAAGGTTTCTCCTTGTTGCTTAATATGAAATCAGGAAAATGTACTTATAGTTGTTTACCATGGTTAAGCATTTCCTTCAAGCCGATTAATCACTCTTATATTAGGGGAAGTTAAACTATTTGGGGACTTCCTACAACAAGCTTCTGTGTCTTGGTATTATTTTACTATAATATACATGCTAAAGAAAATTTTGTTTTATGATTGAGCAGAAGGGCCATGGTATCCCAGATTCCATTATTAAAGAAGTTAGGAATTTGACCCACAAATTCTTCAGTCTACCTTATGAGGAAAAACTAAAGATTAAAATATCTCCCGCAGCTGGCTACAGGTATGCTTTATGGAACAGCTTGTAACCTTAATTTTCCCCCCTCTTAGAATGATGTTATGGAATCTTTGCCTACCTAATTTGACACTGTGATGACATTTTGCATGCAGAGGATATCAGCGGATTGGTGAAAATATAACCAAAGGCACCCCTGACATGCACGAAGCCATTGATGTACGTTTTCCTTAACTGCATTGGAAGTTATGGTGTTTTCATAGCCAATGTAAAATTTGTTTGCTGGAATCAATCATGGTTCATGATGAAGTTAAAATAAAAAAAAATAAAGAGGCAAGAAGCCTGAAGTGCAAGCCAATGGATGTGGGTAACTACTATTCAAAAATATCTGTTGCAATACAGTGTCACTTAACATTGTTCATGATGCCATGATACTGAAGTTCTATGAAGGTGCACCGTTTGAGAAAAATGTTTACTCATATTTAGCATTGTGATTCTAATCGAATTGGAAAACCTTTTGGATTTTGGGGCTGCAGGTTTTTTCACATGAGGATATTGATTTCTTGAAGGCCTAAACATAATCATATAGAACAATTGCAAACACTAATCACCGTTTAGATGTTAGATTTCAGAGCAGTGGTCCTTGGATGTTTGTAAATTATGTGTCTCATACCGTGGGTTCCCTTCTCTAACAAATGTCATTCAAAGTTTCACAAGCAACAGATGATATTTTTCAATTTGAGTAGTTATATATTGGGGACATGATTCATTAGTTCTGTGCATTGGGAATAGCTCCCATGCTTTATTTGGTAGCGGTAATACCGCAATATTTATCTATTTTGTTTCTTTTTCTCTTTTTGTGATGACAGTGCTACAGAGAAGTGGAACCAGGGATGTTTGGTGCTCTGAGCAAACCTTTAGAAGGACCTAATCAATGGTACGTGGAATAATGATTTTTATGTGGAATTTCCATCTAAGTTACTGCTGACCAAAAGAAGACTACCTACATTGACAAAATTCTTAGTCCTTTCCTATAGGGCAACTGTCCCTCTCTCTCGATATAAGATTATGTGGTGCTCAATGTGCCTTTTGAGCTCCGATGTTGTCCCCTCCCTTCTAACTTTTAATAGTTTAGTATCTTGTCATTAGAATGTGAGGTTATGTGGGTTGCTTAGCAGGGTAATGTTAGTCTACCTCAATTAAGGGGTGTACTTGCAGTGTTACATGGGCTCTTTAATTTCTCCTATTGTTCTCGTCCCATTTCATAGGATGTGACAAAGAAAAGGCTACGGGTGCCTGTCTGATCTCCATACCCAAGTTAGATAGTTGGGGCCTCAATTTTTTTACTTTTGTTTGAAGAAAAAGCAGCTTATATTTGGTAGTGAAGATAAATTCGTACTCTTTCACATAGATGAGAGGTGGTACTCCCATTAGTCCCCTAAATCTCATGTAATTTCATGTATAGAACTAGAATATAACATAACTGCATAAGGCAGTAATCCCGGTACCCAATATTTCTATTAACATCCCTACAAGCTAAGGGTTCAGCGAGGTCTGACCCAACCACAGCTTGTACTCGTCTGCTAGTCACAATTTCATGTGGTGTAGTGGATTATAGTATATGTAGAGCAAGTCTTGAAATTTTGTGATGGGAAGAAGGAACTTCAAAAAGGGATTTGTGCATATTGCCACTCTCAAATCCTAATATGAAATCCAGTTGCAACCCTGAGTAAGCCGCAGACTCTTGATAGCTGTTTCTCTTTCAGTACTGTGCATGGAGAAACAAATGTACTTATATGTCCTTTTTCTTCTTTTTCCTCTTCTCCTCCTCTTTCCCTTGCTTCTGTACCAGTGGTCCAGTTTGACTTAATGGAACACATGGTTCTCGTTAGGTTTATAATAGATGTTCATCACCTATTAGTCATCAATCATCATTTAGTTTTGATTCTCTTTAAATAACCATCTGATGAGACTGTAAACTGGATACCTTTTAAATTTGCCAAATTTTGTTAGTCCTTTTAAGTATTATTGGAGTAGGATTACCGCGTCTTTGTTTATTGGTTGTAATGCACCTTGAGTTTTTGTGTATTTCTGGCATTCAAGTTCCATCAACTGTTTCTTCTTGCAGGCCAATCAATCCTCCAAATCTAAAACAACTAATGGAGGAGTATACTAGCATATGTACAGGTGCTTTGTTACTTTTGTTACTGATAGTAACATTTGGCAGTTTCAAATGGAGTGTGTCTGTTTATGGTTTACTGATGCTATAGTTAGCAAATGTGGACAGATCTTTCAAGAAAAATAATGAGAGGAATCGCTCTAGCATTGGGTGCACCAGCAGATGCATTTGAAGGTAAAAGAGCAGGAGATCCATTTTGGGTGTTGCGCATAATTGGTTACCCTAAAGTATCCCATGCAAATGGCCATGACATGCCAGAAAATGACATAGGATGGTAAATGAATTTTGTTTATCGTGTGCTTGCATTTTGTTTTTTTGGGTTTTATCACTTCCTCATTTTTCTAATTTCTATGTTCTCATGGTACTTTGTCCATCATTCTGCACACTCTGGCCAAACATATTCAGTGGAGCTCACACTGACTATGGTAAGTTTTTACTCTAGTCCTAATTGTGGAATATGGAGATGATCTTGTTCATCGGTCATAATTTCTTATGCTGTTGCATGACAGGTTTGTTGACGTTAGTTAATCAGGATGATGATATAACTGCACTTCAGGTATGTTTATTGAGTTTTTTGAGTTTCTTCAGTTACAAGCCTCCTTTAAAGTCTAAACATTTTCTTTTCAAAAGAAATCTCTCTTATGAATATATATACTAACCAAAGCATCTGTTCTAAAAAAACCTCAGGATGAATTCTGTTGATTGAAGTTTATAACTTTATGTAATACAAGATTCTAGGAATTTATATGGCCTGGTGTGTTCGTTGGCTTGCTTAAAATTTTGGGTTTTGAATACCCCCTCATTTCGCTTACATCAATCATTGCTGCCTTTATTGTTGACCTGTTTCTTACACTGTCAAAACTAGTCACCATGAGTACCAGGCCGTTGCTTTGTTTGTGCTTCTGCCGCACCTTGTTTTCTATACTGCTTTGCATAGTTGAATCAGGGACATCGGGCTTGAGACCCAGAGACTGGGCTGGTTTTTACTCCATTCATAACATCTGCTTCCATAAGACCTTTTGCATGTATGGGAACAACCAAAAACAGTTGCCTCTTTCTTTTTAACTTCCAAGATGCATGTTGGTACATCATTTTTGGTCTTTTTCCACTTACTATTTTCCAGGACCCTTACTAAATATTGCTGATTGATTATCGCGGCTTTGCTTTACTCAATGTGTGATCCTAACAAATTTTTGTAGGTGAGAAACAAATCTGGTGAGTGGATATCAGCTCCTCCAATCCCCGGCACTTTTGTTTGCAATATAGGTGACATGCTAAAGGTATGGAACTTGGCACACCTCCCCAATATTTGTTAATGTCTTTCCCGTGGAGAATTTCTCTTAAAACTTAGAGAAAATTGCAGATCTTATCAAACGGACTCTACGAGTCAACTTTGCATCAAGTCATCAACTCCTCTCCAAAATATCGCGTCTGTGTGGCCTACTTTTACGAGGTTATCTCATGCTCCATTAATGTCCATTCTTTTTTCTTTATTTCACCCCCTTTTTCTAAAGTTATCCTTTGGTACAGACGAATTTTGATGCTGCAATAGAACCCTTGGATATTTGTGTAAAGAGGACAGGAGGAACTAAGAAGTTTGAAAGAGCTGTTTATGGAGAGCATCTAGTTAGCAAAGTACAAACCAATTTTGTGAAAGAGGATGAATTAAATTCATGATCTTTTGGTGTTTTACAACGAACCAAATAGTACAAAAGTTTGCTTCTCAGCAGGATTTGTCTGTTGCTGAGATGTGAAATCAGTTTGGTTGTATAAAATTAGGGAAATGCTATGGTGTCTACCCATGCGCTGTCTCCATTATGCGTTTTTTGTAGTGCTTCTTGTGGTTTTAGTTATGCCTCTTGTGGTTTTATGTTATTCCTTTGATGAGATTGAGTTACCAGAATTCAGTCCGATTATTTTTCTGCCGAATTTGTATAGTAATTGTTTTCTTAATTCTTATTCCTAAATTTAAAGGGTGCACATCGGCTTGCATCACCGCCCCACCTAGCCGGATTTTACAAGGGTTTTGGGATTGGTACTTAGGCTCACAAGATTGGACTGGTTGATTTCTTAAGACTGTTCGATAAATGGGATGGACTTCCAATCGATAAAGAAAATAAACAAATGGGATGGACTAGGAATAATTACATGTTAGGACTCTAATGTATATAAAGATAGGTTTTTAACACTTCAAAAAAAAAAAAGGTCCATGGGTGGGAGTGAGGTCCTCAAGTCGATCCATATGACTTGTGTGGGTTTTTCAAAAGGTGTGCAGGATTGCAACCCGTAAACACATTTTACGTGAGCTTAACACATTTCAAAACTATATCAAATAACATTCGATCAACGTGATTTTTCACATGGTTAATGCTCTCGACGAATTTCTGAAAAGTAAACAGTTGAGATCGTCTAAAACTAGAGGGACTGGACGCTCTTGAAGATTGGACAGGAGCTGCCCCCGTTCCATTGGGATAGAGCATTTGTAGGTTGTGCTATGGACAGCTTTCGACCTTTTATAACTTATTAAGGTACTGTTCCGTTAAGGAAAATACGTTACTTATTTTTTGAATTAAAAGTAATGTATTATGAGAGAACAATATGTCTTGTAAAAAAGAAAATTAAGTACTTAAAAAATAAGAACATTAGCAGAACTGGATCTAACTACCCTTAACTCCCGCTAATGTATGCCGCTTGGGGGGAAAAAAAAAAAAAAAAAACCAAACACCCCTCAGGCCTTGACAGTTTAATTTGAATGAGTTTGTTTTGCTAATTTTTTTAATCCCCTACTAGGCCCTGTTCCATTTTTTGTCCTTAAAAAATAAGTATTTATTTGCAATTTTCAAGTTTAAAAATACAGTATTAGGCTTATTGAAGAAAAAAAAATATGCAACATAAATCTTGTTTAATAAATCTCGATAAGATCTATCAAATCCTACAAAAAAAAATTTTTAAATTATTTTTATAAATATTATTTTCAAGATTGAAAATATGTCCTTATTTTTTCAGTATTCATTTGAGAAAGCGGAATAAGGCCTAAGTATTTCTCCAAGTTGATCAATGAGAACGTTGTTTTCTTTTATGTTGCCTTTATATATGATCAATACAAGGAACAATACAAGTTGATCAATAAGAAGCTTGTTTTCTTTTGGAACAATACAACTGACATTTGAATGGTGAACCCTGTGTAGTACAACAACTTCTCAGAGCAACAAACCATTCAGTACGGCTACAAATTTAGACCACCTCTAGAAAACATCCCGAATTCAATAAATCAACTGTCGGGGAAAAACACTCAATTATCGAAGAAGCGCACCCAGTCAAGAAATATAGAATGTTAGTAATCGTCCCAACAAGTCGAATCTCAAAAGGGTGGATGGAGCTTCCAAGACATAATCACCATTTAGGAAGTCCAAAGATACAAGTGCCTTATGTGCTTCATTCTCATATACCTTCTAAATCCTTCATTTGATGGTACTAGAATTTGCTGACTAATGTAAGTGTAAAGCTCTCGCATGTTGTCCAAGCAATTCATGCACCAATTCCATTAGCATATATTTTTCCCACAGGAGTGTCTTTCGTATAAAGCGGTATCCTCACACCCAGCTCCCTAAGCCGAGTCACCAACCCATAAAGAAATTCGAAAGTAAGTATCGATTGGGAATTAAGGTCCTCCCTGACGCACGGTTGAACCCTGAACCACTCTCCCAGCAACTTGTGCACATGAGACCGGATCATTCTCCATGGCACGGGATACTTCTCACAAAGCTTCAAATACTCAACCACTAAATCCGCTTGGTCTAGTTTTCCTCCTTCCTCATTTCTTCCTTCGCAGCCCGGTACCCATTCAGCCGTTTGAAACCCAGAAAAGAGAGCTGGGTTCTCAAGTAGAGACTCCGCTGAGAGCACCCCATCGGCTCCAGTCTCCTCCAAACAGCTTGCCACATCATCCATGTGCCTTATATTCCCATTCGCAAGGACTGGGATTCTGACAGCATTTTTGACAGCCCTTATGGCACTCCAGTTGGCACGGATTTTTTTGCCATCCTTTTCATCTCTTGTACGGCCATGAACGGCTAAGAGAGAACAACCGGCATCTTCCAACATCTTGGCATAGTTTATTGTATCTTGTAAATTCGGGAAAATTCGTATTTTGCATGATACTGGGACATTAAGGTTGAGAGCTAATTTTTCTACTAGAGACTTGATGAGTGGAAGATTATCCATTAAAAAAGCTCCATAGTTCCCCCGCCGAGCAATACGTTGAGGACACCTGCACATAAGTAAACAGTCAACTAATAATGTAGCTGAAATTGTCATTTTCTAAAGCACCAATTAAGTGGGGGAGGAAATGACGGAAGGAGTAAATTACTAGGTCATTAGTTCACTTTTTAAGGATAATGTAGTAAATTCACCCAAATAAAAACAAAATCAATTCCCTAATAATCATGCAATCTTGTGGCAAAAAAGTGCAATGAGTAGAAGTATCTAGTTTGGATGACTTTTTGCAAAGTAGTAACAAAGACAGTATGTCACAGCAAAATACTGATTTTTTTTTTTTTAATCAGCACAGCAAAATACTGTTAGATGCATGAATGCATGACATACATGCGCTTTGGTAAATTCAGGAAGTATTTTACAGACACCAATAAAGAAACATCAACCAATATAACACATTTCAATAACCATTATTTGGTTAATCGTTATCAGACTACTAAAAAGATGAGAATCAGTATTAATACCTGCAACAAACAAACTAATATTAAGCCATAGTTAGGCAAATGATAATGCCATAACAGAATTCTTTATTGGCACCAACATTGTTTTCAAATTCCTTTTTTACCCTGAAATCACAAATAGGGCCTCTCTCTACAACGTCTCAGCTGCCTCCCAAGAAGCACCGCCGTCCCGTCCGAATCTCAAACTCCGACCAACCTTTCTGGGACACGAAACCTAAATGGATTGAAGAACCTTCACAATATCAATAAAGCTCCGCACCTTGATCTATGTGTAGTTGTGTATTGTACCCAAGGTTCTGAATACCGTTTCGGACATGGTACCGGATTTGTCACTGGAACGGAACATACCAGTACCGGAATGTTACCGGGTACCGTTTCAGATTTGTCGTTAAAAATATAAAAATATATATATACATTTATTATAACCTTGTTTTTCCCCAAGTCCTGCAGTACTATTACTCCAACAATTTAAAAAGGGGAGTGATTTTGCCACTCCTTTTTTTGTTAATGTCACTCGCCTTTGTGTCTTTATTAGATGATTTGTTTTGTGAGAGAAGGGAAGTGGCAAAATCAATTCCCAATCAATTAGTAACATTTAATTTTAATACTAATCAATAAGCTTTCCCAAACGGTGGGCTCAAAACCAAAACTACTGGTTTTCAAACACACTTCCATGTAGAGGGAAAATGAATCGGCATGCGTTGTTTCCCCTTTTCAATATCTGAGACGGCGTCCGGCCCCTCTCTCTCTCGTCTTTGACTATGAAGACTCATTGAGATCGAAGAGTTTTCCAGCTCCAGTAAACTTGCGAACAAGACAGATCTGCTGCTGCTGCTCTCTCTCTCTCTCTCTCTCTCTCTCTCTCTCTCTTTTACAGCTTCAGTAAACTTGCGAACAAGACAGATCTGCTGCTCTCTCTCTCTCTCCCCGTTCCGATTTGAACTTCAGCTCTGCCCGTTCACTCTTTTCCTTCAGTTTTTCTATTTTTTTCACCAGTACGTACTGCCGGAATTCTTGATATCGGCCGGAGCCTTCCAGTACCAGCCGGTATCGCCGGAAAACGACGGAAAGCTAGCCGGAACGAAATCAGGCCTTTATGATACCGGTTTCTTTGCAAAACGGCACATACCGGCCGGTACGAAACGAGATCGACAACCTTGATTGTACCATATATTCTGGGTTCATTACCAACAAAGCACCTCTTTTTTTTTTTTTGTGTATTACAAGAAACAGAGCACTGACAATAAAAATCTGACCAAAGATGTTAAACTCTATAGTCTATACAACTTGTCTCCGTCTTCTCTATCACCTCAATCCCCTCCATGTCCGGCTCTCTCGCACCTCGTCACGTCAGTTCGGTCATCCATCTCCTAAATCGCAAATCAAAACCCAATTGCCTTCTTTGGATGGGTTTCTCAATGACTTATCCGTACCAACCTCTTCCCACCTTTGACATGCAAGTATGCCGATATTATCATAGCCCCCAGGAGAAATCTCGGTCTGTAACCTTCAGAAGTTCCTTGAATCGGTGTCGGTTGAGAATTTCGGTCTCATTGTAAGGGTGTCAGTTGAGAATTCTGGTCTCGCTGAAGGTCTCGTGTTGTTAGTCTGAGCTTGCTCATTTTGAGTCAGAGAGCGAGAGAGACGTGAGAATCGAGAAGAAAGGGTAAGATTCAGGGGAGAGAAAAAGTCAGGATCATGGTCCTTGCAAGGGTATAACCATATAAAAGACACCACTTACTGTCGTGGCATTAAAGTTCTCTGTCGTGGCATTATCTCCTCCCTTACATAATAAACTGCAGATATCTCAATTCCTTTAAGTGTTATTGAGCCTTCAAGCTTGAAAATACAACCATATTAGGATTCACGTTATAAAGATCTAACGGGGTTTTATGTGCTGGCTGTCAACTACCTAACAGACAACCATCCTCCTCTATTTGGGCTTGGGAACGGCTGTAAAAAAGATAAGACTCTAAGCACGGCATAGGCGGAGTTAAGCTTGAAAATAACATAAACAAGAAAAAAGTGTAACTGACCTTTAAAGCTTCTAGCGTAAAAGACACTCAAATAGCCTCCATAATTTGTTCATAACATCAGCGGTTCAGCGGAGTGTAAATGTATTTCTAATAGTTAGCTTGACCAATAGCTTCCAAATGTCAATCTTTATGTCATTACTAAGTTAGAAGGAAATTAAGCCTAGAGCTTGTGTTCAATGAAAAGCACTCGTATGAAAAACTGAAGTGAACTTCTAACAATTATCATTTTTGAGGGGTGGCTTAAGTTGCAGTATTTTAAGATGTCAATTGGTTTTTGCCATGCAACTTTGAAGAGAGGCAAAGGACGAAATGTATTACCCCAAGTTTATGTCCACATAATCACAATAAGGTTCCACTCTTCGAGCAGCTTCCAATAGAGTATCTGGATCATTGGCACAGAATTGGACAAATAATGGGCGATCCTCCTGCAGTTTCAATTTATTAGATGCGGGAAGAAGTGGATACAAATATATCAGGATTCAGGAACACAAATCTGTTGATAAACTTTCAAAAGTATGGCAAAAGGAAATCGCGTTTCAACACCTTATATTCTATTTCATACGAGATCAAAACGTGAACTGACAACCTCATACATAAGCCAGGACAAAACGTTTTTGTTCTCTTTCAAACAATAGCCTATTTGAATCAAAAGGGCAGAGTGGGGAAGAAAATGAAAATAAAAATAAAAAATAGCATCCTTTGTGGGTAATACAGCTTTTGTTATTCATATGCAACCCCCTTCGCGGACCCGATATGTAAATCTGATTGAACAAATTCCAGTGGTGGTCCTGGTGGATAAATCGAATTGAACAAACTCCATCAGTACTCCCTAATACCAGTTGAGAAATCAGGCCCAAACCTAACTCTACCCATAAAACTTAACTTGCACTCCATCCAATAGTTACGACTGAAATAGGCATTAGGCAATGAAGAGCCCGACGGCTGTAATCGCTTCTGTCTATTTGTCTTAGAGTTGCCAAATCTAGCTAAGAATGTAGACCCTAAGATTTTCAATCCTCTTGTGACATTATGGCGATTCCATTGATAAGGACTAAGGAGTAAGGTACTACTAGAGGTGGCAATTCTCAAACCAAACCCAATTCATGTTTTCAATTTGTAGTACTTGGATTACATTGAACTAAACCATATTTAAACAGCTTTGAATGGGTTTTAAACGATTTCTAAATGGTTAAGTGGATGTTCAAAATGGTTAAGCGGATATTTCTCTCTCCTTCGGGTTTTAGTCTTTTAGATGGGTTCTAAATTGGTTAAGTGGATGTTCAAAACACGTCCAAAAAATTAGCGCGATACCTGATTATTTATACGAGAGAACTAAACCCTGCGATTTGTATTTTTACAATTCAACCTACAGGCATCTCTTAAGTCTTAAAATAATTACTTTCTACGAACCACGTAATGGTCCAAAAATGCGACACTCGCTCCTTAAGATCTAATTATGGACGGCTCCAGAAAAACTGCAAAATATGTCTCTTTATGGTTGTATACTTGACCCCAAAATGAAAATTAAATCTGGTGACTGAATCGTAAGTCTGTCAAAAAATTGGGTTTTTGGTTTCATGTACACATATAGGGTCAAAACAGGTTCATGGGTATTATCGAACCATATACAACCTGTCCATAACTAACCCATGGGCCATGACCATCACTAACCCATCCAAACCTGACCCAACCCGTCCATTTGCCACATCTAGGTATTACATTCAAACTACAGTTACAATTTTAAGAGGATAACAAACAACTAAACTAATATAGCATCACATATAGGGGCAGCGCTGTGAAGGTGAGGGGGTTAAGCTGAACCCAAATCTTTTAAAAACTTTTGCTAGTTATGTCGAATGGAGCCCTCAGCATTTCACCTGAACCTCTTACTAGCATTTGGCTTCCAAAGAAAATTACATAATTGTATGGAGTACTATAATTTATTATAACAACCGATACTTGTCTATCAAGTGGCTCTTGTTTTGATCACTACTTTAAGCTCACTCTTTGAGTATCTGTATGACCAAACAAAATCAAGACAGCCTACCATTCTTTCTCTAGTTTAGACTCTCAGAAGTTTTCCCTACTCACTGCCTTCATTCTATAGAGTCGTACAATTCTCTACCCCAAGCCCCTATCAATACAAGTGCTAGTACTAATACAAGCCTGCCTCGAGGAAAGCAATGATTATTGCTCCACCCCACACCATTTGCCCATGCTAATTCTCAGATCTCTAGCCTTTTTCTCCTTCACAGTTCACACGCAAACCATTCATCATTTCATCCAACAGTGACAAGAGGCTTGATTGCTTGAACCACACGAAACATTTCCCTACTGCCGCTTAACCGAACAGACTGGCCTTGCACATCTAAAAACCAAATGCATTACAGCAATAATCAATCTAGTGGCAGAGAAGTGCATTTTTTTGGCCCCGGCTTAGGTTGTGTTTGGTTTGATGAATATGTGGAAGGATAAGTGGAGAGGAAGAAAAGATAAAGTAGTCTGCTTCATCACACTGGAGAAGGTGGAAGTATAAATAGTTATTTTCCTTTTTTCTTCACCAATCCCTCCACAATCCAAGATCCAAACGCAGCGCTGCTAAAATCAAATGAAAATATTATTTGAGCCCTAATGTTCACTTAGATTTCCAATAGTACCTTTGGTTTGGATAATTGGAAGGTGAGAAAGGGGAAGGAAGCAAACAAATACAATTTTTGTACGTTTGTCACCAAATCACTCATAATCCATTTTTTTTTTTAATCTTTTCTTAACAACAAGAATTCAATCAAAAGGGGCTGCAAACGTCTCCACATTTAAAACGTGTTTCGTGTTTTATTCTTGTGTGTTGACAATCAGATAGCATACAAAGGGAAAGCTGCCTAAACCAAATGGTTATTTTCTCCAGCGAAAAAAACACTGAGAATTTGCATTCACGTACCTACAACAGTCCACAACTCAAATTTCTCAGATACCACTAGCTGTGAGCCGGTAACTATATCTTTTTGGTATTACATAAAAATGGAAGTGCAGGTATGTACCAGTCACCTCCTCCAAGGAGTATTAGCACATTACAACGCACCACTATCTCTAGGGATCCACCCCACCTATGTTTGGGACCGAAGCTTAGGTTCCATACCCGCACGTGGGAGGTGTCAGAGGTATGTTTAGCCTCAAAAGGGGATTTGGGACTCGAACCTAGCCATGTCCTACCAAGTCTGAGTTTCCTCCCTAACTGATACTAGCGGTGACTATATAACTAATTGCAAATGTTCAATTAAATTCATAAACACAAACATACACGTTAACATAAATTTACAAGAACCTTGCACGTGGTGATCTCTTAAGACCTATACTTGTCATTCTCGGTAAAGAAGCGTAATATACTAATTTCCAGGTAAATTATGAAAAATTCTATGGAATTGGCCCTTGCAAATCTCTTGAGTGGAAAATTTTTATTAAAATTTCTACATGTGGGGTAAAAATCCCTAAAATTTCTAGTTAAAAACCATTTTTTAGGTTGCGCGTATAAAATTTGACGGCGGCTACGCACATACACACAATATCATCTATTCTTTGGAGCTTGCAAGTAGCAACATATACTTATAAAATATTTTTTTTTACTATGAATACAAAAATAGACATGATTCAAGCCCCTACTAGACACAAATCCTGCTTCCGCCACTTAGTGCAGGTATGTACCAGTCACCTCCTCCAAGGAGTATTAGCACATTACAACGCACCACTATCTCTAGGGATCCACCACACCTATGTTGGGACCGAAGCTAAGGTTCCATACCCGCACGTGGGTGGTGTGCACGTGGGTGGTGTCAGAGGTATGTTTAGCCTCGAAAGGGGATTTGGGACTCGAACCTAGCCATGTCCTACCAAGTCCGAGTTTCCTACCCAGTCCGAGTTTCCTTCCTCATTGATACTAACGTTGACTATATAACTAATTGCAAATACAAAAACACATATGCGTCTATAAATGTACACAAGTACCTTGCAAGTGGTGAACTCTTGACACCTATACTTCTCGGTCTCCGTAAAGATACGAGAGTGAAGCATGGGAGTGTAAGCAGCCTCAGCCCCATACTTTCGGCACAGCATTCGGAAAGGAAGCTCGGAGTTGTCAACCATGGGGGCCACAATCAACTTGGGCTGGCCCAGCTTCTTCCAGTGAGCCCACGCCCTCTCGATCCGACACTCGCCGTTCAAGTACCCGCTCGGATTACCCAAATAACAATCCACTTGGTTTTGGTCGGGGTGCTGGGTGGGTTCGGAGCAAATTCGGTCGTCGTCGTCGAAGGCGGCGGCGGTGGCCATGGAAGAGGCGGTTGGAGAGAGAGGGGAAGTGAGAGAGGGGTTTGTTTTGGTGAAGAGAGAGAGAGTGGTGGGGAAGGAGGAGGGTTTGAGTCTCATGAGGAACGGACAGGACGGGGACCGCGGCCCATCGCCGCCACGGGGTTAGGGTGGCTACGAAGGGGAAAAGCGTTCGCGGCGGTGTTCGATTGGATGTCTAGATCCTGTTTTGTTAAAAGGCGTAGGGTTGTAATTTGGGTGGGTTGGGTTGGGTTGGGTTGGTTCCGACCCTGTCATACGTAACCGCCAGCGGGTGAGCTTGGATTGGAAGTGTCTAAAAATTATGGAAAAAAGGTGCCGAGCAGGCATACATGTGCTGCCTGAGCAGTGCATTTGAATTGTTCATTTTGATTTTCGACGGTTTGAGAGAGAGTGGTGTGGTGAGATGAAAGAGAGAGTTTTAATCTGGATCGTTCAACATACTTTTGAACGGTTCGGATACCCTGCTCAAACATCACGTGGGCAAGGTCACGTGATACCCACCAGGCACCCAGAAATTTCTCATAGATTATAGATTATGGACTAGTTTGGCTTAATAATTCTTTCCGGGTTTTTTTTTGTCTTTATCACCGATATTTTAATTATTTTTATCTTTATTCAATTTTTTGTATTTTGGCCCATAATTATTTACTTTCCGGATTTCATTCGTTGAGACGAATGAATAATTTACAAAAATCTAACGCAAAACTAAAAAGATATACTATATATTTTTTGAATAAAGACAAAATAATAATCCTTTCAACCAAATTAGTTCTAAATCTCGGAAAATGTTTTAGCCTTCTACTTTTAGATAACCACGCTTCAAGGTTCGTCTTTTAATGTTTTTTTCAAAATTCTACTATGAGTATTTTGAGCATTAAAAGATTAGATTTTAAAATATGATAAACAAATAGTGGAGTGCTAAAATTATTTTTCTTAAATCTACTTTAGGAGATGTAAGTAATAGATGTATAAATTTAATAAAGACCAGCTTAGTTGGTCGCTCTTACATTGATTAATGAGAGGTTAAGGAGACAAATTTGTTATACTCACGTGTAAGATGGCCACTGACCTCCACGTTTTGTACATGTTTGCTAGACTTGGACTCCGCTATTAGATAAGTTAATTCTCGCATATGATTTGAGTCATTCATTAATCTATAAATGATATTTTAAATAATCCTTTAAAAAATCAACTAAATCTGATGATGCACTATCAGTACACCATGGTGGCTACCCATAGTTTTTTTTTTAAGAGTTACCTAGGCCACAAGAAGCAATGAACTTTTTGGGATAATTCACACTCATATTTGTAAAGATCTCATTCCATATATTTTTGACAAAAATACCTTATCACCTCTATAGATGACTTCTCGCGTTGTGGTTATGTTCATCTAGATAATGAAAAGTCATAGGTCATTTACATCAATCGAGATACAGTTAGATAGAAATGTCAAAATAATAAGTTTGGATAGAGGTGTGTGAGTTTTATAGTAGACATGATGAGTCACGACAAAAAACTGGCCCATTTGCTAAACTCTTAGAAAAGCGTTTGTCACGCCCTCGATTTTAAACATAAATAAATAATCTATCTCATTAAAAGTTCCTCACATATCATAGATAGATACCCAAAAGAGTTCCCAACTGTTTAAGATTTACAAACAGATCCCTAAGATTAAAGGAATTACAACATTGACACACCGGTCACGAAATAAACTTAAGTACGAGTACAATTCTGTTCAAAATATTACAAACATTTCAGTCAAAAGAAATTCGAGAAATATTTAGTTACAAACCCATCTTAAATCAAAAGTAAGTTAAATACGAAGATGATTAAGTAACTAAATCAATTAGCTTCCAAAAAGTCCTTTACTTCCAAGCACATGATGCAAACTAGCTATTTCCCAGCGTTTGAACCTGAAAAGAAAGATTAGGTTGAGCTACACTAGCCCAGTAGGAAAATCTTTAACAATTCTATGTTTGAATATGATGGTACGTGTAATAGGATAAAGATAAGGAATTTAATGCAATCGATGTACAAAAAAATCAAGTCACAAGTGCGCCAACATTCAACATACTCATTCTAAGATATGTCATAGCCATGGTATGCCAACTAGTTCATAAGACGTCAATAACTCAAGCTATGTTGACAACACTCGTTATCGCCAACTTCTACCATAGGTATTTCCACCCCTTGCGATACCTTATAACTCCAAGAAGATCACCGTGGTACCACCCCATGAGTCACGATGTTTCCTAACAACTTGAATCTTCGTAGTTCCACCCCTTGCGCTACGGAACCCACCAAGGTCTTCGTAGTTCCACCCCTCGCGCTACGAGACTTCCTAGACCAACTTCTGACTCAAACGACAAGTTTCTCATTCTATATGCAATGTAAAAACCTTACGAAGCTCATATTTATACACCGAACATCTTACAATATGCCAACAATATAACAAACATGCCACAAACGTTCACAGGGAGCCAATCAATCACAAGTAGCATTTTATTAACATTATAACCAAGCAAACAATTATTCGTTCATTACTAACGGGAGGCCGACGGATCAAGGACAATGTCGATTAATCGAAGTAAGTCAATTGAACATGCAAAGAATAGGTTTGGAAGTGTCCCAAAGGGTTTAGAAACGATCGGGGTTCAAAACCATGAAAAGGGAAACTTTTCAGAAATTCCCAGCTCGTACATGTAGCAGTTAAAGGGCGCTACATGTAGCCAGCGAACAGAATGTAAAAAATCTGGGTTTGCTACATGTACCGGGGTAAACACTGGTACATGTAGCACCTGGGTTTTTCAGCACGTTTTGACAGATTTTCAAACGAACAAAAGGAGACGATCAAAGCTCGACTCATGCACCAAATCAACATAGAAACACATAAAAGAGGTAAAGAAGTCCCTACCTCGCGACGAACACCAAGATCTACGGGATATGAGCAAGCCCTAGCCTTTTCGAACCTCAAGACTTCGATTGAAGCTCGACCCAAAGAATTTCAAGCTCGAGAATGCGATTGCAAGGCCGGAAGGAGGTTGTTTCTTGGTGTTCTTGAGAGATGGAGTGGAGTTTTGGTGAGAGAGCAAGAGAGAGAGAGAACGTATGAGAGAGAGAGAGATGGGAGATGAAATGATCCCATACAACACACACACTCCTTTATATACTCTTACATCTTTAAACTATACATCCACTCTCTTAATCTTCTATTCTTTCACTTGAGTCCTCAATTTAAATAACCCCCAATAAACCACATTCTTTCAATTAACCATTTAATAAACGTATTAATAATTATGGATTTTCCGGGTCTCTACAGCGTTTGTGCTCAATACCCAATGGCTGGAATGCCACAACAAATCACACATATAATTGTGCTGCTGAGAGACATAATCGTACGCTTATGGATACGATTAAAGTATGATAAGTTCTTGAAATACATTTTTCCTTGTGGAAGGGAGCATTACAGACTACAATGTATCTTTTAAACAGGGTTCCTAGTCAGGCGGTCTTGACAACTCCTTTCATGTTATGGACCCGTAGAAAGCCTAGTTTGAGTCATTTACATATTTGGGGTTATATATGAAAGCTATGATATATAATCCACAAGAGAAAAGATTAGACTCTAGAACAATTTTTGGATGTTTCATTGGCTATTCAAAAAATTCTATGGGATACATATTTTATTGTCATAATTAACCACAGTACAGGGATAATAGAAACTCATAAATGCAAAATTCGTAGAGAATGGAAAAAAAATACTGTGAGTAAGAAATTAAGAAGGGTGAATCTTGATAAAGTAAGAGTTGATATCCCAACAATCCTTTCTCAACGAGTAGTTGTTATTCTTCGAAACTTTCAATAGATTGAAGAGAATGAACAACATACAAGAAATGATTGTCCACTCGATGAATATAGCTATTGAAAATGGTGAAGAACCACCATTGAAAATATTGTATAACCACCACAACCGACATTTTTTAGAAGATCTTAGAGAGAAAGAAGGTCTACCATTCCAGATGATATGTCGTGTGTATTTTCAAGAATCAAATTTCAAGATTAGGATCAAGAAGGACCAGGTTTTGTTTTCCAAAGCCATGAATACTGACAATTTTACTAAATGGGTTGAGGCCATGGATTATGAGTTGAGATCATGAACAAGAGTAATGTTTGAGAACTCATTGAATTGCCTGATAATTGCAAGAAAAATGGTTGAAAATGGGTCTTTAAACCCAAACGTGAAGCAAAGGCTCAAACAATTTAACGCCAAACTCTTTTTTATCGACAATTTAAGGCCAAACTTGTGGCCAAATGTTTGACTCATAAAGGAGTTGACTAGAAGAAGACCTTCTCTCATGTGTCAAAGAAAGACTCACTTTAGAATTATTATGGCCCTTGTAGCTAGCTCATTATTTATAGATGCATCATGTCCGTATGAAATGGCCGCTAATCTTGCATCCACAAATGATTGGCAATCCCTTAGCCTTAGGTGGCAAGAAATTTTATCTCAATTCAGTACCCCTCTTATTCAGTCGTGGTGTCACTCCAATAACAACAACAAAAACATATCAGACAAACATGATGAATTTCAAAAAGACAAAATATACCATATTGTTTACCCATTACACTAACTAAACACAAAACGAGTTCATAACTTTGTCAAATGGATACTTAAGAGGAAATCTTCCATAATACGCCATGCAAGTTGTCAAAATTAATGATAATATTCATGATAAAAATCAGAGAAAATTATGGTACATTTCAAAAAATCAGCAAGTTTAATCAAAACTAACCAAAATCAGTAAGTTAACCAAAAGTCCAAACGATTGGTGTAAACATCATGAAAAGTTCAATAAATTGTCTCAAGTTGAGTGTTAATTTCATGGTTAATTCCATAAAACAATCACTTTAGAGTAAATCATCAACCATACCACATTTTGATGATATACCACACGAACATTCCAAAATCAAAATCAGAACTCAGTCCTCCAAGAATATTAATGTTCAAAAGAACACAAAAAATTGTGTGCCTGCCACATGAAATTGCCTCACATTGTTTCGCTTGCACCAATCGATTCATCAAACCAACAATAAATGGGGGAGAAAAACAAAGGAATTTGGGATAGATAAAGGCACTAATTACAAACTTGGCCACGTAGAATTGCCTTCTTCTTTGCTGCTAGGGTTTTTTCCGAGCATTGAAGGATGGCGATGAGCGGAATGGAATCACGTTCGGAATCAGAAGATTCTGGTCCAGCGTATTACCTGGTGGCTTTTGAAATGTTATTTGGGATGGAATACGGTAGGCGGTGTTTCAACTGTCAAGGATTTTTTTTTCCCTTGTTAATTATATCCCCATAATAACACGTAGGACTTCCAAGCTATGTTTTCATTCCAAAACTCTACGCCTATATATGTATGGTATCAGAAAAGATGGGCATTATTAACGGGCAGAGAGAAGCTGGCGTAGAAAGAAAGTAGTGTAGAGAGAGAGTCCCCCCCACCCCCTCCACCCTCTTCCTTCTTCCTCTCCTCTCAATTCCCCACTTTCGGGGGCTCTCTCCTCTCCTTCTCTCTTTCTTGGCGGGTCCAAGGTTGTGAGGTGGTGGAGACTCGCTCTTTTGGGAGTTGAAATTTCCCATCATTTTTAGACTCAGGAGCCAGGTCTGAGGTTCTAGACCTTGCTTCTTGGAATCAATTCACCGGCAACGAAGACGGCTTCTGCCTCTAGTCTGTGGCGGGACGAGATCGAGTTGGTGCGGCAGGTCATCCAGGAGGGTTTGCTCTGTGTTCATACTTGGCCTCTCAACTTCGGCCTCTACAACCCCTTTTCACAAGTGTGTTCGACGGCTCCGGTTCCGACGTCGTGGTTCCAGACGACTTCTCTTTTTTGATTTTGTTGGATTTTATTTTGTTAATTTCTGTATTTTGGAACCGGTAGTATCCCCTCTTATTAGTCTATTTTTGCTTTGGTTGGGTTTGCGGGTTCAGCTAAAACAAGAAAAAGAAAAGATGGGCATTTACTGGAATAAGGGCACCATCGAGTTTATTCAAATGCCGGGTAAAAACAAAAGTCTCTCGACGGGGGAGGAGTACTACTATTTAAGTGCCACACAAGTTATTAGAATTTTTTTTTTTTTGGATAAGCAAGTTATTAGAATTTTATTTTGTAGAATTGCATGATTTTAATATACAACTTAGAGCATCCACAATATAAAATCAAAAGATTGCTAAAGTTAGCGACGTGTGCTTAAAAAAATGCTCACATTGTAATAATCAAATTTAGCAATCTCCTAACCAATAATTAAATTCGGACATTTGAATAATCAAAAGTAATAATGTGGGACTTCACATTATTAACTTTAACAACCCTCTAACTGAATAATCAAAAGCTGACGTGATAAATTTCAATTATTCACTTTTGATTATTACATTGCGGATGCTCTAAGATTTATAACAATTTCCAATATGCTTGAGCGATTTGATAGAAGCAGATCCTATTTTTTTAGTTTTTTTTTTTCTATTAAGTTTAAAACAACGTCGTGTTGGGTGGTGCAGGCCTAGCCATTTAATTAGGTAAATGAGTGAGGCGGCATTCACGCGCCACATAAGACAATCATATGAGAAAGTTAACCAGTAGGGTTGTACAAGGTTTGGATTGGTCCGATTCTTTAGAAAACTAATACTCGGATCATTCCTAACGATTCTAAAAAATTATGAACCAAAACTTAACCAATATATATGTGTGAAATTTAACCAGGATCAAACCGCAAGACCGGTTCAATTTTGATTGAGTTTTGGTTGTATCCAATTAGCATCCAAACACTTAGGCCCCGTTCAGTTGTCAGGAAAGTACAGGAAATGATGAAAAAATCAACTTTCCCATAACTTTTGTAGTGTTCAATTGACAGGAAAGTACTAGGAAACATGTTTTTAAGTTTTCCTGCAAGATTTACTTTCTTGCAAAAGTGATCCGGCCAAAAGCAAGGGATTTTGTGTCACGGAAAAAGTTTTATCCATTTGGGGCCAAAATAATTGGCGGGTAAGAAAAAATACAAATTAAGTTCTTAAAAAGACACTTTGAGATTTGTGAGCAAAATTGTTGCGGAAAAAAATTGATAGTTTATTTTTTTGAAAGTATATATTTAACTTGTCATTAGTCTTCAATTTTGTTTTGTAATAACTAATTTTCAGTGAGTTTTTGCATCGGCAACTAATCAAGAACGGTTGTTTAATACTTATTTATTTAGTTATCATCTACTTATTTTTTAAACTTAATTTGTACGGTTGATTATCAGAGAATGTATTGTCAATTTAACACTAATGTTAACTGCACAGATAATGGAGTACATACTCCATGCACATATCGTTTTAGAACACGTTTCAGGGTCCCACAAACATAATCGGAGCCGCTCATTTTGTTCAAAATATTTTGTTTAGGGTCTCTGTAAAAAATCATTTCAACCGAATACCGGTAGGGGCGTTTACGAAACAACTAACTTTGTCCCAGAATTTGGCCTAACTTTGTCCCAGAATTCAGGCCAAATTCTGGGACAAAGTTGGATGTTTTGTAAAAAAATTTACCGGTATCTGGTAAAATTTATTTTTTGCAGGGGTCGGAAACCAAATATTGTAAACAAAATAAGCGGCTCCGATCATACTTGTGGGACTCAAAACGGGTCCCAAAACGATCTGTGCATGGAGTATGTACTCCATTGTTGTGCAGCTAGCACAACTCTCAATTTAAATGGTGGATTTGCATGACCATTCAGAATATAGCAAATCAAATAGGGAATTGCAAGTCGATTTTTTTATTTCATGTTAAGGCTTTGCATTAGATAAAATACATTTTCCGTATGGGTTAATTTTTGAAATATGATAGCCTATTATTTAGCTCTCAAAGTTACTTTTATTTAAAATTGACCATGGGAATAAAAATAAAAAAGTTTCTCATAAGTGTCTTTTAAAGTAAGGATTATAGGAAGGTATTCTGCTGAAATTAAAAAAAAAGGAAGGAATTAGAAAAAATTGAAAAAATATAAATTAGGGGTTTGGTAGGTAAAGTAAATCATGGAATTTGTGGAATGGATAAGTATTCGAGTAAGAAAAAATAAAATTGGGTACACTCAATACTCTTCAGAATTCTTAATGGTTGGGTTCCTATAAATATACTATTAGTATATTAGAAACTTTCTTAACGAATGAGATTTCTTCTTTAAATAAATTAACTTTAACAAGGAAAAGATTAACTTACCAAATAAAATAAATAATTATATATACATATTAATTTTTTAAATTAGTTCTAAACGGTCCTATTTGGTTCTAACTACAAATTTTTAATTGAAAATCAGTAACAGAACCAAAACTAACGGTTCTTTATTTTTTGGAAGGGCAAATTTCACTCAGACCCCCTGAGGTATCTGACAAAGACAGACAGCACCCCCCAGTTTTGAGAAATGACAGGGACCTCCCTTATTTCACACTTTGGGTTTCTAATTCTCAAATTCGGTTGCACTCCGTTAGTGAGAGGGATGGAAAAGCATGAGGTCAGTAGCATCTGTAATTTGTTTCCCCACTTTACCCTTTATTCCACACATCAGAAGAAAAAAAAAGAGAAAAACAAAATAGTAATTAGTACAGCTATAAACCCTCCACCCCCACCCATTTGGCACGCCTCTCTCTTCCCCTCTGAGGTATGTCTCTCCTCTCTTCTTCTGCATTTCATTCATTCTCTCTCTCTCTCTCTCTCTCTCTCTCTCCATTTACTAAGGTGTTCTACTTGCATTTGCATTCTCAGATTTCATTTGCCAAAATGTCTTCAAGCACAAGGGGAAGCTCTCAAAATCAAAATTATATCAAGTATAAGAACAGGACATGCTATTGTGGGAAAAGGGCTGCGGTGAAAATTTCGGGATCTGAAAAAAATCCGGGCAGGCTATATTATCGTTGTGAAGATGAGGTTGAGCAGGGTGGCTGCCATGCCTGGGACTGGTGCAATCCCATCAATATACCTACCCAGTTACAAGTTCCAGCATCACAAGTGCCAGAATCTGCATATGCATCCAATGAGAATCCGAATGCATTGGCTGGAAGAGTTGGTACAACGGTGGAAAAATTGGAAATGAGGGCAACAATACCGAACTTCATAACTGTTGTAAGTTTGGTATTTTCTGGAATTGCTCTTCTAATGGCCATGGCAGCTATAATGAAGGCTTAAGATGGCAGCAGCAATGAAAGTTTATGAAATAGTTTTGTGTTAGTTTTTTAGGAGGGTTGTGTTTGCTTTTGTGTTTGATTAACGATGCAATCTTTGTTCATGATGTATGGCTAATCATCTTTTGTAATGGCCATGAAGAATGTAGAAGAACTACTATGATGCTAATATGAAAATGTAGAAGAATGGAGAAGTCGTGTGATTGACTGATTGTGTCATTCTGGTGCCAAATGCAGAATGCAATGAAGATCCATTGCTTGAACAAATGTAGAAAGTCCAGGCACCATACTAACATAATAAGGTGTGTAATTACATACCATTTGCATTGTCTTTACAAAAGATGCACACTGATTGGGGGATGAAACAAAAGTCAGTCACCCACCCAAGGCCAAACTAACTGGGGTGAAACAAAATTCAGTCATCCACCCGTGGCAAGTGTGATAAACAAAGCTAGTGGGATGAAACAAAAGACAGTCATCCACACAAGGGCCACACTAAGTTGGAAGGAACAAAATTCAGCCATCCAACAATTACACACCATCTAAACATATGCAGAAATACTATGATAAATAGTCTGATATAACTCCACAAAAAGCCATATTACCAAGGCATTTCAGTTTTTCTAAAACTGAGCATACTCACTGGTTGGTACTCCGCTTCCCGAACCCTTGCCTTTGCCTCTGCCCAAACCCCTGCCTCTTCCCAAACCCCTACCTCTTCCACTTCCCCAGTTGGTGTCCACTTGTGTGATAGTTTGAGAACCTTGTGACTCTTGCCCCTGCACAGTTGAAGCACTGACTGCCCTTCCTCTACCCAATGAACTGCCGCGACCTCTACCCAATGAACTGCCGCGACCTCTACCTCTCCCTCTTCCTCTGATAGGCCTTGGTGCTCTCCCTCTATCTGTGCTTCCCCTTCCTCTTGAAGGACCCTCCACTTGTGTGACACTTTGAGAAAGTCCAGTTGATGGTTGCTGACCATGTGACACATAAAACCAATTACTATTTGATGCAATTTCGGAAAAGGAAAAATTACCCTACTAGAAAAAGGAAAAATTACCATGTGACACATAATCCTACTAGGAAAAGGAAAAATTACCAATTTTGGAAAGTTCCAAAATTATTACATATTCTTAAAATATAAGAAAAAATAAAATTTCTCCAACAAGAACGGACATTATTGGACTTTCCTATCAAAAGTTATAAGCAAAAAGATTATTTCCTAAAACGGCAAATTTGACCTTTTGGAGCCCTAAACGGCCGAAAACGGCTAAAAAACCAAGACCACATGGCCAAAGGCAATGTGTCTTGACCGTTGGGCTGTTTCGGATCGAACCCAAGTGGGCCCAAAGCCAAAGCTCTCGGTCAGTTATTTACGAAAAAACCGACTAGTAGAAATCATTTTTGGGATGCTATGGTATCTACATCACTACTGTTGCATAATATATAGATAAAAGTAGAACTAAAGCAAACTTAGACAATATATACCTGGTGTGGAACCCTAGCAGATGGCCCTTGTGGTGCTTTCTTCTTGGCAATTGGAGCCCTTTGGCAAGACCTCCGGTTGTGCCCAAAATCTTGGCATATTGAACACCTGATAGTTTGTGACCTTCTAGATTGACTGGTTCCAGCTGGTGCCTCATCCACTTCTCTTCTTCTATTCTTTCTTGGCCTTCCAGGCATCCTCCTCAAAGGTGGTGGCTCCAATACATCCCCCCCAACAGGTTCCCACATCCTTTGATCTGGAATTGGGTGGATCATGCCCCCATGAGTTGTTAAGTAGGCCTCTTTCCAGAATGTTGGGTCACACCCTTCTTCGATATTGCCCCTTTTGTGTGTGATTGCAGCAGCAGCATGCTTGCAAGGTATGCCAGAAATTTGCCACTCTCTGCAACTACACCTTTTCTGATCAATGTGCAGTTGATAAGTCATGCCATCCTCCAAAATCTCATACTCTGCACCTCCAGCAAAAAACAAAGTGCAGTTTCTTGATTGCATCTTAGCTTTGGTAATTCTCTTCCTTATATTAGGACCCACAAGCCCTGGCCAACCCAATGCTTTGTCATGTCTTTTTTGAATCCTAGTCATGACTTTGGTTCTAATTCCTTCAAGTAGGGACAGAATGGGCTTATACCTCAAAGGACCAACCCAATTGTTGAATGATTCTGCAAGGTTGTTAGTTATATGGTCATTTTTAAGCCTTTCATCAAATGCATGCCTACTCCAACTAGTAATGGGGACTTTGGATAGCCAGGTGTGACCCTCTACAGATATGCTCTTAATCATTTCCATTGTTTGCTGAAACTGAAGCTGAGTATAAGCTCTAGCAGCTTGCCAAAAGTACTTCTTCAACAACAAACCAGGGTGGACCTTTTTGAAGTTGTTAAATAAATGTCTACAACACAGCCTATGAGAAGCTTCAGGCATAATCTCACCAATTACGTTGTCAATACTCTATAAACAAACCAAAGTAGTTATTAGTGTATGCATATGTGTAATAGACTTAAACAGTAAAATTAAAAGTGTGCATAAACAAATGGAATTACCTTTTGTTGGTCAGACATAAATGTTAGTGGCTGGCCACGTGCATCTCCACCAATAAGAGTATGCAAATGATCAATGAAGAAGCCCCAACTCTCTCTACCTTCAGACTCTACAACACCCACAGCTATTGGAAACAAGCCATTGTTAGCATCAAGTGCAATAGCAGCCAGTAGAACACCTCCAAATGGGCCCTTAAGGTGGCACCCATCAATTCCAATAAAGGGCCTGCAACCACTACTAAACCCAGTCTTCATGGCCTCAAATGCAACAAATATCCTTTCAAAAATAGGGGGGGATTGAGGACTAACCCTATAACACTGTATTTTCACCAAACTACCAGGGTTGCTCTTCCTAACTTCAGCTGCATAGGTTGGAAGTTTAGCATATGAGGTGCCATGGTTGCCTTCAATCTCTTCCATGGCTTTTCTCTTAGCCCTATACAGTTGAATTCTAGAGGCCTCAATCCCAAACCTTTGTTGCAACTCTGCTTGCATGGCATCAAGGGTCATTGTAGGATTTGCCCTCAATGTGGTAGCAAATTTCTTTGCAATCCAAGTAGAGTTTGCCTCAACACTAGTGGTTGAACTTAGACAGGTATGCTCTCCTTTGTATGACCTAATTTTATATGTTATGTCATCAGGTATAGGAGATGCATGAATCCTCCACTCACAACCTAAAGCTGCACAGTGACAAGTAACCCTTCCCCTTTCATTCTTATCCCTAACAATTTTACAACCTTGTTGAATGGTGTACTCTTTTAGAACTTCCCTAAACTTGTTTACATCACCAAAAAGCATACCAACTTCAAATTTAATAGGACCTTCTTTTTCAACATAAAACTCATGGCCAAATGTGCTACTGTCAAAGCCTTTAGACTTAGAACCACTATCACCATGGTCATTATCATCATGATCAGAGGATTCCCTACCACCTTCATCATCAGATTGGTAACTAGACAGCCCATCGCTACTAATTTCAGATGCATCTGCCCAAACTCCAAAGGGATCATTATCAAATGTGTCATCACTAATAACCATTTCATGGCCAGACTCATGAACATTAAAAATAGAAAAATCTGTTTCAGGATGGAAAGACTCATTAACTTCGACATCAACTTGAGGATGGACAAACTCATTAACATTAACATCAACTTGAGGACCTATAGGTAATGTATAACCAAGACCATCAACATCACCTACGTCAACAAACAAGTCAATGAGACATGTCCTAGAACAGAGTCTAAACATGTCCAGTACATCTAAGTCGCACCCAACAACAATCTTCTCATTAGACCCAGGGACTTGAAACAAAAGTGTGATGGTACAACCTGTATTGCATGGCAGAACAGATAAACTCCTTTCAGTGACATCTTCCAACAAATCGATGTAGGAGTATGCCAGCGGGTCTATGTTCTTAATCTCAGTCATCCTTCCTCTGAAGTGGACATTAATGTCGAAATACAATGGAGTATCCATGCCTGAAATAGAAACAAACGGAAAATACCCAATGGT